>OW119923.1:56308050-57646768 GCA_933210815.1 Meta bourneti
GATGTTTATGTTTCCATTTCAAATTTGTGCTATTCAAATTTTATTTAATCTTACACGTTTTGATTTGCACAAGTTATGCCAGGTTTTATACATCACACTTTTATTACAACTGTCTCTATCCAAAATAAAAAGCAGAGTAAGCGTTTTTCATGCCGGCATGCTGGTTTGTCTGTATTGTTTTGTAAATATTTTGTTTTAATTTATACAATACGTTCCCTATTCATTTGTGACCTATGAGTTTCATTTGTGTACCTATGTGCTGTTATCTCAAATATAACACATGCATAATTGGAGTCGGATATACACATAGCTAAAGATGCAACATATGTAAATTCGATTGCGTTTTTGAACAGAAAATAAGCTAAACGGTTATATATATATTAGAATATTTTATAGATTTTCAAAGACAAATAATGAATTGTTAATTATTTCTTCATCAGTTATAGGAAGGAAGTCAAGTTTAACATAACAAAACTTTTCAGTGTGTTTCCATAACGTGTCTTACCATTTAATATAAGAGCTTCAAATAATGCAATGGAATGGCAAAATATAACTGCACTCAGAAAACATCAAATATGAGTCAGTGTAACTAAGAAAAGAAAACGGAAACACGTACATAGTTGTTGGACGCATTTATTAACGAAATAAGTAACGAATGCTAATTTGTTTCTGACAAGTAAGTTTTACGAAAGATTGCTAAATTTATCGTTTTCCCATATTCGGAATTCTCTCGAAACTAGTAACAATGTTACTCTCCCTACCAATGATGAATTCTTACAAAATAATTTGCTATTATTTTCCTGAGGAAACCATATCTATTAATAAATCATAATTCCAGATAATTTGTAATGTCTTGGTTGGTGTTACCGTTTGTGGAGTAGAACGCAAAACAATCTTGTGAATGAAATAAACTATCGCATCAATTCAATAAAATAAATTATTTCATTTCTTATCCTCGAAGAATAAGAAAATATAACCCTCCTTCAAGTGTATTCCTGTAGCCTGTAGATGCGACTAGCCTGTAAATGCGAATTCATAATTTCACGCTAGGAAATAAAAATGTCAATTCCTTTGTTTTAATTTTATATTATTAACAGCAATCAAATTAGCAAATATTGTCGTCAGTTATCTGCAGTTATTACAAGCGTCGTCTTCACATCAACGGTCTTCAAACTGACTTGTTGAACTCAGAACAATATAAATTTGTAACTAATTAAATATAATTGCTATAAAAAATTTATTTCATACCAAAATTGAAAAGACAGTACAATTTACTGAACTAAATCATCTGAATGTTAGATTAAATTGTAACGAGATATTGATATTGAGCATGTCATATACTTTTTTTGCACTCAATCAGTTTAGAATAATGTAGACATCAGCAACATTTCTAGCCAAGCATCGGACTTAAAAAAAGATTGATTTCGATAGAACATCGCATTAGGACATTACATTTATAAGTAAAACATTACATTAAAATAAAAAAAAAACATTACCTTGGATGCTAAACTCAAAACGAAATATAATTCAAGTGTGGATTTTTATTTTATTCTTTTTTTTTATATTTCGACACATTAATATGTTCACATCAAAAGAGAAATCTAAATAGCAAGAAACATCTTTTATAGGAGTTTAGAGCGGATAGAAATAAAATTGAAAATCAACCCCTCACAGTTTAAAAAAATACTAAATGTTTGTATTGCGCAATTAAATATCTTTCACCGCTTCCTGAGAGGGCTTGAAAAAAATCCATATTTTGGCCGTTAAGTAGAAGCTTTTCAATTTAATATTCATAAGAATGACAAATATTACCTCCTTTTTTATGTTTTGAATGAAGTGGAAGTAAAATAAAATCATTTCGCACATTTCTTTTTGAATTCATATCGATGAAGAATCGCATTTAAATAGTTCTACGCCATATTGAAATATTTTTTATTCCATAAGCCAGAAGATTTAAATTCACGTTTTTCGATTGGTGATTTAGCAATTTTTTATGTTCCTCTTAGGTGGCAACATTAATTTCCGCCAGTGAATACCCCTTAAAGAAGGAATAAAATATTCCCTAACTATTTGAATAAAGATAAACACGACATGTTTTAATCATCAATTTGATTTTTACAATCTTAAATTCATGCAAAAAGAATTGTAATGAAAAAGTCCAATTTATTTTTTAAGAAACATCACCTTTTGTCAGAGAATTGTATTTAATTAATTACTTAACGTTGGCTTTGAAATTTTAGAAATATTTTAAATACCCTGCCTGAAACGTAATTAGATTGTTAATTTAGAATTTATATTGGTTCTCGTTCATTTTATTTTTGCGTTATATTTCATCTTAGAAAACTTCGATAAATTTTGCTTTCATTTCAAGATCTAGTTATAGTTTGCACAGTTAATAGAACAAATCCTTACAAATGCATTTCTAAGATGACTGCAATCTTTATCTGAAACAATTCTTTAAAAAAATTAATTTAAAACTGCACAAGAAATTTTTGCATTTTAAACTTGCAACTTTTCGTGTTTTCTTTTTCTTTTTAGAATATGCCAGTCTGAAGTCCTAAATCTCGATGACGATACCCATGTATAAATAGTGATATATGTTTTGGTTTCTTATCCTTCTTGGTCTAGAGACCAAATAGACTCTATACAAACCAACTCCTTGATTTCATACGCCTTCAAAAGTTCAGATGACAGCTCCAGACAAGCAAAAGTGACCAGGAGAGGCTTGCTCCAAATCGTGTTTCTGACAGGTTGGGAAAACCTGTCAGAAAACCTTAAAACGATAATCAAATTAAATTTTTCTCAAATGTTCACTCACCTGTCTAGAGATCGCAGTCTGCTGACCTCTATCACCTTCGAATTTGAGGGCACCTGCCGGATTCTTTCTCAGGTACCAGCTATGGGTGGGAGGAATTTTCTACGAGAATAGTGATATCTAGTATGAACAGTAAATCTACATACTGCAAATTTAGTTGGATCAAGAGGAAAACAAGAGATTTTTGTAATACTAAGACTATTATTTTGTTATTTAATTTTTATGTTAGATCGGAACTGGAATACGGATCTGTAATTTGGAATTCTTATTACGACTATCATATCCTAGATATAGAAAGAATATAGAATAATTTTTTAATATATATATTTTAAGAATTAGGAATCTTCAGATATACATTCTTCCGAATCGCGAAATCATTTTGGTTTCATTACTTTGAGACTCCGTAGAATCGTTGCTTTAGTAACAGTTCACAATCATCTCCATAACAAAATTGATTCGCCCATTTTAGTTTCTTGTATTGATTTAACATCTCCAGATATATCATCAGAAAATCACTTATTTTTGTTAAACCATTAAAAAGGCATCTATGTAATAATTGTTTTAAAAATAGATTTTTTTATTTTAATTTTTTATAATTCTTTCTAGGGGCTGATATATATTTTAATGATTTCAATACAATAAGTAATCTGCAATGAAGTGCTTTTTTTATCTTTTTCTAACTATATTTATGCGTCGCTTTCTTGTATCTTTTGGATCATATATTTTTGTTCTCTGTTATGGAATATTTTTCTGTAGAGAAACAACTATTAAATAAAAATTTATAAATATTTCTTGACAACATTAAAAAATCAGTCCATTAAATGTTACAAACCTAGTACAGCAATAATGTGGGGCAATCAGATAATTGCTTTCCTTCAGTAAGGCATATAAATGACCTTAATGAAGGAAAATTTCGAATTCCTATCTGTTTGTTTTTGTGTAGGAAAACAAAAATTATTTGAAAACGGAAAGTAGGAACCCCATACTTTTCCTTCCTAACATAAGGATGGGAACTTCGCTATAGAAATTTTTAATGTACTCAATACGAATGTAACACACAGTACATTATTCGAAAATACGATAATTCTACATATTTATTAGAGTACGAAAGTTCTTCAAATCGTTGAAAAAGAATATTCTTTACTAAGCAAACATCTCCGAATGATGGCTTTGAATATATTCTATTGTGTACTTTTATTCATCCTTGTAAAAGCATATAACATGAAAAATATCAATTCATGTTCGGAAAAATATCTCTCATACATTTAACCGTCAGAATTGACAGGTAAAAAATTTTTTTCGTTTTTCATGATTTTGAGCACACTTGAATACAAATTCGGGTCATAACAATATATCTGATATATTTCACAGTCAGAACTGACAGGTAACAAAAATTTGCGTTTTCAAATAAATCTTGACCTTTTCCAAATCAAACCACATATTTTTTAAGTTATGTGAATGTAAAACCCACAAATATAACAGCGGTTTATCAAAACTCTATCTGATACTTTCTACTCTAGGATGCAATAAAATTTTAAGAAATACGTATATTGTGTGGGTACAGATGGTTTGTAAGCATTGTGAATTTGAACTATTTACCCTAACATCACTTAAATTCCTATGGATTGAAAGACCAGTCAAACAATATTTTTGATTATATGAATTATGGAGCGGGGGCAACAGACTTATCACTAGTACATTTTATTAATCTTGAAACTTTTATAGGAAAATAATAAACCTTCAAGAAGTAAATGTGCATAATTCGGAGTGTAAGCGAGTATTTTGCGTCCATTGGTCATATAATTTAAAATTTTAATATGCACACAACATAGTTAAATAATGTGAGCTCACTAATGGTAATAAAGATTTAAAAATAAACGTTATTTCTAGTTCTGTGCGATAGTTAATTTTATTCAAAATTCTTGGAGACACTAATCCAGTTGAGGAATCCCTAAGTAACCCCTATTGGAACCTGAATTGTTTTTCTTTTCATTAAATTAGTAGAAAGTCCTTCGGACACAGACCCAAGTTGGTTGGGTTTTTATGGTGCAAGGACCGTATTTGACCAAGATACGCTAAACATGATAGCCAACGTCAACTAATGGACATAAACACACAAATTCATTTTTACTGACACAGAAGAGAGAAATTCACGCATGGTAAGTTACAGGAATCAAACCTGTGCCGCCTGCCAGTTTCAGGTGGCTAGAGCAGTGGAAGAAACCACTGAGCCAACGCGAGCTCTGGAAATCATTGAAAAACAAATCAAAACATTGGAAAAATAGGAATGAGATATTAATATTTAACACAAACTGCTGTTTTAAATTTATGTCTGAATCATAAGAAATTTCAGTTTTGTACAAGTCACATGATTCAAACCTGTGCCATAGGTACATGTTGGTTGGGTTTTTACGGGCAAGGACCATATTTGACCAAGTTGAAACAAACACTACAGACAGCGTCAAGTACTGAACATAAACATGCAAGGTACGTTTTACTGATATAAAAGAGAGAAATACATCAGTGGTAAGTTACAAGAATCAAACCTGCAATTTCTACTTATTGAAATATTGGACTAATCAAGTTGGTTTGAACATAATCTGGACTTTTCTTGGAATGCATGCAAAAAGCAAACTTTATATCAAATTTACAGCCAATCTGTTCCTCAATCAAACTGGACTTCGACTGATCTATGACAGTTGAAAAAGCAATGTCTGAAACAGGTGATATGACTTTAAATTTGTGTCTAGGTAAAGCATGACACAAATTTAAAGGCGCTAGTTTGGTGTCTGGGTAATTTTCATATATTGTGCATTCTGGATGAATCAATGAATCGTATTAGTGGTGTGATTTGACTTCAAATGATGGGATAATTGAAGGGGTGAGTGGAAGAAGGAGTTATGTGACATTAACTCCTTCCAACTCATCTAGTAAAAGTACTACTTTTAAGCCAAATATTTCGAAACTACAAAAATGTCACATAATCCCTTCTTCCACTCACCCTTCAATTTATAAATTACTTCTTGTTTGATATAAAAAAAGAACTTACAGACATTTTGTCTACATCTTCAAAAGGTTGGTTAATTCAAAAATAAAGTATTTTTTCTAAGCAAGTTTATTTAATTTTAACAAGAAAGCATAATAAATCGAATGAATGACTATAGCAAACTTGTTGCCGATAGATTCTAGAGAGAAAAAAAGCACAGTTGCTCAGCGACGGGAAAGAGTTTTGTTAGGTAGCCTTGCGCTAGTAATTCAGCTACAAGTCCTCGCCCCCACAACGTTGTGAGAACTTTCCAATCATCGGTCCTATATGCAGTCTGTTTGTCTCGCAACATGAACACAATCCTTCACAACTGCTAAAGTCATTTTCAAAATATTATCTTTCCATTCACTATTTGTACCTTTCACTTTTCAATAGGCATTAATAAAATGTATCAATTTAAGCATTGTTTAATTTGGACCAATGGACCAAACTGCACGCCACGTACGGTACAAAAAAAAACATTGACCCCCTAATGAAATAGACACAACATGTGGGTGAAGTCGTGGCGAAGGGTAAATCACGTGGGCTTATGAATCGACTTAGCCGATTGGCTATCAAAGCGCAGACTAGTATTTTTGATCAAGGTGGATAATCACTTTAACCAATCAATAATTTAGGATTCATGCTTCTTCCCACAATCACGGGACAGATCTTCAAAGCAAACGAACGGGAGAATAACATGAAGCTATGCGCACATGCTCTGCCTAATTCATTAGAAGATCGATTCAAAAATTCATTAATAGATGTCACTTGCAAATGCTTCACGATATTTTAAATTTAACTGTGGAACATCTTAACTTAAGAATTTGTTGAAATTCATCACATTTTTTTCGATGTTAGCTATAGGAATCGTGAATACACTTATATCTAAGGGAACAAAATGATAATAATGTATGGAAATTTAAAATGAATACGATTACAGCATAGCTATTTGTGTTCAAATAACGAAAATTTGTGGTAACACTCCTTGAAAAAGTAGGCGATCACCACTCACTCTGAGATGGGGTCATCTTGGACTTGGCCCCGTCACCAATACTGGTCTGAACTACACAGACTTCCAGTACTTATGATTATTAAACCTGAACAGTGAAGGCCATACGAGTTTCATGTGATTTCATACATATTTAAGAGCCATTTCATTTTGAATTTCGTAAACTTTGGGAAAATAAAGTATGAGAAGCATCTGTTTTAAATTTATGTATAGCAAAAAAAGTACAAAAAAAATACCTCAACATAAATTTATCTAACATTGATATAAAATAATGTACAATACAGATATTTCAATAAATACAAATTGGAAAGGTATAGGATATACGTAAAAAGTGATATTATAGAAGAGTGACCAATCATTGCTTGTGTATCAGTCTTAAGAAAAAATAAACTCGCTGTTTATTGTGTCTCCACAGAAAAATATCCAATTACAGAAAACAAAAAATATATGATCCAAAACATACAAGAAAAAAGACATCACAAATACAATTAGAAAATATATAAAACAAAACACAAGTGAAGTAGATTACTTACTGTGTGTTGAAATCATAAAAATATACCAACCTCCGAGAAAGAATAATACAGACAGTTTTAAAAAATCTATTCGTATCAAAATTGTTGCATATATTCTTTTTCAAATGTTTCACAAAATATAATTGACAGTTCCTGGTCACATACCAGGGGAAGTTAAAATCAATAAGAGAAACTAAAAAGGGCGAATCAATTTTGTTATGTAGAAAGTTGTAAAAAATATTTGCTAAAGCAATGTCTCTACAGTTTTAAAGTAATGAAAACGAAAGGGTTTCGCAATTTAGAAGAATGTATACCTGAAGATTCATAATTCTTAAAATAAATATCTCAAAAATGTGTTCTTATGATATAGTAGCTAATATGGTAGTTGAAATTGATTGTGGAATTCTATGTAAAAGATTTTTAAATGCAGAAACAAAAACCTCCTTTATATATTTTTCAACGTTAGATGTAAAATCATACAAATCTGCAATACAATACTTTGTTACACTGCATAAAATTGAACAACGTAAAGTTCACTAAAAAGGATATAGATTATTTTGCAGTTCACACGCGTAAAGGAGGAATCCGAAGTTCTTTCTTTCCCTCTGTAAAAGATTTAAAATACGTTTCTGTAAAATGCTTTTATGTAGTATTAGGTTGGCGAATCTTTCTTGGAAAAATATATCTAGTAGTTTCTTCAACTGATATCCTATAAAAAAGACTTCACAATCCACTTCACATTCGAACGATTTTTTGTTCCTTTCGGAAACAATAATCACAAGGGGAAAAAAGACTTTTTAGGGATTTCTCGTCCGTGAATAAGTCCCTCCCAGTGGCTACGATCTCTCAACCAAAGTGTAAGAACATCTTAAGAAAGCGGCAGAAATATTGCCTTAAACTCTTTAAGTACTTTATTTCAAAAAAAGGAAAGAAAAATAATATCACACTCCGCCGATTTTGGGGAGGGGGAATTAAGCTTCAATAAGGGTGTGTAAAAAATTAGAAGTATCAAAAGAGCTTTTTAATCTCGAAGGGCAACTTTTTATACGGGCGCAGTGGTTTCCGATTATACTCCAGGTTTAACAGTTTAAATAATTATAGTTTCTATAGTTAACCATGCTACGATGTATTGAAGATAAATATAATAAGAGTTACTTTTATACTGAACTACTTATTTTAGACATGTGATCTGGTTGTCAAAGATTCCAGTAAAACTTTAGTTTTTATCAACACAATTTTTTTAATTGTAATTAAATATTCTTAAATGTCACACCTAACTGGCATAGTGGTCAGAACGCTTGTGTGCCATCCAGTAGTCCTGGGTTCGAGTTCTTGCTTGTATGCGCATGGATGTTGATAATTGTCCTGTTTGGAGTAACGAGGCTTATTCATCGTGTGCTCTTTCACAAATAGTCGTTAGTCCGCCCCTTTTAGGCCGAATGACGAAATGGTCACCGGTAGGGATTAGAAATAAAAAATACTTGAAAATGTTGTGCAGACATATACTTTGGGTTCAAAGCTATTACTACAAAATGGGTATTTTTGTCTAAAATCCGAACACTGGACCTTTGATTTCGGTAACATAGTATTAAGTATATCGGTGGTTTACCAAATATATATAAATAAATCTCCATTCCATATGTGAATGGAATGGATGATGTTTTTCTACCGACTCTAGTCTGTTGCAATTATAATTAATAATTTTAAATAAAAAACAATGCAGTTTATTAACAGTTATGAGTGGATATTACAATTATTTGCAATAGTGATACATTAGTAGGTTTATTTGAAGTTCAGGCATTGTTAAAAATTCTGTTAACAGTGGAAATTTGTTTTATCTCTGCTGATTTAAACAGATCGCACACAAATATAGTCATGAAATTTGCTTCAAACAAATTTCGTAAATTGGTCCTCGACTTATGTTTACAACAAAAGAAAACAAAACTAATCAGAATTTTAAACTGTTTTATGAAATTTGATGATAATTTAATCTTCTTGATTTAATGCTTTTGACGTTAATTCCTAAAAACTTCATGGCGCTGCTTGTCCACTTTTGGACCTTGCGCCATTAAACTCAAATCAAACAACCTAAAACCTTCATTGAAAAAAGTAACCCTTAATTATCTGTGTATAACTAACATAACTAAATAAGAAAATGATAGAAGACACATAAATATTTATCATGAACCAGTCGGAAATTCCAACACATAAACCATGTGGAGAATCACTAGACTAATCAAGATACGACGAGTAAACTTGAAAAAATGGTCCTGTATGATCTCTACCTCTCAAATAATCATTATAATTTATTCTTTCATGTAGTATCTTCATGGGTTAGATTTTATAGATCAAGGGTTATATTTAGTCAAGCGTATCTTCATAGGAGAGCAGAATAAAAAGAACAACCAAAAGCATGGATAAACAATACGAATAGATAGATATCAATTCAAAATAATTTTTATTCTCTTAGCATTAAATATCCAAAAACAGTTATTCATTGTTTAAAATATTTTTTATTTTCACCAATTTGTGCTATTTTGTAACCATTTGAAATCAATTTTAACACCATTTTCTTTTTCTTAGAGATCAGGCTTGGATAAACTTTTTAAAACCAATAAGGGTTACTTCTAAATTTCTCCAAGTATCACGATCCACCATATGCTTATTACAGTGTAATGAAAATAATAATAGTGACACTATACACTATGTTGAAAAAAGTATTCGGGTACCAGATACAAAAGGTCTCTTTTATTGAAATCTCAATAGGGTGTCGATCCATTTTTGATCGCGATTGCATTCTGCTATCTTTCTGGCATGCCTTGAATCAGTTTTCGTTAGCATGTGCCAGGTACTTGTCTTTCAACATGGAAGTTAATTCTCACAAAAAAGTAGAACGTTAGTTAGGCTTACAACCAACGTTCAAATTCATCCCAAAGATGATCTCTATTAGATTCAAGTAGGTACTCTGAGGAGGTCGTGGCATGTTCTGAGACATGCCTGACCTGTGGCACCTGAGACATGAAATCATGCTGAACGGACCTTATATTAAAGCATTGTGTGTTATGCTATATATATTACCCCTCTCCTAGAGCAGAGTTTATACTGTAGAACTGACTAGAACATCTAAATTCGTCTTGGCATTCATGCTACCAGTTATAGAAACCGATTATTTAAATCCATACCTGATACGTAGCTCCAGATCATCAGACTCTACCACCACCAAATTCTACAGACTGAACGATAAACAGCAACACGTAACATTCTCTCTAAGAATTCTCTCCACCATAGGATTGGAACAATGTGAAAAGTGATTCGTCAGTTCATGAAATTTGTTTCAATTGATCCAAAGAACGATTCCTGTAGCTGTGTTTAACCTAAGAAATTCAATTAGTACAACTTTTTTTAACCTTCCTACTGCAAACACTAACACCGGTAGTCTCTTGAAGTGTTTTGGTAATGATAACAGTACATACATAACGAAAATCGTAGCACGTTTCTAAGCTCTTTGATCTCTTTCCGTCAGTTTGTGCCGTCTGGCCGACCATTTCTTGACTGTTGTAACATCATTATAGTCACATTTTGGAATTCCATCCTTCATAATTGGTCTAGGATACTGAAATTTTTCCGCAATCGCCTATACAGATAAGTTTCTCTAATGGTATCCTAAGGACCTCTTTCTGAAAGTTCGCTAACTGTTTCATTGATTTTTCGTATCGATTCCTGCAATGATGACTGGGTGTTCTCTGTCTATGATCTTATACCCTGCTAATACCGATGAAGTGACCACCCATTCTGAACTTGAATGAAGAGCGACAAAGTTTTGATTAGTTTTTGACATATATTTTCGACAAAAATTCATTTATAGAGACAAAAGTTGATACTCGCCAAAAATGAGTTCACTATGTTTGAGTCAGTTGTCTGATCGCTAATTCTGAAAACTTCAATTTGATAAAGCTATCTTTCTAGGTTTTCTGAAAAATGCTGTAATTTTTTCTTAATTCAAGCTGTCACCTTCAATTTCTTATAGTTGATTGACTTAGAATAATAAGGAGGATCATCCACTGTGTTATAATACAACTCCAAAGAGAGAGTTTCTTTGTCAAGCGGTCACCATGAAACGTCTTGGTAGCTCATCAGTGAACGGCGAACATCTTATAGTGGACTGACTAAGAGTACAAGAAAATGGCCATCAACTGTTAAACAATTAATGAAAGTGGGGTTTTTTGTCAAGCAATCACACTGAAATGTCTTGGTGAACGATGTGAACACTAGTGAACGACGAACGTCTTACAGTGGATTGATATAGAGTACAAGAAAGCCATCAACTGTTGTTATACAACTTCTAATCAGAGTGGGTTTTTGGAAGCTAACCCTAGCGGGCGCTAATGTTTTTGTGGGTGTACATTCTATCTGTTTCATACCGGAGGTGACTTAACTCGGCATTCGCTAAAAGGCACTTTAGCATGCCGCTTATAGAATTAATCTAAATGTTACAATTTTTTTAGTTTTCTTTATATATTTTTACTAAAAACACGTCCACACAAACATGATTTTCAAATGGCTGCTTCATAGTCTGACTCTAAATGTTCTACACGAATAATCCAAAAGAAATATTCTCCGAACGTTCCCTAAACAAAGAAAAATCAAATTAATTCTTAAATGGAAGTATTTTCTTCATCTTCCGGTGATTTGTTTCCAACACCGGTTTATAAGATTTGAAACTTGTTTCGATTCCTTAAGAAATCGTTTTGATAACAATGCTTCCAACTCATTTACTATTCTAAAATCATTTTCGAAGTTATAGAAGGTTCCCCATAGCAGAATTTATGATCCCAACATTCCTTGAACTGGCATGCCATCAGTTAAAAACCCACTCCTCTTGAGCCCCCCCCCCTCCATCTGTAGTCTTAAACACAATTTTAATGTCTGAACACTAAAATCGATACAGTCACTGTTATTTTCCTAAAAGAGCACACCAGTTCATTGCTACAAGAGTTTATTTTTATTTTGCAACGGGCGAACGTTATCGGCGATAGCATCATAATCGATTTTTATGCGTGGGCGTCGTCCTTAATGGGTTCGAAGGCAAATCAATGACAAAAGCGCTCTTTGAAATCCAATTTTGCTGATTTTCAGTATCCCATACGGGTCGCGAGAACTGGAGGTGATCAATTTGTAAAAGTGATACAGATTTAATGAATTAAAAGTACTCTTAATGATTGGTTGGGTAATTTAGCTGCGTTCTCTTTAAAGTGTATTTAGTGTGGCATGCAACGTGTACAGGCTGTATTTCAAGTTGTTTTAATTTTAACTTCAGTCTGCTCATTTTTTGCGCGTGAACTGATACAATATTTTCAGCAAAAATAGATTTGTTATTATATATAATAATTAATTGTCTTTATATAATTAATATTTTATTAATATGTTATTGTATATTTATATTAATTAATTGTTATCTATATAAATAATAATGGAGTGTTTGTACATTGAATATTTTCGACCCATTTCAAGTTTCAATGCAAGTTGCATTAGAAGGGCCCAACCGTTTTGGGCCCTTCTAATGCAAAATCTTTCACTTGTTCGTTTTGTGTATGTCTGTCTATGTGTATGTGCCCGTACTACGTCCAAACGGTTGAATATATTTTCATGAAACTTTGCATATTGTGAGTACTTACATTCATTTAGTGAACTGAACTTGGTTGCGTAAGTTTATCCGTCTGCCTGTTCTATGTTCGATTTTGTGTCTGTACAAGTATCGCATAAAATTTATTCAACATATTGTAATACAATGTTCTATATTTGATACACCATATTTTAGTTTAGTAAATACATTATTTGAAATTTCTTTGCTAACATATTTAGGCAAGTTTTATGTTAAAATATCTGAGTAACTATACTTAAATCAACCATAATTTGGTAGTTTTGAAGTAGCTGGAAGGTATATTGGGCATTCAATTACTTGGATTGTTTACCAGTGCTGTGAAAAATCAATTATTTTCCAAAAACTATTTTTATGGAATTTATATTCCAATCCTTTTTATTCATTTTCAGCCTTATTTTTTCTTTACGAAATATAAAAAAAATTCTGAATATTTAGGACAGACGATAAAGAGAATAAACATTATAAATAAAATATACAGAACAAATCCTTTTAAAATAGGACTGGTAGCTAATATGGCAACCTTAATGTTTGTTTTAATCGTTTGGTTTTTTAATTTGTGTCCGTTATATTCCAAGAACCTATTTTGTAGTGAAAAAGTAAATACATTTATTACTTTTCATTCGAAGCTTTTTTAAAATCTGTTTTAAGATGTATTTCTGGATTTTCAATTTGATGTTTTTCGTTTAACTATTGTAATCAAGGTATAAGTAATGGTTTAATTAGTTTAAAAAATATTTTCAGTCATTGTATTTATATGCATTCTCTGAACTATTCTATGCATTCTGTGTTACATTAGCACACTCTAGAGAATTTCTTACTAAAAATTTAAATTCTACAAAAATGTAAAATGTTAAACATGACATTTATTTACATTTGTGAATTGGATTGGATTGGATTGGATGTTGAATTTATGGCGCAAGGTCCAAACACGGATAAGCTGCGCCAAGCGGAAGATCACAATAAAAATTAAAAATTATTACATTTGTGAAATTGTGTATTTAACAATTGTGTACCTTTATTAGAGTGTGGTAGTTGTTACATGTGATGAATAGGAATTACAATTTATTAACGAAAGCGGAAATTATAATTAACCAATTCAATCCGAGTAGTGCCGGGTAATTCTGCTAGTAATATATATAATTAGGTGGAATTTCTTAGATATATTTAACAATAGAAGTAATAAAAAAATGTTTCAACTGTTCTAGCTTTATTTTTAACAATGTATTAAATTTAAAAATTTTAACTAATTTTCTTTTTATTATAGTTCCATTTCCAGGAGAAGGCAATTGAGTCATCTGGTTTGGAATGAATTAATTAGAAAAATAGGGGGAAATAAGTATAAAGTAAACAAATTATATTTCCACAAGTGGCGTCTTTAGCGCAGATTCTAGTTACTTTAATCATTCGGTGTCGAAAACAATAGCATTGGTATCGAGTTTTCAGGGGAAAACAACCCACGGCGATCGCTATTCATGTTTATGAGTGTGATAACCTTCTTCTAACGCGTTTTCACACCTATTCAGAAATCGAAGGACCAAAGGTCGATTTCCTTGTGGGAGCCGCACTATAGCTAGATTTACCACCCTGCTTCACCCGAGAGTTTTTGCTGCTTCAGACAAACCAAGTCGCCCCTATCCACAGCACTTTCGTTGCGTTTGCCAACAGATTTTTGAGCTTTGTACGCTTCACGAGCTTGTGTTCTTTCCTTAGATTTAATAAATCGAAAGCTTATAAGGAAAAGAATGTAACCTACATTTTATAAAAATTCGTTGGGCAATATCTTATTCGAAATACCATTGTTTACCTACTTGCGATTTAGTGAAAGTCTGCAGCCAATAAAAAGATATGATTCTTTTATTTGTAATACAGTTTATCGTGGACACTTGTTCTAAGGAGTTTTCAATTTTACTGAAAAACTCACCTTTGGGGGTCCATCGTATTACCAAATACGGCATCAAAGTCGTATCTAATACGGCTATTCGACTATAATACTTTCTGTTCTATCACTGTGGAATTAAAATTAAAGGCTACGGATAATAAAATGCCGCCATACAAATGAAAAAGTCAAATCACGCTAGTTCACTATCATGCTCACGGAAGTGTGTGCTAGGGGAACTCAGTTTCTATACAACTGGATATATGCATCTTCTCATTTAACGCTAAGGGATACTTGAAAAATGAACCATCGAACAGTTTCAAACTTAAATTTAATAATAAGGAATACATATTTTGTTAATTTTAATTGTTTACATACTGTTTAAAAATCAATGTCTTCCTCTGATAGTGGTCCACAAGTTAGAAATAAAGGAACATGCTGCACTGGATTATCTCACAGGTTTTCTTAAATTGGTGGCCGGCGGAAGTGATTACACACACTTCCAGAAATTTACTTTATATCACTTCTAACAAATACCAGATGGCACTCGTAACAATTGGGACGCACTTCGATGGATGGTCCATGGTGAACAGCTGAATTGCCAATGCGAAGCCAATCACTTCCAACAACCGTCTGGAGCCCTGTGA
This sequence comes from Meta bourneti, assembly GCA_933210815.1. Classification (NCBI taxonomy): domain Eukaryota; kingdom Metazoa; phylum Arthropoda; class Arachnida; order Araneae; family Tetragnathidae; genus Meta; species Meta bourneti. Next base: position 56,323,600 of record OW119923.1, read on the forward strand.
TAGCAGACGCTACTTCTATTCTTATCATGACTTCACTCTTCGTTACCACTCATCACACGGAACCACACACTCGGCATCTAAAAGCAACACAGGACATTCCACGGTCACAATCATCCATTGCCTGACCACGCATGACCCCTTACACCCGTGATCTTAATACCACTCTCATGTAATTGGCAGTCTATCAACTAGTGGTACCATCAATCGAATTCAACTACTGCTGAATTCTGGAGGGGGAGTATTGCGGTAAAATTAGACACCACTTCAAAAATTCACTTATGATTATATAACAATGCTATATATTGCATAATAATATAACCTATCTTTCCCCACCATGAAGCAATTTTTAAGTTACACTGTTTTTCATACGTCTTTTTAAAAGTACACAAACAGTAAAAAACACTAGACCCAGTTATGGAAAAGGAAATACGGTCATGTTTTTAGTTTCTCCATTATCCATGCTGCATATAAATGTATGAATTTGTCTGGGTTTTGCTTAGATGTCCTGCAGACAATAACACATCCGGATGAAAATTGTACCTAATAAAACGTCTTCAGCCACCTTCCCGCTATTCCTGAAATGCGATTCCATTTCCCAATTCTCTAGAGATCCAGGAGAAACGAGGCCACAATCAAATCCAGTTTTTCTTTCATTTCCGTTAAATCCCTTTTCCTGCGCCGAATCACACTTCGTAACCTTTATTCAAACTTAGACAAACAAGAAATTGAACTATTCCCTCAAAAAAAGCAATTCATTTTTCAAAAAAAGGGCATTATAAAGGAAAACGCTGCGTCATTTGGCGAAAACACATCGGTTATGAGTCGCTTGAGATTACAGAAACCTCACTTCCTGGAGAAATCGAAAATTTTCCTTTTTCCCCCTCCGCTTACTTTTGTTTTAATTCCTTTTATTCTCCCTTCTTTTTCTCCTGCGCAGACAGTAGCTCCCTCCTCCGGCCAGATCAAGAAAAAGATGCGCGGAAAAGGGAGAAAAAAGTCTCGGAGTAGGAAGGGGACGACTAAGGAGCTGAATCATGAAGATTACGTGGGGGAAGTAAGACGGCCACTCTAGCAAATGGCAGAGATGACCTGAAGAGGGATGGTAATCTCATTTTTCAAAATCCGTTCGTTTATTTCACGGTCGGAATCCTTGTTTTGTCGATTCAAAGTCACACTACTAATTCTGGCAGGGGAAATTACATTTAAAGCCATCTCCAAACATATCAGAAAGGCTTGAACGAAATAAATCGATTGCTTGTGAAAGAAGTTTCTTACAAAGCTAAAACTTTTGCTTATACTCCATTATCATATAAGGTAGGTCTTTCGTGGCAGTCACGATGAAAATTTGTGCTACAATGATAATCACTACCTCAAAATGATACGGATACACAATCCTAAACATGCCAAGCATAAAAAATGGGAGTTACGTGATGTCGTAAGTGGTAGTACAAGATAGAGTGCTTAGAATATTGTTCATTGATCATATAAGTATAATAAGAAACAAAATACAATTTATCCTTTCAAACTTTGTTGTTTAAAACTATAAAAATTTAAAGGCGAAATAATAAGCTCAAATTCTAAAATAAAGCCACTAGACAGCTTGCTTCAGTTCAAAGCAAATGCATGCGTGAAGATCAAAATACTCAGTGAGCATTATACTTTGGCATTCCATGTATTTCCTTTTGAGGAAAATTACCATTATGCAGTGAAGAGTATGCTTATGTATGAACAATAAGTGAAACTAAAAGGGTAGTCGCCAAAAACTTTAAATGAAAATCACAAATTAAAAAGGGAAGAATTATAAGTCTGTTACACTCACATTTCGGCTTTAGGGGTAGCACATGGCTTTGAAAAGAGGGACGAAATATTAAAATTTTAACTAATCTTTTTCTAGGGAGTTACTCGTATATATAAGAAATAAAACAAATTCCGACTGTTAATAGAATTTTTAACAATGCCTGAGCTTCATACAAGCTAACAATTGAATCACTGTTGCAAATAATCTTAATATATAACTATAACTGTTAAGAAATTACATTGTTTTGATACATTATAAATTGTAACTGCAATAGATTAGAGTTTGTATAAAAATGTTCACACTAAGTTCATTCATATATGTTTGGAAAGTCAAGAATATACTGAATACTTAAATATAACCAAAATGAAAGGTCCAGTGTTCGGATTTAAGACTAAAAATACCCATTTTGTAATGATAGCCTGGAGTCAAAAATAAATGTCTGTCAATTTTTTTTTCTAATGACTTGACTCATGACCTCTTCAGCTTTCGGAACTACAAGGGACGAACTGACTGCAATCTGTGAAAGGAGCATCAAATGACAAAGTTGGCAAACTCTGACCACAAATGACAACTATAGCAGTTAGGTGGTAAAACTTAAATTTATATGTAAAAGGAATTGCCTTTAGGAAGATCCTTCGACATGGTTGCGAACAACTGTTCCAATCAGTTTATAAAAGAAGTGTAAAACAGGCCGTTATAAAAATTGCAAAAAATAATTTTTCTGATTCTCATACCTCTTACTAAACTGACAAGCTAGGGTTTGTGTGTTAATATATGTATGTTAGGGATTCAGTCTGTCGTTACATCCATTGCAACCTAGCAATCATGACATAACGCACTAAGATTATTTTTTATATTTAGCTAGAATTAAGTTACGTCATTTTGGAAAACGTTATTAGTGCTTGAAAAAAACAAGTTTTTTTCCCAGATAATATAGTTAACTAATGAAAAAGTGTCAGTTACTACTGATACCTGAACTGAAAAAAGGAGACTCAAACAAAAAAGAGGTATCAATTTCGATTTCCCAGTAGTTTATTCTTCTCTTCTTTGCCTTTTTTGCTTTTGTTTTCACAATTTTTTTCTCGTCTATTGGAAGCGAAATTGATTTTATTCTTAACGGCATTTTAGGAATTTGATAATCCATACGAAATGCTTTTGATCAATTTTTAATAGTTTTCCTGAGTTTATTCGAAATAATTTTAAGTATTTAAAATTCAGACGTAAATTCGGAAACCATACTAAGCATCCCTTTTTATTAATAACTACATTAATAAAATTAAAACTTGGAATTCAGGGGTGTTTCTCATAACTTTCTTCTCTATGTACAATTTATTTTAGTTTGTAATGGTTGCAATCGAAAAACGATTCTTAATTTTAAGGTTGGTTTGATTTGTCGCTGTACGATAATTTTTGTACTTTAGGGCTAATTGGATTGGATCGTACACTACAATCAATCTTATGGTATAAGGGAAATTCTAAATAGCTTTAAGATCGAATTATTAGTTTTTTGAAAAATTGAAATCGTCTCTATCGGTTGTTTTAATGATACATCAGTTAAAAATTGGTTTGTAAATAGTTTCTTTCACAATTTATACGAGTAGTTTATTCTTTGCAAAGTTAACACTGATAAATCACTCAAAAACTAGTTTCATTTTTGGTTTCTTTATAGTGTCTAATAATATTTATATATCTTTTCAAATTATATTACATCCATTTGAAGTTGTAAAGACTTTTTAATTAGTTTCATAAAAATAGTTTTTAGGAGTTATCTTACAATATTTTATTATTCATTTATCTTGCATACACTAGCTAACACTATTTGATGAAAAATCACACTTAAATTCAAGTTTATTATTCAGTTTAATTTTTTAAAAAATATCTAAAAATAATAGTTTTTCTTTGTGACTGCTAGTACTATCAAAAGAAGAGCTTGCTCCTAAATGATGATAAAAACTCGTTTCTTTTACGTATTTTCTTTTATAGAGCATTTTATATTACTCATAGATGTCAGTTTTGAATACCTTTCATTTAAATTTTATGGTATATATAATACTTCTCATAAAAGATATCTTTTATAGTAACTAGCAAATGGAAAAACTCAAATAATTTTACCGATTTCCGTGCAACTTTTTCAATACTTAAAATGGTTCGAAAAAGTATATAAATTTTTATTTCTAAAATTTTTTAAACGCTTTCCATAGAAAGCGTTTAAAAAAAATCGTGTAATCTATATACACAGAAATGGAGTGTTTGTACATTGAATATTTTCGCCCAATTTCCAGTTATTACTGCTGAAAAGCAATCATTATTCCAAAAATTATTTTTCGAAATTTAAATTCTAATTCTTCACTTATTTTTTTCTTTTCAAACTATAAATAATTTCCGACTATTTTATATATCACATAAAGAGAATAAAACATTCAATTTTGTACTAGAGCAAGGTAGAAATTAATTATTTTGTGTCTAATATCGCTGATCGTGTGTTCATTTTTGGAAGTCATACATACATTTCAATTACATTTCCTCAAACGTCCTTCGTTTAATACACTTGCCACGTGCTTCTAGAATTTCTTTTTTGTAAAAAGAAGCAAAACATAGGGGGCACAAAACCTTTTGAACCAAGACTGGAGCTAATCGAATTTATTCAAAGTATTTTAAAATTTTGACATAGGCTTCCTTTACAAAACGATTAAACTCATTAAAACTTGTATTTCTTTTCCATGCTTCAAATAAAGTTACTTGATTTTATTGAAAGCTGCACTCAATAGGCAAGTAACACCATCATTCTCATTCTAAACAGGTACATGGTTTCCATTCAAAACTAAATTTCTGAATTGAAAAACGCTTTGAAGTGGGAAATTCGTGTTTGTTGGCCACGTGCAGTAAAATTATTTTCTGATTTTTGTTCGCTCGCATTTAATTTTACATTTTTAAATTTTGTTCTATTTTTAATTGTAATTTGTAGCAACTATACGAGGTCACGAGATAAAAAAGAATCACGAATTAATATCTACAGAGCAAATTTTTTCCTCTCCGACTTTAGTTGTATTTCGTTGTTTCCTATGGTTGTAAAGTTAATAAATAATTTTTTTAACAAAGTGTAATTTTTCTGTCCATCATACTCAATAATAACTAACAAAAGAATTCAATTTGAAATTGCATGGAGGTTAAATTAAAACAAATTTTAAATGGAACTTTAACCGATATTAAAAGGTTACTAATGTTAGAAAAATCCGAACTAGGACTTTTGAAATATTAAAAATTCTTTGTTGTAGTGTCAGAACGACAATACTGCCTACTTTACGAGTTGAAGCTTTATTAATGCAATTTAATATATCTGTTAAAAGATGAAAACTGATTTTCTTTCAGAAAACGCTGTGAAATCTACCTCCCTCTTTTGGAAATAATGGTAACTGGTTACCTTTTCATAGAAATTATAAAAATGTAAAAAATTTCGACCCTTTAATTACTTACTGGTGTTTACTTACTGACGACACTTGAATATTGATATTTTTCTGTGAAAGAGAAAATTAATTATTGTAGTCACTTTTCAATCTACAATTAACCAATTCAACCCAAGTTAGGTCGGTTGATTCTGCTAGAAGTTAATAGTTTTTTATTCGACTATTTGAATTCTATCTATATTCTATAAATAGTTTTTTTATTCGACTATTTATTGAATTCAATGTATACATTAACTATGCATAACACCATGCCTAATTGCTCCTAACATCAATTCCATTTTATCTTTACCGTTTTGTGTCAACAAATGGATTTTCTTCCGTCACCATCATAATGAAATTCCGTCACCTAATAGAAAATAAAAGCTTACGTCATAACAACACGTGATTCAATACAAAATAGAAGGACTTATGTCATTGTGCTTATAAGAAATTGGGAGGTGTCAAACAATCTCAATAATTGACCATGGGATAAGTGAACTTTTTGACATTGATCAAAGAATTGACTATAAATTGGGTTGTATTGATGGTGGAGCAAGAAGAGAACCTTGTAAATTAAAGAACGGGAACAGATGCTGTGATACACATGGTGATCGATGAACTAAAAAAGTAAAGGCAGCACCTCCCAAAACTCGCAGCATTGTCCCTGAAGCATCGCAGTAGTAATCTCCTACACCCCAGCACCCAAATGCCAGAGATCAAAAGTCTGAATACCACTTTCCTAAAAACGCCATCAAGCCTTTGATTTCTCACAACACATGTCCACCTTCATGACGTACCTACTGTGCAATTAATGACATGTAATGCGGACTGTTGTTACACTGAGTTCTTCAATGATCGCTGTTTGGATTTCTATTGAATATAAATTATCGTACAAGAGGTTTTTCTTAATGCTATTAATAATTTTATAATGTGTATATAATTTTGCAATAATAAATGAAAATTAACGTTTCACAATGCCTATTGAATATAAATTATAGTACAAGAGATTTTTCTTAATGCTATTGAGAATTTAAATAATGTGCATATAATTTTACAATGAATAAATGAAAATTAACCTCTAGCTTTTCACAACGCCTGTAGGTATGTCTCTAACAACTTCAATCTAAATGTTCGCCTGCTTCATCTACAGCTTCCTGTGATTTTTAAACAATCACTTAACTGACATCTAAAAATTGAGGAAATACAATTCTAATACTAGAACCAATGTTCGTATTTCCAACTCTTCACTGCCTTACAAAATTAATATCTTTTGAAATTTTTCAACTTTATTCAAGGCATAATTTGAACATATTGGCTTAGAAGTATCCATCTGTCTTGTTCCATTACCTTCAGGTCATTTCGCGTAAATCTCTCATTGTTTAAAGATCCTGTGCAAACGCTATCTTCATTATTAATAGCATTATACCCTTGGGAATAACAGTGCGAACTGTGTTATGCCATTAGGAGGATTACTGACGAAAAGCCGGATCTCTGAAATTCACTCTAGGGCAATTTTGATTCACTTATTGATAAGGAGCATTAATGAGTTTCCATGCTTAAATAAATGGTGTGTGCATAAGTACGTTTCATCTGTATTAAATTCATAAATTGATTTTAGAGCAATTTATGAGATGATATTAACATGTTCTTACAGTCTTTTATGACTAAAACTTCGTGAAGTTATCAATCACATCACGGGCTATTGGCGACGCTCCGAGATCAATCCCGAAGGGAAAGATCCAAGGACAATGTCACGGTCAGATGACGAGAACAACACATGAGCTGCCACCTCACTTTCCAAACTTGTACACTACGCCAACGTGAAGAAATTTGAGGCCACAACAGATTTAATGTGCACTTGCCCCGTGTGCAAGACGGTGCTTGGCTGATCCGATTTTTGAACTCGCAACCCTCCGGTTACTAATCCGTTACTCTTCCTTCTGGGCTACCGCGGCTCCTTCTAGAAAGAAAGACCTATCTAGGAGGTGTTACAGCTCGCTATACTCATCAAAACGAAGGCGCGATTGGCGAAAGCGATAAATACGTACTTCAGTGCGTTCAGTTTGTACTGAATAGTGCTATTGGTGAGAGGTGTGGTATCGTAACCAGATCGCTTCATTCGCATGTTTGGGATTATTTACTCTGCCTATATCTCTATCCCTCCTCAAATAAAAACTGACCTTCGTTTCGTAAATAAAATAGTTCAAATAATTCTGAATGCATAATTCAAACTTTGTGCTGAACGTATTAACTTTTATCTCTTCTGTCATGTGTACACTACTATAATTCTTAAAGTAAACATGGCTGGGGATGGATGTTCTTCCCCTTTCAACAACACGAACCCTGAAAAAGTATGTGATGAAAAAGTGAGAGTGCTTTACTATAATGACCCTATATATGTAGGAGGATGAGAATCTTTTTTTAAAGAATTTCCTGTGAAAATAGAGACTAGTCTAGACTCAAAAATAAAGGCAAGTGGACTCGTTTTAGAGGTTGTTCACTCTGAACTTCGGTATAAAGCTATGTACTTGCACTTTAGTTAGCATACGAACAGTTTTATATTACAATTACGAGGAGAAATGCCTTTTATATAATGGAGGAGAACATAATTCCGTTAAAAGTGGAAAAAGCTGAGATGGCATGTTTAAGAGTCAAGTTATGTATACTATTAATAAATAATGTGGCACATTCGGGATAGAGATGTACAGACATTATGAATAGTAAAAATGGAATTTTATTTTCCTATTGCAAATAAAGATACACGCTAATTTCTCAATAACAGAAAAGAAAATGTCGTATGTAACTATTTATATTCAATGGAACTCTAGAAGTCACCATTCCAGCTTTCAGTCCAAGAATCTTACATTACATATCATTAAGCTCAGGTGCGGTTCTCGTCATCTGACCGTGGTTCAAAATTACGAAGCGTTGTCCTTGGATCTTTCGCTTCGGGATTGATCCCGGACCGTCGCCAATACCCCGTTGTGTTGCTTCAGTGCGGCGTTAATTAACTACCTACCTACCATTACATCATTGATTGTACTGTAGGAATGTAATGAAGTTGAATATCAAACATATAGTGTTGTGAGGGATCAAAAGCAAGTTTTTAGGAGTGTGGCACTCATCGACTTTTGTCTCTGTCGTTTGGGCACTGGGATGTAGTTTATTCCGGCTGCGATGCTCCAGGGATGATGCAACTGGACTCGGTAAGCGCTTCTTTAACTTTTTGGTTCATTAATGAGCACATACATCACAGGTCATGCATCCCGTGCCCTCAGGGACACATCTCCTTTAGGTGTGTAAAAGCTACACGGACCCCAGGTACTGTAGTGAGCTTTTTTTTCACATGGGGTTTACTCTCTTTAGCAAACACAGGGCCCGCGCTCCAGGTATACCAAAGAGATCTTTTCCTGCTTTCATCCCAGCTCAGGTGTTGTTCTCGTCATCTGACTGTGGTTCAAATTTACGAGGCGTTGTCCTTGGATCATTCTCTTCGGGAGTGATCACGGGCAGTCGCGGATAGCCCATCGTGTTGCTCCAGTGCGACGTTAATTAATTACCTACCTACTTGCTTTCACCCCATTACTCTTTTCCCCAATCCCCCTTTTTTGTCCCTTTCACGACATTTTTTACTTCACGTTGTCTTGTGTTTGGCGCAGCTTGACTAAATATGGCCCTTGCGCCATAAAACACCATAACAACCAGCCATGCATTCCCGGCCTTCACAATATCTGTCCCCGTTTCCAAGTCTATCCTCTAATTGGCTCCGCCCCCAATAAAAATATTATCACCATGGCCCCACACACTATTAGATTATAGATTAGGTCATGATTAAGTCTTTTCACACAGGTAGCATAGATAATACTGAAATGACCGTTTTGTTAAAGGTAAAATAAAACTTTCCTACGAATTTCGTCAGAACCAGAAGAGTTTTGCGATTTTCTAGTCAATTTTATGTAAAAACATTGTAATGTCATGCAATATGATACTGGAACCATCACTTCAGTATATAGGTAAATGTCTATTGGTGATACAAAGAAGTTTCAAAATCTTCAATATATTCTGCAAAAAGGCACATAGAACTTAGGTAGCATTGTCGGTATTGGATATTTGAACTCCCTTTAAGAGATTTTAAATTATGAAATATTAAATTTTGTTGCAAAATGCTTCACTATACATTACTCCCGTTTCGAGGGAAAAATCCCCAAGACAATGCGGAAGTCATAATTCAACTGAATCATGTTTCCAGACCTTTGACTTCTGACGTCCTTTTTTGAATATAGAGGAAAGTTTCATATAATGCACAGCCTTATTTTCCGCAATGCTTTGTTCACATTTTAATCATTATGGCAGAAACATGTTTAATACTTCTTTACACATTACGTCTTTTATTACTAAGGGATTTGATTGGAGGAAATCTCCATTCAAATATTTTACAATTTTAACATGCTATGGGATTTTTAAATCATACCTAGTGCTTTTACCTTTCATATGCATCATCCCTCTAATGAAATAGACGGATCATACGCGTGGAGTTTTATGCTATTTTTTTTCGGATAGCTCGGTTTGAAGATCTGCCACGTGGTTGTGGAAAGAAACATGAATTATAAATTATTGATTGGTTAAAGCGATTATCCACACTGCATCGATAGTCAATCAGCTAAGTCGATTCATAAGCCCACGTGATTTAACCTTCACTGATCTTGCGACAATAACTTCCGCCCCCCTACATGCTCTGTCTATTTCATTACAAGGTCGATGTTCATGTGCTTTTTACATCATGAATTACATCTTCTAAATATTCACTGCATCTCTCGTGTATTTTATATTATACATAATGTTGCTGGATAATATGTTTTAACCTATCACCTCATTAAATGCATCTTTAACATTAATAATTTATTCCTTTTTATATTGATCTCATTCTATTGTTTTAAATTATGAGTAACATATTTTTATCTAGGAATTACAGTTTTTATACTTTTGACAAGCGTATCATTTATAATTTTTAAGGATGAGTAATTCAATTGTTTTCTATTGTCGTTTTGGATGCCTCATTTTAAATTATTGAACTTGTTATGGTTCTCATTTGGTCTTTAGTTTTGTGCAGCTTTTCTTTTTTTGGATCTTGGGCCATCGAACACAAGTCAAGCAGCCAACCGTAGTGTTATGTTGATTTTTCTTTGTTTTGGTCGGTGTGTATTCTGTTCATGTTGCTTGTCTATTTTTCTTTATTCTTGGTTGGATGTACGAATCAGAAAGGGGGTCATGGTGGGGTACGAATTTCACACCAGATTCATTGTCGAGAATGAAGATGACATTTTTAACTAAGAACTTTGTACAAAGAGGGAGAAGGTGTTGTGTAGGTAGATAAATAGTTGAATTTAAGTTGCACTGGAGAAAAATAACGGTCTATTGTGGACGTTCAGGATTAATCCCAAAGGAAAAGATTGAAGGAAATACCTCACAACTTTGAACTATGATCAGATGACAAGGTCATCACCTGACACCCCACCAGCTGTCACCCCACTCTAAAAACTTCCACAACACGCCAACGTAATTTACTCGTTTGTATAGGTAGGTCGTTTAATTTACGTAGCACTATGCAACACAAAAGGCCATTGATGACTCCAGGACCAATCCCAAACCGAGGACAATGTGGGACAGTGGTAACCCAGTTGGAAGAGCAACAGATTAGCAAACCGGAGGGTTGCGAGTACGAAACTCTGGTCAGCCAAAGACCATCGTGTACGTAGGAGCTGGTGAATGTCAAATCTGTTGTGGCCTCATCTATCCCCACTTTGGAAGGGTGTGGAAGCTTGGAGAGTAGGGTGCCAGCTCAGGTGATGTTCTCGTTATCTGACCGTAGTTCAAAATTACTAGGCATTATAGTAGTGTGCATGACAAAACAGATAAACGGTGATACTTTCAGCAAAAAGTTGGAATTATGCATTCAAAATTATTTGAACTATTTTATTTACCGAACGAAGGGCAGCTTCTATGTGAGAAAGGTAGAGATATAGGTAGAGTAAATAATCCCAAACACGTAAATGAAACGATCTGGTTACGAAAATGATCCCACACCTCTCACCATACCTTACCTCTCATAACCATACCTCTCACTAACAGCACTATTCAGTACAAACTGAACGCACAGAAGTACGTATTCATTACTTTCGCCAATCGTACCTACATTTTGCGGAGTAAAGTGAGCTTAACACCTCCTAGAGAGGTATTTCTCTCTAAAAGGGGGGCCGCGGTAGCGTAGTAGCAAGAGCAACGGATTAGCAACCGGAGGGTTGGGAGTTCGAAAATCGGTCCAGACAAAGATCGTCTTGTACACGGGGGAGGTGCATATTAAATCAGTCGTGGCCTTAAATGTCCTTACGTTGGCGTGGTGTGGAAGTTTGGAGTGTGAGATGCCAGCTTAGGTGTTGTTCTCGTCATCTGACCGTGACGTTGTTCTTGGATCTTTCCATTCGGAATTGATCCACGACCCTCATCAATGGCCCGTTGTGTTGCTCCATTGCGACGTTAATTAACTACCTACGTACCGAGGACAACGCCTAGTAATTTTGAACCATGATCAGATGATGAGGTCAATACGAGGTCAGTAGGAAGGTAATTTGGACTTTTTATGGCGCAAGGTCCAAAAACGGGCAAGCAGCAAGATGATGGGCCGAAGTTGAGACGCAAATAGGGATTAACTCCCATAGCTTCCAATTATTCCATGGACTGATTAACCAAAGTAGAACGAGATGCCTCGTATTCAAACTCTCATATTCTTCATTCCCTTGATAGATCTCTTGCTCATTATTACCTCCACGGTAGAAGAGATATCCACATTCGTTCACCTTCTGAGTTTATTAGAAAATCTATGTATAAAATTATCTGTAAAATACCGACCATGCTTAATAACTTGTATCTTTAAATTGAAAACTGGTTTACTCTTTGAATCATGGCAAAATATGGCCCTTGCGCAATAAAATCCCAAACCCAACCAACTTCGAAACCTCAAAACACAACGCAAGTAAATTCTGACCCAATCGAGCAAGTTCCTGAATCAACGTAACAGTAGTATCTTTCAGAAACACATATTGTGATATTCCCAATACAGATAAAATGCCTTTACAGTACAACCGAAAAGTAAAATTAATTTACTTTAAATTTAAAGTTTATTACTCAAGTTGCCTTTTGTAAAATGTCTACAAATTTATCAATTTGTAACAATTTGGTTTTTTCTTTTGAAATTCATCCAGATTAGCACCACATTTTCAAGCCATTATTTTATGGTTTTATTATACCTATAAAAGCAACTAAGAGATAAAACATACTTAAATCGGAAGCTTTACAAATTGGATAAGCACATTAAAATTGCAAATGCAAAAGAACGCTAAATAATATTTGAACTTTGAGAATACCAAATACAGTTAAGAGAAACACACCTAGAAATAACAAATATCTACTTCAGGAACAGCTTAAATGTCACATTACCCAATAAAGCATTACAGTTCTGTTTTTGATTCTGGTTCTTTACTCTTTGAAATAAGCTCAAATATAATGGTTCCAAGATTGAATTTTCCAGTTACCCAAAGTGTTCATGAATTTTATTCACATCTCCCAAAAGTGAATAACTTTAAGGGGCGATTGAAAAAAAAATAGATGAACTGTTTTATTTCCACAATCGTATTAATGTAGCACTACTTTTGATAATGCAGTATTTATTTTTAGCATCCATTTAAATGGATAAAAGGAACTGGAAAATTTGCGAGGGAAATTTGTACTATATAAATGTAGATGTGCTTTTTTTATGTCCAAGTCAATTTATTATGGATCTTTCATAGATTGAATATATTTCAGCTTTTTTAAAAGCCTGACTGGGATCAAACCATTACAATGACTATGTGTCTTACATATTTCATTAAATTATAAGTATGCAGAACCATGGTAGAAAAGATTTTTCCAATAGTTCACCTTAATGTAATTGACACACTATTTCCTCTTGGTAATTTGTCTAATTGTATTGAAGAATAATTATTTGTGATTATGGATTTCATTAATTAAATTCAACCATTAGTATTAATAAAGGGAAAATAGCTCATTTTTAGCTTGTCGAAGCACCCGCACATTACACCATGTACTGCTTCGGCAATATTAGTTAAATATATTTGTGGAAGATTCTTTCGGCTGTAGATTCCCTGAAATTCAGTCGAAATTAAACTTTAATATTTAACTGAAATATATCAAATTCGTTTCAATTTCTCCGAGAATTCAGCTTTCAAAGGAATACTCATCAGTATGGCAAGTTTGCGATTACTGATCTCAAAATGCAAACTTTGAATAAAGGTTATAGGATTCGAAGTTCTCCAAAATGTTTACTTCACCTATCTAAAACATAATTCTTAATTCTATTGTAAAAGCATGCTTATTTAAATTGCATACATCTCATGCTTATTGATTTAAGTTCCTGTGCGAGAGTGTGTATTTCATGAAGTTTCAATAAACTCCTTTTGTTGTATTGTTTGATTTGTAATATTTTCACTCGTTGTCTTCTAGAAGTCTACAAATTCGCGTATTTGTTTTAGCCAACCCTCTCCCTCCTTTCTCTCTCTCTGTCCTCTCATATCTATCAGTAGTATCTTTTACGCATACTATCAAATTTTATGATTATTTTCTATTAAATGTTTAAAGACTAAATATTAGTATTTAAGTCAAAAGTAAAAATTCTAAGCATTTTGGTTGTGTGATATTCTTGTTCAAACAGATTAAAATGTGGTAATGTATCATCATGAAAACAAGCACTAAGTTTCAGAAAACGCACTTCCGAAAAATTGCAATTAACGAGTTTCTGCTCTAAGCCGACGAAATAAGATTTTATGTAAACTATAGAAATAGATATTCACATTGTGGGTCACATTTCACTAAAATATTTCATATATCAATACATTTGCAACAAATAAAAGTTCAATAGCTTTAAAACATGAAAATTCTATAGGTCATTTGCGTTCGAGATGAGATTTTGAAACTTTCAAAGGCATATGTATTTTGCTTTGTGTTTATGTATGAATGATTATCTTGACTTGCTTTTGTTGAAATATTTGCTTTGAAGTTCAGCAGCTAATCCTGTATACGTATCCCTCATTGTTAGAAAGCATTACTATAAATAACTCACACACAACCAATGTAGATATAATTTTAGCATATGATTTTTCAGAAATTTTGATTTTTAGATTATGCTTACATAAATTGCAATGTCATTTTGTTACGAAATAGAAACGAATAATTGCGAATAGTCTTTTGTATTTTCAATTTGTACCATTTTTCATTTACGTATTACATTCTGATTATGTAAAAAATGAATAGTTACATTTTCCGTTATCTGATAAGTATTTGGAAAGGATTCCAATTTGCTGTTATTAGTTTAAGATATTTAAATCTTAACACATCAACTGAAAATGTATAAAAAAATCAAAATATTATAAATTTAAAACAGGCTCTGTCTATAGCTCTTATTTTAAGATTATTAATACGCTTTTAAAAACTTTTATAAACTTGCTATTCTCTCATCAAAATTAAGACATGGAATGGCATTTTTTTAAATTGTTCTATTTTTAAAAGTACTATTTTTTACTTGCATGTGAGGATTTTGTAGCATTATTATTAAAAATCTTAGTGCGTATTATTTTCGATTTCTTTAATTACACAAACATAATTCATTCGAAGATAAATAATAAACATAATGCATTATATGATACTCACAAGAAATAATACATTTAGATTCTTCAAGATATTGGTTATTCATGCGTTATGACAACTTGTATGAAAGTATATTGAGTAAAAATGCATTTAAAGTTGGTATAAACTAGAAGGATTTAGAAACCTCTCTAGAGTTTTAGATTAAACATATATCTATGAGTTTCTAAATACACTACTTTTGTGAAAATTGCAACACTATGAAAGAATCATCAGAAATAAATGAAATTTATTCCACGTATTACTTATAGTGGTTTAAATAAACGATCAAATTTACAGAGCAATAAAACAAAATAATACCGAAAATCAATATCTTGTGCAGCCGCCACGCGCAGCGAGGAGAGCCTGTACACGTCGTGGCATTATGAATCATGCGGATTTTGAATGTCATGCTGAGGAATGGCATTCCAGATGGCCTCTATTTAATGCCAAAGTTCAGCCTTACTCTCTGCCCGACGAGTGGTACGAGCGAGTCGCCATCCTATGTAATTTCAGATATGCTGAATGGGCGACATATTTGGGGAATGTGCAGGCCATGGAAGAAGCGGAACCTGTCGTGCAATGAAGAAGGTTTGTACATTCCGAGCAACAAGTGGACGGGCATTGTCTTGCTGAAATACTGCTCCGGGAATGCGTTGCAGGAGGGGTAGGACCTTGGGTTCCACACCCTCCGTGATATAGAGCCCGCTGTTCAGGGTCCCCACAATTTGGAGTAGGTGAGTACGCGTCCATCGTTATAGTCCAGATTGTAGCTGGACTCATCTGAGAAGACGACTTGTTGCCAATCGGCACGCCATTGGCAGTGTTGGTGAGCCCATTGTAGCCGGAGGCGTCTGTGGTTCAGCGTCAAGGGAATCCTGCGCAGGGGAATCCTTGCACGTAGCCCATGGCGCAGCGTCGACGAACCGTGGGGGTAGACAATGACACACCTGTAGACGTGCTCCAATGATGTGCTAACGCGCGAGGACGCTGTACGTTCCATCACCTCCATGCGGATAAGGCGTCTGTCGTCCCGTGGTGACATCATATTGCGTGGCCCACTGCCGGGGTTTCGACTTGTCCGGTTCTCCATGGTCCATCTTCCACACATGCATCACCATTGTGGCATTACGCCCCATGCTAGTGGTGATTTCACGATACGAAAGTCCACCCTCACGGAGGCCGATCATGCGGCCTCGTTCGACTTTCGTTAGTTGCTCGTATGGCACTCTGCGTTTTTGGCGAGGCATATTGACTTCTAATCAATCATTTACAGCAGTCAAACGACGATACACACATTTTAACGCACCTTTACAGTGCTTTTTATACACTGCTCACTTGGAAGTTTAGAGGGTGTTTCTCGACCCACACATGCGTGATCGCTTTGTAATTCTAATCATTTACATATCCTAAACTGTTTTGCATTTTCTGCAAGTTTCGTTTGATTTGCGTGATTCCTTCATGGTGTGGCAATTTTCACATACAGAGTGTATAATAAATGTGTTTCTAAACTTTTATATTATAGCTTGCATGTTCGAAACTAAATCTTTAGAAATAAATTTTCTGCAACTCATAACCGATTAAAAGGCAGATGAAAAGTTATCTAGGTACTCATAACAAACTAGTAATAATTGTTCGTTAGTTTATGGAAATTAAATGACATTTTGCCTGAAATTAGTATTCTGGTAGATATGCATTGATAAAATTTTGTAGCGGAGAAATGCTTTTATAGTTAAAAAGAAAAAGTAAAGCACTTAATCATTAATCATGGTTATAAGATAAATTTTAAGCTATGGAACATTCTAGAATAAAGATAACTATTAATCCTCCTGGTTGTTTGTCTTTGAGTCAGTCAAAAACCACCCTGTAGTGACCAGCTACTGAACCTGGTCCAAACTGTCACCAGATTTGGCAATTTGTTTTTCCCACTTGGATCACCATTTCCTTGGAGTAATAGGGAAGTTTTGTCTCTACAAGATATCTCGTTCTTAGCAAAATTGACCAGATCTTGGACGAAGTATCTTGTCAAAACACTTGGAGGGCTAAGGAACCTTGATTATACGAGGTAATGTGGACCGAGACCACCTCGGATAACTAGAAACTTGGATAATACGGTCCTAGTAACTCAAAACAGCCTTTATGAAATGCAAAATTTACATTACTACAAGTGACTATTGATAAGCAAATATTAAGAGTAATCTATACTCGGATTTGTGTCATGACATGTATTTATTGTAATTATTATCTGTAATTTTGCAATATACATGGTTACGAGTTACGTGCCTTTTAAACTCCCTTGATAAGTCATTGACGGTCTTTTGTTTAGCAGCACTCCATCACACTAGCAAACTATCATTTAATCTTTCATATCATTGCATTTTAAACTATATTTCACTTTTTCATGTGGACGAGATGTTTTTAATGCATTTAATTTTTTATACTTTTGTTTGTTTTGTATTCATGATATTTATTTAAATAGTTTATCATGCTTTAATGTTGGTCTGCTTGTTAATCTGGTATTATAAATGTATTTTAATGAATTGTATTTTGTCTTGCGTTTTGGATTGCCGTCTTTCGATCGTGCGCTATAAAACCCAAACCAACCACCTGCCAGACAAACTAGACCAGTCAAGGACAAAGTGTTCGTTCCCGAAGCTTTCTTAAAAGTTTAAAAAACTCAGCATTAAATTCGTCTCAGATAACGCGGACACTCGTGGTTAATCAGAGCTTGGATAATCAAGGTTCAACTGTATATAGTGAATATTAGATTTTTATGAACATCAACAGGTAATTTAACACACATATTTACATAATTTCTAAAACTTGTACTGTAAATGTCATCACATTCTCTTCCATATCGTTGTTAAAATTTTGACAAATTGAAGAAATACACTATTAATAAACGCGCGATACCATGTGATATTGACTTGACACAATTTATGGGCTTACCTGGAAAATTCATACGTGCACACACGACGTGACAGCACTGTATTAGATATACGTTTGGCAATCAATTTTGCTTGATTGATGAGAAGAAAATAAAGATAAATGAAACATATATAAGCCTCTAACACTGCTTTCCCCATGACGGCAAAGGGTATATATCATTTTCTTGTTACTCTATCGCAACAAAACATCTCAATAATCCAAAAGAAAAACCAAATTAATTCATTTCAAATATGCTAGAGAATCAATCCTATTAAGATATATATAAGCCATTAGTTTGCTATTATATATATATATATATTGAATTATATTGCTATCCATGCTATGTCTGCAGCTTCACCGCGCATACATGAACAGTTCTGCTTTCTGGCTTCTGTTTGACTATTTTATACCCGGTATTTTGGCTTTTTAGCCATTTGTCTTTTGCTTGTCTGCATTTTTGACCTTTTGGTGTCTTACTAGTCTGCATTTCTGTTACTTTACGCTTTAATGTTTTGTACGTTTGATATATATATATATATATATATATATATATATATATATATATATCAAACGTACAAAATATATATATACGTGATATATATATATATATGTATATATATATATATATATATATATATATAATACTAAATTCAGTATGTATTTCAAAAAATTGCAGTTTCTACATTTATAATAATAAATAACGATTCTAAAAATTGCATTTGCCTCTTTTTAATAATACAGTGTTAGAAATCAAGAATAAAGCCATTATATTAACTAAACATAAGATTTAAAAAATTCCAAACTGAGATCAACTTTCAGTAAAATTATTGAACATCATAGCCATTGAAATTAACTGAAAACTTCACGAATTTTTCTGTCGATCTGAACTTCCTGCAGATGATAGGAATGGTAGTTTGCAGACAAGGATTTTTTCACATGGGCAGTGTAAAAGTGATATAAAACAATGGTTTTCAGTCTTAGAAACTCGTAAAACATCTTAAAAGGTTCAATTCGTGTCAAACATTAAAAACAAATTTAATCAACTTTTAGTAGAAATGACCAATACCGAGAACGATACCAAGGACCACATACCGGCCTTAGAACTCCCTAGCAGGGACTAATACGCTTAAGTTTCGCTTTTTATATATATTAAGTTTCTACCCGTTTTTCTTTGCTATGTGAATTACTTAGTGTGTAGTGTGCAATGTGGTATTCCTGGAAAATCAAGGAATGGGTACATAGCATCTTCGATTTAATGAAACTGGTGAAGAATTTACAAACTCTAGACACAATAGCGGTAGGTAGTTAATTAACGTCACACTGGAGCAACATACTGGGCTATTGACGACTTTCCGGGATTAATCCCTAAGGGAAAGATCCAAGGACAACACCTCGTAATTCGAAACCACGGTCAGATGACGAGGTCAACACCTGAGCTGGCATCCAACTCTCCAAACTTCCATACCACGTCAACATGAGGACGTTTGAGGCCACTTCAGATTTAATGTGCACCAGCCCCCGTGTTGGCTGGACCGAGCTTCGAATTCGCAACCCTCGGTTTGCTAATCCGTTGCCCTTACAACTGGGTTACCGCGGCCCTATACAATAGAGAGAGAGCAAATAATTTCTTGTGGTTATATGAAAAAATCCAGAAACCATCGAAGAAATTTGTAAAAATTGTAATATACATGCTTTGGGTTAAGTTGTGGTTTGGTTTAATTTTAAGACCCGGTTTGTTATTATAGTTCAGAATACTAGTATTTGGCGATGGACCTAAGCGAAATAACATCTAAATTCCACACTAGAATGCGAAAAGATTGTAATAAGGCTTTGAGAATGCTGTGGAGAACTTGACCAGGATGGGTATATTATATCCACTCTCATTTCACAAGAAGTCATGCCCATAATTGACTCCAAATACAAGCCATTCCATTTGCAAAAATACATGCGTTGTGTCAAAAATAAGGAGATTAACAAATCTGCCATCGTTCAATACTGTTGGGAATTTTCTTACCGGCTTTTTAATTTCAAACAAGAGAAAGTGGTCGAATCTCCAAGATCTATCCTCAAATTGAACATCAGAGAAGCTTTGTCTATTTTTGCATTGTTGAGCACACTAGTGAATGACTAGTGCTTCCCCACCTTTACACCCAACTTTAGTTTACCGCGGCATGGAAAGGCTTAATTATGATAGTGAGTTGTGGCAGTAGAATTTTAGAACAACACATTTAAAATCTCGTTTTACCCTCGTAACTTCTGTTCTGATGATGGTGGATGTCTTGCACCACCGAAACGGCTGTTGACGATTTTTCAAAAGTATTTAATCTTTATTAGCGTTGTTTTACATTATTTACTAACCACTCATACGTCATTTCCACAGATAGATGAGAGAAAATGAGTGGGAAATGAAGTCACGTCTCCGTGATGAGCCCAGGTTATTTAGAAAAGTACCGGCATATTGTACTTTAAATTAATTTTTGCATATTTATTTTAAATTGTATATTATACTTTAAATAGTAGATAACTTGATGTAAACCAGGTAGAAACTTTTTGACTTTACTAGTCCTTCTGGATTGTCCTCTGGCAAATCCATGGTATGCGACCATTCCTACGGAATCAGGCCAAGTTTGGGTTTAATTTTTGACATAAGTTGGACAGTTTAAAGTGTTCGTTGAGTTTTTAAGAGTTTTGTTTTTTCGGCTCACCTTAAAATTATGTCCACATACTTGCAGTCTTTCACTTCTACATTAATATGCCCTTTAGTACATTCCGATGGTGATTGAAGACATGCATCTCTGTGTAATACGGTTAAATTTTGAATTCCCTACATTTCCTAAATGTGTATGTATACACTAGAAATCACGAAAATTGACTGCAATATCTATTTTGTTTTTATTGCTTCAAAATATTTCCCAATGTCTGAGCTTTAAACGATACCTAGATCTTGTAAATATTCGGAATACTTTTCTAGTTACAAAGGTTTTTCGTTTGATACTGTCACCATATACAAACATGTTTCCAAAACTCAACTTCTGACTAACTGTTTTTGCAATACGATGCTTCATTCAAACAGTGATGACTCAACGCTGACTTGATCTATTATAATTATTTTTGTATCATTATAATCTATATAATACAGTGGATGTTCTGAACCTCAATCACAATTATTAGTTAAGAAATTAACTTTTAGTCGAATTTTAAATGTTGAATTCCTGAAAAAGTATTGATTTTTAGACTTCCTTGGTGAAAACAATTGTAAAAAATAACCTACTCCCTCTTGCAACTGGATTGAGAGTCAAAACATCAGTCATAATATTAGGAACCATTTCCACAGGAATTGTCTTTCTTAACATGTTATAATTTGAGATATCTCTGTTCAAAAACCATGCTAATTAGCTGATTATATCTCAATTAGATGATTTATAAGCTTAATCTGATTTTTTCTCACTGAAATGATTTTAAGCATAAGTCAATGACTTGGAAAAAACCGGATTTTTAAAGTCAAAATTGAAAAAATCTTCTAGTGTATACGTACAAGTTAATCCTCTGGGCATAGCGAGATTTCTGAGTAGTGTCGTATTACTTTTACCCCATAACAAAATTAATGACTAAATAACCACATCTATTGGTTGGAAGAATCCATGGGTGCTTTCAACTTTTAGAAAGATTCTATTGATCTTTTTCTTGGAATATAATTCTTTGGAACGATTTATTGCTCCTACTTAAATTAGAATCCTTTGGAAGTATTCTGTTGCTCATTTCTTAAGAATATAATCCTTTGAAAAGATTATATTGGTACTTTCCTTATATTAGAATCCTTTGGGAAAATTCATTGCTCCTTTCCTTAGAATAGAATCTTGGAAAGATTATGTTGCTCATTTCCTCAGAATAAATCCTTTGGAAAGATTCACGAAGGTCAAAATTAGTCAGAATTCAGGCAAGAAAGACTGCAGGTTACAAGGTTTAATTATGCGTGTGAATCCCTAAGAGGATTAAATTTTGTACAGAAAGGTTTGAATGTTGTAATGTGTCAGATACTGCATCTGATAGATCACAACATTAGATAATAGTATAATCACCTCACACACTGTTGATTGAAAACGCTCCGTTTTCTAGCGTGTATGAGAAATCAGGTAATTTACACGCAGTACTTAAAAGCCGTTAACCCTAAAGACAAAATTACATATACCCTAAAGACCAAAAAGTACTTCATTCTTGAATAGCATGGGAGATTACTACAGTGGATTGCAATATATCCATCAATCCAAACTGTTTCATAGTTTTACTTAAAAAATTGATCCACAAAAACCATAGCTTGGGCACTTTCCTCTCTCAGTCCACAACTGCATGTACCTCCGTGAATTGATTTCCGATACTTTTCCAGAGTATTGTGCGCCCTATTCCGTGGGTAGGATTTTAGCTCAATTCCAACCACGCGTCGCGCAAATAATGTTTCGCGTGGTGTTTTGTTCAAGATATCTAAACTTCAACTCTGCAACGATCCCCTCGCAACAATTTCTCGTCCACAGCCCCCTAGAAATCTCTCTTTTTTTCTCTCCCCTGCCCTCCACTTTCTCCCGTCTCCGGTCGATGGAGGACAGACTCCTCCTTTCTAAAAATAGAAACTTCCTTCTCTCTCTTTCACCATCCGAAAAGGAGGCTCAAGAGCAATCGTTGGAGAACCCTTCTCTCTCATTTAAGAATATCTGTGCCCGTTTTTTTCAGTTTCATATTCTATATTTTCGGTTAAGATGGAAGGTGGGGCAAGACCGAAATCATTTGAACACGCATGGGGGTTGGCATTTACATGCTCACGTGAGTGGGTGGGCAAAGCCCCGGTGGGGTGGTCGGGGTGGAAGGATGCGTAACGTACTTCGGTTCCGAATCCGAAAGGAATTTCAATGAAAAATCTGCTTGCATAAGATATTTTTTTCGGGTGTTGTGGGGCGTGCGGAATAGCTGAGTAGTTTGGAACGCTTTTCTCTCTTCATGCGGGGGAGAGGTGGGCTGTTATTATTCTGAAACAAAGGGATGGATTTTGCATTGCTTTAGCTTCCGATGCAAAAAGAATAGCATAATTCATCTTTATTGTGTTGATGGTACTCATGGCGAAAATAAGGAAAACACCTTTCATGGTGACGTTCATGTGTAATATGTGTGTGATGAGTTGTTTGGGACAATTTGTAAAATAAAAGATAATTTTTTCTGTTAACCCCCTAAGTGTTGCGAGATTTCCGAGTAGTGTGCTACTACTTTTATTTTTAACACACATAATGAATAGACACATTTATTGGTTGAAAGAATCCTTAGAAAGATTCTATTGGTCAAAACGTCCAAAACTGGTTAGAAGTCATAAATAGAAAATTGTAGGTTTCAGGAATAATGCGTGTATGACCTTCAGAGGATTAAATAATTGTTACAAAAGCATTACTTTCAATGTAAACAGTGGCTAAGGGGTAAGAGGGTACCATTTGATGATAATAACGTAATTCATTTTATTGCGTTTATGGAACCCATGGCGAAACTAAGAAAGATCTTCGTTATGGCATGTGTGTACAAAACGTGTATGATGAGCTATTTAGGATAATTTACAAAATAAAAAATAATTACTACTACCAACCTAATTGATGCGAATGCATTACTTTCATTGGAATCTGTGGCTAAGTGATTATAGGGTGCGATGTGATAAGAAACACGTAATTCATTTCATTGTGGAATTTTTTTTAATATTTAATGGTAAGATTCAGAAAATCTTTGTTGCAATTGGTGCCCGTCGAATATGAGTATAACAGCTTACGGAAATAAAAAATTCACTTCTCTAACTTTTTTAATAATTACAAGTACATTTATTTCATTCACAAGTGGCTAAATGACTAGTGCGTGATATAATAAGAACGGCCGAATTTTATTCTGTAAATAGTACTCAAGGGTGGAGCTAAGAAAACATCTTTGTTGTTGTGACTTATGCCTGTCCAATATAAGTATGAGATGTTCCCCCTCCCATCACAATTTACAAAACAGAAATAAATTTCTTTCAGTTATAGATTCAAGATAGTTATTACTTTTACATAAACGTTTCAAGTGTCGAGAACTCATTCGCAGAGCGGTAGTAAGTTCGATCTTCTCGTGTGTCAATGACATTGACACTGGGGAAGCTGACCCGCATTTAAAGGAAATGAAATAGGGAAATTCCAAGTAGCCACATAATTCCCTAGGAGAGCCCCGTTCCTATATGAGAATTTACCATAACCTCTTTTTTCTTAAAGTGTACTAAACGAGGTCTATTCCTAATAAGCGTGTTTCATTTTTTTACTGGTCAGGGTCGCCTTCGCCACGTATTGCTTCAGATTTCGTTTAAATAGCATTGACCAGCGTGCCTGTGATGAAGAAGGGAATTCAGAACATTACGATTTCGCCTGCCTTTTGAATCAAATGTTCCAGACACTGCTCCAGCAGAAAGTCTTCTCGGAGAATAGCGCAAGACAAAGTGGAACAATACCGGCTTACTAAGCCAGTTCGCTTCTTGGACGTTTAGGAAGAAAATCTTCTCAGGTAGGATCTATCAATCCTCTCCTTAGAAATGTCTGGGTGCATTGGGTGCTTTCTCACACACACCCTGATGAGGACTTACTTCACCCTTTTTCCACCACAACCAAGTTCAATTGCCGTAAACCTTCTAAGAGTCTGCTCTGCTTGGTGGTCATTGTATTGTATTTCGGATTTATCAGTGTAATCAAATTTGTACACCCTAAAAAAATAGGTGGCTTGTCCGCTTTTGGACCTTGCGCCATATAAACCCAACTTCCTATCCTATCCTAAGAAAAATAGGAGATTAATAAGAATAGGAAGGGGATTATATTGCAGCTTGGAGTTTCCTAGTTTCTTCGACACACAAATGCGGACATCTAAGCCTATCACGAAGGCATTTATAATCCCTGTGTTTCGGAAACGGTTAACCAAATTCTAATACTTAGTGACCTACCAAAATTCGGATGGTGCCAAATCGAGTATTCAGATCTAGGGCATAAGATTAGATTAGGTACGTTCTGTCTATGTATATTCAAATGAGTAAATCTCAATAGGATCCAAGCACAAGGGAATGCGCTGGTGATATGATTACTTTAATATTACTGATTAGGGTATCACTTTAAAATGGAGGAAGTAGTAATTAATTAACGTCGCACTGGAGCAACACAATGGGCCATTGGTGACGGTCTGGGATCAATCCCGAAGGAAAAGATCAGAGGACAACACCTCGTAATTTTGAACCAGTCAGATGACGAGGTCACACTTGAGCTGGCACCCCACTCTCCAAATTTCCACACCATGTTATCGTGAGGACATTTTAGGCCACGACAGGTTTAATGTGCACCAGCCCCCTTTGTAGACTACGATCTTTGTTGGATTCAAACTTGCAATTTTCCGGTTGGTAATCCGTTACTCTTCCAACTGGGCTACCACGCCCCGTTTGAAAATGAGCTGATAAATTAATATCTAAATCTCTTATACCTGTAGATATTTGTGATTACTTTCTCCAAAATATTGACTATATACGTATTAGTGTTCACTAGTCCCCGTGACACAATATTCAAAACTATTCAGAAACTGATTTTGAGAATTAATTTAGATGGATCCTTTATACAAGTATTTGATGATTCTCTCACCAATAATGTGTCTGAGTACAACCACTCCAAATAGTTTCGAATGCATTTTACTGAAGTTTTATACTAAGCCTTTAGGTTTTAAGAAATAAAACTAAAATTTAAAAGTCCATTCAGTCAAAATTCAGTTTCCATAAAATTGAAATGTCCATTCAGTCAAACAAAAACTGATAATGAATAAATCTTAAACAAGGAATTTTACAACAGGCAAAACAATCGCTGATATCCAAAAATTGCAAGCCTTCACATGTAATTTTGAGAAAAGGCAATCGAACAATAATCAATCAGAATTTAAAGCAGGGTAGAATAAAATCTAGAGGCTTGAAAATGAAAATTAGAGCTCTACACTGAAAATACTGAAGTTAAAATAATCAAAAGAAAAGAAATAAATAGAAAATATTGTGAAACATGTGTAACATAAAATATACAAATGCAGATTTCCAAAACATGGTCTTTTAAAAATTGTTCAGAAAAGAATATAGGGCATCCATACCATTTTATGAAATAGGAAAGTGAAGAGAAATTTAAAAATCTATGAAACCCAGGGAAATGATAAAACTTTTTCAGAAACATTTGAACGTTCAATAGAAGCGGTTGTAAGTTACTTTTTCCCTTAAAATAAAGTTATAGCAAAGGAAAGTATAAATCGGTCGAGTTTTGAAGAGAAATTTTCCACCAATAAACGTTATTCCTTTGACACAAGAAGATTTTATATTACTTAAAAAATCAAATTAATTTCATGCACCAAACTATAAACAAAAATAAGTAGAATGAGAAAAGTAGTATATTTTATCATGTAATTATAGAATCAATCGCGATCATATACAATAATTTTAAAATAATAGAACAATTCGTTACGACTTTGGGAGTAACTGAAAATCTTGTCAAACAAATGTACCTAAAAGAAACTGAAAAGATGATCTACCACCGGAAGACATCTGAAATAAACTCAAATATGAATTGCCCGTGTATTTTGAACTACTTCACTTTCATGTCAATTAAATCCCCCCGTTTGCTTGAACCCTATAAAATAATACTTTTCTAGGAATTCTTAGTACACAATATTGACACAAATTATCAGTAGTAAATTTAATTAATCTATGAACACTTTGGTAAAAAAATAATTACAAATTCAAAATGTAAAAGCTTGTATTTTGGACCATTTGGTTGATGATTTAGACTTAAATATACGAGTAAATCATTAATTTTTAAGTCTTTTAATTTACAAGAAAAGCATTAAGTGGAAGAAAAGAATGTTAGATCATTACTGAGAATTTTTTCTATTGCCCACCAATTAATTGAGCATTTATATCATGGCAATAAAAGGGCGGGTTTGAGAACCACTTTGGTTACCATGATGTACCAAGGGAGTGAGTTCACGTTACACCTCACATTCTTACCATACATTCTACACTGGTCTTTTATTCGTTTTTTGTGAATTTATTTCCAAATTCTTGGAGACACTTATCCATGTTTGAGGATTGTCATTCCTACGTAAATATGCATTAGCACCTAAACTGGTTTAAATATAAATTACATTTGTATGTCCTCACCCACTGAAACTGGTACCTTAGGTACAGGAACAGGTGTTGGTGCTGGTTTTTCAGAGCAGTTTTCGTAGGTCCATCATTTGTACTTGGCATTTACTTATGGCATTTTCACGAATACGAATTTCCTCATAACACTCCTGTGATATTAATGATATTAAACAGCAAGCGCTTTATCCTCCGTTGCTCCTGACACCTCAGTCTTATCTTCAATATACATATTCTTTTTTATATTTAGATTGATTAGTTTCAGGGTTTTATGGTGCAAAGGCCATATTTGACCAAGCTGCACCAAACAAAAAAGATAACTTCAATTTTTAGTGCCACTGATTTTGAATATCAGAGTTTTCTTGCGAGGAGTTTTAGTCAGAACAACTCCAAATGCAGTATATTTTCAAAACTTTCTCCTTGTACCACTTTATGGCATAGCTTGGCCAAATATGGCATTTGCACCCCATAAAACCCAATACAAACCAACCTTACACAACTTTGAACGAATCGGACTGATTGAGACAGCTAGAACCTAATCCGGATTCTCCTCCTACACTTCCAACAGATACTGCACTCCAACTTTGTTAAAGTTTTTGCCGTGGGTCTCGAATAAATTGCCATCGTGTAGCAAAAAATGATCGTACAGCGATAAAACCAAAGCTACTCAATCCTGCTGGACTTCAGGCTGATTGATGGCAATTGAAGAATCAATATATGAACCAATAAAAACAAGTGTTGCTCCTTTAGGAACCTTTTGTATTTGTATGGACGCGTCTCTTTAGGGTAATGTTTGGTATGTTTTATATCTGGAAAGACTAAGCAACTCCAACATACAGAAAATCACTTTGAAATTTCCATTTACCACATACACCTTTCACTTTTGCTGTTTCTTTAGCTGTCTTCTGAAAAATTTAGCGATTTATTCAGCGTAATGTTATTTAGACAGCTCAATCTTATTACACGCTATAGTACGGTCTACAAAAAGCAGTACGGTAAAAAGTGGTACGGTCTAAAAAAAATACTAGTCGTAATTTTGAGCTATCTGAACATGTTTGAAATTTAACTTTAGGTATTTTACCATACAAATTCGCTGTAAAACAAGTAATTTTTTTTCGATGTGAGCTTCAGTCTCACAAGTGTCATAAATATTTTAAATGTAAATATAGTTCTTGAAATTAAGACATAATATTGGAGTACAATATACAAATACAAAATGTAACATTGAACTCTTAAAAGCTAGGCACTCCTGCAAATTTGAACCAGATAACATTATCATTAGACATTCTATAGAACTCTACTTTTCTTGGCTGCAAATTATTCATTTATAGTGTATGAATATTCTCAAACAGCTTACAGAAAAAGAATTTTGAAGGGTGATAGTTCGCCAAAATCAAAATAAAACAATTTACACCAAATTTTTGATTTATCGCACAACATAAACGTTTTTCTTTTAGAACAGTATGTATAAGCCCAGATGATGTTGGATTGAAAGATGTTTTATAAAAGAAACACAGATAAAAATTATAAATGGACGATAAGTATATAAAATTGAGAAAACGTACCGAATCATCTCTTTTTTCATGTGCTTACAAGTTGCTATTAGATTTCATATCCTAAGTGTTAATATTACTCTTGTTAAACCAATTATTTCTTCAAACTACATAAACCACATCTTGAGTAAGACAGCACTTTATTTAGAACTCCTGCAACTGACCCTCGCAAATGTTATACTGTCTTTTTTGTCCAACTTAAGGAATGCAATTACTGTTCTGGCAGTTTTCTGCTTCTTTGGAACCTTTCCTTTTAAGAGTATTCTTTCGCCGTAACTTTTCTTCATCACAAGTTACGTTTTTCTTCTAGCTGACGTCTCTATGGACTTGAAGCAACAGCATTTTCGTCTTCTAACTCTTACAATGTGTTTCGCTTTAAACCTTCGCACCCGTAAGTGAAATCGCTTTATAAGGCATCATCTATCACAAAAGTAGAGCATTTTTCATTTCCATGGTGTATAATAGCCAAAGGACAACAATGTTATGTATTAGAGCAGCAATTTTCAATTTTTTCTTCTCATGGCACACATAAACGAAAAAAAATTTCGCTGCACACCACAAGATATATTGTATTTCCTGTCGATCTGACAAAAATTTGTTTTATTTTAGTTGTCAAAAATGAAAAACTACAAAATCACGATTACTAAAGATTTAAGAATTTAGAAAATGTCTTCAATGGTCATTTCAGTGGATCCTAGTAATGGTGACGTTTTACTCCATTGAGATGGTTACTGGCGATCTTTTCTAAGCTTTTAATTTTAATAGTCATGGTTTTAGAGGATATTCATTTTTTACAATTTATTTGACTTAGGTTTTCATCTGTTTATCTATAATTTTGAATGATTTGCGAAAAATAATAATAGTAATTACCTACCCTTTTTGCTCAAGTGGCTTTCTAAAAAATCTTTTTGAAACGTTTATTTACGAAAGTTTGTAATAAAAATCATAATCAAAATTAGACATACGGGTATTACTTGAAATTATACGTTAACACATTTTTCAAGCATTAAAAATTAAGCCATTGAAATTAAATACATCTTACACGATTTAAACCGTTTCTGCAAGACACATCAGTGTCATTCTAGCGGCACAATAAAGCGCTGCATTAGAGGATGAATGGATTGTTTTGAAATTGAAAAGTTATATATAGCCCTTTCAGGAGTGATATGACGTCTGACGCTCCACGTTTTACTAGATATATTAAAACTGTTGTGTATATAAATATTCTCCCATTTGACATTCTGGTGTCAAGGAGTGCTTTAGACATATGGTGTCACACTTATAAAAATTAAAGGTATCGAATCTTTGTCAAGTAATACATTTATACAGGATCACAGGTCTTCACTTATAACTATTTCTCCACAGGCTTTAGCCTAATTCTCTTCAAGGGGTTAAATAATTCCCTAAACTGACTAATACTAAATGTAAATTTCATCAATTACTGAAATCATGTTAAAGAAGGACATTTAAAGTTAAGCTCATTGTTTACTTAGAACTTGTTATCACTAATCAATAGCTTCTCTGATGATAATTGAATGATACCCAGTAGATAATTTGGGACAAAACTAAACACACCCTATACGCAAACAATTTCCTTGCCTAATGACACATTTATCCCTGGTAAACACACTTAGTACTTTATGGCCTATTCAGTATTAATAATTATTCTTGCCTAGAATATGTTATAGCGAGTCAATAAAATTTAACTCGCAATGTTTTTAGCATTAAAACTATATTTTAGTGATTGGGAAATCTTAAATTTGAACGATCACTTTCATCAATTTCAGACTTCATGTTAGATTATACTTTTTACAAATCGATTTTCTTTTGGGAACAATTTCTTTTTTCAGCGATTACCTTGAAAGATCTTGATGTTATAATATAATTTCTACAAGAACTCAAGCAAAGGTTTGATGTCGAAAAGACATATGCAGGGTAGCAAACGGCCAACATATTTACGGATGTCTTGGGAGAATAAAATTTGCTGGTTTCTTCGGTTTCTCACCTTGTATTCGACGAAACAAAATAATTTGGTATTGATTGTATATTAACTATCATTACCTCTATGACTCTAACATCTGTATACGTTTTTGCAAGTAATGTCTAAAGACACTTTACTGGTTAAAATGAGTGTTTTATGATACGCAACATCAGATATAATCTTCATTTGACTACTAAAAACTATGTGAAATAATGAAGTACTTAAAAAAGTCTTTCAATGAATAAAATGTAAATTTAAATGGCACGGTTTTAAGGAATACATTTGTAAAAGAGTTTCTAGTATAATCGATCTGAAAAGAGACAAACTTTCACATTATTTCTCCCAAACTACTTAACATAAATTAAACAGGAAAAGTTATGAAATTCTCTATAGTCGCGGTAGATCCTTAAGAATTAACTGAAAATTGTAATTGAGTCAAAAGAAAATGCACACACTTCATAATTTCTTATTAACTACAGAAATTAAATGTTTCCCTTTTGTCGTACAGAAATGAAAGCTTACTTTTGGAGCACAGCTAGACGTAATCTTAAATTTAGATCTTAGAAACTGAGAAACGTTACCTTCACTTTCTTAAAATACGAAATGTCTATAAATAATAAAAAGGTTTAATCGTTCCTTACTTCTTTATTCCTATAATTCGTAATTATAAACAGTACTTTTAGGTTTGATAGATTCAGTAAGCTCAAACTTAGCGTAAATATTAAGCAGTTTGCTAGCACACAGATTTTTAAATATTCATAAAACATATTGTTATATTTTCTGGATATTGTAAATTTGAAGCGGCATCAATGCGTTATCGATAACTCTAAAACGTTGTAAATAAATATATTTATTTTACTACCAGTGTACGAATGGAAATAGTATTATTTCCAATAAATCATTATAGGAATGACTTGTTTAACTTTGATATAAATAATTTACTAATGAATTCGGATTTGAATAAAGAGACGGAAACCTAGATCGCTTTCTAGATTTTTGTTACATGAAAAGAACTGCTGATAACAATGGTGTGTATTGTTATTGTTAGAAAAGATTCTATTCTATTATCTGTACATTTCTAATGTTATCTAACAGTTAAAGATATTTTAAATTTGTTTTCCCACAAATGGTTAATCCATGAAATATCATTGTGAAAAAGGAAATTAGTAGTATTACAAAGTTGCGTAAAAATTAATATTATCAGACAAATATCTGTATTTTGGAGGAATATCTCTCATTCCTATTAATATTTGTAACATATTTCAATTCCCACATGTAAGTGGAACAATTCTTCCTCCCATTATAGAAATAATGAAAAATAAATACTGCGAGAAATATTCAAAAGATTTAAAATGCGTGGGGAGTTAAAAATTTGGAAATTGAATATCCCAGTTGCTATTATTTTATTATTTTAATGTAGTACTTAATCTTCCTGAGATATTACGAGTAGTATTAATATTTCTATTTCTTTCAAATATCTGGGAATTCTAAAAATAAGTACAATTCCAACATCACCTAGTATAAATGCTATTAATTGTCACTAAATATCACAATAGATAAAATACTGTTTAGTTTTTTTCAGTTTTATATTATTTTAATTTGTTTATAGAATCATACAAACTTTTCTCTTTTTTTCAATCACAGTAAGCAGTATTTATTTTAAATATATAACTTCTTAAGAAATGATGTAATTGAGCTTTCCTGTTTAAAGTGTTTGCTAAAGTTTTGGAGATATTCATAAATAAAATTTCCTACGAACGTGTGTTCAAAGTTTATTTTTCAAAACACAGAAACGTAATACTCACGGGAATAAATTACCCTATGGCAACATTCAATGGAAAAACTTTTAATACCAGCTCCAATGCAATTAATTTGAATGTCCATAATAGTCTTAATTTTATTTCAAAGTAGGTATGAAGTTAAAAATGTAGGAATAGTTGAGAAGGGTTTCATATTCTATTTACTGGATGTACATATATATTAGAAAAATATACTCTCCCTTACATTCTGTATATTTAAGTAAGTTTTTATGAGTAATGGCAGGTGAAAATATTCTGATACTTTATATTTTTTTATTTAACGTAGTTGATTTAATTCAATAATGTTCCAAATTAACATAAAATGAAACCATATAATCAATAAACCTTTATATTGCTAGATATGAAATGTAGAGTGATTCCTAACATTGAGTACATACCAAGAAAAAATTGCTTTGAAAGCCCATAACTCTGTAGTAAATAAAAATTCGAGCTTATTTTATAGGAATGGCAAAATATACATCTATAAACATATTTCATAACATCAATTCCATATTCACTATAACACTTTTAAAGATAGACTTTACTTGTGAAATTTACGAAATTCGAAGTCGTAAAATTGAGTATACACTCAGCTTCTTTCGTCCAGAAACTAAATAAAAACCCAAAATAATTTTTTTAATTTAATTTTGCATATAGAATAGCTTCTAAATGGGGAACTAATTGGGGGGAAATGAATATTTTGAAGTATTTTTCTGGATGCTTTTGCCAGGTTGTCCCATAGAATCGTTTTCATGTTCGGTGTTTCGAATATTGTGATTTTTTTACAAATGAGTTTTTGTACCGGTGCCACATATTTTTAAGCCTGTTGAGGTTCTGAAGTTGTTTTGTGGTATATAATTGCTATTGCTGTTTAAGGTGCTACAAAATTGTAACAACTCTATTTTATAGGAACGTCATCTCATTCTGTTAGGACGTAATCTGTACACACAAAGTTTGACTTTAAATCCAAATCTTAAGCACTGTCTCTTTAATTGTTCTTCAATAGAGTAAGGTAGTTAACCCTCCTAGTGATTTTCTAGACGAGGTTTCTCGGTCATTAGAAGAAAACTGACCAGATCCTGATGAACGAAATATCTCATCATTGGAAGAAAACTGGCGGGATCTTTA
Source organism: Meta bourneti (assembly GCA_933210815.1). Taxonomy (NCBI): domain Eukaryota; kingdom Metazoa; phylum Arthropoda; class Arachnida; order Araneae; family Tetragnathidae; genus Meta; species Meta bourneti. Next base: position 56,357,158 of record OW119923.1, read on the forward strand.
TTTCGTAATAAAAAAAATCAGCAATACCTTGATGACGAGGTATCATATCGAAAGCACTTAGAGGGTTACGTATAACACTTTCCTCTGATTCTATCAATAAAAACTAAATTTCCAACCTCTCCAACCAACATGTAGCCTTAAAGGCAGAAACACTTCCATGCTTGAGAGTGGGTAGTGTGGTGAGGAAGCAATTTTGGGAGCCTCTGTAAATTTCTGTTTGAAATCCTCAATGCAGGACGGGAGTGATCAATTTTGATTGTATATAACAGGATCGTTATCTTTCTCAAAATTTACCGCATGCCCATTACATTTAATTCGTAATATTTTACAAAGAGTTCCATTATCAACATTGTAACCACTGGTGCTTTCCAGGAGAGTATTTTCAAAAATCTGAAAATACAAAACTGAGTCAAGGCATTAACCAATTCAAATTAATTTAATCAAGTAATTTATGTATCTATCTTAGAAAAATCGCTCGATAGAAGCTTCTTGTTGACCCCTATTAGGAAGGATAATGTAGAATTTCTATGATCATTTCTTAATTTAAAAGTTACTCACGCATTTAAATCATCTTGATAGATCCTCTATAATGCGAATTAATTTAAAATAAATCGATAGTTTGTATTTAATGTAATAACAATGCTGAAATTCCCTTTTTAATTGATTCAATGAAACTTATATAACAATGGAGAAATCTTATTGTATCCCATTACAACATGCGAGATTGCTTGTAATCCTCACATTTTGTTTCTCATTGTTCCAGTACAACTCTAATATTATGTTTCTCTAGAAATATAATATTGGATTTGTACTGAAAACAATGAATATAGTTGATCATTGCATGGATTAGGAACTAGTGAAAAATTAAAATGTTTTCTTAATCTTAAACGACTAAAGCATTTAATGATATATGTCGAGTCCAAGCAAAACTTTTTCATTACTTTCTTACTGCTGTTCTATCAAAATACTGAATCAGTTCATTTTACAAAATACATAATTGTATTTTTAATATTTTGTAAATTAGTTTCATTAGTAAACATTTTATATGATCGAATCTTTTTAGTAAGAATAAATTATATTATATCTGAGTTAAAATTATTTGGGGGATTTCTATAATCTCATATCAGATCAAAGAATTGATTCTGAAATTTGCAAATATCACAATCAACATCTTTAAAACAAAGTTTTTGGTTAACAATGATATAGTCAGATTGTTCTTTGGAGAAAAAATGGCGACTTTCTTCAATAATTGTTTACTTTCAGAAAAGATTATACTATTTTAAAGTAATGTGTATAAAATAAATTAGGAAAAAGTACGTTCCTGATCTCCAGAAAATGTACGCCGTTTCACAGGAAGTTGAATATCAACTTCTTTTGATTAAATTGCGCCATCTGTTGTTCAATATCCAAACCAATAAATACGGCTTTTCTGAATTCAATTATTGTATTATGTACTTATGAGATATATTATAAGTATACAACAGATAATCTTTAAACTGTCAATTAAAATGCAGTTCATTTAACTTTTTAAATGCAGACAAATGAGAGAAAAACATATGCATTATAAAAAAAGCATATTTATTCGAAATTCGAAAGAAATATTTTAACTCCTGCGCAAAGAAATTAACTTGAAATCAAGGAGACAAATATTTAGCATTTCTTTTTGTCTAGCATTTTTATAAAACACTTCAATAAAGTTAATTAAATATGTTTAATTTATATGTTTAACACGTTTCAAAAACATTTCAAGACTAATATTTGTGTTAATATTCTGTTCCTAAATACACAATACGCGTAAGAAATTCATTTAAAGAAAAAATTTTATCAAAAGTTGGAAGTCAATAATTTTTTTTTGATTTATGAAGATTATAAATAGTTTGGACCAAGCTTGAACATGTTCTTTGACATACCCTAAGTTCTTAAAACTGTTATCACTGACTTCTAAAAACTAAAATTTCATTTCTTGAATTTTGTTGATAGTATTTTTTATTCCTTGATGCCTTTTCAGTGTTTCGTGCTTATTTCTGTTATGTTTTTGTATAGTACTTTAACTTCCTGAATTTTTTGTGCACTTTTCTCAATCATGTAAATTGATTTTTCTGTATAACAGTATAAATAAATAAATGAAAAAATAAATAATATAAATGCCTGGATTAGATTTAGTTCTATCAGCAAAAACTATAGTCATTTTTAGGTTTTTGAAAAGTAAAGAATAGTTCTTGTTGGATTGGCCATGCAAGTATTTTTTGTGCTAAATCACTAAAAATCAATCCTTCATAATGTAATTCAGTCAAAATTATCAGGATTCAGTTTTTATTAGGTATCATTTAATGTGTAGAAAATAACGAATCGTGTGAAGTCCTTCAATTCCTCAATATTTGTTTGTAGAATATTATAGCTATTTTACGAAAGAAATAACTGTCAAATTCAAAATTGAAGCGGCAAGAAGTTGAATAAAAATTGAGTTACATACTAAAAAATCTAAAAAAGTAGTATCAAATATTGAACATTACAACCATACATCAAATTCACCATTCATGGTAATCTCCATCTACATCGAACTAAATTTTTGTGTGGGTTCTGTCGCTGGAGAATAATGATAAGCTGAATGTATTTATGTAATAAAACTTTTTATCATCTTACTTTTTCGTAAATACAGAGTATTACACAATTCCCGTCCCGTTTTTTCCATCCTAATGTCCCGTTCTTTCGTCAAGGAAATATGATCAGCCTATGTCCATATCCATATGTCCATCTATCCATATAATCCATTACACATGCATATTAACTTTGGTGTACGACAAAACTAAAGGCAATACAGTGACTACTACAAAAGTCGATTGTGATTTTGGAGAGATTATGAATGCCCCCTTCTAAAGTTCGTTTCCTACCAAATTGATGTAACTCGTATCCTAAAAATGATGAAACTATGGTGATTAGTCTTGTGCATTAGTTCCCTCCAAATATTTTTGACGTGAAGCACTCGTAAATCAGTGATGCGATAATTCCAAACTTCATCATCATTAAGAGAAGGATAACAAATTATTTGACACAATATTCATGGGCTTTTTTTTAATTTCTTTTGGATCTAACGTGTCTTTTTCTTGAAAATTCCATTAACTCTCGAGTGTCATGCACGCTATATCCCACCAAGCAATCTGCAGTTTTCCTTGCATGACTTCTAACCTGTTTTGACCTTAAACCACAGAATCTTTCCCCGGATTCAATCAAACAACAGATGTGGGCCATTCTGTGTGTTGATGAGCAAACGTCTTCAGTATAGACAAAACAAAGGTAACCAATTACCAGTTCCCAAAAAGTAGCGTAATTTTGGTAAGGGAAATGTTTTAATGGCATTAAAAGTGGGTGTTGATATTTGAAATTTTGGAAATAATTTCTAAATAATTATGAAAAAGGACCCTTATGCAAATTAAATGTAAATTTATTTGAAGTCGGCATTATTCCAGGTGTAATGACATATTTTGTTTCACTGTGCGATTCCAAGGACGAGAATATAGAACAAGTTTTCCGCATACCTTTTGACCATCTATACAAACTGAAAGTTACAATGTTCTTTTCGACGTGAAAAACTGTCGAAGAATTCATAGAAGGGTGATGATCTTTCTTTCATATAAATATTAGATTCTAACTTATTTTCCTATTTTTTGTATATCAATCTTTATTTTTGTAATTAAAGATATCTGAAACTTCTGTGGTTTCCCAGCTTCCGTATGATCCAACAAATTACAGTGATAAACTTTGTCTACATAACAACAAATTTTAAATAACGCGGGATTTATATAGACAGAAGTAATAAAATTTTGGTGATCTAAATATTTGGTGTGATTTATTTTATCGCTCTACGACGTTTATTCTGACAGGGCTAATTAAAATTCCAAATAATTTAATACTATGAGGAAAATGCATCATTTCTAATCAAATGATTCTTTCAAATGATCTAAATTTAATGTATGCATCTCAACTTCAAAAGAAAATACATTTCGATCACGTCTTGCGAATTGTCACTTCCCAAACAGAACGCGTACTCAAGCTTACAATAAGTTCAAACTTAAGCAAAACAAATCGAAGGCAATATTTAAAAACAATACAACATTACATGCATATTCAACAAAATGAACAAAAACAATAAAAAAAGAGAAATCTATAGTACTTAAAAGATTTTCTAATCCATTTTCATCTCATCAGTCTTAATCTTTATCCCACTTCAAAAACTAAGTCCCAATTTATATTAATTGCATAAACAAAGTTCCGAATAAACTACTTACAAAGGAAATAGATACTCTTCTAAAGCTCAAGGAAGCGTCGCAACAAAAATACGGTTAAACATTATTAACAGCATAATTTATTAATGAAGAATCTAAAGAATTCCGTTTTTTATATCCACTACAGAAGGAAAAGAGCTGTGTAATAAATTTACCATGGATGAAATAGGGGAAATGTGAGCACAAAGACTTGCTTACCATGGAGAAAAAAGCTCATGGTAAAGTAACGAAGGACAAAATAGGCTTACAAGAGGGAAAAAGGAGTTTTCTTCCCTATTTTCCCATTTTTTTCTCTCCGATATTGACTTAATTTCCGACTGGAATACAACCTTTTGTTGTCCCAGTAGAGGAAGAATTTTCACGACTCCCTTCTTTTGTCCGCGATGCTTTGACTGAGAGTCCAGAAACAGGACCGAAATTGACGTCTGCTTGGTGGATGGGTGGCTCAGACTGCAGCAACAAAAATGGCAAGAAAATGTGTTTTCAGCAACGGAGAAAAGTTTCTTATAACGTCGCTTAAGTGCGTTCCCTTGTTCATCTGTTACACAAAAGTAATTTTCAATCAATCGTAATATTAAACATAATTAGTAATATTTCATCTCTAGCTAGTATTGTTATATCTACTTATAATTCAAAGCTTTGTGTTTTCACAATACAGTGCTTACCATTATTATTTAAACCGAAAAACCGGTATGCTCATATTAAGGAACTTCACTGTAGAAAATGGATTTTTTGAAAAGTGATAGAGTAATAAAAAATGGTAATAAAAACAAAATGGTAAATAATGAGTTTTTACTTCAGTAATGGAGAAAAATCTCGCATAATATCGCTTAAATGCGTTTCTCTTGTTCATCTGTTAAAAAAAGTAATTTTAAATCCATCGTAATATAAAATCTAATTAGTAATATTTAATTTGAAGCTGGTATTGTTATATCTATTTACAATTCAAGGCTTTGTGTTTACAGTGCAGTGCTTTCCATTGCAATTTAAACCGAAAACCTTAATTCAACTACCCACACATGAAGGAGTTTTGATTTCGAAAAATGAGTTTTTAAAAGTGATAAAAATAGTGTATATAAATAAAAACAACGAAAAAGAACAAAAACAGTGATAAACCAATAAAAATTCATTTTTCTGAAAACAAGTGTGTTTAAGTAAGCCTTCCCAGCATAGCTCAGAGCAAGTAAGCCTCTCCTTTGAAAATCTGTGTCAGCGTTTTCGTCTAAGATCAATTTTCGCACAAAATCTTCGCGTGCTGCATCTTAATCAAATTGTGTAATGAAACAAAATTGTATGAAATGCATTTCCCTACATGTAATCACTTGGCCTTTTAATAACGTGATTAAAAAGTCTCTAATAAAACTGGAATATAAATAAAATAGGTGCGCTTATAATCGTCTATTCTTTTTCTAATATGAGAAAGGCTTACGATTTAAAACTTGATCCTCGTCATTACAATAATACTTGAAGAAAGCCGTTGCTGTAAATTCCAAATACTTTGAACACATCAAACATATGCTTTGTCATCTTGTATTTCTCATTGCCCGAAAATAAAGTTCCCTTACGAAAACAACGTGTAGAGAAGTTTAATGAAGTCTTGTTTTGTTCCAACTTCCATTATTTAAATGTTACTGAGATATGTATATCAAAGATTCCGAAAGTAGTCTGGAAATGTAATATGAATCCTAAATAGATTGTACTTTAAAAACAACAGTCTCTATATTCTAATCAGCTGCATATCATATCTGCAAACAAATCATACAAAGAAAGTATTCAACGAATATAAATTCTCAAGAATAAGAAACATTTGACGAACAATCAATCAAAAATAGTTCAATCTTCAGAAGGATTGTTCTACTTAAATAAATAAGTCACTCTAATACCTATTATTTTAAACTGCATTGTTTATTATTAGCTTCTAAAATAGAACAATCCTTTCATCCAACTGAAAATGGACTATACTTAGTGAGCTAAGAAATTAAATTCTAAATTTCTTTTTTAATTGAATACATTTCAGATTTTAAGAGAAGGTGAAATTTTGTCTGCATGAAATTACGCTCTTTTCTCTTTAGAATTTTAGAAATATTGGATATTCGCCTGATTTTTTTTAGAGCTATAAATTAATTTTTCGTGAAATAAGTAGTCCTCAACAAGCATTGTATTGTACTAAAAATCAGAAGACACGGAGAAATTTTGAAAAAGCTTCTTAAAGTAATGTTTGATTGTCTGAAATAAAGCATATAAAAGAAATAAATAGTTCTATTTTTAAAGTATTTGCGCTTATCTTACTTTGCAAGCTGAAAAACTAATATCGCCCCAATACATCTTCCATTCTATTCTATCTTTTCGCAGAACTTAACTAAACGTATTTATTCCGTTTTATATTTTTTTAAAGAAGGCTGGGTAATGAAATATGTGCTTTGATAAAGGAGTGTTTTACCAGTGCAACACATTTCTAACTCAAACACAGTTAGATTATAACCAACAATGGTTACTTCGTTTAATACTTTTACAACCTCGTTGTTTCAAAAAAATTAGCAAAGGAAACAACTATTAAACTTCAGAAGTTCACTTAGCTTTTTATGTAATTTTTCATATCATTTCCCATCCTGCCGGCTATTAGCCACTATATTAGTATAGCTAAGACTGGAAATTTTCATGAAATGTAACGCACCAGCGAATACAAAAGAGAAATCTTCGAAAATTGAATCGATTGACTTCCAGGACTCTTGTAAACTAAATTAAAGAGTAGTTTATCACTCATTTGAATTCAATTAATTTGTATGCTATAGGCAATGGTCGTGTCCAAAGAACTGTCCGCAATCGTCCAAATTATTGCAAACACGAAATAAACTTTCAAAACTAAAACTACATTAGTCGTAAAGTATATCATCCGCCTCGTTGCCTTTCCAATAACTAAAATAAATGGTCTTCGCTTCATTTTAAGAAAATTAGAAATGAGTTTCTCTCACTGTCCAAAGCAGTGAAGATATCTACAGAAAAATAACACCAGCCAAACACATCGGACTCTCCAAGTAGTTTTCAAGATCCAGAAATGCCAAACTAAATTTATGATTGTGTCCTGTAACCCAAAAATTTAGATACTTACTGAAGTTTTTGTGTGGCATTTCCGCCTAGTCTAGACTGCCGGAATTGATTTTCTGACTTCAGGTACCATCACTTTCCTAACATCTTTTAAACTACTAGCTTGAAATCTGTCACTGATTATGAGTAACATTCCTGGCCCCGCAAAAGGAATTGTGTACTCGGGGTTATTCTGAAGTGTCCCTGAGCATAAAGCTAGCGAATGAGAATTTATGTATTTTGCACTGGATGATTGATTTACGGGCATGCAGTGTTACAACTTCGCCCTTCCCTTAACCCAATAGAACGATACGTCGTAATTTAAAAAGATGCTCTCCCCATCTGCAGTTGCAAAGCAATGAGGTATTTCCTTTTACTAGTGAATTCCATTATGCTGGAAGTCATTTGACTTGTTTACTTTAAGTTTGCGAATTCAGCTATAACGGAATCATCTTAGAATTTCTCAAGTCAACAGAGAACCAAACTAAATTCCCGATGCTCTGGAATGAGTTGTCTTATATTGGGAGACTAGACTGACTTATCTTGATAACTACATCTACTAAATTTCAATAAGGTATTTCTGAAATTCGTGTAAATGAAGATGAAAAGACTTGTATACGTCAGAATATGTTCTATTTTAATAATGTCTATCTCTGTATTAATGTTTCTCATAAACTTCAAGGTAGTAAATAGCTTAATACTCTCTTATTGTTCTCTGTAACTCTTAGCGTGATTTGTTATATTTTAATTTGGGGATGTTTGCTTATCTATATATATTGGTGCTTTCTACGAATCAGCAGCAAGATTGCTAAAAAATGCTCATCCTCCAAAACAGCACTGTGAAAGTTGAAAGAAAACCAAATCAAAATATAACGGTTCGAAGAATAACACCACCACGATATCTAAGTTTCAGTGACTCTAGCACAAAACTATAAAATCTAGATTTAAACAAGAAATATTAAGTATAAGAAATTCATAAAGGACATTAATTTCATGATAGGCCGAGTCACGTCCACTTGTTAATGAACGATTCTAGCTTAAAAACCCGCCTTTGATTATGATTATCAAGATATATAGAGGTCATCCTACGATCTTTAGTCGCGAAGAAGAGATTTATTAAGTAAAAAGTTTGGTATAATGTAGTAAGTGGAACAGATATTGTATTTGATCGCTGAATATTTATAAACTGTTTCAATAAAATTGTAACTCTGACAATTCACGTTATAAGGAACGGTAGCAAATTGTAAACTTGAAAATAAAGTAAATTCATAAATTTTAAGTAATTCGATAGGTAGGTAGTTGATTTAACGTCACACTGGACTCCGGGATCAATCCTGAATGGAAATATCCGAGGACAACACCACTCAATTTGAACCCCTTTAAGTAATTTGGGATATTCTTTTCATTAAATACATGTAAATATACCTCGATATGACTGAAATATAAACTTAATGTATGAAGAAAGAATGTTTTTGAATGCAAGATAGTTATAACTGCTAGAATATTTAACGTTAGAGGGAAGACGACGAAACTGAATACAGAAATAAAATTCGCTTCTGTAAAAGGCACATAACAAAACAATAATACAATGAAAAATAATAACAAAATAAATATGATGCAAAACAAAAGTGACGCACCGCTTAATGAACAGCGCTTAGAGCCACATAAAGAAAAAAAAGAGTTATAAGGAAATAATTATAAGAAACAAAAGGGAGATGGATAAAAATTAAAAGTTAAGTGAGCCCTCTTACTTTTTCTAAGGACAATAAAGCTCAAAATATTTCTTTTAAAGAGACTCCTACTTACAGATGGATTAAAAACTGTTCCTGCGTCATATTTATTTTCGCATTGACTTTGACAAGTATTCCTTGAATGTAAAAAGCTATTGTTTGAAATCGTCAATGTTTGACTGTAAAACCACATAAGAATTTTTCCGGGGCAAACAAATACGTAAGAATTCCATTTTGCTTTAAAACTTCTTAATTAAACCCAAATTTAAATATTCATGGCTGAAGAAACCTAATTTAAACCTACTACCTAAAGAAATAACAATGCCGCAACAAAATTTTTGTTATAAATCTCATCCATAATGACTTCAACGTCATTTTTTGTAAACATTTATTAATAAATAATTACTTTAACGTTTTACATGGAGTTCGAGCCCGAAACTTCCTCATCGGCAACCCCATAAAACATCTATTTCAAAATTTTATTATTGTTTTAATTAGTTACTTATTAACTGCTTTGCAGGTAATGAGAGTTGACAGGCACGGTCAGATTACCTGTCTTGCGATAAATTACTGGCATCCCCACATAAACCTCAAAAGACACTAAGTCTTCTAATGACCAATTATTCTTACGTAATGAGTTCTTCAAAGCAGAACCAAAATCAATTATTTTATCAAAGAAAAAGAAACTAGAATAAGAATAAGGAATGTTGGGCTACTTTTTTGCTCATTGTCTTTTAATAGAAGACTATCTCATTAAAAATTTATAAGGTGGTTTTCTTAAGTTAGTTCGACATAGTTGGAAAGGCGTGTTTTGGGTCTCATGCCTGTATTTTGTGTATTTAGATATTCTAATTATGGTTTTAAAAATTTCGTTCTCTGGAATGATTTTTCATTCCATGCCGAAGTAAATTTCTTAGGGCTGCTTTTTCCAAACAGCTCATTGTATTCTGTTGACAACTTTGGACAAAAAATGTTAGAACGACTTTTTTTCCAAAAATGTTATTTATTGAATTTAAATGAAAATCATGACGGAAATAAGGGAAAAAATAATAATTTATCAAAACACATATATTATCCATTCGTAAGAAATGATAATTTCAAAATTAAGACAGTTTGCATACGAGAACAGAAACAATAATGCAACTTGCAACGGTTGGTTGGGTATGGTTCCATGTCGTAATGGCATTTGACTAAGCAGCACCAAACAACGTCAAATAAATAGACATACACACACAAGGAAAGTTTTGCTGACATAAAAGAGAGAAAAACACTGCAGGACTTCACATTCTATCTCCATAACGTACAACGGAGGGTAAATAATAGATATGATGGAAAATGTAAAGTAAAAGGATAAAATGAAACAAGAAACTATATCAAAATCTCTATAAACATAAGAAAGTGACACTGAACTGTGTAAAATTTCAAATAAATTCATTTTATTACTAAAGCTCTTGATTTCAGAACTAGCAGAATTCATCATTGTTTGGTGTAAATCAATTTGATATAGGATGAAGTGATCAGAAAAATTGCTCGTTTTTATTAAATACCGAGAAATTGTTATTTTTAATGTTATTATCCAGTATGAGTTATATTTATTACTTAATGCCTATGTATGTGAAGAATGTGACTAATTAACTTTTGAAACAGAGATAACATGTTTCCACCTAACTTTTCCCATCCACCTTGAGGAATTTAACACTTTGAAATTCCTTTAACGTAATTGTAATTTCAACAGACTGCATCAAATTTGACACCAGTACTCATTCCTTTCTTCGTAAATCATTATAAACCTTTAATTTCTCTTTTGTTTGATCTTCTGTATGCGTTTCTTTACTTAAATTGAAAGAAATGGCCGTGGATATAAAAATTAATTCAAAATCTGAATAAAAAAAATGGGCTACAACCACACATTTCGCGTACACACATTCGTTTAATTCAAAATATTTCCTTTTACACTCAAATCGCATTAAGACGAATTCGCTTAGTACGAAATACTGATAATACGAACTAAATTCCAATTCCCATCAAAATGCATATTCAAATAATGTTACCTCATTCGTTTAAGAAGAATTCGGATTAAATGAATCGCCGGTTAAGACGAACAAAGTTTTGTAACTTAAGGGCGAAACTTAACTTTTTAATAGTATCATACGAAATTGTAAAAGATTTATTGGTGGAAGAGAATGAAGAAGAAAGAATAAATGGAGATTTCGAAGAAGAAAAAAGTATATCGTCTTTAATACAAGCTACTGACTTAGAAATCTTTCTGTTAAGCAGTGAAAATTCATCTGCTCAATTAAACAACGTTGACCACATCAAAAATTTTCTTAAAGAATGTCATAAAAAACACAAAAATCAATAACAACTATTTCCAGAAAAAAATTGCGGGATCAGAAAATATCGGTGTAATAAAGAATTATCTATGTAATCAATAATTATCTGTGCAATAAAGAATTATCTGCATAATCTTTGTGATGAAGAATAGTATTTATCTATGATCCAAGAATTGCACAGTAAGTAATGTAAATACATTAATTTTTTATTTTATTGTTAAAGAAATGCTTTTTTATGAATTAGGAAAACAAGAACTATGTTTAAGACGAATTTTTGTTACGGTCCCATGAAATTGGTCTTAACGAGGTTTGATTATATATATCTCATCGTATCAAAAATACCCAAGATGAAACTATCTTATGTTATTTATGTTTTGTAAAGAAGCATATACAAGTAAGAGAGGGGCAAACGGTGTACTAGGTAAAATGATGCAAAAGCAATTACTCAGTTGCTGAATGGTTGAAATTCTTTTCAGTAGCTTCAGAAGATTTAGTGGATAAAGTTTGTGTCATGTTCTTATTTAAGCCTTATTAAGCCTTTTCATCTTCGTTTGAAGAATTGTAAGTTCGAAAAATGTCCTTGTAATTTTAAAAAATGTGTATGACCAACATATCTAAGAGTATTTCAGTTGTGTGTTACTATTAAGGAATTGTTACGTACGTTCGAAGTAAATTATGTGATATTAACCATATAGCCATTTTCGTTATCAAATGGATAAGTGAGTTATCCTTCCCTGATATTTTGAATAGATAACGCACCTATTGTCAGGGTAAGATGACGCACTATTGTTTGTTTCATTTTTCGTAGGAAGACGTATTACAGTATTTCCATTGTCATCTTTTTGTTCAAAAGTAGTTATTTTGGTAACATATTTTGTTAAGCTTCTGTAAACACATTTTTAACTTATTAAATATTCAATTTCCTACTTTGTTAAATCGATTTAATCATGTCACAGTTTATTCTCGGAAATATTCCAACTTATCTAGGGCGACATGGTCCGAAGAAGCGTAAAGCAAATTGTTTCTCGTATAAATTGTGGAAAACTCTGTATACGTGAAGCATATCGTATTTATAGTGTACTAGAAGCAACATTTAGATGAAAACAAAAATATGGACATTTTGTCAAAGGTTTATTTGGATCAAGTGACAAGACAATTAATTCAGTTATGACAAAAGCATGCAATGCGTTCTTAAAAGCTAAATATTAGTTTATTCATTCAGTTGTAAATTATGTATATATGCACAGTATAACTATTATCACATTGAAGAAAAAGTACCGCACGCAAATCTAGTTTGATTGAATTCCTCAATGTGATCCTAAAATCACTAAGTCTGTAAATAGTTTACGTTATATATCCTATTAGTATCGCGGGAGTATCATGGTTATGTCAAGTTACACGTTTTATGGCAAAAAACACGTTTGATGACACGAAGAGTAATTAGATTTTCACAAAAGTTAATGCAGACGCAACGACAGCTGGGAAAAATTGTTCAGCTGAAAGTTTACTACATTTGAGCAACTCGTAGTACTGTAATTTTTTATTTTTAATGTCGTCAAAACCCTTAGATTCGTTCAAACAAACATTTTTCCTGAATAATAACTCAATTCAGTGTTATATTTAGAGAGCTTAAATACAAAAATGAGTGTCTACACTGATACAAAAATTCAGGTACACAAATTCAACAACACACACATTAACTATTCTACATGTGACTTACAAGAACTTTTCTCAAATAAATGTTCCTGGAAGTTAGCATAATTTCCGTAAAAAATAAGTCGAGCGATTTACACTTTCCAGCCAGTTAATGCATTGCTAAACTGATACATGATTATGGATGAAAGAAAACACAGACAGTTAATTTTTCTGTAGCTAAAAGTGAATAAGACAAGTAGACAGAAAACTGTTTTCATTGTTTTCCCTTGACTTCTGCTCTGCAGAATAATTCGAAATTCCTTAGCTAAACTTTAAAAGGTGTTAGGTGCACTAAAAATATATATTGTTAGAGAATGTGTGTCTGTGACTGTTGCGCGAAGGCTAACATTGCCCCAACATTGACAGAGCACGTATGCCGAAAAATCTACCTGTACATATCTCTGCTGTAGAAATCAATGGATGCATTCTACGCACAGAGGATAATCGTCAAGTTTGAACGTCTTGAATCTTTAAATGGAAGTATCATTATTGCTGCTCGTGCAAAATGCTCTATACGATGTATTGATCCAAACTTAGACTACGTGCAATAGTTCACGTGCTTGTGTCCGGATTACTCTCAACACTAGAAGAATGTTAGAATGTCTAGTTAGAATGTCTTCCATTGGAGTGATCGAACTTTTCGACCGACGCGCATCATGCCTACAGACATGAAATGTACCAGTTTCACACAGCTGGAGGTGAAAACGTTAAAATCTTTGACGATTCGGCATTCGTCTATTGAGGAAGCGTTCATGGTACAACCTTTGGGCAACTCTTCCTTTTCCATTAGCATCCTCATGCGTTAGATGCATGTCAGGCATCAGAATTCTTGTAATGCTCCATCGCATGTGAAATGCGCGTTGCGAATGACGAAGGTTAATTTGATTAAGGTTTCATATGACTTAACTTAATATACAATAGAATATCCAAGCATTTGAAAATTTGAGACTAAATGCGGCGAGTGATTAGTTTATGATGAATTTAATATCTAGAGTACGCTTTGCTTTTAGTTGTTTCATTATTTGGTATTTTAGATTAATTAAATTAAGCTAGATTTATTACATTGCTGTTTATACACTATGCATTGCGCAGTCTTGCGTTCTATGAGACTCATAGTTTTTCAGTTCTTTCCAATTACAGAAACTTTAAACATCAAATTAAGCTGTATCAAAAATAAAATTGTTTTCTTATTTTTCTGTTGCCATTTGTAAAGATGAAATAAAGATTCAATAATAAAAATCCTCAAATGAGTCCAATGGTTAAAACTTCTTTTTATATATTCACATATATCTATACAATTTCGAACATTATTCCGCAATTAATTACATTACTACAGATATATAAAAAATTCTTATTTTTAAAAAACGCTGCTTTGGGATTGATTCTGGACCGTCGCCAATAGCCCATTCTGTTGCTCCAGGATGACTTAAATTCAACTTCCAAAAAACGCCGCTACTCGAGGATAACAAAGCTTAACGATAAAAGAACTGCAAAGTACAGGAAAAGAACATGTTACACGAAATTCCTTTCGAAATTCACACATTTCTCAATTATGAAATTTTTTATTATATCTTAAGGAACCACACATTCATTGGTCCAGCATCAGTACTTGCGACATTAAATAGTCAGAAATACACGTGCACACCGATGTATTTTCTGTACAAAAAAAATTACGTATGCGCATATCGGATGTTTAGTCGCATGTCCCACCAAGGTGTGATTTGCCTTAGATTACCTATCGGGCGCGTTATTCTCTGAACTTAGCTGGTCTCTACCACTAAAGAGTGCACCAAATGGTCAACTGATGGGCTAGAAAATCTAAGCAAGTGATTACACGTGAATTTTGTTAATCGAACTTATATCAAAATTAAGCATTTTACACTACACATCTTCATAATGTTATACGCATATAATGGCACTTTCTTCAACCCTCCAAGTGATTACACCAATTGACGAGATATCTCGTCCATCAAGATATGACCAATTTTGCTAATGACGAGATGCCTTGTCATCATGATATTACCGATTTTTGTATTATGACGAGATCTAGATCTGGTCAGATTTTTCAAACGACGTCCATCAAGATCTGGTTGGTTGGTCTTCTTGGGATACATCGTCGAGACAATCACCAGGAGGATTAATATGCACTATTTATAATCTCTATTCATTTCTCGATTGTATTCTCAGACACAGACTTATTAATTCAGGGCCATTGCATTCCGGTCTAAAATCCTGTTACGAAACTCCTAATTTGGAGATTGTGCACTATTCTCAAGCCCCCTTGCTGATTGTCGTTTCAAACGTACCTTTCTCCTTGCATATACTACTCGCCCTCATGATGTTCTATTATTTTATACATTAATAAATCATTTTATTAATCGTTAACCACAAGACTACTTATGTTGTCAAGGATAAGGTAACGAGACAATCCATTTTCACAAATAAACTATGTTTAAAAGTTTAATTCCTACAATTTATTACACACACAGCAAACTCCGGTTTCGATTTCCACATTCTAAACTATGAACTTAATTTCAAAACTGGATACTGGAGGCTGACAGAAACGGCGGGAATTGAGCTAAGGAGACACGAAAAATGTCGTATGCTTATTTTTAAGCAGGGAACACTGATGGGTACCACCACTGTCATTCCTTGAGGTGGTTGACGCTCTCCTCAAATGCAGTTGACGTGCAAAACCCGAAGAAAACCTCAGCAGTGAAAAAGGAGTCCAAATCGGTATGACAGATGCACTGAAAGATTGCACTTGAAAAGTCAAATTCAATTTACCGCCTCGTGACCGAAGTGGAAATGGAACGTCAACTCGCATCAAATCTCTAGAACAAATCTTCACGACGTATTTTTGAAATCTGAAACCTCGCTGAAAAAGAATGAGGCGGGACTCATGCGTTTTTGTAAGAATGTAGCTGTCAAACATACAGTTACTCACTACGTGAACAATGCATAGCATTTTAGCACTATATTTTTGGATGCCAAAGATTTGTATGGCATTTCGATATCATGAAATCAAGGTTAGGATTTCAATATAATATTCTTAAGATTTTTCGATCTGCATTGTAATCATTCTTAAATGACTAGTTTAAAAATAATGACTTAACTTAAAATTCAGCATTTATTCTAAAACTAGGTGTTCCTGGTGCTAGAGCATTTAAAACCTGAAAATTTAAACTTTTATTCAGACATTTATTTGTACAGGATCTGAATAAAAGTACTAGTTGATACTACTGTATTATCTATGAATTAACCTGAAGAATCCTTATCCGTAGTGTACAACCCGCAGCTGGACTATTATTGTTTTTAAGTTTGGTCGGAATTTCGAATCACTCTGCACAGCATGAATTGAAGTAGGAAAGCATGCTGGTGTTTATTTCAAAAGACGAACTGAAATCTGTTTTTCAGGAGAAGTGGTGCAGTTAAAATCGACCAAGTATTTCAAAAACACTTGTTCATCTTGTCAATCTTTCATCCACTAGAGTTGGCAATTAGTAGTATACAATGTCTCAACCTCGAGAATTTCAGCCACGCCTTAAACATTTTGCTCAACATAAGCTCTCCGAGGAAATAGAAGTGTTTCGTCAACACAAGCACCTAACAAAGTGCATTCTCAAGAACCTGCATTGTGTACCATGCCTCAACTTAAATCAACTCAGCAACAGTTAAAGAAACATCCTTTCTCAACAGTGTACTACTATAAACAAACAAAAGGGCAAAGCAGACACCAATTGAAAAAGTTATATGGATTGGTCTTACACACCGAGGCCATTCACCTTATCAGATATTAGCCGCCATTTCTGTTGCCATTTCTGCTGCCATTTCATCTTAGCAGAGGCTAGCTGATTTGTAACACCCTAAACTTTAGTATCGCACCTGTTCAAACCTATCTATCTAAATGTTCTATCGAACCATTCTCAAGAACCTGGCATTGTGCACCATGTCTTAACGTAAATCAACTCAGCAACAATTAAAGAAACATCCTTTCTCAACAGTGTCTTCTAAACAAACAAGTGCAAAGCAGACACCAATTGAAAAAGTTATGAAGATTGGTCTTACAAACCAAGGTTTGCTCTTCCTGCTGCCATTTCACCTTATCAGAGGCTAGCTGATTTATAACACCCTAAACTTTAGTATCGTACCTGTTCAAACATTAAGCAGAGGATGGGCCCGAAAGCGGAAATTTAAACAATAGGTTTTTCTCCCACCGAGGCGGTCACCTTCCTTTAGTTAAGGCTCAATGCTTTCTAACTACACTTCTAACATCGTTAACAGAGCAATGTATTATGTCTCGCTGGGCAGGTCATCCATTCTTATTATCAGGAAATGGCCCCTTTGGTAAGACAAAGAGGATCACCTCTTGGCTCCAGAATCATTATGTCTTAATAGCTCCCCTCTAGACACTACTAAAGAAGTGTGTGAGCGAAACTTTGTTTTATCATTCGGTAATAGATCTGTGTATCAAAAATACATATTTTGGCAAGGATGGTAAGAAATGGATAATTTTCTCTTTTTTACCATTATTCCGTTCATAATTTTTTCACAATTATTTTTCTCTTCGTATGAGATAGCTTCGTTAGTATCTCGTCATTTTACTATTAAAACCTTGAAAGTCTTGAATTCAATTTTTTTCGGAAACTTTAAGAAATTAGGTACCAAATTGTAGACCAGTTACGAGGGACGAGGTTTAAGAATTCGCTGATAGAGGGCTTTATAACTGATGTAGACATTGCTTTCAAAAGAAGTTTGGTAAGTATATTTATAACCAAATAATGTTAAGATCACAAACAAAAATAATGGACTTGCGAGGTTTTGAAAGTAAAACTACGATTTGTCATATTTGGATTGATAATATTTGAAAAATTTTATTTAAATTGTTTGTATTCAATTCATTTGAATGCAAGCAGTTATTTAGACTGTATTCAAATGATATTGAAGCGATGAAATCGAACATTTTTCTGCATTTAGTTGTATTCTATCTTTTCAAGGTTTTTTACTGCATGGTTGAGAAATTTGACAGTAAAATACCTGAGAGTATATAGAATTTATTAACTTGAATATTTATATCCATAAGTTTTAAACATAATGAATCTATATGCATAAGTAAAACATTGTGTATACGTACTTGAGTAAAACTATAACATTGTAATAGTAAAATTGTGTGTATCGTTGTAACAGTTAATCGACAGTTAACAAAGTCTGGAAGGCAAAATAATATCTTGAAAGCTATTTTTCATTTCCAATTTATTTCCCTATCTAAAACTGTATGATTTGTTTCAATTACATATTTGTATTCAATCAAAAGGGTTTTTAGTAACTATATATTCTGTATACAATTACCCAAAACGTTTGACTTTATGCGAAATGAATTAATTACAACATGCATTTATAAAATTACAATTATACACAACATGCAAAATTAGCCTGCATCAGACTTCCATGCCTGCACTCCATAACCATATACTTAGTCACAAATCTCAAATAGTCCGTGAAGAGAAGACACGTAATACAATCTACAAACATACATATGAAAGGAGTAGTATTTATTATCCTTTTGCTAAGGCCTCGAGGAGGAATCTCCATGTACACTATTTGTCGCTATATAATAGGCCAACTCGTACATGCAGTGCTTGATAGCTACAAAAATTCATTGCGTAGTGACCAATCCAAACAATAAACTTTAAATAGGTTTTCATGAAAGAAGGTAAATAATTTCAAACCTCTTCTGGGAATAGTCATGAATGTGTTTATATTACAAATCCGTTAAACTTTGAATTTCGGTGTTCGGAGATCTTTTTCATAACTAATTCAGCGTCTCACAAAAAAAATTTCCAAATTAGAAAAATCCCCAAACACATGTTCGTTACACAGAAATTCGTAAGCATTTCTTAAAGATCATCTCTATCTCTTCTACCCAAACACTGACCCATTTAATTATTCACCACCAGTGATTCCGGCTTACAAACCATAGGATGAACAATTATGTAAACTGCATACAATTATCCAAAATGTCTATTCTCATAAAATGAATTGATCACAGCGTAGTGACCATCATCAGACTTTCATGTATACTTTTCCACAGCCAGATACGTTATCACAAATTTCATGCTGCCATGAAGAGAAGAAACGTAATAACAATCTGCAAACATGTGGTAGGAATAGTCTCCGTATTTAGTTGTAAAGGAGTCCCATCAATACAGCATCCTTTTGCCACGTAACCTCGAGGATGAATCTCCATGTGTCCTCTTAGTCACCAAATAGGTCAACTCGTACAAATAGTAATTGATAGCTACACAAATTCATTGCCTAGTGAGAGTGACCAATTCCAACAATAAATTTGAAATAGGTTTTCATGAAAGAAAAGTAGGTAATATAAAACCTCTTGTAGGAAAATAAAGTAGTGAAATATCACTTCTCTAAACTTTGAATTTCGCTGTTTAGAGATATTTTTTGTAAGTACATACATGTCCAAATATTAAAGATAATACTGAATTCGTATCCAGCAAAGTCACCTGATCTGAATCCAATACAGCATGCTTGGGATGCTTTCGGACGTCTCATTACAACCCATATAACAATACAAAGGATCTCACTAGAGCAAAGACGTGCTCTAGTGCGTGCGTGAATGGGACTCCTTGCCAGAGCAACACTTGGACAGCCTTGTTGAAAGCAAATCTGTATATTGTGAGGTCTGCATTGTAGCCAGAGGCCAGCATATCCCATATTAGATTACTTTCAACAAAGCAATAAATGTTTTCTTCACAATAACTAAAAACCTACAATGTGTTCTAAGCGTTTTGTTATCATTTCTTCAACTCCCACTAGCACCACGAGGTAAGTGGGTGTTCTCGTTTTATTCCACATAGCTTGTGGAATATTCATTTGTCATCTGAGGTACTTAGGTCTAGGTACTTGGTACGGGATTCATCTCGGATGGCTTTATCCTTAACTTTTGGACATATGTGTAGTTTAGTGTCATAAAAAGTCTGTTTGTTACACAGAGGTTCGAAAGCACTTCTTTAAGATAATCCCAAAAAAGCTGATCCATTGAATTTCTCCCTGCCCACGCTGCAGGCCTACAAACCATGTGATATATCCTGCATACAACTCAAAATGTCTGACCTTATGTCAAATGAATTGATTACAGCATAATGGCCAGCGTCTGACTTTCATAGTCAGCTACTTAGTCACAAATCTCACCCGTCTTCTGCAGGGAAGACGCGTAATAACAATCTGCAAACATATGGTAAGAGTAGTCTCCATTATCCTTTCTCCAAGTAGCCTCGAGGGGAATCTCCGCATACACTCTTTGCCTCCAAATAATAGCCAGCTCAGCAGCGAATAGATTCATTAATTCCAAAGCCCATCGTGCACAAACCCTATCAAGATTCCGCTTTGATATCGAAAGTTCCACAAACCGTAAACTCCCGATAGAGTTCGAGGGGTGCAAACACGCTTCGCTGCGCACACAAGGACGCATTTGCTGATGTTCTTGCCCCAGGTGAGGGTGGGTTGCCAGTCGGATCATTAGTGTATTAATGCGCAACCCGGGGGTCGCCAACGTGAAAGGAGCAGCCGCGGTGGTCGGGATTCACTTAAGCCACAGTTGTGTGGTTCTTGTAATACAATTTGTGACAGTTGGATGGAGAGGTCGTCGGGGTAATGAGGACTGAACAGTCTACCGCTGAAATTTTGCCACGAAAAATTGTTGGGAGTATTTACTGAATTTAAAGAGAACGGTCAATTTACAACCAAAAGAAGTGGTCACACAATAAATCCAAAGGGATTGGAAACATTTGCATAACTCATTGAAAGGACGTGCGAAGGTACTAACTGGATGGAGAAGTCGTCGAGTTATTGCCGTTTGCTATTGAAAATTGTCAGCGAAAAATTGCTGTGTGTATTTACTTAATTAAAGAGAATTGTCAATTACAACCAAAAAAAGTGGTTTGTAATGTACTTATGGATAACGTGAAAACACTGTAAATCGAAGAGGATTGGAAATATTTACATAACTTATTGAATACATGTGAAAATACTAACTGGATGGGGGACAGGTCGTCTCGTTGATGCCGGCCGGGCAGTTTACTTTTGAAAATTGTCTACAAGAAATTGTTGGGTGTATTTATTGAATTAAAAAGAACGGTCAATATATATACAGCCAAATGAAGTAATATGTATCGGACGTGTAAAACATGGAAACACAATAAATCCCAAAGGGTTGGAAACATTTACGTAACTTATTAAAGGACATATAAAGATATTAAGAGTGTGCGGCGAGTTTACTTCTGAAAATTATACCCACGAGAAACTGTATGGTGTACTTATTTACTGGATGAAAGGAATAGGTACATTCAAAAGGATTGGTTTGAAGAGGACTTATTGTTGCGGTGGCTTGAAGTACAATAAATCTAAGGGAAGCTTGAAACATTTGCATAACTTATTAAGAAAGACTTACTAAGAGGGGATAGTTTCCAGCTAAAAATTATGTCCACGAAGAATTGTTGGTAGTATTTATTTACGAAATCTTATTTGTCCCAAATTAAGGGCAATGGTCAATACACAATTAAAAGGAGTGGTCTATAGTGGACTTAATATTGTGGGTAGCGTGGATATATAACAAATCCAAGTAGTAATGTAACATTTACGTAATTCATTGAGAGGAGACTTCATAGAGAGAAAGATACAGTGCGATATTCTAATATTTCATCCAAGCCGTAATCTTATTCAAATCTAACAACAAATAACTACTCTTGTGGTAGCGAATTTTTGAAATGCATCATACCGATACAATGAAGGTAGAGAACGGAAGTTTGTCTAAGAAATATAATTTTATTTTGATAAAACTTAAATATTTGCAAGAATCACTCAAATTTTATTTAAAATGTTTTAATGAAACGCAATTATGTAGTCTTGGTCAGGACCGTGCAGAAAGGGAAGGTTGCAAGGGGAAGGACCCAAGTCTATTTTCTCCTTCGATACAAAAGTGCCATTGCAAACATGAAACGATCTTGAAATTTGGTGACAAAAATCATGATTTACAAAACATCTAGTCATATTTTCAACCCTCCAAGTGGTTTCGGTGAGATATCTCGTCCATCACGATCTGATCAATTTTGCTAATGACGAGATATCTCGTCATCAAGATATTGCCGATTTGTTTATGATGAAGAGATCCTGGTCAGCTTTCTTCTAATGACGAGATATCTGATCCATCAATATCTAGTCAGTTTTGCTAATGACGAGATACCTCCTCGAGACAGATACCAGGAGGGTTAAAAGCCTTGAAGTACACGGTATAATTTCTGTGTTCACATACCTAGTTCAAACATGAGTACTAACGTATATTTGGTAGATTGAAACTAAGTTGGAATCTCACAGTAAATAATGTGCCGAACTCCTTGATACATTTAGATGTCATAAATAGCTTTTAGTTAAAATTTATCAACAAACATTGTTTCATACATTTATTTGATAAATGAATCAAACTTCCAGTTCTTCATAAGCTATGGTCGATTGCATGTGTGAAATGTGCACACAAAATATTTTGAGAATCTTCAATCCCCTTCAACAATAAAACCTACTGTATCCATTTTTCAATTAAGATCCTGTCCCTAACTAGCTCTCTGAATGCACTAGTTACTAGTATGAAATTCTTTTTCTTTAAAAATGTGATTTTCTTAAAGTTGATAAAATTGAAATTGAACCCCGCAGTTTTCAGTTACTGGTGAGCCGTAATTCCAAACTCATGTATCTTGCAAAGCAATTTCACCATTAGAAGTGTTTGCAACTAATGTAAAAACGATGTATCTTCAACACATTAAATAAGTAAATTATCGTTATGTCATCATTATCTTTTAAATTAATGCATTATAAAACGAATTTTTGAAAAAATAATTTATTACAAACATGTTCAAAATAATTTTATTATGATAGATACTTGTTTTAATAATTTTTACCTATTAAATTAACCCTCTGAGAGGTTCATACGCATATATCCGTTGTGCAACCAGCAATCTTCCCTGCATGTCTTCCAACCCAATTTTGATTATAATAAAATATTTCCTAGGATTCTGTCAACCAATAGATGTGATTATCTATTCATTAAGCAAAGTTTGGTAAGAGCAATACTAAACTACTCTAAAATCAGGTGAAGTTCAGAGGGTTAAAAGAGGTGCATTCGTAATACTGCCTCAAACAGGATGATGTGAAGACAACCGAAGTTTCACAGCGATTTCAAGTTTTCTGTAAATCAAAAAATTTATTTGTGTTCTTTGATGACCTTACAATTCATTCTATTAGTCCATCGCACCAACCACAGCATCCTAGTGATTATTTTCAACTCAGCATGACTGTCGGTAGAAATTTGCACACGACATTAGGTGTTCTTTTGTCAAACTGTCCTCTCTCTCTCCAATTCGTTCCCATGTGTTTCTCAGTGCAGATAACTAGTCTGTGATTTCAGAGAATGGTCTTCGAAACATTTTGGCCCACCTTTCCTCTCATACGGCTGCTCTTTTTTACCCAAATTTGTTTCCCAAAACAGCATTTCTTTGTCTTCTGTCTTAATCATCTCTCTCAACATCTCCTATTTGTGCCTTGAGTTAAATTAAGCGTTCCATGGTGCCCTAAGGTATTATCAGATTCTTAAAAAGGTGTTTTTGTGACATTTTTGGTTTCCAGACTATGACATTTAAAAGGATTACAGTAAGTACATAGAAAGTGTCACATCTGGTTGAATGAAATACATGAATGATTGGTTTTCTGCAAATATTCACAAAATAAATTACATTAAACACCTAAAGAAAATATTCAAACCCTTCTCTGAAAATTCTTTTTGTACTTTTGGTCACTGTTGAGGGATTTATGCTATATCTACATATTTGAATACGTAAGATGGTTGCGTCAAAGTAGAGAAAACAAAATGTCCATAGTTGTCATTGTAATGAACATTGTTGAAGAAATTTCGTTGAATATTAATTCTTAAAACAAAAATTGTTTTAAGAACTTTTTCTTTAACTGTACTTTTTAGAATAAAATAGCTGTTATTTTAGGAATAAAATTACTGTTATTTTAGGAATAAAATTGCTGTTATTTTAAAAATTAAATACCTGTTATTTTATTTGAAGGATATAAAAAAATCATTTCACTTTTGTATTGGTAGAGATGTTTCAAAAATAAGAAACCAACACTATCGGCCTACCGTCCTACCTCGACCTTATTTTATTTAGATTCGTATTTTAGATCTGAAGTGATTACTGAAAGAACCACAAAAATGTAACTCTTTTGTACTTTGCATAACTGTCTAATTTTCATGTATCTGATATAGAGAAACGAAATATGGATTTGATTGAAATTTTTAAACGTGTAATATTTGATATAATATCGTGTTTCCAAAATTCCATTCCATTTTTCTTGAAACAAATGTATGTAACTTGCACATAGCAGACTGGGAAAAATTTTGATATCATTAGGTATGAGTTTAAGCTTATATATAGTTTTCTAGCTTATAAATTTTTTGAGGACATATGCCTTTAAGTTCTTTAGAAACAGAACACTCATAAAATTTACATTCTGCCGTTGAGAATCTTCCTTTCTTTGGGCCATAATCAACCTTATCTACTCCACGAATAACCAGAATCGTCTTTCAAAAATGTTCTATCAATATTTAAACTCATCTACTGAAAGGCTTCAGAAAGGCGTTTTCCACCAATGCTTAATTTGCATATTTCTGGAGAGTAAATTTTGATTGGGCACATCAGATGATATTTGTATTTGACTGTTGCTCATGGATATTTTCTAATAGCGAGATATCTCGTCACTAGCAAAATTGATCAGATATTGATGAACAAGATATCTCGTCAAAACCACTTAGAGGATAAATATGCAATTTCAGAATAAAAATAATTTTAATTAGAAAAACAGGTTACGGAACTCTGCGCTAACTTTAGCAATGAAGACAGATCAAAGTTGAACAGAAGAGAGATGGACTGAGTGCATAAATTGTTATCAAATGATAACCATTCTCTTTGAAAAAAAGTTTCCCAGGGCATCATCATTCAAGCCCAGAGGGTTTACGATAATAGTGCTAAGGTTGAAACTCTAGCAAACAGTCTCCGATCACTCTTCGTATGCAATTTCAGTGAAAAAAATTAATTAGAAAATGGGTTAAGCAACTCTTCGTTAATTTTTAATTCTTAGACTAATGAAATGATCGCTCTTTTCGAAAAGGTGAAAAATTAATCAAGCAATTGTAATTTTTAGCGCAAGGAAAAAGGGTCGAATAAAAGGAAGCTCCCGGATAAATCGTGTGATCTAAAACAATTCAGAAATCCCTCCTTTGTAGACTTTTTGTTCTCACACACCCATAGGGGAAGAAACAAAGACTTTATCTGTTTGCATAGGAAGACTTAAGCCCTTTCTTGTCTGCTACAAAAAAGCGCAACAGTGAAAAACACACGCATACATAACCGCGCGCAAGGGAGAAAAAATGCTTTTCTTAAAGGGTGATCAATAACTACTAAGCGACATTTAGAGCATCAACAAGAAAAACGGTAAGAATTTTAAGGGAAAAAGAAGGTTCGTGCGCGTTCCAGTGGGCGTTGCGAAACAAAAGAACCGGAGCACCACCAGCGATGATTGATGATACGAGGATTGATCGTAGCGTCTGCGGAGGAAAAGAGTCCCTTGCTTTGTAACCGAGAGAATGAAGGGAGATAGAATTATAAAACTGAGGAGAAATGATAATTTTGAATAAATACCAAAAACGTGTACCGTCAAAAGTATGCTACACTGCTTCGATTGTTTGAGATTGTCTCCAGTTTGATAATTCCTCCAGATAAGTCAGTACTCTGCTTTAAAGATTTGCACTCGAGTGTTAATTAGTGAAACGCGGTTAATATGTTTCCTGATGAACGAAGTATTCGCTCCACGAAGCAAAATTAGCTCTCCAACATAATTCATTGCCAGGATTAGAATTGAAATGCACGAATTTTTATAAAATTCAAGCGCATGTCTTTGCTTAAAATGAAGGATTGATTTTCACCCCTCCCCTCTGGTGTCCTTTGATACTTAATTACCTTAAGATGAACGAAATATTTAAAAGTTAGCTACATTTATATTTATTTGAGTTGAAATTCTGTTTTGTTACATAAATCGGAAATCGTTCTTTTATCAGAATCTTATAAGTGAGGATTTATTCGAGCCTAATAGATCTTTAAAAAATTATCTGTTCATAAGAGCATTCAGAACCGTGACCTTCATAAAGGCATTATTCAAAATTTTAATTATGAGGCGAGCCACGTGGGATGAGTCACAGTCATGATAGCGGTAAAGATGTTGAATCCGGGGCATGTTTGTCGCCAAGCAATTTTTGTCGCCAAATCAAGATGGCGTCTAAAGCCAGTATGGCTTTGGACGCCATCGCAATTCCGTTAAAAAAAACGCGGATTTTCCTTCGCGATAAGCCTTTTGCATAGGGTTGCCATAAAGCTGGATCAAAACACCAAGGTTACCATGTTTGGAGTTATATCGCTAGTGCCCCGAATTCGACATCTCCACCGTGATAGCAAGTGGAAAACTGAAATGAGGAGTTGAACTCGTGATTTTATTTTGCCGAAAGCAATGTAATGAGATGGTTAGCTAGTTGTCGAATCACGTCTTTTTGTGGTTAATTATGTTTTGCTAAATATACTCCTATATACTTATACTCGCCATGAACAAGTATAAACATAACCGACTTAGTGCATTTTGCGACAGTGGTGACACGGTGATTTGAGCAAGCAACCTTCTGTACGAGATTCAGACTTTATTGGAACATCTTGGACGTTTAAACACTACCAGCCGAAACCAACTTCAACTCATTATAAGTAAGCCATCTTCATTCACAAGGAGCTAACAAAATTCCTGTCTTTACGTATTCCTTCATGGAGTTCGAGGTTCCTTACAACTTCCTTACGATGGAACCTATCCAGTGTTAGCGGAAGGTCAATACCTTCAAGATTGCTGCTCGAGAATAACCTGTGGTTATTCGCATAGGTCGGTTGAAACAGCTTTTATGTTACAAAATCAGAAGTCTTCTCATAGAGAAGATCCAAAATGTCTGGAATCAAGACTATCTTGGAGAGCTGTCCATTTTGCTGACCACTATGCATCGTGAAAACGTGTTCTTTCGTGACCAGAGCACTGAGGAGGATGTGATGAGGAGAGGATGAATCTCACAGTCCTGACCGTTACTGAAAACTGATAAAGAACTGAAGTGAAGAGATGAATTCTTGCTATTTACATATTGTGCGAGTAGCGATGTGATGAGATGGCTAAACGCGCAAGCCAAGTTTTAACGTGGTTAATTTATTTGTTTGTTAAAGTATTTTTAATAAATGCTTCTTTAACAGTATATACTCGCTATGAACAAGTATAAACCTAAGTCGCTTACCCAAGTAGCACAGCTACGTATTTAAGATGTTGAAGATAATCGATAGGTATCACAAGGTACGCGAATAAGACGCCCAGATACCAACAGCATAATACCTTTTCATCCTGTCATATTTACGCTGTTTGTATTGAGAATGAGACGGGCAGCTCAACTCGTGAACAATGGAGTTCAATTTGTGAACAGCGGAGAAGCTGTGACAAACGGTGCTATCTTAATAGTTTGGCTTTAAAGAAACTTTTTAGGCCAGAACAGGCTTTAAAGATAGAAATATAAACGACACATTTGCGATGTCTTCAGTGCCGTCGCAAATGCATCGTTTATATTTATATTAGTAGAGGTTTCTTTTGCGAGACGACGTGATGTGTTTGCAGCAAGTGGTGTAAAAGATGTGAAATACACATAATTGTTGGTATATTTCTGTTACCACTACATATCATGTAGTTACATAAATGTACACTTACTCATGTAGTTATATACATGTACTTACAACTACATATAGTAGTAAGTTGCTATCCTTTTGCAACGGAAAAACCACCTCTTGTTCTAGTTGGGTAGGCGCATTTAGCGACAGTCCATTAGAATATTTTTATGTTATCTAAAATCTTTTGTTACTTATAGCATCTATGGCTGCTCACATTTTCGATGGTTGACCACTTCCCTAGGGTCTTACAAATGTGGGTTCTAAGAGAAAACCAAAAAACCCTCAGCAACCAACACCACCAAATTAAGTTCTAACTTATAATCCAGAGTTCCCCCGAGTTCGTTGGTAGGCTGGGTGGTCTGATTAAAAAAGAAACTGGAATTTCAGATGACCCATCTTTGGTGAGTGAATTTAAGCTGCTTGCAGAGGCGTAACTAGATATTTTTTGGAGATAAGAGCAAATGATGCCTTTCGTCTGAAGCAAAATTTATGTATTAAAAATGTAAAAGTAATCAATTAAAATAATACAGATAAATTATCCTAATTAATAATATATTAATTTTCATTAACTAATCGTTTTTCATGTTATTAGTTTATTGATTACAAGTAAATATGCAAGTTGTAGATTATTGATAACAAATTGTGCTTTAGTTATTGTTAATATAATTTATATTTACTACTACATTACATTTTCTTAAACGAATTTACATTTGCATGACTTTAAACAAGCTGAATACTAAGTAATTTTGACCAATGTGTTAAAATTCTTCCCTCTATTCTAAATTGAAAAGGGAAAATTCAGCATGGTAAGTATTTGATGTGCAGTCGGCAGATCTGATTTATTCTGCTGTAAGGTTCGTATACACATGAAGCTCATTTCTAAATCACAATAACTAAATGAATTTTTGCAAAAACAATATAATAATTATTTTAATCATTTCGATACTGTGAAGAGAGAGACAATTCTGGAAACTGCTTTTACACACTCAGACAAACAACGCGAT
Organism: Meta bourneti; assembly: GCA_933210815.1. Lineage (NCBI taxonomy): Eukaryota > Metazoa > Arthropoda > Arachnida > Araneae > Tetragnathidae > Meta > Meta bourneti. The sequence goes on from OW119923.1 coordinate 56,386,151, forward strand.
AGAGAACTTTTTAAAATTATATAGAATTTATTATTGATTTCGGCAACGAATTCGCAAGCAAATATTTTCATGTTCTCGGCTAGACATTTTTTTAATCCTATGGTTGAATCCAGAGCATAATGCAAAAAATTGTGATCTTAAAGAATCTTTGTGATCGTGATCGTGAAAAATTGTGATCTTCCTTATGCAAACCATTTGATTTTTGCAGTTTCTATCTTAATAGGAAACAAGGAAACGTCTAGTGCAATTAGTTAGCATTACGGTAATGGCTCGATTTACTTGGTGTTCAAGCATGCACATATCACAAACAAAAAAGTAGTTTAAATTTAAATAAAAATGTAAGTTTTACAACATTGCTGCCATAAAAATCTTATTTTAATTTACATAATTATTTATTTTAATTGCATTTATATCATGTATGTAACAAAATCTATCTATATAAAGCAGAGTTGGTGTCTGTCTTCTCCATACAAATATACACCATTTGACCAATCCACAGCCCCCCCCCCCAAATTCGGTGCACATTTTCTTTAGAACCTTGCGGGTAACATAGGCTACATATTAACCCCCATTCTATTTATCCTAGGTGTGCAGAAGGGGCTAAGAACAATTCGAAATCCCCATAGGTTAAACATTGAGTATTACTACGATTACGATACGAAATTCAGATTGTTTTACCAGTGTTGCTAGGAAAACAACTTTTCCAACAAAATTGTTTTAGCAGTATTGCTGGAAAAACAACATTTCAACAAAATTGTTTTACTACTATTGCTGGAAAAACAATTATTTATAAATATTTGGCAATAATTTATAAATATTTGGCTAATGATACTAATTGATTAAAAATATTTTTTGCGTAAATTACATTTTGTAACGAAACGAGTCTATTTAATGCGGAAAACTCAAGCGAAAGAACCCGCTGATAATAAAAGTGTTATTTCGTTTCTAGTTATCTGACAACGAAAGAATTAATGTTTCATTTTCTAATTTTACTTAGAATTCTGAGTTTATATATCCTAGTTTAGACAGTGCAATGATGCGGTCATATTTGAACATTTCTAATGTTTAATGGGTTGTAAATGAATCACATAGGAGTTAGATTTTTTAACAAATTGTTTATTTTGTGCAAAATATCTCAAGACATGGATTCATTTCTCAGCGGAATGTGTATATTTCGACCAACTTTCCACAAACGTCACTGGTTAAATACATAAATTGTAGAATTTGTTTTCATAAAAATAAACCAAGTGAACAAAACAAAACCTTTTTTAATAATACGGCAATGTCTTACTTTAAAAATAGGGTAACGTTAAAATAAAGTACATATGAAGTAAGAAAGTTAATGTTAAAATAAAGTTCTATTTTAAAATAAGACCTGTAATGCTAAAATAAGACGGGTAATCATAATACCGCGCCCCTACCGGGTACGAGAAGTTTGATGCACGTTAAATCTGTCGTGACCTCCAATGTCCTGACGTTGACATGAGTTTGGAGTGGGGTGTCCGTTCATGTGTTGACCTCGTGATCAGGTGTTGATCGTGGATGAATATTACGAGGTTTTGTCTTCGGATCTTTACCTTCGGGGTTGATCCCGGACCGTCGCCAATAGCCTGTTCTGTTGCTCCAGTGTGAGGTTAATTCAACTACCAATTTCCAACCAACCATAATTTATACCTAAAACATTTTATGGTCGCAGACATAGTTAAATTCAAAATTTAGTCTAATTGAAACACAACTTATTTTTGACTTCATATCAAGTAATTCATGATATTGACGTTTTAAATTCACCTCGTTACAATTATAATACCAAAAAATATCATAAATTCCTAAGCCTATAATAAAGCCTATTTTCTTAAGCATATAGAGTTGAAGGATTTGGAACAGAACAGAGTTAAACACAAAGGGAGTTGTCGGTAAATATTATTACTCTCCAAATGTACCCAAATATTCCTTTAATTAGATAGGATAACTCAACAAGTCCAATTTTGTGTCCTGGTTTCATAAAAAGGGACTTGTCACATTTTAGAGATCAGATTTAATAGTCATGATTAATGATTGCATGGCAATAGCAAAATCAAACTTTAAAAAAATGAAACTCGTGAGAAGTGAAACTTTTTACAGAAGTAAAGCTTACCTTTTTGCACGAGAAACAATCGAGTAAGAAAAGAGACTTAAAACTATAACGTTCAACTGAACTCAATTAGAAGACTCCCGATACTGTACTAATGGGAGATAGTTTGGATAATCTACAGAAAAATTCCCCTTTTTGTATGAAGGGGAATCCTTTGAGGTTCCTATTATGTTTTTCTGCACGATTAGTTGATCAATCTCAATAACTTAAATCAGTACAATGGTTTAGATAGTTTCGAATATAGTAAGCATTACATTTAACCAAGCCTTTTAGAACGAATCTCCTTTGCAATGTGTAATGTCTTTTTAATGTTACTAATAAATACCATTCTTGCAACTGAGGGCTTAAATTACTGCGCACTTTAACAGTAGGAATGTTAAGATGATTAACAAAATGACCATATCTCCCATCTTAGATTGAAGCAATTAAGAACTTCCTACACTGGCTCGTTCGTTCCGATCCCTACTCGGTCCTGAAAAGGAGCAATGTCAAGTTAGGTAAACGAAATTTAATGGTAGGTAGGTAGTTAATTAACGTCGCATTAGAGCAACACAACAGGCCACTGACGACGGTCCGGGATCAATCCCCAAAGGAAAGATCCGAGGACAACACCACGTAATTTTGAACCACGGTCAGATGATGAGAAAACATGATGGAGGGTTGTCCTTGTGAACATTTCCTCATACAAATTTTCCTTCTCTTCATTCATGCTCTTATCCAAATAGACTTGACCCCCTTTGGATCCATTGTATGTTTATCATACTATATAAACGTACAGCTATAATGAAAACGGCCTAATGATCCCGATATAAGTTACTAATACTAATAGAACTACTCTGAAGTCAGAAGAGAAGATTTTTAAAAACATATTTGTAAGAGAAACAGGACTTTGATACTTCGGAAATACCGCCCCTTTAGACATTGGCTACCGGGACCGCTGCCCCATCCCCTAGTTACACCACTGGCTGCTTGGTGGACTTTTGATACTTAAACAGTTAAGATATTTCTGAGGGGTGCTAAGAGAGATCATGATACGTTTAACAAGGAATAAGGTTCTATTTGATCCTGATACTCGTAATTAAGGATTCATCATTTAACCCTCCAAGTGGTTTCTATAAGGTGTCTCGTCCAACCATTTCTGGTCAGTTTTGCTACTGACGGTACCTCGTTGAGGAAACCACCAGAAGGGATAAATCCAGTAAACTAGGACGGTGGAGGGCAACATTTGTATCACAATAAGAACGTTTCAATATAAGAACGATATAAGAACGTTTCAAGTTCTTGAAAAGTGGAGGATCCACAAAAGAAGGTCAGACCCCTTTCAATACCTTCACTGAGGTAGTCCTTATGCTCGCTCCGTGTCAACGACCGTTGATCAAGAACTAGATATCGATATCTATGCTATACATGCTACCTGAGAACAAGCGTATCTAAACAAATCGATTGGCACCAAAGAAAAGTCAATTCATGCCAAAACACTATCATGACCAAACTCATATTCAAGGATGTAACTGGATATGCCTTCATTCTAGACAGGTACGCGTTCATAGCAAATACATCAACTTAAACAAAGGTCCTATTTACATACTGGAGGTAAAGGTATCTTTTTTTGGAAAGCGTTACCATACTTGAATATGCTCGAAGCCATTCACAAATTTCATGTAATTCAATCCCTGCAAGTAGTTACTTAGACTTCACGTCTTGTGGCTTAACTTTTAAAGGAAAACTTTCTGTTTCTGAATTTTGGAAAGCATTGTCATTTACTTTGTTTTAGAAATGGGCAATTTTCTTTATTTTTGCATTTAAGAATTCCTTAAATCTCTATTATTTATCCTTTTAAATTAAGATTCACATCATATGTATGGTACCTCAAAATTAGAATTCTGAAAGATCACACGTATTTTCAATAGAACATAAAATATCCAGTCACTATTTGCAGCTGAAATTTTCATTTGACAACTTTACAAGTAGTGTTTAAAAAATATTCAAAATATTTTTCAACTTGTCAGAAGAGAATTTATTTATGTACTATTTACCTCAGAATTTCTTCCTCGGATTAAAGCGATACAAATCTTATCCGAATTCCATTTATTCTGGTTTTATAATTGAAGTTTCGCTATTTGTCCAAAATCAAAAAAGAATAAAAACTTTAAGAATATTGTATTACGGAATCATAAAAGTTCTGGATATATCTTAACTAGACCGACTATAACATTCCTAAGGTTTTCTACATATATAATTCGCATTTCCTGCTCATAAAAGAAATTTATATAATGATGTTGGAAACAACTATTTTAAAAGGTTCTGTAAAATTGGACTTCTGTATGACGAGATTTGTGATGGGAAAAAAGATATCAAACGTCAGGTACACGAAGAAAAAAGCATCAACTCTCATTATAAAACTTGACTTCTCTTTCTAAAAGCGGAGAATGCCTACAAAATCCATGCATAAAATTTTACATCTCAGTAAAAAAGTATTTTACAAAGAATGAGGCTTAGTTTGACGCGAAAAAATGATCACATATTTCTTTACTTTAGCAAATTGAATAATTTTCCATAATTCATTTTTTGCGTTTTTCTTTTTCATAAATAAATGGATAAAACTGAAGTTTTGATTTGAAAATATTTTTTATGTATTCCATACTGTGATTTTTAAATAATTTTATTGAAAACCATCTTGTCCTTGGAAAATACATTGAAGATTGCATACGTGCCACCTAAAAGGCACGTGTACGGTAACCATACAACTAATACACTAGTTTCCATAATTTGAGGAAAAACACAAAAATTGCTATTACTCGTCAAAAAATAAATCAATTTGCACAAAATTAGAATGTGACAAAAATAAAGCTGCATCAGAATATAATATGCACATTTGTGGCGTTGGTGTCTTATGACGTCATCAGGCACTGCTATTAAAAAACATTTCAAAACGTGATGATTTTTGTTTAGAATTTGGATGAAAAAAATCGGAGATGGTCATTTTGTAAGAAGTTCGAGACATCATTTACCACAAGATTTGCGATGGCGAGTCATTATCCCACTGGAGGCAGACTAGAGTCAAACGGATTGTTGGTTGGTTGTAGGTTTCATGGTGCAAGGGAAATATTTTACCAAGCTGCACCAAACACAAGACAATGACAAGTAATCGTGAAAAGAAAGGATAGAGAGAAGAAAGTAGAGAAAGGTCGCTTGGGCATCCTGGGGTCGTGATCCTCATGTTTACCAGAGGTAGTAAACTCTATGGGAAATTAATACATCACTAGGGTACTTTGGGTTCGTTAAGCCCGTACACACCTAAACAAGATGTTCCCAGAGGGGCAAATAGATGTAGAAGATGGCGATATGCAACTCCTGTAGTCCATAAATTGTGGAATGCATTTTTAAGAACAGATTCAGCATCTAGAAGGTACAGCCAAGGAAGACTTAGAGCTACAACTGCTGTTGATGACCGATATCTGAAGTTAACGGCACGAGGCAAAGGACCTCTACACCAACTAAGTTCAGATCTGCTTTTGCTGCCGGTACTGGAAGGCTGACCGGCATCAACTGTTCACAGAAAGGCTCTGTGTGTGAAGCTGGTCTGTATGCTAGACGACCAATCAATTCTTGTACCCCTCACCTCATGCCACCGGAGGAGGGAGCGGTTTAGTTGGACACAAGCCTGTCGGCTGGAGGGAAAGCCAGTGGAAATCTACTCTTCACTGACGTATTTTCTTCTGGAAACAATCGGGGACCCTTCATCATCCAAATAACATACGTTAAAGATATCGTTATGGTGGGAGCAGTGTGTTTGAAGAGAAATCTCTTTAGGTGGGTGCAGACTTTTGCGCTGCCACAAGTTGAAACCTTAATGCAAAGATATAAAGGCGATATTCTTGATCCAATTGTATGTCCTTATGTAGGTACAATAGGTGACTCCTTTATCCTGGAAAATGAAAATGCTCACCCAGGTTCGCCAAATGGAATAGTATCTTCACGAGACCATTGTAAGTATGGAATAAGCAACAAAATCTTCTGATCTCAATCCGATTGAGCATATCTGATAGGGATACATATTACTGCATTCAACCCGCCCCTTCATATCCAAGATGGGATTTCCACTGCTTTGAAAGGACAATGGCCACTGCTGCCTACTGGGTGAATCGGCATCATCATAAAAAGCATGGCATCGACCTTCTAATGAAATAGACGGATCATGTGGGCGGAGTCGCTGTAGATCTCTGAAGGGTAAATCACAAATCGACTTAGCCGATTGGCTATGGAAGCGCAGACTAGTGTTTTTGATCACGATTGATAATCACTTTAATCACTAATTTAGGATTCATGCTTTCCGCATACTGACCACACTATATTGAAGCTGCTTACAAATTTTATGCATGGAGATATCTTTCAAACAGTGTACCCAAGATGTTATGGACAAATTAAGAATTTAAATATTACTGGCAAATTAAGAATTTACTATGGCATAAGATTTTGAGTACTAAAAAGAAATTTAGAAAAACACTTTAAACCAGGTATAGAAATTTGAGTAGTTTTATTGCATTTTAATGTATCTTGCAAAGTGATTATCTGATTCCAAAAATTACATTTAATCCTGTTAAAATAATTTAATGCATAATAAGAGAAGTATTTTAATCGTATTCGGTTTATTGAAGAAATTTACCCTGCTTTCACACAAACTTGTAAAAATGTTGTTTTATTATATTTTAATTTTATTTCTGAGAGTAACGTATACCGACAACTGTCCGTTCTAGTTTTCATGTGCGGCAAACGTCTTTAAAATAAAGCTAAAATTAAATATTCAATTTAAAAGCTAAACTTCAAAGTTATATTTTATTTGTCCTCAACGTGAAATGAGTAAGATAAGTTTAAATTTTCATTCATTTTTCACATCCTCGTGTTACATTTAACTTCTGATTTACTGAACTGAATTGACTGAGCTTATTATATTTTATAGAATTTATATTTTAATCTTCGTTTCGGATAGTCGAAACTCGGTGAAAATTGTGTTTGAAAATTAAAATACTAATTATTGTTGTGTTATTTGTGCTGATACATTAAAATGTTTAGATAGGTTTTAAAAAATAGATTCATTTGAAGGAAAATTAAATACAAATTAGCTATAGATCGTAGGAAACACGATAAAACCTGCAAAAATAACAAAAAAGAAAGGTTATCACCAGTGCAGGATTTTGTTTGCGTGTCATCTTGTGATAGTACTTCGTAGACAATGTCATATAAACAGAAATTCCGTTTCCAATTTCCTGGTTCTAGAATGTAGTTTTTGTGGGATATATTTTTACTTTACACTGTCAATTTTAAAATTTAAGGAAATTGGACATTTTCCAGTTAGTTTCGTTTTAATCAAAATTTTATAGAAATATTCCAATTTTTCATACGCAGTTTCGCTTTTACGATAAAACATTAAAAATGACTCATCTGCTAGCTTCTTGAGTCCAAAAAATCCGTGATCACTCCTTAACACAAAATAAATCCTTACTATTTTTTATTGGTGGGTGAATCATAGACACTGGAGAGTGAAGTTTATAGGGTTTTTCTCTAGTCTTGACAGTAGAAAACGAATACTTTAGGATTTTAGAGTTAATGAAAATGTTTAATGCCACAATTTGAACTACATAAAGCAGTTTCTGTGATCCGCTGGCTCTTACCGGTTCCTAGGTCCAAAATATCCCGTCATTCGAAAATTTTTGAAAAACGTACGAAAAGCTAACGTGCAAAAATTGACAACCGAGGTTGATGGTATTGGCATTGCACTGGAACACATCGAATGCTATACGTTACGAAAGATTTACCAGTTTAGGCTGTCACTTCTGGTCAGCAAGTCGATTATATTGCATTTATTTATGTATAAAGATTTAAGTTCATAAACACTTTATTCACAGGCAATTGGGGAACGGATGTTTATAAATCGAAATATCACATTTGTACGTCATTTTGAATATATTTTAGATTAATTTAGGCATTTTATTGGTCATTTTTATACATTTGTAAGTTAACCAAACCACAAGTTAACCAAATCCAGGCTCTTGTGAACACGGAAATCAATTTTAGGTTGGGAAAAAAAGATTTTCATCCTATTTTTAATGGCTGCAAAATTAAAACAGTTGATAAGGGGCAACAAAATATCTTAGTGACATTCCCTTTAAAAACAAGACAATACTTATGCATAGAAAAAAGGAATATCTGCAATAAGATTAGTTGCCACTATTGACAAAAAATAATTTTTTCAAAGAAAATCATGTTTTGGTATCGATCTGACGTAAACTTTTACGCTGATTTGATATCCGTTGAAATTTTGACTTATCTTTAACCATTCAAAAGATAGAAACTTGGATTAGAATAAAAAACACAATGTATAATGCATAACGGAAAGTGACCTCGAAAAACGCCCAAGAGGTGTTCACATGGTAACGCTCGAAGTCTTATCAAACGCGCGTTAGAAAAAGTCCATGTGAACGGGGTTTAAGCGACGTCCGTTATAATGAGGTTCTACTGTATTAAAAATTCTTTGTAGCGACAGAAGGCCAATGTTGCCTACTTTACGAGTTGAAGCTATATTTAAGCAACTTATCCGTTAAAAGTTTGTTGAAAACAGATTTTCTTTTTAAAAGAAAACGCTGTCTAATCGACCTACCATTTTTTGAAAAATGGTAATCGGTTACCTCTTAGAAATTATAAAAATGTCTAAAAGGTTAAAAATTCTTTTCCTGACACTCAAATGATGGTTTTTTTCTACGAAAGATAAAATTATTATTCTGGTCACTTTTTCAATCTACAATTAACCAATTCAACCCGAGTTATAACGGCTCATTCCGCTAATATCTAATGACACAAAACATACAAACAAGGAATTCATTTCACAGGGCAATGGAACCATTAAAAATATGTAAAGCAAAACCATGGTTGACAAACTAACTTTGATGAATGCCTTATAGAAAATAATAGTTCACATATTTTAATTACTATGCAAAATTAAGAATCCACCCATTTCTACCATAACCAATTTTTCCTTGTGGAATCAAGTTTGAAAAACAGTTTCACACAATCTTTGTCGTTAATTACTGATCAAGTAAGCAATCGCAGATGTGTGTGTGATTATCTTAAACAGATCTCATGATCAAAAATAGCTATTCATGTTTTACCCTACAATCAAATACAGCAGTCTGAATTACTTTGATACTTTATTATATTGTAAAATTGCTTTGTATACAGCTTTCTATTCATGAACTCCACATAATATTTTTATAACTTTCAAAATTATTATTTTCATAAATAACATTTATATTAATACATAAAATCGACAGTACAAATGTCTATATTTAAATAATATTTTATTATGTACAACTCAAAATCTGTTAACACCATAAATCAAAAATAAATTTGAAATGTCACCATTACAAATTGTAATTAAAATTGTAAATCAGAAATAGCCATGGCAAAATTATTTGCGCGTTTAATTGTAAAATATACATTACATTAGACTAGAAAATTTTCAGCGTTCCTCAGAATTAATCAACTTTGTAAAAGTGACACAGTAATAACAATTCTTCCTTATATAGAAACATAAGATTAACATGTTGATTTCACTGCCCTCCATTTTAAAATTGAAAAGATAGTCCGTAAGAATACCACTTGCTCAAGTGAATATCTTTTTAGACCTAATTTCCCTTGAACAATAAGAATATTCTTTCTCCAAATGTTGTTCTACAACGTACATACAGCTGAGTTAAAATATTAGAATACTTCATTTCATTTGTAATTTGAAAATCCTTTAGCTTCATTTTAGCGTAATTCAGATAGAAAAAGACAATTTTTTAGATTCACGAATTATAAATTTATATTAAAAAAATTAAATTTTCAGTCTTGATGAAAATTGCATTAATATTTAAAAAATTCACAATATTAGAGTACACAAAGTTTTTTGAATGACTCTGGAAGATGCATAAATTAATAAATTTAGCTATTGCTTTGTGTTAGAAATATTTGCCTTGTGCAGTTTTGCTTTCATTTCCTACAAAATATGGCTTGTACGATTGACATATCGGGAACTAGGAAACTTCTAATTGTTCATTGGCATAAACAAAACCGTAATCAACAATATATTGCTAGTAACTTTAAATGTTCTCAGAGAAGCATTAGCAAAGTGTAAATTGATATTCTAACAAAGGAGAGTTTGAAAACAATTGTGTTAATGGTGGCCAAAAGCCGCAAAGCACTGAGATTAAAAGCTTAAGGCTATTGCTAAGAAAAACCATTTTATAAGTACATCATTTTACTTGCATCAGAAGTAGATAGAACATACAACTGATATTTCAAAATCGAAGTGTTTTGTGTATATTATGGCGATCAAGGCATTCGTGTTTGGCGAATGAAACAAAGGATTTTACAAATGCAAGAAATGTTTCGTGAAATTTGTAGCTAGCATAATATCAGCTTATATGATCACAGAAAGCCCTGGGATGCTGTTTCGCGTATAAAAATAAAGTCTGAAATATATCAAGAAATTATTGAACGTTTCGGTGCCAGGATTCAAAGATTCATGAGAAAATGATTATTTCTTTCAATGGGACTCTACTTCCTGTCAAATTTAGAAGTCAATGAAGAACAGGTTCAACCAGTACCAAATCAACATACTTTCCTGGACAGTAAACTTGCCGGATTTAAACCCAATTGAGAATAATGAAGAATAGACTCCAAAAAACTTTGCCATCAAACAAAAAAGATCTTCTGTCCAGTATAAAATTCATATAGGCATGTCTTACTAAAAGACTGAGCCGCTTGTAATTAATTTGCTGAATTGACAGCTTGCTATGAAAGCTAAAGGTGATGCTACTAAATATTAAAGAATTATTTTCTTAATTTTGGACAAATACTTGTATGTATTACGAAATATTCAAACATTTTAAACAAGGAAAAATTTTATTCCAATTTTTCGATTTTCTTCAAAAGCCAATTGTCATTTTAATTTATAATATATTTTCAGTTTTTATGTTAGAAGATTCTACCAACTCTAGATTTAAATAACATCAAGTTTTATGTTATGAAAATGCATGAACAAAATAAAAAAATTTCATTCAAAGTTGATTTCTTTGATTATTCAAATATTTTGACTTGGAGCTGTACAACCAAATATATTTGAATAGAAATTTTTTCATTTCAACTATTTATAGTTCATTTCCCAATCATGTGAATTTGGTATCGATCAATCTTTAAAGAACAATATAAAAAAGACCATTGGATATAGCATTAACAGGCTTATTAGGTCGAGTCATAAATAAATTCCGATGCAGCTAGGTAGAATCTATGTTCGTATCTACCCACTATAAGTCACCGGGACAAACGAGTTTTTGCTTTCACTAAATAGATAAGGGTTCAGTTAGTCTTCTGACAACTGGTTTGTGACATGCACGTTTCATTAAACTGCTATTCATAACCCTAAAATGGAGAGTGAAAAAGTGCATATTCGTCAAGTGATGCTTTGGGAATTTAAACAAGGCAATAGTGCTAGGGCGACAGCTGAAAAAATATGCAGTGTATACGGTGAAGGTCTAATAAGCGATCGGGCAGTTAGAAATTGGTTTGCCTAATTCCGTTCTGGAGATACGACTTTAAAGGACGAACCGATGGCCGGACGTCCTTCCGACCTTGACGACAACCTTTAAAAGGCAATATTGGAGCAAAATCAACGTCAATCAACAAGAGATATAGCAGGAACTTTGAATACATCACAATCAACTGTTTGCCGCGACCTGGAGAAATTAGGGAAAGTCAGCAAGTTAGGAGTATGGGTACCTCACAATCTCAGTGAACGGAATAAAGATCGCATGTCAATCGCCACAAGTCTGCTATCACGGGTAAAAATCGAGCCTTTTTTAGACAGGATTATAACAAGCGATGAAAAATGGGTTACCTATGACAATATCGTCCGTAAAAGACAGTGGCTTGATAAGGATCAACCACCCTACCAGATCCGAAAGCAAACATCCATGGAAAAAAGATTTTATTGTGTGTATGGTGGGATTGTCGAGGTATAATTCATCACGAGTTTTTGAAGTCAATAACGATTAATGCAGATACATACGTTCAGCAGCTGCAAAGAGTGAAAGAAAAACTATGAAAAGCGTCCTGCACTCGTCAATCGCAAAAGCATCATTCTTTGCGCGACCACATACAGCAAGGGCGACTCAAGAAAAAATTATTGAACTTGGATGGTCAGTTTTACTACACCCACCTTACTCCCCGGACCTTGTCCCAACAGACTATCCCTTTTTCTGTTCCTTGCAAAACTTTTTTAATGGAAAAACCTTCAATTCTGAAGAGCAAGTCAGTCAGGCTGTCGAAAATTTCTTACGGTCCAAATCAACCACATTTTACAAGGAAGGAATTGATAAGCTGCCAAGAAGATGGGAGAAGGTCATACATAATAGTGGTGAATACATAATGAATTAATATAACTTTGTTATTTAATGAAAGCAAAATAAATGTCTGATAAAAAAAACGGAAGTTACTTATAACTCGACTTAATATTTAAAAAATGTTTTTAGACCTCCTGAGCTATCTATACAATAATCTAACATCAAATATTAATATTTACAAAACATTATTTAAGAGAGATAAAAATTATTAATTTATATTTATAAATATATATATACTATCTGTAAAATATATTTCCTCTTCAAAATACTTCAGCAAAAAGTGAGTAATCAAAATAAGCACATAAAAACACAATTCTTGTAAATTTATATTTTTACAACTTTGGAAACTTCAACATGTTTAACAGCAATAGATTAAATCAGTTCTTGTTCTTTGACAGAACTGCTTATTTGTAACAACAAAACAAAACTTAGATCACATTACTAACTTTACTATTGGTCACCGAAAAGAAATTAAATTTTCATTTGATAGCACACAAATATTTAAAAATTCCGAACTGCTGCCAGCAGTGTTACTGGATTAATTAATATTTCACAGAAAATTTTGTACATTTGTTTTTAGATATACAATAATTAAAAAATTTAAAATATTCAAATGAGGCAATGTTTCTTTTATTCCATTTTCCTTTACACCAGAATGTCCAAAAACTGATACACTAAAATATCTGCCTGAGCTGACACCAATAAGTCGCAAAAAACAATTATATTGTCCGCTTACAGATAAAACACATCAAGTCAAAATTTTCAAGCTGGGTTTTTTAACTTTCCAAGAACAAAAAAATTTAATGTTTTTAGACTGGTGAAGTCCACTTTGTTACTTTTTGTATGACGATTAAATTTTGTCTTGAGAAACATGCTTAATGAGTTTAGCATAGTGAATAGTTTTTTGACTAAATGTTTCACATGTAAACTGACAATATCTAAATGACGTTATTATTTTTCAGTTTTGTTAGCTTTAAGCTTATTTTGCAATATTTTCATGATTGTTTATGGCAGAGAAAGGTACAGTAAATCGATTGTCAAACTTACAATTAAAAATAAAACACTGAAATTTAGAAAACAAAAGAAAATCTCTTGAAAATACAACATTTAGACAGATTTAACCCTAATTTATATTGTATAGATACTAATTGTTGATAATTGATATGTAACAAGAAATTTTGTGGCACTTTTCATACATCATTTACTTGACCGAACAAGACATTTTGCATTGATTGCATATAAATTACTTTTAATTCCATATTTCCTGCATTTGAGACATATTTATCACAGATTCTTGTATAAAATTTTGGTGCAGGCTACTCATGACTTACTCATTGACATTTTGCTTGACAAAATTAGGACTTACTTTCAAGTAAAATATTTATAGCAGGGAATCTACCAGTTTTACCCCTTATATATTCCATTCTTTGCCATCCTGAGTGATATGAATTATTATAGGTACATCATGTGTCAATTTCTTCAGTTCTGATTTATTTTCACATAACACGGGTATTTCTATTTGAACTTAAGAGAAACAGAACTCAACACAATCAGTCATTTTTTATAGTTCTTGCAACATATTGCTAATTCTTTGTTGTTGGGCCTTTTTCTGCAATTATTTTTGCCATAGAACAGAATATTGCTGGTGTAGTTGGAATAATAATTGCAAACGATGTGCAAACATAAATGTGGACATGCGATTAAGACACCCATTTCTTCCTTAAAGAGATGCCGAGATATTCATGGGCAAATGACAGAAAGAACTCTAAACACTATAAAATGAATTGTGGTCAGGAATCTGCTTGTTTCATGGTCAAGTTTTTAATGAATGAAAGCTATTTAGAGTGGGCATTTAGGCATTTTTAATTAAAGATGCACCGGAGCAACACAATGGGCTATTGGTGGCGGTTCGGGATCAACCCCCGAAGGGAAAGATCCGAGAACGCCATGTAATTTTGAACCACGGTCAGATGACTAGGTTACACCTGAGCTGGCATCGCACTCTCCAAATTTCCACACCATGCCAAAGTGAAGACATTTGATGCCCTGATAGATTTAAGGTGCACCAGCCCCCTTTGTGCATGACAATCTTTCGTTGGATTCAAACTCGAAAGCCTCCAGTTGCTAGTCCGTTATTCTTCCAACAGGGCTACCGCAGCCCTATTTAGAGTGGGAAATCTGCTTGGTGTTGATAAGACACTAGCAGACGTTCTAGGGAAATTTAGTGGTAGAATTTCCGTACATTGATTTACTCAAAGCGATCTCCACTGTGAACTTATCAAGTAAAATGATTAAAAGCCACAAGATATTGTCAAAATCCAACAAAAAATACGAAAAGGAGAACATGACAAATGAGCTCTGGTGTTGAAATGACACCAACAGACGTTCTAGTGTTAGATACAAGGGAACAGATAACTTGCATTAAATAGGTATATATTTTACTTGTCATTTTCAAAATTAAAAACTTAAAATATATAAAAGTTATAATAGCAGCAAAATCATTAATCCATTTTAATATTGCTATTAATAAAAATATTTAAAAACTCGCAAAAATATAAAATTGTAATTAAGTAATGACCATGTAGCAAATAGAATCATCCTTAAATTACTTTGTAAAACAGAAAAATTTGGCAATTTAGTTAAGCAACTGAGTTCATGAGATATACTAATTTTTATTTCCATTGCCCTAAGAATATTTTTTATGAATGTACTGAATCAAAAAATAGAAACTAGTAACATCATATAAAGTAACGATTATAGTAAAGCAATTTCATACCTTCTTTTTTGTAAATTTATTTCACATGTTTAATTTAATAAAAACAATTGATGGCAATATTGATTTTACTTTACCAGGATGAGACTGAAGGTATTTTTTGCATCAAAAATAATTATACTAAACAAATTTATATATTCTATTTTAATGACTTTTTTGCTGAATTCATATAAGTTACATAGTTCTCTACTCTAAACGTAATTTTAATTAATAATTTCAAAAAATGTGTATTCAAAAAATATATTAAAACTCAATGAAAGCAGTTATTAAACAGGGAATACAATTCACATTTTAAAAGTAATATAATATTGAATGTTAAAGAAACTCACCTGGTAAGTAGTTAAGCTCTGGTTTAAGTTTCATAAATATGATCACAGTTAGGGTATATAAATTAGTAATAAAATAATACATCATAAAGATTAGACCACAAGACAATTCGGTGGTGATGAGTTTGTCTCATTCAATATCAAAAGTATTTCCACATTTTATTTTTTAAACGAGTTTCTGCTCTATTTGGACATAAGAGCTCACAGAAGCATAAAACATTATTTTAAGGTAAATGTAATGAATGGTTAATATTCAACTTAATTCAGCTTTTTAAGTTCATAACAAAAAATAAGATTTTACCAACAAGCATTACTAAAATAATCAAATGCATCACAGTGGAGCAGCTACTAAATATTTGTTGAAGCAACATTGTTAAAGCAAATGTTGAGTATTATCAGATCTCATGAGTCAGAGCATAAGATAATAAAAAGTTTTAGACATTGTAATTTATAAAATATTAATTTTAAAAATCTTTTATTTTTAAAAATGATCTTTCAAGGAACTAGTATTTGCTTCAATAGAGGCGATTACACGATTCAAGCGATTGTTCATGTTATCACAAAGACTGTCGTTAAATTTATGAAAAAGGTTATATTCTGGATTGAAAAAATATGGCAAATTTTTCTGGTGCAAGTACTCAGTCAAACATTTCAAAGCCTGAAATAAAAAAATAACATCAATCAATATATATGAAACATAAAAATATAGTTTAAGAAATAACACAATTATGAATCTAACTCAATACAAAACCATCATAGTCAATGAAAAATCAGAAACAAAAGTAAAAAAATGAAAACACATTAAGTGCTTTATTTGAAATACTAACCAATATAGAAATTAGTTTTATAAATTTTAGTTGCCCCAAATTTCAGAAAATTAATCCATATTTGCCTCACGTATATTATAAGATATTGCTGTGTAACACTGATGCATTTTTTAAAATGTCTTGCAACTTTTTTGGATATTAATAAGAGATTTCACACAGCTGAGTTCAAATAATTTGTGCTATTACTTACCTATTTTGAGAGAACCAAAGAATATACAAAAATAAAACAATTCTTAAAATATTTTTATTCATTCATATTTGAGCATAAAAAAGCTTCACATTTGTAATTTTTTAACTGATATATACTGTATGCATTTACAGGCATCACTAGTAGCTGTTTTCCTAGATAGTGATATATATAATTAATCAAACTACTATAAATAATATAAAAAATTGAGTTATTGTGTTATATTTTTACTTAACAGAACTTTAAATACTTAAAAATGGCATTTTACCATAAAAATACAACTTTCTCAAAAATGTAGAGAAATGTATTTAGTAAAAATGTAGAGAAACAAAGAGAAGCAATGATTGATATGTACATGCAGATTTTTCTCCTATGATTATAATATTTAAATTGTAATTATGTTGTCCCAACTGGAGATGTTTATTAAAAAAAATAGTTTCATTTTTACTTTAATATTTATTACCTCTTCTGTATTCTTATGTTGAAATCAATTTTTGCTATATGACAAAAACACACAAGTATTAAACATGAGAACAATGTAAATAAAAATTGAGTGTTTGTACATTGAATATTTTCGACCCATTTCGTTATTTATTCGTTTTGGGCCCTAATGCAAAATCAGTGTCTTGCACATTTGGTGCTGTCTGTATGTGTGTGTCTGTACTACATCCAAATGGCTGGGTATATTTTCATGAAACTTTGTATACTGTGAGTACTTGCATTCATTTAGTGACTGAACTTGTTTGAATTTCTGTTTGTATTTTGCATCTGTTTTTGTGTCTGAGTGCAAATATTACATAAAATTTATTCAACAAATTTTAATACAATGTTCCATATTTTGTAAATTGTATTTTAGTTTAGTGAACACTTATTTAAATTTCCTTTGCTTACATATTTAGACAAATTTAATACTAAAATCTGAGTAAGTATACTTAAAACAAACAAAATTTGGTAGTTTTGGAGAAATTGAAATGTATATTAAGCATCACAATGACTTGGAGTGTTTTACCAGTACTGCTCAAAAAGCAATTCTTTTTCCCAAAAAATATTTTTGTACAGAATTTAAAATTGATACTTTATTTTGAGCCTTATTTTTTTGTAAAATATAAACAATTTCCGACAGACAAAAACAATTGCAACAAACAGAATGAAATGGAAACGTGTTCGTTTTTTTCGTTTGGAATTAATTTCACATTTCTAAATTTTGTCCAATTTTTACTTGTAAGTATGCAAGATCACGAGACAAAAAAGTACCTTCAGAACAGCTCTTTTTTATGTCACATTTACATAAATTTCACTTTTTCTGTAGTACATTTGTTAAATATTTATTTTTATAATAAATTGTAATTCCTTTTCATCATATGCAACACCACAGCAAAGTACCTGATTTTAAAGTGGATGTAAGTTAGAATAAAGCACATTTTAAGTGTAACTTTGCCGTTATTGAAAGAATGTTAATGTTAAAAAGCTCTGAATTAGGACTTTTGAAATATGAAACATTCTTTGTCAAAGTGACAGAAGATCAATGTGGCTTATTTTATAAGTAGAAACAAAATTTAAGCGCTTATTATGTTAAAAGTTTATTGAAAACAATGATTTTCTTTAAAAAAGTTAAATGAATTTACCATTTTTGAAAAATGGTAATAGGTTACATTTGCTTTGTCTGTACTGAAGACATTCAATTTTAAAACAAGTTCTTTTATTATTGCATTGCAAAAAAATAGAATTTTCAAGAAAAAATATATTTGCTTTTAAAAAACAGTGATGAATATCTTATCAAATTAATTTGTCATTGTTCCCTTAAAGATGGAGATATTCGAAAAAGTTACATGCCTGATGCAAGGGTTCCACAAGTTATAAATATTGGTAGCTAAACTATGAGTGCAAGAATATTTGCTGTAGATTCGTCATTTTTATGTATTGAGGAATTTTATAGAAAAGAACTTAAGAAAGGGTATTCCTAATCTCACATAAAAACTTAAAAATTGTCTTTTGTAGTAGTTATCTTAGTCACTTTTCCTCATTTTGTAGTTTAGTCATACAGCAGGATTGTGATGTATGAGAAATGTATTACATGGGTGGATATGCATGTATAGGATTTGTGTCTAAAGTTATAGAAATTATAAAAATGTCCAAAAGTGCTAAAAAATTATTTTACTCTCACTTAAATTATTTGGAATTTTTCTACGAAAGAGAAATGATTATTCTGGTGACTTTTTTAATCTATAGTTAACCAATTGAATCCAAAATAAATTTCGAGCTCTGACAATAGGGTTACAGTTGGAATACTATAACATGATAAACCGGCAGATTAGTTTATTGATTCTCTTCATAGCTCCCCAGGTGATAGAGCATTCTTAATCTCAATTATGGAGAAAACAGGGTCTAAGTTGTGTAGCATGCAGTTAATGAAGGTTTGATGCAAAGCAATCTTAGTTGTAAATTAAGTTTCTCAAATAGGGACCAAAATTGATAAGACCTTTGGAATACTTTAACTAAAGTTGAAAAGTTATCAAACTTAAAGGCAACATCTATTCTTACCCCTCTAAACCTTTATCAACTTCCATTTCTGTTTTAGATACAAATGTTCTTGTACATTATTTATGGTGTATACTACTAAAAACTAACAAATATTCATAATTCTACCCAGAATTATAATTGACTGTATTTTTCAGTCAGATCGAGAGGTACAAGAACCTGTCTGTTTTGATGGAACATCAATCTCTTGGTTTCCCCAGAAATTCCTCCTTTCAATTCCTTTAAGCTGAAATTACAGTTGCACATCTAAACCTGTAGAAGTGAAAGCGAGATTTTGGTGAAAATTCAATTTGGGCAATTCCGCATGAGGTATAAATACTAGATGGAGTTGAACAGTTTCAAATAGGCCATTCATTGTTCCCTTCTTTGTATAGCATGCTCAAATTTTTATGACTTAATAGATAATTTGAGAGCTGAGAGAATTCTAGAAATTATTTTTTGGTATTTCTGGTCAAACTAATTTTGTTAAATTATATTTCATGCTAAATATCAAGAATTGAAAATTCAAGAAAAATTCCTAAAATAGAAGTTTGCTCTAAGGAGACTCATATACTCATCAAAATGCGTTTAGTACTTCTGGTCTAATTTAAAATTTTATTTGGTCACTGAACAAATTAATGAAAATGTTATCTCAAAATATGCATATGAATATCCTGATGAATCTTAAGTAAAAATTAAGTGAAGCTGGAAAGCATCTTATGAATACATGTACCTACAGAAAAATATCTGCCCCATGCATTTAAATTTCAATATGTAAATTAAAAAAAAAACTTAAGTTATAATTAGTTTTTAGTTGAACTGTGTGCCTTAAGAGAAGTAATTCGATAGCAGTTTTATGCATATAATGCAAGTTATAAATCAATGTATAGCATTTGTGCTACTGATACTCATATTTTTATCAAAATGCTCTTAGTAAACTCTGGTCTAATTTAAAATGTTATTTGGTCACTGAACATATTAATACAAATTTTGTCTTATTGTAATAGACATGAATATCCTGTTGAATCTTAGGTAAAAATGAAATGACACTGGAGTGTAAAAAACTTCTTATGAATACATGTACTCACGGGAAAACATATGCCCTATGCATTTAAATTTCAATGTGTGAATTTTAAAAAATATATGTTGGAACTAGTGTTTTAGTTGGAACTGCCAGAAGAGAGGTAATTCGAAATCAATTTAATATAATGCAACATATTAATCAATGCATAGTTGGCAAAATCCAATTATTATAGAAAAACATTGAGAATGTGTAATACCCCCTCATAAAGTAAATTTATAAAACAAATTCATAAATATGATGCTTCCAGGGAGAAACAACCTGATACTATAGAATACAATTTGCAGAGAATATTGAAATCTCAAATCAAAATAACTTAAGTTTTATATATATTCATCTTAAGAGATTCAAACTTTAAAAAAAAAATTTACCTCCAACAGTCTTTCAAATAAAAATTTTCCACTCCAATACTCTGCATCCTGGTTCTTGCTCAATTCCCAAAGAATCACAGTTGTACAACAATAAGAAGATAATTTATTAAAACTGAGTTTGACACGTAAAAGCTGAAAAATGTTGAACACAATGTTAACATATTTTAATATTTAAAAAAAAATTATACACACATGGAATGTTCTAAAAACTAGCATATTAAGTCCACAAACATATAGAACTTTTATTTTGAAATATTTTTCATATATTTCACTAACTTCAACATTTTGGTGGTGAATCAATACAAATCACAACTTTTGGTAAAACCAAACTGCATGCACTTTATTGTTTTCAGCCAGTGCTTAGTATCAAAGTTATTTAGATAATTTACTTATACTCGAAATCAGATTGAATTTGAGTACATATGTAAGGAATGAGTTTGGTAAAGAGAAAAATCCTATAAATATGTATACATGAAAATTTCTGGATAAGAATGTAGAACTTAATAATGTTAGATTTTATCACTCTGTAAAACAAATAGACTTGTGCAGAATTTCTAGACATCTACTAAATTTCTTCGAAGATATCAAGAATTTTTCATTCTTATTGAAGATTCTATAAGTTTCCACTGAAATCTGTTTACGCACATTTAAAGTAATAAAAAATCAAAAGGCTAAACAAAAAGCACGAATTTTAAAATGGAGCCATTAGACAATATTTAAAGTATACTTCAGATCAAAGCAAATCTGTGTGAAGATCAGAATATTCATTGTACTTTGGCATTCCATACATTCCTTTTTAGGAAAGTTACAATTATGCAGTTAAGCACATACATATTTATGAAAAATCAGTGATGGGGAATTCCCCAAAATTTTAAATGAAAAAAATTATTTGTATTTCAGATTCATGGAGGGCACATGGTCAGGAGCCTCCAGGTAAAGCACATACTTTTACAAATTTTTAACTAACTTTTTTCGGAAATCATTCTTACAGAATAATTAGCCTATTAACAATTTTGGCGGGACAAATGTCAACTTTCCATTGCTTGAGTGGCATAGAAAAGTATAATTTTTCAGGTGTAAAAAAATGTGACGAATAGCTTCACCACAACTACAAATTTTTTATATTCAAAGAATCCATCTCTGCTAATTCTACTATGCATTTTCAATTACAATACAAAAATTCCATGCCTTAAAATTTTTAAAAATGCATACCTTAAGCAATTTGATTACAGGCTTTGCACACTGCTTATTATGTAAAATGGCTCGCTCTACTTCGGGTAAATGCACACGCCAAGATAATTTAGTTTCATGAGCAAGCATTAGTTGCTCTCCTTGACATGTCTTGGGAACTAAGAACCAAAATTCTTTCTAAAAATATAAAGTGAAGGAAATGAAAATCAGATTTTGCTTTATTTTCAATTTATACAATAGAAAAATAAGGTATTAATACATTTGTATAATAAAACACAGGTACTAGAATTATTATATTTTGACATACTTGATCAAGCACAGAATAAAATTAATCTACAAGTCTTACAGATTGGTTTTTCACAGCGCTAGGGAGTGATCTGGCTCAGCAGAGCCAAGTGATATTTTTTTCCATCAAGTAAATGGACATACACACACAAGGAAAGTTTTATGAATACAGAAGGGAGAACACCTACAGCTCACATGCAGTCTCAGACTCCACAACCTTCATAACGTAAGTAACCACTTATGTACTTCAAAAATAATGATGACCAGAATGTTCTAACGAGAATATATCATAGTCATACTAAATGCAATTAATATCAGACATTATAAACTGATATTTTGAGCTTGATGAGAGCAGACAAAATGACAGCAGTTGTGTCCAAATTTTGGGTCAATCAAATGTCATAAAAAAACAATGTGCATACCAAAGACATCTACTTAGTGTTTGTCTTTATGAGACGCCTGTAACAATAATCTATTGAATGCATATACTTAACATGAAAAAAATTCTAATGAGAATCCTTGATCAGTTTACCAGCAAGTTCAAGGGCTGAAATACAATTAATGAAACACTTATCAGGTATATCCCAATAACTAAAACAGGAATACTGCTTACAAGGGTTCTTCCTAAAGCAAACTGGTGTGCCATGAATACCTTTTGCATAATTGATGTTTTATAATGTATATTTTGTATTAGTGATTGTAACACTGAATAATAAAATAAATAGCTTTTGAAAATTTTGTATAACTACTAAATAATTTATACTATATACCTTCACAAAAAACTTGTTTTGAGCAAAGGAGTTCTGTTTGCCTTTTTATTTGTCTGCTTTTTTTCAATATTTTGTAGTCTATTTCCAATATTAAAATAGATAATTCAGGTGAATAAAGATTGGGATAATGATATTAATAGGTGTAACTCCTAAAAATGAAAAATTGGCATTGTCTAATGTGCGTATCTTTTCTGTATGGGCAAAAAACTTAGTCTTTGTAAGAGAAATAATAAAAAATTAAGTGATATTAAAAATCTCTAAAAGGATTTAGTTTCAGTCAGACCTAATAAACATATTCATGGGGAAAATAAATTGAAATAAGAGCACAAATTAGCTCAGTGAATTGCTATTATTTTCTGAAGGAAAAGAACATTTATATATCATAGGTCAAATCTTTTTATGAAAAATATTTTGGCATACTTACAGACTTCTCTACTGGATATTTACTCAAAACATCAAAAATAGGTTTTCCTTCCAAAGCAGAACAACTAAATTCAAAAACTGGAACTAAATCAATGCATATAGAGTATCCATGAACTGTACTCAACTCAAGAGTTCTTGCAGGGCCACTTTGGAAACTTTTTATCTATTAGAAAAAGAAACTGCAATTAAAAGCAGTTAAAAGAAATATATCATATACTTAAGTCTTAAAAGTTTTATAATTCTCACCTCAATAGATATTTGAAGTCGTATGAGGGTAATTTCAAGGCTGCCTCAGCTAAAGCACTTGTGAAATAGTAGCATAAAGTTTAAAAAAATAGTAGCAAAACATGTTTCCCCTTAAATCTTAGTAGCAATTTCAGTCGCTCAAGTACAAAATAAATTGGCAAGCACTAAATGTACTAATTAAGTATGAAATAGACATTCAAGATCTAACTCAGAAATTTAAAAAATTTCATATTTTCTCAATAATATTTTCATAACAATTTAATAACCACAGATTCTGATGTTTTTCTTTTATGGTTGCCATGGCTTGACGCCAAAATTTCGAAATTGGAGTCCTGTGAAAAAAATTTTACCTAAAGAGAAACACTAATATTTTTCAGTCCACTATTAGTTAAAAAAAGGGACTAAATTTTCGTGAATGGTGAATTTTCAAAAAAAGTCGCCAAAATTTGAAAATAGGAGCTTTTGAAATGATTTTGCTTAAAAAAACATCCCTAGTCACCAAGACAGAAAAAGCAAAAAGTTCACTTTTAGTCACCTGCGGCAGTCTTGCAATTTGTTTTAAGACTAAAGCTGAAATCATTCAGAGGAAATAGCAAACACAAATTCCTGATTAAAAATGGTGGAAAAAGTAAGACTCCATTGATAAATCCAAATTTTGGAAGACTTACATTGATATTAATCAATAGTGGTATAACACATTGTTTTAGACATGTTTCTTGGTAAATAAAAGTTAGGATTTGCATATTTTATCGACTACTATTCTATTCAGACATCAACAACCAGTGGTTTAGGAATCTACAATGCGATTTTCAACAATTATGTATTTTCATGAACACTGCTTTATTAACCTTTTTGAAAAGTGATATTTTTTAATTAAGATTAAGGACATGATAACTATGAAAACAATACACATAATTATATGTTTAATTTTGTTGTTTTCTTGGCTGCATTAATTCTCCTTTAGGGAAATATTCTCATTCTATATTTAAGCCCTTATCTAATAAAAGTTTATATTTTCCCACTACTGTCAGCTTTATCAAAGCAGGTTCATCCTGGCACATTTCTCTTAAGTCAACAAAGGGAAACTGCAATCTGTCTAACAAAGATAAGCATCAATCTTATTTCTATTTATACACTTTTAATGAGAAGGACATTTTTATTGTAGCCTCAATAATTTTTAATGGTACAGAAAAAGTGCTGCTGCTTTGATTACAAAAATGAAAGTCAGAAAAATGATAAAAATAGGATAACTTATTTAAAACCCATAAAATGTTTAAATACAGAAGAGAAATTCTATTTATTTGTACATTTACTTTTGTAATAAAATACAGTACCTGGAAAAATACTCATTTGCATAAAGGAAGCAAAAAGATAGTGAAAGAAAATATTTTAAGTCCAATTGTGGTAGTTTTAGTATGTATTTTCCATCTGAGCACTAAAATCTGTATTAGCCATTGGCTCTTGTGCCATTTTGTACTCAATCGCTGCATGCAGAAGTTTAATTCCATTTTCTGTTATCGAGCCACTGCAAAATGATAAATGGGCCAAAAAACTCTTTATTCTAATACAGGAAAATAGATTGGAATTTCCAGATTGTTATATAGTGACAACTTGATGACCTTTTCTTTTTAATTCAAAAGGACAGTAGTTGTAACTTGGTTATTAGACTGAAGTGAGATTTTATGTATGTTTTGGTATAGGTTGATGGTGTGAGAGCCAGATCGGCTATAGTGCACCAAACACTAGGAAAAAAGATAAGTGCATCATAACATTAAATATTTTTTAATCCTTGGATTAAGTTATAAAACTAATGTCTAAAAGAAACCAAAATAAATTCTCATGAGGGTCTTGTTCAAGAAATTTGAAGTTAAAACAGTAGTGCTGAAGTGGAGCTGTGGATGAACTCTAAAATTTGAATAGTTTAACTATTAAATTTCACTATATTATTGCACAATGTGTTTAACTATTAAAATTTCATTGCATACCATGCGCATCGGTGTGAGATCCGAAAAATATTTGTGCTGCACATGCGTGTGCCTTATTATGTCTTGTTAAAATAACTCCTCGTCTTCTATTATTTTGTAAAATTTGCATCCCTTCACTGATGGTTGTATCAGGTGTAGTTTGTTGTTCCCATGAATATTGTCATAATAAAAATAAAATGTCGTATGGTTTTCGAAACATCACATAAAGGAATAACTTCATCAGATACATTGCAGGTTGCTTTTCCAGCTATATCAGCCGTTTGATTACCAGGTATACCAGTATGGGATGGTATCCAACAAAACAAAATAAGTAGCTCCTAAGTAGCTCTTCGAGTCACTGTACACAATCTATTTTTTTATAAGTATTATTTGGTATATCTAAAAGTGAGGCAAAGTTTCTAAGTGCATGTGCTTCAGCAGTGAAAATAGAACAAGCAGAATTCCATTTCTGAGATTGTTATTAATTATAGCAGCTGATCCAACATGGTCCTGGGATTTTGATCCATATGTATATATAAGATAGTATTGTACAAAGCTCAATGACAATAAAATAATTATTTAAAAACTGAATCTTAAGTTAATGACTTATAAAAATATTTAAACCATTGAATGAAAGGAATGTTGAAATCATTCCAAGGTAGAGGTTTACCTTCTGAAAGGGAAATATTTAAAGATTCAATACTTGAAAATCCTCAACAAAAAGGCAAACTTGCACTGATGGTGGTAACTGTTTGATGATTGCATTAATTTTTATTGTAAATAATGACACTCAAAACATTGCCCTGGGGGACACCTTCAATTTGTATGAATTCATCAGACAATACACCTTTAAAATGTACCTGGAAGGTTCTGGATCGAAGAAAGCTTTAAATAAAAATAGTCATATTTCCTCTAAATCTAATGTTATTTATCTCTCAGAATGTCATATATCCAGGTATACCCATACGCCTCTTCCATGTCAAAAAAATATTGAGACAATCATTTAGTAACAAAGGCTTCTCTAATCAATTTTTAATAAAAGGATACTGTCCATTGTGCTCCTTCTCTGTTGAAATCCGCTTTGGAATGGGGAAAATTGGTTTGCTTCTAATAAGTATACCAAAAAGGCATTAATCATCCATTCCAGTAGTTTGCATGAGCAGCTAGTTAATGCTATTAGATGATAATTCTTTGGGTCATGTGGATCTTTTCAAGGTTTTGCAATAGGTATGATGGATGATTTCGTCACATCACTGAAAATGATTGCTCACTCCAAATTTTAATAGTCTTAAAAGTAAACTAACAATATTTAAGTGAGATTTTTCACCATGTCATT
This sequence comes from Meta bourneti, assembly GCA_933210815.1. NCBI lineage: Eukaryota > Metazoa > Arthropoda > Arachnida > Araneae > Tetragnathidae > Meta > Meta bourneti. The sequence goes on from OW119923.1 coordinate 56,413,018, forward strand.
ATATATTTTATCAGGTCCAGGTTATACAGATCCAGGTTATACAGATGAGTTAAAAGAATTCAAGGCTGTTTCTAGTTCGTTAATATCAAAATTAATATTAGTCCTGTAATGCAGCAGGACAGATAGTTTTCAATTCTTCCAATGGAATGTGGTTTGTATGTTGGAATTCATAAGGATAGCAGTTTCCATTTAAAATAACAGAATAAGCAGTGCCTAGTGAGTTAGTTATCTCCTTAATTTCAGAAATAGTCTGTCCATTAAATTTGATAAAATTAGTGATTGAGGTATTGTAAAAGTCTTGCATTTTTCTAATTTTCCCCCAGATAATTTGAAATGACAGCATTTTGGATTGTGCTGACATATGGTCGCCAAAATATTTGTTAGCTCTCGCATCTAGATTTTGCCCATTTAAAAGCAACCACATTGGATTCCATGGGATATCTACAAAACATTCCACATATTTTCCTGTATTCCACGTATTATTTTCTTTCTGTATGCTGGAAAACAATCATCATGGTTCATGGATTTCTTAATGTTTTAGGAATTGCAATATCTGCCGTTTGAATAATAATTTTTAGTACCGTCTACTGCTTCATCGATATTATTAGTTTCTAGCATACATTATATGATGCGGGCTTTAAATGAGAATATATACTAGTCAGCTTTGGAAAAAATATAACGAGTTGGGCAAAACGGAGGTAATATGTTAAGATTATAGGGAAATGATCACTGTTGTAAAGATCCCTTTCAATACTAAATTTCCAAAATGGTAAGAGAAGGTGAACACAGCAACTTTCAAAAAGTGATATATTCTAATAGGAAGATGAATATAGATGGGTTGGGTGGTATTTAGTAAACAAGTGCATACAGCATTCACTCAATCTGTTCATTTTTGATGTGTTTTACAACAGCCCTTTTCCATAGACTACTATGACATTTAAGTCACCAAGAAAGAAGAGTTTCAGGAATTGGTTTATTAAATCACTAGCAGAATTATCCGGCGATGCTCGGGTTGCATTGGTTAAATGTCGATTCAATTTCATAGAAAAATCAAGCAACATTTAAGTGTACAGAAAATATTTTTTAACATCGTTTTAACTTTTTCATAGTTTCTACAATTTACTTTGGACGCAAATATGTATACATAATATATCCATCCTTTTAAACCATTTCATACTCATCACTCTTGCTGCAAGACAAACTACAAAAGCTTTTTCTGAGATGACTTCAGAAGTCGATTTTGAATTTTGGAGTGATTACGAATGCCAATTAAGTTCATTTTCAGTAAAAATTAGGAACTTTTAGTGTATAGTCTTGCACTCAGTTTTCCAATCAATATTTATTATTTGTGGTACCCTTGCACCATGGATTCGATGTTTTTGAATTACATTATCATTGTGAGAGGATGGCAAATTTAAACTGTTAAGGTATTTGTGGTTAATTTTTTTGAAGCACTTTTTTCTTAAAATTCTATTCAGCCGCACGTGGAATAACGTAGCTTGTTTAAAACAAATGTCATCAGTGTAGACAAAGCAAACTCAATCGATTAACTTTTTACAAAATCACTGCTTTTAATGAATGCTTCACAGGTACTTAAGTTGTATACGAACAGTTTCAATTTCAAGTAAGCAACCTCGACCTTCTGCAACTTAAGAAAAAAATTTCTATTTTTCAACAGTCCTAGTTTACATACTTCCTTACTATGATATTATTTCAAGATCAGCAAAGTTGTATTTAAAATTCTCTTTCCTCCAACAGAAAAATTTAGTTTTAAATTGAATCCTTAAGGTAGTTTTTCAATTGAGACTAAGTTTCTATATGGAAACCACATACCTATTTAGAATGATAGATGTAGTTACTTGACTATGGAGTACAGTTTTCAATACAAATGTAAATTAAATTGATTTTAATCGTCTTGTAATGAAAATATGTCAAAATTTAGAAATATCTTTGAACTACAACATATGGCTACCCGTTTTGATTTAACATAACCTATCTTATTTTAGAATAACTTTATTTTAACTTTAGAAGTCATTTTAAAATAAGAAGTTATACACTTACTTAAAAAGGTTTCCATTTATTTTTATAAAACAGAATTCTACAAACTATAACGTATTTAACCAAAGACTTAAGGAAAGTTCATCAAAATATACATATACAACCAAGAAATTTCCCATGTCTACTGGTATTTGGCAGGAAATAAAAATAATTCATTACAATTTAACTCCTAAATAATGTATCTGTAATTTGGGAAGTAATGGAACACATAAATACAAACAGAAACGAAATTCTGGTCATTGAAAAATGTAGAATTTCGAAAAACGAAAGATCTGAGCAAGCGTGTCAAATTTTGGCGTCATGAGAATATTCTGAAGTAGAGAAATTCGATAAAGATGCTTGAAAAATATTAATAAACAATAATGAATTATTTACAAAGAGAACACAATTTTAAAAACTTAGAAATGCTCAAATATGACCGCAACATTTCTGTCTTTACTCAAATATACAAACACAGAATTCTAAATCTAATCTAATTTATAAAATAAAACATTAATTCTGACATTGCCAGATACTAAATTGTAAAATTACGCTTTTATGATCAATGAGTTCTTTTGTTTTGGCTTTTCGTGTTCCATTACAAAATGCAAGTTGTGAAAAATTAAGTATTTTAACTATCCATTTTTCATCATTCAAATATTCCTAAATTGTTTATATTGTAGAAAGAAAGAAAATCAGTTCAAATATAATTAGAATTTTAAATTGTTTAAATATAACGTTTCAGAAAAAACTGTTTTTTGAGCAATACTGGTAAAACAATTTTATTAGAAAATTCAGGACCTGAAGTGTAGTAAGGAAATTTTGAAAAAAATGTTCTTCTAAATTTAAAAAAAACATTGATTCAATTAAATGGATGATCTAAATTGATGGTACCATGAATCCATGAATACAGTAAAAGAGAGCTTGAAAGTGGGACAAATACATGAACTTGCATTCTGATTTCATAACGATTCATTTAACTATTTTATTCCAAATGATGGCTAAACAATTCATTTCTCGTCACGAACACGAAAAAGGAGAAAACAATTGTTTTCTCACATTAACACATACAAGTTTACATTTTATTTAACTTTTCTCTTTTTAGCCTTTGGTTTCAGAAATTACACCATTTTACTAACCATGTTTTTCTGTGTTGAATTGATTTATGGTAGGACCTTTATTTATCATGGCTTTAATCAATACAATAAAGATAATTTTTTAGGAGTTGGTTTCTCCCACAAAATTAATAGTGTTGCTTAGTGAGCATAGCCATCATGCAATGCTTATTTGTTAAATCATTAAATGTTCTTTTGTATTGCTAATTCCTTTAAGGTAGCAGGGGGGTTAGTTGCTGCAATCTTGCATGTAACACATGATTGCAAATAAATGTATGCATTAACAATTAAAAATACCAACCTTCTGTACATCAGGGATTTGGGGTTGGCTTAAAGTGAACCTGTCAATAAGACTTTGCAACCAGAAACTGATCTTTGAAGGATCAAGGATACCTGAGTCAGAGACCTTTCGTAAAAATTTTAAAACATGGGCTTTGTTAAAAGGAATCTCATCTTGGTTTTCCCACTTGATTTTTGCAAATGTTGTGGTGTCCTTGTAAAATTCTGGCTGAAAAGAAAAAGAAATTCGTTTATTTATTTAAACACCTCATTTATAACACCAAAATTTATTAGATAAAGTAAAATGTTAATTTAAGTTAATGCTAAAACACAAAAGGAATAGTTAAATTAAAATATAACTAAAATTAACCATACAACATTCGAAATATGTTTATCAAAGTAAAGTAGATGACAGGTGACATAAGACATCTCATTTTCTTGGAAACATCAAAAGTAATCAAAAAAGCTTTTCCAGTTAAAAATTGAAATAGAAATTACAATATACACAAAACAAGTTGAAAACTGGCTTTATAGTGATATACCAATATAATGGGTCATATGCATTGTTAAACTACTTCAATGAGAAAACATTGTTGGGCTAATCCACCATTACTCATGTTACAATACATATTTAAAAAAATGACTTATTTTTATATTTCAATCAAAATGTTTTACTTTTTTGGTTTCCCATATTAGAAATGCAGATTTGAATTGTGGACAGTTTAGAGATGTTTTAATATTAAATATTTATTTCATATAAAAATAACAATGATTCATGTTACTGTAAAAAAAAAGGAATTTTAAGATTTGAATTTTAAATTTCTTCCAAACTATATCATAGGTATCTTTAATTTACCCTGAAAAGCGAAAGGGACTGTACATATCAGCAAAACTAGTGTACTTTCGCTAGTACATATATTTAAAGTAATTTAGCCATTGACCTCAAGAGACAGTAGCAGAGCATGGAAAAAATAGCAACTTCAGTATACCTGCCAATCTCAAAGAAAAATCCAGAAGATTTTTATTAGATAAAAAGTAACACTGATGCTCAATATTAACACATAAATCTTTTGCCCATAAACAGTCGTTCATAGTGCTAACAGAATGATACATGAAAAAATTCTTTTTAAATTTCAAGTGACTTACAATGTTGTGGGCATACTTTGATGAACATTACTATTTGCATAATTAATTTTAATTACTCATTAACCATTTTGAAAAATAACAATTCCTTAACCTTAAAAATGATATATTATCCTTTTCAACCCTCCTGGTGGTGAGACATCAGAGTTGTGTTGACGAAAATGGCACTCCAAAAAAGCAAGTTTTCTTTAAGAGTCAGGGTTTGGACAAAGGGAGTGCTTTCCCCTTCTTCGGTCAATTGGTCACCACAGCAGCAGGCTATTTAGACCAGATCATCAAAGGTAGGTAGGTATTATAATTAACACCACACTGGAGCAACACAACAGGATAGTCCTGGATCAAACCCGAAGGGAAAGATCTGAGGACACTACATAATTTTGAATCACGTGGATCATCATAGGAAAGCAATGACAATGATAGATAGCAAAGCCATGGGCTACTTCCAGGATACCCTAAGTATGGGGAGATTCTTCTCAAGGGTTTGTGGAACGACTTTTTCAAACAGTGCGGTAATTCAGAGGATTGAGATACATTCAACTGATCCATATAAATATTCTTATACGTGTTTGAAAAACAAATTTACTTTTAAAATGGGAAGCTTTAAAATTATAAATTTATACATTTTTCTTTAGTAACGAGTAATTTTTGTTCCATTTGTAAATAAGTTAAATTCTAGCATTGATGTTCGCAACAAAAGTTTCATTACACAATTTACAGCATTGTTTTGTATAAATCAAGGGTTAAAATTATTTATCGCAGTTGAGTAACACATGAGACTTGACGCAAAACAAAAAAAAATTTCCAATACTTGCTTTGCTAATGTAATATCGCTTAAAACATTCAAAAGAGTAATCACGACGGATAATATTACCCAAAAGGTTCTAGATTTTGGTGTTGACCTATCAGTCAAGAGTAGAAATAAAACTGCACACATACTGTAAACTAAGTTACTTTGCAAAATAATGTTTAAAGAACGGAAGTATGGGACATTTGGAATCTTCTTGATCATGATTTTGTACGATCATTTTTCGTTAAACTTTATAATGGTCACTATTTCATATAAATCTCCGAAAACTGCAATAGACTGGTGGCATGCAGACAATCAACGATTCATGGATGCAAGATACAGAATACAAAAACTGGAGGAATTAAGTAAATCCCAAAACATTTGCAATTTGTTCTATATATCATTTTACAACTTTATATAAATGCTTGAAAATTATTTTATAAAATAGGCAGTGATAATAGTTTGACATAGCCTCAAATAGTTTTTCATAATAAAACCTAAATTGGAACCAGCTTTTTCGAAGGTTTCAGTGTCATTTATTTTGTCTTGCACTGAAAATGAAGTGTTTCTCAACTGCCGGGTTGCAGTCCGGTACCTAGCATTAGTTATATTGGTCGTAAGAGGTTATCCTGGGATTTGTCATTTTTGATATCTAAGGATTTATGATGAAATATTTTATAGTGGTACTATTCTGAGAATAAGATTCGTGAATATGCAAAAATGATCAGACTCGGAACACCTAAATAACATCTGTATAGCAAACATCACTGACCAAGGAAGTATAAAGATCAAAGCAGTCGATCTGGTTCTCAAATCTGATATTACTGAATACTGTTTCTTCATAAGTTTGCATTGCAGTGCATTTTTGTTTCGCAAAAACGAATAAATGGTTTTTTAAAAGTAATAAGTCTAAAGATTTGAATTTTAATATATATTAATAAGACAAGGGACCTCGTTTAACTTCAGTGTTAAGAAATCTCATATGGAAGTTGTTTAAGACCCAACAAATATAAATTTTTGGTGATCAGAATGAGATATGGAAATCAGCAAATTATTTCAATATTGGCCAGAAAAACTAAAATACACTACACAATTTCATTAGCCCTGTGATTAATAACACAATTTAAATGTAACATGTCGCATCACATACATAAGTGTATACACTCCTTATGACCATAACATTTTTAATAATCATGTTTTTTAATGAATGCACTTTTAAAAAAATTGCAAAGGTATTTACAAGTAAATTTGTGGAAAACTCGTCTCTCGTCTTATAAAACACTAGTTGAATTATCTGACATTGCTCGGGTTGAATTGTTTGTAATTCATCGTAATACTCAATGTAAGTCCCATGAGGATTTCGAATTGTTTTGAGACCTCTCTTCAGACCAAGGACAAATCGAACAGGGTTAATATCTAGCCTGTTTCCAGCAGCATTCTAAAGAATGAGTGTGGTGAATTTGATGTGAATTGGTCAAACTGTGATAGTAAGGATACTCAATGTCATTCCTATGAAGATTTCGAATTGTTTTTAGCCCCCTCAGTAGACCTAGTATAAAATCGAACAGGGTTAATATATAGCCTATGTTCCCGCCGGATTCCAAAGAATGAATGTACCAAATTTGGTGTGAATTGGTCTGACAGTAATCGTAAAAATACTCAATGTTATTCTACTTGGATTTTGAGGGTCGCAGGGTAGCCTAATTGGAGGAGCAACAGATTAGCAAATGGAGGGCTGCAAGTTTGAAACTCGGTCCAGCCAAAGACTGTCGTGTACGTGGGGGCTGGTGCAAGTTAAATCCGTTGTAGCCTCAAATGTTCTCGAGTTGGAGTGGTGTGGAAGTGGGGTGCCAGCTGACCAAGTGTTGTCATCTGTCAAGTGTTGTCATCTGACCATGGTTCAAAATTACAAGGCGTCCTTGGATCTTTTCCTTCGGCATTGATCCCAGACAGTTGCCAATAGCCTGTTGTGTTGCTCCAAGTGTACCGTTAATTACCTACCTATTTGGATTTTGAATTGTTTTTAGCCCCCACTCCAGACCTAGGTCAAATAAGATGGGGTTCATAGCCTGTTTCCCACAGGATTCTAAAAATTCAATGTATCAAATCTGGTGTGAATTCGACTGAAAATAATAGTACAAATATTCAATGTTATTCCTATGGGTATTTCGAATTGTGTTTAGCCTCCTCTCCAGACCTAACACAAATAGAATGGGGCTTATACACTGAAGAGCCAAAAAAACTGGTATAGGCGTGCATATGCAAATAACAGAGGTATGCAACCAATCAGAGTAACGCGATGCGGTCGGCAGCGCCTATATACGACAACAAGTGTCTGGCGAAGTTGCTAGATCGGTTACTGCCGCTACAATGGCAGGTTATCAAGATTTAAGCGAGTTTGAACATGGTGTTATAGTCGGCGCACATGAAATGGGACATAGCATCTCCGAGGTAGCGATAAAATTTCGATTTTCACGTACAACCATTTCACGAGTGTACCACCGTGAATATCGGGAATCCTGTAAAACATCAAATCTCCGACATCGCTGCGGCCAGAAAAAGATCGTGCAAGAATGGGGCCAATGACGACTGACGAGAATCATTAAACGTGACAGACGTGCAACCCTTCTGCAAATTGCTGCAGATTTCAATGCTGGGCTATCAACAAGTGCCAGCGTGCGAACTATTCAACGGACCATCATTGATATGGGCTTTCGGAGCCAGAGGCCCACTCGTGTACCGTTGTTGACTGCACGACACAAAGCTTTATGCCTCGCCTGGGCACGTCAACACCGACATTGGACTGTTGATGACTGGAAACACGTTGCCTGGTCTGACGAGTCTCGTTTCCAATTGTATCGAGCGGATGGACGTGCACAGGTTTGGAGACCTCATGAATCCATGGACCCTACATGTCAACAGGGGACTGTTCAAGCTGGTGGAGGCTCTGTGATGGTATGGGGCGTGTGCAGCTGGCATGATATGGGACCCTTTATACGTCTAGATACGACTCTGACAGGTGACAGGTAGTAAGCATCCTGTCCGATCACCTGCACCCATTCATGTCCAATGTGCATTCCGACGGACTTGGAGAATTTGAGCAGGACAATGCGACACCCCACACGTCAAGAGTTGCTACCGAGTGGCTCCAGGAACACTCTTCTGACTTTAGACACTTCCTCTGGCCACCTAAATCCCCAGACATGAACATTATTGAGCATATCTGGGATGGCTTGCAACGTGCTGTTCAGGAGAGATCACCATCTTGCACTCCTATGGATTTGTGGACTGCCCAGCAGGATTCATGGTGTAAATTACCTCCAGTATTACTTCAGACATTAGTCAAGTCCATGCCACGTCGTGTTGCGGCACTTCTGCATGCTCGCGGGGGCCCTACAGGTGTACAGGATATTAGGCAGGTGTACCAGTTTTTTTGGCTTTTCAGTGTATATAGTCTATGTTTCCTGCAGGATTCTAAAGAATGAATGTACCAAATTTGGCATGAATTGGTACGACAGTAAAAATACTCAATGTTATTCTTATGGGGATTTGGAATTATTTTTAGCCCCTCTAATGACCTAGGACAAAATCGAACAGATTTAATATATAACCCCAGTTACTCGCAGTAGTCTAAAGAATGTGTGTACGAAATTTGTTTTGAATTGGTCAAACTGTGATAGTAAGGATAATCAATGCTATTCCTATTTGAATTTCAAATTGTTTTTAGCTCCCTCTAGATTTAAGACAAATTGAGAACAGAGGTTAATAGGCCTATGTTTTCCGCAGGATTTGAAAGAATGAATATACCAAATTTGATATGAATTGAACTGAGATTGATTGTAAAAGTACTCAATATTATTCTTATGGGTATTTCAATTTTTTTTGGCTCCTCTGCAGACCTAGGACAAATTTAACAGTGTTAATATATAGCCTGTTTCCCGCAGAATTCTACAGGATGAATGTACCATATATTTGGTGTGAATTGCTCAGACAGTGATTGTAAAAATACTCAATGTTATTCCTACTGGGATTTCGAATTGTTTTTAGTCCCCTCTGCACACCCAAAATAAATTGAACAGGGGTTAATATATAGCCTACTTTACCCACAAGGTTCTGAAGAATAAGTTACCAAATTTGGTATAGATTTGTATAGAGGACAGACAAACTGTTTTATATATAGATGTCTATCCCCTTAATGCATTATGTGTTAAACGTATTTTGTTTTGTACCTGAAATAATTATAATTTACTTACGAGATGAAAGGTCTTTACCTAGTTTCTTTTTCTTGCAAAACATTTTATTTAGCATGATTTTCCAAAGGGTCAGTTATCCATTGATAATTAATGTTTGTGAGAGTAATGTGTGTGAAACTAGTTTTTGAAATTCTAAAATTCCTTATTGCATCGATAGCCCACTGGTAGCCCACTTCACCAAACCTATTCAAAGTCCTTAAATTATTGCACTTCACCAAGTTTTCAATAAGTACTGAAATATTAAATTAAACAATTGTGCATAGTTTAAAAAGTATGTCATGTGGTTTTGACTGCAGCAAAAATCATACCTATAATTTTTTTAATTTCCAACCTCCTTGTTCTCTGAATTCATGTCACTTCATGTTGTCAATTGCATTTTGTTTTCTTCTCTGTGTTTCGTAAATTTTTAATCATACTTCTGATGAAGCATTTTGAAATGTTTTCATTTCAAAAAGTAAAAGCAAAAGAGCAATGATAGTACATTTTTGAAAAGCGCACATGCAAAGCGGTTTTAAATCTTCAATTCAACTTCTTTTTCCTGAAGGCAGAAGCTTCCAAAGTGTAGCTTAACAAAGACAGGAATGCCCTGTTGTGATACTCATTGTAACACGCCAAAGGCAATATATTGTGAAGAAGTATCTTTTCGGGATCATCCATTCCCATCAGGACCTCTTGCACAAATGAGCCAGCCACCCCCCCCCCCCTCATTAGAAACACAGGTGGTCAAAGGGACAGAAAAGTGGTCAATTGAAGATTCTAGTGGTTGACACACTTGCCTTTTGGCTTCTGATACCTCGGGTCTGACAATTTCTGTATAGAAAGTTGTGACCGGATTTCTCGGGCATGCCGCTTGGAGGGTCAATATTAAATTTCAGGACTTCAAGCAAAATACAAAACCCTGCTTAGAAAAAACTAAAAACAGTATACTGATAGAAATGTTAGTGCTTTTAAATCATCTCAATGTCCTTTCATAATTCCACTCCAGGTTTCTTCAAAAACCTACATCAAAAAGTTTTCAAGGATTCTCGATTCTTGCAGAATAATTTTTCAAAACAATTGTTTTTTAAATAGAAAATCGACTGTTATGGAAACTTCCATTTCCTATCAGATAAGGAGAAAATGACCAAAATTAATTCTAAAGATAAAAATATTGAGATTAGTAAAAGCACCAAATTAGCCATAATTGTGCCAAGTTGAGCTTGAAATCTATTCAAAATGGAAAAACTAACCCTTCACATAACTGCTGTAATACGCAGTTTGAAACTGGCATGACCTTTAGGCAATATTTTAACACAAAATGACACCAAATGTAACCAAAAAGGAGTAATTTTCTTTTATGTTTCTGCAGTAAATTTGGAAGTTTTCTTGGGTTTTTTTTGTCTGAAGAACGTTTTAATGACTGTTAAGGAACTATTGATTCCAAAGATTTTCTTTTATAGTTGCCACAGCATGGGGCATTGTAACTACTTGAAGAATGTTTCAAATTAGGACTATGGAAGAACTACTAGAACTACTTGAAGAATGTTTTCGCTAAAAATGAAGAACCTGGAACAGATTTTTTCATCCAGAAGATTGGGGGAAAAGTATTGTTCCAGAAGTCTTCAAGAAAATCAGAAAAAGTATACATATATGCTTCACTTTACCAAAAAGTACTTCACAGCTGAAATGAAGGCTGTGAAATGAAAGCTAGGTAGCAACAAAAAGTAAAGCAGTGTCTGTTATGCTACTTCAGACAGTTGGAAGTTATATGAGTGGCAATAGGAATTTCACTACTTATTGTGGACAATCCATAGGAGTGCAAGTAAGCTGAATGAGTCGAGTGCTATATGGCATGTTTGTCAGAAGCATCATCTGGAATTTAAGAGTATTATTAATCACTTTCAAGTCACTGATGTGCAAAGCATGGATAGACTAGCAAACTGCTATATACCAAAATGTACATCAAGGCTGTGATTTATTGCTCTAAAATTTAATTATTGTTGTAGCTAGGATTAGAAGTTAGGAAAGTCGAGTGGCAGTGGCACCCAAACATTTTTCCACACTCACCAAAATGCAATTTAAAAATGTTTTGTTTATGTGGATGTGTATTAACAAAAATTGTAATTAAATACTAGTGCCTGAACTTGGATGACTGCAATTAGTGCCCCTTTAAGTTAAAATTAAGGTATTTTTTGTTTGGAGAGTCATTGTTTTACATTTAGAGTTGTATTAACAAGAATAAACAGTTAATTCATCAGAGTCTTACAAGCAATTAAAATGACAGTTGGGTCTAAAAAAGTTCAATCATCAAAGCAAAATTGTGAACAGTACAAAATACAGCCAATGACTACTAACTTCGACCTATGATTTTGGCAGGTTGCTCACACGACAATAAAACAATGAAAATATGGGTACTTCTTGGTAATGTATGATCACATTTTCTTAGCGACAAAAGAAACATCCTCAGGCAAATAAGAATAAATTGAAATTAGATTAAAACAGCAAGTAAATAAGCAAACATTTAATGTCTGCTTAAAACACACTTTATTTGTGTTTTGCAAATTTTTATAATTACTCACCATAATTATGTTATGTTTTCGTTTCAATGCTGTAATTATAATTACAGAAAATGTTCTAATGCAAACAATGATGATACTACATGATTACTATTGTGATGATTATTATGTTATTATAAATGCTATAAATTGTAAATTATGAAAAGGCACTTTATGAAAATAGTATTTAGTTACTGCAAAATTACATTTAGTTACTGCGAAATAATAAACGCATCGATAGATGGCAGCACAAATAAATGCAAACAGCAGATGATGTCTCTGCCATCTAGGAAATGTGACCAAAGATAACCGAGAAGTATCGAAAAATGAACTATCTATAGTGTACAGTACCATGAAAATTTCAAGGGATGACATAACACAAATTATACTTTTCCATTAAAGTAGTGAAGATGTTATAGTTATGCATGAACAATGATGACATGCTATAATCACGTGTGTACCTAAGCATGTACTTCTAGACAACTGAACTCTAGATACCTAATAATCAGATAAAGGCACAAAACTGTATTCATAATTTTAGACATAACTTTTACAGCTACTAATCTGAGACCATTTGTGATTTCATAATGTAACAATATACTGTACAATTAGATGATTCAAAGAACTAGCACCAAATAGGTATGCAAAAACTGATAGTCAAATTATTAAATAATTGGCATTTTTAAATTTAAAAAAAGATGGTTAGGTGTGTAACTTAAAACAAATATTTTTTTAACATCTTAAAAATATTACTTTCTTGCATTAGGAAAATTGATCGGCAGATTCAGGCCTGTCTATAATTGAATTAATGTCACACTGGAGCAACACAACAGGATATTGGCGAAGGTCTGGGATCAATCCCGAAGGGAAAGATGCTGTCCATAGAGACAAAAGACAAGTTCCCAAGATCAATGAATTTAGGGCCTTAGAATGACTAACCAAACCAAAGGAAATAATGAAGTACTAATTTGGATAACTGAACCTTATTGTTTTAATAATTTTAATCAATCCCCCTAATAGAAAGAACTTATGATCCCTGATCAGGAGCATTTAATTTGTATCATGAACTTATCCTTTTAGTCAACAGTTACTAAGGTAGATGGTTGGTTATTTTGGCATTTTATGGGGCCAAAGATCATATTTGTTCAAGCTGTGCCAAACACAAGACATCAAGTAAAAAACACTATGAATGAGGGAAAGAGTCAGTGGGAACAGAGCAATGGGATAAAAGCAAAAAGCGATCGCTTGGGTATTGTGGGAGTGCAACACCCATGTCTACTAAAGACGGCAAACCCCATGGGAAAAGATCACTCGAGTATCTCAGGTCCATGAAGCTAGTACACTTCTAAAGAAATATGCCCCTGAGGACCCTAAGGTAGATTAAGAAAATAGGATACCTCACTTGTTAATACTAATACCTTCTTATGAAATGCTATTTTTCAATTTCATAGAATGCATCAAAATAAGTTCAGTATGTAAGCTAAAATTTACAAAAGCTTGGAAATAATGATTAATTGATTACGTAATTATCATACAGAGAAAAGGAAATAGTTGAATTGTTATATCACAAATCTGGAAAACATTAAAACAAAAAATATTACCATCAAAGATATTTGCTTTGGAACATTCAAGATGATGTTTATATCATATTCAGTCGCCTCGGAAATTCTCAGGTCATTGTATGAGCTGCCTGTGAAATATATTGTTTTGTATAAACAGGCAAACAACTCATCCTTCGACAAAGCGGGAATTAAAGAATCCATGATAAAAGATGTGACAACTTTTGCACTGTTAGCAGCTTGAGTTTCATCAATTTTAATATCTGCTTTCAAGATACTATGCAATATTGTGAGAGCTGTTTTATCCCTCTTTGGAGAAGCTACAGAAAAATCACATTTTCTATCTACAGCATCCTAAAAAAATCAATAGAAACTAATTAATAAGTGGTGATAGAAAAACTTAACAGCTGAGTTCCTTATATTTCATCAAATCTTCATTAGATTTCAAAATATATCATTTATTTTATAACATTTTTATTTGATTTTATGAATTTCAAAATTAAAGTAACAAAATTAAAAGTAATGCAAAACTTGAATTTTAAAACAAAATGTCAGAAAGGTTAAAAATTGAGTTGTTCTGGTAATCACTGAAAAGATAGGTTGAAAAATCAAAGCATTTACAATCACATCACTACAGTGCTAAAAAGTTGACGCAGCAAACTTAGAAATGGAATACAATTCTTTTACAAGTCAGACAATATTTTCTGTTTTTGCATCATGATCAAAGTAACAGAACATTTACATAAATGTGCCGATTTTTTCTCTGTGCCAAATAAACTGCAAATGAATCGCTACAAAGCTTAAATGCTGCATCTACGAGAATTAAATATGATGCAATTATTCTAAAATCAGATAATTCTTATATTCACAAGACAATTGAAGTTTCACAAAATTCGAAAATTGTTCGAATTTATTTTACCTCACATGCAAGTGTTTATGATGTGGGTTTGTAGGTTGGTTTTATGGTGCAAAGGCCACGTTTGGCCAAGCTGCATCAAATACAAGACAGATAGTAATGCCAAGTAATTGTGAAAAGGATGGAGATTTGTATGATATGGGATTATATGCGTAGCAAACACTTGATTTTTGTAATTGTCTAATACCACTCACAAATATCTATTGTGAAATTAGAAAAATCCCTTCGATGAAAGGAATTTTCATTAAATCTTCAAAGACAGCAATGTTGAGTGTATGGTTAATAAATTTAGGATGTTTTTATTTGTTTGCTGATTACAAATGTCCTAGGCAGGGAAGGAAATTCCACGAGACCCAAATTAAGAGATAAAAACACAACATTTTTCAATAATGAAATTAATACATTTTTATAATGAGAAGCAAACTTACCTGCCCAAAAATAATTTTCTCAATTAAGTGCCAGTTTCTCAGTGAATAATTAAATCAAAATAAACAAACCACATGAAACAATCAGTGACCCTAACTAAGCTATCGGACAAATTAAAAATCATATTCAAACATAGGGCCTACTTAATAATTCATAAAGATAGATTCGACATGCTTTACACAATCAAGACATAAATTAGAGGCATAACAGCTTTGCTATATCCTTTTGTAGTAAAAGGATCTGGGGTGAGATGTCGAATCCGAGACCGTGGCGAGTTATCGCCAAGTATGGTAACCTTGCAGTTTTGCTCCAAATTTATGGCAACCCTATGGAAAAGGTTGGTTTTTCGGAAGGAAAGAGCGCTTCCTTTTTTTTAACGAACACATTTCTTTAACAAAATATCGATGTATTGCGTTCTATGATTGGTTACCGTTTTAAAATTTGAATGCTTTTTGTGTTAGTTGATGTCTTAGCTTTTAAGAATGATTTTAATTGGTTACTGCTTAACCGGGTCGTAACGGAATATATCACCGGGTCGCAACGGAATAAATCAGTTAATCTTTAAATTTCGTACTTGCCGTTGGGTTTCTGAAATTGCGATTTATATCTTTAAAAGTAAGTGGCACATTTCTATTGATATTTTGGGGTTTTTTAATTAGAAATTAAATTAATTAATTATTTTGTGATATTATAGATTTATTAGCTGCTCACTTACCCTTGATTTGGTATGCCAGTGGATGGTTTAACTGGACGTACAAATGCTTTTTTTTTGCAAAAATGTATGATGAATCTGTAGCAAAACCGGAGAGCTTGAAGGTGACTGAATGGTGCCAGAAAGTTGGTTTGATTGCAAAAAGTGTTAAATGTTCTGAATGTGGGAGTGAAATGGTTTTGAAAGACAGAAAGGATGCGGTTGATAGGTACGAATGGAAGTGTAGAAAGGATGGACATAAGGGAACATGGTTTGAAAGTAGTAATTTGCATATGTGTAAGATTCTTTTGATTACATGGTACTGGGTGAATGAAACACCAATTAAATGTGTTATGAATGAAATGGATGTGGCGACCCATACAATGACTGATTGGTACAATTTTTGTAGAGAAGTGTGTTTGGATGCTTGTTTGAAATTTAATGGTAAGATTGGAGGAGATGGAAAGACTGTGGAAATTGATGAGAGTAAGTTTGGTAAAAGAAAGTATAATAGGGGGAGACGAGTGGAGGGTAAATGGGTGTTTGGTGGAATTGAAAGGGGTACGGACAAATGTTTTATGGTTGTTGTGAATGAGAGGAGTAAGGCTGTGTTGTCTGAAATTATTCGTGAAAGGATTTTGCCGGGAACTACCATAGTGTCTGACTGTTGGAAGTCTTATGCTGGTATTGATAACCCTGATGACAAAGAATTCAAAGGTTATCGATTCGAGCATCTGACTGTCAACCATAGTGAGCACTTTAAGGACCCGGCTACAGGAGCCCATACCAACGCAATTGAGGGGACGTGGGGTGCCGTCAAACGATCCCTTAAGGGAAGTACAGTGAAGGATCAATTTGACGGTTACCTTGCCGAATACATTTGGCAGCGGCAACACATGGGGACAGAAATCCAACGGATTTTTCTGGCATTTCTTGCAGAAATTGTTTTACATTTTAACCCACAGAATTTGACCGTAAGTTTTATTTTTTTTTACTTATTGCCCTATACAAAAGGTTGTTCGCGTAGGAAAGTCAGCGTTTTTTTAAGAACATCTACAGGATTAATTAGATCGTAAATTTAATTTTTTTGGTAAACATTTACTGTACGGTCACCCTTGGCGACTTTTTCAAAATCTCGCCAAAAGTCGCCAAAATGGCGACTTCTTGCACGAGCGAGATCTAAAGAAAACAGCGTAGTGGAAAATGTTGCCTGTGCAAAAAAATGGCGGCCAAATCGCCGAAATCGTTAATAATGAACAATAAACATACCTCTCTCCCATTTGCATCTATCGCTCGCCCCCTTCACCAACTCCCTCCGCCTCTACTTCGCTGCGGCTGCCGGCTCATTGTCGCCTCTTTGAGGAGGGTAAATTCGAATGACTGAATCCATGAAGGCCATGAATTTGTTGCACATGTGCTTATTTTTTTTGCGCCACACATATTCTGCTAAATAATAGTCTAATTGACTTTTGGCTTTGCTCGCCGGAATACCTCGTTTCACTGCTCCCCACGTTCCTTCTATGGTATTAGTGTGGGCACCTGTATCCGGGTCCTTGAAATTTAGACTATGATTCACCTTCAGATGCACGAAGCCTTCATTAGAAAGGCAATCGTAGCTCTTCCAGCAGTCTGAAATTATTGTTGAACCCGGAAGAATATATTCATTAATAACAGTCAACAAAGAATCAGTCGTCCTATCATCTACAACTTGCATAAAACATTTACCCGTCCCGCGCTCAACTCCCCCAAAGACCCATTTACCTTCCACACGTTTTCCCCGATTAAATTTACGTTTACCAAATTTACTCTCATCTATCTCAACAGTCACGCCGCTTCCACCCACTTTCATACTACTTTCAATCATCTCTATCACACAAACCTCACGGCAAAAGGAACGAAAATCACATATAGTCTTAGAAGAACTCTCACATATAGTCTTAGATTTACTCTCTTTCATATTAAAATCAACCTTATTCTTACTCACCCACAAATAAACCTGAACTAAAATCTCATTCATTGTCATTCGACTCAATTCAAAAAAGGAACCCTTTCTCACACTCCTTTTAACGTCATGCATTTGTTCTTTCACCTTAGATTTACACCTCCACTCATAACCATCACTTATATCGTGCCTTTCAACCAATTTCATATCCTGACCACACTTACAGCACTCATATCTATCCGCAATTAAACCCGCTTTCATACAAAATTCAAACGTTTCCTTCCCTTTATCCAATCCATACAAATACCTTAGATTAACATTCTCATCAAACCACATAACATCATTCTCACCAAACATTCTCGCACTTACCTCAGACATTCCCCATGCAGCAGCCATCACAAAAATTTCACGAAAAGAACACGGGAGCTGAAAACTAAAAAAGCACACGTGCAACGTGGTCGAACAAAAATTAATCAATTACCTTCAACCTCTCCGGTTTTGCTAATATATTCCGTTGCGACCCGGTGATATATTCCGTTGCGACCCGGTTAAGCGGTAACCAATTACAATCCTTCTAAAGAGCTAAGACATCAACTAACACAAAAATAATTCAAATTTTAAAACGGTAACCAATCATATAACGCAAAACATCGATATTTTGTTAAAAAAATGCGTTCGTTAAAAAAAAAATATAAGCGCTCTTTCCTTCCGAAAAACCAACCTTTTCCAAGTTTCAATAGGGTTGCTGCAATTTATTGTCGGGTCGGATGGGGGTTGCCATATAAAAAAATTTATCGCCAATGTGGAAAAAATCGCGCCAAGGGTGACCGTACAGTAAATGTGATCCTTTTTTTTAATTATTATTGCTTATTTGTGCATTCCTCATTTATTATTGCCCTATACAAAAGGTTGTTCGCGTAGGAAAGTCCGCGGGTTTTTTTTAAGAACATCCTGGCTTTGGACGCCATCTTGATTTGGCGACAAAAATTGCTTGGCGACAAACATGTCTCAGATTCTACATCTTTACCAGGATTTGTTGCACAGAACTAAGTTAATAGATGCTTTAAATTAAGTTATTCGTAGTTGAAGTTTATTAAAGTAATTTATTTAGCTTTTTAAATGAGAACCAGTTGCACAAAATTATAATATACTTTATTAATGTGCAGTAAGTACTTTATCCAGTAAGGTCAATTGATACTTCTATGAAATCGATATAGCAAAGACATTGTTTCAGTGTAACTTTTAAAATAGAGAAATTTGCAAATCTTCTTTTAAAATGAAAGGCGATTATATCAGTCAATATTTTATGCAATGAAAGGTGATTCCATGTTTGGATCTCGATTATGGCCGCAAAATACTTAATGATATCTGAAAGCGTATTTCCATGGCTGCTTCAAAGTAAATTAATAGAGTTGAAACATAAAATTACCTCATTTGATCTCAGTTCATCGCAATCATTAGATGTATATTTCTTTGTTCCTAAGATGGATTCTTCCACACGCTTCTTGATAAGGGTCACGTAGGAATTTAATTCTTGGAGAGCATTTCGCATTTCTTCAATTTCGGTTTGTTTCACGTAAGTCAACTCAGAATCCAATTGACAGACCTTCTCTTTCAATTCTCCTATTTCATCTTCCATTCGTTTTTTCTTCGGAGAGAGTCCTTTTTCGCTTTCGCATGATGTACATATCCAATGGATCTGAGATATATTATGTTGTCTGAGTATATCATGCAAATCATCTGGAAAGTTTTCATCCGAAGTCATAGTCTGTTTGCGACAAAAGCTACAGATCAAACTCTTCCCAACGACAAAACTCATGATTTGAGAATTAGTACAACGTAGCTCTAAAAAAATGAAAATCAATCAGCTAAAAGCGAAAACAATAAGAAAAAGAACGCTTGCAAACAATTTTCCTGTATTTTTCAAAAATACTGTATCAGAAAAGATAGCACTGTCAGCAACACATTGAAAAAACGAGTCAAATTCAGCGGCTGGCGTAACACGCCAGAACCCAAACTAAAACTAAACATACACGGTTGCAGTTAACTAAACTCATCTTTTATATAAAAATTTGTTTTTATGGTTGATTGCGTTTTTATGGTGCAAGCATATAGACGTGAAATATAAGTAGACAGAGCATCGCTATTGAGAAGAGCTTCAAAAAGTGGGACCAACATATGGCTAGTAGTCACGTGACTGCTACGCGAAAATTCAGCTTGGTTGATTGATTTGGCTTTTTATCGCTTCGCCCGGAATCCAGAAACGGCCCACTAAATATTTTTATCAGGCCAGCAGACCATGCCGGACCCTCTAGATCAGTTTAAAGAACCCACATGTTAGATATGACATGAAACATACCCCGTTTCTGCCTCTTCATAAACTTTATTTACAAAATATATACACAAGAAGTTCTTACCACAGAGTAAATAGTACGCATACAGAGGGATCACTGCCATTAGGAAGTAATGGTCTGATAAATAACATGGGAAATTGTATAGACGGTGGCGTCACGTCCATCATACATCATATATTGAATCGAAGCCATCATTCATTCGGATTTTGGCTTTCTTACAGCACAGTCGCATCATCTATCCGATCCTGACGTGAAACAGTCTTTTTCAAGACTCTCTTGTTCAATTCCAAATGGAAATGGACACAGAGACCACATCCCATGCTCAGCCCAACCTAATCACTGATGAAGAAAGCAGAGCATCAACGCACAAGATCATTGACGAACGCATTTGCTCCACCATTTACGAACGAGAGCAAGAACTCAGCAAGGCCCTTTCCGAAATCGCCGCCGGAGACATAGTAAATCCCAGACTAGCCCGCCGCATAAAGGATATTCAGACAGAACTGTCAGTTATGGGAAGATGTCTGATTCCCAATTGCAAACTCCATGCCCATGAAGCTTGCCAAGAAGACTTCCCCCACTTCCAACCTCTCCTACCACCAACAACGAGCCCTTCCAAATGCCAAGAAAGAAGCTCCGAGCTAAGCAGCAAGAACTGATTCCACCCTCCCCAGTCAAAACCTCCAACAAATTTAATTCCCTGGATGATAATGCCCAAAACATGTACATCGAGCCGATTATGATCAAACTGACTAACGACTTCCAAACTACCCTTAAAGATATCAAAGAAAAATTCGGCAGCAATATTGAATTCCACCTCTCCAAAGATTTCATCAAAATCATGACTAAAAACCCTACCCAACATCAACAAGTTTCCAGCCATATCCAAAACATAGAAGGATTTCTCATCACCCCTCATTATAATAGACCACTGAAAGTCGCGTCCTGAAAGGACTCCCCATTTACACTCCCCCGGATACCATTATCGAAGACCTCAGAGCTAAAAACTTCCCCATTACTAAAATTTCGCAACTTAAAAGCCCCTATAATAAGCAACCTTACCCACTTTTCCTCATCGAATTAACTAAAACCAACGAAGCCAACAAAATCTTCAACCTTCGTGAATGCCTCCACATGATTATTTCTGTGGAAAAATATAGAGGGGCCAGCAGGCCTTTGCAATGCTTCCGATGCAACGGTTTCGGACACAGCTCCAAGAACTGCTTAATGACCCCGAGATGCCTGAGATGCGGAAAAAATCACCAAACCAGAGACTGTACGAGCCCAAGAACAGAGACCCCCACCTGCATCAACTGCCAGGAAATAGGACACATCGCTTCCTGGAAGGGATGCAAGAAGTTCCCACGGAAATTTAACAATCCAAAGCCTACCAGCACCCCGACACCAGCAAATCTTACCCAAGATGGAGTCTCCTATGCTAAAATTACTGCCAAGAAAATCCCATCAAGACAGCAATGGAACGACCAAAAACCAAGCCAAACTGGACCCGCCCCCAAGCATCAAGATGTGAACACCCACAGCCCCCCATTGGAGGGAGTCTCCGAGTTCTTAGAGCTATTTAAGCTCATCTCCGACCTGTTCAGATCAGTTGGAGGCTTCCCCGCCGTCATGAAGAGGCTACGACAAGCTCCGACCCCGATCGAGAAAATCGCCACGATCATCGACATCTTCACGTGCATCGTCTAGCCTTCTTCAAGAGATGCCTACCCTGCAAATTCCATCCTTCAAGTCTTAATTATCGTACTGGAGATTGATGCCCCTGCGGGGCCATGTGCTCCATAAAACTATCAAAAAAAAAATAGACGGTGGCGCCTTCAGTGGAAGTCCATCACCACGACCTTGGCAACCGATTTGGCTTCGTTCCCATAACAACGAAACTAGGTGATTTTTTTTATATATTGTTTTGGTATTTGTTTATTATTTTGGTGTTCATTTCGTTTGTACATTTTATGTTTATGCTACAATGCTGGGGTTGTTTATTCAAACAATGTCAACAGATTTATTTGTTTTAATTCTGAAACAGATGGGGTCAGGACTGCTGTAGCACAAGCTTCAAATATACGATAAAGCAGAAAGATTTTGATTTAAGTACATCCCTCTGGGGTTAGCTGTTTATTTACTTTGGCTGTTTCATTAACTACGATTTGAAAGGGCGTTTGTTTTTTGCTTCGTATCTCTAATCAAAAGTTAAGTATTCGTTATATATTTTTAGCATAACTGTTTTAAATTAGCAATTTTTTAATGTCTTCTGAAATTTAAAAAGAACCATAATTTATGAAAGCCATTTGTGAATTATACAATTTTACTAATGTACGAACTTATTTCTTCAATTTTAGTGATTCTTTTTTAAGTGAATGCTTTTTAAAAATACGAAAATATTCCAAAACAAGCCCTTTCGATTTATTATTTAGAAGATTGTCGATCTCTGTAGTCCGAAAAATTATTTGAACAAAAGAGAACATTAGAACTTTTTTTTTTTATTCACACATAATCAGGTATTTAGTCTGATCAGGTACATCATCTATTTTTCAACAAATTATACAATTTGAAAAAGGAACATAAATGAAGTATTCTGTTCGAGCGCACAATTAGTTTAATTTTATTTAATTTATTTCGTTAAAATGGTTTGCACATACTTTTATGATTAGGCTCATCGAATGAGCTTGAATCAGAACATCAGTTCTGCGTCCGTTTGCCCAGAGCGAATGAGCTTGAATCAGAACACGATTTCGGCTTCATATCTGAACGATATTTGTCCTTGTTCGGGTTCCTGCAATTGGTTGTTTAAAAAGGAACAGCGTTGAATTTGGAACGGGGATAAAAATTTCATTCGCTCTCGGCTCCTAGAATAATGCTCACGTCACTCGCCTTGGATGCAGCTAAAAGGACTTATGTTTTGACATTTGTGCACGGCACATGTATGCCTTTTAAGTAACTTTATTAAATTCGTTGATATTGTTCACTTGAGTTTACCTTTCTCCCACCCGCCAACATATTCATATCCGGATACTCTGTGATTCTTATAACATTGTTTCGGAACCATTACAAATCAACTACATCACTTGCGAGTTGTTGCCAATCTTAAAAAGCTTAATTACCATCAAATAAATGTAAACACAAAATAGGTGGTGCTGTTTAAAATCTGTGAATCTGACATTCTCCCTCCTTTTAATAAAACACATTGTCAAAACCTTATACAAATCAATAGGCAGATCTACAATTAGCTCAACCAAAGTTTAAAATTTAACAAAATGTGAAAGCTTAAAACAAACTAAAGTGAAAAATTATAACAATAATTAAATTCGCGGCTAATGAAAGTAGAGAAAAGTCTAACTTACTCCAAAGAATTTAAACACTGACTTCTTGCTACACTCAACTTAAGAAAAATATTAAAGTTCTCACTAATCAAAATATCATAGTTTATGAAACTCGAAGTTCAAAGTCCTTAAATTTACATAGGAGTTTTACAGTTCTACCACTCCTAGTTATAACCCTTTTCACCAATTCTTCATGCATTGATGTCTTTGGCTCAGGATAATTTTCATTTGTTTCACTAGATTTTTGTACCCTTTCAAGACCTTCGTCAGGGTACCCTACTTCTAATGGATACACACGTTGCACCCGTCGAAGCAGCCCAAACGACGTCTTAAATTTTTACTAGACGAACGTTATCATCCTTTCCAGGATAGAGAGCCACGATTCGTCCCATCGGCCAAAAGGTTCTTTTCTTGTCTTCATTTTCAATCAAGACAATGTCTCCGACTTTCAGATTTAGACAATTCTTGTTCGGTTTCTTCAACAGTAGTTGACCGAGATATTCTGTTCTGAATCGTCTCCTCAAATCTTCTCTCAGTCTCTGTTAGTAACGAAATCTTCTTGAGAGGTCGACTTTATCAAGGTGATCCAGGTCGGGAACTTCCACCGTCTGTATATCTTGCAGGAACATGGCAGGCGTTAAAGGGTCATCAGGGTAAAGCAGATCATCAGGGTTGTCAGAAATGTATGTGAGGAGTCTTGAATTTATAATTGCCTCGGAATCACACAGTAGTCTGATCATTTCTTCATAAGAGAGAGAGGCGTTACCTAAGACACGTGGTAATAATCTCTTAAGTATTTGTATGAGACGCTCAAAAAGTCCGCCCCACCACGCAGCTGTAGGAGGATTAAACTTCCATATGATTCTCTTCAAACAGGCCTCAGCTTGAACTACATTCCAATCAATAGATTTGAAAAGGTTATTTGTGCCGACGAAAGTCGTACCATATCACTGTAGATGATTTGTGGCCGTCCACGTCGAGCAATAAATCTTCGGCAGACAAAGATTGGACAAGTTCTAAGTGCACGGCACTAAATACTGCACAAGTATACAGCACTATCCAACTCTTTGTCTCACCTCTAAGTGTCACAGGCCCCGCGAGATCCACAACTTCGAATACAGCTGAATCTCGAACTCTGTCTTGCGGCAACGGAACAGGAATTGTCGACACAGTTTTAGCGTTATGACGTTTACATCTCGCACTTTGAAATTACTTAACGTATTGTCCTTTTTCCATTTATTATCCAAAATTTCTCTCGTAGGTCCATGATTAAGCTATTTAAACCACAGTGCAACATCGTAGCATGCCGCTCTTGAATTAGAAGCTGCACTAGCTTATGCTTACTGGGCAACACCACAGGAGTTTTAAAATTCTCAAGATCGTCTCGTTCTATCAGTTAGGTTTTAACTCGAAGTATACCTGAGCTGTCTCAGAAGTACGAAATAGACTTCAAATCTCTCAGATATTCCTCTGTTAACGCTTCTTGTACGATTTTTATTATCTTTTCTTCAGATTCATTGAGTTCTAGGGATGATTCTCCGCACAACCGCTCATTCTTAGGCCTTTGGGAGTTAGACAGAAATTTCAATATCCATCCAATCATTCTCAAAATTTTTTAATAACTTAAGAAGTAAGAGAGAAACCAAGCACTTTCAGAAATTTCATTTACGAGAACCAAAATAATCTTTTTTTTTCTTTCAAAATCTCTTCGTTAAAAGATGGTTTACTCATAGATGGCGGCCAGTCTGATTCCTTATCCTTAAGCCACGAAGGTCCCTCCCACCACTGGTATTCAATTAACTTCTTAACAGAGCACCCTCTTGATGGCAGGTCTGCTGGGTTTTCGGCTCCTGATACATATCTCCAGTCTCACGTTCGAGAGCTTTCTGATTTCTTTAACTCTGTTATTTACAAAAATTCCCCAAGCTTCTTCTCGTTGGATCTAGCATAAGGCAGTTGAAGAATCACTCCAATAACATTCCCTCACAGAATTTATATTCAAAGATTTTTTGACGAAATCTGCAGTCGTGCACCAATCGTGCAAGCTAGCAGTTCCAGCCTTGGGATAGACATCTCTTTCAGAAGAGCGACTCTGGACGGCTGATAATAACTGAACTGACACTTCATGATCTTTTTCGCATCTTAAGTAGACAACTGCAGCATATGATGTTCCAGAAGCATCACAGAAAGTGTGTAAGCTGATAGAGTCACTGGTAAAGACATATCTAGTGATTTTCACCAGCTTTAATGTCTGAAGCTGTTCAATCCACTTGAGGAACTTCATCGAAATTTAAGTTGGCACTTAAGCATCCCAACCAATCTTGGATCTATATCTCTCCTGTAGCAGTAATTTTGGGTACAGCGCAACAGGACAGGTGAATCCAATTGGATCGAAAACTCTTTGGGCTAGTGACAAAATAGTTCTTCTCGTTATGGCGCCATCAGGAAAAGTAACTGAGTCTACATCACAAAATAAACAATCCTCAGTTGTGTCCCACATCATGCCGAGCACTGATGTAGGTTCCGCTTTGGATTAGACTTTGAAAGTTGGGTATGCTCCCATCCTCTTAGTTCAAATTTTGCTTCAGCCATTACACTATAGTAGAAGTATGAATAAAATTCTTCAGCTCGTTTCCCGATATTACGGATAAAACACATCCACATAAAATAAATTTCTCAGCTTCGTAACTATCTCTGTTTTTCTCAGAAAAGTGCTCGAAATGGTGTTCGATAACTGCGCCAAGAATAAAAGGACTGCAGTTTACACCAAACACCACTCTCTTGTGAAGAAATATTTTCATTTCTTTGCCTCAAAGCATCCTTTCACCAGAGAAATCGAAGGAACTCTCGATTATCTTCGCTGATGAATATCTGAAGAAAAGCCTTCTTTATATCTGCGATCACTCCTATTTTCTTTTCTCTAAATCTCATCAAAAGCGCTGGGATAAGCTCGAGAGTATTAGACCCCTTTTGCAGGCAATCGTTGAGAGAAGTTATAGCCTTTCTGTTTACTTGAAGCATCAAATACAGGACGCACTTTTGTAGTAGAACAACTTTTAAAAACTCCTCTATGTGACAAATAGCAGCTCGTCTTGGAAAGTTCTTCAGGTGGCACTTCTTTATTATATCTTCTTGTAACCACTCTCTGAAAACCGAGTCATAATCTTCAAATTTGCCTTCCCTAATTAATTTCGCAGTTGTTCGCTCCAATCTCTTCTCAGCTAAGATTTTCTTGTCCGGAAGATATCTCATTTCTTTCCAGAGAAGTTTTACTTGGTATCTTCCGTCTTCGTTAATTGCCACCGTTTTTATAAAATGTTCTTTTACTGTATTTTCAATTTCATCTTTGCTGTACTTTTCACTCGGGTCATGGATACCAATCGATTCCAAGTTCATTAAATCTGTAATATTGTTGCTTTGTATCAAGAGTGAAGTTGCAACAGCAGCCATAGAATTTCTTGAATTATTTTGTCTCTGTTTGCCATTAAAACCCATCCAAGTCGAGTTTCAATTGCGGTTAGACCAGATTTTATATCGTACTTCTTCCGGTGTAAATTTTTCCTGCGAAGTCTGCTCCAATCAAAATTTCAATAACTGGCTTTCCTTCACCAACATCTGTGATCGAGATGCCCCTTTTTTGCAGATCATTCATCCACGGACCCTTCTGAATGCGTGGAATCGACCCACAAATAACTGGCTGATCCAAAACTGATATTTCACAAGAAAAGCTCGTCTGCAAATTGTCAATTTTGAGTTCGTAGCATTTATGTTCCATGAACGATGTTGCGCCACCAAAAACCACATGAGTCAGAGTTCGAGAACACATTGATTTTAACCCAAGTTTGTTCACGGTAGACTGCAATATGTATGAGCACTGAGAACCAGTATCTATCAGAGCTCGAGCCACAAGTGCTTGCCCGCCAACTTCAATGGACACCTGTAACCTTTGAAGTAAGACTTCGCCTGAATAGCAGGAGTTAGATAAGGAGACATTTTCTTTCTTAATTTCAGAAGCGAACTTCGGATTATGTTTGAAGTCTGGACACAGAATAATATGATGTCTCTTTCCACACAGTATACAACGGCCACAACTTCTACAAGCTTTTGAGCGATGTCCCACTTTCAAACATGAGAAACAACATATTTGTTCCTTAAAATTTCAAACTTTTCCTCAATTGACATTTTTGACCTTGGTAACAGTCTGCATGCAATTTTCTGCAAAACACGCATATAACTTTTGGAATTTCTTTTGCACCGATAATAGGTCATTTGCAGTAGAAGTCAAAATTTCCTTTTCTCTGGTCTTCTGCTTAGAGATATTCTCACTCTGTTTGAAGCCAGCCATGGCTGAAGAAATTCGCTCTTCCCCTTCAACTTCTGCCTGGAGGAAACGTAACAGCTGTGATAACTTGTCCCCATAAGAAATTTCTTTAGCTTTAGCTATCGAAGGACATCTTAACCATACCCTGAATATATCTTCCGGTATACATGATTCCACTAAAGGAAATAACATCGCAGCG
This sequence comes from Meta bourneti, assembly GCA_933210815.1. NCBI lineage: Eukaryota > Metazoa > Arthropoda > Arachnida > Araneae > Tetragnathidae > Meta > Meta bourneti. The sequence continues at coordinate 56,440,912 of OW119923.1, forward strand.
TATTTGTCAGAGGTCATGCCAATTGATTCTAATGATCGTAAATGTGATTCCAGTTTGTCATATAATTGCGTAACATTAAATTTCGATTTCAACGTCGTAGCGTTTTTTACAACTAAGCCTAATAATTCCGACATTAAATTCCACAAGATCTTCCCGACCGAATCTCGTTTTTAGGCTTTCAATGGCCTAGACATAATTTTCCGAAGTCGGCGGGAATTTATCAGCAATTTCCTTCGCTCTGCTACCAACAGTCATGCATTGGATGAGATATTGAAATTTATCATCATTCATCTGTTGATCATTCATCTGTTGATCATTAGGAATTCGGCTAAATTGGCTCCAAAAACAGCCATTCCTTTACATCTCCGCCAAATTTCACCAGTTCAATCTTTGGGAGTTTCAATTTCGTTTTCTCAGTAGGGGTAACTGGGTGGCGTCATATTAAGGTGGGGTGTCTTTTTCAAAATTAATCTAACATGAACACGAGCTTTGGTCAAAATGTTCACGATATTCCTCAATTTTTAAGTATTCATCGTCGAAATTGTCCGGGTTAGACTCCAATGCAAATTTACTTTCAATATCTTCCAATTTAACATTTTCAATTTCAAAAAGAGTCATTAAACTGTTATACAATTTAGTAAATGACGTTCGCATTGGAGCTCTTTTCTTAACGAGCACTTCCATTTCACAATCAAATTTCGCTTTCGTTTCAAAACAAAATAATATTCGAAAGCAAATTAACTTACCTGTTTCAGGCATCGATCACGTCCAGGGTCACCAAATGTTAGATATGACATGAAACGTACCCCGTTTCTGCCTCTTCATAAACTTTATTTACAAAATATATACACAAGAAGTTCTTACAACATTGTTTCGGAACCATTACAAATCGACATCACTTGCGAGTCGTTGCCAATCTTAAAAAGCTTAATTATCATCAAATAAGTGCAAACACAAAATAGGTGGCGCTGCTTAAAATCTGAATCTGATCTTTATCAGGACTTTAGTTCATATGCGACTCTTCGGACAGTTTTTCCCGGCCCACAGTCCATATACGGTCATCCAAATATGTTTATTAGGACAGAAAACCAGATATACCTGAAAGGTTTAGCCTTCCCGCTATCCAGATACGGCCCTCAGGACAGTTTACCTAGTCCGCAATTCAGATAGCCTTCCAAATATTTTTTATCAAACCCGGCCCTCCAATTCGGTTTAACCAGCCTGCCGTTCAGATACGGTCCTCCGCACAAGTTTACCAGGCCCGCAGTCAAGATCATCTCAGCAGTACCGGTTTGATTTATCGCTCGACTGCTATTGAAGAGAGAGAACGTGTCAAACGGGGTAGAGATGTTCACAAGTATTTTGTCACTGGTTAAAATTTGTATAAGATAGTTGTCCTAAACCTGATGTTCTTTAATTAATTCAATATATTATACATTTCTTCTTTAACTTGTATTAGGCGTTGGGGAAATTATCTTAAAGATTTAGCAGCAGAAAATAATTCAAACTTCCTTGTTTAAATTTTAAGAGGTTAACACAAGTTGGAACAAATTGAAAAATAAATGCACATGTTTGGAAATGACTGCTTCAATAAATATTTTACTGATGCATAAAATAAAAATAGCTAAAACAGATAAAGTTGCGTGCTCAAATCAAGTCCGGGTCACCACTGAAAGATTTCATTTATATTATGGATCATTAATTACTTATATTTTCGTAAACGCAAATTTATTTTAGGACAGTTACGCATAAAAATATTATTAACATGAAAAGTTATACATAAAATTTGTACAAGATGGAACCATATACCTGAAGTTAGCTATTTTGCCCAATTTCAAATTTTTGGTTCAAAAACTAAATAAGTTGCATCCGTGTCTATATCTGGATTTTAAATTGATCATGTAACTCGACAATTTTTATGATCTTAATTGTGTGCAAAAGTGCAGGATTTCTAATATTAAATTTGTATTATTTATTGTGTGTGTGAAATCAATATTTTATAAATACGAAAGATAAATAAGAAATAGTAAACTTATAAAATATATTGTCAGATTCATCACATTTTAAATCCACTGAATAAAATTCAGAAACATGTAGCCATGTACTAGCCATCTTCTTTCTTCATCTTTGGGAAAACTAATAAGTGGAGCAAAAAAATTTTAATACATAAGAACTGAATAAATGAATTTTTAGCATACACATCTTTACAAGTTCTTATTACAGGAAAATTATAAATTGTTTTACTTATAATTCTAAAAATCATAAATACAAAATTATGTTCATAGTTTGAAAGACAATACTTAAGAGTTTAAGTTATCATAAATTTAATGCTTTAAAAAAAAAGGGTTTTTTCAGTTTAAAAAATTGTAAAAAATAAATGTTTCGCTCGATTGAGGAACATGTTTTATTGTGTGCATAAATTTTCACAAATGTATTTAATTCGTTCAATTCCGTGGAATGTGTTTTTATCACTACCAAGCTTATTTATCGAGTTAAAGAACGATATAAACATTGAAATTTTCAGAAATATTATTCAAAACAACCTAAAATTCAATATTATTTATCTCAAGATTAAAGCATGCAAGGAAGAAAGATAAATCTGGTTTAAAAGTGGGAAATAATTAAATTTTACTGATAGGTTTATTTAAACACTAAGCAAAAAAATCAGGGTGTGTGTTAAGCAGATGTTTTTTTAAAAAGGAACTTTTCCAACTGCGCGGATTGTTTGAAATTAGTACAATAGAAGTTTCATTTCGTTCTCTAATTTTTTGCTTTCCCAATTTGCTATATTGTATGTTTCATTAACAAGAATAAAAATACGCCAAAACAGGTACAGTATTGAGATTTCCGTTCGAGCACTGTTTTTGTTTATCACATAAGAGAACGGCAATTTGTTTTTCGCCATTCCAGTAGAAAGTTATAGGTTCAAGGGAAATTATTTGTAAGAAAAGCTCTTTTGTCAAATGCAATCCTATAATGAAAGATTTTACATATATTTTAAAACACGAACAAAAAGGTTCCCTAAAGCGGATAAATGTGGGCATTTATAATACGATTTATGAAATGATAATCATATTTTTAACAAATTGATTTTACTTAATTTATAATTCTTAAAAGTTTCAAAATTTATCTTGTATTTTAATTATTATTCTTATGTAATTCCACATATGGGTGGATACAAAACAATTTTGTTCAGCAAGAAATAACAATTTAAATGATATACTTAAGTCATGTTTTCAATTCATAACATTTTTATCGTATAAGACACGAAAGAATATAGTGCTCCTAGTTTTTGCCAAAAAATCATCGCCAAGACAGAGAACGATTTCACACAAGTTTTAAAGTTCGGTTTATTATTTTTAATATTTTAAGCCTATAGAAGTACAATTTACAATAGCAAACATATTCGATCAGTTATTTTATTTTAAACATTATTTTAGATATATATTGATTGTAAATCAATGAAATCTTTTTTATAGAACGTGAAGTGTCAGAATGTGTAAGAATTCCGAAGTTAGAACATCTATTTTTATCATACTAGCAAATACTGAAAAACATAAAAACAAATGTAAAATACACGTAAATCACTCACCTCTGAAATTTAATGTTTCCACCTTTAATAAATTTGGTATTACATCCATATACACACATCACCGTAGAACCATGTTAGCTTTCACTTTCAATGCATTTGCTATGGAAGAGGGAATGCGCAAACTATATGCGTGTTGGAAAGAAGAGTCTAAGGATCACGTGACTACTGTTTTTGGTCACATGATCATTGGGACATAAAAAGGTTGCCATAGCTCACTCTACCTTTATATCTATGGGCGTAAAGGCCATACTTGCCAAAAGCAAGAGAACAACGTCAGTAGTATACGGGTGCCTATACGGGACGGAAGTGACGTCATACCACGTGACCGGAAGTGGGCGGTGCCAAGTGACGTCACACCACGTGACCTGAAGTGGGCGTGTCCGAATGACGTGACGCATTGTTTGTTTACATTTTGGACTTGGAATTTTTTTTTGTCATCGTGCAGGCGTTGAGTTGTTTCAAGATGGCGTCGTTTCGTTGCCATGGTGATGAATCACTCGCGTAGTGCCATCTGGTGGAGAAATTCGAAACCCTATTATTTTTAATTAAAAAGCAATTTCCTGGATTCGAACCGAGGACCATAGGATCCGAAGTCAAGTGCGCTATCCGTTAGGCTGTAAGAGAGTTAACTATGGGCGGTGAATTAATGTAGTGTTGGATTTTTTTTTCTCTTTTGGACTTGTATTTTTTCTTAGTATTAGGAATGGGTTACTTTTAGAAAATGGTTTGAATAATTGCATAGGGGTTTTAATAAATGCTTTTTCAAAATGACTTATGGCGCCATCTGGTGATTTTAAAAGTAATTAATCTAAGGAACGAATTGATTTCTTAATGTTTTTACTTTATTCATGACCGGTGACGTCAGTGTGTTTACGTTTGGGACTTGGATTTTTTTTTCCTTCTGAGATTTTTCGATGTGACGTCACGATTATGTCCATCGAGCAAGTCTGAACTTGAAAAAGTCTACTCACAATTCTTTATGTTATGAGTATGGTAAATTGTTTACAGATCGTGAAGACTGGGCATACTTCCGTCGATTGGAAAACGAATTAACGTATTAAAAAAAGACGAAATTTAGAAATTTTAGGTCAAAAATATACTGTGCCTTGTCAACTTGTAGCATACGAAGACGAAGGAATAAGCTATACTTTTAGTGGGTCTTCTATTGCAGCCAAGCCTTGATCTCCTTAAGTATTGGAAATAAAGGGAGAAATGGAGCGAATAATTGGTGCAAGATTTAATTTTGAGTTGGTGAACCGTTATAAAGATGGTAAGGACTGCATAGTTGCCCATAAAAACAACGAGAAGGACTTGGAACTTTATGCACCCATAGCGCCTGTTTCATTTGGGCAGAAAAGACAATTTGTGTTTTCTAACTACAATTGTTTAAAAATTGTTCTGGAAAATGGAAGTTTGCTTGGAATGAAGTATCCAACAAACCAATTTTGGTTTCACAAGTTTCGTAAAATTCTAGCGTAAATAAGCAATAATCCACTTATGTGCCCCCGAACTGGAACACATATACTGTATTTTGGATTGTTTGTTTTTTATTACATAGTTTTATAAATTGTCTTAAAATGCAAGATCTGAAATGAAATTTTTCTATGCTATAAAGATTTATGTTTTTTTTTAAGTTAGATGTTTTTACTCAAAAATTAATTATACATTAGATGCTATAAGACCTATTTTTTAACAGAAATTTTGTTTTAATTAATATACACTTAAGTAAGAGTAAAATTTTTGAAACTTTATAAGACCCATACTATGAATACGTTTTCTTGTACATTTGAAGATGTTTTAGTATAAAAACCATTTATCCTATAAATCTAAATTAAATGTTATTTTTTAAATTCTCTTTCCTTGCATATTATTTTTTTACTTTGAATAAATCTTCATAAATTTTAGTGATTTAATTTATATTATATAGATTTACAAACCTGTTTTTGGATGAAATATAAGGATTTTATATTTTAAAAGTTAATGTTTTTACTCAAAAATTAATTATATATTAAATACTATTACACATATTTTTAATGTTGAAGATTTTAGAAAACATTTTACAATTGAAACATATGCATTACATATTATGACAAACACTTAAATGGAGATCCATAAGGGAATATTGGAAATCTTTTTAATGCTTACACCTTTCTATTTTAAATAAACTTTTGCTTGTCTTACCACATACACTGTATTTTGGATTATTTGATTTTTATTACCCATGGTCTTATAAATTTTCTTTTAAAATACAAGATCTGAAATGAAATTTTCCTTGATTTTAAGATTTATGTTTTACTCAAAAATTAATTATACATTAGATGCTATAGCACATATTTTATTACAGAATTTTTTAATATTATACACTTAAGTGAGCGTAAAATTTTTGAAACTTTACAAGACCCATATTATGAACATGTTTCCTTACACATTTGAAGTAGTGAAAAATAGTATTAAAACCCTTTATCCTGTAAAATCTAAATTAAATATTATTTTTAATTAATCTTTCCTTGCATATTATTGTTTACTTTAAATACATTTTCATTAATTTTAGTGATTTTATTTATATTATTGTTTACTTTAAATACATTTTCATTAATTTTAGTGATTTTATTTATATTATAAAGATTTACAAATTGTTTTTAACAAAATTTTCTTTGATATAAGGATTTTATATTTTAAAAGTTAGATGTTTTTTACACAAAAATTAATTATATATCAAATACTATTGCACGTATTATAACATTGAAGATTTTTAGAAAACGTTTAACAATTGAAATATATACTTTAAATATTATTACAAACATTTAAATGCAATTTGCTTTTTATTTTTAATTTTACAATTGAGACATTTTTAAAAGTTTGGTTCTTAAAGTGTGTGTTTTATGCATAGTAAAAAAATTATTATAAAAAACCTGTAAGAGTAAAAAGAATTTTATGCATTAATTTCAAACTTTACAAGACCCATACCATGTTTCCGTGCACATTTGAAGTAGTGAAATATAGAATTAAAAACCATTTGTCCTTGAAGTTCTAAATTAAAAGTTATTTTTCTTTAATGCTTTTTCAAACCACACATTTTACTAAATATGAACTTTTATTTATTTGAAAACCTTATGCACATCGTACAATTAAATTGCACAGCAAAATACCAATACTGTACGAAGCTATGAAGTATTTTACAAGATACTTTGGTACTGTTTTCTTAATTTTAAGTGTTCTACATTGCTATGTTAAATGGATAGTAAGTGGTTTTTCTGTTTTTGAAAATAATGTGTGCACATCTGTGCTGCTAAGCAAATTAACTTTTGCCCTTTTCTTGATATTTAATGCATAATCTAAATATTTACTGACACCGCTGATAGTTTTACCCATGAGTAAAATTAAATAATAACTGAAAATTTTAAGTATTAATGTGAATTTTAAAATGAACAAATATTATTAAAATAATGGATTAAATCTGAATTTTATGTATTCTTAAAACAATCTCTGCAAAAACCAGCACAGACAATTCTTAAACAGATTGAAGGAAGCCACATGGAAACAAAGTTAATGGAAGCACTTTTTATAGAAAAAAACATAGTTCATATATTTTACACAAGTAATACATTGTAGTGTAAAAAATAACTTTAGTTTTTTACATACTTGCACAGACGCATATTTCCGACAAGCCAATTATTCGATGCCGCCACCTAAACTTTTGGGCAATGCAAATTATTTTTGTGATGACCACATGATAGTTTTTGGAAATCAAGTTGATATTCGGAAGTAATACATCTAAGCGTTTCTTTTCCATATGACCACCTTTGTAAGCAACTAGGTACTGAGTGGCCCTCTTGGTCTGATCGTACAATTCTAAAAGCTTAGAGTCTAAACTTTCTAAGGGAGCACAATTTGCTATGTCATGAGACAGAAATGAAGAGTACATACGTAATTTTTAACATATCACACAGTTGTACGATCTTTGCACTAAGTTTATGCTCAGACGATAAGTTAAAACGAATACTTGAAGCTACTTGCGATTTTTTTACAGCGATGTATGCATATTTACGTACTAAGAAACTTTCTTGAGTCTGAAATCCATCAAAATCCACAATTTCACAAATATTAAGCATTGCTATTGAAAAGCGTTAACTGTTCTTGGAAAAATAATTGTAAACTGGAGGCCACGAAGAACTGGACTATATAACACCATACACTTACTAATCATACTAATCAGTAAAGTTAAAATTTATCTTTTGCGTTCCATAGTTACTCACAAAAGATAAGACTAAGTGAAGAATGTACATACTCAGAAAACATGGTGTTTGTGATAATGCGCGAAATAAAATTTTGTGTTATAATACAAGAAGATTTTAACGAAAGGATATACTTAAATGTGCGTGTGATTTTTTTTTTACTCTACCACGTTTATGCGCTGAATGCAATTCAATTCTACGACTATACTTGAGCAAGAAAAAAATATAACCAAATATAATTTATAAGAGAAACGCATTTTGACTTTCTTTAAAACGAGAACTTTAAAGTATACTGAATTCTCTTGATTCCGCAGTTTTATGTTTTTTCTAAAATTACATCAACGAATTGAATTATTTATTTGTGGGCACACACAAGTCTTTGCCCTTGTTGAAAGGAAACTAGTATCTTTGACAAGTATCAGATTTTTAAAAATTGATTAAGAGAAGAACCTTTTTTCATGGAATTTAATTCAATCTGCACCATAATTTTACACTTAAGAGTAATAGAGCATAATATAGTTTTAAGGAAAATGAATAACCATTATGCAAATTTGAAGCCAAAAGTTCCAAGCATGTCTATGCGCCTATCTACGTTTAGAGATTGGCCAACGCACAGACGTTGACCTTAGAGACCTAGCCGAAAACGGATTGTATTATACTGGTGTCTTGGACGTGATCAGGTGCTATTGGTGTGGCGAAGGGGCTTGAAAATTGGTAAAAAGAAGATGTAGTGAGACACAAACACAAAGTTTTATCCAAAATGTTTGGTAGCCCATAGATGAAATTGTACAGGTGCTGGATGAAATCAACAACAATAATACCAATGATTTTATAAAAAACCCGATGTATAGCTTTACCCCTTATACAACGACAAGGACGAACGACTTTGAAAAATTTGCAAGGAATCGGAAAATGAATGCTACTTTACAGCCTTGCGGTCATTTGGTGACATGCATGAGATGTACCATGCATGAGAAGTCCAAAATGTAAACAAACAATACGTCACGTCATTCGGACACGCCCACTGCAGGTCACGTGGTGTGACGTCACTTGGCACCGCCCACTTCCGGTCACGTGGTATGACGTCACTTCCGTCCCGTATAGGCACCCGTATACTACTAACGTCAAGTTAAGATAAACACACAAGAAAAATTTTTCTGACACAGAAAAGAGAAATGCGTAAGTTGCAGGAATTGAACCTGCCCTGCCAACAACTCGCAGGTTGCCAAGCACAGTAGGTAAATCAATGAGCCACTTGATTACACTGTTGTTTGGGTAACTATTTTTTGTCTTTGAAACCTGATACTTTAACGTAGATTTACCATAATTTTTTACCCAGCCGGTACAGTTTTATGCAGCGGTGTTATCAATGAGAACTCTGGTCCAGGGTTCCATTACTTTAAACACTAGGTCTCAGTCTAACATCTGAGGGTTGATCCCGGACCTTTGTTATATCCATGCTTCTTATTCATTCTTCTTTTACTGAAACTTATCTATTCATTAACTCAATGAAGCTCAACCAAAATAAAGACATATCCTCTGAATTTCGTTAATCTTTAATTTCGTTGAAATATATTTACATTGAAAACAGAGTAAATAGAACATTTTCTAATGCTTAATACGCGCGTCCCAAATCAGTAATCTCTTTGTTCTAGCTGTGGGAAAAGTTACAAAAACAACGAACATTACCCAAAACTAGATAGGAAAAAAATAGTGTTAAAAATAGATACAAAAATTTCAGACGAAACATTAACAATAAGAATTAGAAAAAGTCAACATCGTTTTGCCATCTACTGGGAAAAATACAAATAAAATAGTTAAAAGAGTTCGTAACATCGGCTGCTAATGCTGCTTTTGTTGAATTCGAACTCGCAACCCCCCGGTTGCTTATCCCTTACTCTTCCACACGGGCCACAGATGCCCTTTTTTCATTTCGAAGTGGGCCCAAAATTTGAAATCAATTTTTATGGCAAAAACAGATCTCGACTTTATAGTTGTGTTATGCTTTCTTAAGACAGAAGGAATTACTCATTTCCGTTATTCCAAGAACAGAAACAATATTATAATGGAAAAAATAAAGTATTATTTCGCAAAGCCAAAATTAACCAAAGATTTATTGTGACGTTTACAAATCTTGTTTCTAGAAATTCATTTTTAATATTTTCGTCACTTTGAAAGAGTTCTTCATATTTTTATTTTCGTAGAGAATGATTAATTAAATAAACCAGAATCTATACATTAATACGTGAAGAAAAAGCTTTGTACCCCTTTTTAAGCACATTGCGCGCACGGAGGAGTATGAGATTTGGCATAATTAAAGTTCATATGGAGAAGGAGTGCAGAAAGATAAAATTAATGTATAATATGCGTTACAAATATATCAAATTAAACAAAATAAAACATTCATTGTTTACGTTCATATACTGTAATCTATATATTAATACTGAAGAAAAAACTTTGTATCCCTTTTTAAGCACATTACGCGCACGGAGGAGTATGAGATTTGGTATAATTAAAGTTCATATGGAGAAGGAGTGCAGAACGATAAAATTAATGTATAATATGCGTTACAAATATATCAAATTAAACAAAATAAAACATTCATTGTTTACATTCATATACTGTAATCTATATATTAATACTGAAGAAAAAACTTTGTTTCCCTTTTTAAGCACATTACGCGCACGGAGGAGTATGAGATTTGGCATAATTAAAGTTCATATGGAGAAGGAGTGCAGAAAGATAAAATTAATGTATAATATGCGTTACAAATATATCAAATTAAACAAAATAAAACATTCATTGTTTACGTTCATATACTGTAATCTATATATTAATACTGAAGAAAAAACTTTGTAACCCTTTTTAAGCACATTACGCGCACGGAGGAGTATGAGATTTGGCATAATTAAAGTTCATATGGAGAAGGAGTGCAGAAAGATAAAATTAATGTATAATATGCGTTACAAATATATCCAATTAAACAAAATAAAACATTCATTGTTTACGTTCATATACTGTAATCTATATATTAATACTGAAGAAAAAACTTTGTATCCCTTTTTAAGCACATTACGCGCACGGAGGAGTATGAGATTTGGCATAATTAAAGTTCATATGGAGAAGGAGTGCAGAAAGATAAAATTAATGTATAATATGCGTTACAAATATATTAATTAAACAAAATAAAACATTCATTGTTTACGTTCATATACTGTAATCTATATATTAATACTGAAGAAAAAATTTTGTACCCCTTTTTAAGCACATTGCGCGCACGGAGGAGTATGAGATTTGGCATAATTTGTCACCACATAAGTTTGTATTGAAAGTTAATTGCATCGTTTTGCTGATCAGAAACTTAAATACAAAGGAAGCATTAGTCAATGGAACAAGAATGCGCACCAAATTTATGCATCGTAATACTATTGATTGCGAAGTTTTAACTGGAATCGCAAGCAATAAGAGAATTTTGATTCCACGTATAAATTTAACATATTCCGGAACTATTTTACCATTTAACTTTCAAAGAACTCAATTTCTAATTATACCTGCTTTTTCGATGACAATAAATAAGTCTCAAGGACAAACATTCGAAAAATTTGGAATTTTATTGAGGCAGCCAGTTTTTACACATGGTCAATTGTACGTCGCAGCAAGTAGAGTTCGATCATTCGATGGTTTGAGATTTTATGTTTCAGAATATAACGGTCAAGGGCATTTAGCAAACGATGAAAGAGTTTTTACAAAAAACATCGTCTACACAGAAGTTTTGAATCATTAAATTCATTGTCGAACTATTTCAAGTTCAATGGACAACATTTATTTTTTTAACCACCCGTTTTTTTTTGTTTCAATAAAAAATATATAAAAAAATACGAAGCACGTATTCCTTATTTCATTTTTTGGATTTATTTTTTATTTAAATTTTATATAATTTGAAAAAGATAGGCAAATTAACTGTGTAGCCTTGGCGAAACCTGTGGCCAGTATAGAAATAAAAAAAAACCAAGAAAATGTCAAACAACGCGTTATTGTTTTTTAGATATGGCTTAACCAAGCTATACCGCATTTTTCCTATGACGTATTTGTACATGCTCGCAGCTTACGTAATAGAACAAAATTTAAAAAAAATTATATGCAATGAATATAGAGGTATACTTTTTGACAAAAGAACCTTATTAACGTTCAAACTTAAAAATTAAATGAATTATGGTCGAATTTCGACCACTGGGCGACCACTAGTTACTTTTATTTAAAGAATATTACACAAAAGTATTCTATGCATTTATATTTAATTTGTGGGAATTGAAAAATAAGAAACCTATAGGTGAGAGACTACACTATAAAACACTATAGATGATCCCCTGGAGGTACCCACGCCGCTGATCCGCGATGTAGTTCCATTCATAGAATTGTCCTGGAGTGATGAAAAATTTAAGGATTGCGACGTGCTTGCATGCTCGTGAAGAAAAATGTGTTTATATATTTAGAATAGAGATGTGTTGATTACTGACAGAAAATTCGCTAGATTTGATTCTAGTTTGACATTTAAATCAATATGCAACTGATGAATTAAATCATTGAATATTTAAAGGAAAAACGTATTTCCATTGTTCTGTAAGAAATACTCAAAGAAGTTGATTAAAATGAACTTCAAAATTTGTTAAAGACGATAAAGTACTTCACTTTCTCTAAACTTAATGGATTTAAAAAATTGTAGCAGAAAAAAAATGTAAGTTGAAAACAAACTACCATCAATTTTTCTTTGTACAAGCAGATGGTGTTTTATAGCGTGCAATTAAAATTTATAAGTTCCAAACAGTATTTTATAACTTTTTATGGTCCATCGTAAATTGAAATACGATTGTAAATTTTTAGTATTAATTGTTTTCTAGTTCATGGTTTCGATTCGAGTACTTTTGTCTCTCCTACATCGATGACTCATAAAATTTGCCGAATAATCTGGCAACCTATGAGTTGAAGGCGGAGCAGGTTCGATTCCTGTAACTACAATGGGTGTATTTGTCTCCTTGTGTCAATAAAACTTTCCCTGCACCCATTGCTTGACGTTGTCTTTGTGTTTGGCGCAACTTGTCCAAATGTGATTCTTGTTCCATGAAATCCAACCAATCATTGTGAGGCCACTCTTTGAACGACGGAACGAGGATGTCGACTTAGAGAGGTTAAACTGTAACATTTTAATCACAACGTTCATCATTGAATTCAAGGGTACAGAGAGATTAAGAGGATTCATGATTCATTTTAACTTTTCCTTTCGAAAAAAGAAATGTTACACGTAAATGAAGGAAATTGAAGAAATAATTTGCTTGTAACCATATAGGTGGAGGATCAGACGTGTAACAGAGATGCGTGCCGCACGCGGCACGTGCACTATGAACAAAATATATATGCTAACAGGGAGGGGTGCCCACCCACATTTTCCTGTAACACGTTTACCATTCGATTAAAAACGGATGGTAAATTAAGGTTGCTATAGCAACAGTGTCAACATTTACGAGTGGGATTACTCATATTCTACATCCATGATGCATTTTCAATGGGTGAGAGTTGAACAGAGCAGAGATCAGTTTTGTTTATTTAATGTGAAGCTCAGGTTTGAAAATTTTACTATGGTATGATTGTATGTGACCTTAAGGTTTATAAAACTAGCGATGGCTGATTTGTGCGAAAGTAGAAAAAAGTTATTACGAAAATGATGTGGGCACACGTATGTAATGAGGGTTCGAATTCGAAAAATGTTGGTAAAATGTAAATAATATTGTGTTAAATGTTACTTATATTACTAGCAGAATTCCCCGGCGTTACTTGGAGCGAATTCGCTAACTATAGATTGCAAAAGTGCCAGAATAACTCTTCTCTTAGAAACATTCAAGTATTATTTTAGTGTCCGGAAAATATATTTTTAAAACCTTTTCAGCATTTTGTTCTTTTTACTATTTATTTCGGAAGCATATTTTATTATCGTTATATCCATGAATACAATCTATTTCATATACATCGCACCTCCAGTGAAAGGCAAAACCACAAAAGGTGATGCTAAGTGACAAAAGTAGATTTAGAGTTCTGAAATGATTGAATGCTTCTCAATATAAGTTCGTTTCTTGTCAAATTGCAGTAATTTAAATCGTAAAAATGACGAAACTGCTATAAATAAACAAATTTTCTGAAGCATATTCAAGGCTTCTAAACCAAAAATTATAAAAATATTCTCATCGAATTTCATGATTTAGACGTATTTGTAAAAGGGCACTTTTGACCTAAATTGCAAAAGGGGTGGGGTTTGAGTCCCAGTGTCCACACTGCACGACCTTGCCAAGTCTTAGAATTCCAATAATTAGTACAAGGTCTCAAAGAAAATATATTCAAGGGCTTTCATAATAATTGAATAACAGTTGAGAGTTTTTTCAAAAGTGCCTGTCATTTGATGAATTTTTAATGATAGCTATTGAAAGCTTTTTCTTTTCGAAATCCCATTTTTTAACCTGCATTGTTTTCCAAAACTTTATATGCAGAAATTAATTGTCTCTTGATGTCTAGATTAGCAGTAATCGAAGTCTTAACAAAACCTTCTACACCGAGTCGCCATCTGTAGGCGTCCTCAGTCACTTAGTTTTCTTTAATCTCAAGGTGTTGAGATGCTGCATTTGCAGTAAGATACAAGTTTAACGGTGATTACAAGAAAACGAGTCGTAAATGAAGGTTGCTGCTTTTGAAAATTTCATATATTCGAAATTTTCACAAATTTCGAAACACCGCAGCAATCATTGAAGTTCCATGATAAAAAAAATACTTCTTGAAATAATGAATGACAGGACTTAATTGTTACGAATTCTGCAAATCATTGATAAGATTGTTCTATAAGGATTACATAATATTTTATGTAGAATTTGGAAATTGCGAATTACCCGTTCTAGAAACTTGCAGGATTGCGTCAAAATTCTGCTACCGTAAACTTGCCTCCGAAATCAAAGGGTAGGACAGCCACATATATAAAATGTCTTGACGATAATCGATAGATATCACATAAGTACGCGAATAATGAATAAAGCGCTCAGATGTCAATGGCTATCTTTTTCTCACTATCATATTTACGCTGCTTGCATGGAGAATGAGACGGAAAGCTCAATTAGTAGACAAAGGAGAAGCTATGGTAAACGCTGCTCTTTTAACAGTTTAGCTTTAAGAAAGAAGAGTAGATTGGTAGTTGAATTAACGTCTACTGGAGCAACGCAACGGGCTATTGGGGACGGTCCAGGATCAATCCCGAAGTGAAAGATCGAGGACAACACCTCTTAATTTCGAACCACGGTCTTAAGATAGAAACAAACGATAAATTTGTGATGTCTTTAGTGTAGTTTGCGACGACGTTTGCAGCACGTGGCATAAAGGATCCGATATTTATGTAATCATAATTGGTATATTTCTATAACCCGACGATGATTGAGATAGTTGCTATTTTTGCGACGGAAAAACCACCTCTTGTGTTAATTGGTTTCGAATTTCTGAACAGATTTTTATTAAAAAATTCATTTCGTCATAGAAAATCCATAAAGTAATAACGTTTCAGGAACAAATGATGTGTTCACGATTATAAAAATATTGTTGAAACTGTTCTATTACAACTCAATGAAACGTTATTCATTTGGATTATATCACAGTACTTCCTCGATACATCGAGCTTCTTGGGGGACAAGAAAGAAATGAGAGAAATTTTCAGCTTAAACAAACAAACCAGACTTCGATGAAGACTATTTCTGCTGTTCAAATGTTATCATATGATACGCATTGGGTTTATCTTAAACTGTTGTTTATCGCCGTTTTGGCAACGTTTGGCGTTTAATCTAATTGGTGTTGACCATTCAACCGTTACATTTCAATTCTGAATTCATACTTTGAAATTTTTACTGACGTAGTGCTGAAGTCATATTCGAAAACAAGTCAATTGACTTCACATTCACAATGTGTGCAAGAAACACAACCGTTCGGGGTCGCAGGTTGAGTGTGGAAACACGTCTCCCAAGATCGTCCCATACATGCTCAATGGGGTTCAGGTCTGGAGGTATGCTGATCAATCCATACTAACGATAGGAGGATACTATTGAATTGATATATATAGTTTTCAGGGTACTGTCACAAAAGGCAAGCTGTGCATGAATGGGCACTATCGGCTTGTAGGTAAATTTGCACTTTGTGATCATCTAAATGTAATTAGAAAAGAAGTGAAAGTATTCAAAGCATATCTTATTAAAATGGCCTTCATCAAAATAAGTGAAAAACGCCATTTAAAAAGAAATAAAATTTCAGTTAACCATCTAGACACGATAATTGTTTGGCTGATTGATTGGAGTGTTATGGCGTGAGGTCCAAAACAGGAGCAGCACCAAAAGCAAAAAAAAATTCCAATAAAAACAGATAAAATATTCAAAACAGCATTCAAGAAAACACACTAAAAGGTGGATTTAAGGTCATGTAAGTACACAACATAAAAGTAATATATAACACTAATCCAATAGATAGAAACAGTAAATTTTATGTTGAAATATGACGTCGTCAACACAAAAAACAGTAAAATGGTAATCTTAAATTGCTGATGGTACTATTGATTTGAAACAGATGAAACGTAATGGTGATTTTTTAAGTACGGTTGATATATAAAAACATATGAAATCTTACCAAATCTTGCGAGTTTAAAATGGAATTGTTAAAGTAATGGAGATGATGACTAAAACTAGACAATCGATTAAAATATGATTAACAGTAAAATGGATCACAAATGCATTACGCACATGGGAATAAAAATATTGGTAACAACATTCGATAGAACTTCATAAAGCTTGAGCTGTAGTAACTCCTAAAATCGAAACCACAAAGTAAATACAAAGCCTGAACTAAATTATCCCGAAATGTTAGAAGACATTCATGCCAAGGTAGCATCTAACTTAAAAAAATGTGCTACTTTTAAGAATCTCAGTTTCAGCTACACAAATATTTTCACTGCTCAAGCGTTTTAACCTGGAAAAATAGTGAATTGATTCAAATATTATCTCCATTGATACCAACACATTCAATTCCGATTGGATAGCAGCAAAAAATCAGTTTTAATATAATTATCAAAGTACCAACTGTATCAATCAAATATTCTACCACAAGTAATTTTAGGCTTCCAAACAACATTTTTCATCATTTACGAAAACAATGGAGTATGAAATGTGTCAAAATGTACAAATTTTAGTAGTAACCAATGAAACTAGCTACACAGCTGTTACTACAAAAAAAGATAGGATAGCCGTAAAATGTGTGTGAAAGCTCTTGAAAATAAAGTAAACAAATACTTAAAGCAAAAATTTGCAATGTTTAAAAAGATGTCGACAAACAGATAGCGTCAATCAATTTTCCGAAGTTTTCGGAAATAAAATCAAAATCTATACATATAAAGCAGAGTCGGCGTCAGTCTGCCTATGTATGTATGTATGTTCTCTATACAAATCTACACCGTTTGACCAATGCACACCAAATTTGGTACACTTATACCTTGAAATCCTGCGAGTAACGCAAGCCACATATTAACCCCCGTTCTCTTTAACCTAGGTGTGCAGAGGGGGCTAAATCAATTCGAAATTGCCATATGAAAGACATTGAGCACAAAACGATTGTGGTACGCAACTCAGTTTATTTTACCAGTATTGATCGAAAATTTAATTTTCTAATAAAATTGTTTTACCAGTATTGCTCGAAAAACAATTTTTTCCGAAATGTCATATTTAAAAAATTTAAAATTATAATTATATTTGAACTGATTTTTTATTTCTTTCCACAATATAAATAATTTAGGAATATTTGAATGATGAAAAATAGATATTTAAAATACTTTATTTTACACAACTTGCATTTCTCAATGGAACACAGAAAGCCAAAACAAAAGAACTCATTGATGATAAAAGCGTAATTTTGCAATTCAGTATCTGTCAACGCCAGAATTAGTTTTATTTTCTAAATTAGATTTAGAATTCCATGTTTGTGTATTTGAGTTAAGACAGAAATGTTGTGGTCATATTTGAGCTTTCTAAGTTTTTAAATTCGTGTTCTTTTTGTAAATAATTCATTATTGTTTATTAATATATTTCAAGCGTCTTTATCGAATTTCTCTACTTCAGAATATTCTCATGACGTTGAAATTCAACACGCTTGCTCAGATCTTTCGTTTTTCAGAATTCTACATTTTTCAATCAACAGAATTTTCGTTTCTGTTTGTATTTATATGTTCCATTACTTTCCAAATTACAGATATGTTATTTAGGAGTTAAATTGTAATGAATTATTTTTATTTCCTGCCAAATGCCAGTAGACATGGGACATTTCTTGGTTGTATATGTATATTTCTACGAACTTTCCTTAAGTCTTTGGTTAAATACATTATAGTTTGTAGAATTCTGTTTTATAAAAATAAATGGAAACCTTTTTAAGTAAGGTGTATAACTTCTTATTTTAAAATGACTGGTAAAGTTAAAATAAAGTTATTCTAAAAATAAGATACTATGTTACATTAAATCAAACGGGTAGCCATACGTTGTAGTTCAAAGATATTTCTAAGTTTTGACATATTTTCATTACAAGACGATTAAAATCAATTTAATTTACATTAAATTTTCATGTTTCATGGGTATTATTGAAAGCTGTACTCCATAGTCAAGTAACTACATCTATCATTCTAAATAGGTACGTGGTTTCCATATAAAAACTGAGTCTCAATTGAAAAAAGTACCTTGATTCGATTTAAAACTAAATTTTTCTGTTGGAGGAAAGAGAATTTTAAATATGAATTAGCTGATCTTGGAATAATATCATAGTAAGGAAGTATGTAAATTGGGAGTGTTGAAAAATAGAATTGTTCTGTGTTAAGTGGCAGAAGGTTGAGGTTGCTTACTTGAAGTTGAAACTGTTCGTATACAACTTAGGTACCTGTGAAACATTCATTGAAAGCAGTGATTTTGTAAAAAGTGTAATCGATTAAGTTTGCTTTGTCTACACTGGTGATATTTGTTTTTAAGAAAAAAGTGCTTAAAAAAATTAACCACGAATACCTTAACAGTTTAATTTGCCATCCTCTCACAATAATAATGTAATTCGAAAACATCGAATCCATGGTGCAAAGGTACCACAAATAATAAATATTGATTGGAAAACTGAGTGCAAACTATACGCTGAAAGGTCCTCATTTTTACTGAAAATGAACTTAATTGGCATTCGTGATCACTCCAAAACTCAAAATCGACTTCTGAAGTCATGTCAGAAAAAGCTTTTGTAGTTTGTCTTGCAGCAAGAGTGTGATGAATATGAAATGGATGGATATATTATGTATGCATATTTGTGTCCAAAGTAAATTGTAGAAGCTATGAAAAAGTTAAAACGATGTTAAAAATATTTAAATACACTTAAATGATGCTTGCATTTTTCTATGAAATAGAACCAACATTTAACCTATTCAACCCAAGCATCATCGGATAATTCTACTAGTTAACTTATAAAGAACATTTTCCACTGAGTACATTTCTGTAGCAAATTCCCACTAGAGGTTATCAAACAAATCAATCGTATTTATTAAAAGTTCATTGTTTGACCAGATGTGACCCTTACGACATATAAAAACAAACCAATTAACCATTAAAAGTTATAAAACGCAAAAGTTATGGATATTCACTGAAAAATAGCACCAAAATATTGTTGAATATAACTAATTTTAAAATAATGATTTTCTAAAAATTTCCCATTAGGTAAAATTAAGTTTTCAGATCAAGTATTAAACATATTTATTCCGCAACTCTTCTATTACATATAAATTAAGACGCATTAAAAGTATCCATTTCATACTCAATAAAATGTTAACACATATTACTGGGGAAATGCAACTTGGTGCCCACGATTCAAAAAAATGAGTTTTCAAAACACGCCTGTCTCGAAAACCGAGGTTTTCCAACTCTTATAATTTGAGACTGCCTAGATTCAAAGGGTTAGCTCACTACGCTTGCAACCTGTTCGGTGCACGTTCGATTCCTGTAATTTATCGTGGTTGTATTTCTCTTTTCTGTATCAATAGAACTTTCCTTGTATGCGTATGTCAATTACTTAACGTTGTCAATCTTGTTTGGCACATCTTGGCCAAATGTGGTTTTTGCGCCATAAAAATACAACCAATCCAACTCAAGTTTGAAAGTTCTGAAATGTTTTCGTTTTTGAAACTTCATTGGGTGAATGTATTTCAGTAACGTGAGATTTTAAAAACCTGTTCTTTTACACATATCAGTTACAAGTACAATTATTCATTTTTCATATGGATTGCGAAGACTTTCTTAAGATAAATATACAAGGAGCTTTCGACAGTTATTCTCCAGAGATAATTGAATGAAAGTGGATAATTGAATGAAAGTGGAAATTTTTTCTCTCTCAAAAATGGAGCTATATAATACCTAAGCTGCTGTTTGTTGTCATTCGTTTAGCTATAAAGTGAAATAATGAGTTCATAGGAGCGTTAATGATTTCAAGAATGTTTGAGCTTTTCATATATAGTTTCAAAAAACATTTCACGTATTGAGAAATTGGCTTATAATAACTTTACTTTGCAGCCATTGTAATCCCCTCAATTATTTCATTGAAAACGTTTATCGAAGAAATTATTATTGCAATCAGCATATACGCAAGAAAAAATTGCTTAGTTTTAAAAATAGTGTCTACTATTTCAAACTTCTTGGGAACGTTCAAACCAAATCGATAGATTTGATTTTTCTCGTTTGAAATGTTTATAACTGACAAAATTAACAATCCACGGACAATTAAATATATGATCAAAGTTTTGATGTAGAATTATTTTTCAAATTTTTTAATGCTTATATTGTATTATGTGGCAAATATATCATTTTTGCAGGTTACGCTGGAACCCGGGCTCTCATGCAATGTATAGATTGAGGTTAAATTCTTTTTTGGAAACAATGTCGTTGAAGAAATTGCTCCAAATTCTTTTCGAAGATGAATGAACGTGGAGTTCTTGTAACACGAAGAACAAAAATTTTCCGTCACATCATGAGAAGCAGCTAAGATAAACAAGGAATGAAGTTCCATCGTCTCCTTTCAACAGTTTCTGACATTTATGCCTTTACGAGACCAAGAGACAGTGACAGAAAAGTAAATTCGGATTCGTCGCCTTGAGTAGAGACCTTTTCTCTCCCTTTGATTAAAATTCCCGATAAACTCTCATACTTCGTAATTTAATAAGCGACTAATATCTTTTTCCCCATCGCGCAATAAAATGCAGTGAAATACAGTCGGAACAATGTATTCCATTTCGAAAAGTATTTCAACACGTGTACTTTCAACATACGAAAACATTGTATCTGATGTCACTGTGTATGAACATCATTCTAAATATGACAAAATATGTGGAGCAGGAGGCGAAATAAGTTGTAAATTTAAAGATAAAGTCGTTGAGAATATAGAGATTTTATGGGATGTTGGAAATAATTTTTTTGCTTGATTTTATTACCAGGAAAAGAATTTAGTCGCCATACTAACCGGCAATGTGTGTGTGACACTGTTTTTGGTTGGAATCAATAAGAAAAAGTTGGACTCACCAAAATAGATTTTCTTATCTGAAAATTATAAGTATTTTGTATAAGTTAGTTCACGATAATTAAACAGTTTTCAGAATTAAAATGAGAAAGCAGAAACAAATTTATTTAAATGATTAACAATAACGAATAGATTTTTATTTAGAAAATCCAACGAGAATAGAATATTTTAGATTATGCTATATCGAACACCATAAAATATGTTTCATATCATACACCATAAAAAATTTAAGAAGGAATTTGGTAACGGATTTGCCTCTTCCTTTAAAAGACAATGGTGAATCTATCAAGACATGCTGAAAGACGTTGCTGCTAAATATTAGACAAGCTAAATATTAAATCAAGCTATTATAATCAAACAAGAATACATTTAAATCCAGTAATCTATGCTACGGAAAAATGGAGTATTTATCACTCGTTATTTATTTATATTCTTTTACTGTTAAATGAGATCATCGATTTTTGTATACAAATGATAGGTATAGAATTCTTTACTATTTAGAATTCTAGAATAGAACAAAGCAATTCTTGAGCAACTTCTTTACTTGTCAAACCTGTTAGCTCTCCTGATAAAACTTTTTTAACCTAATCGTCTGCCAATCCTTTTGTTTGCAGAATTCGAATTCGGAAACAAATGATAAGTTATTTCAAATTCAGAGCACAAGTTTAAATATTTTACATATCTAGACTACCTCTTGTCTATTTTATCGTGAAGTCGCAGAACAGAAGCGCTTAGACCCTATTAATAGAACCATGTCAGGTGGACGTGGTTAACAGTTGGAGGCACAGAGCGAGATATCATCGAAACAAAACCTCTTTTGCTTCAGAATACAAATCGAGCGAAACTGGAAATTTATGGACGCCAGGACCGTCACAAATTTCTTTGTTTGCTCAGCCAGTTCTTAGTCTGCCGAAATGAATCATGGAAGTCTTGATATATCTTTTTGTAACGCATGCGTGTCTCGCTACCATCTGTTGTGGCAAAAAAACAAGCATCGTGTTTCCAGTAAAAGGGTTAATAGGCCGTAAGCAAATAACGACTGCAGATTTATAGAAACTGCATTCTGGGATGTGCTTTGATATTGGTTGGAGTACAATAACAGCAGAACGCGATTTGTACAATCTTTCCCGGATTTAGCTGGAAGCAGAATATGAAAAATGCTTGCTTTTCCTTTCCTGGTTTCATATTTAAGATCCTTATCTTTTATCTTGAGCAGGGTCCATTGGCGGGTTTAGGTGAGGGTGACAGGGGGCTACAGGATCCAAGCGCCAGTGTCTTAAGGGGTGGCATTTAAAAATATTCATCAAAAAGTGGTTTTTGGAACAAAACATTTTTAAAATTTTAAATTTTAAGCTGGCACCCCACTCTCCAAACTTCGACACCACTCCAAGCTGAAGACATTTGAGGCCACGACAGGTTTAACATGCTCCAGCCTCTACGTACACAGCGGTCTTTGGTTGAATCGAGTTTCGAACTCGCAACCCTCTGGTTTCTAAGCCTCTACTCTTCCAACCTGGCTACCGCGTCCCGGCTATTTGAATGCGCTTCCGTGCCCTTCATCTTTAGACACTTGACAGTCAATTCTTCTCTTCACGTACCACCTGTAATCGTATTGCCAATCAGAAAATAGAGAAGAGACAAAACAATAAAATTCTCTTAAACATCTCATAAACCATTTGCCCCAGATCCCAAAAAGTCTAGCTTCGCTTCTGGCAGGATCGAGCAGAAGGTCAGCAGATCAACTAGATGGACTCAAGCCCCTGCCTTTTTGTCAAAAGTTCCCTTTCACAAGAATGTATTAATCACTAAAGAATATTAAATATGGGTTTAGTGGGCAGATGGTTGGTTTGGGTTTTATGGCGCAAAATCCAAGATTGGATAAGCTGCGTCAAATGCAAGACAAAATAAAATTCAATAAATGTAGATTTAAAATACCAGATTAACAACCAAACGAACATTAAGAACACGGGAAAACATTTAAATAAAGTAGACGAAAGCAAAATAAACACGTCAAAAGTATGACAAAAGTTAAATATATTAAAAGCATCTCATCATGAAAAAGTTAAATGTAGTTTAAAATGCACTGACGTGAAAGATGAAATGCAGTGTGAAAGTGTTGCAAAATAGAAGACCGTAAAAGGACTGGTTCAAGAGAGTTTAAAAGGGTACGTAACTCTCATCTAGATTTATAGTAAAATTATCATAATAAATACATACTGTGACACAAATCCGAGTATAAATTTTTCTTAATCCTTGCTACATGAATCTTTCAGTAGCAATAGTAGTAGCATGTAGTACAGTACGATTTTTCTGTATTTCGTACAGGCTGTTTTGCGTTACTACGTCCATATTATCCAAGTTTCTGGTTATCAGTGGTGATTCATTCCACATTTCCTCGGAAAATCAAGGTTCTACTGTACTTAGTCTTTCTACAAATTAAACGATAACCTCATTTTTGTGTTATGGCATTGCAGCTGGGGTGCGATATGTTTTATTAGTCTTCATGTAATGGATGATTCTTTGGTAAATCCAGCATGCATTTACAAATTCATTTGCTCCACTTTATTATTTTTGTTCTACTTAAATTTAAGACGTTGTTTTCACATATTTTATTCAAAAATTTGTTCAATAAAATACGTACAAAATATTTTCTATGAATGGTATAACAGCAAAAATCAAATTCACTTATGGTCACATTGAACTGGTTCTGACTTGAAGTTAGATTGAGGTGATATTATCGAAAGGACTGAAGAATGATGGCAATACAGATATATAGGAAACATTGAACTTTTATTATTGTCTGTAAGAAATTAATATATTGGCATCCATAACACAGGTCGTTACTCACATCTCATATCTTTTTTCAATCCATTTATAAGAAACATAGCAATCATATTCATAAATGGATTTCTTAAGCTTAAAAGAAATAAAATTATCAAAAGTATATATAACAGCATTTCCCTTAATTTTATTAGAGTAAATTCTTTTTCCCCAATGAAATGCAGAGCCAAAATCACATTTCAGTCATGTTCCCATGATTAGATTCTGAACACTTACTTCAATTTAATCCCATTCCCACGTTCAAAAGCGATTCGACATTTTTTGACGTTAAACTTATTTACACAGGCTTGTGGTTTTTTTTCCTGCGATAATTTCTATCTTTCAGGTTTCCAATTGCTTTCTTTTACATACTAGTAAAGAATTTCATAGAGTGGCCAGAGTTTTGAAGTTCGAGCAGTATAATGCAGCTCAACTCAAGCATATTTAAATATGGTGGCAACATTGGCGAATTAATATCTTAGTTGTTGATTCCATATTGTTCATATCCGCTTGCTGCCATTCGCCAATAAACAAATAAAACCGATTTCTGTGCCACGTACGTTGTGATATAAGGTTTAGAAGAAGTGTTTTATAAAAATCGGTATGTATTTTTATCTATCACAGGAACTATGAAATGTCATTATGCTTAAATAATATTTTGAAAACCATCATTCATTAGATTATTTAAATTTATGCGAACCCCAGTAATTTATCTAAGAACGCAGTCTTAGCATGAAAACTCCACCTCATGAGAAAAACACCCAGTCTTAAGTTCATCGATTTTAAATCTAATTGGGCGTATCAGTACTTCATCGGGTGGCTATCTGAGAACTCATGTTAATGCCAGGTATGCGAACGTTGAATCTGCAATTCGGTAAGTTCTTTAGACCGATGGGTAACATGTGAGAGAGGCAACGCTTTGACATAGCTATAAGAAGATAAATTTAAATAAGCATTTTTGACTGGTTCTATAATTTTAAAAGAATTTACATTTCTTATTAAATATCTTATTAAAGATTAAGAAAATGATTATATTATTGGAACAAAAAATGTCATAAATTACAAGAATAGCCATATTACCCATATTACCCATTATTCATAGTAACAGAATTATCTGGTGTTACTCGGGTTGAATTACTTCACTGCCTATGGAAAAAGTAACCAGAATAACAACTTTCTGTTTCATAGAAAAATGCAGCTATCATCTAAGTATCCATGAAATTATTTCTTAATCCCGTTTCGAGACATTCCTTTAATTCTTACAATTTCGTTTTTAATTTTTACAAATTAATTGAATGCAATATTCATGACTAATTCACATAATTTTTGGAAAAATTGCTTTCCCCAGCAATACTGGTAAAACAATCTGAGTTTCAACCGTAATGTCAAAAATGCAATATTGGCGTCACAACTTCTCCAACTCATCGACCTTCTAATGAATAGGGTCATGGGATAGAAACATCAACCTTCTAATGATTGGATAAATATCTCAGAACGGTAAGTCACGAGGGCTTACGATTCAACTTGGGACGATTGGCTATCGAAGTGCAGACTAGTGTTTTCAATCACGCTAAATAATCACTTGAGGTAACCCGGAGAATAAAATCTTCAAAAAATCGATTTTGAATTTATAATTTTAAAAAATACTAGAGTTCCGTCTATTTCATTTGAAGGTGAATGGGACGGAAACACTGCGGTAAGATCTCACTGTAGGTCACTTGAGCTTGGAATTCAAGGAAATCTACTTGGGCCAATTGGCTATTGAAACTCAAGCTTGTATTTTTAATCCTGCTCGATAATCGCATAAATTAGTTTATAATTATTCCTACCTTTAGGATTGGTGCTTTCTCCCAACACCATGTGACGGATTTTCAATTCGAGAGATCGAGAGTAATAACATGATGCTGCTCGTACATGTCCCATCTATTAGAGGGTCGATGCTCCAACTCAGCCAGATTGAGGTTGATCTAAGTATGATAAAGGGTATAAGTATTCAGCCGTTTTAGAGGGAAACCTGTACGGAAAGGCACAGAAGTAATAACTAGTTTATTCACTTTAGCATATGTCTTATAAAATATATAAAATTTTATGAAAATACATAGCATTATTTTTTATATTATCTTTGCGCATACATGCCCTCAGACATAAAACCGGAAGACAGACTAAATCTGCATAGTTCATTCGCTAAGCTATTGTAAGTACTCAAAGTATACAAAATTTCATGAAAATATATCCAGCCGTTTGACGTAGTCGGAGCACACACTTATACATGCGCACAGGAAATGCAGAAACCACTTGATTTTGCATAAAAACGGTTCAAAACGGATAAACAACTTGAAATGGGATGAAAATATTCAATGTACAAACACCCCATTTTTTATATATTTAGATTTAACAATAGTCTGGTGATCAAGATAGGCAAAGAGATATTTAAGCGAACCTATTTTTTTAAGTACCTTTTTTTCAATCTTCATTCCATTTAGTCCTCGTTTAACACAAAATAACCTTAAGGCTACAAAACAAGCACACGATTTACTTCAGAAGTTTTTCTTTCAACCTTGGGCCCCATCCGAAATAAAACCCAGACTACGCTACCGCCAAACACCCTTTTCGCAAAACAAAATAGCCTAACAACAACACGCGTCGCTCTTTAAATTTTGTTTTCTCCTCTCTTCAAAGTCGAAACAACAATGTAACACAAAATGACTCTTCCCCTGACGTTTTATGTGTACCGAGCATCCAGAAAAAGTCTTTAATGTTCTTGAACCTCCGCGAGAGAGAGACGGACTCCTCGCGCTTCGGTCGAACCCACAGGAATTCCAGGCTCGTGAATAGGTCATCACACACACCAAGGGTCACAACCTCCGTCCCCCACTTCTCGATATCCCGAGTCAGACACGCAATGCCACATCCCCCTCTCGTTTTCTTTTGTGCTTCATTTCTGGTGTTCCAGCAGCGACATGTGCCTTGTTAGCGACACATTCTGGAGCGCACCCAACCGTTGAGCACGTTTGCGGGGGGTGACGAGGAAGAAAAAAGCAGAATAAGTAAATAAATAGATAAAAAAAAGAAGGAATGCCTTCTGCCATATTTGTGGGTCGAAATGTTTCGATGAATTGTCGAAGCGAGGTATTTTTCTTCGGAAGGGGCACCGACCGTTCGGTTGGGGTCTTGCTGATTTAGAGGGAATTCATGTGACGACTGTTCGACCCCTGCGAAGAGGGTGGCACGTGGAGATGCAAGGTAGACCTCAAAGGATTCCTTCCATACAAAAGTAGCATGTTTGTAATCCGTTCGTGTAAAACAAGCTTACAATTGTCCCCGTTTCGCGACTGAAGTTTGTAAAGGTTTTTGGCTCAAGGGCCATATTTGGCCAAATACAAGACAGGCGATTTCAAATAATGAACGTGCACACACAAGGAAAGTTTTACTGACACAGAAGAGAGAAATGCACCCAGTGTAAGTTATAGGAATCGATCCCGACATTGTGAAGGATTTCTTCCAGTTGTTTCTGATTTAAATAGATAGAAAAAATGGAATGCCTTTTGCCATATTTGTGTTGATGAATGCGAAACGAGGATTATTGTAAGCTTATTTTACACCAACACGTGATGGTAGATAGTTGAATTTGTTTACATTTAGAGTTTACATTTAAAGGAACATTAAAAAATATGAAACTCTAAACTCATTCTGACCGTTCAGAGTTTTGGTTCATGGTTTGGCAAAATGTTTTGATGAATTGTCGAAGCGGGGTATTATTTTTCGAAAGGGGGCACCAATCGTTCGGTTGGGGTCTGACTGATTTAGAAGGAATTCGTGTGACGAGTGTTCGACCTCTGGGCAGAGAGTGGCATGTGGAGACGCAAATTGAACCTCAAAGGATTCCTTCCATGCTTCACGTGTTGGTGTAATAATCCGATGTGTTGCTCCATTGCGACAAATTCAACTATCTACCATCACGTGTTGGTGCAAAATAAGCTTACACTAATCCTCGTTTCGCGTTTAATTTAAAGTAGGTTGGTTATTTTGGCGCTAAGGCCATATTTGGCCGAGTTGCGCCGAACAAAAGACATGCAACGTCAAGTAATGGACATACACACACAAGGAAAGTTTTACTGACACAGAAGAGAGAAATACGACCGGGGTAAGTTACAGGTATCAAACCTGCGACTGTGAAGTCTTCGTTCCAGATATTTTTCTCATTTTGAGTCACTGCTTATAAAGTAACATCAAGATAATTTGGACACAGTGGCTTATCGGCGTGAAATCTAGTGATGCGGGAAAATCGACCACGAAATCAAGGGTTTTAAAATTTTCTATTTGCTTCTTATAGTTTACATTTAAAGGAACATGAAAAAATATGAAACTCTAAACTCATTCTGACCGTTCAGAGTTTTGGTTTATAAACCAATTCATTTTCAAAGGTCCTTAGAGGATTCTGGAATTTGCACAAGGCCCCTAAAATTCAATATTCACCGCGTTTTGCTATATGCTGTGCTTAATTACTTAATATCTGTACAAAACTGAGCTGTATACAGAATTGGTGATAGAATCTTTGGAACTATTGTAAAATATGATAGAATATTATTGAAAATCATCCATAAAAATTCTAATGTATAGTAAAATAGTACTATATGCATATTCTTAAAGAAAGAATTCAGAGTTGTCTGTTCCTTAGAATATTTGTTTGCACTGAACAAAATCAATTCGGACAATAGCTCCAGTGGTGAAATTGGTACACTTCTGCACTACATCACAGTCCACCCCCTTACATCATGGCATATGAAGACACCTGCTGCTCATATTAAAATCATGTGATTCAAAAACACTACTTTTAACAACGGTTAGTGGGTCAAAGCTATTGGTATTGTGAAGTTAATTCTCATCAGGATTTGATAATCTTAAGAGATTGACTTAAGAGTATGTACGTTATACATAGAATAAGATAGTGTGAAACATTGTATGGATGTAATTAAGATGCAACATAACATAACAATTTAGATAAACATGCCACTTCGATGGCATGCTCTATTCATTCCATCCGCACCTAATTTAACCTGGGAGTCTCACGACGTTACGCACGGAAGTGTGTGAAAGTGTTAGATACTACATATGCTAGGTGCATGTCAACTTTCTCAACATTCGTGAAATAATACATGTTCATAGTTACCCTCATTAAACCAGCGTCTAAAAGGACGGTAACCCAAACTGGCCAACAGCCGAGCAGTGTAATCTTGTTTACCGGGTGGCGTTTACGGACATACATCCCTTATAAGTACGATTTAATTATGTGTCCCTTCTTCCCCTTAAAGTTTGTGCGAGAAATGTTGAAACACCGTGTACAGTTCTAATTTGCAAAACGGTATCAAAGAACTGCATTGATGTCTGAATTCCCAAAGATCAAAACCAAAACAGTGAGACAAGAAACCAAAACCAGGGGTCAAAGGCATTGACTTCAAAAACAACACCACACTAATCCCCGAGATCCCATTGATTTAAATAGAAATTTTTAATATGCGAAACGGAATCAAAGAGCTACACTGATGTCTGATTTACCTTAAGAGCGAAACCAAAACCGAGGGTCAAGGGCATCGACTTCGGAAACAATACTACACCGATCTCCAAGGTCCCATTTGATTTGGACGAGAACGTTTAATACGCGAAATGGAATCAAAGAGCTGCATTGATATCTGAATTCTCTAAGATCGAAACCAAAACAGAGACGAGAAACCAAAACCGGGGGTCAAGGGCATCGACTTCAACACCACACCGATCCCTATTGATTTGAATGAAGCTCTCTATTTGCCCAACCGAGGAAGAAAACACCCCCATACATTAGGATCCTCGTCCCAGTTCTCCGCGGAGGGTCCCCGGGCCCCTGCAGGGACCTCCCTCTGCATCGACACGAAACCCCAACCGAGCATGCACTAGAATTACCGGGCCACTTTTAATGATATACCTTGTTAGAAACACGCCATGGCGGAGTCCCTTCATCGAGGTCGAGGCGAAATGACGATTCCACGTATTCTGTAGGTAATCTCTTTTTGGACAAGATCTAGTCAAAATACAGGAAAGTAAAATTTCCAAGAATGCGCTCAGTCCGTAATTGGTGTAGTTTTTAGTATACAATTATCCTACTCGGTTTGAAACCATTTTAAACTTTGGCAAAGGTACTTCGATTTCTATCACCCTCAAGGATACTTTGGTTTCAATAGTTGAGTCTGTATGGGAGATCACTGCTCATACTCATAAAAATTAAAGCTATTCAAAATACAGTTTTCGACATTTCATTTTTACTAAGATTTGCATTACATTTTATTCGCCAGAAGTGCTATTTTACTAAATCAAACGGGGAAAACTATAACCCAGATTTCAACTATGAACTCAACATATTTGTTGTTCAATGTTGAGTTCAATTAAAATTAATCGTGTTAGAAATAGTTCCCTCACAAACCTGAAAGCTTTACCTAAAACAATTTACATTAATTTAATAAGCATATTTTTTAGCCCTCAACGTAGATTTTGTAAGTATTTCATCATTTTCAATGCGGAACCTGGTGTTCAAAACGATTAGTACGATCCCTATCTTTTTAGTTTATAAACTTTATAAATGTCGGCTTGCAAGTGAAATAAACTGTCAAAATTTATAAGATATAAGTTCTCTAGCTTTTTCAGACTAGAATGAGGTGATCCTTAGATTGTTGGAGTCTAAGTAATTTTTTCTTTGCATAAAGGTTAGATTCCTTCTTGACAAATACCCTAGAGTAGAATTTTTCCTCTTCGTTTTCTAAGAACTGTTTTTCGACTCTTAGTGTGTTTCACGTATAACCGACGTCGAAGATAAGTTCAAATATACATTAATTTATAAATTTATTGTTCTTCGATACGTTATTTGTATGTTAGGAATGTAATAATGAAACAACTGTCAAAAAATAATGATCAATCAACATAATTTTTTAAAAATTAATCAAATATTGGAAATATGGTAAGTAAAAAATGAGCATAATAATAGAAAGGTTGGTTGTGTTTTATGGCGCAAGGGCCATATTTGGTTAAGCTGAAGGTTATATTTGGTTAAGAAGCCAAACAACTCTTCAAGTAAATCACACAAGGAAAGTTTTACTGACACAGAAAAGAAATACATTCAGGGAGGATTCAAACCTGACAGGAGTCCTGCGCCGCCACTTTCGGATTTCTAGGTATTCAGAACGAGTAGGTAGGTAGTTGAATTAACGTTGCAAAGAAGCAACACACCGGGCTATTGGCGACGGTCCGGGATGAATACCGAAGGGAAAGATCCGAGAATAGCCCCCGTAATTTTGAACTACGGTCAGATAACGTAGAGATGACGTAGTAACGGTCAGATAACGTACAGTCAGATAACAGAGGTCACACCTGAGCTGGCACCCAACTCTCCAAACTTCAACACCACGATAACGTGAGGACATTTGATGCTACGACAGATTTACCGTGCACCATCCCCCACGTACACGATGGACTTCGGTTGGATCCAGTTTCGAACTCGTAACCCTCCGGTTGCTAATCCGATATTGTTCCAACCGAGCTCCCGCGGCCCATTAATCAATGAGAGAGCGAGGGTAATTTAAATATAACTTCAGCCAATGATAGCGCGAGTATAAAAAGTGATCCATGTACGTCATGACAAAGTTTGTCTATTATATATTTTTATTATTTCGTAAGTTGAAGTTTTTCTCGTTAAAACTTTTGTATTAAAAATTAAAACTCATTGACATTTTTGTAGAAATAGGGTGAAGGTGCCTAATCCGAAAAAGAATAGAATATATGGTGATATCACTTATCTAAACCCTTCAAAGCCGCTGGCCAATGGTCTCAAACTCAGATTCATGGTAGGACTACTTTCCAGTTTTGAAGGAACAGGGGGCCGTATGAATATTTATTTATTTATTACGAATAAATATCAACTTTACAAAACTACATCTGTTTTACATGTCTAGTGTATTGCTCCGGCAGTTCCTAATCCCTATAACTCCTCCGTAAGGCTGATTACAGCTGAAAGCCAGATTGGTAAAACAGAATCCGCCTACATTGTCCAATATAATCCAATTCAATTGACTTAACACTAGAGTGGGATAGGTAGGTAAGTAGTTGAATTTACATTGCACTGGAGCACACACACACCACAACAGGCTATTAGAGTGGGATATGATTTCTAATTCTGTAACCTAGAGGTAAACAGGCGTAATTCCAATTTTGTCAATCTCTTCCATTTTGTCTATATTTATAGAGAGATGGAGTGTATGAGAGAGAAATTGACAATATTGGAGTTACGACAGTTTACCTCTAGAGTACAGATTTATAACAATAAATAGAAGCAATAGATTCGTCAAAAAATTTCTTTCATATCCACCCTACAGTATCACTGAGAACAACATTCAACAATATCTTTGGTTAAATCTTAGAACAATCCCACTTTACTAACTGGACACGGTAAAAAAGTAATACATTTTCTGTTCTGTACCTATTCCAACACTAACTAATATCGATATTTGAAAATAACGTCCCTCGAAGCTTATTTTAAAAGTGAGATAAATGAGAGAGAACGTATCATTATCTGTTCCTTTCGAGAATTTGCTTTGTTCGTTCTTGAAAACTGTTGATACAACTGACCAGATGAGTATGACCCCTTTAATTTTGAAACAATAGCTGGAGTAAGACAACTGAAATTTTTTTGTTCCTTTCGACTAAACATACTAATGCTTAATACAGTTGTATTCTTTGTAAACTTTCAAGAGGAAGAAACTTTAAAGTTACTTTCAAGAGGATGGCTTTACTATGTATGAATTACTATGTTCGTATTTTTTAAAAGTTACCAAATACTTGAAAAAAGAATAATTATTTTTTCTTCCATTCATTTTGCCAGTTGGTATCGATACACATATGAGATCATGGTTCTGGACGGTCCATGGTTTTTTAAGGTTCATTTCATTCGTCATGGGCTGGAATTTAGGGAGAAAAGAATGTTTTGTTTCCCCATTCGAAGGCTTTTTAATTCTCTGCCCTGTGGTAAAGGAAGGTAATTCGTTTGATGCCTTTCCACAGTTGCTGGTTGCGGAATTTCGTGCGTTGTGAGTTTAATGAGGAATATTTCATGCGTTCAAGTGCTTGGACAGATATCGCCTCCAAGCAAAAAGTGAGCTGAACCAGCATTTCAGTTGACTGAGCTGGTATGTGAGCATTTGTGTAAGATGGTTTGTTTTTTGGGGCATAAGCAACATCTGCATTTACAAATAGTTGAGCATTGAGTTCACAACTGATTACTTTGTTTTGGTATTAATTTTAAATCGTTTATTTATAATTTGTACCATATAAGATGAACCGCCCCTTTCTAAGCGGATGCATAAAAAGAACTAACACGCAAGTTTATTTTTCAGATTTATTTGTTTCAACAAATCTTTACACATTTACATCCACACATCTTATTGGATGCAAAAGTATAAACTAAAGGAATAAAGTAATTCACCGGTTATAAGAAAAAAATTAATTTTTAAGGTTAATCAATTGATAAAATAAATGTTTCTTTTCCACACAATCGGTGTTTTAAAATGAAATAAAATACACTCTGCCAAAAAAATCGAAACACCCAAAAGACAGTGTTCGAAAGGAATGAAACTTAGCATGTGTGATATACATGAATAGAGAAAGAAATTATCACTACACAAAATCTAGAGAACTCTATTGTTGTAGAAATACATCAGAGACATCAGGAATTAGAAAGTTGTACTGCCCCCTCTGTAGCGTGCTATTGAATCAAACAAAAACCGTATGCTATCATGAAGCAAATTATGTAAACATTCTGCAGTTGCTGTTCCAGATCCTTTATATCCCGGGGGATGATGCAATAGGCGACTTATTTCACCATCCCCTGAACAAGTAACATGAAAGGAAAAACAACGGATTGCAGGATCTACTGGACGTATTGCAGTGCTGTCAAACTTCAACGTACCACTACTAAAAGTGACTCGCTATCGTAAGGGATTTCTCTAGTTACCATAACACTAGAAGTTATAACAGTGTGCTAATATATGACATACTAAAATTTATGACTTTTCTGGTATAATTCTACAATGAAGAGGCCTCTGGATTTGATATTGTGATAATTTCTCTATTTCTTCATGTATACATTACACATATTAAGTTTTATTCCGGTTGAACACTATCTTTAAAGCGTTTCTATTTTTTTCAATGCCACCAATTTCTTAGAATTCCAATTAGTTCCAATCACCAACATCCATGAGCTTAGAAACCGAGATTGGAACCCGGAACATACTGGGTGGTTGACAAAAGCTATGCTGACCACTATATCAGCTAGGTGGACCAAGAATAAATATCTGAACATTACTAATCCGTATCTTACACACAAAGAATGTATTCTTATGTATATCTACATTCTATCACCTATAAGAATATATACCTAAAATCCATCCCTTTTATTTCAGAGTAATTAATTCACTTAGTATTATATTAATTTCGCCTTTCATTTCCTCTTTCTCCCACTCTCTTTTGAATCCTCTTATTTGAATATTGCTGTCTTAGTGCTAATAGTAAATACTTTCCAGGCTTTCTTCGTTTAAATCTTCAGCTCCTTCGATATATCATGAAGATATCTTTTTCTCGGCGTGGGGCCGCGGTAGCCCGGTTGGAAGAGTAACGGATTAGCAATCGGAGGGTTGCGAATTCGAAACTCGATCCAAAGACCGTCGTGTACACGGGGGCTGAGGCACTTTAGCACGTTAAATTTGTCATGGTCTCAAATGTCCTCACGTTGGCGTGGTGTGAAAGTTTGAAGAATGGGGAAAGTTTGAAGAATGGGCTCAGGTGTTGACTTCGTCATCTGACTGCTTCAAAATTGCGTGGTGTTGTCCTTTGATCTTTCCCTTGGGGTTTAATCCCGAACCGTCACCGATACGCCGTTGTGTTGCTCCAGTGCGACGTTAATTACCATTACCTTTATGGGTATGGCCATCATGTAAGAAGTTCAAAGTCGAGCTGCCTCCCGTAATTCTGCTTAGACCCACAGCTCGATCCACGACTGCCAATTAATCTCTTTAATAAAATGATCTAGTTCAAATTTAGTTGTTTTATATTTAAGTATAATATACACATATCTGTGGCAAATTTTAGATGAACTCTGGTTTTTAAAAAGTGAGTGATCTTTAATTAGGTATTGTCTTTGGTATTCTTCGAAGGAATAGACTTTTCACTTTAGTCAATTGACATTCAGTGGTGCCAAATTCTCGGTCCCAACCCCTCGCCCCCTCATTTTTATGGTTGCAGCCTGTTCCCACCAAACATGAGGAATTAATATTCCCTCTGTGACGCATGACACGCATTGCACCCTTCACTTCTTCAAAATCAGCAACCTTGCAAATTCCGAACACAGCATAGCAACACTGTTCGAAACAACAATCCCAGAGTCACCGAGAAAGAAACAAAATTCTAATCACCCCTTCTATCGCACAGGAAAAGTCAACCCCTGCCAAGCTGACAGTAAACAAAAGTTTGAAATAATGCAAGAAAAGAAGCGTATGAAAATCTTGACCCTTTAAACCAGGAGCAAGGCCGCACAGAAATAACTTGGAGGTCAAGGAGAAGATTTTACCTCGTAACTGTCATGCCGTTTTCCCTACGTGACACAAGAACGTCTCGGGGATGTTCAGTTTGGATGGAGAGAAAGGATTATATTTAATCTTCCTCCCCCTCCCCGTCTTCTTGAATTCGCTTCATTTCTTACGAATAAATAAAAAAAGACGGTGTTCACTTACGCGTGGAGCATGTCTGAAAGGAAGTCCATGGAAATCGCCTTTTGTTTCTGATAGTCCGCTTGGTTTTGGGAATCGGTGCTTCGTAGAATTTTTGTTCATTGTTTTGCTTTTGCTTGAAATTCGATTGATCAAACCAAGTAATTTTAAACAGATTTTTTTTATTATTTTAAGGTACTTTATTCAAAAGAAGTTTGGTGAAAAGGAGGCATCATTGACTTTCAAGCGAATATTTTGTTGGTTGGTTTGGGGTTTTATGGATTAAGCGCCACATTTGGCCAAGCTGCGCCAAACATAAGAAGACAACATCACGTAAATGGACATACACTCACAAGGAAAGTTTTACTGACACAGAAGAGAGAAATACATTCAGAGGAGAATCAAACCTGACAGGAATTGAACCTGTGCCACCTACAATTCTTAGATTGCTAGGTATTCAGAACAGAAACATTGTCTTTGAACATTAACAAAACGTTTTGAAAAGATAATTAAGTGCAGTATCGAAAGAACTTTATAGATAGCTAGCTGTAAAGCCCGTTGAATTCTGAGTTTAGAATACAACGGGCTCTAGAAATCACTTACTGCTATTCAAGTACTTATTGTTTCCTGAGGAGTAATCGTAATTAAAGAGGGCGTATTGAAAAGTA
Source organism: Meta bourneti (assembly GCA_933210815.1). Classification (NCBI taxonomy): domain Eukaryota; kingdom Metazoa; phylum Arthropoda; class Arachnida; order Araneae; family Tetragnathidae; genus Meta; species Meta bourneti. The sequence continues at coordinate 56,477,651 of OW119923.1, forward strand.
CCCTTGATATTGTTCATTGTTCAGGAATATTTACAACTCAAAATACTCTGTCAATTAAGTCCAGTAAATTAATTAATAAATCTCACAACCCAAATATACAACTCAGTTTCAGAAATAATCTTATAAAAACTCAATAATTCAAATAAATGCACTGCTCAAAACTTTCGCATTTTGACAATTTCTCGTGATTTTTAATCATTTTACTTGATAAGAACATGGCAGAAATATTTTTGTGCTACTTAATTTAGAAAAATTCTAATATCTAAATTTACCCATAACGTCCGCTGTTGTCACACCAAGCAGATTTCTCGATCTAAATAGATTTCGTTCAATAAAAAATAACCATAGAAGTAGCATACCTAGCAGATTTCTAACAACAATTAATTTATATTGCTCCCATTCTTTTATTTGCCCTTGAATACATTGAAACCACCTTCCAACGACGTAAAAAGTTCAGTCTTATGATTTTGACAACCGATTTACTGCATCTTTTTGTGGCATAAACAATTATAAGCGTATGAAAATTATACAGTAAGCTAAAAGTAAACAAACATGGAAGATATAGCGATGATATTTAGATATTATAACAATTCTACGTAATTTATTTGCTAGTATCAACATAACACAACGCTTTAGAGTAACGGTAGTACCAGCCGTTCTCATGTTAAAATGTAGATGCGATCTGATCATGGACCTAATGAAAAAAAGCGGGTAGGCAGAATCCCCACTGTACCGTAAGGGTTTGGTTCGTGAAAACTTTTGGGCGGAATACCTGGTAAATGGGTCGCTGGTGAAATGGAGACAGCGGGTGTTTGTTTGACATTATTTATTTAGCCAGTTTTGGTGGATACATAACAGTGGTATTATGCTTAGTATTCTACGGCGATATTATGGATGATGGGTCTGATAGATAGAGTACGAGACAAACGGCATGGTGTAGATGCTGATCTTCCTGACAAAGGAAAGGTCGATGGCGGTGTTTCCAAGCGTGGTGGCAGCTCGTTAGATGGTCCAGCGACGTCGCCGCGTACTCTTGCCTGCTCGGCTTGCTCCTTCTTGCGTCTTCGGTAAGCTCTAGATCTCTCCGCACTTGTCATAGGTTTAGACTTCTTGGTATAATTTTGTTCGTCTTGAACTGCTCTTTCAACCTGTTTACGTTTCCTATGACGCAATTGAAATGTAGTGCAATTTTTTGGCTTTACAGTGAAATCGTCAACAAAGCGTCAATTTGCACTGCACACAATTTCACACAAATGGTTTAAACTGTTAACTAGTCAAATGGAATTGTAGATCTTGTTATTCTCTTCAATTTAAGCACGCACTCGCCAATACCCGTCGATTAGAACTGAAGTTACAGTGGTTAAACAGGCCAGCGTAGTGTGTGTGCCCGAAATGTGACTCATTTCCCCCACCATGCGGTACAAAGGTCAGAGGGGGGAGTGGATTAGTGGTCAACCTGATCGACGCGGCCCACCTTCCTCTACACAATGGTAGTTCATTTATCCCCATAGGCTGATTCCTCCTGGAGTTATGTGGCTTTGAGATATCAACACTTTTCGCGACGCACAAGTTTCTGCCGATGACCTCCATACCGATTTTAAAGACGTATTCAGTCAAAAGACAGACCATGTAGCGGAGTAGCTGTCTTAAGAACTCAGGAGTGTAGGTCACGTGGGCTTGGGAATCAACATTGGCCAATTGGCTATCGAAGCGTAAATTAACGTTTTTCACCACGCTCGTTAATTAGTCCAACATTAGGTAAAGTGTTTTCTCCAAATACCACGTGACTCTCATCCCGAAATCTTCATACTAAGCGTTCGGGAGAAATAAGCTTCATGAAGCTGCGAGCATATGCTCCGACATTTCCTCAGAAGGTCGATGGGTCTAATTTGTCTTCGAGTAACGAGAAATGACCATAGAGCGACAAACCAAGCATTCCTGTATGTGGAGTAGAAAATTGTTCTATCATTTTTTAAACAGAAGCACAAGAAAAGACAGAGGACAGAAGAAGATCGCTACGAAACAGTGGCATGTTCAGGAGGGTTGTATCCCACCCATGGCCTGATAGTTTAAACAAAATATGCAAAAATAAGTGTTCATTTATAGAAATTTTAATTAAATTTTGCTTCCATCTTTTTCAAAATAATAACTATTAACGTTTTTTCTAATGCCTGCTTATGCGATAACGTGGCAGTTTCAGTGTTATCCCGGGAAACAACAGGAGGTGCAGCCACATCGAATCTACCGTAAAACTGGGGAGAGACAAACTTTCCTAGTGGACTTTAGGGAAGCTGGCCCATATTTACGCATCGTCTTGAAAACAGGAAACTTGAAGCAGCCAACCTGACTTCTGCACATACGAGATTCAAACTCGTAACCAAGCATTTCAGTCTACCAGTTTCTTAAGGGTGACCGTCTTAAGCCGTTCGCCTTTAGGACTCGACAATTATTAATTTATGTTTTTGTAAATAATCAGTCATATACACATAATGCTCAGGAAAACCTCAGGCAGTCAACTCGACCAAACAGCACAGAGGATCTAGGACTACATGAACTACATTTTCGGTCAACATGATTTCGTTTTTATTTTTATGTTTAATGCTCACGTGTTCCTATATATAATAGTTTGCTAAATGAGAGTCTTTTTATTGACGCAGGGTATTGAAATCTCTAAATTTCCAGATATTTTGACATTTTTATTTACCGAGATGGGGGAGGGAGTTGTAGGAATTTTGTCTGCAGCCATCCACCATTTCTGGCTATGACCTGAATCGCATTTAGGATCGAATTTTTCTTTTTCCAGCTAGTAGACTATAAAACCTACTGCCCTTTATTTATGTGCATCAAGCCATGTTCATCTCTAGATTACTTATTGAAGTTAGTCTCTTGCTCTTACACATATCGCAAAGAACTGATTTCTATTTTCAGTTTAAGCGTTACAACTTTAGATTTAGCATAAAACGAAAAATACATAACTTTCAAAATTTTTATGCAATTCATTTAAATATTTGTTTGTATGAACTAACTGATTTTATTTGTTTCTAAATTTTACCAAGTAGGGACTCTAAATGTCATTTTCAGTAGGAATGATGAAGGTTATCTAGAATGAATTATTTAAAAAGTTTTCGTTTTGACAAAGGCAATAGATAATTACTTTACTTACATTTTTTGGGCTTCGATATATCAACTGACCTCGTTTTCTTAATCATTATTTCTCTTAATGAATTTAAACGTAAAACTCTATTCGGTTCTGAATAAGTCAGAGTGAAAGTCTCACAGATTCCCACGAAGAGCCGAAATGCCAAGGGTTGTCCTTTGAAAAAGTAACGAAAATTTATTTTCAGTTATGTCTTATCTAACATATACAAAAGGAGTTGGTTGGGTTTTATGGCTAAGGGGCCATATTTGGCCAAGATGCCTTATACAACATCTAGAAAATTAACATACACCCAAGGAAAGCTTTACTCACACAGAAGATAGAAATATACCCAGAGAGGAATCGAACATACGCCGCCAACTTTGAGGTGGCTGGATTCTGAACAATTGGAGAAAAAATCCTGATAACTTTATAAAAATAAAATAATTCTATCATTGTTATGTAAAATAAAGCACTTTTTATAGAAAATAAACCTGCTTGCAACAAATAATAAAACCTTATAAAAAAAGGTAGTATATCAACTAACTTTCATGATGTTTTCAAAATGTTAAACACACTTTATAAGGATTTTAAGAAAGAATATGGTGTATCAGTTTCATGAGATGTGTTGAAAGAATAATCCCAAATAAAATAATCCACATTATAAATAACCTAGAAGGAATTTATTAAGCTGCTATGTGTGTAATTAATGTATTTCATTCATACAAGATCTATGTATTGAAAATACAAATATACTAGGGAATAATAAATAGAATGAAATTGGAAATCCTAAAAGTTAGGATCAAGACAGTAACCTAAGTAATTTATTGTGTCTAGTAACGGTCCGGGATTAGTAACCGAAGGGTTGCGAGTTTGAAACTCGATCCAACCAGAGACTGTTGTGTATGTAGGGGCTGTTGCACGTTAAATCTGTCGTGGCATCAAATGCCTTCACGTTGTCTTGGAGTGGAAGTTTGGAGAGTGGGGTGCCAGAGTTCACCTTGTCATCTGACCGTAGTTCAAAATTACGAGATGTTGTCCTCGGATCTTTCCTTTTGGGATTGATCCCAGGCTGTCGCCTATAGCCCATTGTGTTACTCCAGTGCGACGTAAATTCAACTAAATTCTGGTTAAAAAATCAACCTACAAATACTTATCTGAATAGAATCACTCAATAGAGTTCAATAAAAATCATCTGATGACTTCTTTACTATTCTTTCGAAATGACAAAATAAACAAGAGTGATAACATATTTTACATTAGAATTGTTTAATAGAGTTGCGGTATGAAATCAGCCTAATATATCACAACAAAATTTTAACCGTACATAAAAGTTCTGATTACTGGTCTCTCTCTCTCTCTCTCTCTCTAGTATAATGCAATACTATCATACTAATATCTTTATAAGTTGAATTTCAATTGCATATCAGTAAAATTTGTTCTCAGATAAATAGTTTAGTAAAATTCAAAATTATATAGCACACCCTAAAATTTGAAGATTATCATGTAGAAATTGAAGATTATCATGTTTGTGAAGACTGGTATAGGTTATCTGAATTTGTTCTCAACAAAAATAAGTGCGACTGCCTGTAGGCAACTTTCCCGACCGTCTGAAAGCTGTCTGGCTGTTAACACGATTCCATAATACAATAAAAACCAGACAGCCCTTTTTACACTTATTTATTCAAAACAGTTGGAGATATAAGGGCTTTCAACTTGAAAGTTGAAAACCTTTTGAGAATTCGAGGAAATAAAGGAATCTTTCCGTAATCAGAGAAAGAGCGCAAGTTTTGATCAATGGAGTCTTTCTTCTCCACTTTCTTGATATATTTCTTTCGCAAAGCTCTTAAATTAATCATTATAATCATAATTATTCATAAATGTTTAGCATAATCTTTTAAGCAAATGAAATATTAACCAATATGGAAGAACTATAGTGAACCATTAGTTAGTTTCCACAAAGACTATACATATATCATGAGAACTCGCAGGGATACGAACAAATGAATTCCATGCTATATGTTGAACACTTTTAAGCATAAATATAGATAGATCTTTTTCAAATCATGCAAAAATTTTGATTATACTATGATCAACACGTTCCTTGTAAAAGGGCACTGACTGAAAGTCAAAAAGGGCCGGGCAAGCCCCGTTGCCGAAATTTTATATCGGAAGGAGCTCGAAGTTAAAACGCAACATTTTTATGCACAATTAAGATCTTATTAGATTAAAAAACTTTTATGTTATTCTCGTTTAACAGACTATGAACGTTAAAATGATTTCTGTAAGTGCGAGTGTGCGAATGAGTGAGAGATCTTCTAAATCTAAATACACACGAACACTATACAATTATTGTATACTAATCGTGTGCCGAAATTATTTACAAAATAAATACATTAAATACCATTGGCAAACATTCCAACTTGAGATCTCGTTCTTGGTCTAAAGATTTATTCGAATTCCCTAATATACGTGGCACGTATGTTTAGGGAATTTGAAACCAGTGTTTATAATACACGGATATTAACTATTTGTGTATGTAATTTTCCTTTACCACCGTTGTCTTAATTAATACACGGATATTTACGAGTTTTACTAACAACAGACATGGTTTTATTTCACGACGAGTTACTTGGATTATAATCGATTTTATTGAATTTTCAAAATTCTCGCATATTGTGCAACTTTCTGACGTTTCAAACTATTGAACGTTTCAAACTATTGAACGTTTCTCATTTACAATTTAGCGATGGAAGTAAGAAAGTACAAAAAAGTTTGTACTTTCTTACTTCCAAGTGCAGAAAAAACTCAAACTATTTCTCTTTAAAGTAACTCCTACTTTACTCCTCTTGAATAAATAAGAGAGAGAGAGAGTCTATACTTTCCATTCCATTTTATTAATTTCTTTGTTGTTTTCTTATAATTTTCCCAGTAGTTAATGCCTTATGTACATCTTATTGCTCTTTGAGTCTCTAAGCGCTGTTCATTAAGTGATATGTTACTTTCTTTTTGCATTTTATTAAATTTTATCATTCATTTTGTTTCTTAGATGTCACTCTTATATGTACATATAAAATCATATATTAATGTGTACATGTATTTTTATATAAGGCATTAAAAACTAGGAAAATTATATGTATACAACAAAAAGGAAATGAATAGAAAGTAAGACCACTTACTTTTTCAAGGGGAGTAAAGTAGGGGTCACTTTAACATGAAATATTTTGAGGTTTTCTGTGTTTGCATGGGGCATAGATCAAATAACAACACAAGTTAAACTCCAAAAATATAAATTTGGAGACAAAAGATTAAATGTCCAAACAAGATTTTGAAGCACTAAAGTAACATGGAATAAAAGAAAAACAAACCTTTCAAGCAAACAATGAGAAATTGCAACACAGGGTCAAAATAATGCAGCAAGACTGCTGCCAAACCGATGAGAAGAACCATGTTACAAAATCAAAGCAAACAAAAAGATTCAATACTAAAAATATAAACAAGAAGATAATCCTCGTACTATATATAGAGAAAATTTTTAAAAATTAATGTTTTCAATTTCATTTTTTACAATAATTAACAGAAAAATACAAGAATAAAAATTATATTTAGATATGTAATTGCATGTATACATGTATGGTGAAACTGGCATCTTCTAGCAATTGAAGATGGTTGGTTGGTCTTAGTTTTTATGGCGCAAGATCCAAAAATGGATAAGATGCGCAAAGCAAGACAAAATAAGATCAAATTAAAATAGATCTAAAACATCAAATTAACCACCAGACCAACATTGAAAACATGATAAAACGTAAGTAAAACAAAATGAATGCAGCAAAGATGTGGAAGATAAATATATTGAAAACACCAGATCAACATAAAAGAGTAAAATGTATTGTTTAAAATGATGATTTTCAATAGATGAAATGATGGGGGAGGGTAAATGACAGTAATAGAAGGAAATGAATAATCGGTATGTTAGATCTGTGTAAGTTAAGAGGAATTTGGAGAATCAAAGGTTTGGTCACCGTATTTCATCTCACAATGTTGGCTTTCTAAAAGGTAAAAAACATAATTACTACATCAACAAACAAAACAGTATCACGTTTTCATCAATTTGATTGACGTTTAAAAAGAACACGTTTATAACAAGACTCCTTACATGTAAAGTTTAAAAATTAAAATAAGTTTCGCTTGTGAAAGAAATAATATTTTAGAATTTAGACAAAAGAAAAGATTTACAGTGTTTCTCGTTTAAAATACTAGTATCTGGAAAAGGGAAAGGATCATGGTCACTTGATATAAAAGGGGAAAGAAGAAAATATCACTATACCATGAAGAGCTCAAGGACCGCATCATTCATTCCTCATTCGTTTCCTTGTGTTGACTTACATTATATACTATTTACGATGCTGCTATTGTGCTCTTTATGGTGTGATTATAAAAATTTATTCTATAGTTTTAAATTAGTCAGGTTTCTATGCTTTTCTTACGTTTTCAAAACTAATTGAGAAGCAAGTTTATGAAGTAAACAGACAACTCGGCGATCACTGAAAGATATCAAACATTTGAAGTAGCAAAGAAAACCTTTCACTAACAAATATTTGTAAGATGAGTGAATGAAGAAAAATTAAAATAATTTCATTTTTTAAACTTTATTTTACTCGGCCCGCGTGAAATTTGCAGTCTAGCATGTAATGAAGAAAATCACCTACTTCACCACAGTGTTCAAAGTCGGGAATCCCATGTGGAAAAGTATCAGCTTCCGAGGACACACCCTCTAGGTTTCTCTTGAATTCAGGTTCAGACGTATACAGAGGAACGTAATCAGTGCAGCCCCCTACATTTGCACCGAGTGCCCTGTACCAGATTATCGGACGGGTCTCTTGAGAAGTAGTCAAAACTTGTATTCCAAGTACTCAACTACACAGAATTTTCCTTTTTTTGTAAATTGTTATACAGCCTCATTATTATATAAAAGAAAAAGATTATTATAGATTATCTAAATGTTATTAATTATAAATTATCTAAATGTTATTATATTATCTAAAATGTTATTATATAACATTTTAGACATAGTAAACAGACTAAATATTACAGTTTAAACAAACAATGAACTTCGGGAACCTATGGGATATCCAAAATATTTACGTAAACTTTTCTTCCAAAAGTTTAAGTTAGTTAATAGAAGAATTTCGTTCGGGACACAAGTAAAAAAACACATGTCTGAAAAACGATACTAAGAAATCAGAATAGTCCTTCGATATTTTGTTAATTAATTGGGACCTGGAAAAGTACACATTGAGATAGTCGCGTATTTTTTGGCATTACATTCCAGAGGTAAAAATAAACCCATTCTGAAATGCATTGAAATGGAGAACATTTTAAAATGAAACAACTTTTCAATATACTTTCTCATGACACGAAACAGTCGTTAAAAATTGAAAAACTTCTTACTTCCAATATCCTATTTTGTAACTTTAAAATAAAAATGCATGATATGAATACAAAAATAAGATTCGAGCATATCGAAACATGGCACAGAGTCACATAATTATCAGATACAAGTTTAGAGAACACAGTAAAATGGAAAGGAAATCGCGCGACAAAGAAACGAAATACCTCAAATATAAAATACCACATATTCCCGGCCGTGGTCCTTTCAGAAAAATACTCAGTTGAAATGCTATTCATAAACTATTTATGTAATTCTAAACTAAACGTATTCTAAGCAAAAGGTCATAAACTATTTATGTAATTCTAAGCAAAATAAATCAGTGAACCGTGTGTCGAACTTCATCCAACATACATTTACGCTTCTACGTAAAACGTACAGATCCATGAAAATTAAGTATGCTGATAGCTTTCTTACAGAAAGGAAGTTCTCAGCGGTTAAAAGGCTTCGAACAGATTATGTGGAACAGAACTAATTTCACTCTTCGCTTAGTAGCTTTTTAAACATTGTTTAGAATAGAAACTCTTTATCCAATTCCGCGGTTTTTCGGTCTTTCTTCCCGATTTCCCGGCAGCTTTATCCGTTACTGCCCCGGTACCCTCTGCACGGCCTTGTTGCGATGTGACCGTGAAAGTCCATGACAATGAAGGAAAAAGCGTGAGAACTCTATTGCATGAAGCGGATTGATATGTTTATAAACAATGAGCGTTGTTTTCGTTGGATAGGTTGCTTGAACGGAACCCAATGAGATGTTTATTAGATTCCACCGTTAGCTGTGTGATCATTCCTCAAGTTAAAATCAATACTTTCGTATTTGAAGACCTCCAGGGTCAGGTATGACAATACAATTAATTGATTAACATCAAGTTAATGTTGACCATTTGAAGAGGGCATTATTTATATATATATAAATATTTGAAAATAAAAAACACCTTTTTTGGTGAAAACTTATCTTAACCCTCTGAAAGTCACGAGATTCTCGAATAGGTAGTGGGACATTTCCCACCCACAACACCCATAATGACTCGATAACCACATGTACTGATTTTCCTTCCAAGTGGCTTAGACGAGGTATCTTGTTCATCAAGATCTGATCAATTTTTCTAATGAGGGGTAATCTCATTAGCAAACAAAGAGCAATGTCTTTATGATGAGATATCTCGTAACCAAGATATTGCCGATTTTTTTATGATGACGAGATCAAGATCTGGTCAGTTTTTTTCTAACGAGATACCTCGTCGAGACAACCACCAGGAGGGTTGAAATAATTCTAGGAAGGATTATATTGGTCAAGAAGGTCAAAACTAGTTAGAAGTGACTTAGCGAACACTACAGGTTACAGAACAGATTTTTGCGTGTAAACCCTTCAGATGGTTCAAAATTAGTACATCTTACACATGACAAATATTTCTTTTCTGTTAAAGGCTTAGAGCAGGTTTTATGTTACAGAATTAATTTCACTCTTCACTGAATAGTTTGCATTTTAAACATAGTTTAGAATAAACTCTGCCCAATTACTTTTCATAATACTTTCTGTATTTTTCCCAGAGGCCTCTCGGGAATTTTCCGGTAGTCACTGACTGCATCTAACACTCACTCACAAACCAAATGCATTGAAAACCATCAGAGAATTCATTTCTGTCTATTAGGTCAAATATTCAAACTGTTTAAAAGTCAAATAATCTAAATATTTTGAATTGTATATTGTTTTAGGTGGGGTAGTCCTGGAATAAGAGTTACTCAGGCCCATTTTCATTCATCATGTTAAATCCGAATGAAAATATCATCGACATACTATAGGATTTACTTATAAAATGGGTATCATTAAAAGCAATTTTGAAAACGTATCAATAGTTGGAACTTTATTATTAATACATTTTACTAACAAAAATTCTTAAACAGTACTGCTGTTTTCCAGGATATATTCTAACTGTGGAGCACAGTTTTCTTTTTTAAGCAGGCTATAGTTATATGCATGCTTTATCCACACACATGCATAGGGCTTATTTTAATATTTGGCACTGTATAATCAGGCATGTCTACATTAAACTTTCTGTTAATATTGCTCTTAAAACTTGTTTTTTTTATGTAACATTGGGCTGAACTCTTAAAAAAAATTTCATTAAACCAGATGTGTTAAAATATTTGTTTCAGAAAAATTAGAATTATATATCTTAATTTTTCCTCACTACTTCAATTCGAGATTCAAATAAAGGTGTAAATTTCTCACTTAAACCACAAGAAGCGAATAATGCTCTATCATACTAGGGAGGACGCACATTTTAATACAACTGCTTTTCTGATGTATCATGACGCGTGTACCGTACGATTTCTAAATGCTTAATATCTGAATTGTTTTGTTTCAATGTATTTGTTTCAAAGGAGGGAATGCGATGCTTCCATCGAAAGCAAAAAATGTTTCAATGAATAGATGGATACCATCACGCTGTGACTTATAAAATTTAATATAATTTTTCACGTCTGTATTCCTGCTAAGATCTACCCAGAAATTTAAGCCAAATGACGTGTTGCGTTCAGAACATAATTAGTATTTAAAAGGCCTCTTGAATTTACCCGATAGAAATGAATAGAACATTTGCTTTTTTTGTCAGACGATATTTGGTTCTGTTTTTGACAGGCAAAGGTTAGCATCTGTGACTAGTTCCTGAAAGGGATATTTGAGGCTAGTTCATGTAAATGTATTTTAGAAGGAAGATAGTTACATAAGGACTTACCACACGATAGAGCTTTATAGATTTATTTTAAAAACACTTTTATACGAATTTTTGTATTTCAATTTGAAATTAATTCAAGTATTTCCGGAAAATTATTACAGCAGGTGCACCTAACTTCCACATTCTATGCCGTCAATTTTTTAACGCTCGGTTTTTATGCACCATACGACTCTGCAATGTTATTATCTGACTATCACAAGAGCTGCTCATGACTTAATGTCTTTTGCCGAAGAAACGGACCTGTCGTATTTTCTGCAGGGATGTTTGAAGAAATGTTTGTCACACTTGATGACAAATTGGAAATATGTTTGTTAAGATTTTTATCTGTCGCCGCGCAGGTCTAAACTACCAATTTTTGCCACCAACACTCGCAAAAATAACCAAATGAAAATTGAGTCAACCCCAGGGCCACCCTTACTCCAAATGAACGATCCCTGTTTCTATAGCGATCACCATCACTCAGACTTGGTGTTGGGTGTAGTTCTTGTGGTAGACAGAAAGTATTCATGAGAGAGATTTTCAGTGTAGACAAACAAACCAGACAAAATGTGAAGATTTTACTATCGCTACCCAAATGCTCCAGCAGGATATATATCAACCAACCAATTATCATATGTATTCACGTAAAATTACAAAATACATATTTCTGAAATTCCGCCCCTATACTCAGGTGCTCGGAGACTCTTGCTGACAACCTTTAGCTGAGCCTCTGCCCTAATATATTTATCGTTTTTTACTAGTAGTCTACCCCGGGAGGTTGTAGTCGAATCACGTAGTTTTGAACGAGTCTACTAATTAAATTAAGGGACTGCTAGAAACGTACATAATGCTTTCCCACAATTTTCGTCTTTAGCGTCGATTCTAGTTCTAAGTTTATCATTCCATGCCTAAGGCGACAACATAAATAATGTGTTATCGGGGGGGGGGGGACAAGCGTCGACGATCGCCATTCACGCTTTTGCGGCAGGCAGCCTTCTCCTAACCTAATTTCACACCTTTTCAAAATCGACTGCCTTATCGTCGGAGCCGCACAATAGCATTTCCACGTAAGCAAAGCTACATTTTTCTTGAAAAAACAAATTCCAGCTTTTATGTTTCATAAGCTCGAATTTGTTTTGTTTGTATGTGTGGAGTACGAACACAAAATAATTCTCTTAAAACAAAACTGGCAGTTTTTAATACCGTTTCAGATCCCATCCCTAACCAGCTCTGCACAGTTAGTTGAGTTTTATGGCTCAAGGACCATATATGGCCAAGCTGCTCCAAACAACTCCAAATAAATGCACGCACACAAAATGCAAGCTTTACTGACACAGAGGAGAGAAAAACACACAAGGAGGAGTCAAACCTGCGCGCCTATAGGAACAGGACTGGAATTGAGCTTGCATCGCCTACAACTCGCAGGTTGAAAGCGCAGGCCAACTCACTGAGCCACAACGACCCCGCTCTATGCACGGCAAAGACCTTCTAAGAGAGGCGTCATCTGACAGTGGTTCAAAATTACGACGTGTTGTCCTCAGATCGTTCCCTTCGGGATTGATCCCGGGCTGTTGTCAATAGCCCGCTTGTTGCTCCAGTGCGACGTTAATTCAACAACATACCATAAATGAGAGGAATTATCTGTCGAGCTAAATATAGTTAACGGTAGTGGTTCTGCGGTGGTGTTTCTTGCGTGTATTTTGAACGTGACGTCACTTGTTTTCGAATACGGCTTGTTTTTCGAATACGATTTCAACACTCCGCCAATATTCCAAAGAATGAATTGAAAGCTGATCGGCTCAGTGAGTTTACCCACTGCGTTTGCAACCTGAGAGTTGCAGGCAGCGCAGATTCAATTCTTTCATTGTATTTCTCTCTTCTGTAGTAGGTAGGTGAATTTACGTCGTCCTGGAGCAATGCAACAGGCTATTAGCGACGGTTCAGGATCAATCGCGAAGGGAAAGATCAAGGACAACCCCCCCCCGTAATTTTGAACCACGGTAAGATGACGGAGTTAATACGAGCTGGCACCTCACTCTCCAAACTTCCACGCCACTCCAACATGAGGACATTTGAAGCCACGACAAATTTATGGTACACTAGCCCCACGTACACGGTGGTCTTTGGTTGGATCGAGTTTCGAACTCGCATCTCTCCGGTTACAAATCCTCGGATATTTGCCTTCAGGGGTCCCGGACAGTCACCAATAGCCCGTTGTGTTGCTCCAGTGTGACGGTAATTAAAGTACCTACCATACCTGTTGCAAATCTACGACTTTTCTAACAGGGCTACTGCAGCCCTCTCTCATCTGTGTCAGTGCAACTTTCATTGTGTGTATGTCCATTTAATTGATTTTGGGTTTGATCCCGGACCGTTGCCAATAGACCGTTGTGTTGCTCCAGTGTGACATTAATTAAAATACCTACCTACCATTTAATTGACGTTGACGCAGGTTGGACAAATATGGCCTTTGCGCAACAAAAATCCAACCCAACCAACTGATATTTGATTGGTCAAAACAAAGAGGATTAATCTCTAAACATCGCCAAAAAACGGCGGTAAACTTCATTTTAAAGTAACCCCTGCATGAATTATATGAGCATTTCTGTAGCGCAAGAAAAACCTTCGCTTTTCGTCTGGTTTGTTTGCTCTGAAAATCACTCACAGGGAGAGTCCTCTGTATCACACCCAACATATATATAAGTGTCCAGCAGCTAAAAAAAAAATCTTCCATTTTTCAAAATGAAAAATTCAAATAAGCCATTTCAGCCGCCGAATCTCGCGAGCGCGCTTAGAATTTCTTCCCCAATACAGCACGCGCCACTACGTCACGACGCACGCGCACGGCAGCACCTGGAGAACCGCCCCTACAGCGAGTGTGTGCGGGGGGAGGAGGTAATGCTGATCATGTGACCCTTCCATCGGCGAAGACTGCCGGGAGGAAGCTCCCTAGCCGGCACTGTTCGTGGAAACACGCAGGTGCACAAACACTTGTTGCGATTGGGAACCTGCGCGCGGAATCATCGCGGAGTTCTCAGCGTGGCGATTTCGGAACGCAGACGAATTCATCTGTAGAATGGTGCAGAACTGTGCTTTCTTTTACCCTGCTTCGCTTGATTTATCTGTGATTTTTTCAAAACGATTCATTTAAAAAAATAACACAGAAATCGTCTGCGTAAAAAAACTGCGAGGATAGAATATAAACGGATTTTGTTTTGGAAGGAAGAATATTCCAACGAAGGCGACTGCAATTTCGGAGAATTGACGTTTTTTGCTGCTTTCGAAAGGGATAGTTTTTGGAACAGGTGAGTGATTCTTTATTTAGCCCACTTTGATTGGATTTTGCATCTTGTTTACTTGTGTACGTTTGCGTTTTCTGTTGTTTGCTTGAATGACAATGCCTACTTGTTTACATTTTTCGGATGGCTGACAGGAACTGTTCAGAAAAATTTCCGAATCAACCAGATCGCATCGTGTCTATTCTAACTCTTGATTTGGTTGATTTTAAATCCAGTTTTCAGTTGGTTTTATTACTTGACATTCATTGTCTTGTGCTTGGTGCAGTTTGGTCAAATATGACCCTTGCGCCATACAACAGGCGATTTCGTTGTCTGCAATTTTTTTTCACCCGTGCGATCAACGAAATTTCGATTGAAGTTGGATAAAATAGTGTCAGCATTTAGACTATTTCCTTCCATCTGCAAAAAACCTGCATCTAAAAAAGATTTCAGGTATGGCTCAGACCCCGTGGGTTTCCCCTATTTCATCAATGCTCTTGGTGATGACAGAATGTTCTGTCTGAAAATTGCAAATTCTAACACGACTTTTATGGTGAAAGTATAAGAATACCTTGAAATCTCGATTTGTAAATCTGGGAATGGTAGAGATGGTTTGTCCACTGCGCTAGCAACGAATAGAAGGCGCAGGTTCGATTCCTTAACCTACCCTGAGTACATTTCTCTTCTGTTTCTGTTAAACTTTCCTTGTGTATATGTTACTGTGAAAGACCGATATCTGGCAAATATCGATATTCTCCGGTGAATGTCAGCATTCACATAGTCGCTTGGAGTATGTCCGAAATATTTGTTAAATATCATTATTTCTCATTTACACCGGCAAATGTCGACATTCAGCATGCACTGATGGTGAATGTTGAATAAAAATATTTTTGTTGCGTTAAGACAAAAATGCAACTTTTTAAATCGTACTTTATTATTAAAACATATTATGATATATGTCAAAATAGGAAAAAGCTTAAGTAACAGCACATGTAAATAAACTGTTGAACCTAAAACGAACAGCACATTCTAAATGAGAAAAGAAAATAATACCAATAATAAATTTATACATAAATTATGTGATTAACGTTATACAATCTTATTTATTGCAACAACTTAAACTGCCACATCCAGAGGCCTCTCCGCCTTCTCGTTTAGACCCCCACCAGAGCTTATCTGTGCTTCTCGACATACACCGGGCGATGGTCCGAATGTATAATATAACCAAATATTCGGTCTTTCACCGACGTATTTGGTATGTCGACATTTACCGGAGAATATTGACATTCTCAAATTTCGGTCTTTCACGGTAACATATATATCAATTACGTGACGTTCTCCATCTTGTATTTGTAGGCATGCTACCATATCTGTTCGAAAGTAAAGTTCTGAACGTTTTCCTATGGAAAATATTCATCGTTGAATTCTGAAGTAGCATTTCTACTAATTGAATATTTTTATCATTTATAAGGGTACATATAGCTTAACGCCTTACATCTTACTTTCTTTTATACAATTCAAGTACAGAAGTTTTCATTGCAAGATTTCTTTAATTCCAACGTTTAATAGCAATGTTTTTGTCTTGATTTTGATTTAAAAGCGTCAACTTTAGTTGCCAGAATTTTTTTATCACAAATTACTTAAAACGTTGCACCTGCGAGTTGTAGGCGGCGCAGGTTCGATTCCTCCCTGGGTGCATTTCTGTCTTCTGAGTTTAAAATTTTCCTTGTGTGTATGTTCCTGCATGGATGTTTGTAGTGGTTTGGAATTCACTTTATGGCGCAGGACTAATTAGCACAAAAATTGACCTTAGTGACAAACTAAATCTATAACTAATATAATCCTATGATTGTATAAGCTAAATCCTTTTTTGAGTAATTTGTATTGGATTTTGGATTGGCCACTGTTGTGAAAATATCTCGAGTTTTGAATGATTTTACCAGATGACGCAAACACAACAATTGGTGCATAACCACTTTGAAGATGCAAAAATTCATTTAAACATCCTACTAGGTCTAGGAATTCATATTTGTTTGTTTTGCGCACTTTTGCAATCTTTCGAGAAAAATGGTATATACCGTGATAAACAAATTATCCTCTTATGTTAGTCAAAATAAAAGCAATTGCGAAAAAGAACAATAAATTGCAAAAAGGAAACCCTTTGAAAAGAAAATAGCAACCTTCGAATCTAAATAAATTTAAAAAAATTTAAAGCTTAAAAAGAAGAAAATGTTGTAAAAATGTATAATTCACACACACAAACAAATATGTGAGGTAATCAACGAATTTTCTATTCGATAGAATGTTCAACTTACGGATCAGATTGAATGAAATGACTTTTCTATTTGAATAAAACATTAAATCATCAAAAATAGTGGAAAGAGCCCTGGGTAAACGCAAAGAAGTTGCGCCGAATTCCAAAACTTTCAAATGATTGGTGAATTCAATACACTCAGCCTGAGGCAACTTTACCACAAAATCAGGAAATTTTCGTAACTTGTTTTGTGATTGAACTATGAATATTTTTCTTGCATCTACTTCAACTAATTGAAATCGGTCTCTACATGTTCGTCAGTCAGTCCTTTCAGTTTCTCTGGGGCCGCCGTGGCTCAGTGGGTATGTCCACTGCGCTAGCAACCTTCGAGTTGTCGGCGGCACAGGTTCGATTCCTGTCAGGTACATTCCTCCCTGGATGTATTTCTCTTCTGTGTCAGTAAAGCTTTCACTGTGTGTGTCAACTACTTGATATTGTATTGTGGTTGCCAAATATGGCCCTTGCGCCATAAAACCCAAAAAAATCAACCAACCTTTCAGTTTTTCTTTCTATAACTCGGAGCAAGATCAGAGGTAGCTTTAATTTAGAAAACAGTTAGTATTTGCTATAGACACAACTGAACTATTAGTAAAAGTAAATGATAATATATACAGGGTGTCCCAAAAAGGTTGTTCCGCAATTTATCTTTTTACCATTTGGAGATAGGTAGGCAATATAAATTGCAAAAGTGCACCAAATAAGGTAAGTAATTAAGATATGTGAATAAAATTATCACGTGATAACAATTTAAGCGGATACAGTTTTTAATTTCTATACAACCCCTCTAGATAAAAATCCGAGATAGCAAAAATGTTCCTTACCTATATCCCTATCGTTAGTAAAAAACCATATTTCTGTAGGTTGAATAGTAACGGAGATACAAAAGTTTTCATTTTAAGGGGCCCGTATCTAATTTAGAACGATGGCCAAAAATGAAGAGCTAAGTTCTGCATTGCTGCAGATGGAAAACATTTTGAACATGCGTTGTAAATTTCCTTTTATTTTTATTTAAACCATTTTTCCTACAATATTTTTATTGAAGATTACATTGTCTATTATTATTCAGTGCGATTTTCATTTGCAGTTGCAATACTACATTACTTTGCACAATGTTGCACTTTCTGACCGAAAAAAATGCTTTTTAGCATTGTGTATATGGTCCCTAATCTGACTGCTTGAACAGCTGTGCACAAGCGGTATGTCAACTTTTTTTGCTTCATTATACCTCCGTTACTGTTCAACCTACAGAAATGCAGTTTTCTGCTAACGATAGGGATGCAGGTAAGGAACATTTTTCCTATCTCGGATTTTTATCTAGAGGGGTTGTATAAAAATTAAAAACTGAATCCGCTTAAATTGTTATCACGTGATAATTTTATTCACATATCTTAATTACCTACCTTATTTGGTGTACTTTTGCAATTTACATTGCCTACCTATCTCCAATTGGTAAAAAGATAAATTGCGGAACAGCCTTTTTGGGACACCCTGTATATATATATACGAGGTTTGTTAAAAAAATATCCGACTTTTATTCATAAAAAAATACTCGTATTGAGATACAACAATCACACTAATCTCCTTCAAAGTAGTTCCCTTTGGCTGCTACACACTTCTCCCAACGGTTCTGCCACTGTCGGAAGCAGCACTGGAACGCCTCTTGAGATGGTGGTCCGTCGCATTCTGCATGTCTTCTCTGGACTGAAAAATGGTCCCTTTCAGAGACATTTTCAGCTTGGGGAAAAGCCAGAAGTCACATGGAGTCATGTCGGGAGAGTAGGAAGCCTGACGAAACCTAGGTATACTGTGTTTTGGCCAGGAAACTGTCAAATGTGAAGAATGGAAGGGTGCGTTATCGTGATGGAGCTGCCAATTGCTCGCTGCCCACAGATCCGGCCGTTTGCGTTTCATAGCGTCATGAAGGCGACGCAGAATCTCTTGGTAGTACTTCTTGGTGATGGTTGTGCCATGTGGTTCGTATTCGTGATGAACCACGCCACTGGATTCAAAGATGGTCAGCATGACTTTGACATTGCTGCGGACCTGCCGTGCTTTTTTTGGCCTCGGGGATGTTGGATGCTTCCATTGTGATGACTGCAACTTGGTTTCTGGATCGTACCCATAAACCCAGGACTCATCGCCAGTGATCACTTTGTTGAGGAAGTTGGGATCACTGTTCAGTCTCCAGCATGTCCTGTGCGATCTCCAAACGGAGTTGCTTCTGCTCGATCGTTAGCTTTGGCACAAATTTCGCTGAGAAGAAGACTTGAAACCCAAATCCTCAGTCAAAATGGAACGAACTGATTCAATGCTGATGCTCGCCTCGTCTGCAAGTTCTCTGATCGTGATTCGACGATCCTGCATCACCAGGGTCAATGACGATCTTCAAGCATGCGCATTAGTATCGCCTACATACGTGCACCAAACCACGCCTCCCTAGCCTCATTTGTTTACGCACGAAAAATTACGGTCGGATACTTTTTGAACAAACCTCGTATTCACTGCTGAATTTGGATTGAGCATGGCTTGTCTGCAGTTGTGGGGCGGCGGTCGTGGCTCAATGCGTATGCCCGCTGCTCTAGCAACTTGCGAGTTGTAGGCGGAGCAGATTTGATTCCTTCCTCCCCTCGGGGGCACATCTTTAGGAGTGTACGGGCTTCACGAATCCTAGGTACCCTAGTGTTCTATTTTCCCATGGGGTTTACTGCCTCTGGTAAACATGGGGGTCGCGACCCCAGGATGCCAAACCGATCTTTCTTTTTCTCCTCTCCATCTTTTCTTTTCGCAATTAATTGACATCTGTTTTGTGTTTGGCGCAACTTGGTCAAATATGGCCCTTAAGCCATAAAAACCCAATCAACCTTTTTAGGGCCGGAGAGATAACTGATGTCCCACCGTTTCTGTAAGGGTTAAGGTTAGCTATATCAATATTCCCTCATTTAATATTCTGATGAGACGTACGGGGTCCTATTTCCCCAAAAGTATATTTTTATGTGTAAAAGGCATTCATTGGTTAAGTTGTTTCCATCCATCAAATTTCTTTTTAGCAGTTGGGGTTAACATTAACGATGTTAACGATTTTATTGTCATCCCTGTCCACGGATGCTTTCTAAAATAAACGTATTGATTTTAACTTTTAGAATGATCACACACAGCTGACGATGGAATCTGCTAGTAAAAAACTATTAATTGGGTTCCGTTGAGTGACGCTCTGGCTACCTACCCTACTTTAAATACGCTCACTGTTTATGACGTTGAAATATCAATCCGCCTCATGCAGTACAATTCTCACGCTTTTTTCATCATTGTCAGGACTTCCATGGTCACATATCAACAAGGTCGTTCAGAGGGTTAAAGCTACTGGCAGTGACGCACAGCCGTAGGGAAATCGGAGAAAAAGTACAGAAAAGTAAAGTACAGTGTGTACAGTAACATTATTTAGAATAAACTCTTTACTCATTTACAGTAACAGTACAGTTTTTCTAAATAATATTTAAAAGGTAGCGAAGAGGTGAAATTAATTCTGTAACACGTAATCAATCTGCTCAGAACATTGAATCGTTGAGAACTTCCTTTCTTTGAGAAAACTATTAGCGTACATGGCTTGGAATATCTAGAATTTTATGTTGAGTTGTAACTATTGCTCGATTTCCATTATATCTACTTTTAGTAAATTTGTGTAGCTCTTGTTTATGTGCCTATATTCAGATATGCTAGAGTTTATTTCTGTATCTACGTGTTACATTTCGATTTTGAAGTTACGAAATAGGAAATGGAAAGTTTTTATATTTTTAATGAGTATCCTGTCATATGAAAAGAACACTTTAAAAGTTGTCTCACTGAAATGATTTCCGCGTCAATGGATTCTTTCTTTTTACCAACAACCCGTTGTGTTTCTCCAGTGTGACGTTAATTAAAATACCTACCTTTCTTTTTTACCTCAGGTTAATCCTTTTTGAACTCAAGCATATATTAAAAAACTACATGTACTCCAGTGTGATTTTCTGAAATTCTATCTATTAACTGGCAAAATGTCGGAATATTATGATTCTTTTCGACCGGTTTTCAGATATGTACGTTTCTTGCTTGTGTTCCAAACGAAATTCTTTTATTTACTTCTAAAACGAGCTTTCGAAAAGTAAAAATGCACAAAATCCTGACGAATTTAGAGCAATAGAAGAAAGGTTTATAACTCCAGAGACAACATTCAACCTACGCAAATTTCTTGTTTTCAAAGCAAAATTGTTTACAGTAACTTGTGTTATTGAAAAGTCAATTTTTCAAAAATAGCTATCCATAACTTATAAGTAATATTTCTTTTGTGCTGCTTAAAAAGTGTAATATGAATGATAGTATAAAAACAATTTAGTTAGTTTTGACTTGTATATTTCGAGTTTTGCATGATCAGGCTAGGTGTGTAATTTGGTACAGTCGTTATTACGTTTCGCTGATATTTTATTGTTGACCTCGTCATTCGACCGTGATTCAAAATTACGAGGTGTTGTCCTCGGATCTTTCCCTTCGGGTTTGATTCCAGACCGTCGTCAATACACTTGTGTTGCTCCAGTGCGATGTAAATTCAACTATTCAACAACCTTCGTTGTACAAAAAATTTTAATGTTTTAGTTCATCCAGTATTTGGCGAAGCTTGACCCTTGCTATCCAATCAACCAAAAATACCCGATGCCCTTTATCTCATTCATCCCCTGCCCCTAACGAGCTCTGCACTGCATCACAAGACTGGTTGAAAAGAAATCCAGCTTTCTCTCTCACTTTTTCACCACACGAGACTAATTAGATTCGAACGTGGCACCTGCAGCCAAGGGCAGTCGGCAAAGGTAGCCCTTCGACCTCTGGAATCAAACGCATAACCCCATTTGCAGAAGCGATCTCGTCCGACAGACCCAATGACTCGTCAAACTACATTCGCTTCCCCCTAACTCAATATTATTTGGTCACACAACCCCGGTAGCGTGGTGTGTGTTATTTGTGGCATCGTTCTCTGAATGGGCAGGACGTCCCGATTTTGATTACACGCGGTTAAACCAAATAAATAGAAGTTGGGCGTTTTTGCCATACTCGTTCGCTGATTCATCCAGATAAGGAGGAGTGGATTCAATACACCTGTCGTGATTTGGGAAACTTTTCCGCCCATTGGAATGCCATTAAGTATCTTCTAATGCAACATAACCATGTGGATTTTTGTGTTTACCGTTGTTTATAGTAGGAACTAGCAGACCCGCACGCATAGCATCATGACTTTCTTTACCCTCCAAGTGGTTTCGAAGAGATGTCTCGTCCATCAAGATCTGACAAATTTTGCTATTGACGAGATATCTCGTCAAGATAAATTTCGATTTTTTTTATGATGACGAGATCAAGTTCTGGTCAGTTTTCTTCCAATGACGAGATATCTTGTCCATATGAATCTAGTCAGTTTTGCTATGGACGAGATACCTCGTCTAGACAACCACTAAGAGGGTTAATTGCTTATATCTATTGATGACTAAGTGTCGCTACTCGCATTTCATATCTTATTTTAATCCATTTATAATGAATATAGCATACATATTCACATAAACGGAACCGATTTCATACCTTTAAATGAAATAAAATTATGCAAAAATATGTAACAGCATTTTGTTTACTTTTATTGGCGTTAATTCTTATTTCCAATAAAATACATGGCAAACATCACATATTAGTCATCACCATAGTTGGATTCTGAACGTCTACTTAATTTTCACCCCATTGATTCAAAAGTAATTCGACATTTTTTGACGCTAAGCCTATTATCTCTTATCTTCTTTTCTAGGTTGATTCCTATCTTCCAGATTTCTCACTTTCTGTAATCAACTGCTGAAGAATTTCTTGTCTTCGATCTCTTTAGCGCAGCTCTTCGTCATCTGACCGTGGTTCAAAATTACGTGGTGTTGTCCTCGGATCTTTCCCTTTGGGATTGATCCCGGACCGTCACCAATAGCCCATTGTGTTGCTCCAGTGTGACGTTAATTGAAATACCCAACCCAACCCCCTTTAGCGCAGCTCTAGTAATATGTAGCTCTTAGCTCAAATTAAGCATATTAAAAGTTTGCGGCGAGAAATAAAAATTAATCCAGTAACGGTTGACTTCATATCCTTTTCGTATTCCCCGCTCAGCTCATTTGGTCGACTGAATAAAATTGATTTAAGTTGGTATTCATTGGGTATTTTCCTAATGCCAGACCAATCGAACATCACAAATTCGCTTTTGTTATGCCATGATGAGTAAACTACTTTGCTTTTCCCTAATGCATCACGAGGTTCACCTCTCATACATACTACACATTCTAGGCAAAACCCGCTTACAGAAAGGCCACACATTCATTCTAGACGGACAAACATCCATGCCTTACCCTAGATTCAAACCAGGAACCTTTTGATTCAGAAGCCAACACCCTGACTATTACACCGATTGGTCATAGTATATTCCCTACGTTACAATTTTATTACAATACTAGCAGAATAACCCGGCGTTACTCGAGTTGAATTGATTAAATAATTTCCGTTTTCGTTAATAAATTCTAATCCCTATTCATCCCATGTAACAACTACCACACTTTAAAGTTACACAATTGTTAAATACCCAATTTCACAAGTGTAAATGTCGTATTTAACACTTTACATTTTTGTAGAATTTGAATTTTTAGTAAGAAAGAAGCTCTAGAATACCAACGTTATCCAGAATGCATGGTATAGGTCAGAGTCTGCATATAAATGCCTTGTATGTCATTTAAAAACAAGCGTTTCTCAAAATTATCATACAGTAATTAAAAATGTTTTAGAACTAATTAAACCATTATTTACCTTCATTCCAGTTATTGAATGTAAAACGTAAAATTTAAAATCCAGAAAAACATCTTAAAATAGATTTTAGAAAACTTCGAACGAAAAGTAATGAATGTATCTGTTTTTTCACTACAAAATAGATTCTTGGAATGTTACGGACACAAATTTAAAAAGCAAACGATTAAAAAATACCAAGGTTGCCATATTAGCAACCAGTCCTATTTTAAAACGTTTTGTTCTGTATAGTTTTATTCTCTTTATCGTCTGTTCCAAATATTCAGAATTTTTTATACTTTGTAAAGAAAAAAATAAGACTCGAAATAAAGTATTAGAATTTAAATTCCATAAAAATAGTTTTGGAAAATAATTGATATTTCGGAAGCACTAGTAAAACAATCCAAGTAATTGCAATGCTCAATATATCTCCCAGCTACTCGAAAACTACCAAATTATGGTTGATTTAAGTAGTTACTCAGATGTTTGAACACGAAACTTGCCTAAATATGTAAGCACAGAAATTTTAAATAATGCATTCACTAAATAAAATTTGGTGTATCAAATATAAAACATTCAATTAAAATATATTGTACAAAACTTATGTGATAGTTGTACAAACACACAGACAAAATCGAACATAGAACGAAAAGACGGACTTATGTAACCAGTTCAGTCACTAAATGAATGTAAGTGCTCACAGTATACAAAGTTTCATGAAAATATATTTTACCGTTTGGACGTAGTACGGGCACACGCATACAGACAGATGGATGGACCTACAGACAGACACCAAACGGGGAAGAGACGGATAGAAAACTTGATATGGGTCGAAATATTCAATGTACAAACAAACACTCCATTCTTATTTATACAGATTCGTACCATAACAACTTTACAATATTCATACCATAACAGGGCCGCGGTGGCCCGGTTGGAAGAGTAACGGACTAGCAACCGAAGGGTTGCGAGTTCGAATCCAGCCAAACACCGTCGTGTACAAAGGGGGCTGGTGCACGTTAAATCTGTCGTGGCCTCAAATGTCCTCACGTTGGCGTGGTGTGGAAGTTTGGAGAGTGGGGTGCCAGCTCAGGTGTTGCCTCGTCATCTGACCGTGGTTCAAAATTACGTGGTGTTGTCCTCGGATCTTTCCCTTTGGGATTGATCCCGGACCGTCACCAATAGCCCGTTGTGTTGCTCCAGTGTGACGTTAATTGAAATAACAATAACAATAACATACCATAACAACTTTACAATATTCATACCATAACAACTTACTAATACAATTTTATTACAATGTTTATACTATCAGATGCTCGGTCTAACCTTTTAGGTGGAGTGATACATTTTCCAGAGGACCGCAGACCAGTTTGGAAAATGCTACACTAACACATTTAAAAACTGAAAGTTTAAGTTACACTAAAGTTATTTTAGAAGCATGGTAGATGTGCGTGAAAACTAAATCTCTCTCAACGATATTTAGCTTATATTAGCGATATTTCAAGTGGCAACTATAGTTGAGACGACATTAAGTGTGAAGAAAACTCAATTCATGGCTTATTCTTTGTAACATGAAAGAAGTGAGATTTTTATTTGATTAGTAAAAATTTCTCGCAAGTATGAAATAAAACTAAAATCAAAAGAACTTTCACTTGTAGAGATCTACGTAAGCAAATCTTTTACTAAATTTGAACATATATATTTTGCCTTTCGAGGTCAGTACTTTTATTATAATTATATCGAATAAATTTTATTTGCTGATCGGGAAAACATCACTAAGGTAACGGTAAAATAGTAAGTTCTATAAAAAATGGTCGTCAATGAACAAGCGGATTACTTGACAAAGAGGGGTACAACAGTTGTTCAGATTCCAAACAAGCTAATCTCGTATAATTCAAAAAAACGTATATCAAGAAAAATCAAAACTTTTATCAGACTAATAACTAGAAACTCAAATAAACCTTAGGTTAACCATAAATTTATCCCAGATGTCCCAAGGGCGGATGCTGTTGCCGACTTCCGTCTAATCACGATTGTTTGGTTAAACATCTGTACCGCCTAAAAATTCTGCAGTCTATTGGCCCCTTTATTCTAAATCCCAAGTAATTGACACTCGCCACCTGCAATTTTGTACTGAGCACTATAGTAGGGATCTGTGGCCGATACTTTCCAATTTTTTTGGACGTACGTTTGTTATTAACCTTTGTATTGTGTATTTTGTTTTTTCTACTTGCCATTGGAAATAGAAAACACTTTCATTTTGAAATGAATTTTGACAAAAGAATATAAGTCCAAGAGCAGTTCGTTGCCATTTAATTTCAATTCACTACATTTTTCAGTAATTTTCTTTCCTGTTACGTTTAAAATCAAACGCTATCGACGCTGAATTCTTCCATTCCTCGAGCAAACTAAGTCACCTTGGATATTCATTGTCATTCAGCAATGGATGCTTCAGATGATCTACGTGCTTATTGGACGTGAAATTCATTTCGATAGCTTTTCAACGCTTGACGAAATTTTTCGTCTCGGATTTTTTTCTAATAATATCACTCGAGCTTAACGTGAAAGCTGCCTTTTAAAATATAAATGCTACCTTTAAGTGAGACTGGTCTCTCACCAATGCTTCGGTTCAATGATTGTGTCTAAAGGCAATGCTTCTCGTTTTCTCCCAGATTCTGGATTAAAACAACCGTGGCACGTTCTGTTACATAGACGTTACCTTTTCTTTTTTCCTTCAGTCCTTTTCCTTGAATCACAAGGAAAGGTCTCGACAACTCGGCCAAACAATTTGGTCACCGAGAAACGCAGAGTTGCGTCAAAACAAATGGCCCCAGGGAGGGATTCACGAAGGATTCGTTTGTCTCTTCCAGTGTCTCTTGTCGGGAATTGGGGAGGACAGTTGTCCTGCTTAGTGTCTCTCACGAAGCTTTGTGAATTGCAAGTGACATGCTGAATTGAAAACCACAATAAAGAAACTGTTCTTTACACTGTTAATTGAAAGCTTTTTTCATCTGGTGGCATGATTTTGCAATATGGAATCGCTCGTTATGAACATGCGTGACTTCAATTGTCCCAATGAGTAACATGGAGGTAAGTGCTTTTTTATTTCACAAGAACCAGTTTATCTTAAAGTTCGTAATATTGCAAAATAAAATGTAATGAATTAAATATTACAATGTTTCTTCACATATCATAAATAATTCAGGTCTATCGAGTCAACGTATTTTCAATGCATATTCTTGCATTTCAAATAGAAATTTTTTCATACTTCGTACAAAACCCTCTGCTGTCTTATGTTTGGCGCAGGTTGACTAAATATGGTCCTTGCACAGATTTGATGCTCTAAAATGGATTTAAGTACTATTTATGATCGGAGCGTGAAAAAACTTTTCCCTGTAAAACGATTCAAATAGAAAATTTCTAAGGGAAGAACTAGGTAAAAGCTTAAACTGAATTTCAAAGCCCCACTTCTAGAAGAGTAGTCAACTGTTCTTCAATGGATACACTGGTATTTTGTTTGAAATTTTCGTAAACCTTTCACTTCAATCTAGATTTAAAGTAGCTGGCCTGCGCATAGCATATGTTTTAGTTTCTTAATTGTTAATATCTATTGGTGGCAGTGTCGTTACTGACATTTCATACCTTATTTTAAATCCATTTACAATAAACATGCATCGATATGCATATTTCCATACCTCCAAATGAAATAAAATTAATCAAACAAAAAAGACATTTCTTGTACTTGCTGGTTTTTCTTATTCGTACTGCCAATAAAGTGCTAGCAGAATGTGCACACTTCAGTCATGTCACAACAATCAGCTTTTGAATGTCCACTTCAATTGAATCCCATTCACAAAGACGATTCGGTATTTTTTAACATCTAAACCTATTTTCACATTAGCTTGTAACATTTTTTTGCCCTGATTGCTATTTTTCAGATTTATCATTGCCTTCTGTAATCAGATGCTGTATAATTTCATTAGTGGTGAGTTCTTCCGCATTTTTAGCAGCTGTTATGAAACCAAGCATTTTCAAACAAAGGGGGGAAATCCAGTAGTGATTGTACCTTACATTATTTATCCCTTTACATTATTTATCCCTTTGCTTCCATTCGTCAGCATACAAATACTATCTCTTCCGTGCCGCGTAAATTAGTGAAATATACTAGTAGACGGCGCATAACATCTGCGCTTGTTTTTAAATTGCTTATGTCTATTGATGGCATAATGAGACTCTCATTTGATACCTTATTTAAATCCATTTATAATTAATACAAGTCTCTATATGCACATTTCGTACCTTCTAATTAAATAAAATTAATAAAAAATATAATGCAACATTTAATATTCCTTACTGGTGTCAATTCATATTTCTAATAACTGGCAAAAAGTGCATACCTTAGTCGTAGTAAACTTCCGAACGTCCACGTAAATTGCACCCCATTCACTTGTTTAAAGACGATTCGGTATATTTTGACGTCTAAACCTATTTTAGCGTTCTCTGACATTTTTTTATACGATAATTTCTACCTTCCAGATTTCTCATTGCTTTCTATAATCAGACTGCTGAAAAGTTTCTTTAGAGTAGCGAGCTGTTCAGTGTAGTTTCAGCAACATTATGCAACTCCATATCAATACTTTCCAACTCTTTCCCTAGACACGGTTGGCTGCGTTGGGGTTTTGTGGCGCAAGAGCCATATTTGGCCAAGCTTATCCAAACATCGTCGAGTAAAGGACATACACACAAGGAACGTTTTACTGGCACAGAAAAGAGAAATAAACGCAGTGGAATCGAACCTGTGCCGCCTACAACTCAAGGGATGCTAGCAAGGGGCAAACCCACTGAGCTACGGCGACCCGTAGCTATAAGAGAGCGCGTTATGCTTGTATGTTTAAGACTAATCGAATTTATTTTGTGATTACTTTTACTTTTGAAGTGTCGGGCTGAAATAGGCTACAAAAATGCATGGGTATGAACAATGAAACTAAAGAATAAATGTATTAACTTATTTATAGCTATGCATACGAAACCATACAAGATTTTGTTGAATTGTAGTCACAGCTAACTTTTTAGTGTCCATATTTTAATCTTTAGACTTTTATACTTGGGCCAGGGTTTATACCTTATCAAATCGCAACTTATCAATATTTTAAATCATTCATTATCATCATTACATAATTTCATCCTTTTTTGAAAAACATACTGGCTTTTACCACCAAATCTAGTTTCTAGAATTACCGGTTTTAAAGTTTCAGTATCTTTATTGCTTTAAATGTTGACTTATTTTTTAATCTTTCGTTTGTCCTAGTATCTCCATTCTGTTCTTTGCGCCATAAAACACCAAGCAAAGCATAAATTGAAAAAGTTTGCTTGAAGTTCATAAAATACATTTAACCTGTTTTTCTGAATGTTATGGAGAATGGATTCTCTTGCTTTGGAAAATTTTAAAAATCAATTAACTCAACGAACGTGTTCTATTCTCGTTTCAAAATCATATACTTATCAACACTGACTAATAAAGATGCACCAGAATTGAATTTTTGTGAAAAATGTTATGTCATCCCCGCTGTAGTATTTTCTGGATATGAGACATAGTATCGAAAAAACATAATTTTTTCACTTTATAACGCGTGTTTAAAAATTAAAATGTCTATTAAATAATTTATTGTGTATTAGAAATGTTAAATCCGTCGATCTCCACCAGCATAAAAGACATCCAAGACAAAGATGTCACTTCATTTCTTAATATAGGTATATGTACTTGCAGAACGGAGCGATGTAGACACCACTTGACGGATGATATATTATCGAACCTTCGTAATCAGACACTCCTCAGAATAAATTAGCATAAATTGCTCACCGAAACAATGGGAGACCTTCTCCAGCCTCTCTGAGTGATGTTGCCCTTTGTTCCACTTATATTATTCGGAACCCCGGGAGCTGACTTCAATTTTTCATATGAGGTTCTGTCTTAAAGAATGGGTGTTCTTCATTTTTATGAGTTTTTGAAGTCTCTTAGGCTACGCGTGAACTAAGGTTGAAGGGATGCTAGGAAGCTTAAAATTTTGTCGCTTTTTCCTGCTTACTTGTACTTCAAACTGAACACATTTGTTGACTGTTTGAAGCTGTTTTAGGATGAAATCTAGCCTGAAAGCACTTTTATCACAATTAATTTCTGGGCTCTGGGTAACATTGATAATCCACAGAAACAGGTTCCGTAATGAAAAAAAAATTTAAAACAAAATACTCATGAGGATCATCTAATGGGTGAAACTGCTCCATCGTGCCACCATTGTCAACAATCTAACATTTTTCAATTTTTAACTAGATAGAAATTTGACTTTTATCGCAGCTGATAATGAAAGTTATAATCTTTGATAGTAAAAAATATAAGAATGAAGTAGAAATTATTATGGTGCACGCGTGCAAAATTTCACATATTACTTTTGTAAACACTTTTTTGCTTAATCCAATTTTTTTCTCGGTTAAATGAATTACTTAGTCAGGGAAAAGTTCATTTTGCTCGTGAAGTATTTGATTTGTTTGCATCCTTAGGAAATGTAAATATTAAATACTATTACTTGCATATTAAATACTATTACTTGGATATTAAATACGTTTTGTAAATATGAAGTATTAGACACGCGTAAATACAATATCTAATTTTGAGAGTAAGAAAGAATTTAAAATCTCTGATCTTCCAAATAATGACGTGAGAGAAACTGCCTTTTTAAGAAGCTGTGACAAGATCCATTATGTAAAAACAACCTGTTACAAAGAATTTTCTGAGCTTAAACATAAAGGCAGTGAACTGCTGTAGTGATTGCAGTGATTGAGTAGGAAGTTCGAAAAAATTTGTCTTCACTTTTGAAACGCAAATATCAGAGAAGCACTTCGAGAAACTCAATTATAGTCAACAGGAGATGGAGAATTAATTCACTAGTTAAAAAGGTCTGTAAACTCAGTATGACTCAAAGAAAGCGTTATGGAGGAAATTTTATCAACTAAAGAAGTAAATTTTTGCTACGGATTTGCAAGTAAATTCCAATGAAATTGGGAACACCTGTGACGGACAGAAATGATAAACGTAATTATCAATATTACATCCCAATTCCACATTACAAATTCTTGTTTCATTTTATCAGAATCACTCGTGAAAGGAAAGATTTCAAGGAGAATTCGGCAGCACTAGGTCAAATTTTCAATTTCAGCAAATTCTACAAAATTGAACAAGAGACCTTTATCAGATTGAAAGTGAAATTGGGAAGATAATCAAGTAAAATTTGTTGCAATGTCCATGATGCATGAGTTTTAATGTTTGAGCTTTCAAATAGTAGTTTGATGTTCAGCTTCATTTGGTATTTTAGTGTTGATTTGGGGTTTCTTTGTTTCTTATTTCGCTGTTGTCATATGAAACTTGTAATATGCATAGAATGGGAAGCAAATGCAATGATTGACAATAATAACCATCGCCAGTAACGGCGATAATTTTGGAATATGGTGACCCTTCATAAGCCTATCTAAATAGTCTTTTGGCGACGAAAATTTCAGTCGCCAATTTAGCCATAGTCCGGTAACGTGTTCTTGAATGTTAACAATTTTGTTGCTGTTGCTTCAGGACTCAAAAGGCAATCTTTAATTTTTTTTTCTAGTTGAGATATTAAACTACATTCCTTTTTTCTCGTTTTCGTCAGAGCTTTCCTTCATTTGATTTTGCATGCCTATTAAGAGTGAAAAGTCGTCATTTTGTAATTTTTCTTAGCAGTTTGAAGGTAAAGGGAATAAAAGACAACTTCCAAACTTCAGCAATAATTTTATCATACCTAGTACTGTAATTGGCATGAATTTTAATGATGCCTTTAAATTTTCGCCCTCAAAACGTTTTAATTTTGTCAAAAATTGTCAATTTTTAATTTTTTGTAATTAAGTGTTAGATTAAACATGATTAAAATTGTTATTTCCAAATAGACAGAAAGGAAAATTTTCATATTACAAAAATATAAAGTATTTTTGTCTGCGTTAAGTAGTTTTCGAGAAAAAGATCTTCACGCTTGCAATGATGATGCAAAGTGATTTCACAAATACTCTTCAAAGTTGAAAGTCCTTAAAATGCTTGAAACATCCAAAATATTTAATTTTGAACCAAAGTACACTGCTGGCCACCGTAAATGCAACACCCTGAAGGAAGCATGCAAATAATATGAAATTTACAACATGCATTAGCGGAGGTGAGATATGCAAATGATTAGAATTTCAGCGCAGACGCACATCACGCGCGCCTGTGGCGCCACTTCAAAGCGCTATTTAAGGCTTGGAGATTTCGACGATTTCAAGTACGGCAATTGTGTTTTTCTTGTGGTTTTTTTCAAAAAAACGATCAATTATGCCTCGTAGAAAACAGCGATCATCTTTTGATCAAGTATCCGAGTTCGACAGAGGAAGGATAGTGGCCTACCGAGATTGTGGATTATCTTTCAGGGAAATCGGTAGTCGTGTTGGACGAAACCAAACAACTGTAATGCGGATATGGGATCGTTGGATGCAGGAGGGTACGACGGACCGACGTGTTCGATCGCATCCACCTCAGTGCACCACTTCACGTGATGACAGGCATATTGTGCGTATGTCAGTGACGGATCGCTCAGCCACATCACGAACCATAGCACAGCACATTCAGTCTGTACCGCATCATCCAGTGTCTGCGCGTACCATTCGACGCCGTTTACAGCAGAGTGGTCTGTCCGCAAGACGTCCATTGCTTCGTCTACCCTTGACGCAGAACCACAGACGTTTCCGCCGCCAATGGTGCGATGAAAGAAGGATGTGGACGGCAGAATGGAATGAAATTGTCTTTACTGACGAGTCACGCTTCTGTCTGCAACACCACGATGGTCGGATTCGAGTCTGGAGACACCGTGGAGAGAGGATGCTGAACAGCTGCGTTATGCACCGCCACACTGGTCCTGCACCGGGTATTATGGTATGGGGCGGTATTGGATATCACTCTCGCACTCCTCTAGTACGCATTGCCGGTACTTTATAAACAGCCAGCGCTACATCTCCGAGGTGTTGGAGCCAGTTGTCCTTCCTTACCTTCAGGGCTTGCCCACAGCCATATTTCAACAGGATAATGCGCGACCACACGTGGCACGCATTGTCCAAGGGTTCTTCGTCAATCGCCAGATTGAATTGCTTCCCTGGCCAGCTCGCTCTCCGGATCTTTCGCCGATAAAACATGTGGTCCATGGTTGCTCAACGATTGACCCAGAATACATCCCCAGCTGCCACACCAGATCAACTTTGGCAACGTGTGGAAGCTGCTTGGTCTGCTGTACCCCAAGAACACATCCAAAGTCTCTTTGAATCAATGCCGAGGCGTGTGGCAGCGGTGATCTCCAACAATGGCGGCTACTCTGGCTACTGATTTTGGCAGGAACCACACTTCACAGAAGTCTATAAATTTAATCATTTGATACTTGGTCAACATGTTATCTACAAAATAAATTTTGTTATGATATCTCTTGTCTTTCTTGGTGTTGCAATTTGGGTGGCCAGCAGTGTATATTGGATATCGCTATTTATGCATAAACTAAATCTCTTGACCAAATTTCATGAAAATCCGCCACAGTGCGATGTCAGCGTTTCTTAATTTTGCTCATTTCATATGGAATGACCCAGATACTTTTAAAACCCAATTTGCCACAATTGTCACTAATTTAGCTCTTTTAACTAATTTTTAGGCATTTTCTATTTTTGATAGTTGCACGTTCGTTTTTAGGTCGTAAAAATCTTCCAGGTTCTTTTTTAATGTAGGTTGGCAGTTATGCATAATATATTATTGTTATCTGTTACAACCAGTGGTTGTAACAGACTTAATACTGACTGAATACTTAGTGGCTTTGAATTGGTGGTTGTCAACCACCAATTCAAAGTGGCCAAACTTGAAATGCCATTTTGTAGTAGCACGGAAAGATTGCCACAATTTTTGTTCACTTTTAATAAAATTCAAAACAAATAATTTTTGTTTTGTATGGATGCATAAACTTGATGACAGAAGCCATCTGTGTCATCCTTTTACTTTATTTAGAATTCAAGCCATCATCCTTTTTCCAAACAAGCAAACAATGTAAAAATATTTTTGTTTTTATCTGAAGAGTTTTCATTCCAAAAACAGTATCTAGGTAGCTCTGTTGGAAAAGTAGCGGATTAGCAACCGGTGGGTTGTGAGTTCGAACCTAGGTTCAACCAAAGACTGTTGTGGCCTCAAATGTCCTCACGTTGGTGTGGTGTGAAAATTTGTTCAGTGGGGTGCCAGCTCAGGTGTTGTCCTCGGTTCTTTCCCTTCGGGATTGATCCCGGACTGTTGCCAATAACCCTTTGTGTTGCTCCAGTGCGGCGTTAATTCAACTCTCCCCACAAAAATCTACTTTTAGTAAAATAGTATTTACTCTTTCTCTGTTTTTGATGGAAACTATTGGCTTCCAGTGATTTTTCATGAGAGTATTTGTCTAAGACGGCGTAATATTGCTTTCCTCATGAAATAGTGATAACATCTACGATTTTTTAAAAGTGGATTAGTCGGTTTTTGAATGAAAACTCTTGTCATTTTTTTCAACATTTATCTGCCATTTCAAAAATCCCCCACGGGGGCACATCTTATTTAGGTGTGTGTCTACGGGCTTCATGAACCCGAAGTACCCGAGTGAACTGCTCTTCTCCCATGGGATTTACTGTCTTTGGTAAATATGGGAATCGCACTCCCGGGGTATCCAAGCGATCTTTTCTCTTTTCCTTCTACTGTTCTATCTCCCACCCCTCTTGTTTTTCCCTTTCATATGTCTTGTGAATAGCATTGTAATTATGAACAATTTTGCTTTGAAATCCAATTATCATAAATCGTCATCAATCATATCCATCATATCAAGATTCCATTTTGAGTTCCCCAATTTCATTTACTTTTTTAAAAAGTATCCATCACTATGAGTTTTTTAATATTTACTTATGAAATGTCAGTTCTTTTTCGGACCCGTATGTTTGCCGTGTGCGGCGTCCCGTATCGGGGGAAAATGAAATTCTGGGGTACCTTACGTATGCCCTTTGGCCCATGCTTCAACTTAGACGGGTGATCAGAATGAGCCCGCTCTGGTCAATCGGCTCACTTAAGCTCTCTGGGTTTCACCACTTGAGAGTGCTTAGCCCCTCTGTCGTGCTGGACTTCACTGGTCTTAAGTTTTTTGGGTTAGTGCTGCAGCTAGGGATGCCCTGGGTGAACCGGTGGATCCACATCCCGATACTGTAGCAGTATATCATGGTGGTATCTTGGAAGTGTGCTGAGGCTGGAATGTTCCAGAGTCAGTAATCACTTTCCCTTGTTGGACTCCGTGGTGGGTATGACCCACAATGAAGAAGTTAAATATTCAATCTATGTATCCAAAAATTTCTTTCCAAACCCCCAAAGATGCTTTAAGTGTCAGAGGTTTGGACATTCTCAGGCTTCATGGCGAAAATTGCACGGATGAACCTGTATGCTTCAATTGTAAGGGAAATCATCCTACTTACTCCAGAGGTCTTGTCCTCAATGGAAAAAAGAAAAAGAAATTCAAAGTATAAAGATAAAACAAAATATTTCATATCTCGAAGCAAAAAACTAGTAGAAAGTCACACCAAGAGCAAATATTTCCTACGCATCTGTAATTAAAACGATGAAATCCGTTGCTATCCAAACAGATACCATTCCCAATAAAGAAATTTAAAATGCCATTGTACAAAACAAAGAAACAATCGTCCAAGAAAAAGATGCAACCATTAAAAAATCAACAAAACAAACATTCCCAAACCATCTGATCTTGATCTTAAACACACTTCTAAAACAAAATCACAAATGAAATTAGATGCTATAAAATCTAATAGAATCGATGAAAAGTACTGGGAGACCTATTCTTCATCTAACTCATCCGGTGAGAAAATGGAAATAGACAAAAATAAAAAGAGTAGGAACAAACACTAGAAATCTGAAAGAATATAATGATTAAAATATTTTGGAATTACCAAGGCTACCGTAACCATGTTGAGAATGAAGGCTTTGATTGTTGGCCATCCTGTATGTCTTGGTCTTCAGGAAATTTTCGACACCAGCATTATGCGCAAAAATTGGAAGATATATCGCCGCAAGAGATAATTTAAAAAACAATCATGCTAGTGGTGGTGTAGCACTTCTGACTTGTCGGATTGTCCATCATCGGCTGTTTAAATTTCATACTTTCAAAAATTCATGCATTTTTATTTTGTACATGTGTAAATTAAATTCTTCAGTCTCATTAGTTATGCCTCAGATGATGATCTTGTTTTTATTATCTGACTATTTAAATATTTTTATTCTCATCTACATATTTTACATGTTTTAAATTTACCTTTTATCTTTGTCTTGGACTTCATTCTTAAATGTTCTGCGCTTTTATTGGAATATATTCTGTCTTGAGCTTGGCGCAGCTTGTCCACTTTTGGAACTTGAGCCTTTAAACCCAAATCAACCAACCAACCATTTCAAAAATCTAATTTTCTCACATAACAACTTCACTGTTCAAAATCTGAAAAGAAGGCAGAGTAAATACTGACTGAAAAAACAAATCGAGTAAATAGTGGCTGAAAACTAAACAAAGCAAAATGTCAGCAGTGTCAGAATTTCCATGAAACAACGCTGTTATGTATCCCCGGCTAGTAGCTTCTTACCGGAAACAAAGAAGGCTGCGTATTCTTTGAACGAATTTCACGGATATTAAACATGAGGTATGAGGAAAATAGCAAAAGAAGGCTCTATTTATTTGGTTTTCGGCTGAAAATCCCCATTCTTTCTACAATTTGAGACTTATGACTATCATCTTTGGGAATCGTCCTCCTTTCTTTTGCCTCGTTGAAGCCTAATACTGAGTAAACTGAGCGCTCATTTTCATCGCAAAGTTTTACAATGAATGCAATTTAGAAATGTTTTTGTTTTGGCATTAGGATATGCTGTGATCAAATCGTAATTTTTGTGTATGTCAATATTTTCAAGATATATTGGACAAGACTACTTGTCTTAATCAAATCCTCCTGGATCAGCTCCGCGGTGTGGTCAAATTCAAAATCTACTTGGAAAATAGAGTGCTGCCTTTCTAAATAATCTGAGTAAGTTATAAAACATAAAAGTTTAAGATTTTTGCAGTGAAAAACGTATGAATCTTGTTTTCACCAAAAGTGACTATTTTTGCTCCAAGCCCTTCAATTTTAGGCTTGCTATTGTGCTCAAGTGAAGTTTTTAATGTTAGTGACGGTTAAAACGTCCCATTCAGTTTGATAGTTTGTTTACAGTATTTTACTTATTTATCAAGAAATACGACTCTTTATTTCAGTAGATAAAAACAGATATATTTGAGAGGAAGAAACAAAGCAGTGTTTTTAGGATTTGTAGTTGCCATCAATAATGCCAAATATCAGTTTAGATGCTGCATATATGTTTTTATAAAACCTCAGAGCGACAAAAATAAACACATATTTTTTCTATGCTGTTCGGTGAAAAGACAATCCACCCTAAGAATTTGTCATTGGAACTTATTTTTTATCATTCGCTTTACATTTTGTGCCCTTTGGCATAATGTTCGTTATATATATTTTCATTGATGTCTTTCTCTAAAAATTGAGACACACAGGAGTATTCTATTCATAATCAATACACTGAAACAAAAGCTTTTCAGAAGGTTTTTTTCCTTATAATATCGAGTGGGCGTCGCTAAGGACCATTTTTTCTCAACTACTTCCTCCTTTCCAGAATGGCCATAAATTCTTCATCCGCGGCCTATATTTCACCCCTACCCTACCCTTCGACACCCCTATTAACCTCTGAATTCAACATCTCGTGAAAAAATGAGGTCTTATATCACATTTTTACCGCCGTAGAAGTGAAATAATTCAATACAAATCGCCTTCGTTGAAAGTTTTAGTGTAACAAATGTGATCGGGGAATGAAGAATTGGTACATAAATATAGTGAGGGAGGGATCAAGAGCGTCTTTTGTCCACTATCTACCTTCGAGGGAAAAAGAAAAAATATATAGGCGTGTAGAAACGTGGTTATTTCAAGGGTCCATAATTTGGTACAATGAAAAGTTCCAATATTTCGTGCATACCAAATTTCCAAGTTAGCATGTTTATTGTTTCCAAGACTAATTCAATAACAACGCATGACTTTGCTGATTCCGTTACCCTTTGATTTGCAGGAGGCAACTGTGATCAGCTGCGTGACTCAGTGATATTTTGTGTCTTGAAGAGGCCTAGCCAAAACCCAAATCGTTAGGTGAGCCATCTTGACGAGTAACTATTTTCCCGCGGCTCAGTGTTTCAAAAATTCACTCATTCATCAATCAGATGTTTGCTTTTCTTTAAGATCTCTAATTGAATGGTCTATTTCAATGGGAGCTATATTGTCCTTTGTCTTGGGAAACCTTCTTTTTTCAATTCATTTTGATAAGTGAAAAAATGTATAGTACAAAAGACGCCTTTCTGACATCTGCAAAATTTTTTTTTCATTTCTAAAGCAGCATTTATACAGTAATTTGCGAAATATAGGTAATAAATAATGCCTGTTTAAAAATAAAACTATTCCAAACTATTAAATATTCTTCCTTTCCGTGCAAGATTATTCCGTAATCACCTGCAAATCTACTTGAAAAAAAATGAAAACTTTATTTACGTATTTTAGTCTTTGTATATTTTTAGATCTCATGGAAGGTGATTTGATAGTTTTCTTATTGCATTTCTCTTTAATTTTTTCTTATATTTACTTTTAATTTTTGTCGTGACTGGCTAAGATTATGTGTGACTAATGAACCTCGCTTTCCCAATCCCGATCTGAAATATCAAAGAAAATTTTATGTTAGTTTTCAAGATTAATTCGACATTACATGCATTAATTTCCTTTGATTCACAGAAATCTGTTACAACAGCAATTTAACGTGATAAGTTAGTTGACTGACTCGAAATGTTTTGTCTTTCGAATCAATTTAAAAGTATGAGATTGTATTGTTTTCAGTTTTTCAATCATTTCATTCGCTTAAGTTGTTCTAAATGTTTGATCGAATTGGTTATAAATACGTTTTTTGCGAATTAATTATTGGGATGTTATGTAGTGGTGCTATATTGAAATGGGAAAAACCCAAAGAGTTCGTTTACAATCTCAAAGTATATAAGAAACATTTGAACGATTCTTGTTGCCCTGTAAAGAACTAGACTCCACCCAAAAAAGCGATTTACAAACAATTGTAGCAATTATTTTTGAAGCAATTTTTAATCTTTTTCATCTCATAGCACAAACTAAATACTAAAATTCTGCGGCACACCAAAAAATGCTATATTTTTTGTCGAGTTGACAAAAAGAGTATAATTTTGAATGGTTTACAAAAAAATAGAAATTACTTACCTTTTTAACTCTAAGGCTTTTGAAAAATTTTATTGGAACAATTTATTTGATACTTCGATTTCTGCTCCAAATTGACTTTTAAAGAATCTTTCTAAAACAATTTTATTTGATTCTTTGTAATAAAAAATAATGCTCAAAATTGTTTATATGGATATTACGAAATTATTTGCGAGCATACTTGTCAAAAGTTTAAAACCAAACCATTAAAATAAATAAAATAAATCTTACACAATTTAAACGATATCACCATCCTTTTACCATTTATTAACCGTTCACCAGTGCCATTGTTATGGCACACTGGTTGAAAATCGTTGATCCAGACAAACGAATGTATCTTTTCCCAATATTTGTATCATCAAACGTTCGGTCATTTTTTAAAAATATTGGATGCTATTTATGCTATTATTTTCAACTCATTTCAAACTAATTTTTAGAGTTACATAGTTCTTTAATTCAGGTGACGAAACAATATATTTAATATAAAAAACGGCATTTTCTAATGCGGTATGCATCTGAGAAACATATTTATGTTAGACAAAGTTCATATTTATC
The DNA here is from genome assembly GCA_933210815.1 of Meta bourneti. Classification (NCBI taxonomy): domain Eukaryota; kingdom Metazoa; phylum Arthropoda; class Arachnida; order Araneae; family Tetragnathidae; genus Meta; species Meta bourneti. The sequence goes on from OW119923.1 coordinate 56,517,366, forward strand.
CAGATTTTATATTGATATATTTGCTGATTCATTTTTAAAATTTCATTAAAAGGTAAGCAAAAATTCACTGTAACGGGTATCATTATATACAAAACCTTAATTAACAGTCACGTTTTACGAAATTCCAAAAGGTGAAAAGTAAATCTGGATTTTTCCATCCAAATTCCTTTCGGATATTCTTGATTGCCCACTTTATTGCGTATTGATATATTCGTTGATTCATTTTAAATTTGCGAAAAATGTAAACAAAAATTCGCAGCAACAAAACAGCTTCATTTGATACAAACCCTAAATTACAAGCCACATTTTATAAATTTTTATCAAATTCCAAAAAGCAGAAAGCGAGTCTAGATTTTTCCATCCAGATTCCTATCAGAAAATCCAGATGTGGTGCACTATAATTAAACGAAACTTTATATTTACGTTTTCCAACTACTTCGTACTATTTGACCTCTGGTGACTTTTGTCAGCATCGCTGTATCATTTCTGCCATGCGACTTGATGCACTGCATTCCCTAAGGGTCATTAGAATCGTTTCTACACCCTTAAGTATTTCGGCACACCCACACTGGAACCGCGCATGCTCTGAGGATCCCCGTTTCCCAGGTATCATTTTTGAAGTTGCTTATCACAGATTGCTATCAATTGGGCACTCAATTCTCTAAAGATGTGTGTGGGGAACTAATACTACATGGGGCTTATAATTATGTTTCATACTTTACTGCTATATTGAATACACTTTGAGCACATTCACTTCATTTTTGTACCATTTTTCATGTTAGTCCGTTGGGGCTCAGTGGGTATGCCACTGACTGCGCTTAGCAACCTGCGAGTTGTAGGCGGCGCGGGTTCGATTGCTCCCTGGGTATATTTCTTTAACCTGTCAGTAAAGCTCAGCCAATAGAAACGTTCCTGAGATTCTTCTAGCCACAATCGATGTGGTTATTTAGTCATTAAAGGTGATGCAGGGTTAAAAGTGATCTAATTGGGAAATTTCGTGACTCAGGGCTAATATCAAAACAAACCAAGAATATTGAATTTTGTAACTCCTGCCCTTTTGGTAATAATTCAGTATAGCCTTTTTTATCATTTTACTTTTAAACCTTTGGCCTAGTTACAGAAGCTGCTTTATTTTTTATTTCCTAAATATTTATTAAGCTTGTCCACCCCCTATTTTTTCCCGTCTACCTGCAAGTGCATGCCCAGTAATCCACTCTGGAACAGCCCCTCAAGTATATTTAGATATTGAATTAATATAAATGTAGAACACCACACAAATGAATACCGATTTAACATTTCGAAAGAGTCTCTTCTATTCGCTATTTGGTGGGAATCGTAAAATCGGGATAAATTTAATCATAGAGACTTCGTGGCTAAAACCGGTAATCTAATCATGGAGACTTCGAAGTCGAAACCTGTAAAGCGTAATGTTAAACAAAGTGATCTATTTACTTTAAAGACAACTAGCTGAATTAGGAATTGCTCGGGTTGAATTGCTTATAATTCATCGTAATATTACTCAATATTATTCCTATGGAGATTTCGATTTGTTTTTAGCCCCCGTGCAGACCCAGGACAAATCGAACGGGGTTAATATGTAGCCTATGTGTCCCGTACAATTTTACAGGATGAATGTACCAAATCTAGTGTGAATTGGTCTGACATTGATCGTATAAATGCGCAATGTTATTCCTATGAGGATTTCGAATTGTCTTTAGTCCCCTGTACCATATCGACGATAAAAAAGACCACTTTCTATAAAAATAATCTTATAAAAATTTACATTCCAATAATAAAGCTACAGTTTAAGAATTTTCTGGATACATAAACGATATGATACTGAGCGATTTTCAGCACCCATCTGCGACGGGACTTTACACCCCTCTGCACACCCAAGACAAATAGTACGGGGGTTAATATGTAGCCTACATTACCCGCAAGGTTCCAAAGAATAAGTACCAAATTTGGTGTAGATTAGTCAAACGGTGTAGATTTGTATAGAGAACAGACAGATGCCAACTCTGCTTTATATGTATAGATATTATAGTGCTGCTCCAGCGAGAAAGAAGTTGAGTTTGTCAGTTATTGGTTTTGAACAAAGCTATTAGTTTAATTAGGGGATTCAGTAACCTAAACAAATCAAATCTCTTCCACAAGTGGTGTCTTAAGCGCGTATTCTGGTTCTAAGTTTCTCGTTCGATGCCGAAAGTAATAGCATGGATGACGAATTGGCTGAAGGAAACTTCCATGGCAATCGACTCTCATGCTTTTCCGTACGGCAACCTTTACTTAACACGCTTTCACACCTATTCAGAAATCAATTGACCCAAGGCCGGAAGCCTTTTCGTGGGAGCTGCACTATACGTGTTAAAATGCTTTTTCCTCCAAGTATTATATTTGAGGAACACAAAATCACGAAAATTCCTTCTATTAATACCATTGTTCTGATGTTTTGGATAAAACTCCGAGTCACAAAATCGCGTTTTAGATTGCACTGTTTGGATTTGTGACTATCACTATCGAGAAATCGGAAAATGAACTATAAATTGTGTGTGGTTGGTATTTTTTTTATAACGGAAGGGTCCACATCTGACCAAGCTGAGCCAAGGCCATCTAGATTTTCTTCCAGATGAGCTTAGCAATGTTTTTCCGTCAAGTAAATGAACACAGAAAGAAAGTTTTATTGACACAGAAGAGTGAAACTCGCCCAGGGTAGTTGAGGAATCGAGCCTGCACCACCTACAGCTCTCAAAATTGTAAGTATGATTTGTTGAATCGCGTTTGTTTCTTTATTTGAGGTTGAATCTTTTTCGTTGGGATGGATAATATTGAATTATGTAATTCGTTAAACTAGCAGAAGGACAAGCACATAGCATCTGCTTGTATCTATTAATGGCAGTGTCATTATTCGCATTTCATACCTTATTTCAATCCATTTATAATGAATATAGCATCTATATTAATTCATACATATTTTCATATAAATGGATTTAATTCATCTAAATGAAATAAAATTATCCAAAAAATATGACAGCATTTTGTTTATTTCTACTGATGTTAATTCTTATTTCCAATAAATTGCATGGCAAAAAGTACACCTCATTCATGTTACCACAATTAGATTTTGAACTCCTATGTATCTATAGAGGTTGGTAAAATGGGTTACATAGTAGTTTTAATAATTAATTTGCTCTTAAACGCTTCTTAAGACTTTCTGTTGAAATGTCTAAAAAATGGAATTTAAAGTTTTAAAACTCGTGCTTTTTATGCCTTGCTTCAAATTTGATGTAAATGAAGTTTTATTTTATGGAGATTTGTGCTCTTAAAAATCTGGATGCGTCATCAATCAAGTAAAGAATGTTCATTTTTCTCTTTATGAAATTTTTATTTCGAAACAATTTAAATTGAAGGGAAATATATTGAACTTTTGATGTTATGTGAGCTTTGCTTTTCATATAAAGAATATGAAACCAAATGATGCAGATCAAATTCTAACTGTAAATAAAAATATACTCGTTTCAAATTCTTTGGACCGCGTGAAACATACTATTTTCATCTCTCGCCTCACTAGTCAATGTGCGATATTTTAAGACTTGGAACTTGACTTAAACACCATTAGTCTCGCTCGTTACATCTGATTCACACGCGATAAACCTGTGCACGCTAAACTGGTGAGATTCAATGTATACTTGTTTAAGTAATAGCTAACAGACCCGTGCATAGCAAATGCGCTAAACTTTCTTAATTGTTAATACCTATTGGTGGCAGTGTTATTACGCACATTTCATACCTTATTTAAATCCATATATAAGTATAAGCATCATTCGTCCAAATGAAATAAAATTAGTCAAAAATATAAACGGCACTTGGTTTACATCTTTTAAATGTTCTTTTACTGGTGTTAATTCTTATTTCCAATAAAGTGTATGGTAAAAAGTTCCGGTTTGTGTATGCATACTTTTAGGGTTTGGAATACGCTTTTAGCCGTGCATCCCGGTCTAATTAATCTACGTGTAGAACAAAAATAATCACAAGACAGCAAACGAAACAGAATTTGGCTGCCCCAAAGAGGCATGATTTACAAATTTTTTTACACTACTGTTAAAACTTCCAAAGTTACAAGTAGCTTAACAGCTACAAGTAGTGCCTATAACTTCCACAAAAATTACTTGGTCATTTGTTTTCCAGTCATTTTTTTTGTATCTGGCATCTTGCTGCAAAACCAATAGTTCAATTTACCATACGGAATGTTTTGGTAATTATGATTTTGATTCCTAAGAAATTGTGGCAGTCACTTTTAATCGCTTTCTGGAATCTAGTTTGAGAACAATTTTCAGTACTGTATTTCTAAATAGGTTGCAACCCAGAGCAGCAAATTTAATAAAAGTTTTTGCTGCAAAAAGATTAGTGTTGTATACGTTTTATTTGCGTAAAGAGCAAGAACTATTACAATCCTTGAACAAGATTAAGTGCTTTCAATTGACTTTTCAGTTTTATTTTAATGTGAAATACAGAAAAAATTTAAACCCAAGACGATTAAGTGCAAAATTATCACAGCAATGGAAATGAAACGAGAGTACAAAACAAAAATAATAAATTTTAATTCCAAAATACAATTTTATTTGTATGGTTCTGAAAAGAAATTACATTCTTAATAACTGATTATCTGATTTCGTTTTTAAAGTTTATATATTGATAGAAAAATTCGTAAAATAAGTTAATTAGCGATTTTACCTTTATAGCTAACGTTACATAAGACCAACACAAAAGTGCATTGAAAACAGGTTCTCGAAAGGAAGTTACAAGGATGAACAATAGCGATTGTCTTTCGTAATAAAGGCAGACCAGAGTATAGAACGTAACCAATTTACTATGTGTGAACAAAAGGAAAATAAGTTTAGAAGTTAGAATTCCCTCACACACATAATCCAACAACAGTTTTGCGAATGCAATTTGATCATCAATTTCATTTCAGGGAAAAAACGTTACTAGCAAAGGAATAATAGAATAAAACTTTTTACTGAGGGTAAGTGGAAAATGAAATACAAGCTCTCATTAATTTTCAAAATATTTATTCGTCAATGACCGAATTCTTTTAATTGGGTATTCCAAGCAAGTTTGGATTCCTACGCAATTTGTGTTTTTTAATGTGCGTATTGGGAAAGAAAGAAAGCATACACGCCTTAAACTGACGTGTTCCATTTCCGAAAGAATAAATTAGATTTCTTAAATAGATTTTAAAAAATTGGTATCGTTTAGAATATTAGATTGTTATTAACACCAAAGCTTTGATTTATTTCATTTCGTGTGCCTTTACAATGTATCCTTACAATCTATTCTAAAAAGGAATGGATATCTTAACTTGGGAATCGTAATTTATAACTATACCTTAGTTCTCCATAGGTATAAACTAACAAAAGTTTTGTACTTTTATCTTTTAAACTACAAATATAAAACAATAAAATTTAGCGTCGAAAGCAAAACATTGAACAATCTGCAAAAACCACACCCAGATGACATCAGTGCCCTTTGGAATTGCACGCGGCAATACCTCTAAATTTCATTACAGATAGGTACTAGAACACATCACACAGAATCACGATAAATACACAAGTGATCAATGAAGTACACACAAATTGCATACAAATCAATTAATCGAGCACAAACACAACTCTGAGTTGTAGGCGGCGTGGTTTCATTCCTGCAACTTATCCTGGGTGTTAGTCTCTTCTGTGTCAGTGAAACTGTATGTCCATTACTTGATAAATTTTGTGCTTTGCGCACCATGGCCAAATATAGCCCTTGCGTCATAAAGCCGAACCTAACCAACCAAACATTTCCATTTTACAACCATACATTTTAGTACTCCATTTTACAACCATACATTTTACTACTCCATTTTACAACCATACATTTTACTACTCCATTTTACAACCATACATTTGACTATTCCATTTTGCAACCATACATTTTACTACCATAGATTGGATCATGGAAAGTCGATTGAGAGTTTCCTCTATACATGTTTGGCTGCAAAGATGAAAAAAATCAAAATATAAATGTCAAACAAAATATGGAGTTTCCTCTAAAAAATGTTCCCTAATATGCCTTTGAAATAGCACGGCAATATCCGAAAACTACTGCTCAGAGCCGACACTAAAAAACACCCCATACAACGACGACAAATCCACAAGTGGCATCGCATAATACGGCATTGTATGTAATGTCTCTCGGTGACCATTTGACTCAAGGGATCATGTGATCAATCACGATTAAGCAAAATCCCACCAACTCAGGCCGTCAACGAAAATGAGCCCAGTCCACAAAAAAGGGGATGGAAAAATCTTGAATGCACCTGAACGAGACCTACAATTTTTCTCCATCTTAAGCACCTAGTCATTTTGCCTTGAGAAATGAGGGTAAGAGACTCAGTATCAAGTGCAATGGTGACACTACAGGAATGCCGGGTAATGATGCGTTCTTTATATTTTAGGCCCCGTTTGGCCTCTTCACCCTGCGCATGTATCCATCAGACCACCCCCGCCAATCCTTCAAGAGATGCCGGGCACATTTAGTGCCCTTGGTGGTCTAGATCAGGAAGTTTAACGGCACGGTGATGGGTGGAGATAATTTTTGATCCCGAGCACTCTATGCAGAGGGAAGTTTTTCTTGTCTGAAGGTCTGAACAAGTTCATCGCACGCCGCAGCATTTCGAGATAACTGGGTGCGGAGTTAACATGAAACAGTTTCGAGATCTTGAAAACAGCTGCTGCGAAATTGGAAACAGAATAATTGCTCGGGTACTTTTGTTCGTCAGCCAGGAACGATTTTGAAATGTATTTATTTGCTGGGTGTTGGAATTGCAGCGATGCTAGACAGTGTAGGTCAAATAGTCAGCAGTTGGAGAACGATGGTATAGTGCATCTAGCCTGAACCATTTCAAGTTGGTGGAGCCAGATGTCCGATCCCCTAAAGAGTTTAATTATCGAACTCAAACATGTTTATTAGAGGCTACCTATAAACTGTATTTTCATCTCAATTCTGTCTTTCGTTACCAGCTCTGCAATATTGTAATTCTTAAAATCGATCTAATAACGTAAATCCCTAACTTAATATTACCACCCTGAAATTAAAGAAATCGCATTTTATAATTTCTAACAGGGAATGTAGAACGAAACAAGCCTCATTTCGAAGTTCAGTAAAGAAAAATAATCTTGGTTTTTATTATAAGTTTTTGTGTGCAGTTCATTTTTTTGTTTGCTAAAATAGTTCATGATAGCACATATTTCATAAATTGAATTGAAAACTCGTATTTGATCTTTCAAATAATTTATTTTAACACAAATACAAAAGTTACAAATTCAAAGCAGTTGATCTTTTACATTTCTTTTCCAACTTTCATTGCAACCTACGAGTTGAAGGCGGCGCAGATTCGATTCCTGTAACTTACCCTGGGTGTTACTCTCCCATGTCAGTAAAAAGTTTTCTTCTGTGTATGTCCATTATATGACGTTGTCTGTCGTGTTTGGCGCAGTTTGGCCTTTGCACCAAAATCAAATCGGTCAATAATAAAAAAATAATAAAATAAAATAATAAAAGATCAATCGGGCATTTTGAATTCCCAAAAATGTCTAACCTCGCGTGAGTATCTGTATCCTCAACGTGGAAACGCTCCCTTTTACGTGAACTTTCTTTTCAAGTCAAAGATCTCAAACGCTATTAAAATCTCTAGGCTGAGAAATGATAATACAGAGTGGGGGGGGGGGGGGCTACATTCCGTCATGGGGCCAGCCCCCTCTTCATTCAGTAAACAATAGCCTCAATCACTTGATGAATAGTTTCGGTTGAACTGATGGACTGGGGATGTCAAAAATGTTTGTTGCGACGGCTCGTAACAGGGAAATCCGTGTACATGTATTCTCATTGAAGAATCTCTAGAAAGTTTAAGCCTATTTTTCTTCCAGTTTTTTTCAGTAAGTGTATTCATACCTTTTTAATTTGAAGGAGAGAAAATTGTATTTTGCTTTGTAATTAGGATTTGTGTGTAATTATAAATGATTGAATGGATTGTGTTTTTGGACTCGAAAAGGCTCGATGTTTGATTTTTAAGCATGTCAGTATTTTGTCGAGATATATATGCACTTCCTTTTTTTATTTTCGTTACTGTCGTTTTATAAATTTCTCACTTTTTGTCCTATTTTATCATCACTTATTTTGGAAAAGTGTAGGAGTCGAAATATTTAAAATGAAACCGATGCATTATATTCAGCTTGTTTTGTGCAAAATGTCTTCAACGCACTTATCTGAGTCTGGGTTGAGATGAAGCAACATTATATATGCAGAATGACTTCAAATGTTCTTTTCGTTTTAATTCCTATAACAATTTTTTTAACTTATTTAATCTGGATTTAAATTTTATGTCAACTGACTGGTTCAAAATTACGAGATGTTATCCTCGTTTCTTTCCCTTCGGGATTGATCCCGGACCGTCGTCAATTACGTGGAGTGACCGCCATTTAATTGTTGACATTCTAATTTATTTCCATCAAGAGCTGCTGCTTACAGATAAAAGGCAGCCATTATCGAACGAAGGAACACTTTCGAAACACATGTTAGTCTTTTGAAAAAGTAATGATTGCTAACAAAATTATTGGGAATAAGAAACGAGGGAATTCGTTTGAAAGAGTCACTAGTTTATTACGCTGCCGTATCTCTAAATGAAGCTGGAAAGATGTTGCACTTGTCGTTAGATGGTTGCGAGTGCAACGACTGCTTTCCCTTCAAGGACGAATAACGTTGCAGTATGATTATTTCGCTTAGCTGTAGGCATTTTCGTGGTCCATGGAACTCTTTGATATTCCCGCCATTCACCCTATTTGAATTTTTGCGGTCCTTTTGTTGAGATTTTTTTTCTTCACCATATGCTTGTCTCTTGAAGACATTCCAGAGCTATCTGATACGATGGCATTTGATAGGGAGAAGCTGTCTGATGATTCGTTTCAGACAGGACATAAAAGAATATTAATTAAGGCACATTTGTCTGGCGAAGATTAAGCCTCACAATTTTTTTACTGTGTCCACTACCTCGTCTTGTTGATGTTTGTTCAAAGATCATGAAACTAATTTGGTTGAGAAGAAATAAATTTTGTCTTTCTAAAATTTATCTCCAACTACGCTTATGCGCATACTATTGGTTGAGAGTAGAAATAAGTATGAAAATAGTTATCAATGAAATTTGTGCTCAATTTTTATCTTAAATTAAATTTAACTGCAATTTTTGTTGGTGTCTCAAAGTCATCCATCCCTTTATCTTTCTCATCTTTGGAAATTTTATTTTCTTCCTGATAGGAAATATCTGGAAAACAAACAGAAGATTGTTTTATTCGTTTCTAGTTTGAATTACGTATGTACTTTTATGAACTTGAATAATACTTTTTAGCTCATGTCTTACGAAATTTGCGATGGACATTGATCGATTCCATAATCCAGAGTCTGAGAATACCTAAAGCGTATTTTTTAAAATTAAACCGACAGCAACGATACGAGTTACGACAATATTTACCTCCAACAATTATTACATTCACAATAGTAATAAGCTCCTAAAGCATGCTTTTGGAGCTTAACTCTTTCAAGGGTGTTAGGACGTCTGGCTTAGAAGTGGTTTTGGCTAGGTATATAAATATTGTAAGTATGGCTGCTAAAGTATGCAAAAAAATTCTCGTTTGATATTCTGATGTCTAGGAGTGCTCTAGATGCGCGAGATATACGGAGTTCCACCATCCCATAAAAACTAAAAAAATGCATGATGCCCTTCAAAGGGATAATCGCAATGTAAACGAGTATTAGTAACATTTTATTGTATTCTGCGAGTTGTATGCGGCGAAGGTTGAATTCCTGTAATTTATCCTGTGTGTATCTCTTTCGTCTATATCAGTAAAACTTTCCTTGTGTGTCCAATACTTGACGTTGTCTGTCTGGCGCAGATGGCCAAATGTGGCCCTTACGCCATAAGGAACACAACGACTCTATTGTACTTGTCCATTTATTTGTGCCCAAGTAAAATAATATTAATCGTTGACATGCGAACAAATGAATAGTTAAAATGCCATACACTGTTTATCATCTGCTTTCGTGAAGAAAATGAATTATTTTGAAGTATGTGCGAAGTTTGTGCTATGAATAAGTAAAGTTTTGTTAGGCTACTCTAAATTTGACTGTCGTCATCTGACCATGGTTCAAAATTACGTGATGTTGTCCTCGGATCTTTCCCTTCGGGTGTTGATCCCGGACGGTCGCCAATAACCCGCAGTGTTGCTCCAGTGTGACGTTAATTAAATACCTACCTACCTAAATGCGATTGTTGGTTTCCGCTTTCTTTTTGCTATCTTAAAATTTTAATATTTTTGCTATCTTAAAATTTTACGAAGACAAAATAACCCATGACTCATCTTATACATAAAAATTTTTTTCACAAATTTTGTGTTTGGAAATTTTAAGATTACATTATGTTCGTGACTTTTAATCATACCTTAATATAAATTCAAAAAAACATTCTACGGGGAAAGAACGTTCAGATTTGAGTGGTCTTTAGACTAGGGTTGCCAGATTTAAAGAAGGGAAATGCTGTCGAATTTCCCGATTAAAAATATACAAATGCGCTCTAACAATTCAAAAATATTTTGAATAATTTCCTTATGAGGGTATAAACATAAACAAATCACCGGAAGTGGAAGAAAATTCTGATGGTCAAGAACTGATTTGATTTTGACAACACGCATTAATTTCCTGCTACACTGAATATACGTGCGGAATAATTTGTCAAAATTCATGGAATATTTATAACACGTATCGACCATGCTATCTGTTAAATCAAAATAAAAACAAACTAATTATAGACATGATAAATTCTATAAGCAAGTGTTGAAATCACATTCGAAAAATAAAGTAACGGGACTACGAGGAAAAAGGAAGTTTGTACCCCACAAAAACACTAGCTTCCACTGTATTTAGCTTTCCAAAAACCATATACATTTCATAGGAGTGTTACCTATCTTTGTATTGAGAATAATTGAAATAAAAAATATATCTATGATGTATATTATACGTAAGATATAACACATTTTTTATGCAGTTAATTTTGATATCACTGCCGATACAAATGAATGATGCTGCGTTGCGTATCATTTTCAGCCCAGAAATACGCCCAATGCAAAATTTTGGTTACCAATAAGTTAAAAAGTTCTTGCCAAAAGACGCAATTGCTCCCAATCTGGCAACTGCTTCTGACAGGAACGCATTACAATATGCAAGATATTATATACTAGTTAATTGAGAGATACCTGTACAAGTTAGTCTTTGTTTAATATCGCATAAAGCTCACTTGTATCAATGTGTACGCACTTCTTATTCCATATATCAAGAGCGTCCTTTATTATTAATTTCCGTTAAAATATATTAAAAGTAAATATTCTAAAAAAAAAAGACTTCATGGCACTTCTAACAGCATAGTCAGGCCAAAATGATTTTTTAAACTGTCACGTCTTGAGATTATCAACAATATGTAATTATTTATTCTACTTAATTATATTCTCATTATCATTAAGTGGATTGGAAATGCTTGTTCTGCCAATCACAGCAGGATTATTATATTCCATGTTTCACATTTTTCGTTAGCATATAAAACGCGTTGTAAAAATCTCTTAAAGCAACTAATCTCCTCCGGGTCAACGACCTAATTAAGCTATATTTCTCATTCTGACGACTCGCACAGAAATTTTAGCATTCTCATTGTGATTCATAGTTCAATCTCTAATTTCATCGCCAGTCGTTATTTCTCATATTATTTTTCGCTTCAACTTGAAATCTTTTTGAAGTAGCGAAACACCTTTTACTTATTGCAACAATAGAGCAAATATCGTTAATAGCAGCAGTTATTGCAGGCGCCAGCAATTATTTTCCATTCAATCATCTTGCGGTAGACAGGTGAGTTTCTGATTTCATACCTCTCTTTTAAAGGAAAATTGTTTGACTCTCCAGCTTTTTCGCATTTATTGTCATGGAATTGTTATTGGTGTATGTTTGGAAAGTTTGCTTTTCAGATTTATTTCACATTGCTGAAGTAAGGTTTTGATTAATGAAGCTAATAGGGTTTCCAGAACTACTTTTGTAAATCTTAAAGTTGAATCAATTATGCATTGATGCTAGTTAAATATTACTATATTTTGCATTGACTATTAAACCAAAGGGCTCTGGTCATCATAATGATAAGCCACAGAAATATATTCCATAATGGAAGAAAATTTAAAATAAAATATTAAAGGGAATCAAAAAGATTTGATTGTCTAAATGGTTGGTTAATACTATAAAGTTTAAGATAACAGGACCTCTTGAACAGTGGACAAATAAAATTTTTCAAAACTTTATAAAACTTGAAAATTGCTCTCCTGAAAATTTTGAAAGTGGCTTACCATGTTGCCTGAAGCCCTCAATTACTGTGTCTTTTTTAAAGTTCTATCCATAACTTGTGATATATACAGTCTTACAAATATACCGTGACTTAAATTAGCGTTTTATTGCTCCTAGTTTATGTACTTCTAATATATTTTTTAATTAAAGCTGAAAAATTAAATTGCAGGTTGACAAATTAAAAACTTAAATTTTTCAACAAGTGAATCATCAATGATTCTTCCAAATGAAAAAATCTTTTTCTAATCTTGCTATCTTTTCTAATGTTATGAATCTTCAATCTTTTTTCTAACGTTATGAATCTCCACTTTCGCTTAAGTACGTGGCGCAGAAATCGATATTTGCATGTTGGCAAATGGGAAGAAACAGATGCAAACAAAGTAAGATCAACCGCTGCGAGACAGTTTTGCTTGATTTGATCTATCGAGCTGCATAATATTGGTAAAACTATAGGGACAAGCTCGCCACTTTAAGGAAATTATTCTGCTATCTGTAAACATAAGGTGATGAGAAATCTGGAAGACCGAAATATGAACAGAAAAGAAAATGAGCGAATGCAAAATAGGTTTTTTAGGTGTCCTATTAGGTTTAGCAATCGCCTTTAACAAGGGAATGGGATGTAACACTGAAGTTGACACCCAGAAGCTTGCAACATGACTGCGATGTGTATGTTTTGCCATGTTATAAATTAAAATATGAAATTCAGTTTTAAATTTTTGATGAATTTTATTCTATTTGGGGTTAGCGTGCATATCGATGCTTATTACAAATGGATTTAATTAAGGTATGTGAACAATAACACTGCCATCAATATGAGTAGATATAAGATATTAAGAAACTTTAGTACAGATGCTATGCCCGGGTTTGCTAGTTATGTTTATAAAAGGTGTACAAATTGCATAAAGCGACTGACTTTTATGCATTTGTGCATGTTAAATGAGTTATTGTGACTATTTTATGAAAGGTCCATCATCTAACCTGGTACTGGGGACCAAGTGTAGATGTGGGGCCCCTTGAAGTGAAATCCTGCTAGAATCAGTGTTGTCCAGATTTAAGTATAGGTAAAATTATCTGTTCAAATTGCCCTTCTGGAAGGGAATCAGGGCATCTTTGCTATTAGTTCGTATCATGTTTATTACATGGGAAAATTACTTTGCCTGTATTTTTTTAGGTTTTTCTAAAATGAGTGCAGATGCTCAATCAAAAATTGATACATTATACTTCAAAAACGACTATTAAGATGCGATTTATCATGATCCATCTATGACGATGGTTAATAAATTACATGCTTGACACCTTGTGTTCTGGTGCAAGTTACTTTATTATAGGTGGGCGAGGTTTCTTGTAACTTAAAATTTATATTCGTAGTAATTTTCGAGAGGTGTAAAGTAGGGGATTTGTCTACGCATGTTTTTTCTAATTCTAATTGGGAATTTGAATTTTTCCTCAAGCATAATCCCTGAATTCCCTTTATAAGAAAAGCAATGGAAGAGGGAATAATGAACAGTTATTTTTGTATGAGGTTAAGTGTTTCTTTAGGGGAGATGTTTTGAGGGAATGCGTACATGATGTATCACTTAAGAACACTTGTTGCAGATAAACTAATGAATGATAACGATGCTAAAACTGATAAGGTAAAGAAAGCATCTCTATGTATGATTATACAGTAAAAGATGGATTGCCTAAGTGTATCAATATGTGCGTGATATGTTTCCGAAACCGGTCGTGTTACAAAAATTCTTACTTAATTTTTAAAATGTAGATTAAAAGTGCATTCTTTTTGTACAATTCTGACATTTATAAGAAATTTAATTTCTGAGGGATTTCAACTGCGAAACGCCAGTGCATCATTTCAAAAGGATCTATTAATTACCGGTATCTCAATGCATATGTACGTTTGCTGTATATTTCCCCCCTGAAGTTAAGAGTGGGAGTTTTTTTTGTTCTGGCACATAATCTGTACATATTTGAGGCTTGATATTTTATTTAAATTTAATTTATAAACCTAACAGTGGGTATGAAAGGGTTTTCCAGTGCACAGTTCCCAAATTATCTGAAGAAGAAAAAAATTCTTCTGGTTAGAACCAATTAGGATGGGACAAAAAAAAATTAGTTTCCACAAGATAGAAAATATTTTTTTTCTCTTGAGTTTAATAATATTAATACGAGACATGATATTAACTATATACAATTCTTTAATCTATTTACTTTTAACTAGAAAGTAAATTTTTCTGTTGCTTTACTTGATAGTTTCATTTTTATTTAGCCTCTAACGGTAATGACAGTAATTATAACTTTATAGTGTATTTATAAGTATTTTCATGTGTATTTTTATTTTATGTCTTTTGCAAGTTGTGTGTTTCAAAACTGATGAGAAAGATTTTCAACAAACTGGCCACTCTAGATTTGACTTCTCTACCCAAATGTTCCCCGCATGATACATCTCGGGGTTATCTTAATGTAGTTTATCACCGTTTTGGGAACGCTTGGGGCTTAATCTGATTGGCGTGAATCAATCAACCATCGTATATGAATTCGGAATTCCTTCTTTGGGATTTTTACTGGTGAAATGCTGAAATCGTATTCGAAAAACAAGCCAAGTGACGTCACGCTCAGAATAAGTACAGGAAGCAAGTTCCGCCACAGAAATGCTACCGCCATCTACATTTAGCTTGACAGTAAAATATAAATGTAGATTCATAAAAATAGGTTTTATTTATCCTAAGAAATTAAAGTAAGATAAAATAAGCTTGATAAAATTTTGCATGATCAATTACTGTTAGAAATTGTGTTAGTAATAGTTAACTTTTGTAACCTCAATGTTTCAAATCATGCTTCATTCAAAACTGAACAGTGTTCTTCACTAATGTGTCATTAAAACCTGCACAAAAATTAAGCAGCATAATCTTCTATATGGTCCCCCTGAATTACAATTGATGATTTTCATTAATTTGATACTCATGCTTCCAAAATTAAATTAGCTGAAGAAAAAACAAACCATCATTCATTATGCATTCATTTAATTAACTGGGTGGTAATCGTCTGATTAATTACAATTCTTTGTCCCGTAGAATTTTAGCCTCTTTTGGATTCGTTAAGAACCATTTTGTGAAGCGGTGTTCGTGTGAAAACTTTTATTGTTCATTTTGCAATGCACGTCTGTTTTATTGGATGATCGCTATTTCTCGGGAAACACCCTCGGGCTAATCGGCTTAACTATTCTAAGTGACGAATTCGCTTATGTGATTAAACGAGAGATAGTGTTGGGTTTTCGCTTCTCCTATCAATTATAATTCAGCCCAAAGAATCTGAGTTCATGTAATGTGATAATTTACAAGTAGGGAAGATCCTTTATTGGCGTTTTCATAACTGCACGAGTCTAATTTACTGCCTTAAGGGTTTTTCGCTAAAATTGCCCTTTTGGGGATTTTTATTGATGGAACTATGCAATCAAATAATTCTAAACTTTGTATGTCTATTTATCATCTCAGGTATTCAAAAAAAAATCATTTTCATGACGAATCATGCCTGTTAATCCTCCTCGACCAATGCTGAGCGAAGTTCCGTGGTCGCTGGCTGGTATAATTTCTCCAAGTGATCTTAAAACAATTGAACGGCGTTTTACTTCATACACCCCCTTCATACATATGTAGCTGTCGTTTCATGAACCAGGAAAAATAAAGTATATTTGAGGAAATGGTTAAATGAGACAAGAGTTTACTGGAAAATTACAAAAATCACCTCTAAAACTAACCTTACTCATCTAGATTTTTTGGTGGGGATTTGCTAAAGCAGAGGTGAACAGATAGTAGAGCGACAAACCATATCTCTAAATTTGAATTAAATCTTTTGAATTTAAAGAATTAAATGAGTGAATCTAGTTCTATGTCGCCAGCTGAGCAGGAACTCATTCCCTGTTATTTTTGGAAATAAATGATTATTTTCATGAGAAATACATTCATTGTAAAAAACTATTTCTAATGTCAGGATTACTGATTACTGGAGTCAAAAATTCAATAAAAATAATACAAAAGAAAAACACAAGAGCAGCTACAAAAAGTATTAAAATCTTTTTTATTTTATTAACTTTTTTAGAAACAAAATCCCAAAATGTTTATAACTTTATCTCAAGATTAATTGTATCTTTTACTTCTGAACTGTAAAATTATTTTTTGTCATTTAATGAGTTTTTGTTTTAATCCGACAATATACCCTTGTTGTTTAAAGAAATGATTTTAATGATTGATTAAATTGGATCTCTAATCATTAGATCCAACTCTTAATTCGTGTATGCTTTGAATTCTATTCAGATCTGCTATGGTACGCCATCGGAAGTCTCTTCCTTTTTCTATGTGCGATCGCTCAAACGACGGGAAATCCTGGTTTTGATTCCCATTACTCATTTATGCACGCAAGTGAATACTTTGTTGGATTACGTGAAAGAATCTTTTCCTTTTTGAAAATTTTCTTTACAACCAAAATGGCGACGAAATTTCATTCGACTGCAGAACCGTTTCCTGGCGACGTGTACTGGTCCAATCAATTGTCGACGTGAAACGATTCATATACTGCAACCCTTGACAGTTGAGTTGAGAAGTTTGTGAGCTACGAACTGCCAAAATCGAATGAATGAACTTAATACGTACCTGTGCTTTTCCGCGTTGTTCGTTTCGCTTGGATTCTTTTACCTGACCGAAACACAGTCGCAAACATGCAGTGCTGTAGAACTAATCCTTGTTATTTGTGTTCGAACCGAATTACCAGGATCAGTCTGTTAAAATGCTGAATGTCATTGATTTGATTTATTTGTACCTCAAGTCGTGTTATTTTGTCTCATCTGTTACAAAAGATGTTTTATTTTGTAAAAACTGCACGGTTTCAATTTAACTTTAAGCATGCTAAGGAAATCTGCTTCATCACAAGTAACAAATCCTCTTTTCTAATGTTTAAGTCAGTATTACTGTGGGGTGGAATTTTCAGTTTTAGCAAACCAGACGGTCTAAAATTTTTTTATCTATATTGAAAAAATGCTCCCGCATGATGGGAGATGCTCGAAAGCGTAAAAGAATTCCAAATAAATGGAAAAGAATGGAACAGAAAAATTTACTTTCCACTAAATAGGAAATTTTTTTTGGAGCTTATAAGTAATACTACGGAATATTACCTATGTATAAGTTCCTTTATCCATTATTCTTTACTTTTTACTTGAAAATAAATTTTCCTGTAATATTACTTGAGCTCCATTTTTATATCATCTAGTGACAGTAGTTATAATTTTTTATAGTGCATTTACAAATATTTCCACGTGTATTTTCGTTTTATATCCAATGTATGTTGTGTGTTCCGAAAGCTTCTAAAGGATTTCAAACAAACATACCAACGGAAAGCTAAGATGATATTTTCTTTACCCAAATGGCTCTCGCATGATACATTTCGGGAATACCTTTAAATGTAGTTTGTCGCCGTTTTGGCAACAAATGTGACGTCATGTTCGAATACTTACAGAAAACACGTTCCGCCGCAGAAACACTAGCACCTATATTTAGCGTAACAGAAAAAGCCTCATACAAAAACAAACTTCCGGAAAAGATTTAATTTGATTTATTACTATAGTGGTGACGGTTTGGCGTTGATTTTAAAAATGCCAGACATTTTTTATCAAGCTAAATTTAGATGACGTTAGTGTTTCTATGGCGATGCGCATTTCTGGTACGTATTCTGAATGTGACATCATTTGGCTTGTTTATGAAGTACAATTTCAGCACTTCGTGCCAAAAAAAATTTTTGAAGGATAAATTAAAAGCCAAGCGTTGCGGATAAACTATATTTTAAGGTAACCCTAATGTGTATCATGCCAGAACATTTTTGGCAACAGAAGTAAGATATTCGCAGTGTCTGATTTGTTAGCACTGAAAATTCCTCTCAAAACCAAGATGCCGAAATTGTATTTGAGTTACATGTCAAGTGAGATGAAATAAATTGTCCAAGCCACTACCGCCCTTTCTATTTAGCTTTACAGAAAAACCTCAGCTTTTTCATTCGCGCGAGAGGCACTAAATCAAAGATCAAATCCACTATAACCCGGATTTCAGTTATATATGTAACGTCATTGTGTTTTCGTTTGAGATAACTATTTTCAAAACTGTTCGTTTTCCTTTAACCATTCCTATAACCAACCCTATGTTTGAGACCATTTCAATCTCTTGCAAAGGTACTTTAATTTCTTTTTCTCTCACAGATCCTTTTGTATCACGTGCTTTAGTCCACAGCGCAGGCTTTTAAAAATTTCGCTATTCAAAGCATATCTTAATTTTTGCAGATTTGCATTATTTTTTATTCGCAAGAAATGTTCTTACTAAATCAAACGGGGAAAACAATAACCCGGATCTCAATTATAAACTCAACATCTTTGTATTGAAGTTGAACTCAATTATAAATCAATCGCGTTTGGAAATAACTCTCCAAAATTGCACGCTTTCCCCATAACAATTTACATTAATTTAATAAACATCTTTTTTTAGCCCTCTACTTAAATTTTGTGAGCATTTCGTCGTTTTTGATGCTGAATCTGGTGTTGAAAATGATTAATATGGTCGTTATCTTTAGCTATTTTGAACCAAAGGTAAAAGAATTCAATTAAGGAGACCGACGACTTTATTTTGAAGGAAGTTCGAATTCCTCAACTTCTTCCTCAGCATAACATGTCTCGCAGTAAATTTTAATCAGCTGATTATGCAGGTAATATGCGTGACCATGATTCAATGGACCTTGAATACTATTTGGAAATCCAGCGCCGGTCGTGTAACTTCAGAACCGGAGCCAGTATTCACATATTTTGTTCCCTTTACCAGTAACTGTCCGGCATTGAAACTGAATTGCGTCGTTTTTACCTGGACAATTCTATTCGCGAACTGTGCCCTTGTGACAAAGAATAAAACGTTTTTATTTTTCCTTAATCGAAGACTTTGAGATGTTACTTCGTTTGTTTTCTTATTGTTTTTACCTTTATCGTTTGCTCATCTTTTAATGGTTTGTTTTCCAATAAAACAATAGAGCTTTTTATACAATGATAGAAACTTGGAAGAATATTTTTCTGCAGAATTTTAGAATTGTGACAAAATTCCCCCGCGCGTGTATTCCCATAGAACAAAATGAATGTCACAATAATTGCAATCACTTTATATTAAAAATGTTTTGGTAATTTTTAAAATAAATATATGCTTATGCAGATATTTAAAACGGCTTCTGCAAGTTATTCTGATTTTCTAAGCAACCTCTGGAAGATTTTTAAATTAATGAGTACAGAAACTTTTTATCTTTTTAGCATCTTATTTTAGCCTCATGTTCTTTAAGAACATTTGGGGCCACGGTAGCCCAGTTAGAAGAGTTACGAATTATCAATAGGAGGTTTGCGAGTTCGTAATTAGGTCCAAGCAAAGAGCGTCGTATTCGCTGGGGCTGGTGCACGTTAAATTTGTCGTGACATTAAATGTTCTCGTTGGCGTGGTGTAGATGTTTTGAGAGTGGCGTGCCAGCTCAGATGTTGATCTGACCGTGGTTCAACATTGCGAGGTGTAATCCTCGGATCTTTACCTTCGGAATTGATCCCGGATTATCGCCAATAGCACATTGTGTTGCTCCAGTGCGACGTTATTGAACTACCTACCTTTAAGAATGCTACTACTACCTACCTACTAACTACCTACCTTTTGCTATCTGTAGACAGTTCAGGTGCGATTTCTGTGACTACCTTGGGTTTTTCTCTCCTGTGTCCGTAAAACTTTCCTTATTTGTTTATGTCCATTTATTTGACTGTAAAAGCATTGATTGGCCAGATCTGGCCCTTGCCCATAAAAAGCCAACAAACTTTAAGATCATTTTAAACTCATTTAAACAACTCTAAAAAAACTGAAAAAATATATATATCGTAAGTTTCCGATTATAATACATTGGAATTATTTCATTCACCAACTCTTCGATTAAGATGATAGAAAATTTGATTACAATACAAGAAATAAAATTTAATCTAAGTCCGCAGTAGCTTGTCTCTTGGCTGTATCGATAGTATTGAACAGTTGTAAAATTTGATAAATGTTGGCGGGATGTACCAGAGCCGCTCATTTTCACCATAGTCCTCTTATATGGAATTGGATGTCCAATGAACATACTCAATGTTTCTCTTGAATCAATTATAAATTCTCATTTGTTTCCTTTTCACACGGTACATTCCCAATTATTAAAAGTTCTATCAAATGATTTTAACTTTTTCGGGATCAAAATTATATTAGTTGTATGATGTCCTTCCAGCGAAAATTGTCCAAAAGAGGTCTGGGATCTCCACGAATGTCCTGCCATGCCACCTCGAAACGCTGCAATACGTGATCAGAACTAGCCATGCTTTTACTCTGACAGGTGTGACAGTCGGATTAAATCTTTTTTCCAGCCACATTTCGTAACTTTGGTGTGATCAGTTCTAAATTTTGAAATTGCTGTCTGTTCTCTCATAACTCGAAATTGGTTATTTCTCCAGGTTTGTATTCTAATTTACGCAAAAACCTAAACTTACAAAACAGAATGTACATTGCAGGTAGAAAAAAAAATACTTTTTCGGGGCTCCTCACCCTTGAGAATCACCAGGTTTGATCTTTGTCCTTTATAATTTATGACAAAAACTTTTAAACTTAGAAAACAGAATGTGCAGTAGTAGAAAAAATTACTTTTTCCGGGCATTTTTACCCTTGAGCCTCAATGCAATCGACCCTTTATGTGAAGCTCCTGCTTCACCTTATCACGGACTTACCATTGACAAATGATGTCACACCAATTTGACTACTGGAGTTCAATTTGACAAATCTTGCCCCGCTAGAAGAGTGCTATATAAAAACAAATGGTCAATTTCGAGTTTTTGAATGATCATCTTATGTCCATCCCCTGTAAGATTTTCGCGACTCAAATCGCGAAAATATCAAATCTAGGGAGACTGACAATCACACTCAATGCTTTCTCTGCAGCTTCCAAACTTCCCCAGGAAAACCCACTTGAGAGTTGCACTTATGCAACAGGAGTACGAAACAATCTAAACTCTGCGACACGAAAACGAGTGGAATCAGAAGATAACACAACCAAAGACGCGTGTCTAGTTCGAATGAATCACGATCAATGAATGAATCATGTTTGAGAGGTGATAAGCCCAAAGGATTCATTTTTTTCTTCCAGATGCGAAAGGTGCTTTCTGTAGCTGCAGGGGAACACTGGTGGGTGGGTTTCTCAGAAAGTGAGTCTTGTTCTCCAGCAGAGAGGACGTGGGCGCACGCGACCGACTCGAGTTTCACCCTTTCAGGCGCCAGACAAAATTAATACCCCCAGTAATGTGATTTATCCTGGACTCCAGTGCAAGTCGGTGGTACTCTCGTTCAAGTATTCATCCGACGGCACGGTAGCCCGCTGTTCGGTGTCATCGCACATACATCACGGCGGAAACTGAACTGGACTGGTCTCCTTTTAGGGTGAGGAAATGCGAATGGTGTTTTTTCAAACTTCGGGATTAGGCTCTGAAACTGGATGTTGTGGGGGAATTCGAAAAACACCTGTGACATGTGAGTTTGTTGATTTGGAAGTCTGTTTCCACTTTCCACGGTTGTTTTTTATCGAGTCAACAAACTTGAGTTTGATTTCGTAACCCTTTGTTTCCTGAAGATAAAGCTTGTTTTTCAGATCAAATAGGAATTTGTTTACTTCGATGTAAAATCAGACATTTTTTTCTGCACAAAATAGATTTCTTGATGTGGCGAGAGGATTATGGTCCAAAATATTTGCCATTAGGATTCTGCGTGATACCAATATTTATTATATCATGTGTTTTTTTAATTAAAGCATTGAAAATTAACATTTCAGGTAATTAAAAATATTGGCGTTTCACATGGGTACTACTTGGTACTACATGGTTATATTTTAAATTTAAGCTTCTTTATAAATGCATAATTTTTTCAGCTTTATTGCTTCGCAAGCTTAAACTTTATATATGTTTTGTTCTTCACCTGCTACCAAAAAGTGTTGTAGCAAAGGAAGGATTTTATGATTATTTTAGGTGTGATTATTAATATGAACAGTTTGTAATATTCCCAAACTGGCCATTTTTATTTTTATGACTTAAAATGTGTTACATTTGAAGTGAGAAGTACTTGGTAACAATAGAAAAAATGTACACGCATAGAAGTATCTTCACAAGTCAATAATTTTCATTAGAGCTTTTTGAACTAACTGAAACTTAGCTCATGAAATCGCATGATTTTCATCTATACTTTTTCAAATAAAATCCGTTTGATACACATTAGATGATATATCTGCATTTTAGGTGTAGAAATAATAGGAACTCTAATCTTACAAAACTATCTTAAATTTAAGACCTCACCCTTTTTTACAAACGTGGGAATAGGATTAATTTTCAAATGCATAATAGAGATGTTTTATAGAACGTTTTTATATTAATCTTGTCTAATCCATTGACTTTGATATCCATAATGATTACTGTATAGTTTTTAAAAGTATCCTTAAAATCGTTTCTTTGAAAATATGTGATACGCGTTTCGTTTTCTATACAATTGGTTAAATTTTTCGCAGTACTGCGGAAAATTTGAAAGTCAACACAGCATTAGTAAAATTTGACTGATAATAAATATCTTTTTGAAGATGAATTATTTTAATCAACGCGCGCGCGGACACTTACTATGTAAACTTCCCTTTAAGGACATCAAAATTTGTAAGACGGAGTCAAGAAATCTGGAATATATGAATGAATGTAAGGTTAAGTAAAACGACAGCAAAATATATATTTGCAGTTGAAAGATTCTTCAACTCCAACAAGCTAGAGAAGAAATATAAATTGCAGTGGTTTATGCCACATTATTGCCAACGGTTCGGCGAATCCCTCGGATGTTTATAGGTGTAATAGCCCATAATTCGCATCACGCAATTTCTAAATTCGCCATCGGGTCCACATAGCATACAGTAGGGAGCGGTTTTTGTCACAAAGGCATTGTGCGCTATTTAACCCTAAGGGCCCGTTAAGAATGCGTAACCGTGCAGAAATGGTAGCCATCTCAATGCAGTACTTCCCTGTGTCCTTTGCTTAAGAAACGCTTCCATGCTTACGACATGTCTCACGCTCATAAGCTTGTTCCCTTTTTAGAGAGTTTTACTTCCTTTTTATTTTCTCGGGTAAATTAATTTCCCATTCGCCCACAGTAAGACTTCGGGGCATTTCGCCAAACACTGTGACGTAAAGGTATGGAATTGCTTACGGAATATTTGTGGAGAAGAATATTGCACTTGTGAAATGCAACTCACTTCAAAGTTCACGTATCGTTAAAATGATAAGCAATGATACCCTTATTATCCTCACAAAGGAACCGCTAGTTATTTAAATCATGATGCATCCATCTGGCAAGCTATTGTGGTAAATTCACCCTTAGAGGGAGTTTGTCCCGTCCTTAAAATGATCCGGACGAGAAATCCAAGAAATGCGCACGGTTACGCATTTCTTGTAACAACGGGCAAATTTGCACTGAAGCCTTTTTGTTGAACATGCACAAAAATGTGTAAATTTTCTCGCCTTTTTCCGTTTGTAAGACGAAATTTGCGATTGATGGACTTGCTATGCCATAATCTCCTTAAGCGTGGGGAAGAGGGCGTCGTTGCTTAGTGGGTTGGTATTTTATGTTTCATAAATACAAAGAATATTTCAGCCTCCAACAAGCCCACTGCGCTAGTAATCTGCGAGTGGTAGTTGGAACAGGTTCATAACTTACAGTGGGTGTATTATCAGTAAGACTTTCCTTGTGTGCATATGTCTATTACTTGAGGTTGTCTGTCTTGTGTTTGGCGCAGCTATGGCTCTTAATTCACCTTTGGCCAAATATGGCCCTTGCACTATACTGTTGGTGTTTCTTTATACAATGGCCTTTAGTGCCAAAATGCGATTGGACATCAGATCAAACAATCGACGGTTCCAGAAACTTCTCTAGAAAGATTTCATTGATTAATTTGGGTTAGATAGAAGTAAACATTTGATATCTCGGTTGAGTAAAAAATACTAACTGAACGCAGTAGGATAGATTTTCGTCGTGTAATCCCATCTATTATGCATGTCTTGAAACTTATTGTGTCCAAAAGACTCTAATTTTTATTTCAAGTATTTTTTTATCTAAATAGGTCTAGGACAACTCCATCTTGATTGCGCTACTGCAAGTTACTTTTAAAAGTTTAAAACTACATAATTAGAACCAGCAGCCGTAATCAATCACATTAGGAATCTAAAATGATAAAGCCTTGGCGCCTTTAAAATAAGAAAGCAATAAAATCTAATACACTTCTGTCTTAATCCTTTTATATTTCTGTAGGTTCCGATCTAATGAGACTAGTGAAGTAAAAAATAAACTAAACTTTACTGACCAGTTGGATTGAAAAGACCTTAAAAAGACTGCGCGGATTCAAATAAAATTATAAAAACTGGAGAGTTTTAGGAATTTACAATTAAGGATTGCTCACTTCATCAGTGACACATCATGAATAGGAATTTTGCTTTTGTGACGGCTCCTGACAACGTCAAACCAAGAAAACATGTCCAATTCTGACTCTAATCTAAAAGCGATTTCCTAAAGTATGCGTGTCTGTTATCTCTGTATCTACTAAACAGGTTGGATTTGCTGATCGAGTGAGAGGAGGATGAGACGAGGCAGCGAAAGTAACTCGAGATGTAGTTTGGGAAATTAGACCATCGCAGTTCGGAATGCCGGTCACGTTTTAGTTTTCCCAGTCTGTCCTCCATCCATTCGTCACTCATTCCCTTTCTGTGCGCGCTGGCATTCCTCTCCCTGCAAGATCTGGAACAAAGGAATAACTCCTCGAAGAGCTGACAAGGTGTTGAAAAATCGTGCTGAGGCCGATGCTCGCTTTAAAAAGATCTGCTCTTCCTCCTCCCCGTATTGGGAAAATATTTGAGCAAAACAAAAAGAAACAAGTTTTTATAACTGTTAGTAAAGAAAATGGCTTTCACAAGAAGAGGGAATATTTTCGTTGTTTTAAGACGCTAAGGAACAAATCGAACAAATGTTCTCGTTCTGGGCATCCCAATACTGGGCCTCTCATACCAACACATTCCTTTGCAACATTTGCTGACATTTATTTCGTGTTACCCATTCTTTTGGATTTGTTGGCTTTTCAATTCTTTTCCTTGCCAACGTTTTCCGACATCTTAACGAATTGCGTGCTGAATTTTTCTATAATAGGTTATTTCAGTCATGCGTTTATTGTAGAGAAGCTTTTAATTATTCATTATTTTGAAGCAGAGAATTTGCTCAACAAAATTAATTGTACTTAATAATGCTTTTAGTTGTAAAATACACCTTAATTATATTTAAATTGTTGGCAAATACGACAAGAGTGTTGGAATTTCGATTTAAGAAAACTCATTATTCAACAAGTCAGGTACGGTATCAAGAAAATGTTTGGCGACAAAACATGACAAAGAACCAGAAACTATTAGTGTTTTGTTTGTTGAAGAAAGGTGCAAACACAGGCTGTTAGTCTCACATTCCTGACTGATGAAGTTAAAACCGTAGCTTCCCCCAGCCTCTTCTTTCGCATATCTCTCTCAACAAGGACAGGGCTGCGATAGAATTGTCTTGCACACAGACTCTTGGTTTCGTTCGATTCACAAAACAGTCATGTATACGAGAATCCCAGATCTTGTACGGCTGAAGGTCTTCACCTTTTATAGATTGCGAAGGACGTTTAAGACATTTTAATGCAACTCATCCAAATAAAACGATTGGAAATGGATGTCCTTCGACTGTTAATGATGCTCCCACCCAGGACTGCTCAAAAGAGTTGCAATTTCCTGATACAATTTTTATCCGTCAAATCCTATCAAAACGAGTGATTTTAATATTGCTTAATTTCTTCCCATTAAGGGACTCACTTGGTTCTGCTTTGTTAAGTAGACTTCGATCTAATTAGCTCTCACAAAAAATGACTGCAAAGGAGCGATTTTCAACCGGTGTGCCGCAAGAATGGCACTGATGTGCCTAACGGACGGTGAAACGGCTTAATTTGTGTAACTTCAACGGTTTATTTTTTAACTTTTGACAAGTTTTAGTTCATGTATGCTATGAGATGAAAAAGGTTGAAAATCGCTACCGTAGAGACAAATTGAACAAATTCACTTTAATCTTGCTCTGTTTAGTGTACAAGCCAGTTACACAACTTACTTTATTTAAATGCTGCTCGCGGAGTTTGCATTTTAAAATCAACTGCCTAAAGCTGTCTTTATACGTCTAAAGAGTAAAAGTAAAAGCCACATAAATTGCAATTTAGCTTAAAAAAATCGTGATAATAAGTACATCATTAAGAGTGACAGAATAAAATTGCTGCAAAGGAAATTTATTTTTAATTCTTCTGTACTTTGACCTTCGTTAAAGCTCTCTTCACATGAAGCATTATCAATCGCACGTTTAATGTCAACAAAAAACGCTGGTAACTAAGTGTTATCAAACCTGTTTGTCTTATACTTTTTGCTTCCTATGTTGAAATAATTTCAATCAAAATTTGTTTTATAGAAATTCTTGCAACCCGCGCGCATCATCTGCTCCGAAGTTCCTTAATTGTTTATAGTATCTATTGATGGCAGTGTTTCTACTCACATTTCATACCATAGCTAAATCCATTTATAATGAATATAGCATCCATATTAACATAAATGGATTTCATACTTTTAAAATCAAAATTATCCAAAAATATAACAGCATTTCGTTTAGTTTTACAAGTGTAAATTATTTCCAATAAAATGCTTGACAGAAGGCACACCGCAGTCATGTTACCTCGATTAGATTCTGAACATCTGCTTCAATTTCATTCCATTCCTTCAGACACGATTCGCATTTTTTGACGCAAACTTTATTTCGCTTACATTTTCTTTTCTGTGTTGATTTCTATCTTCTAAATTTCTCATTGCTTTCTACTGAAAAATTTCTTGTGGCGAGCACTTCCGTGTGGTTTTATCAATATTATGCTGCTCCATAACTCAAACCAAGCATTTTTAAACTAAGCAACAAAATTGACAAATGAATTCCGCAACGGTTGATTTTATATTGTTTATATCCGCCGTTGCTATTCGACAATAAACACGATTTCTGTGATACGTAAGTTAATGTTGGTCATCAAAAGTGCAACACCATGAAGGAAGCGTCCAACAACCTTGAAATTTGCATAATGATTAGAACATGGAAGGGTGTGCAAAGGATTAGTACTGTAGCGAAAATGCAAAAATAATCTTTGCCTATACCCCCCTCCTAGCAGTATAAAAAGGGATGCCTCATCGAAAAATACGGTTGTCGTACGAGCACGTTTCGGAGTTTGACAGAGGAAGAATTGTGGCATCGAGAGAGACTGCAGATTATCCCTCCGAGAAATCGGTGCTCGTGTTGGACGAAATCAAGTCATAATGATACGAAAATGGAATTAGTGGGTGCAGGAGGGACGAACTGACCGATAAAAACGATTGTAACAGCCTCGTCCCACCACTGAACGAGGACAATTCTTATGCGTATGGCCATTACGGATCGCACTGCACATCAAGAACTCTAGCTTAAGAATTAGTGTTGCACAACAACCTGGTGTCAGCACGTACAATCTGACGTCGTCTGCAGCAGCTGGGAAACTTTTCAAGGTTTCCATTCCAGAGACTACCTTTGACTACACTACAAGCGTCTGCAATGATGCATAGAACGCCACACGTGGATAAACATCTTTTCAGACGAATCTCGATTCTGTCTACAGGACCACGATGGTCACAACGGAGTCTTTTATGACCCAGGTCACCCAGCCTATCAACAAAGGTTTAAGGGTAGACAAGGGATGGCCGGGATACATCTGAGTCTGGCGGCACCGCAGCAACAGACTGTCATCGTCAACATGGTCATATCATTGGTTCCATGGGGATGCCATTAGATTCTACTCCCGCACACCCCTAGTACTCATTGCCGATATTTTCAACAGCCACCGCTACGTTTAAAGTTTGGGAGCTTGTTTTCCTTATTTTCAGGGCAGTCCTTCGGTCAGTTTTCGCATGCCACTTGCAATGTACAACAATTCCTCAATACCCACCATATTTCAACCAGATTTGTCACCCATCGAACACGTCTGGTCGATAATCGTTCAAAGACTGGCACACAACAGATCACCTGCAGCTAGGCCAGATGAACGTGTTGAAGCAGGATGGATTGAGAGAGAGAGAGACATACCCCAAACACACATCCAATGCCTCTTTCAATGCCGAGACGTAGAAACAGTATGTATAGATGCTTTTATGCATTAAACTTCGTTAAGGATTTTTGTTATGGCATAAAATATCACGGATTGTTTTGCTCATTTCAAAATGTCATCAAACGTGTTTGTCTTACACTCAGTTTGTTTCTTCGCTCTTGAAATAAATTCAATCAAAACATATCTGTTTTATTTTTACCGCCATGTCTGCATACGTTTAAATTTATCAACACTTCCAATCTAGATTCATGATTACATTACGAAATTTTCTTGTCTCGTCGATGTCAGACTCATACTAATATACTATTTAACTTAAACGGGAGGGGCGGAACACTATTACTATCAGAACGTGTAGTTTTTTCTCTTCCTTAATCTGGTTTTTATCTCTGAAAACCTACCTTGCGTGTACTCATCCTAAGTACGTGACAGAGATGTCACCAAGACGCCTACCTTATATTTGCCGCCATCGTCTACCTGTGGTTCTTATGACCCATCCAAGTTAGTGCATGTTTCAATGCTTTTGCAACGACTGGTTCACTGGACCGTTTACGAGATACGGTACTTGTTTTAAATCCTCCAAGCGAACCTGACTTAAAAAATTGGGAGATAACGTGCTTAACATATAATCTTAATGCTGAAAAGGCCAATTAAATTTTTAATAGGCTTCTAAATTTGTATTTGAATTAATTTCTACAAATTCTTTTAAATTTAAACATGAGCAATCGTAAAAACTGAACTACTAAGTGTAATTGCCGTCTAGTCGTTTAAATCACTTGAAATTTGTGTTATATTTCTTGTCCGCATTTTTAAGACGTTAGTTATATAAGGTACTATTTATCTTCTAAGAATATTTAACTGCGAAAAATAATATCCTCATGAAAAATGCGATTTTTTTTAATCATAATTCTCAATGAATTCGTCACATTTCCTGATTCGTATCTAGCTCAGGTTTTAACCTCGTCTTCTGACCGTGATTCAAAGTTACGAGGTGTTGTCCTCGGAGCTTTCACTTCGAGATTGATCGTGGATCGTCGCCAATAGCCCATTGTGGTGCACCAATTCAATGTAAATTCAACTCCCTACGTGATTCGTGTGAGGGGATTGTCGTACTAACCGAACTGATTGGTTTGATTTCAGATTCTATCTTACATCGAGTCAAAAGTCGTAAATGTTTTCAAAATGTTATTTTGTGTGATCTGTGTGATATCCTTATGAAAACATTGCCCACAGATCGATTCATTGGTAATTGGTAAAAGTACAAAGGTAAAATCGATTTCGGTTGAGTAAAAACTAAAACAATCAGTGAGAAGTATTTAAGTATTAAAAGAACTTGGTTTCTATTATATATATATATAACTAGTAGGGTATAGATTTTGCCAATGGCGTTCAATGCAAAAAGTACTTGCTTGTCGGTTAAAAAATTGCTTTGAATGTTAAAGCTAAAGATGAATTTAAAAAGATATTTTCGAATAAAAAGTGCTATTTACAAAAGCTGATAAATCGCGAGACAAGAATCAAATAATGCAAATTATGAATTTCTATTTTATTAGTGTATTCTGTAATTAAAGTACATTTATTAGTACTGTTTCTTTTCTCTAGTTGTAAGACCGGTCTTTTAAAAATATAATTATTAAAAAGTTGATTACTCTCATAACAGAAATTTAAAATTTCATCGTA
The DNA here is from genome assembly GCA_933210815.1 of Meta bourneti. Lineage (NCBI taxonomy): Eukaryota > Metazoa > Arthropoda > Arachnida > Araneae > Tetragnathidae > Meta > Meta bourneti. Next base: position 56,547,828 of record OW119923.1, read on the forward strand.
TAAAATTCTACTTCCTAGATCTGTTTTTGTTTACGTTTTGAAAATGAAAATATTGTAATATTCAGATTGATATTGTAAAATTATAAACTTCAACCTACAACAAAATATGCATAATAATTTGCAAAATAATTGGCCATTCCCCCCAATATGTCTTTATGATTAACTCAAACTTCACAAGTCTCTATCTACGTATATACGTTTTTATTAGTTCATTTCTTTTTAACATCATAAATCAAATTCAATCCTGATGAAAAACAGGTATATAAACAGGTTTTTGAAAAAGTAAATTCATTAGCTGGGCCTTATGAAACTACCTTTGTGTAATATTTTGTAAAATAAATCATCTGTTTAAACATAGGAGATGGCTCTTGTGAATGGTACAAATTTTACCACGAAAATTACTGTCTATGCCTATTTTTATATTAATACATTTCTTTTTAACATCATTATAAATCAAATTCCTTCCCTTCTTGACTTGTGTATCCCCAGACAGTTGGCTGCTCCAAGACAAAAACCTTGCAAGGACACTGTAAACAACTCCTCGGATTATATGAGATATTCCATGCACCAGCATTCACTTCCACTTTACCTGTCGCATTCACTACTTACTCCTGAAGTACCAGAATGCCTGTTATCCTCCCCCTCTCTAAGCTGACAGGTAATTACCATCTACAATTCTTCGCGCTCGGATTTTTGGCCATCATTGTTGGTAAAAATAAATTCCATCTCGTCCCGGCGGAGTTCGCGAACCGTAAAAGTTTTCGCAGTCGATGCATTTTCATGCGCGTTTTGAGAGAGGGGCTCCTTGGCAGAAAATGATTTCGATCATTTGTGCCGCGATTACGCTCTGCCATGGCTTGTTGACCAAGCGTGGAAGCGATGTGGATACATTTCCTCCGCTTACTGTCCTCCAGGAAGAAGTTGGGAAGTGATGATGACGGGTAATGGAAGAAACTGGTGTCTCGGAAGATCTTCAGTCAGGAAGTTAAGGCCCCATATGGAGGGGGGGGGGGGTATTCTTAAGGTATTGGCCGCCCAACGAATAAACCACTGACTTTCTGAGAAACTTTTATGTTCAAATGAATTGCTCTGATAAAAACTCGTTGATTTTTTTTTTAAATAAAGATTTTTTCAAAAATGAAACGGAAGATCTCAAACAGATTCATAGGTAGATAAAGAAAATAAAGCTTTAGTCAAATCGGTAGTGAAAAATGCAAAATTTCAAAACAACTTAAGATTAAAAACTTGGGAAAAAACATCAATCGTCATTTTGACTACGCTTTCTCCACCAAACAATAAACGCAATGAAAAGATTTGTAGCTTCAAAATTGAAAACAAAAACACCTGCACATTAAAAACTTCACATTTTCGGGTCCCCTCTCTCCTCCGTGTAACCAGCGATGATTCCCCCTATATGACGACCTGAAATATCTAAAAAAGTGGGAAACTAAGATGTAAGATAATAAGATGGAAGTTTGGAAAATAAGATGGAAGATTATCCCTTTTCTGCAAAAAGGAATTTCAAATCAGTCAGATACTTTACGATGTTGCTTGATATAAAAATGGTTCATTTTTCTAAGTTCTGATAAAAAGTTCTTTAATCGTATCACAGTTTAAAAATATAGAATTCGCTCTTGTAGTCCATGACGGATTTTAACCAGTTTTATCCGCAAATGTAATAAATTTCTATAGGAATAGTCCTATACCTACATGAAATCATACAACAGTTATCTTCCTTCTGCTTGTTCGTGTTTTGAATAACTCAATCTACCAACTTGTACGGTTTGTAAAATGTGCACGGATTTCGCATTCCGGCTGAACTGTACGGGTTTTTGCGGTAAGATTGTACGACTACGCAAAATTTACAAATGAATCGAAAATTTTGTTTTCAAAATAAAGATCCGATGCGTGTTTACACAGATGCCAGCTACTACGGGTTTTCCGCAGTTTCTACTGAGAAACGTACTACCAACACTGAAAAGTGAATGTTACCAACGGAAAATAAGTTTTCCAATCCAAAGGATTTTTATGTACTTACGTGATAGCTATCCGCCAAAAGGCTGTTTTCAGGCCGTTGATAAATACGAAACATCAGAAAAGATTGGCGAACCCGTTTCCTCACGGTTGTGGTAGTAATGTTAGTGGTTGTGTCACTGATAAGTTAGATGCACAGAAAGTTCTGTGAATTGGCTGAGCTTTAAAGACTTGAAGTGCAAAGAATATTCAACATAGTAAGGAAAAATTAGACTTCAAATCAAACTTTTGAACTAAAATGCTGAATTTCTTTTTTGAGTTGATATCTCAACCAGGTTACAGAAATCAGCAAAATTCCGCAAAATGAGAAAAAGTTGCTGGTATCGAGTTTGTCACAAAATCAAGATCAGTGTTCGGGTTAACCATTCTTTTCCGATCCCGCCGGGGCTCAGTGGGTTTCCTCACTGCCCTAGCACCATTTCCGTTACTAACCGCGGTGCATTTCTGTCTTTACAGTAAAACTTTCCTGGTCTGTATCTACTTGACGAAAAAAACATTGCTTGGCGCAGTTTGACTATATCTGGCTCTTGCGCCATAAATTACTTCCTTTAAACACAGATGAAAAAATACAAGTCAGCTAATTTAGCTATTATAAACACGTAGAATATAATTTAAAAGTAAAATAATCAATATTTTGGGTGCGGTCTTACCGTATGGAGGGCTTTTAAATGCGTGTAATAAATTACTCAAATCTATTCTACATTTCGCGTCATGAGCTTGTTAAGATTGTAAAATTTCCAAAATTGAAATGTTGGCCGATAGAATCTAATGTTAAAATACGTACAGTCGTGGGAAAAAAACGAATCAACCCTCTTCATTCCAGCAATTTTAACAGTAGAGAAAATTCAAAGATAGCGTTCGACAGCAACTAACGTCTTCTATAAATTCAAATGCATCAAATTTGCATAAGGGGTCTTCATTTAAATTGAGTACGAACTTCATAATTTCCAATAAAACCCCTATTTTGACACACAATTTCAAATCTATAACAAAATTTAGCTAGATACCGTTTCATGTCTTACCGTTTCGAAGTTCTGAGTACAGAAAGATTGGAGCTCCTAATGCTAAATCAGTTTCTTAGACTTATGGATATCTTCCTAAATAATATTTCTATAGCGCCGAAATTTTGTAGCATGTTACTGTTAAGCAACCCAAACAAAATCCACCTTTCATTTTAAAACAATTCTTAGTATACAATAATAATTATTAAATTAATGTTTGAAAAAATTAGGAATTGGAACCTTACTATATTTTGACGGGAATCGATTCAGGACTTTTAATATGACAATGCAAATTGTCAGGTTAGTTTTTGCGTTACATTAAATTTACCAAAAGTTTAAAAAACGTCTGACAAGTCTGAGAAATGTATAAATTCTTGAAAAATAGTTGAAAATTTTATTTGTGTAATCTAAAATGCGTTGCCCCTTTTACCAGTTATGTAGATGAACTCTACTAATCAATGATCAATTGAATGGCTCACTATTCACTTTTTGGATGATCGGAATATCAGTTGGATTGTATTAAACAATTTTAGGTAGGCTTTTTGGTTGCATACATGGAGACGAACGCTAATTAAAAAACTAACATTTATTAAGAACACTAAAGACGATACAAAATTATACCGAACATCGATCAACACTTTCTTTGTTTCGAATTGTTCTCAATTCCCCCAAAATCCTTTTACCACATTTTAATCATGGTTACAATTCACAATATTATCGTTTGAGCTCGTATAATAAACAATTCTCGAATCTTTTTCACTTGCATAATAAATATAATTCTCTGATCGTTTGTACCCGCTGACAGATATGTTTGAAATAGTATTCCAATTTGAAATTCGGGTAGCTATAACTACAGTTAATCTCGATCTACGAATATTTATTTTCAATGTGGAGATGATCCCTGAAATTGACAGTAACTTTAACATTGAATGTCTCCGGATATAAAGATAGTAAAGTCATGAAAATTCACATTTAGACTAATTTAACGATGCGGAATCTGATTAAGGCATCAAAACTTGGTGTTTCTATTGGAAATTTTGCTTGCAAAATTTTATATGAAGACGGCCCTAATGCAATTTTTTGCATTTGATTTTGTAGAGGACGTTATTACTTATTGAATGGTATCTTTGAATTTGCTCTAGAATGAATGGTGCTCGAAATAAAGGAGGTGGTTGATTTTTTCCGTTACTACATAAAAACTTGTTCGTAGATGTTTTATTTAAACTTTTAAAAAGAGCGAAATAATAGTTATCTTCTAATGATACGAAGATGAAATTTAAAAATGTATTTTTTCATAATTGCTAAAATGCCTTTTATTTCCCCTGTAATGCAAGTTTTATAAAAAAAAATTTGCCATTCTCTTCATGAGCTATGCAAAAAATTACCTAGACAAACCAAACCCGAGCGATGCAGCCTCCAACATAAAAACAGAATTGTAATTTTATATGTAAATAAATCATCAGTATCATTCAAAACATGAAATAACATTAAAACTTCTCCAAACAAATTAGTAATTGGGCACAGTGGTGGTGTTTGTTATAGCTTGAGTTAACGAGTCAGAAGAATCTTCGTAGCAAGAAAAAGATTTTTTTATTTTGATATGAAAATCGTTAAAAAATACAATCGAAATTAGAATTTTCATCTTAAACAGGCCGTAACACATCACGCAGAAAAATAGTAGATAATATATAGAATGTCATCTCTAAACGAAGATAGTAATTTTTGTATTGCTTGCCCCACGACATCAACTCCTATAGCCGCTCTTAACCTAAAAATCACCCTTTTTTTCTGTGTTTAAACCTTCGAGTTGAACTCCCTTTCACATCTTCCAGAAACAAAACTTGAACAAACAAAAGCATTAAAAACATAGCCGCAAACAAAAACATTTTAATCTCCCCCACATATCTCAAATTGTATACACTTATAAACAATCATTCTATGCCCTCCGGTTCCACGTAATAAGATCAGCGGCAAAATACCTGTAATCTCAATTTTTCCCCTCGGAAACAAGCATCATCATGAACTTGCATAATAGCGCGGGGTACTCTTAGCCTCGAGCAGAGTAATGCGATAAAACCGCATGAAATAGACTGTTTTAAAATGCTGTGTGAATTTGAGTTTTTGAGATTGAGATTTTAGCTGAGAAACTTCTGATTCAGTAGACCGAAGAGGATTTGTTTTGGATGAAGAATGGTCTCGAAAGCGGCAATTCCGGTGGATAACTATTGCTCGGGATGCAAAGATTGCCACGAGTTATTATGGGGACGTATCAATCTTGTATAAAATCAGAATCAGATTTAAAATGCTCCTTGCAGGATTTTGTATTCTAACACATTCGCATCGCGGTGCTAATATTAAAAGGCTTTTCGAGGGAAAATCGCTGAATCATTCATCAAAATTTCAGGAAGTTTCTAATACTCAGTTGCTTTATACACTCATGGTGGGCCGCGGTGGCCCGGTTGGAAGAGTAACGGATTAGCAACCGGAGGGTTGCGAGTTCGAATTCAGCCAAACACCGTCGTGTAAAAAGGAGGCTGGTGCATGTTAAATCTGTCGTAGCCTCAAATGTCCTCACGTTGGCGTGGTGTGGAAGTTTGGAGAGTGGGGTGCTAGCTCAGGTGTTGCCTCGTCATCTGACCGTGGTTCCAAATTACGTGGTATTCTCTTCGGATCTTTCCCTTCGGGATTGATCCCGGACCGTCACCAATAGCCCGTTGTGTTGCTCCAGTGTGACGATACTTACCTTATACACTCATGTCCAAAAGTTAAGCATAATTGCTGTTTATGTGAATATTTCAGAAAACCTAGAACGAAATGTAAGGAAACGCGGTATGTGAGTGTAATAGGGTTATAGAAGAAAACAATGCAAAACAAGGATAATAATGATTTTTATTATCCAAAGAGGGTCGAAAGAAAAGGTTCACAATACGAGTGTCAACTTTAGTGAAACAGAATTATTAAAACAACGTGATTCTGAAGTTTAATACGTTGTGTGGGAACCTCTGGAAGCCACGAATGCTGCACAACGATTTCCCATACTTTCGATGAGGGTGTGGAAGAGTTGTGAGTTCAAAGAGTTCCAAGTCTCACGGAGAGCAGTTTTCAATTCCGGAACGCAGCTTGGTGGGTGGTGGAGGACTGCAATATGTCTCCCGAGCATATCCCACACATGATCTGATTCAGATCAGGAGAGTTGGCAGGCCACTGTATGAGGTGAATATCTTCACTTTGAAGGAAGGCATCGACCAGGGCTGCACGGTGAGGAGAGCGTTTTCCATGAATATGAAACCAGGACCGACAGTACCTCGAAACAGGCGAACGGTAGGCTCAAGGACTTCGTCTCTGTATCTTTGACCAGTAACAGACCCCACGTCAAAGATGTGGAGGTCTGTGCGACCGTCCAGCATGATGACTCCCAGACCATGACTCCCCCTGAAGGAGAACGATGTCTTTCAGTGATGTTCCCGGATGAAAACGCGTTCCACGTTCTCTCCAGATCGTAGTACGACGAGAATCAGTTTGCAGACTAAATCTGGACTTGTCACTGAACATGACATTGCCCAACTGTTGTCGACTCCACTGCCGATGTTCCAAACTCCACTGTAAACGCGCGCGTTTCTGTGCAGACGTGAGGGGGGATGCAAACTGTTGGTCGTCTGGCAAAGAGACCAATGTGTCTGAATCTCCTGTGAACAGTTTGTCTCGAAAATATGACAACTGTGGCGGCTGTCAGGGCTGAACGCAGTTGTCTGGCAGAACGGTTCCTCTGACGTCACGCAGTTATCTCCAAATATCGGTCTTGCCAAGCTGTTGTTACCCTTGACCGACCTGGTACTAGTCGTCGTAACATCTTCAGTGATTTGAAATCTGCCAGTCTGGAGATCATACACTGAGGCACATTCACAATTCGAAACGCTTCGGTTTGGGATCGACAGGATTCCAGCATTCTAATAATTCGTCCCTCGCAAGCATGTCCATTTGGCATCTTTGTGACATCTTTCATCCTTGTTGATTGTTAACAACGCTCTGTACCACAGCAATTGAGAAATTTCTATCTAAACTGGCCATGCCGCTCGAGGCCGTTTTATACTCGTTCCGACGTACGCTGGTGCTTTGCGCATTTCGACGTCGACTAAACTGTTTTGCATATGCACAATGTTTTACTTTCGTCCCACGATTCTCCATTTTTTTGAACCATTGTATCTATATTTACTCCGATTTTTTCGCATTTTACGAATTATGCTTAACTTTTGAACATGAGTGTATATGTCTTTTCGGATCAATTTGAAAATGCATTTATTTTGTATCTGTATATTTGTTGTATTTACCTCTAATATTTGGGGGTTGGGTCGTCCCAACAATAAAAATTATTTAGGAGATCGAGGAACTTAGGACACCAGCTCAAGGGACCAGGGCCCCTTAGAACTGACGTCTCTATCTACTGATACGGCTTAAATAGCATGGACGAGTGTTGTGTTTACCTATAATATTTTTGGGGTCAAGTTGCATAGTAAAAATTAGGAGCTCAAGGCGCCTGTAAGCTGGCAACCCTGTCTCTTGATACGACTTAAAATTAAAGTGATCGAGGATTGTATTTACTTCTAATATTTGGGGGAATTAAGTCCCAACAATAAAATTTAGGAGCTTGAGGGGACCGGATCTCTGAGCTGACATTCCTGTATCCGGGCCGCGGTAGCCCGGTTGGAAGAGTAGCGGATTAGCAAGCGGAGGGTTGCGAGTTCGAATCCAACCAAAGACCGTCATGCATAAAGGGGACTGGTGCACTTTAAATCTGTGTGGCCTCTAATGTCCTCACGTTTGTGTGAAAGTTTGGAGAGCGGTGTGCCATCGCATGTGTGACCTCGTCATCTGACCGTGGTTCAAAATTACGTAGTGTTATCCACGGATCTTTCCCCTCGGGATTGATCCCGGACCGTTGTCAATAGTCGTTGTGTTGCTCCAGTGCGACATTAAATACCTACCTACCTACCTGATGCGCCTTAATTAGTGTGTTTGAGTGTTGTATTTACCTCTAATATTTTTTGGGGATCAAGTTCCAATAATAAAAATTAGGAACTCAAGGGGGCCGGGAACTGGCATCCCTATGTCTTGATACGACTTATTGTGCTCGAGTGTCTGCATGTTTAGCTACAAATTTTTTCTTATCCAGGATCAAATTTAGATCAGTTCCACGAACCCCCCGGGGCCGCCATGGCTCAATGAGTTTGTTCACTGCTAGCAACATGCGAATTGTATGTGACGCAGGTTCAATTCCTGCAACATCCTGGGTGTATTTCCATCTGTATCCGTAACGCTTTCCTTGTGTGTGTTGTTTCCATTTACTTGACATTCTCTGGCTTGTGTTTGGTGCATCTCATGGTATAAAACCCAATAAACCAAAACACTTATACTAACATCACAATTTTCACGGTTTTTCTGAATAATTTTTGAGGAATCTGAGACGTTGCGTATAGGAAATATTGCTGAGATCTATCACTTTTAGAAGTGTAACATACAAATATATACCAAACTTTAATAGTTTACAAGAAAATGTTTCTATGACACGATTTCAATCCATAAAAGCATAAGACAGCAATTATGTTATGATAATTCAATAACATAATGGTTACGTGATTCAATTTTCTATAACCAATTTAAAACCCTTATCTATCTAGTTTTTGTTTCGAGAATATGATTTCTTTCACCTTTTATTCTTTGAATACAGCTGAACATCTGTTTTTCGAGAATGAATGGAAAAAATAATGTATAGTTCTATGCATAAAAACTTCTGACTAATAGAATGAACGAGTATTCAAATCGCGTTACGAATTATTTTTTATTAATTATCGAAAGACATAACGACGTTGTGAGAACTTTTATGGCACATTGAAAATGAATTCTTTTCATGAGTGACAGAGTAAAAATTTTCTTTTGAATGTTAGTGATTGTTTATATGCTACCTGTCCAGTTACGCTATCCCATATCCATGCATTTCGTGTCAGTGCCCGCATTGTGGAAAGAATGAAACCAGAAGTTCGTGGAGTTCAAAGAACTACAATTCCCATTGTCTCAACTAAAAAAATGGCGCGTGTAAAAAACATAAACAAAATGAAAACAACGCTCAGGGAAACCGAATTGGCAACGCGCGCGTTCGTTAACGAGAAATAGCAACATTGTGACGTCATGGTGAAACGTGCAGAACTTTTGAAACAAAAGAAATGGAATTCTCCACTAGCGTTTTTAAACTTGGATGTTGGTGGAACATCAAAAGTAGGTCCATTAAGTGCTGAAACTTGTTCTTAAATTGGACGTCGGATATCCATCCTCAAATAAAACAAGAATGAACTGCAAACATTATAAATGACTTCGAGGAATTCGAATCTTATTAGTTTAAGGGGTCAGTGTTAAAAAAGGTAGCTCAAACCTAAGACGAGGAAGAAAATAACTGGTATTGGAACAATGAATAGGATTTAATAAGGGCAATCATTAGATGTTAACGCATAGCTTAAGCTACTAAAGGCTATGTTTGGACACCGATTTTGATTGATAAAAACTCTCAAATAGAATCTTGCGTGTTATTAATTGGCGCATAACTTAACTATAATCGATAGGTACCTTAAGCTGTTGCATGATTTGTCCTATTGTTGAGCATTGATGTCCTCACACCTAATTCTGTTGTGCTTGAAATTTTTATGGCAGCCTAGCAGGTCTTTTTTGAAGTTAAATTAACACAGGCGTTTTATCGGTACTTAGGTCAACTGAAAATGTAAAATCATATCCAATTATAGAGGAACTTGTATTGAGGTTAAGCGTACTCTACGTTTCTGTGAGTGTCTGACCAGAAAACTTTTTTCAAAAGCTGTACATTTCTAGAGGAAAATGATTCATAATTATAATATATAGTTTTTTCAATAATAAAAAGAACTTTTACATCCTAACCTCGCATATTTCAAAGTGTAGAAATGTGTAATTGTCACGTTGAATAATTAGATTTATTTTATTTTCTATTGAGTAATAATTATTTATTTTAGATATTCAAATAATAGTCTCGTATATTCGCTCATATTTCTATTAAGCATGTACGTAGGTCCCGTGGCTCATTGGTTTTGTGCACTGAGCTAGCAACCTGCGAGCTATAGGCAGGGCAGGTTCGACTCTGACGTTGTCTGTCTTGTGTTTGGCCAAATATAGCCATTGCGCCATAAAGCCAAACCAACCGTTAACATGTCGGTCGAAAAGTGACATGTTTAACTTTTACATGCACTCAGGGGTTGCACATGACTCATGCAACCCCTAAGAAAACAACTTCATCGTTTGTCTTGACATTATTGGCCTAAGGTTGTTTTCCTGGAGCTACAAAAATCATGTTGAATCTTTCTTTTTTTTCTATGGCATTTTAATAATTTTCTTTTTCATTTTTTAAAGCCCGTTAGATTGACAATCGCTTTATATAAAAACGCAGCAGACAATGCCAACTTCTCAACATTAAAGTAAAAGTTTGATGTTAATGTTGCCGAACCTAGAGAACAGCTTCGGGAATTTTGCAGTTATCTTTCTCCGAATCATCTCTTTAGGTTAGAAATTTTCTTCACTAGTAAAATACGTGAGGAATTGTAGGTCAATACATGTAATTTCCCCTAAAATATTTGTAATTTGTAGCGTTGTCAAATCTATCTCAATCTCAGCAATCCCTTATCAAGAATTCCACCTTTGATCTTTTTCGTGTGTACCTCATGACCAACTGAATTACTCCAGTTGAGTTCTAACAAGGTAACTTCAGCAAAACGAATCAATTTTTCGCATTATTTCATTTCGTCACGATTCATGCAACAGAATTGACACAATACCTTTTCTTTTACTTCACCAGGGTCGCCGTGGTCCAGGTATATTTGCCCACTGCTTTAGCAACCTTCGAGTTCTACGCGGCTCAAATTCGATTTGTCCCTGGGTGTATTTCTCTCTTCTGTATCAGTAAAATGCGTTCCTTGTGTGTATGTGTATTTACATGACATTGTTTGGCCCAAATATAACTCTTGCTCCATAAAACCTAATTAACCTTTTACTTCATTCCATAAGATGCGATGATCAAGTCTCAATTATTTCGACCCTTAAAACGTATTTGTCTCAAATCAAACTTAAATATACAGAGCCTCGTCTTTTGACTATTGTCTCCGCAGTTTGTCACATTCATAGACCAAATAACATTAAAATTTATGGCAAAATGTCATGAATTTATAGGTGGAGTTGTACATATTAGTCTCCTGCCATCCGGTTTAAATGTTTTTCCTGAAACATTGGATATACACTGCTGGCCACCCAAATTGCAACACCAAGAAAGACAAGAGATATCACAACAAAATTTGTTTTGTAGATAACACGTTGACCAAGTATCAAATGATTAAATTTATAGACTTCTGTGAAGTGTGGTTCCTGCCAAAATCAGTAGCCAGAGTAGCCGCCATTGTTGGAGATCACCGCTGCCACACGCCTCGGCATTGATTCAAAGAGACTTTGGATGTGTTCTTGGGGTACAGCAGACCAAGCAGCTTCCACACGTTGCCAAAGTTGATCTGGTGTGGCAGCTGGGGATGTATTCTGGGTCAATCGTTGAGCAACCATGGACCACATGTTTTCTATCGGCGAAAGATCCGGAGAGCGAGCTGGCCAGGGAAGCAATTCAATCTGGCGATTGACGAAGAACCCTTGGACAATGCGTGCCACGTGTGGTCGCGCATTATCCTGTTGAAATATGGCTGTGGGCAAGCCCTGAAGGTAAGGAAGGACAACTGGCTCCAACACCTCGGAGAGGTAGCGCTGGCTGTTTAAAGTACCGGCAATGCGTACTAGAGGAGTGCGAGAGTGATATCCAATACCGCCCCATACCATAATACCCGGTGCAGGACCAGTGTGGCGGTGCATAACGCAGCTGTTCAGCATCCTCTCTCCACAGTGTCTCCAGACTCGAATCCGACCATCGTGGTGTTGCAGACAGAAGCGTGACTCGTCAGTAAAGACAATTTCATTCCATTCTGCCGTCCACATCCTTCTTTCATCGCACCATTGGCGGCGGAAACGTCTGTGGTTCTGCGTCAAGGGTAGACGAAGCAATGGACGTCTTGCGGACAGACCACTCTGCTGTAAACGGCGTCGAATGGTACGCGCAGACACTGGATGATGCGGTACAGACTGAATGTGCTGTGCTATGGTTCGTGATGTGGCTGAGCGATCCGTCACTGCCATACGCACAATATGCCTGTCATCACGTGAAGTGGTGCACTGAGGTGGATGCGATCGAACACGTCGGTCCGTCGTACCCTCCTGCATCCAACGATCACATATCCGCATTACGGTTGTTTGGTTTCGTCCAACACGACTACCGATTTCCCTGAAAGATAATCCACAATCTCGGTAGGGCACTATCCTTCCTCTGTCGAACTCGGATACTTGATCAAAAGATGATCGCTGTTTTCTACGAGGCATAATTGATCGTTTTTTTGAAAAAACCACAAGAAAAACACAATTGCCGTACTTGAAATCGTCGAAATCTCCAAGCCTTAAATAGCGCTTTGAAGTGGCGCCACAGGCGCGCGTGATGTGCGTCTGCGCTGAAATTCTAATCATTTGCATATCTTACCTCCGCTAATGCATGTTGTAAATTTCATATTATTTGCATGATTCCTTCAGGGTGTTGCATTTACGGTTCCCAGCAGTGTATTTACACTACTGATTGGACATATTTACGCAACTTACAATAGACTAGACAGTTGAACGAATGATTGTTTTTCTTCAAGCATTCGGGTATAGGAGCTGAGTCACTTTCCATCCTGAGTCATTATTTCCCAGACACAGTAGGGTTACTGTCATCCAATGCGGTGTCATCCCAAACTACTTTCCGTACCAAACCATAGACGTTTATGTTTGTCACTGTCTCTCCTTTTACATAACATAATTGCATTATTAGTAAACGATTGAGTGGAAGTCTTATTTTTCGAATTCTTCCTACCGATTACTGTTTCATTTTCAAAATAATTATTAGTGCTGGTTTCACAAATACTGATGATTTCAGTTGCATAACCTAAATGGAAAATGTGTCTATTAGCTACTAAAAAACACCAAAGATAAGTGATAAAATAGTGCGTACAGACAAAACGAAGATTGGTTTTGTAGGTAAAATAATGAACTCTGAGCGGAGCGGATGCGCTTTGGAAAATTCAAAAGTGAAAAGTAAAAAAGCATGACCTTGTAAAATATGTAAGCTGAGTTTACCAAAAATTCCTTGCAAATTATGACTAATAATCGAACTGTTCTTATATGCATCTCCCGACTTCAATACAGCTATAATTCAGAAAATGAATTTCTAGTTTTATTTGCAGAAAGGCTGCATGTTGCAAATTTGTCACAATTTTAGATTCCGGTATAGAGCGGTTGAGGCTCCAGTAAAGGCAGCTTTGCTGCATGCAGAGGCATATATTTAGTCTTTCCCTACACATAAAATTAGAAAATAATTTTTCTTTTGTTTTGGCGGTATTGTATATGGAGTGCGAATACTTTTTTGTAGAGATGCCGAAAAAGTGCCGTCATTTTTCACACCCTCTAGTGGTGTCATCCAGTAGAATCCAGTCCCTAAATTCTCTCACATATGAGCTGCGGGTCCCATTACCAGGTTAAATGATGACCCCCTCAGGAAATACCAATATGCATCCCAAGTACTTGCTTAACTTCCTATAATTTTTATATTACTTTTCATACTACACAGCTTTATTATTTTACTAGGAAGATTTTACTTTCCAAATTTAGAAAATGGATCACACATTACAGTACAAAAAGTTTCCTCATTTAGTGGACTATCTCTCGCCCTCTATACCAGGCTATACGCCCCCCTCCCCTTATGCGGGATTAAAGTGAGAAGAATTATCTGGAAACAGTAGTATGTCTTCCCAGATAATCCTCACTTTCAGCTGCTTGATAGAAAAGTGTAGGATAGAATTTAACCCTCTGAAATGGTTCACAATCCGTTCCCTACAATCTTCCCTGCATGATTTATAACCAGTTTTGACCTTCTTAACCCAAATAATCTCCCCTTAGATTCTTTCAACCAATATTTATTTTTATTTAGTCATGTGGGGGTATCTCGGAGGTCTCGTGACTATCAAGGTTAAAAAACTTTTAATTTGAGACTTAGAAAAGTATTTTTAAGTAAACCAACACTGATCTTTTATTTTCCATGCTTCCCAGGAATTCGCTGAAGGACCATCCCACTGCTGTATGGACGTCGTCCCCTCGACAAAGACCCTGATCAAGAGCCGCTCTTCCCGGTCCCGCCATGGCTCCCTCAAGGGCAGTCCTGTCCGGCGGCAGCCGAGCCCGGACAGCGCCTGCGAGCACGACGGCGAGTGGCTGACCGGATCAGCCGTCTCGGGGCAGGAGGACATGACGAGCGACATGTCGGAAGAGGGCTGCGAGAAATCGACGAGGGTTGTGGGTCGGAGGGCCTCCATGAAGGATGCCACCATCTCCAGAAGGAAATTCGGAGAGGCTGGAATCGGAAAAGGTAATTGTTTGGTATTGCTCTCTGATTCTTCTGTTGCTCTGATCAACGGAACAGCTAACTATATCATTAATGTACTTCTGATTTAGTTTAATTGCATTTATGTCAATGTTTTTAAAATTCTGAAATGTCATGATGGGGACCACCTTGGACTCACTGCAACCTGCAGCCTTCATTATCCTTCTTGAGCTTCTTACCAAGAGATTTTTCCTTTTAATGTCGACTCGTGGATATATAGTCCTTCAAGCATTCGTGGGTGAAAATTTGGCAGTTTGAGTCTTAACCCAACCCGAGTCACTATGGGAGGTGTTGCCGCATCGCATCTACCATGAACTGTGGAGAACTTGCCTTCCTGGAGGACAGAAAACTTCAAGCCGCCAATCTGGCTGAGGCACATACGATGTTCGAACTCGTAACTAGGCACTTCAGTCAACAGTTTAAGATCGCGACGCCTTTAGCCGCTCAACCACTGGTGGGGCTCTTGACCAATAGTAGTTTTTTATGAATTTTCCAACGAATACATGTGACTAGTCATTAAATGTATTGTGGGTAAAATCAATTGTTCACACTGTTCTTTCAACCATTTAACTACAACAATTTTATTCAAGTTGTGGGGTAACGGAGGCCATACATCGATTCGCAAATTGCATTTAATTGGAATGCAATTAATTGTTATTTCTTATCCCACTTGGTCCAAACTAGCTAGACTTAGGGGTCGCCGTAGCTTTTTTCTCTCTGCGCTAGCATTCTAGGAATTGTAGGCGATGCAGGGTCGATTCTTCCTTGGATGTATTTCTCTCTTGTGTCTGTAGAACTTTCCTTGTGTGTATGTCCATTACTTGTCGCTGCCTGTTTCGTATTTGGCACATATTGTCCAAATATGGCTCTTTCGCCCTTAAATCCAATCAACCAAGCTGGACTAAGTCCGTGATTTCGTATACCTTCAAAAAATCTAAGACAAGCTTAGGATTTATATGCAAATACTCCCTGTGCAGCCCTCTATAAGCAAAGTGGTGACAGTTTGGGAGACCAATTGAAATTAAATTTATCATTTGTTGACTTTTATTTTGTCGATTTTAATAACCTATAATTACAGCTAGCCTTATGACTGAAACGAGAAGCTGTTAACATTTATGATGAATAAACCCCTATTGGACAAAAATATTTTCCTCTACGTAAAAACAGAATTTATTGTTTGGATATTACACATTTTAGTAATTAAATTATATCGCATTAAGAATTCGGTTATATTCTCACAATAAAGTTTAAAAGCTTGCGTTCAAGCTAATAGAAAACAAAGAGCTGTCATAGAATAAGCTGTTTTCAGCCAACGGGGATGCTTCATTCTCATAAGCTAAAATTAATCTCTAAAGCTCGTTGATCCGAATCCTTTCATCTCTAAATTATCTCTTGTGAATAACGGAACGCTTATAGGTAATAATACGTGAGAAGTTTCAATTCTTTAGTCGCTTCTACAACGACATTATCAAAATTAAAGTACATAATTGTGCAATTAAGAGCCGTCACCTTTCAAAACCAATTTATCTTGGCTTAAGAGATTTGTCTTATTCTACTAGCCTATATTTTTGAAATAGGAAACAATTATTAAAATGGAGATGATACATCACAATATGCTTCTAATTTCTTTGTTTTTAGAGCAATTTTCATTTTGTTAATTATGGAGATATAATCTAGACGACTGAAAGGAATAGTGTTACCCTCTTTGTTCCGGTTGTACGAGAACTGTTCCCGACACTAAGTCTGGCGGTGGCTTAGATCTCGATAACAAATAAAAATCCTTCCAAATATGTTTGTTAGTATTATAGTAAACTAAGAGGAAAAAAATCCCGTAGTGGTTGATTTTACATTGTTTATCAGTTTTTTGTGCACACCTGAGTCGTATCTCTATTAGCTTCTGAACGTTCACTTCGATTGCATCCCATTCACTTGTGCTCTCAGGGACCCATCTCCTTTAGGTGTGTGCGGGCTTCACTGTCCCTAGTGATCTTTTCTTTTCACATAGGGTTTACTGTCTAGTAAACACAAGGTCGCACTCCCGGGGATACCCAAGCGATCTTTTACTGCTATCATCCCACTACTCTGTTCCCAATACCTCTTTCTTTCCCTTTCACGACAATTTTTACTGGATGTTATCTTGTGTTTGACGCATCTTGACCAAGTATGGTCCTTGTCCCACAAAACGCCAAAACAACCAACCATCCATTCACTTGTTCAAAGGCGATTCGGTATTTTCTGTCGTCTAAACTACTTTCGCGATCTTTTACATTTTTCTGCGATGATTTCTATCTTCCAGATTTCTCATTGGCTACTGTAATCAGTGCTGAAGAATTTTATTGGAGGCGAGCTCTTCCGCATAGTTTTAACATCACGCAGCTCCATAACTCAATTAAGAAATTTGAAACGATGTAGTAAAATTCGAATAAATCTCAGCGATTGATTTTATGTTGTGTTTATCCGTTTGTTGCCATTCCCATGATACGAATAATATCGATTTCTGTGCCACACGTCAGTGAATTAATTATATATTATACATATGAACGTCTTTCCCATGGCAAAATATTAAACAGGCATTAAACCTTGAAACTGCTAGGATCTTAGTAAGAAAGTTCATAATATTGCTTTCTTGCTTCGTAACTGGTTAGCAAACATTGCATTTGACATTTGGAACTATCAATCACCCCGTGATGTAAATGGATGACACATAGTTCTAACATAAGCACAGCTGTCGTTAGAATGCGGAGGTTTTTCCCTATTTTGCGTCTTCCAATTCTCCGAGTTGTTTTTCGAGATGGATACGTAATTTGTGAGTATTAAAAATGCATTTTTTAACCTCATAATTTTGGTCTTATTGTGCATGTATTTGGGTTTGGCTGTCGTTGAAACTATCCAAAATCATTTCGTCGACTTTCAAAACAAATTTTTTCAGTTATTCGATTGTTATAAAATTTGCAGGCTGTTTCCTTCTGAATGGCCTTCATATAAAGTTTACTCCAAAAATATCAAGTCATCGGGAGGTTATTACGTAAAACGTGATCAAAAATGTTGAAAAAAATTGCAAAAATTGATAGGTCCCATGGGCATTAGTTTTCCATGTTTCCACTCCATATAGTTATTGTATCGCTCAATTGTAAAGTAAAAAACTTGAAATTTTGTTTAAAAAAAGGCATAGTTTAAGCAAGATTTTAAATCAGTTTCAAGATTTGGAAACATGATGAACTTCTCTTTTGCACTGAGATATAGACAACTTTTGAGAATTATCCTAAACAATTCAAGTAAATCAATTAAAACTAGATGTTCATCTAATATTTTGAAATCAGAATGTCAAAAAATCTCATCCGGAGAAAAACGCGTTTTTGTAGACTAACTATACTTATCTACTGTATGTTTATGTAACTCAAAATTTCAATACTTTTCTATCAATTTTGGTGATATTGGAAGTCTACTTAATGAGTCCCTTAAGAATGGAAATTATATCAAAAAAGAAAGAAATTCGTTATAACAATGGTTTTTAACCTAGGGAATTTTAGATTTAAAGGATCCATGAAATCTGAGGATGTTTTATCTGTGGAAGTACTATTACACACACATTTGTTTGATATTTTCTTGTCTTTATCTACTTTAGAGTTTTGTTTATTAAAGTATGCTTCACAAATTAGTTCTAAATTGGTGGCAAGAAATCAAACTACAATTATCATTAAAAATGTTGATTTAGATTTTAAAGCTTAATACTTAAACCCATAAACGTTTTTAATGTGATTAAAAGTGTAAAACATTAAAATAAAATTATAAGTATTCAGTCTAATATAAAAAATAAAATTTTCAATAGTATGCATATTATTTAAAATACATTTTTATGGTCTGGAGATTGAAACATCTCATCTTTTGAAGATTGAAACTATCTGACGTATTGTGAAGAGTTCATTAAATGAGTTGTTTTTTGACTGGGTTTTATAGCAATAAGGCTATACTTGGCCAAGCTGCGCCAAACAACGTGGATTAAATGGACTCACAAGGAATGTTTTACTGACTCAGAAGAGAAATACACCCATCGAGAAGTCGAACCTGCGTCGCCCACAACTCAGGATTCTAGGCAGTAGGCAAACCCACCGAGCCACGGCGACCTTCATTAGAGGGTCGAATAGTCATTTGAGAGAAAATAGTCATAGGGTGAGGTAAAATAGTCATTTGGGAGAGGCAATATATTTAAACTGCTATAGCGATATGAAAATACACCAATTCTCTATATCTACATCGATTCATCATTTAGCTTGCCAAAATATTGTAAACATTGGATAGATAAGAGCGCTCTCGAACTGTCAAAAATTAAATTTGAATTCTATATAATAACGATTGTGTTTTGATGGGATTTACAACTTACACAAATTCTAAATATATTACCGACACAAATTTAAAGAGAAAAATATCAAGTTAAATCGACGAGGTTCTGAATTGGACATACCTTCTTTACGCATAGACATTTATGACGAGAACCTGCTCCTGTAAGTTTCACTTATAATTGTATTGTATCAGTGCGCGCGACGCAGTTTTATAGAATGCCCTGTTTTAATACCATAGACGAAACCTTTTTGGTGTTAATCATCCCACCTTGAAGGTTTTGTTGACAAACAAGTCACACACCTATTTTTATTCATTACAAACATTGGGTTTTTCAACTTTGTTTAGTTTTTCAACTTTGACTTAATTCCACCCCTGAAATTTATAAAATAGGATTTTACTTCAAAAAATGTTTACCGCAGCTTGGTCAGCTCTTGTCCTTGCACCGTAAAAAACCAACAAACCATATTGACAAATATACTATGGACATTACTTTGCAACTCATAATTAGAAAACACCTTGTGGAGTAAAAATATTCCCTGACGAAAAGGTTTGAGGAATCCTGCTATTGACAACTCAATCCTTTCTATTGAAAAATTGACCCGTTTCCATCATTTTGGGATTTACAACCCACAAAGTCTAAGTACCTCAACAAAATGGGGGGCTTTGTCTCCTTTCAGTCAAAGGAACAGCGAAACGTGGTTTGTACAACAAGCGCTTACCACTCCGCATTCTGCGTTTAAGTAAGATTTACTACTCCTTCGGGGCTGTGAGCATTTTATCTCTTAGCTCGAGCAGTAGTGCTGTGGAGGATAGCAGCGGTGACCTGCAAGTAAGATTTTGATGCCAAGGTTAGCAGGTTTTCGCTCACCCTTGCCTCTTTTCTCCTGCCCAAGACCAGCGACATTCAGCACGTCAAGATTGAAACTGGAGGCCCATCAATTGAAGTAAAAAAGGAGATGGAAGAAGAGAAAAAAATTCATTTCTCTCCCTCTTTGTCAAACCACTTTTATTTTCCTTCTCACGTGACCATAGAATTTAAGATGGCGGCGAGCGGTTGACATTCCACTGCTGCAGTAAAGGCTTCCACTGTGCCCAAGTTTTAGTCAGAAGGCGCAATGTTTTGATTTTGCATGTGTTTGTTGAAAGACAGGAAACGTAGTGAACGCCTTCACGCGGGACATTACGAGAACGGATTCGTACGTTATCTACTGCACCAAAAAGTATATATATGAGATCTGTAAATGTTAGTTCCCTTCCAAAAAATTTCAAACATTCCTGTCTTAAATGTCACTAAGTGGAATCAACTCCACAAAATTCGTTTCTTTATTGTGTTGTAATACTGTTGCACACACAGCAAAATATCTGTCTTAACCATATAATTCCATAAATAATTACGCTGTAGTCAAGTTAAGCATGAGTACTGTTGACATTTTAAAAATTTTTTAACCAAATATATTTCTTTGTGGATGCTAAGAAAGAAAAATATCTCAATATCATATCATATCAACAGTCAACTACACGCATAGCATCTGAATATTTTCCCAAAATTCCTGGAATATATTTAATATGAGCATCAGGGGCGCCAACTCCTAGCAGTCTGGCCCTCAGGGACACATCTCCATTAGGTGTGTACTATCTTCACGGGGGGTACTCGAGTGATCTTTTTCATGAAGCTTCCTGTCTTTAGTAAACATGAAGGTCGCTCTTCTGGGATACTCAAGCTATCTTTTTCTGCTTTCATTACACTATATTCCCCAATCCCTCTTTTCCCTTTCACACATTTCTCACTTGTCTTGTATTTGAGGCAGCTTAGCCAGAAGATCTAAAACCAACGTAGGATCGTGATATTTTTATGGGCTGGGCAGAAACACCCTCCTCCAAACGTTGGAACAAATATTATAAATTTTTAGATAATATGAACACTGCAATGAATAGACAGTAACTTTCTCCGACATTACGAATATTAAATATCAATTGGATCTCTTTGTCCCTTCCAATAATCTTCCTAAACCAATCTTGATAAAACACAATGTATTTTAAATTAATGCAAATCTTTTCAGTCTGAGAGAAGTGATCAAAGACTAATTTCACCAAAAGATGCCAAAGCTTATCTTTTCACATTAGCACTTTCTTTAAGTTACAATAATAAATATAAAAAAACTTAACGCACAATACAAACACGTTCTTATGTTGGAACAGCTTGCTTTTAGTTGCTGTCACATCCATACACGAATTACTTCAGTGTAAAACTGTTTTTAAATCACAGATTTCATTTAGAAATAATTTGAAACCAATACTCCTTTGGTTTTGATACGTTCATGGGTGTTTCTACAAGTTGCCACGTTGACAGTCAAAAAATATCCTTTGTAATGCATTCTGGGTAAAACAACAGACACATCAATTCTCAAATAACCTATAACACATACATTTTATAACATTCCCTTGTCTGGGTGGAAAATTTATCTACCTTAATTCACTTCATCATATTCTGTGGTATAATGTCAAAAAGTTGTTTACAAGAGTTTAAAAGCATTCCTATACATGATAATATCAGAATATTCACCAATTATCATGTATTCTATTGCTACTATGTTTAATGAATGTTATTTAGTACTCTAAAGAGTTTAAAATGTGTAAAAACAAAATGTTCATGCTTTATGCAGGTCTGGCAGGACAAGACAGCGACGTCGATTCGGGAATCGTCACTTGCCGGAAACCAGGACAGCGGATCGGCTCCACCTCATCTGCAGACACGGACAGCAGCCAGGAATCTAGACGCAGGATAGAGTAAGTATTTAATTTTATACGTCGTGGGGGTATCCCTTTCTAGATTTACAAATTAGTATCTCTTGTTAATAGCTTGAATCTTGAGGTCACGTTTAGAAAGGTTCCTGGTGTGATTGCCACGATTCTACAGGATGTGCTATTGAATAGGAAGTTAATTAAATTTAAGTTAATTATTATTTTTTCATCATCAGAGTTAATTCAAATGGTAAAATGACGCACGATTATGTTTGAAAAACATGTGAGTTCTAAATTAAAATATCTGGATTTGTCGCATTGTAAGCTTGTCCTGTTTGCTTTTTGACTCGGGTGTTGAAAAAAAATATTTTTTCATTGGATGAAATATAACTGATGCGAGTATCCACTTATATGGGTTTGTAATTTATAAATAAAACAGGAGCACATCTAAATTATAGTGATAGTTAAAGCATCTCTTGAACTTCATTTTTCCGTAACTACAATGAACAGGAGTTCCAAAGCAATCAATTCAATTTCTATTTGCAGTTACAGTGGAAGCCATTGTAAGCATAGAACCATATTATAACTCTAATCAGGACCACCTAAGCTCTCAGGGACACATCTTTTAGGTGTGTAAGGCTTCACGTCCACAAGGTACTCTAGTAACCTTTTCTTTTCCCATGGAGTTTAATGTCTTTAGTAAACACGGGTGTCACGCTCCTTGGATATCTAATTGATCTTGTGCTGCTTTCCTATTATTCTATTCCACAATTCTCTTTTTTTCCCCTTTCACGAAATTTTTTACTTGAAGCTGTCTGTCTTGTGTTTGGCACAGCTTATCCAAGTAAGGCCCTTGCGCCATAAAATCAAAAACCAACGACAGGACCACCTATAGCTTCTTGGACAGAAGGAACGTAAGTTGGGGAGTATGAACTTAATGTTCTCGAATGGATTTGTTCCCATTAAAATAGATACTGTTGCTACTAGTACTCTTGGTCAAGATGTAATCTTGACCATAACCAAAAGACCATGTTTTACTAGTCGCACAGTTACCAACTCTTGTTCATCTCTGTCCCACAGAGACATCAATACAATCTAAAATATGGGAAGTTTTTGTTGGGGTTGAGCATGGACAAGTTGAAAAGTCCTTAACACTTACAAAAGTCATACCTTGTGTGCCCGCTTCTAAATTTCTCCAGAACAGTCTGGTGAAGTCTTGAACCATAAAATGCAATGACAGTCTAGGCAGTAAAATAGGTGCTGAATGTACAAAGAAGAAACAAATAATTCACCAGCAAGTTTAAAATTTGTTAAGGGACACGTAATGACGATGCGATTATATACCGAGAGACATTGTAAGCTTGCAATATTTGCAGACATGTATTTTTGTCCGTGTACTTTTGTAAATCTGAAGCATTGCAAAAACAAAGATGTTTATCCCAAAATAATTTTCAGTTTTTGAGAATTTCTGCCTGCGAATATTTTGATAAAACTCGAACCCTTCCTTAGTTTATATTATAAGATAACTTTCACTCGGAAAGAGTGGTAAATTCACCTTTATCTGTGTGACGCTTATCTTATCAATAATTAAATGAAGAACCGAAAAGCTCCTCAACTTTCTTATCAAACCTGAAAATCTTCTTACCTGCTTTTTTTCATTTCGCTTTTTTTATAATTGCTCTGCAACACCATTCTTCCATCAGGCAACTTTCTTTGTTTTTCGCTTGCTTGTTACCCGCCGCATTGTTTGATATCTTTTACAGCCTCATGTTCGCTGAACAATGCCTGTGATCCATTTGTCATTCGGAAGACCTTGGTCGTATAGAATGCATTCGATAGGGCGTATTCGGCTATTGATCGAACATGTTTCGTCAAATCAGTGAAATGTCTTGTTTACTCTCGAATTCTTTCGCTTATTTTCCCCTGAAAATGTATTGAAACATAGTTGTAGAACGATCGTGGATGAATAACTTCACATTAGTGCTCTCAGCAATACTCGAAACGGATAATAGACTTCCAATGGATACTAGTATTAAAGGTAGGTAGAAAAGTGTAGGCTCTTCCTTTAATTTGTTATATGTACCTTCAAATAGAAATTTTTCATATTTTAACACATAGTCTTACATTGAGAAAGTTCTTGATTTGATTCTCATGTAATTGCCAACACAACCTTGTCTTTAGGATTTAAAAACATGTATCCAGTTTTGGAGTTTCGGGAGAATTATCGTTAACCGAATGGGTCATGGTAGCCCGATTGGAAGAGTAGCGGATTGGCAACCGGAAGGCTGCGAGTTCCGAATTCGATCCAACCAAAGACCGTCGTGTTCGTTGGGGTGCACGTTAAATCTGTCGTGGCCTCAAAGTGTCCTCACTTTGGCGTGGTGTGGAAGTTAGGAAAGTGAGGTGCCAGCTCACACAGGTGTTGCCTCGTCATCTACTCATCGTGACTTTTTTTTAAATTCATCAAAGGTTAGCTTAAATTTAGTCCCCCTCTTTTTACTATTAGCGGACGAAAAAAAAATTTCGGAATTTTCTTTAGGGAGAAAATTTTTCAGCGACGCCAATTTTGAAATTTTGGTACCAAGTCGTGGCAATCATGAAAAAAAAACGTTGTTATGGTTGCTAGATTGTTATGAAAACCTTTTTAAGAAAATATTCGTTTTATTTTTTATTTTAAAATTTAAATTTCTTGGCGAGATCTTCAATGCATGTATTTCATACTTAATTATCATATTTTGTGTCAGTCGATTCATTTTGTTTCTGAGCAACTAAAATTGCTACTAAATAAGGTTTTAGGGGAGACTTTGCTACTATTTTTAAAAATTTGTGGTACTAATGCTACTATTTCACAAATGATTTGGTTGTGGCAGCTCTGATGTCGTCAAACGGAACTAGTTTCTCATTTATACTCAGTCGAGCTACAAAAAAGAGGACAACTGAAAACCGGGAAATACCGGCGATAGTTTCCGTCGGTAATTTTGATCTGTGAATGTCGACAATTTCCATGTCACAGTTTGTTTTACACAGCAGGTGCGCTTTAAAAACGAAGACTCGAAAATCTCGTCGAATCCAATAAGTATTCTGTTTTCCCTTCCAATTTAAATGGTCGTTTCGGCCAGTTGGTCATTACATTCCATAAAGTGATATTCCACAGTCCATTTTCCATAAGAGTCATTACATTCATTGAAGGGTACAAGTTCTCTCTCAATTAAAATATGCATACTATTTCATGTTGCATTACAATTGCTTAATGTACCAAAATTTAGTTCATCTGACCGTTGTCTTTGCTCGTCATCTGACCGTGGTTCAAAATTACGTGGTGTTGTCCTCGGATCTTTCCCTTTGGGATTGATCCCGGACCGTCACCAATAGCCCGTTGTGTTGCTCCAGTGTGACGTTAATTGAAATACCCCCCCCCCCCCGTTGTCTTTGGATCTTTCCCTTTGGGCCTGATCCCGGACCGTCTGCAATAGCCCGCTGTGTTGCTCAAGTGCGACGTTAATTAAACCTACCTACCTAAATTCAGCAAAATAAAATTTATATATGTATTAGCAGTCATTTATTGAAAAAATCCTTAGCGAAGAGCAATCATGCGTATTCATAAATTGGGTGTCGTGTTTCAACAGGATTCATTGGTATAGCTGTAGCTCAGTAGGTTTGCCCACAACCCTAACAACCTGCGAGTTGTAGGCGGCGCAGACTTCATTCTTATCAATTTCCTCCCTGGGTGTATTTCTCTCTTCTGTGTCTAACTTGATGTCTGTCGTGTTTGGCGCAGCACGACGAAATATGGCCCTTGTGCCATAAAACTGAACCAACCTATCTTCTGTCATTAACGCTTTCCTTGTGTGTATGCCATAATACTCAACCCAACTAACCAATAGGATTCGTGCTTCATACTTTGGTTCTCAAACTATCAACAAACCATCCCGACGGTTAGAAAGACGGGAGATTTAGTTGCCCAGTCTATTTTAACCTATTTTTCAGGACAAATGTATGGAGGATTCAAAACTACAATGTATCAACCAGGTGTTAACATGTCGAATTGCCGTCTCCCTTCAGTTTTTTTTTAATCCAACACCAAGTATCAATATATGGAACAAAGTTGTCAATCATTGGATTACCCGATGGTCAAATTTCATAGATGTGGCTCACTTCTAAATTTTATTTTTCGAATTTTAAGGAATTTAAAGTCTAAAATTTTGACCTTTTTTATTCAGAGAACAATTTGTAAATTGTTTGAGCCTTTGTTATAATTTCGACCTACCATCTGAGAATTAGTAGCACTCATGTACATCGATCTATTTAGCAATTTGTGGAAATTTTTTAAAAAAAGTTCTGATTTCAGGATGCAGAAATTAGTGCTTATACCGTAAAAAGCATTGAATATTTTTAAACTTTTCAGCAAGATACCCATGTATGGTCTGTTTTCTGTGATCAAAGTTTCAAAAAATATTTTCTTTTCAAGGCAGCCTCAAGGATATACCGTCTTCCAAAGGTTAAGGTTTGTTAGAATCCTTTTTGTTTTTTGTTTGGCTCAGCTTATCGAAATATGTCCCTTGCGCCATAAAGGCCAATCAACCAAAGCCTTACAACCTTGCATGTAATACAAATTCTCAATGGTGGGCGCATGCTTGAATTGTCTGGGTAAAACTTATTGTAAGATGCAAATACCAAATTGCCTGCCAAATAGCATCTGACTGCACATCAAACATGCAAATTAGGCATTCGTTCCAAATGACGCTCTGGAGTGCTTGTTGGGATACTTGAGGCAAGACAATCCTTTAATAAATTGGCCAATTTTTTTCTGAGGATCACTCCGCCATTTCCCGTTTGTGAAACTAATTACAAATAAGTAGGCCAGTCGCGTGGAGACCTGTGTCGGGTTACAAAATCGTCTGACGACCAGTACATACATTACTGCAAACGCAATCACCTAACTTCAGCACTAGCTCTCCGAGATCTGTCTTGAAACCACATCTGTGTGAAGACCGATATCCTCTTGTACTGTCAGGCAAAGTCTACATGCAAAAAATCTCCAAACACTGGTACCAAAAGTGCCAAAGAAACGCGATTGAAATAATGTCGTGTCCATGTCACTTGGGTACAAGCACAATGTTCTCTTCACAGATAATTCAAGATTTGCCCTAGAGTCGGATACTAAACCCTGGAGGGTGTGAAGAGAACAAGTATTACGCAAAATGCGCAGTTACACCATTGAACCACCATCTTTAGTCGTGGTAATGTGAGTATATAGACTGGATTTTCATTAGGATACCACACCGACCTTCACATATTGACAGGAGGTACTGTGACCGGCAAAAGGTATCTGGATCAAGTTCCTGAACCCTTGTTGAAACTTCTGCAGTAGTCAGTTTTGATAGACGATAACATTCATCCACGTAGACCAAAACGTGGGAGAGCACTTTGAGAACGAGGGTATTATAAGTATGCAGTGGCCAGCATACTTCCTGGATCTCAATCGAAAAATATTAGGATACTCTCAGAAGGGCTGTCTGCCCATCAACCTCCTTCAAGATCTGCATGCCCATTTAGAGCAATGGCAATTATTTCCCTCTGTTGCCCTAGATTACCTGATGGAAGGGCTATATCGTTGATACAAAGGTTGCATCGAAGTCAGGACAAATATTCCATAATAAAGCTCACTTGGCCCACACTGAGTCAAATAATTTTATTTTCCAAATGAACGATGTGTGAATTTAGGGGTTAAAATAAATCCTAAATTATATTTTTTATTTTATAACAAATTGGGTGAATAACGCATGGGAAATTTGAAATTTGAATTAGAAAACTTTTAAAACTATCAGACTAGTGTTCCGTGCTTAACTTTTGAATGGTAGTGTATATTGCGTTTAATAGCGAGTCTAATTCCAATAGTGAATAATGCATGTATAAAACATGAAATTCAAATTCGACTTTTATTTGAAAATTACCTATTTCGCATCGGCTTGTAGTATTTTTATCTGAAATATTTAAACAACTTAGAAACATACTTAATATTCCTTTTACTTTTACCACGTAGCATGTTTTGTCATTCGTAAGTAATCCCTACTTCAGCCGTCAGAATGCTAAAGATTTAAAAGAACTTATCAGAATGGAGGATGACGAAATGAGATCTTTCGGCGCCATTTCTCATTGTCAACTTTTATTCATGATTGTGAGAATCCCGCACTCTTGAGTTCTACTCCGTAATGCCATGTCACGAAAACCAGGGCACAATGACAGCTGATTTCACACTGCTTTTCCTAATCATAACGAAACGAAACAAATTTCGCATGCCTCCTGCTGAACTTGAGTAAGATGGCATAACAAATCGCAGCGAATCGGGGAAGAATGATGATGCGAGTTTAATATTGAGTAAGAAGACACGCTTTTCGACTGTAAAATACCACCAGATGTGACTTGTGCAAACAGACTGGGCAATGTGGTAGCGCGCTCTCAGAATTCCAAATTATAACGGGACTGTGCTTTTATTTCGCGAGAAAACGCATTTTGAGCAAATCGAAATCTTGTTTCCCTTTCCATGAAACACTACTTCCAAATCTATCTAATACGCTAAAGGTAATCTTTTATATCTGAAAAGTTTGTAATTCAGTATTCTTAGCTAATTTTTCAATATTCATCAGCAGGTGCTGCAGGAAATCCTTAAAATGACTTGTTGTATCACTTACTAAAAATATCAACTAATGAACCAGAGGTAAAAAAAAGTAATAGGCATGAGTGTATTGGGTCATATTCCTCCTCTTCCATTTTAACGAAAATCGTAATAACTCGAAATATGGTTTAAAGACATACGATATTGTCACCTACCTGTTTCAAAAGATGTTGAAAATTATCTTGGAATATCAATGCACCTCTGTACGTCGCCGCATAGCTTGAGACACTCATTGCAACTCACTGACATCAATATTCAGTATAGCAATCCGAATTCCACTCGCATGCAGGTTCTATTCCTCCTTGAGTGTATTTTTCTCTTCTGGATCTGTAAAACTTTCCTTGTATATGTCTTGCCCATTACTTGGTATTGTATGCTTTGTGTCTGGCGAAGCATGGACAAATATGGCCCTTTCGCCATAAAAACTCAACTAATTCCACTTGCACCAAACAAATGACAGAAGAGCTGCAAACAATTAATGCTTTCTAGATGAAAACACTGTTGAATGAATTACTACTATAGAGTTAAATTCAACAATGTAGTATAATTCTTTTATTCCAATTATGTTAATTATTTACATTTCTGGTAACTGTAACTTGTATTTTTTAGCCCTCTGAGGGGTTAAAACTCAACATGTATAATTCCACCTTGCAACCTGCAGTCTTCCCTGTCTGACTTATAATCAGTTCTGACTTTCTTGACCAATAGAATATTTAAAAAGGATTCTATTATAAGGAGAGTAGCAATACAATTTTTCAAAAGGTTCTTTTTATTCTAGGAAAGAACAATTATCTTTTCAAAAGATTTTATTCTAAGGAAAGGACCAATGGAATCTTTTAAAGGATCTATTCTAATGAAAAGATCAATAGAATTGTTTCAAATAATTTATTATAAGAAAAAAAAACAAGAATTTTCCTGAAAGTTGAAAGAATCCATCTATTTCTCAACCATCTTAATTTTTCAACCATTAAATGTGGTAGCAATACTACACTTCAAAATCTCCTGACGTTCAGCGTTCAAAGTGTAAAATGCAAAACTTGTGTCCTTCGAAATCATTCATGGTAACCCCAATGCATAACGCTCAAAATGGAAAACGTCCATAGGCTGGCCATCTTCCACCCCTTTGCGCAGGAATTTCTAGATCAGAAGTAAACATTTTTCATCCAGTAAGAGTTGGCATGCATATAAACGGCTTTCGTGTTAATTGAGACGATGGGTGTGGCTCTAGATAACGGTGGTATTTCGCAACGACTTGATATGCTACTTTTAACCAGCTCTCTCCAGGTAGAATAACTCTCCCTGTAAGAAAAATAGCTTACCTTCGAATATTAAGGCGGAAAATCTGTCTTCGGTTTAACACAAATCTAAGGTGAAGAGTGATTTAAAAGAAAATGTATTGCACTAAATTTTCAACTTATTCTTTACTTGCGACGTATGTTTAACGAATCGGACTGGAAGTAGGCGTTTTTCAATTAGCGAGGTTGACACATAAATTCAAAACAAGGAATGGATGGACAATGGATGGAACCTATGGTTTTGTAGTAGAAAATAGGATTTAAACTTTGACTCTTTTGTAATTGCTTTTAGATGCTACCATCCCAGTCATAATCAGTCTTAAAAGAGAACGGCTGCCTTGTGTCGAAAAATTTGAGAGCTTATGATTAAAACTTATGTCCACCAGTGGGCCGAGCGGATAAATGCGTCGTTCTTAACCCTCCTGGTTGTTGTCTCGACGAAGTATCTCGTCATTAGCAAAACTAATCAGATCTCGTTGGACGAGATATCTCGTCATTCGAAGAAATAACGATTTTTAGTAGAAAACTTACCAGATAATAAACTTACCAGTCATAAAAAAATCGATAATATCTTGATGGAATGATGGACGAGATATATCGTCGAAACCATTTAGAAGGTTAAGAAACTGGTAGGCTGAAACACTTGGTTACGATTTCAAATCTAGTATGCGCCGAAGTCGGTTTGGCTGCTTGAAGTTCTCTGGTTTCTTCAAGGCGACACGTAAATGCATTGCCAGCTTTCCCATAGCTCTCCAGGAAGGCATGCCTCACCCCAATTCACGGTAGGTTCGATGTGGTAGCCACTCATGGTTCCCTGGGGTCACGCAGACTGCCACATTCCCACCAATTAGTGCTTGACCAAAAAACGATCCATTAGCTGGGATTAGTAAAAATAATTATAAATTATTCAACAATTTCAATTTTTCATATTTGTTATTTTGATCGATTTAAAGATATTATGTTTTGGCCAGATGTTGGCTTGATGTAAATAAGAAAAACAAGTCTTGTGTGTTCACGTGCTAATTATTGATTCAAATGGCGTGTTGATGCGAGGTGTAAAAGTACTTTTTATTTGTATGCATAACGCTTGATGGGTTGTTTTGAGATTTATGGCACAAGGGCAAAATTTGAACAAGCTATTCTTGATGGGGAATTGGGTATTTATTTTAGTCAGTGAGCTCAGTGGAAATAGTGCTAAGGTGATCATCTATCGTGTACAACAAATCATACATAATTCGGCTCATTTTTTAAGATCCGATAAAACTTTCAAGAAACAAGATGTGGTGCAAGAATATTAATTAGTAATTAGTTTAAATTCTATCTTTGTACTAAAGGTAGCTAAAACATACATTGCCCAGGCCTAAATGTATTGAACATTTCCTTTTTATTTGAGTGAAATTAAACACTTTTTGATTGGTGTAAAATCCCCAGTTGAGAAGAAGCTTCATTAAAAACCTCTTCAATGTTGCTCGGTGGTAAGTCAAGCAGCTTCTTCCAATGCAAACAAAGAGCTCATACCAGGAATTGCTTTTAAAACACTTTTTGCGATCGCCTTCGAAAACATTGACACAGCTTGAACGTCTTCGCAACAATTTCCCAACATTATGCATAAAATTATTACCCTTACTATTGTATTCTTGAAAAGTCATACCTAGAAGGGCTATTTTAAAACTAATGTCGGGAAATATTTTAGGCTAAGAAAACATTAGTTGACTGAAACAAAATATTTTAATAACTAAGGTAAAGAACACGAATTTAAAATATTTTGATCACGATTGTGCAAAACGATGTCAATAAGATTCAGTATATTAGCCCTTTTTCGTGTGATGTTTATTTTTCAGCTTTTCAAAGATAGCTTTTAAATGTGTATGAAGCCATATGAGCTTTACGTATTTAGCCATATGAGCTACATAAACTAATTAAATTTCAGTGGCACACCAAAGATATCTATGGGACCGTCGTGGCTCAGTGGATCTATCCACTCCGCTTTTAGTGGGTTTCGAGGCTTTACTGGGCTTTACTGGATGTATTTCTCTCTTCTGTATCAGTAAATCTTTCCTTGTGTAAATGTCCATTTATTTGACATTGTTTTCAAGTAGCTTTCCCAATATGGCCCTTGCGCCATAAAAACCAACCATCCGAAACATGTTACATTTCTTTCGATCTGATAAAAAATATGTATCATTTTGATTCATTAAAAAATAATTACCTACCCTTGCCTTTTTGTTACAATGTGGCTTTTAAAAAAATCTTTCAGAAACAATTTATCTATGATGTTTTGCAATAAAATAATAATACTCAAAATTATTTATGAGGGTAATTGCTTGAAATTAATTTGTGAACACACTTGTCAAAAATTCAAAATTAAACCATGGAAATGAGTTAAATCTTCCAAATTAGACGTTTTCGCCATTCGTAAGGCATACCAGTTGAAAATCGCATATCTATAGTATATACACATTCCTTTTCGAAAACAACAGTCGATCCACTTAATATCATTACTAAGAGAATCATCAACCTATCTATCATTTACCTTTGGAGAACATTCATATTTATGGCATTTCATTGCTTGCACTTGGGTTCCATGTTCGTCTATTAAATAAATTGTATATTTGTAATAAAATTATATTTCATAAAGTAAGTATTTAGTGTTTATGCTGCTAGCTTATAATTATAACAGGTGTGGTATTTTTCTACATTGTTTCTAAGAAATTTCTTTTCCAGGTATTCTCCACCCATACAGAAGAGCGAGTTAAGTAAATCTCGAAGTTATGCGGGTTCACTTAGAATTCCAAGACGCTCAAGTTGCCTTTCGCAGTCAGGAGGACCCATAAAAGGAGATCATTCAGCGTTAAAAGAATGCAACAGGTGAGATAACAGATTATTTCTTACACTGATTACCATGGATTTTTTAGCTTTCGGAGATTCAACTACTATTGCATTATCCTTTAATTTTAATGTAAATATTAATTTTTTATTCGAACCCCGTATAGCTGCTATAGAGCACCAATCATCGTTTTACTACTAAAACCTCACAAGCCCATTTTTTATTTTAAGAGGCTTTAACATTTAGTTATAAACATGCTTACTACACTTGTTTCAAAAGCTAAAGTCTTCATCAATTATGAATCCCCTATCGGCGAATTTTGGAACTAGCACCTCATAACTGATCTAAAATTTTGTATCTAGTTTTTTATCGCTACTGAAATTTTCTTTATTTCAAGACTTATGATGGTTGGTTTTTGGGGGTTTTATGGCGCAAAGGCCATATTTGGCCATGCTGCTCCAGACATAATACAATATCAAGCAATTGACACAGGATATACAATATCAAGTAACGGACACAGTGAAAGCTTCACTGACACAGAAGAGAGAAATACACCCAAGGAGGAATGCACCTGGCAGGAATCGAACCTGCGCCGCCTACAACTCGAAGGTTGCTAGTTTCTTATGATGGTTGAGATGTCTTATGAGGTTTCGATAGATGTATGTTTGATAGATGATTAGATGCTCATGGTGAAACCTAGATCAAGGCAAGACCATGTTTTTCAAGTCGCACAGCGACCAACTCTTGTTCATACAGGAGCTGACTCAGAGACTAATACAATCCGAAATATGGGGAGGAGTTTCTCAGGTTGCGGAGCATGAACAAGTTGGAAAATTCTGAATTCCTCTAATAAAAGTCGTATATTTTTATAGTAAAAAGACGAAATGTTCTAGCTACAATTGCTATTGCTGTAGTTAAGAATCCTTACTGACTTCCATATTTTGTCTGTAGTAGAGACAAACTACGAAAATTCCCGAAGACCTTTTACATGATTGAAGATAGCTTGGGTATCCCGGGAGCGCGACCGCCGCGTTTACTAAAGACAGTAAACCCCATGGGAAAAAGATACTACAGTACCTCGGATCCGTGAAGCCCGTACACACTTAAAAGAGATGTGCCCCGAGAGCCCCTTTACATGAAGCAAAAAAATTCTATGGAATTATTAGTATAAAATTAGTTCTCCAAAAAATCATTTCATCCAAAATCTTAATATCAAACTTCGAAAGTATAGTTACCGAATCAGTTACCATATCACCGATCATGATGTCGTTTCAAGATTGTTTCATTTTTGCATGTTATTTATTAATCTCGAAACTTTTCTTAACACCTCTTACCTTTTCCTTTTCGCGTTGCAAAAAATGACTCTAGAGCGACAAACCAAAACTACCTTCTTTTTAAGGCAGGATTATTCCGATTTCTTGGAGCTCCTTTAATCATAGTAAAGCCTCTGGCCCGTTCTAGATGACGATTTCAAACAAACACAAAGCATACAGTGCTTTTTTCGCTTGCAGTTGCCATTTTCTGATCTGCACGGTGAGTATTTATAAGTTTTGGTGGGAATGCTTATAACAGTTTTGATGTGATGGAATAAATTTTTGTAGTGAACAATCAATCTGTAGAGTGAATTGTTTTTCAATATCTTATATCCTTTTCGGTATTTAATGAGTTTCCTAATCTGATGC
This sequence comes from Meta bourneti, assembly GCA_933210815.1. NCBI lineage: Eukaryota > Metazoa > Arthropoda > Arachnida > Araneae > Tetragnathidae > Meta > Meta bourneti. Next base: position 56,581,992 of record OW119923.1, read on the forward strand.
ATGAATACATTATGTGAACTAGACTCGCATTCGTATGATTGCGTATCGGGAGTCCAAGTTTATCAATATAATTTCACTGCGCACGTTGTTTTACTCCTTGCGGACTCCAGTTTAAACAGCTGTCAAACATCCGTAGCTGTAGGAGGAAAAGGGCGAGTAAAAATTTAGCGTGATAGTACAGAACGCGACAGATATGCTGCAAATAAAGGCTAAAAGCAGAATAAGGAAATGGGATTAAAGAGGACTGCACATTTTGTGTTTTCTTGCACCGCTAACAGGTACCTATAAATAACCATTTCAACATCTTATATTATTTTTGACGGCATTTTAGCTGTTTTTATTTTTAAATGATTCTAATTAATTTTTATTAATTTCGAATAATTTACTTATGTTTATACCTATAAAAATTATTCGTCAATAGTCAATTAACCACGCTAATGGAATGTTATGATAGGTAGGTTGTTGAAGTTACGTCCCACTGGATTGATACAACGGGGTATTGGCGACGGTCCTGGATCAATACCGAAGAAAAAGATATTCTTTTTAATAGTTTAGAAGATAATATATTTTAAGAAAGCATTGACTTTTAAATGGTCGCGTAAAAAAACTGTTAGTAAATATCCGATGTAAGAATGTGATAAATCTGGTATCTTTATCGATATCAGATAATATAACTCTTACGGGGAAAAAAGAAAATCTCTATTTTCTTAAGACACATTCGATTCGTACGCTATGTTTTCAAAGCGTGAGTTTGGCTTGTCTCTACGGCATTTTAGGTCATTTACTTTAGATTTCCCCTTTAAATTTATTTTGCATTCATTTGACATTTTATAAACGTTTTTGTTTTTATTTATTGCAGGAGACCACCCACACCTTTGACTGTATTCCCGGATTCACACCAATGCGTCCGGTTCGACGAGCAGCTCCAGCTGTCTGAGCAGAACATTCGACGGTCCTGCCGCAAATTATTCGCAACCTTGTACGCTCAGCGTTTCTACCCGAGTCACCAAGACAGTCCTTTTCTCCACGGTCGCAGCTGTTCCGGATCCACCCGGATGCGTAGCCGGACGGTGCCGGAACTCGATCTGCGTCGCTTCAGCCCCGTGTTAGTGGATGGACAGTCCAAACATGGACGGAGCTATAAGGAGAATCTGGGTCCAGCGGAAGGTCGTCGTTCAGGCAGTCTAGGCTGGAATAGTCGAACGGTACACAAGTCGGTATCTGATGCCAGCATCGGTGGGAAGGTGAGTGGCCAACCCCTTTGCCCCTTTCCTCGTGTTATACAGGTGTTATTAACCCTCTGAGGGTTCACGCGTATATTCTATTTAACATTCTGGAACCTGCAGTCTTCCCCATGCCAGAACTTCTAACCAGATGTTGATCTTGATTAATAGAATCTTTCCTAGGATTCTTTCAATCAAAAGATGTGGTTATTTGGTCATTATGTGTGCTATGAGGCAAAATTAGCACTACTGCTCGGAAAGCTCATGATGCTCAGAGGGTTAACCTTCCGAGTGATTTCGACGAGTTTTGTCGTCCATCACGATCTGACGAATTTTGCTAATGACGAAATATCCCGTTATAGGAATTATCTTGATGACGAATCATCTGGTCAGTTTTCTTCCAATGATGAGATATCTCATCCCTCAAAATCTGATCAGTTTTGGAAATGACGATATATATTGTCGAGACAAAGAAATTATCATACCTGATACGAAGTTTTAACAAACGTTTGATACATTTTAAAATTTGACAAGCTGCACTGTTCTTGTCTATCCGATGAATCAATGCAGTTCCAAAATATTTACACATTATTTTCTTTCCAGATCACACCTCCTCACATGCAACGCTACAAACTCCACACATACAACAGATTCCCCATGGATTTCAGCGAAGGTGGAATATCCCACACTAATTCCACTGACAGCGGCTTGGGTAGCCTGCGAAACAGCACTCACTGCACGTGTCACAATCGGCAATCAGGGACGACCTCTAGTCAATCTTCCAGCATCCCCGTCCAGTGCACGTGCCGCTGCTGCAACTGCGCGCAGCAAGTGCCGCGGTCTCCAGAGAACCCACCCAAACTCTTCAAGAGCAGCAGCTGTTCCACTCTTCCCAGTGTTCTCTCGCATCAGAGTAGACCCCATCTGACTCAGTTCCCTCCCAGGACTTCCAGCAGGAAGATATCCCTCGGAGAGGAAAGACCGAAATCGAGTCCCCTCCAAAAGACTTCAAGTTGTTCCAGCTTGTTAGACAGAACATCGAATAGCATACATGTGGCGAATGTTCCGGTTTACAGCGATAACATGGTTCAAGTGTATGCGCGTATTGCTTCGGTGATACCCGATGACTTAAAGACGAACTCCAGCTCTCAAGGTGGCCGCAGAGCGAAAACGCTTGGCAGGTTGAGGTATACAACGGACAATGTCTGTGACAGCATTCGGCAACAACTGAATGTTGCCACCTCCACATCCTCCAATCCAGAGACTTCTCGTGTTTCCGGTCGTAAGGTTAATAGCTTTGGCAACGAGGTCGTTCTGACCTCTGAAGCCCCAGAAATTCAAGACATTTCGCACACAACGCTGCCGAGTTCTAAAAGAGCGGACTTGAGCAGCACCGATACCGAAGTGAAGAGCGTGCATTCGGTCGATATTTATAGTCAAATAACGGACAATTCGAGCGAATCATTTGGAAGAAAATCTCTTCGAGAAAGTGTACAGAGTCGAACTAGTTCCAATTACCAAAGACCAAAGAGTGTCGGGGTTGTAATACCGAGTTGCGGTCCCAACCCTGTATATCTCAAATCGGCTCTAAAGAAATCCACACAGTCGGCAATGCTGCATGGTAATCCTCCTTATTTAGTTTTCTGAAATAATAAATTTCATAATGATACGTGAATCAAGATATCTTTCTGGTTTAAAAAATATATGCTGAGTTCCTTATCCGCATTATGCAGTGAAAGGTTTGAATTATAAATTATGTAAGAATAGGTTGAAACTCATTTGCATTCTACGTATTTATAATTTACACCATGCAATGATTATTACAAAATCATTAATATATGGCATCGCTTTTGGGATCACTAAAAATCAAGCTAAGTAAAATCAAGTAACCTAATCGCATCGTGCAATTCAGTTAGACTACATGCGAATAATTGTATAAGAACACATCGTTTTCTCTGATTGAAGATAAATGTTTAACATTTCGTGTATCGAGTTGAGAAGGCGTAGTTGAAAATCGCAATTTTTTCTATCGTTAACTATGTATTACAATAAAAAGTTAGAAAAAGTTAATTAGAAAAACGGTCTACAATTATTTATTTCACAAACATGGATTCAAAATTGATGTACCATCCTCAGTACATAAATTCTAATTACTGTACCATCCTCAGTATATAAATTCTAATTACTGTAGTATCCTAAGTACATATAGTGGTTCCCCTAGAAGTAACGCTGACGATATCAACTTCCAAACTAGCGTCGTCAAATCAACTATCGTCGAGAGATCAGACACTTGGCAACGGTCTTGGTGCTTGCCAAACACGTGAAAGTTACGCCAATTAAAGAAAGGCCCCAACAACTCACTGACTTACGCACGGCGTGAACAATATGTTCAACTTATTGTACAGATATTTTTAAAAAATTTCCTTGTACGAAATCACTTCCAAACATTCATATCAACTCAACGCACTATTGATCAATATTAATAAAATACTGAACTACATAAAATATATTTGCTTCCGAACCATTATAAGACCTTTATTGAAGTTTTTATGTCTCGTCTAATTCCTCTTAATATAATATTAATAGAATAATTGGAAATCATAAGCGATGCTTTGAGAACAAGACTAAATTGTTTATTAGTATAAGGCTATTCACGATCCTGAAAGATTATTTATATTTCAATTACTTTTTCTTAGTTAAAGAACTGTCGTCAGTGGAATCGCAGGGTGTTTTAAACGGGGATGCCAGCATACCATCAGAAGTGGAATACGCTGTAGTGGACAAGTCCAAAAAGAACCGATTCACCAGTTTGCCGGTACTGAATGGTTGCAATAATGCTCAGTTATCAATTCATGAAAATGAAGAGAAAGATCCTCCCGTTCCCCCAAAGAAGCTACTTCATAAAAGGTATGTAGTTACGTGGATTAATTAAACAAATAACAGTACTTTTTGCTTGACTGTTCCTCTTTTATTCCTTCATTCTTTGAACATGTCCTACACTTTTTCCTCCCCTGGTCCACAACTACTCCCTAAAAGTTGTCTTGATAGTCTGCTTCTTGACTGTTCATGGGGCCGTCGTGGCTCAGTGGGTATGCCTACTGCGCTGATAACCTGCGGTTGTAGGCGGAAGAGGTTCGATTCCTCCCTGGGTGTATTTATCTGTGTCAGTAAAATATTTGTGTGTGTATGTCTATTACTTGACGTTGTCTGTCTTGTGTCTTGCTCAGCATGGCAAAATATAGCCCTTGCACCACAAAACCCAAAAAGCAACCAACAAACCATCTTGTCTGTTCTTAGTTAAAGTTAAAAAAATTGTCACTTTTTTTATTAAACATGGTTTAAACAAATAACAATACTTTGTAGTTTACTCTTTCTCTTTTATTATTTCCTTCTACGAGCGTGTCCTATGTTTTTTTACAACCCTGGTCCTTAACTACTCCCTAAAAGTTGCCTTGACAGTTTGTTTCTTGTCTGTTCCTAGTTAAAATTAAAGATCTATCACTATTTTTATTAAACGCACGGATTAAACAAATAACAATACTTTCTAGTTGACTCTTCCTCTTTTATTCCTTCATTCTAAGAACGTGCCCTATGTTTTTTCAATCCTAGTCTACACCTACGCCCTAAAAGTTACCTTGACAGTTTGTCTTTTGTCTGTTCTAGTGAAATTTTAAGAACTGTCGCTATTAAAGCCCCATGAGCATATGTTGGAAAACAAGTTGCAATTGAGGGGAGTTTGTAAACTAATTGGGACAAGCTGCACCTTATCTCGTTTAAGCTACTGGTGGTGTTAATTAGCCAACTTCCCGTTTTCAACATTGCATTCCAGGGTCATATCGCAATCCTAAAACACTCGCAACTCAAAAAATTACAAACTTTCAGGAAAGGAAAACCAAGTTCCAATTAAGCTGCCCAACAGCTACTGAATGTACCTACCGGTTTAACAGCTGTTGTGCAATTTTAGAACTAAGACTAGACTTGTGGCACTATTCTATCACAGATATCGTTTCATGTACACTTGCCTTCTATGGACTTCAAATGTGCTCTTTGTGAATTGTGACGCTATTCTAATATATTCGTAGCATTTTTATTCAAATCGTTTCTCGTTTTTTCAAATGTTTGACTTACCTAAAAGAGATACCATAGTGTCATTTTTATCTGAAATTTTATTTGATAATAACTATAAGACACATTAAGTTATTTCGGGGTAAAAATTCATTCTGTATAAGTTGTGGAAATGAATCATTCAAGTTTTAATACCGAATGGTATTGGTGTCTATTCCTAATTTTTGTTAAAATGCATAAAAATAATGCAAATATTCCTTTAACAATTGTCTTCAAATAAAACACAAGAACAGAACGAATTTGGATATTGAAATGTTACAAATGACCTAAATTCGAATGAGTGGAAATTTATTTTGTTTTTCATGTTTTAAAATTTTCATTAACGCATCAGATAATATTAATATCATATTGTGTATATTGACTGCAATTGCTAAATTCAAATTTATTTTACATTCAAAAGCATCAAATCAAAAAGTAAACATTTTTTTACACGTCAGTTTCTTTTCCAGTTAACTAATATAATTTTAGGTATCGTTGTTTCAGTTATGAGTATTTAGAAAAAAATTCGAAATTGGTTAATGAATATTTAACTGCTACAAAAAATTCGCTTCAAGCGTTGAATTCCGAATCAACTATCGAACCTGTATCAATTTACTACACCAGCATCAATAATCGAATCTACAATTCCGGTACTCTGATAAACAATAGTTCGCTTTTTAAAGTGACGTTTTGACAATATCTTGAATCTCTTGCATCATATGTGATGTTTTAGGAAAGAGAAAGGTTATTGAAAATGTAATTATCTACTCATTTATCAAACATCATGTGAGCTGCGTCATCGAATTGTCACTTCTCTCGTAACGGTAAAGATAATTCGCACCACATGTCTAAAATATTATCTTTCTAACGCTCAGAGCGAGTGATTGTCGAGATCGTTAGAAAAATGTTCCTACCGATATTAGTTTTGGTTGATCGTTGATAGTTGGCTTACCGGTATTCGCATGGCTAAAAAGTAAGATACCTTTTATACTGATCTAATTTTAGTGAACACACAATTTGTTTCATTCGTTTATTATATATGAATTAACGTCTGCCTTAATGAATGTCTATCTAATACTTTTCTGAAATATTGTTTAGTTGTAGTTATACAACCAATATTAATGCAGGACGATCTTATTCAAAAATTGCTTAAAGACCGTCTACATTGACAAAAAATAGTTTTTTTTGTTTCAAAAAATGAAATCTCCTTCCGATTTTTGTCAGATTTGATTCCTTCCTGAGTATTTCTCTACTGTGTTAGTAAAACTTTGTGTGTATGTCCATTACTTGATGTGTGTCTTGTTTTTGGAGCAGCATGACCAAATATGGCCCTTGCGCCATGAAACCCAATCCAACAAACCAACTTTTAAAAAGTTTCGAGATTGTTTAAATGGAAAATTCACTCGTGTTCACTGTCCCTGCTTAATAGCAATGGTCCAAATTTGGCTGCAAAATTTCACAAGGTCTTAAGAATAGGAAATCAGACTTATATAAAAAATGTTCTACCCATTTAGATAGCAGAATAACCACGTTATCCTCTGCTTTATAAATTTAAATAGGGAGGGTCGAAAAAACTGTAAAATTCAAAGTGCCTATGTATTGGAATAGTTGCCTATTTTTATTTTGAGACAGTGTAAAAGTTTGTGTGAGTAAGTTATCATCTATATATTCCTTAAAGCCTTACTTATTTCAAAGTAATTGAAAGTAAAGTAAGGCAATTCCCTTTTTTATGTCATGGTCGCATAGTAATAGTCAAAATTTGACAAATAGTTTTGAGACTATTTGAAAAGGAAATTCAGTCGTAAGAAATGTTTTCCCCATTTAAACAGTAGAAAATCTACCTGCGTTTCACGAATTCAATATAGTGGATCGAAACTGATTATACTGAATACCAATATACCAATATCATATCCAGGATTTGTTTGTGAATTCGAAAAGCATTTCATCATTCTTTCAATATTTTAGTACAGGAGAAAGCCACCTGATTTAGAAAATTTCCCAAACTCACAACGATATTCTCCCATGTGCAGATTTTATGAAATTCTATATTTAGAATAGTTCTTATTGTGAAAGTAAACGGAAAGGTTTACAAAGTTCAAGTTAGTTCATTTGTAGAATAGAATCATTTGGATACATTCTATTGCTCATTTCCTTGGAATAGAATTCTTTGGAAAGATTGTCTTCCTTCTTTTCTTATAATGGAATTATTTTGAATAATACTATTGATCCTTTCTAGACTTGATTCATCTAAAAAGATTCTATTGTTCCCTTCCTTAAAATAGAATATTTGGAAATTTTATATTGGTACTTTCCTTAATATAAGATCCTTTGGAAAGATTATTGGCCCTCTCCTTAAGAATAGAATCATTTGAAAAGATTCTATTTTTCAAATTCAGAACTTATTAGAAATCAGGCAGGGAAGACTGCAAGTTACAATTATACTTGTGAATCCCTCAAAAGGTTAATAACTAGTTTGTGGGTGGTCTTTTTGTAAAACTTTTTCTGTTTACCTACAAAAACGGTGAAAATATAAAACTTATTTGCTTTATAGAAGTGCATTTTCCAAACTAGCGCTGGTTTAAACTGTTTTGAATATTTGGTATGAGACATTAGACAAAATGAAATGAAGACGCATGGAGTAAGTTCAGACCTGTAATTAGAAGATAGTGTTGCATACATGCTAACAGGGTTCAAAATTATGAGGCGTCCTCGGTTTTTTCCTTTCGGGATGCCCGTTGTGTAGCTCGAGTGCGACGTTAATTCAACTATCTGCCTCCCATACATATCATGATCAGTTTGGCCGCACAATTTAAGATTTTAGCTGCATTGTACGAACATACTGTAGAATTGTACGATGTTTTGCGAAATTTATATATGAATCCTAAATTTTGAATTCTTTGAAAAGAGGTCTGCTATGAATGTTTGAAGATGCCAACTATATAATTCAGAAGGAAACGTTCTGAACTTGCAAAAATAGTAAATTCTACACTGAAAATGAATTTCTATTTTCAAAGTATTTTTCCTCCCAGCTGTGAGCAGATCTCAAGATTGCCTTCCGCCAATCAGGCTGCGTACTTCAGATTATTTTGACCATTAAAGCATCGGTTGAAGAGATTTGAAAACCTATTTCCGCGGACTTGTGTTTTGTATTGGCAGCTACTAACATTAAACTCATAAAACATGGTTTAATCGTATATAGCGTATAATAACCATATAATAACAAACCAATATCAAACAAAATATATCTCTAGACTAAACATTGAAATTACAAGTGTTATGTATGGTATTCAAATTGGTATCTCGAATTCGTTATTCCCTGCTTTTTGAATTTTCAAAACAAGAGATATTCCCGATATGGTTACTCAATAAAGGATTATATATTTTATAAACCAACATCTTGATCCCACATAGCAGAACATTACTCAAGCGGTGCATCCTGTGTCGGAGAATCAATCAAAAAAAATTTAACTAATAACAGACGGAAGAAATATTTTTTAGGGAGAAAATTTTCCAAGGGATGCCAATTTCAAAGTTTCGGTGCCAAGCCGGAACTGTTAAAAAAACATCGGAATCTGCGGTTAGATTATCGTGAAAATCTTATTGAGAAAATACTTAGTTTTTAATTTTAAAATTTTAATTGGCGAATTCTTCAACGTTTGTTTAATACTTAATTGGTACATTTTTGTTCTTTAACCGATTCGTTTTGTATCCGAGCAACTAAAATTGCTACTAAACTAGGGTTTAAGAGCACTTTTTTTGACACTATTTTTAAAAATGTATGCTACTGATTGTTGAGAAGCCTTTCAAATGAAGCGGGGCCAGCTGCCTAGTTTCAGTTCTCATTTCTTGGCTCCGCCACCTGCTGATTTCAGTTCGCACTTTCGCGAATGCGAGCGTCTCTGTCTTACTTGTCTGTTATGTTCCTTCTGTCTTGTATGTGCTGATGTTATGTATGTGCTGTATTTAATAAAATCAATGGAAACCTGAAATTGGTTTATCTGTGAATGGAAGAGGCGTCCGCGACAGGACTATCCTTGTTTGGTGAGTGATTATCTGAGACTGCCTTATGATGGAAATTTTGAAGAAACGTGCCACTCTTCGACAATCTTTCTCTCGATCACAGCCCATAAGTTGGAGCAGCATCTTACGTGTGAACAATTGGATTTTCAGCTATGGAACCCACTGAAAGATCAGATGTCTGATAAATTTTTTCAGCTGGATGTAATTCAAGAGAAAATTTCCGAGCTTCTAGAAAGCGAACATCCAGAGGATACTAAGTATGAAGAAGACTTTTTGACAGCTGAAGACTTAGAGTTGTGTTCTCGAGTTGCAACGATTTCAACGAACTTGAAACCTGAACTTGATCGCTCTGTGTTGAACGAAATTACGAAACTTCGTTTGCCTAAGTATGTACTAAAAAAATTCTCCGCGCTGGTGATCCGAAAGAATTTTTGACATTTTGGAGCATCTTTTCCAAAATTCATGACAGTAATGAACTAACAGCCACCGATAAATTTCATTATTTATTCCAATCAGTGGTTCCAGATTCTCACGCAGCGAGATTGATAGATAGTTTTCCACTGACTACAGAGAACTACCCGAAAGCAATCGAGCAACTGAAATTGCGCTTCGGTCGCGAAGAACTGTTAATTCAAATCTACGCCAGAGATCTTTTGTGCCTGGTGATGGGAAAAATGCCGCCACTGGTAAAGCATCGAATGACGGCCACTCTACGATCAAATAGAGACAAAGCTTCTGGAGAGCTTGGGACGCACCAAGGAGAAGTTCGAGGACTTTCTGAGACCATTAGTTGAATCCTGTCTGCCCGAGAACATTTTGGGAGCCTGGGAGCGGAGTAGAGCATTCGACGATGGTGGAGCCAGAAGTTGTGAAAGATCCCTCGAAAAATTAATGAATTTCTTGCGACACGAAATTGAATCAGATGATCAATTTTGCGCGAGCTGGGTTTGGTAAAAATATTGGGACTGTTCGTAGACGAGGTGATAGAAATTCCCTTTTCGGTTCCCCGGATTTTGCCACTGCTGCGGCGTTAATAAATACTGATCCTCCTAAAGGTAAGAATTTCAGTTGTTTATTTTGCAACGATAAATCCCATAATAGTTTTGAATGTGTCCATGCGCATAAAATGTCATTTAATGAAAGAAGGAAACTTTTATTTAATAAGGGTGTTTGTTTTATTTGTTTGTCTTTTGAACATAAGTTCTAAATGTAGAGCTAAAATGAAATTAAAATGTTCAAAATGTAATGGAAGACATGTTTTTGAACGTGCACAAATAAAGGCGCTAGCATAAAAAAAAACCAAAAAGAGAAAGCAACGCCGAAGTTTCTAATACACTTTCCAATAGCACACACTGCAGAAGTGTATTTGCAGACCCTAGACCCTTTGCAGGTCAAAGAAAAAGAGTAAGGGCTCTTTTGGACACCGCATCCTCTCTTTTGTGGGGGTAAGAGTTATGGGACAGTTGAAGGGGAAACCCATTCGCAGGGAAAGTAGTGCACGGATTGTTTGGGGAAAGGAGACGTAACCCTCATTCCACTCTGTTTACACGATTTCGGTAAATGATTCAGATCATTCTTACAGTTGTTCATTCGAAGCCTTTGCGGAAGAAAAAAATCTGCGGTTTTGTACCTCGTGTCAATGACCCTCAAGTACTCGAGGATTTAAGAAACAGGAACATTAAAATTACAGATTTCCCTTCGTAAAGAAGATGAAATCGAATTGATTGGTGCTGATGTTATTGGTAAATTAACTGGTAAATGTATCGCGTTAAACTCTGGTTTGAGAGCAATCGAAACAAAACTTGGCTGGACGATTATAGGTAGAAAGGATGATGCATGTGAGAAAGAAATATAATTATTTAAAGATAATGTTTTAACAGTGCTCTCTTTAAGTAATAATCTATTAAGAGAATTGTGGGAACTTGATGTTTTAGGAATTAGCGATCCCATTGAAAATGTTTCCAAAAAGAATTTGCTGATTATTTAATAAACTTCAAGTCAACGCTAAGTATTCTTCCAGGTGGTAGATATGAGTTAGGATTGCCATGGAAATCGAATTCCTTGGATTTACCTACCAATAAAGAGTTAGCTTTGACACGATGCGAGAAAACTGTTAAAATATCAAAAGATAAGCGTTTTCTCATGGAATATCAGCAAGTATTTCGGGATTGGGAAAAATTGAATATTATTGAACGAGTTTCAATTACTGGTTTAGGAAACACTTTTTTCCACATATACAAGTCATTAAGGCTAGTGAAACAACGAAAGTCAAACCAGTTTTTGATGCATCTGCTCGAGAAAACGGCAAGCCTTCTTTAAACCAGTGTTTACATACTGGACCCAATTTAATAGAACTAATGCCTGACATTCTGTGTGGATAGGTTTAGAATACGTATATCCTATAGGCTTAAGTGCTGATATTGAGAAGGCATTCCTACAAATTGGAATCACGCCGGAGGATAGAAATTATTTGTGTTTCTTTTACCCTAGTGGGAGGAGGAGGTACTAATTTACCGACATTCCCGGGTTGTTTTGGCGGTTACTTGTAGTCCTTTTATGTTAAGCGCTTCAATTGATCATCTTCTAGATAATTCTCCACCCGAATTTGAGAATGTGGTAGAGAAATTAAGACATTCTTTTTATGTAGATAATTGTCTCACAGGTGTGTATGACAATAATGAACAAGAAATCTTTATACAAAGTGCTCAAAGGCTTATTTCGAGAGCTTGCTTTAATCTGCGGGGTTGGGAAAGTAACGTATCTTGTAAATATACTTTTAAAACTTAGGGAGATACTTCAGTTTTAGGTATGTTAAGGAATCTAGATGAAGATACTCTCAAATGTGTTATAAATGTTAAGGATGTGTCAAGTGATATTCAGATTACAATGAGTTTGTCAATTGTTCGACAAATTTGCGATCCAATTGGTATGTTATCGCCCTCAACATTGCTTCCTAAACTTTTATTACAGGAAACTTGGAAACCTAAATTTCTTGGGATGAAGTTTTACCAAGAGGCATTCTGAACAAATTTTTGAAATGGGTTATGGAAATTCCTCTGAAATTTCTAGAGCTACTACGTCATATAGCAATTGATATGCATTCTGAATTTCATGTTTTTGTAGACGCTTGTAAAGATGCGTACGCAGCCTGTATTTTTGTCAGAATTACTAATTCAAATGGGATAAAAGTCATGCTTATACGCGCTAAGTCCAGAGTCGCCCCTTTGAGAAACTGAGGTATCTCACGACTTGAGTTGATGGCATGCTGCATTGGGACTAGGTTAGCAAATTCTGTCCGGTGATGCTCTTGATCTACCAGAAATTAAATTAACATTTTGGTCGGATTCCACTGTTGCCCTCTGGTGGATTAAAGAACGCTGAGATTGGTCTATGTTCGTAACTAATCGTGTGAACGAAATCAGACAATCTCTGAATATCACTCCTTAAGACATGTTCCAGGAAATATCAATCCTGCTGATTTGCTATCACGGGGTTGCTCTCCGAGACAAATGTTAAATTCTCATTGGTGGCATGGTCCAACTTGGTTGTTGAATGACCCAGAATTTTGGCCTGTAAATGTTGTTGATTACGAAACAAATGAAATTAATGCCGAGAGAAAAAAGATCGAATTGACCAATGTAAATTTATCCGAAGAGGCTATCCCTTGGAATGCAATCAGATTTTCTAATTATGATAAAATTGTACGCATGGTAGCATCGATATATCGTTTTGTAAATAATTGTAAGAAAAATATTGATGTTTGTTAAGATCTAGAACTTGCATTGTTAGAAGTAGAAAATTCTGAGAAAGTTTTGATACGTTTGATTCAAAATTCCTATTTACCTCAGCCAGATTCAATCACTTCTCTTAAAGTATTTATTGATGATGAAGGAATTATAAGAGTGAGACGGTCTTCACGCGCATCTCTGAGCGTGAAGACGTTCCAGATTTTTTGAACCCAATTCTATTACCTAATAATTGTACACTTGCAAAACGTTTAATTGAATCCTTTTATTGAACTTTGTCATGCTGGAATTCATGGTATTGTCTTCATTACAAGAAAGGTATTGGGTTATTAAATCACGTAAAACTGAGAAATATGATTAATAATTGTGTAAAATGTAGACGTTTTAAGGGGTAAAACCAATTGTAACTGAATCTTGTGCGTTGCCAGGTGATCGAGTTTCCGATACTGTAGCCTTCGAGATAATCGGTGTCGATTTAGCAGGACTCTTGTACTTAAAGAAAGGTGAGAAGGTTTGGATAGCACTATTTACCTGTGCAGGTTTATAGGGCCCTTCATCTTGAACTCGTGATATCTTTGTCAACTGATTCTTTTCTCTTGGCCTGACGTAGATTCATAGATAGATGGGATAGACCTGAAACGATTTATTCCGACAATGGCACGAATTTTAGAGGTGCATATAATGTGCTCGCGAGTCTTGATTGGCAGAAAATCGTAAGAGACGAGTACTCAGAATTCGGTGGAAATTCAATCCTCCCACAGCTTCTTGGTGGGGAGGATGGTGGGAAAGGTTAGTTCGCGTTGTCAAAGTACTAAGGCGTACACTGGGAAAATCGATTTTATCTTTTGAGAAACTCGAGACTGTTATGTGATTGCGAATCTGTTATAAATTCACGTCCATTAATTTATATTTCAGAAAATTCGGATGATTTAACTCCTCTTACTCCATCTATGTTTTTAATTGAGAGTCGTACTTCTGATGTAACTGATATAGATATTGTCGAGTCGTAATATCTACGTAAACGCCTCAGATACCGCATGAAACTTTTTCAAGATTTGAGACATCATTTTAGGAAAGAATATTTAAGTGTTTTAGTACAGAAACACGATTCAAATAAGGATATTCGAGTACCTAAAGTTGGCGAAGTAGTATTAATTGGGATGATGTGAAAAAACAGTTTAATTGACCTTTGCAGCTTTGATACCAGGATGTGATGGTAAGATTCGTAGAGTTAAACTTAAAACAGTCTAGACCTCATGAGACCTGTGCAACGCATTTACCCACTTGAAATTCAATGTGATGATTATAATTCTGTTGTAAAAAGTGAAATAGAGAAAGGTGTGGGTGGTGATGTAAATTCATGTAACGAAAACAAAAGATCGTCTAATGATGAAGTGGTGAAATATAAATTTACCAGATCTGGACGATGTGTTAAAACAAGTAAGAGACTTGATTTGTTTAACCAGCATATGTATGTTTTTGAGTCGAAGTATCAACTCAAAAAGTGGGGAGGATGTTGGAAGCCTTTCAAATGAAATGAAGCGAAATACGCAGTTTCAGTTCTCACTTCTTGGTTCCGCCCCCTCTGCTGATTTCAGTTTTGCACTTTCGCGAGTGCGAGTGTCGCTGTCTTACTTGTCGGTTGTTATGTTCCTTCGGTTTCCTGTCTTGTATGTGCTGTATTTAATAAATTTAATGGAAAACTGAAATTGGTTTTGCTGTGAATGGAAGGCAGAGCTCTCACCATAAAAGGTTGATATCGGGTAGATATTTTAAAAGAACCTGAAAAATGAATCGATGATTCCCTGACATTTCACTGATGCTAATTAGCTCGTGGAACGCAATAAAGTAAAACTAGTCTGGTCTATACGTGAATGGTTGAAAATTTCCTATTTTAAGAAATGAGAATTGTCCTGGGCAATGATTTCTCGCCAATCACTAGCTTGCCAATCTTGAATTGCCAAAGCATAGAATCATTTTTAATTTCATTTGCCATCCGTATTTTTCCTTATATTTCACTTTATGCTCTGCGGATGGTAAATGGATTTTTTTAATTTTCTGCATTGGGCGATTCAAGATTGGCAAGAAATCATTGCCCAAGACAATTCTCATTGGATACAGTTGGAAATTTCTCGACCACTCACGAAGCCAGGCTATTTTCACCTTGCTGCGTTCCACGAGCTACTAGCAGTAGAATCTTTCCAAATGATCCTAATCTAAGGAAAGGACCAATAGAATCTTTCCAAATGATCCTAATCTAAGGAAAGGACCAATAGAATCTTTCCAAATGATCCTAATCTAAAGAAAGGACCAATAGAATCTTTCCAAAGGATTATATACGACAGAATATGCCAATACAATCGTTCCAAAGCAATCTATTCCAACGAAAGAGGGGCCGCGGTAGCCCAGCTGGAAGAGCAACGGATTAGCAACCGGAGGGTTGCTAGTTCGAAATTCGGTCCAGTTACAGATAATCGTGTCCACGGAGTGCACGTTAAATCTGTCGTGGCCTCAAATGTCCTGAAGTTGGCGTGGTATGGAAGTTTGGAGAGTGGGGTGCCCGCTTAGGTGTTTACCTCGTCATCCGACCGTGATTCAAAATTACGAGGCGTTGTCCTTGGATCCTTCCTTTCGAGATTAATCCCGAAGCCCGTTGTGTTGCTCCAGTGCGACGTTAGTTAACTACTACCTACATTCTTGCAGCCTGTAACAAGTTTTCTTTTGCAGCGACTTTTCACTGTACCGCAGTCGGTCTTCTTCCCCGAAGAAGAGCCTTCTTGAGCGCATGCAGTCGCTGAGCAAGAGCGCAAAGAGCGCGCTGCAGAAGGCCTTCTCCACGGAGCGCATCTATCGGCCGGAACGCGAGGAGAGGATGGAGGCTCACAAGGGACTGCAGAGGTCAAGGTCCTTCATCAAAGGTCTCACCGGAAGTTTCCGAAAGAAGAAGAGGAAAAGTAGACCACCCACCGCGGAACTGCTGCCCCGAGCGAGGTGGGTGAAGCTCTTGCCAAAGGAGAGAGTGATCTCCACTCTCCTCCGGCAATGAGTCACTTCGGCTCAATGTGTACTGCATTGTTTTGTGTTGCCTCTCCATGTGTGCTTGAAATATTGCTTTGATGTGGGCTATTTTGTGACCCCGTTTCTTTCTCGATTGTTTGACAAACTTTTTATTTTGTAATCTTAATGTTTTTATTCAATCGTTCAAATTATGAACTGAACAAATGCCAGGCACTTGACTTTACGTCATTCACCATCTGGCTTCCCAATACTTCTGTATTCTGTTAATAACATGAAGTGCAGTGCACGAGTCTAAGTGTTGAGCTGTCATAGGTTGTCTAATATTACATAAAATACAGTCAGGAGAGTCAACAATATTACAATAAAATAAGTGTGCACGCAGTCATGTCCAGTGAGGAAACGAAAATCAGCAACTGAAGCCTGCCTTGGAGTCTCGGATGACATCACTGAAGGAAAAAAGGCATTCCCAAGATTTATCCTTGGCAGCATTGACAAGTCTTTCTTTTAGGCAGTGTTTGAACAACTCTTTTATTCGAAGTTGAAAAGACAGGGTTTAACAGCTTTTGGGTGACTTTGGTTCCCTCGTTCGAATTATGCTCATAGATAACTTGCCTAAAATGTAACAGTAAAAAAGACTTCCCAAGTCATCTCCTGGCCTGCGTTGGTCTGGAAAGGGAGTATCTTTATGGAAGTCCTGGTCAAGTATTGGACGTTTTGAACGTGTTTGGACTCATGGACTTGGTTCAGCTTTTTACCTTAAGGAATAACAAAATGCTGATAGATATTTTTGTTGGGGTTCATTACTATCAGTGGCGCACCTAGGGGGTTGATTGATTGGCTTCAACCATCCCTTTGGGTGCGTCACTGTACCACTCGTTCTTAATCAATCTAATGAACATTTAGTTTCGTGGATTGGTTGATTGTGTTTTATGGCGCAAGGGTCATATTTGGCTAAGCTGCGCCAAACACGAGACAGACAACTGGAAGTAATGGACCCACACACATAGAAAGTTTTACTGACACAAAAGAGAAATGCACCCCAGGTAAGCTGCAGCAATCGAACCTGCACCGCCTACAGCTTTCAGATTGCTAGCATTTAGTTTCATAGGTGAAGGTAACTTGAGATTCACAGTAGTTTGACAGTCTGAATATTTAGTTTAAATTTCCTTAGATATTTGTAGGTTTGCCATGGCTCAGGGTTTGCCCACCACGTGCTGTTAGTTCGATTCCTGTAACTACTGTAACGTCCCTAACAGCTCAGTATCAGGTCAGCACCACTGACCTCCGGCCGAAAATTCCCTAAACATCTGTCGCCGCCGTCTAGATGGTCTTCGACAGCCGTCCAGATAGTTTTTAGAGGTGCAGGTGATTTAATTTTTTCCCTGAAAAATCTAGTGACTGACAACTATTGGAAAGCTCGAGTGAGCAGAGGTTTGTTTTGTACTCGGTTTTGGTGCCACGGCCGTTGAGGAGATCCATTTTTGCCTGTTTTGCAGCGTCCGTGACCTAGGGATACAAATCCCTATTGTAAAATATTGTGCATATCGTTATTGTAAAATAAACGTAAGTTTATTTGTAATTTGGGCTGTTTCGCGCGTTGTGTTCATTGACACACCACTCGTTACACTACCTTGGGTGAACTTTTCTCTTATGTTACAGTAAAACTCTTCTTGTGTATGTACGTCCATTTACATAACGTAAAACATTGCTTGGCCAGACTTACATTTCTTGAGAAAAAAATAAATGAATAATGATACGATACGACCTCAAACTATATAACTACTTTTAAAGTAATTACTGGTTTTAACCTCTCCCAATTTTCTTAAATTTAATTTATCTATCTTATTTACATTTAATGTTAATGCACTTATTCCAAAGGTGTTTAGCAGTACAGGGGATAAGTCCCTGATCCAGGATCGATCATCAAAACCTAAGCACTCTCGTTTGCAGTCAGTAAATTCAAGAGTCGCCACTTGATTGCTTCGCTAATCGACGAGTACTTTTTAGTTTTGTATATGGTGATTTTTATGTTATTAAACCCCTAGATCTTTATTTTTAATTAAAAACTTTCCCTCATGTAAATTTTTTTTTAAATTTTATTCTTATGATGTGGAGGTGAGCTGCTTTGCAGTGGTGCTCAAAAAGTGATATGTCCTATCCTCATTGTTGATTTTTACTTTTCAGTCCGAACCCAGAATGGGACGAGCAACCGTCGGGTCCCAACTCCCCGATCCACGTCCGAGGACAACTGTTGCAGTTGAACTTGGATGGGTCGCAGGTGGTGGAGTTGACTAAACCGCAAGGCAAGCCCTATGGATTTTTTGTCGCCAGGGGGCGGGTTCGAAACTCTAAAGGTAAGTGTACCAAATTCCTGATTTTTAAAAAACATGCACAATTATTTTCGTCGTGTTGACTAATGATTGATTTTTAAGGGCCCTTAAAAAACCTTAATATTTGAGGAGACCGTGGTTGGAAGAGTGGTTGGCTTAGCAAACTTGAGCGTTGCGAGTTCGAAACTCGATCCAACCACGTCTTCTAAAACGTACTTCACGTAAAACGTACATATTTGACCACAAAAGTACCATTCTCAACCTGTGTCACTGAATGTTGAGGGAAGTGTTGAAAAAAGTAGCCGCCTCATGTAAACTTACATATTTAACCGCAAAAATATTCTCACCCTGAGTCACGATGCATGACTGTCGAGGGAAGTGTTGAAAAAAGAAATCGCCTCACGTAAGCGTACATATTTTACCATTACGGTACTATTCTCAGCCTGTGTCACTATAACTGATGAAAATTTAATTCATTTACTTGATTAAATTTTTTATTTATAAAATTTAATTATTTTAGTAGTAAACGTAGAGGTTATGTACAAAACGAATGAACAAGTGAGGAATTAAAAATCTGCAATTTAAATACATCTACGGGTGCCTGAATTCAAAGTAATGTACTAAAATGAAAATTTACACAGCTGCTCCAAGTTCTACTCAACTCCGACGATTTTTTACTCAACACGAAAGAAAGGGAGACAAACACAACTATGACTATTTGCTTTCAAAAGATGATAAAGAACATCACGCAATATTCAAAAACAAATAATCCGCAAACGAAAGAATCGTATCTTTGCCGCACACAATCTGTTATCACAGCGCACAATCACTTACACTCGAGCGTGGAAAGCTGCTGTGTTATGCGAAAGCATGTTTTGCGAACTTGCCATTTCAGATGACGGTATATTTGCAGGCATAATTGCATTTTAAATTATTTTTGTAAAAATTATTCTACCCTCAACATTCAGAAAAAGCTAGTGTTATACATATATCCTTGTTGAATATTCGTTCTCAAAAATTCTACTGTGAAATCATGGAAGAGCTATATGGCTATTCATCGCTAAAATGATGTGCACTCCAGATTTCTCTTGTATGACCAATAACAGTGAATTAATATGTGCGTGCATGCACCAAAGAAGCATAGGAAGAGCCAAACCCATCAAAATAATGGTACTGAAGCGTTCTAGGGTAAGCTTATAAATCCCAACTAAAATAGAATCCCACGGCCTTAGTGGATTACTTTCAGCTATAGAGGACAAAAGTGTTCTATTTCCAGACAGCTTGGATTTACTAGATTAGAAGGATCGAAGGAGTTATATAGAGCAGTTTTAGAAAGCAGATATTTTAGCATTGGTTTTGTGATTTCCCGTTCCCATACTAGCTTTTATTTTATTCAAGTCAGACACACTGTTTAACTATTTTAGATATGGAAAAGGTAGTCCTTACACCCAAAGTCATTCTTTCGTATAAGGTAGGCAAGTTTGAGAGGAATTTTTAGTGCAAACAAACCAGACGAAAATCGGAGATTTTACTTCCTGCTTTCAATGGCTCTAGCATTATGCATTTCGGAGTTACCGTAAATTGTAGTTTTTTCTTGTCGTTTGGAAAAATCAACTGTCATATATGAATTAGGAATTCTTTTTTTGTAATTTCTGTTGGCAACGTGCTGAAAATGTTCTTTAAACAAGCCAAGTGACGTCAAGTCCGGAAAACTTACAGAAGCACTTTCCTCCATAAAAACACTACCGCCACCTACATTTAGCTTGAGAGAAAAATTTCTCATCATTGTGCGCAGGTTTTCATCAGTATCGATAGTTAAATGATTTGTATTCACACTACGGTCTCTTTTTGCTGCTCGAGGTGACATGAGTAAAATTGGAGACAGCGATCAACTTACATCTGGAATCGAATGTAGACCAGGGCACAAATTGTTATCCAAATACCGGAAAAACGACGAAATTCATTGACTCAAGTTTGTAAAAGAAAAGAAATGTCTTTAAATTCAGACTTAAGGAATCCTTTAACCTAAAATGATTTTTTCCAATTGACTGGATGCGTGTTAAATCTGAGTGGAACGACATTTCCCAGACAGACAGCCTTCCAGAATCTTTACCGGTCAATGTCACGCTTTGAAACGCAGGCAATAACTTCAAAGGATGGATAGAAATTAATAATTTTACCACGTTCCTTTTGACTTACAGTTCTTTGATTTAAATGATTTATCATTGTACCACATGTCAACGCTCAAATGAATTTTATTGCTGTAACTCAAATCTTTGTTAGTGTTGCGTTTTCTCTGAAGTGTACTTGAAAATTGTTTTCAAGTAAATATATAATGCCCTCAGGGGGCACATCTCTCTTACGTGTGTACGGAACCCAGAGTACTCTATCTTTTCTTTCTCATGGGGTTTGCTGTCTTTAGTAGATATGGGGGTCGTGCTCCCGGGATACCCAAGATGTCTTTTTTGCTTTCATCCCACTATGTTCTCCAGTCCCTTTTTTCCCTTGCGCCATAAAACCAAAATCAGCCAACCAACCCTCTTTTTCCCCCTCACATATATTTTACTTGACGCTGTCTTGTGTTTGGTGCAGTTAGGCCAAATATGGTCCTTGAGCCATAAAACCTCAAAACAGCCCATCAAGTAATTATATGTAGCTATGGCACTGTTATTAAATTTGTATTAGCTACAATGGAGGGGAAAGACAAAATTATTTGAGAATCTTTCCCCTCCAAAAAAATATGAGGGTAGACATGGCTCAGTGGGGTCGCCCGCTGCGCTAACCTGATACTTGGCGGCCCAGGTTCGATTCCTGTGACTTACCCTGAGTATATTTCTGAATGCCACAATGGTGATTTTCTTCGAAAAATCCATTTGACAGTATTTTTTATTTAACATTACTTTTTATTGTTGGCCCTTGTGCCATAAAGCCTAAAACCAACCAACTAAAAAAGTATGTCCTTTTAGCTCCTGCCCTCTAAAGAGCTCTGCACAGTAATGGTAATTGTAACTTTTTGTACTCTTTTTCCAGGTATTTTTGTGTCCAGGATGCGGGATCAGGAGACTCAGAAACAGCTAGCTGGTCTTTTGGACATCGGGGACGAGATTCTCGAGATCGACGGTTTCCACGTCAAAGACGCTGATATCATGGAAGTCAACCGATTGATGGCGAATAAAAACACGCTCCTTCTCACAGTTCTGCCATACATTTGCAGAAAAGACATTTGAAATAGCATTTGTTCATCAAGGATCAAGTAAAAAGAGCTGAGCTCTTTCGAGAACGAAGAATACAGTGTATGAAACACTTGAACCCCGATTCATGTTGAGAGGTCCATTTTCATTATAAACGAGTTGCGTGTAAATTAATAGATCGATGTTTCAGGACGGTGTTTCTCAATCTAGTTCAACACGTGGAGTATCCTGGATCTCATTGAATTGTTGCGACTTCCAATCTAGTTTACTAGCTTGAGAAACACTTCAATGTAATCAGAGAACTTCTGAAATTCATCGTTCTGGCTAAATTTCTGTATAGAATTGTGTAATTTCCGAAGATTATATTTGGATAACATCTTGAAAAAAAAATTTTCTTTGGGTCATGAAAAATTATTTAATCATCAATTCGTCGGAATTTTGATGTTTTACCTCAGAATTATATTACCAATATGAGTTTTCATTCGTCACTTTTTAATAACTTCATTGTAAAAAAGTTGGTCATAATCACCTATCGATCGAAGAAAATGTATTTTTGTCGATGTTTTTTACGAGTTTTGTTGAAGTGAGAAAGAATGCTTTAAGGTAGTTATTCTGCTATTTGTATGAGCATAAACTGTATTTTTATAGAACTGCTGAAAAAAAAAACGTTTTAAAGCCTGTTTTTAAAATGTGTAAATAAGATTATAAAATAGTATTATATTTTAAAATAACTGAGCGAACTAAATTAAAATTAGTGTGCTAATGTTTTCAAATACTTATAAAAGTTATTTTCTACGCATTTAATTTATTTTAAAATATAAATGCAAAACTATAAATCGTCAAAAATTATTTTCCTTTCATTTGCTATTTTTCCTTTCACAAAATGATAAATCCTTTGACAAATCAAAATCTCTTAAATTAATACTCTAACTTTTGTCATTTCTTTATTAATATGTTCTTTTTAACGTTGCTTTTTAATTTATTTATCGATATTTTTGTTTATTACTTTTAAAGACACATGAGTTACAAGTTCGTATGAAATCTGGAACTTCTTAAAACAGTAAAATTCGAATGCTTATTTTAAATCCCAATTTTAAAATAAACTAAAGTAAAAAAGAAACTTTTGTAGCATTCTATCACGTAATTTTTTCAAAGAAAGTATAAAACAATGGACACCCTCGGTTTGATGAAATACAAAAATCAAAACTATCAAAATTTTACATTTTTTAAAGTTACAAATCTGTGATGATTATTTGCCACTAAGAAGAGTTGTCTACCCTTTTCTTATAATTTTAAATTAAATCTCCTGATAACTTTACGTACAAGTTAAAATATTTTATATTAAACATTAACGTGTTTAGTTTAAGTCGGACAAAAATTGTAACACAATGGGCGAATGTTCAACTAACAGAAATCGTGCATGCTTTTTGTTTCGATGATCTCTGATGCTTTGGTCCGTAATTTCCTCATAATTACGTTAACTTAAAGCTCAAACCTTGCAATGTAGCTAACAATGCCTCACTCGCCCTTGCCCAGATCAACTACTTTCGCATTGCACTATTAACCGGGGATTAACCTTTCTGTGCTTATAAACGTAGACTCAATTCCATTAGATTAGAATTGCTATTTTGAATAGATTAGTACTGTTACACATTTTCTTATTCTGCGTTTTATAAATAAACTGGTTTTTAAGTTTTTCTACAAAATAAATTATCTCATCTTGAAGCTTTAGATGATAGTTTTGAAATTAGTTTCACAGCAAAGTTTGTTTTATGCTTGCAACTTTTCTTTAGTGCCAATAGCATCGGGATATATTTTGAACGTTACAGAGGTTGCCTTCAATGGCTACAAATGTCTTACTCTACTTTTCATTTTTTCCTTTCGAAACGTTTGTTAATTGGAAATGTAAAAATCGCACATTTTTTAAATCTAAAACTTGCTCAAATCGTTGAAAAGTGATCCCAGAATTTAAATTAAGATCTTAGAAATTGAAAACATGTTTTAAAAATTAATCATTGATATTGCTCTTTATATCTTTTGTTGAATAAATCTAATTCGTCTGTAACAAATGCCGAATGAATGTTTAGTTTTACTAGGAAAATACACATTATTTTGGATGTTCACGCAATCATTAAGGGACTTAACTTTCTATTTATAGTTTATGCGACCTCTGTAACGTTAACATTCAAGATAGAATTATTTATTTAGTTTAGTTTTCATATAAATGGGTAGAGAAATAAATTTTGCTGCTTTAAGAATATAATGACGGCTTTGATGGAGAGACAAGGGTGTGGTGTAGGCTTAGCATGTGAGAGTAATGTTACCTCGCCCTCCCAGTTAGAAGTATAGTAATTAAAAGTCTAAATGGATGTGTACGTTTAAAACAATACTGATACACATCCATTTTCAAATAATTTGTAGACTGCTATCCAGATTTAGAATCTCGAAAGCCATGGCACTGAGATTTTTCTATTTTCAACACATGACATGAAATACCAAACAGTGTATATATATTTTTAAAGTAAGTTATTTTGGGGTGAGTTTTTATGCATTTCATAAAGTATTATCTGATGGAAACCTTTTTTTGATGGGATTAGAGAATGTTTCGATTTTACTCACTTTTATCCACTGTATATTATGGGTGCGTATTTTATAGCAGTTATATGAGGTGTATAAATATTGGAATTGAATTGTATATCTGTATATGTTACAGCATCTAAATTTGTAAAAACTGATTGTATGGTTCTGTAATGTTTTCAAATAAATATATTTTTTAGCTCGCCTCTTGTCTCAGTTTCAGAGTTCTGAAGTTTTACGTAATCACTCGTTATGCAATGAATTTTGTGAAATGAATAAGTTGAAGGTTAAAAATTTTTTCCTCCGAATGAAATAGATGTACCATTTAAAATTCCATCCAATTTCTCAAACTCGATTTGTTAATTTAGAAATGAATATAGTTTTACAGGTTTTGACTTGTGTATTTTAATTCTCGTAGCAATGCTCCCATATTTTAACACGTGCAAACTGCAAAAACCAAATTTTTGGAGACTTAATATCAAGATAATGCAAGTTTAAAATTTTTGGATCTATAGAACTAGATTAATTTTTAAAACAGTATCGAAATGATCACACGAGTAATTTTAAACTGAATATTTTTCACTCACTGCTTTATTTAAAATGATTGCGTATTAAAATTACATTTTTAGCAATTTATGACAACATATTTTAATATATATTAGCAAATTTTAGAACTGGCAATAAATGATTTTTTCGAAACCTTTGAATATTACGGGACACGATTCTACAAAGTCCAGTAAGAAATAATGTTTTGTAATAATGGTAGCTTTCGTAGTTAACTATGGATCATAAAGCATTTTAACGATAGTTTATCTGAAATTTCATACATGAAAGTTAATTGTCTGGATATTTATTTCCCTTGAAAGCAGTGTAGTTGGATTTTTGGAAACTTTTATCGATTTGATAAACGATTAATGTGTCTTAGTAGATTAATGATACGCTACACACAGGATATTGCTCGCCAAAGTATAGAATCATGTCAAAACTAATGATAAAATTATGTCATCTGCGCTCTTAGTTTCATGACTCACATAGAATAATTAAAACTACCATTCATAGGGCAAATGGCTTCAGATTACAAGGAACTAAAGATCTGGAAGTGGTAAGTAGTTTTTGTTTACTATATTGTATGCCGTTCCATATTTTACGGTTTTCCTTTTGTTACTTTTGTGGAATAGAACTCGAAAATATTTTTAAATTGCCAAATGTTGGAACCAATGTTTATATTAAACTAACTGTTCTGCAGTTAATATGCTTTTTGATTAGTGCTTATCGTGATTTAGATTTTAGTAGGTCGGTTTCGAAAGTTCTGCACATGGTTTGTCGAAGGTAAATCTGAGGAGCTCCAAACTCAACAGATCTATTCTGTACATTGTTCAAAATATTGCAATAACAAAGGAAACTATCAAAGGTCAAGGTCATTAAGAGTGAATGAATTTTTCCTGAGAATTATTTTTGCCCTTGGTGTATTTTTCTCTTTATCAGTAAATCCTTATGTGTATGTTCATTACTTGACGTCTGTATTGTGTTTGGCGCAATTTGACCAAATAAAGCCCTTGCGCCATAAAACCCAAAATCAGCAACCTGTCAATTCGATTTGAAAAGAATTCTGTTACTATGAGGTTTCTGTACAGATAAATAGAGCCCTAGTGTTTTGGTAGCCTCGTAATTGAGCGTATCAATATGTCGCTTTTATTGAAAATTGACACTAAACGCAGTTAAAACATTTATAAATCGAATTAGCTTAGTTAAAAGCATACTTTCAATTTCCTAGAAGTTTATGTTTACTCTGAAAAACCCTCTCATAAGGAAAGAAAAAGGTTTTCCGAACTAACAATATAACGGAGTAGACTGAAATTTTACGAGTCACATAAGTTTGACGTTTTTAAATGTTACTAAATTAATATGGTGTTTCCCCAGTTGAATAGGATTTTAAGTATTGTGAATGCAGGAAAAACATTTTTGAAATTAGAAATAGTTATGAAACGATATGGGCTTATACCATAGAAAATACTTCTTTTTATGGATCTGGAACTTCATACATATCAACAAGGCAAGGCCGTTAATCTCTTAAGTTTTGCAAAATCTTTCTAGAACCAGGAGTGATAAAACTTCCAAGGTCATGAAGTAAACCCCTCAGGAGGACTGGCACTGCTCAAGAACGATGTCTTCCAGGCAACTTCTCCCAGGCTCAGGAACAAAAATTTCAAGACAAGCTGTTTGAATTTTGATTTTACCTGAGAAGGGTAGCTATTCTGTGTGCCAAACATCTACTTACACCTTTAAAAAGCAAAAATCGAAACTGAATTCTGATTTAACTAAAATGTAATTTTTTAAAAATTTTGATTAAAGAAAATTACGGTTTTTCTAACATCAAATTTATTCAAAAGAAATAGCCTTTGAGAGACCCTATATAATAATAAACTCTAAGCAAATAATAAACAATAATTAGTTCGTATAATCTAAAAGAGAACTATTTGTTAAAACTCCTAACTAATAACGAAAATTCAAGGCAAGATCAAAATATTTCTGTATGAGTGAGTGAAATGGTCATTTCTTAATACACTAGTTAAATTCTACATTTAAAATAATTTACAAAATAGCCAATAGATGGCGATCTTATCTGTTTTCATCATTGGAATCTTAAAATCTACGGACTTGGGACAAACTTCAAACAGGAAAGGAACCAAAACTTGCTTCTAACGCAGACATGTGTTTTGAGCATCAATAATTTTTCTACTTTACAAATGTTTCTCGTTCGGCAACAAGGAATTGCTTTCATTCGTTTATTTCATCCCTTCATTGAATTCGATCTGTACACTTTACATTTTGCCATGCTCGTTAGTACTATCCACATTGTTTCAGGTCAACAGAATTTGCAGCATCAGTTGACATTTGAAGAAGAAAAAATTGTACCTGGTCCTTCATAGGTCACTAAACTCCGTATCAAATAATTTTTATTGCAAAAATCGCATTTGATATCAAAGTATCAAAACTACGTCTTACATTGATCTGATGAATAAAATTTATATTCAAAGGGATACTTGTGCCACTTTTTTTCTTTTTGGAGGTGTAGAAAACTCTAAAGTTTCCCAAATTTCACTTTGGTAAGTTTTCTGTACCAAGTTCTGATGTCATTAGGTTATATCAAGTTAAACTGAGTTGTGGTTATCAAGGGAACCACAACCTTCCTCCATATGAGTCTGGTTGGTATTGGGATTTCATGACTTAACTCCATATGAGTCTGGTTGGTATTGGGATTTCATGACTTAACTCCATATGAGTCTGGTTGGTATTGGGATTTCATGACTTAACTCCATATGAGTCTGGTTGGTATTGGGATTTCATGACTTAACTCCATATGAGTCTGGTTGGTATTGGGATTTCATGACTTAACTCCATATGAGTCTGGTTGGTATTGGGATTTCATGGCTTAAAGACCATATTTGGCCCCATGCTACGCCAGACAAGACATGCAATATCAAGTAATAGACACTCAATGAACGTTTTACTGACACAGAAGTACACCCAGGAAGGAATGCACGTGACGGAAATCGAACCAACGCCGCCTACAATTCGAAAGTTGCTAGCGCAGTGGACATACCCACTGAGCCATGGCGGAACCAAGTTTGAACTCTGATAACCTGTTTCGCTAAAGGATAGTAGATTAAAAGGGGTGCTTCTGAGACTTCTTTTTGGAGATGCGGAAAATTCAAGTTTCCCAAATTTCACCGATGTTTTCTGTACAGATGTCATTAGGTTCTGTACAGATGTCATCAGAAGTTATCAAACTGCGTCGCGGTTGCCAAGCTAGTTACGACGTTCCTCCTGAGTAGCCGTGGAAGTTTGAGTTCTGACAACCTGAATTTCGCTAAGGGGTATTAGATTTCTATGATATAAAATCAAGGGGAACATTTTGTTTAAAAATGCGTAGAATGAAACTAATGCCGCTAATTGGATTGTCTCCATAATATAAGGCAGATAACTTGTGAACCGGTAGTCTTGAAAAATTGAAGATGGTTTAAACTCACAGTTGGATTATTTGTTTCTATTTTAGTACGTTAAAAGATTAATTAAAACGTTAAGAAATTTATTGTAATTCTTACGATGTGTTTTTAAGCATCACG
Organism: Meta bourneti; assembly: GCA_933210815.1. Lineage (NCBI taxonomy): Eukaryota > Metazoa > Arthropoda > Arachnida > Araneae > Tetragnathidae > Meta > Meta bourneti. The sequence goes on from OW119923.1 coordinate 56,610,328, forward strand.
CAGGTAATTAAATCTAGTAAGTTGAAATTTAAATGACTATTTGATTAATTGGAATGTATAATTTAATTACTGTACGTTTTTTAAAACGTAATTTTCTTATAAAAGTAACGATCTGTTTTGTGTTTAGAAAAAGGGAATCGTAAACCAAAAAGTTCGAAAGAAAACCGAGCTATATCACGAACTTGTTTTATTCGGTTTTGAAAACATATTTTAAAATTTACAGAACCATTTCAAAGGTTAAGAAATTTGATACTCTGATTTAGTGATAAGAAATAGGATTGAGTGAGAAGAGAATAAACGGTAGCACTTTATCTTCTGAATCTGCGTACAGGCATCACCTATTGACCCTATCAGACGACCTTCCTCTAGCAGTTCCGATGAAGGAACTGCAAGCGACACTTAGAAATCGACGTACTTCCCCACAGGGATTACATTAAATTATCGTTTTATCATCGTCAGAACCTCTTAGAGTGAAAAGAAACATCGGCTAAGACGTGTGTTTGAATTTCCATCAGTTTCATGTGAGTACATGTGAATATTTGATACAGTTCTAAGTTTGTTATTGCAGATATTTATTTTTTCATTTTGTTCATTGAATGAAAGCATCAAATTCTACTCGCGTAAAGGAACATGTCATCAGTTTTGTTTACGTTTGAAGGGAAACAGTTATCATTGAGAAGTTCCTCATGGTGATGTGACGCTATTGTAGTCTCCCAAATATTTTTAGCTCAAAGTCCCTTTTTAACCCTCCTACAGTGGTTTCGACAAGATATCAAACCCATCAAAATCTGACCAATTTTGCTAATGACGCGATAGCTCGTCATCAAGATATTACCGATTTTTGAATGATGACGAAATCAAGATCTGGTCAGTTTTCTTCTAATGACGAGAAATCTCATTCTCTCTCCCATCAAGATCTGGTCATTTTTGCTGATGACGAGATATCTCGTCGAGACAACCACCAGGAGAGTTAAAGACAATTTTCCTTGGTGTCCCCTTTGGAAAATTTTCTCAAAGAATAATAAATTGCAAGTAGTTGTGCATATAATTTTTGAATTTCGCAAAAATATTTATGTAGCTGTGTGTATAGTTTTAGAACTTCGAAAAGCTAGTTTAGAAATAAAGCAACTTGGATTTAAAATCATAAAGCTATTTATTAAAATTAAATAACAAAAATAAATTGCACATAAAACTCCAGATTGCTCACTATTATTATTAATCAATATCAATAGAATCAGCAAAATTAAAAGAATCGCTAATGAAATGGACGAGTCTAGTCACCAATTTGACTATATCAGGAAGTCGGAAGTACACGAAAATAGATTCACATGCTAACACTCGCTTGTTACGACTGCACTTGAGCTGGCGGTGGAGCTTCCGGAACTGCATATTTGTTAAAACTTTTGTGTTAAACTGCTAAAAACTATTTGCCCGAAAATAATCCCCTGCGGAATATTTTATCTCTCATCCTTCTCGACAGTCTTCCTGCTACAAGGTGTGAACGCTTACTACTCAATTCTCTTCCAATGAGCCTGAAGCTTTTCCTGAACCACTTTGGTTATCGTTGGAATACTATATAAATTTTCAGATTTCTGGCTTACCGCGAAAAAAGACCCACATCTGAGGAAATCACATCGAGTCTTTTATATACGATTTCTGTAATCATTTAAGATTTATACTCGTTCAATTGACCTCGACAACTACAGAGCTGGAGTAAGGCATTTTATTGAAAAACTGAATGAGAACTTTCGTGTTCCTTCTACTCCGTATTCCAGTCATGACGCAGAACGGTTGTATCTAAATATCTTTTCCAGGCCCTGCCACTGACCTCTCGACTTCGGTACTACAAGGGGCGAACTGACAGCTATTTGTGAAGGACTACCCTATGGGTAAGCCGCCTCTACTAACGAAAACAATCACTAAATCCATGCGCTTACAGACTGGGATTCGAATCCTCGACCTACTGAATCTCAGACAAGTGACATGACCACTACAGCAGTTAGGCGGCGATCTAAATATAGGTTTAGTGCGTCACCTCACTTTGGAGGGTAGGTCAATTTGTGTACACTGATTTCATGGCGGCTTCGTCAACACAAATAAATGACTACTCTTATTAGGGCCGCGTTAACCCTGTTGGTAGATTCGTAGATTAGCAACCTAGGGGTTGAGAGTCCGAAACTCCATCCAACCAAAGACCGTTGTGTACGTGGGAGCTGTTGTACATTAAATCTGTCTCAAATGTCTTCACGTTGGCGTGGTGTGGAAGTTTGGACCAGTGGAATGCCAGCTCAGGCCTTCACCTCGTCATCTGACTGTGGTTCAAAATTATGAGATGTCGTAGGATCTTTCCTTTCGGGATTGATCCCGGACCGTCGCCAATAGCCCATTGTGTTGCCCCAGTGCACCGTAAATTCAACTTAATTCTGGTTAAAAAGTCAACCTATGGATCGTCGCCAATTGCTCGTTGTGTTGCTGCAGTGAGACGTAAATTCACCTACCTACTCCTATTGTGCTAAAGAAATTAGGAATCTCATTTTAAAATTGAAGGATAAAGATTTCACTTTTCAATGGGCTCCAGCGCATTGTGAAGTAAATGGAAATGAAATTAAAGATTGTTTAGCTTAATAAAGTCATCAAAAATTAACCTAATTTATTTTCCTAGACCACTCAAAATACTTTACATAAGACCAAAAGAGAAGCTGAAGCCACATGCGAATCCTGGAATGGCAATGTTGAACATCGATACATTTTTCTAATAGAAGCCAAATAGCCTTATATTATTCAGAAAGGTCTATAGAAAAGTTGCCTCCTTTACTGCCAAACTTAAAATAAGTCATGTCACTCAAGCCTACTTGAATAAATAACACCTTGCTGATTCACATAAATGTCTTATTTGTGTATGAAGTAGAGAGATACTTGGGAGAACATTTGTTCTGCACTTGAGAGAACAGTTTTAGAGAAATTTTGACTGGACTATGTGACTTACAATCTATTGTTCCTGGGTTTTTATCCTTTTTATATTATAGCGTTTCATGTATATAGAAGACATCGTGGTGTCGGTGCCAATGCATGGGATTCATGTACCAAGATGTAATGCATAGTACTCATAAGTGATCTTTAATTGAAAAAGATAATCATTTGCAGAAGTAATTCACATGTAATACCCTTTCTTAAGAATTAGAACTAATAACTTTTAATTCAATATTTTCAAAATTGCAAGTACGATTAAAATGTTTGCAATTTTATGAAATTATTGCGTACTGCGTAGTTCTTTTTCCATGTATAATAATGAAAGTCCTATTTAAAGTCAAAGCTTACTTTAATATCAAATATTTGCAAGATTAAATGATTATCAATGAGTTTTCTTTCGTATGGTATTGCTTTCAATTCGGAGGTATATATAAGTGTGACATTTAGATTAAGAATTCGATGCTGCAACAACATTCTATTAACTCTATGTCAGAATGTAAAATCAAAACTATTAGTTTAACACAAAATTTTAAACCATCAGTTGCCCCTTAAAAGAGTAAAGAAATTTAAATTTTAAAGAAAAGCAATATTTTATTCACAACTGAAGCATGTTGAGAGATTATTATAAATAACAGGAAATCAAAAATGATTTTTCTAAATTATCAATTTTTCGTTCAGTTTCTTGTTTCTCGAGATGCTATGAACTGGGGATTTTGGTTGTGATTCTTCTTAATTGAACATTTTATTAATTACAAATTTTGTTAACTACCCAAAATACATTAATTGTGATTATGCGTTTAGTTTTCCAGATGGTGTAGGAATTAAAATGAAAAACGAGGATACAATTCGTCTTGGTCTTGTCCTATGCTTCTGGGTAGTGTCAATAACGACTGTTTTAAGTGGTAAGTGGTTGTCAGTAAATATTTCACAAACCTACGTGGCACAAAAATCATCATTATTTGCATATTGGTGAACAGCAATAAACGGATTTAAACAATGTAAAATCAACCGCTACGAGATTCATCAATTTTGCCGCAAAGTTTAAATATTCGAGCTAGGAGCTGTATAATATTGCTAGAACTGCACAGAAGAGGTCTCACGAGCCTTAACGAAATTATTTTGCAGTCTGATGGCAAAAGGCAATTAGAAATCTGGAAAATAGATTTTAACATAGAAAGGAAAATCCAAGCCGCGACCCGTGGTGTGGAAGTTTGGAAAATGAGGTGCCAGCTCAGGTGTTGCCTCGTCATCTGACCGTGGTTCAAATTACGTGGTGTTGTCCTCGGATCTTTTTCTTTGGGACTGATCCCGGACCGTCACAAGTAGTCCGTTGTGTTGCTCCAGTGTGACGTTAATTAAAATACCTACCTATCAAGCTGCTGCCGGAAAATAGATTTAGAGGTAAAAAATATCGAATGGTCGTTGTGGACAATAAATGAGATGCAATTGAAGTGGTCGTTTAGAAAATAATTGTGGTAACCTGACTGAGGTGCGAACGTTTTACTGCTTTATTGGAAATAAGAATTAAGACCAATAAGAGTGCATTTGAAAAATACAATCAAAATGTTTTATATTTTTGACTAATTTTATTTCATGTAGACATGAAATGTGCATATACATGCTTATATTGTAAATAGATTTAAATAAGCTATGAAATATGAGTAACGACACTACCATCAATTGATATTAACAATTAAGGAACTTAAGCGCAGATGTTCTATACGCATCTGCCAGTAAATCAGAAATCCACTTTCGCTTTTCAACACTTAACTTTTATGGAAGAAAGCGTTTTCAAGAGGCACATTTCAGTTGTAAGCTTTCGTACAACATAAAATATGCATTTTCAGTTACATATTATAATTCTTATATAAATGTAAGTTAAATGTTCCTAAAAGCAATTTTAGGAAAATTGTGTTTAAGACGGGTATTAATGAGAGAGAGAAACTATTTTTTTTTGACATTATTTATATTGAATCTTGATGTTTTATGATATAAAATTTAAAATTTGTTCATTACGAAGGGTAATATAACAATTCAAAACTTCTTCATTGTGTTTTAAAATAATTACCCCGTGCTGCTTATCCATTTCAATGAGATGATTTTATTTACAAAGTTTATAAATTGCATTTGTATTTTAATGCAAATAAAAGCGTTTAAAATGTTATAGAGTAAATGTAATTCATTGTATATTCAATACCCGCATACAGTTTTATTGTTTATTATGTAACAGATAGTTATGATGTTTTACTGCCTTAAGTACTTGCATGAAGCACGTGAACTACACCAAACACGTATCCAGGAAACATCTGCGTGTTCCACTCCTCTTTCTCAAATCAAAATCCGATCAAATTGCCATAGTATTAACTGAACTCTCTTCGCATACTGATTTTTCGACTTTCAGACATGTTGAGTTTTTACCTTGGTAATGGACGAAAATTTGATTAAAATAGTTTCAATATTTTGTCTTGATTGTTTTTAACTGAATATACTTATTTAAAGGCCCATCTCTTATCTATCCCCAAATGCTCACATACATAAGACTGTAATATGCATTCTGATATAACAATTTGTATCATTGAACTGCACACGTTTCCAAAAAGGATAATCCAAAAATTGGGGCAACGAATACCGCTCCAAGCACCTACACCGAAGTACTTCAAATGACAATATTCCACAAGCTATGTGGAATAAAATACCCACATGCTTCTTGGTTATACCGTAACCCTTATGTTACGGTATCACCAAGATGCAAACCAAGTATCACCAGTAATGCAAACTAACACCGACTCACACTCCCATGCCTAGTGTCGTGAGACACTGTATCAGTTTAAATAAGTGTGCTTGGGATAAATAGAGCATGCCACCGAGGTGGCATGTCTATCCTGAATGTTAGAACACATTACTTCTATACACTATTTCCTCTATACAGTAATTATGTCTATATTATCATACTTGGTTACACTATATATACAACATGCAAGAAAGTAGGGGTTTTTAGTCTCTTGGGATAATCAAGTCCTGAAGATTCTCAATGAATCACACCATGTTAATAATTTTTACCCCAGAGCCCTTGTTATTATTAATGTTCCTGAGCCAAGCGATTTTAAGGTGGTCGGCAGGTGTCCTCATATGTCATGATGCTGTAAGGGGGCAGACTGTGATGTAATGTAGAGGTGTTCACCACAGGAGCAATTTCCTGAATTGATTTTTTAAACCTCGTTAAGGTAAGATGGAAATGGGCCATGTCCTGTGAAGAAGAGTGTCTCTTCCCTGGTCCAACTTCCTCATTTTAATGACTCTTGGCAACACATCATGCACCGTCCTACCTGTTTCTCCTTGATCCCATTTATTCTGCCACGCACCAAGTACCCAGCTAGTGGTTTCCCTCCTGCAATGACTTCTGAGCCATTTCACCCCTTCATCTATTCATTCCGTTGTAGTTGCCTCTTGTGCTAACCTATCTGCTTCTTCATTTCCATCATGACCCGCATGGACTTTAATCCAGCCTAGACAAATTTCCTTGTTGTTCTCTAATAAGTATTGTATTTTTCGTGTCAGTGGACTCGGTCTTTAAGGATTTTTAAGTGCCTGGAGACCAGTTCGACTGTCTGACCAGATCTTAACATTTTTTCTGCTCTTGCTTCTGCTACTTTTATGGCTGCTAAAATCCTATAGAGCTCCGCCTGGAAAACGGAGTTATTGTCCTGCATCCTCGTGGACCATTGCTGGGTTATACACCCTTCTTGTATGGAACAAAGCACTTCCCACTCTATTTTCCATTTTGGAGCCATTGGTGAAGTAGCTTATGGCGGAATGAGGTACTCCCACTGCTGGGTGTATTCTGTCATTTGAAAGGGTTTTAGCTGGATATGTAGACCAATCTATTGCCTTTTCCTCGTAGTCATCTTTGTCATAATCTGCATTTCCAAGCTTTGTACTTATTCTCATTCTCTTTTTGTTGCGCACAGCTTCTTTTTGAAGTGAAAGATGTACTGGTGAAATTCCTGCAATTGTTTGAAGGGCCAAAGTAGGTGCTGTCCTGTAACTGCCTGTAATTGAAATAAGCTAATGGAAACAAAAATGTTTAGGTGAACATACTAAGATTTAAAACAAAAAAGAGATTGCGAAGAAGCAGTTTTTGGTCTGTTAAAAGCAACTTAGACTGGCCTCTGATCTTAATGCAGGTCTCGCAACGTACAGACATGCCTCCCTCAAGGCTGTCCAAGAGTTCCTGTGGTAACGAGTCTCATTCGTCCTCTAGAGTATATCTTTGCTCTTGTACAATTCTTAGTGGTATTGTGTAGGCTATAATATACTATCCGAGAGCATCCCACGCATACCCTAGTGTATTCGATTCAGATGACCTTGTCTGATGCGAATTTGATATTATCCTTAGTTTTTATCCACACCCATGCCTGTATAACATATTACATCTATGTTTTTCTTATAAGTATTAAATTGTTAAGAACATCTTACATCTAATATGTGTTCCTTCATCGTTCCTTTGTATTAGATTGTCCAATTCCAAAGAAGTCCCCAGTAAAAGGTCGTATTGTATACCAAGCTCCTCATCATGCCAATTGGACAGTTGCTCCAAACGGATACACACTGCGTTTCAAATGCTTTAATGGATACACTTTGAAAGGAGCTAAGGCCACGCTATGTTCGTCAGACCAATGGACAGATGATGTTCCTAGTTGCATAAGTATAGTTATTTTATTATAGTTTGGAAGGATTACGTTTGAAACAGGACTTAATCAATACTTAAGTTATTAACTACAATTCCTTTAGTACAAATTATATTTCTTATAATAAATGACATTTAAAAATCGACTATGTTTATAAATATGGCGTATAAATTGTTTCTATTTTCGCCTGTGTTCTTTTAGATGTAAAACGTAATCAAACAACTTGATGTTTTACATTTTGCACGTACTAAGTACGCTGGCGAGCAAACCTTGCCCCTCCTGGTGGTTGTCTCGACGAGGTATCTCCTCATTAGCAAAACTGACCTGATCTTAATGGACGAAATATCTCGTCATTAGAAGGAAAAACTGACCAGATCTTGGTCTCGTCATCATAAAAAATTGGCAACATCTTGAAGACAATATATGTCGTCATTAGCAAAATTGATCAATTCTTGTTGTACGAGACTCGTCGCAACCACTTGAAGGGCTAAGGAACAGTAAGGTTTTCAGCTGCTACTTTGCAGTGGCTGGATGTGGGAAAATGATACAAAAGGTACGTCGAGATTAATCGGATTGATAAGTAAAAACAAAAAGATAACAGGAACAGAACTGAAGAGGTGGCCCTACACTGGGTGCCATGAGACTGAAAGGTAACTGAAAACTTCAAAAAAGAGAGGAGGTGGTCCTTTTGTAGGTTGTATGGCTATCTCGAACAATAATGTAGGCTTAGCACAGCGTTTGCATACTGAGAATGAGGTTGTTTATGAGTTCTTATTGTAGTTGAACCCATTCCTTTGTTGCCTCTGAGGTCTCGATTCCGACGTTTGAATTTGCACTAGCTTTATACTGAATATCCTCGGTTATGCAATTCGCCGCAGGCTGTTTCGTTTAATTTCGAGCATGTAACTTTTAAAAATAATGGCGTTCCTTAAGTTTGGCACGCCAGTATGTTAAAATTATGACAGAAAACATACCGGCAACTAAGCATAAAACAACCTTTATCTACTTACAGGCATGGGGTTTAAATTGACAAGTGCTTAAAGAATTTATCAAAATATTTTCGCGCTGCATTGAAAAGATACAAAATATACCTACAGTATTCCAACCCTTATAGCTATAAATATTGGGTCATTTCCACACAGAATTTGTTTCAATTCGCATTAGTATGCGTTTCCGAAGCACTCTCTTCAAGATTGATATTCTTCTATGTAGTTTGGTGTATATTTTGCTTTTTAAGATCTTTCTTGTGATTCTTAAATTTAACATCAATTTCGTGAATGCGTAAAGGAGCTATCCAAATCTTCAATTAACATGTCATTAATAATTGTTGTTTCTGCTCAGTACTTTTGTGTAAATCTAGTTTCCCTAGTTTTTAACCAACACACTTGTTTGATAATAGATACTGGAATGCTTTCGTTTCTTTTTTAAGTGAAATAAATAAAGACGCCACAACGTGCAAAATGGTATCAGAATATTATATTAACAATCCAGACCCACTACTGACAATGAGTAATATTTCAATAAGGCAACCAGTTAATTTAGTTCCCAGCAAATTCCTCTTACATGGTCCCCTATATGATTTTTCACCTTACCACCACATTATTCTTATCCAAACCTCCTATTTTATCTTCCAAGTGCAGGATAACTGGCAGATATCCACAGCTGTAGTGTAAATATTTTCCACTTAAAGCCAGGAACAGCCCTAAGCCGATTCTACCAATACCCCCAAACGGGGCCTCCATAAATTCCAAGGAGCCCTGTGCGATTGAGAAAAAAGATGCTAATTTTATTCCTAAATTATTTAGCGACACATTTAAACGATTATTTTTACTTTAAAAATGTTTTATATAGTCAATCACACAATTTACTTCATTTCATTTCAAAAAGAGCTTTTAATTAATTATTTCTTTTTGATATTTTGTGGGGCTCCTTTAAGATTGATTAAATTGAACCCCGCGCCTAATTATGTCACCCCTTCTTTAGGCGATCAATAGAATTTAATGGCGTATCATTATTTTAATATATAAACATAAATTTTTTACTATTGTCTCTTATATGATGGTCATAATAAATTTTATTCAGACATTTTTGTATAGTTCAAATATCCAAAACGCTACCACACACATGTCCAAAAATTAAGGATAATGCGTTTCGAGATGAATCCCGTACCAAGTACCTGCACCGATGTACCTCAAATGACAAACGAATACTCCACAAGCTATATGGAATAAAATAAGATTACCCACTTGCCAAGTGGTGCTACTGGGAACTAAGTAAATGAAAAGCAATGATTATGTGACACATTGCAGGTTTCAGTCTATACGAAAAAATTTTTACATTGTTTGTGTACATTGTTTTTAGGAATGCAGTGCACAAACCCTCCTTCAATAATGAATGGGCACTTTGAATTGAAGACTGGTGTCAACTTCAACCCAATTATAGGCTCGACTGCACACTATTCATGTGACGCCGGTTACCAGCTGGACAACGCCACGGATTCCATTCTAACATGCCACTTGTTCTCGAATATAGCCCGCGCACAATGGAAAGGAAAGCTTGCAAGTTGTCAAAGTGAGTCAATGACTTCAAATTTGTTTTAAATTGACAGACTCGAAAGTGCGATGATTTTTAATTCCTCTTTTAAATTGAAGGGCTTCGGGCAACATAATGACTAGCCCTTTCAAATTTTTCAGGCTACAAATTTTCAAGTTTATCCTATTCAAGAGCTCATACTATCTTAAACTTTCAGGTTTGAATTACGCTCGAATTCAAATAATCAGATATTCTTTTGATCCTCTTGAATATATTTGTTTCTTCATTACAGAACATATTTCTGTGGCTTATCACTATGTTGCCACCAGCCCTTCAATTTATTTAAAACACAACTAAACTCCATCTCCATTTATTTAGATTGTATCATACTTTCTAGACGAGTCTCTCTTGAACCAACGTTTTATTTGTTTCACTGCCATAGCGCAGTAACGGCTAAAAAGCAACATTTACAGATTCACACTTCCTCTATCTTGACCAACTAAAGATCTTTAAATAAGTTCGTTATTTTTTTGTATTACCCATGAGAATAATGGACACTGTTTTTTATTCCGTTTTTGAAAGTGAATCTCTACGTTCAAAATAAAGGGGAAATGTCTATCTACGTGCATGCGCATTTATACCTTGTCTCACGCGATAGATTAACGAAGTCAATTTATATTTTTAAGTCACTTAATTCATATTCCTTAAATGCCAGATATGGCAATATTTGGTAAATGTCTTAAAAGCATTTTTATTTTATGGAGATGGAAGATTTCGACTAGATTTGCCGTCATACTTAAGCTTAGCACTAACATATTGACGAAAGCGGTGGCAGCTTCCGCATTACCTACAGAGCCATGGCCTACTTAGTTTTATCTATAAAATGTAAATAAATAATTTATTGAATGCAGTCCGACTCGAATGATTTCCGTCCTATACGATGTTTCCTGTTCCTCATAGAAATGACGCGTTATAGCTATTAGGTCATGTACCACAGCATCCAGTCGCTCCAGATGCTTTAGAAAGACATTGCCTGTAGCAATAGCTTGATGTTTAGCGATTTGCCAGTTTTGGCTAAATCGTGGATGATACATGGACAGACCATTCATCTTCTGGAGTATAAAAAGTGTGTCGAGCGAGAACAGGACCAGGAAAACAAACGGTGTGGCAATGTGCGCTAAAAACTACATCTCGGTCTGTGACATTCAGATGTTTCTAAATTTAGATTGCTGCATGCAGAGCCAAATTTGACCACCGAATAAATTTTGTGCGCAGTGGAAGAAAGCGTGGGTCAAGGGTGTGAAGAGTACAAGACAATCCTAGCAGATATCAATCTAAACATGGCCACAGAAGACAGCAGTGTGCACGATGTATTTGACTGGAGCTTAAGATAATGCTGCGGCTTGAATAGCTCCACTATATACTTTTCAACGGGCCTGCTGAAGACAAACAGCACTTTACGCTTCACTACGCCTTAGCTCTCTCCAACGTTCGTTATAAATAAAGACCATTCATTGGTTTGGCAATCCTGCAGAAGACGTATAGATGTGTTTGAGTGGTCAAGTTATTTCATTTCATTTTACCTGTCATGTAACCAAAGTAATTGTTCGTAAAAACAAAAACCTTCTGATTATGTTAGTCTCAACTAATCCACGATATTGGACGAATAAAGGTCGAACCTTTATTGATGCGGTCTTTGTGACTCACGATCTTAAATGGTAATGAGTCTACGGAAGCCCATTCAGCTACTCTTTTCCGCTGATTCAGCTACCATTTACTGCAGATTGTGACTCTAAACAATCCATATCAATTTAACACATAAATGAACCATCTCAAAGAAATGGAAAGCAATTCTGATTTATAATAGATGGTAATCATTCATTCCAACCACAAAACGATGAACTATCTCCACGAAGCTGTCGAGCTGATTTTTCTTTATCCATATTCAATCAACGGGTAGGACTTGATAACACGGTACCGGCACCTCGCCAAATTGACGACTAAACCTTTCGTTTCCAAATGGCAATTTGGCTATACTGTCTCAATACCAGAGATTGAGGTTCCTTCAGGGCCAGGTTCTCCATGACCTCATTAAAATCATGTAGCAAACCTTCGAGTTACCATATTCCAAAAGTATTGCCATTTGACAATGGTAGTTATTTCCAAATGGCGAAGGTATCTTGTTCTTCGGTCAACCAATGAATGTTTTAAGAAATTTTAATGAAAAGCGTGTCATTTCATCCACAGAATTGGATTCCTGTTCAGACCCCGGAGTGTCTCCTGACGGAACCCGTGAAGGGAAGTGTTGCTTCACTGGTGACGTGATCAAATATTCCTGCAATGATGAATACGAATTGGAAGGGAAGGACAACATCGAATGTCTCGCTGGGGGAATCTGGAGTGCACCGAGACCTCTTTGTAGACGTAAGTAATCAGCAGTGCCAAATTTAAAAAATTGTTGCAGGGCATAAGGGGACACTAATTGCTTCGTTTGTGCGTTTTCGGAATAATTTATATTGCTTTTGTTGGATTTTGTTAGGGTCAGAGTGGAGGAAATCAATATCTATGCTTAGGCATCAGATTTAAGAAACATTTCATTGCACGTATTGCCTGCATGTTTGTAACATTTACCCCTCGTGCTATATCATGGAGATTAAAAACATTATAAAAGAATTAAATATACAATGGCAAAATCGATTCACCCCAATTACTTCGTTTGTGTGTTTTTGGAATAATTTATTTCGCTTTTTGTTTATACATTTCGCTATACAAATTACCTGTACACTTGTAACATTTATCCCTCTTCTAATCATGCAGATTAAAAACATCATCAAAGAATAATTACAGACAATGGCAAACTTGATGGAACAATAGTGTAAAAGGAAAATATGAGAGCCTTCAGTCGAGCTAAATATAGGTGGCGATAGTGTTTCTGCTGCGAAATCTGTTTCCTGTATGTATTCCAGATGTGAAGTCACTTGGCTTGTTTTTTTAATACGATTTCAGCTCTTCACCAATAAAAATTCCTTAGACTGAATTCTGAATTGATATATCGTAGTTGATTGGTCAACGCCAATTACGTGAAACGGTAAATCAGCGCTAAACTACGTTTTAAGATGCTCCCGATATTTATCATGCGAGAGCTTTTATGACGGTAAAAGTAAAAAAAGTATGATGATAAAAGTAAAAAAGTATTACGGTAAAAGTAAAAGGTCCCAAAGTAAAATCTTTTCTTTCCCGTCTGATTTGTATGTTCTCATTCTAACTTCCTCGCATAATTACAACCGCATCTCAAACGATAAAGCTGTTAACAATTAAACAGGTTGTTACATACACCAAATAATCATGACATGGAGTATTTTGGGAAATTTATAACAAACTACATCTTTCCCTTATGGATAACACTTGGGAACAATTAACTACACAGTATATTTTTGCAAAATATGGCAACACATAGTACAAAGACATCCAAAAATTCAATGTATACACAGATATTGGAACTAATCAAGATTAAAATAAAGAGAACGTGTCAATTTAATTATACATGAATTGATACAGATTTGGGAAATAGTGGTAGATCTGTAAATTTTGCGTTTTCTCATTTCTTGCATTTGTGTATATAGATTTTAAATTCAATAAAAAAACTTGTGTCGTTTGACGGGACAGAAATTTTAAATCTTAGAATATCTTGTAAACAGGAGCCGACTATAAAATATGGGAATGTTCGGTTCTCTGAGAGTTGGCGTCCCTGTCTTCTGATGCAGCAGTCTGATGAGTGAGATCGAGCCCAGTAAATTTGGTTACCCATATTATCTGTATGTATTAGCTATTTGTAAAATAGCTAATACATACAGATAATATGGTTGTTCCCTGTTCTGGTTGAGGTCAGGTGTCGTACACAAAAACCTTTGTGTGTAAGATAAAGAAGTTCTTGCAAATAGCTTTACCAGGCCCTATGACAGAATGTGTCATAGGGCCTGGTAAACCAGATGCGATAAACCAGATACGACCAGATACTAAACCAGATATGACCCTATGACAGAATGTGTCTGCGTTTGTTGATGAGTTGTATTTATACTCCTAGAAAAGACACTCATTCGTAAAAAATAAATATATTTAAAAAGTAGCACAGAGTAGGGGCTATTACGCAAATAACTTGGTTGAAATTTGTGCAAGCAGGTTTTCATATATTTTTGTTTGTAATATTAACCCCACGTTTTTTCTGGGGGGAGAGCAAAGGTGACCTCTAGGAGGTGGCCCGGTGAGGATCCCACAATCCTTCTGATTTAGGAAATTTTCTTGCAGATTATGCGACCGAATGGGTTTTCAGTTGTTTCCTTTCTTGTTCAGGGCAGGCAGAATCTTTTTAATTCCGTAACGTATCATACGATGTTATACGAATGATGAAATCTTCAGAAATTTATTTTTTAAGCAATGATGATTTAATCGGGCTTTAAAGGGTTTTTAATTTTTTATACAATTTTTAATTTTATATATAAAATAACTTTAATTCACATCACTAAAACAGCAATAGCTTTAAGTAATAACTACTTGTATTCAAAAATTTGCATTTATTAATAATTAATAGAAATCTTAACAGCGACGTCACTAATTCAAACGGTCGTTCTTAAATTCTTTCATTTTTCGTTAGGTTGAATGAAAAATCTTTCAGTTACAATACATAAAATACAGCAAAACGAAATATAAATGAAATATTTAAGCAAATTGAAAATTGGTTAAGCTGGATTATAATTTTGTTTTACAACGCTCGAGTAAAAATTTAGTATCATCTCTTTGTTTAAGCGTGCCGTAGTATCTTATCCCAAAGCAACTTCTAAAAATAGGATGCATAATTGCAAAACAATAATTTTTTTATATTCTTATCAATATAACTAAGAACTCGAACCTTATGTCACTAAAATAGATTTACAAAAGTTAAACACGTCTAAATTGAACACTTTTCTATTCGAAACTTTGATTACGGAAATTACAATACGAGTAAGATTATATAGTGGCTAAAATGATTATGTAAGATATTAATGCATTATTAATAATTTTTTATGCCCTTATTATCTTATTTTTAGAATAGAATAGCCCACACTTTTTCTACTTTCTATTTATATCAACCGTTATTGACAAACCTTCTATGGACTTCATTGTAAATAAGTACTTCACTTGAATAAGCTACAGATATAATACTTTTCAATTCTGCAGCTTTCAGTGACCACTGCGATCTTCCACCGGCTATTCCTCATGGTATAGCTAAAGGAGAAAAGGAAGGAGACTTCTACAGACCATACGATGAAGTGGAAGTCATGTGTGAACCTGGATTCAGGTACAAAGGACCTTCGGAATACATTATGTGTGAGGAAGAAAGTGGATGGGAAGAAGAATTTGATGAATGTATGGGTAAGTTTTTCCTATGCACTTTTTAACTGTTTATAGATTATTTTTCCTTGTAAGATAGTCGGTTTTTTTTTTTTGTTCACAATTTAACAAATTTATTTTCTTTAATATGCACTCATGTTTATGAAAATTGCAACGCCATGAAGGAAATTTTCGATTTGAATGAAATTTATTCCACTCATTACTAATGGTGATACAAATAAGTGATTAAAGTTTCAGACCAAAACAATCACATTACCGGCACAAAATTACACTGGTGTGCAAAACTTAAGCAACGATGTCATTTTTAAGCAGGCAGCCATGAAATTGTAGAAAAAGGCTTGTTGCGATCAGTACAATGAACACCCAATTCAGTAGAAAGGTGATTCGTATGCAAATAACAGGAACAAAACGTCACAGGTGACGTGAGGGCACGCAAAACGCGTGCAGTCAGCGCGCACAGTGCAAGACTACAATAAAAAGTAGGACGAAAGGCGCTATTAAAGATATTCACTACAAGTTCAAGTGAGTTCGTACGTGCAATATGGCTAGAAGAAACCATCTGGACGACTTTACACGTGGCAGAATGATCGGCAAGCTTGAGGAAGGGCGTAGTGTGAAGAGTGTAGCCCAAGAGTTTGGAATCGACAAAAGTGTCGTTTCACGAGCTCGGAAAGCCTTCCAAACAACTGGTACAACTGTAAGAAAGGTTGGTGGTGATCGGCCAAGAAAAACAACGTCAAGGGATGACCGATATATCGTCCTGCAGGCGAAAAGAGATCGATACCAATCAGCGGGCAACCTGGCTCAGCAGCTGCGTGCGGCAACGGGACACGTGTCGCAGTTTACTGTGGCCAAACGCCTTCATAAAGGTGGCCTATTCGCCCGCCGTTCTGAACGCTGCATCCCATTGACAGCTGCCCATCGGCGGCGCCGTTTGAATTGGTGTAAGGAACACAAAGACTGGATATCTCATCAATGGAGTCACGTCCTCTTTACAGATGAGAGTCGTTTCAGTGTCACAAGCGATTCTCAACGCCAGTTGATACGGAGAGAGATAGAGACACGGTTTTATCCCACTAATATCAGGGAAAGAAACCGTTACGGTGGTCCTGGCGTGCTCGTCTGGGGAGGCATCATGATGAACGGGCGGACTGAGCTCCAAATTTTCGACAGAGGTACTGTTAATGGAGATCGCTATTGTTAGCAAGTGATCCTCTCCCACGTACGTCTGTTCCGAGGTGCCATTGGTGCAGACTTCTTTTTTATGGACGATAACGCCAGGCCACATCGGACTCGTGCTGTTGAGGAGCTGCTAGAAAGTGAAGATATCACTAGAATGGATTGGCCAGCGTACTCCCATGATTTAAATCTCATAGAACATGTGTGGGATGCTTTGGGGAGACGCCTTTCGGCACGATTTTATCCGCCGGAGAACACCCAACAACTAAAACAGGTGCTCATTGAGGAATGGGCCCTCTTATCTCAACAACTGTTGGATAATCTGGTGTTGAGTATGTAGAGACGGTGCCAAGCAACCCTTGTAGTTAATGGAGGTTATATCCCTTACTAAGGGACATCTGTTTGTTCTCTCTCTTGGGCAGACAATCATTTGTACCAACGCTACTCTTTCAATAAAGCCTTTTTTGTTTGATTCCATACTGTATGCGTTCTATTCATTTTTGCGCTAGTATGCTTTCTTCATCCGTTAAGTACAAAATACTGTCTCTGTATTCTGAATTACATCTCTCCCAGGTGATTTCTTGCGGAGTTACGGCAAATAAAAAACAGTCGTTGCTTAAGTTTTGCACATCAGTGTAGTATTTTGTGAAGCCACCAAGATCGGTAATAAGACCTTTTAAATGTCATGTTACCGAATGAAAGAGGCCTCGGATGTGCTCCTGGGATATTACCTGCCAGGCAGCTTCGTTCTGAGCCCACAGTTCATTGGTTATAACTGCTGGAAAACGGTAATGAGCCAGACCACATCCCATACGTGTTAAATCGTTCACATGTCTAGCAAACGGGCAAGCCAAGGAAGCAGCGGTATCTGCTTTGCTGGGAAGAATGATTGCACGTTCAGGGCAACATGTGATCGAGCGTTGTCTTGTTGGTATATAACACCAAGAGTGTGCTGATGGAAGAATACGACTTCGGCCTCTACAACCTCCCTAATGGAGTGGTTGCTGTTGAGAGTACCCTCAATTCGTATTAGCCGGGATCGCCTATGATAAACATTGGCACCCCACGACATCACACTTGTCATTCGTCCAGTATGACGCTCTAAAACGCATACTGGAAGTTGGCACTCACCACAATACCGTCTAACGCGTATGTAGCCACTATTGTTGACTGGGTTAAAGTGAGACTCATCAGAAATCCTGACCTGGTGCCAATCCGTACACCATTGTCTGTACTCATGCGCCCATTGTATACTGATGCGTTGATGGATCAGGGTCAAGGGTATCCTCCGCAAAGGAATTCTTGCATGCAGTCCTCTGCGCAGCAGACGCCGTCGAAGCGTTGAAACAGACAATACCACACCGGTAGCAGTGCTCCAATGCTGAGCTAAAACTCGAGAAGAAGCTGCATGGTTTATCACTGCCATGCGGATGAAATGTCTATCATCCCATGGTGTTGTCACATTTCGTGATCCACTGCCGGATTTTCAACTCATCCTGTTCTCTTCAGTCCACTGTTTCCACACTCGCATCACTGTCGAGGCATTATGTTCCGTAAGGGCAGCAATATCCCGGTACGAAAATCCTCCTTCTCGCAGGCCGATGATGCATCCCCGTTCGAACTCTGCAGTTTCCTTAGCCCTTTGAAGTCGACAAGGCGTAGTGTCTCTAATAAAACAGTTTTCAGCTCTTTGACAACGATACAATAATTATCTGGCTCCTCAACAGCTGTCGATTTATAGACTTCGCACGTGCTTTCAGACGGCGCTGCTGAGCCCAGGCATGCGCATTCACTCATCATTTGCATGCCATACCTTACTTTACTTTTCCCGTAAATTTCATTCAAATCTGAAAGTTCCTTCATGGTGTTGCAATTTTCATAAACATGAGTGTATGATGACAACGGATCAAATTGACTCATACAGAAATAGGTATTGTGAGTTAAATATCAGGAATATATTTTACCGAAAGTGACTCATTCAAAAGTAAAAATTATGATTTATATTTTATCAGACGATAATTATTCATTTTAAAGTACAAATTTAATACATGTTTAGCAAACGATTTTTGTTAATGTTTTAATTTCCTTAGTTTTAGATTCGGGATTGGTCCCGAACCGTCGCCAATAGCCCGATATTTGCACCAGTAAGACGTTTACTTCAATTTCCTTAGTTTTTATTTATTCCGTATGTACATTTGAAGTTTATGCCATAGCAGTGGGGCCGGCTTTCCTTCTATTATTCCAGAACCTTAGTTTTATTTATCCAATTTATATCTTTATCTTTATTGACATTCTTTTGCTAGGTGGAAACAAAAAGAGATAAAAAACCAATGAATAAATAGATGTTCTGCAAAAATGTCGGAATTAAAAGATTCTTGAATTTGATAATGGGATATTAATAATGTTTAATTTAAAATTATTAACTTCAATCATGCTTTCTAGTTCTATGACCAAAGAGAATGCACACAAGATCCTCACCCCTTACATTACCTTTGAATGCTCAAATACCAGCTCCAATATGTTAACTTTACACCGGTTTACTTTAAAGATTTTTAACAGAAGATTTAAAGGGAATATATTTTACTCAAAAAATCAGTGAAACGACAGAATAAAGCAAAATTGGTATTTATCATCTTCCATAGTTCTGGTTTAATTTTAATTAAAATCTAATGTCACAACTTACAAATATTTGCCTGGCTAAAAATAAAATACTATTTAAAAATGAATTAATTTTATATTATCGATTTGTTCAGATATAAATTGAGACTTGTAGATCAATGTTTGTTCATATTATAATAAATTGAAATTTGTAAAGGAGTGATATATTTTTTCATTAATCATAACTTAGTATTATAATTGTGAAAAATTATGTACAGAGTAAGTAGTTTATTGTAAAGCAAAAACATTAAAATATAAAAAGTGTGTCTATACTTGCTTTAATTCATTAGCGTGGACATAAATATTTTAATTCTTAACTTTTTCCTGTTATTTAATTTTCATTTGTTGTTTTCCTCTGCAGAAGCCTTTTGTGATCCCCCCAAGCCTTTGGCCAACGGATCTATTCCAGAAGTTGAAAATTCGAACATTACATCTTATCCTTATAATTTTGAATTGACGTATATTTGTGATGAGGGTTTTCGTCTTGTTGGTGGAGATAGTTGGAGATCCTGTGATACCAAAGGATGGTCGGGTGAAACTCCGCACTGTGAAGGTAAGAAAATTTATGTTTCATTATATGCAATGATTCTACAAAAAGTTTAATGATAAAAGCACAACTCACAACAGATATTTCATGATTTTACTGGTAATACAAATGTACCATGCGTGAGAAAAGTAATCTTCTACTTACATGATGGTTTGTAGAACTGTAAACATAAGAGTAAAACAGTTTTATTTATTCTTTGGATATTCTCTAGCTTTCAGTTTAAATCTGTTGGGATAGGATTTTTTAAAATTTTACAGCGTAAGATCCTAAAGAGGACATGTTGCTCCAATTAAATCTGTAGGAGACCCACTAAATTTGCAGCACTTTGAGAATTTTAAGACTTTCTAAAATATAAAATGTATAATATTTTTCGGTATAAAAACGCAAATAAGTATATGAAATTTTTATTTTAATAGATAAATATAAAATATGTGAAAACATATAAAACATAATATTTTTAAAATTTATTTCTTATTTTTAACAAAACCAATAAATACAATTTTTATTTTTTTGTTTAGCCGGAGATCAGACAATCTAGCTCTAGATCTTTGGCTATGGAGCACAGTAGGCTAGTTACATTATTAAAAACAAAAGATTTAAGTTATTTAACTACGGTAAGTTTTAAAAATTAAAGTAAGAAAATTCACGATATCGATCTAAAACAGTTTTGTTTATTATATCCCGTCTTGGCCATAGTATTTGCCTAGGCTATTTCGCATTGAATTGCGTTATGGTTATGTCTTCATCCCCGTTTTAAATAACGTTGCAATCGCATGTTCCATTATCATTACCATCAATATAATTTTGTGATAGATAGGATTACTTTCCATTTCGATTTCCTTAATACCAGTTTAAGTCCTGAAGTACTGATTAACTTTTAATAGTTCAAAGCATGCTGTTGAATGGGATCATTTTGTAAACGACAGATTTATTGGTCTTTCTCCAGTCAGCTATTGGCTAAGGGAATAGCTCTCTTGGTTTTGCCGTCATCGTTGTACCATCCATTCTGGCTTTTAACTGGTCATGGCTGTTTGTCTGCTAATCTATATTGAACTGGTTTGACCTACTCTACCTTTTGGTGATGTGACTCCAAACAAGCTGTTTTTAACGTTGATCTTTTGGACGTGTGGTAGCACTTAAAACATGTAATGTACTTGTTCAAAATCCCCAGAGAGCTGGTGAGGTAATGGCATCATAGCCAAATTCTCAGCATTTGATAACAATTTAATGAATGGCATACTTTTCTTTTGCAGTTATTACCTGTCCAGATCCAGGTGTTCCCGACTTTGGCACTCGACTAGTCAAAGGTTTTGCGATCAGAGACAAGGTGACCTTTAAGTGCTTCACAGGCTATGATCTCATTGGATCCTTCGAGCGGTACTGCATGCCTAATGGCCAATGGGAAGGCGAATTGACTCGGTGTGACCATTCAAGTAAATAATTTTTTTTTCTTTTCTCTTTGTCTACACTATGAATGCATTGAATTTTAAAGTATTTATTAATATATATGTTATATTCAGATATATGCTTAATACATATCTGAATTCAGACTCGATTTATACGAGGACAATCACAGAAAATATCTTCATTATAGGATTTATTGCCACCTGTTGAGAAATATGTATAGTAATTTCACCGTGATATAGAAATAGCCGACTGAAGAAAAGTGCAATTTATTTCAGTTTGTAGTTGTGCAGAAAGAGATGCGTAAAATGTAAGGTTTTATCATTGTTTACTTTGAAGTAAAATATGTCTCCTCTAGAGTAAACAAGATGATGAAAGAACATGAAATTCAGATTTTATTCCAATATATCACTGTAAAATTGCAAATTTTATAAGTGTAGAAGCTTGTTTCCAAGATTCTCGTTGTAAGTATTATTGGAAACCTATTTTAACATGAGATACAAAAGTTTGTAGCTCGTAATTTTAATTTTCCAATATATGTTTACTATTGTAATATTTGAATTATAATTGTGCAATTGCTTCACTACAGCAAAACTTCTGTTGCAGGCTACTTTATCCCTGCTAAACAGCTAAACTGATCCCTCTAAATGATCTCACACAAAAATTGATTGATCTGTTTATAGGGAAATATCACAAAGAAAACCTATTTTTGATTCCATTTTTTTATTTCGCTACTATAAATTCGTTCATTTTTACTTCTTCATACTAAATAGGGGTTTCAATCCATCGTTAAAAAGGAAACCATTTATTATATCTTCTGTGTTCCTAAGATCACCCTTGTACATTCCGGGTACGAAGTTTGAATTCGAATCATCCCTTCCGAGACAGGAGCAATTATTGTAAGTTTAGATGATTGATGAATAACTGAAAAATCAGCATCAGTATTTTCTATTCGAACGGGCCAAACGTTGACTTCTACCGTTTGTCGAGATCTCTATTCGAATCCTTTAGTTTCCAGTGATATTGGTCTAATGAGCCCTCACATAGTAAACCCGTAGAACGACAAACCATCTAATAATATTAAAAATAATATTCTTCCAATATTTGTTTATAAAGTATTTGTGTCTGGAGCTTTATTTTATTTATTGCCATATAATTGAATCATTGATTCGCTATTTTGTAGATATATTCCGTCAGTGGAGACCTATCCTTGTGAGGATTTACCGATTCAGTAGTCTCCCTTCTGAGTTGATCAGTATCTTACACGCACAGAATCACTACTGGATATTTTTTTTCTGGGCATCTGATGATTATTTGGGAATTGTTTATGTTGGGGCTATAAAGTCCCAGCCACCAGAGGCTAGAGTGTCGATAATTCTGTATGTGTTCTCTCTTCCTGTGTTTTAGTGCTGGGTACAGCCATCCAAGGATGGGTCTTGGAAGTGAGCACGCAGGTGGAATGAGCTTATGAGGGACACACTAAGACAGTGCATTGGTGTTCTCTCTAACCCAAAGATTCTCAACCTTTGTGAGACAGTGACCGAGTGATTTCTTTTTCTTTATAATGCAGGAGCCCGGATTCAACAAATCTACTCGTAAATGCCTCTTCAATTTTTTAAGTTCATACATTGAACTAACATAAGAAAAATTATGGCATGATCATAAAGAGTATTAATACATTTTTGTATACGGTGTCATGTTGACAAATATAAAATTACATTTGAATTAATTATGAATCACTGACTAATGAAGTCTTGTAGCGTATTGTAGTTTCCTCAGGCAAGCATCATTTAATTATTTGTGCTGATTTTTATTGACATTCTGATCACGGAAAATTTAAATTTGTTACGTCACAAACACCTTCGATACAAGATTTCGCAGCACCAAAATTAACAGAAAGTCCCTTGTCTCTTATTTATATTAAAATTTGAATCTATAGGCCTATTTTAAAAAATCACGTTGCTCGGGTTCCGAAACAAGAGCATACACACAGCAATGCGAACTTGCGAGAAAACGGTATTCAGTATTATTAGATTTGAGAACCAGATATAGACTGCCTTGATCTTCAATTTCAGTGGAAAAGTTTTCTTTATACTTTCTTTCTGATTGGTCACTGACATTTGCTACAGATATTATTTAGGCGTTCTGGGTTTGATCTTTTCGACACATTCGAATATTATTCGCCTCAAAATATTTATTAAAAATAATGCTTAATACTCAAAAATGACAAAATTCCAGGAGAGCCTCTATTGACCCTGTTTCATTGATTCCAGCGCCCGGCGATTGAGAGACATTGGTCTAACCCAGTGGTTCCCAACCTGTGCTCCGAGGAGTCCTATGGGCTCCGCTGGAGCCCCAGGAAAGTAAAATAAATAAAAATCAGATGAAATAAAGAATAACAAACCAAATGTAGAATCAAAATAAGAAGACTAGAAATTACATTCTGAACGGAAATGTGCCAAGTTGAATTTCGCGCCTCCTCTAGCAAACGACGCTTGGTCATTCTGCTGCCACTAGCTGTAAAATTATTGAGACGGACAGACGACGAGGCTGAGTGCCGCGTTTTAATGGCCCTTCCTGGAGCTGAATGTTTGAGTGATATCTTGGAACTGCACATTCTCAAAGTTTCTCAAAACTTAGCCCCATATAAATAGAGGCTGGCTAGTCGATTTGGAGTCATTGCACAGGGAATTGCCACTTCACATTGACATTGCGCAATTGTTTAAACATCTCTCTACTATCTTACTCTCTTTCTCCCTGTATCACTACTCCTGAACACCATTAACCTAGGTTAGGCCTAAGAGGCTCCGCCATAGAAACTGATTCTAAAAAGGCTCAGCTAGTCAAAAAGGTTGGGAACTTCTGGTCTAACCCACAGGAGCATCGGTTGCTCTGCGATAATTCGAATCTGTGGAGGAAGCTGGGAAATAGGCCATTGCCTGGTATATACTGGACTAAGCGTCTATCTTCGTTCCGAATATCTGTGGAAATGTTTGGGAAAAACAGATAACTCACGACTAGGAATATTTACAATACTTGAATATTTATTGTGATTTTTTGACTAATAAAACGCTTCAGATATACTTGAAAAATAAATATTTGAAGGAAAAGCAATTGTCTGTGAAATCTGCTAAATATGCTGACAGAAATCCTCCTCCGTTTTTATCTTTAATTTCTAACCAAAACTCGTTCATTCCAATAAACAATCTCAGTGAAAACCGGAAGGTCATCTATTTTAGAATTCTTGAGATATTTTGGTTGGTTATAATTGTGAGTAAAAAAGAACTTCAATTTTATTATATTATTTTTTATTAGATATTTAGACGTATTCCAAGCTCTTCTAATATGATAGGTCGTCATACCAGTATTTACAATTCGTAGGTTCATTTATATTTCACTATAGTTGGAAACACACGCATGCAATGTTGGAAATTAAGTAAATTAATTTGTTAACCCACCGTGTGTGTGTTACTACATTTTAAAAAGGATACTCTGAGAGAATGTTCCGAATTTTTCAACTGTATTGACTAATTTAGATTTGTCCGGTTTTTACTTTGGCTCACAGTATTTTGTTTTTCAGATAACTACTGCCCAGATCCAGGGATCCCAATCAATGGTGTAAAGAACAGCAGTAACTATGACATGGGAGAAATAATTCAATTTAAATGTCATGCTGGATTTAGTCTTCTAGGATCTAGTATCAGAGAATGCTTACGCAATAGAATATGGTCTGGTGACGAAGTGAAATGTATAGGTAATGATTTGAATAAGAAATGTACAAAAACAATGCATAAAGTGTAGAATAGATACTATGCTAAAAATGTTTGGGTAATCCATTCATATAGCTTCAGCATAGAATCAAAAAAATAATCATTAAATTTTATGATGAAATTTATAAATACATTATAATAATCTGTAATAATAGTAACAATTTATTCAATTATTATTATTGAAAAGATTTATCTCAAATACAATATTTAGTATCATAAGATGGTTACGTGGGCCCTATGACAAGGGCACGAATCTGCAAGATTGTTTCGAAAAAAGCGCATTTGGATTCTAGACTATAGGAAAATTCTTGTCATAATGAAAGGTTAGGAATTAAGTTTGGGTGTTTAGGCTATGAATTCTCGTGCCTTTGACATAGAATAGACATCGAACAATCGCCAAGAAAATATATTTAGATGGAAAAATCTAAAACTGAAAATTCGTGTCTTTGACGTGGGAGATTGACGATATAAATATTCTTACATAGAATAAATTTCTACGATTGCCTTGAATCAATACATGTTTTGGAAAATTAATACATTTCTTGCAATCGAAATCAGATATTAAGGTTGTGAACACATGTATTCGTAACTTAACAACTAGCTCGCGGACCCTAACAACTAAACTCTTGACCGTATCTAAACGTGAATCTAAGGAACTACTTTTCCTTTCTATTAGAATTTCTCTCAGTGGCAAGATTTTCTTGTAACTTACGTATATGCTCAACTTGTTACTTGCTAATATACTTCAATCTTGTTAATGTTAATATTTAATAAACTTGTTTGGGATATTACATTTTAGCATTCATTAATTACCTTTTGAAGATATGAACCACTGACAGGTGCCATACAATGGTGACACGGACGTGATATGATATATTAGAGGATCTTTTTTCAATGCAATATTCTAAATTTATTTCAAATTAAGTTGTTCGTAAACTTTTGTGGTGAAGTTAGAATCAATAACGGAATTTTACATTCGGGTTCAATTTCATCCATTCTAAATCATCTATTCATTTCTTGCTTTGAGAGTGAATTAGATTTATCATAGGTTTCATTTATTCTCAACGGTATACAGTTAAAAGTACAATAGTATGCTCAATTGTGTATTCTGCCAGCGTCAAGAAGGCAGTATCCCTGAAGTTTCCTTTTCGAATTGATTATTGTTACATGCTGTGTATATGGGTATCTAGTAACGGACAAAACCACCGGGAAATTCCCGAGAGCCCGGTGCTTCTAGGAGGCATTTAAAAAAATAATGTGATATTAGACAAGGAGTCATTTCAAGGTTAAGACAAGGAGTTGTTTCATAGTTATTTAAATGTTTTCCCAATTATATACAATAAACTATTAAAGATTAATAATAAAATCAACTCAGTACATCATAACACTATTGCGGCATTGGGTTCCTGTAGTAATTGAAAGTAAAGTTGATCGTGGTTGAATTGAACGGTCAGATGTTAGAAGTCTAGAGGCGGCCTCGGTCCAGAAAAATATGGTAGTGATGCGAGAAATCCCTACTATATTGGTAACGAGTTTATATGAACATACATTCTTTGGCTCACAAATATAGACCAGGGTCGTCGTGGCTCAGTGGGTATGCCCACTGCTTTAGCAATCTTCTGTATCGATTCCTATGAGGTGCATTTGTCCCTGGGTGTATTTCTCTCTTCTGTGTAGTAAAACTTTCATTGTGTGTGTTTGTCTATTACTTGATATTGTATATCTTGTGTCTGGCGCAGCATGGTCAAATATGATCCTTGCGCCATAAAACCCCCAACAAACTAACCAATCAAGTATAGACCATTGCAGTTTTTTAGAAATTATTATCATTTCAAAAATCGTCTTAAAATCTAACTTGGATCTATTTTGTTATGACTTTTGAATCAATACACATACATGTCCAAAAATTAACGATAATACTGCATTTGTATCAAACACGTGAACACCTGATCTCAACTCAATATAGCACGTTTGAAAAGTCTTGAACTTTGTATTGAAGACAACATACCACCACCAAGGACCACACAAGAGCAAAGCACATTCCGTTAGGTTGCTTTTAACAGATCAAAAAAATTTTTTTCGATAACTTACAATGGTCTTCACCTTCATTTCTTTAGTTCCAGTAACACCACGTCTTTAGAGTGGGGTGCCAGCTCAGGTGTTGACCTCGTCATCCGACCGTGGTTCAAAATTACGAGGTCTTGTCCTCGGATCTCTCCCTTCGGGATTGATCCCTGACCGTCATCAATAGATCGTTGTGTTGCTCCAGTGCGACGTCAATTCAACTGACTACCTACACAGTAGCACCACGATGAATGTGGGTGTTCTTATTTTATTCCACATAGCTTGTGGAATATTCATTTGTCATTTTAGGTACTTCGTTGCAAGTACTTGGTACTGGATTCATATCGTTATCCGTGATTTTTGAATTCCTTAATTTTTGGAAAGTGTGTATTTGACTAAAACAAATTAAAATATTTTTCACAAGGTGATAATCCAAGAGGTCTTATCTCCTGAATTAACGTTGCTAAAATCATCGCCAAATTTGTAAGGCGTAAATGTTTCCCTACCTGAAGCCGGTAGATATTTCCATTAGCCGGTAGATAGCTCCATTTTTCCACACCGATCATCCGAGTCAGTTTGTCATTGTAGTATCCAACACTTAACAGGCACTAGGTAACATGATGACTCAACCTTCTGGAGATTGAAGGCTGAGTCATCATAATGTCTGAATCATTCTGTTTTCAAGCGTTCTGAGCTCACAGATGCTTAAATGCGTAGCATTTTAACAATAACTAACTATAACGACAAAATGTGGAAGTATTGCCTTCTTTACGACAATGACAGTTATTTTTTGTTCCGTTCCTTTGATTCTGTACCGATACATAACGAGTCATTTTTTCAGATGGTTTAAAGTATTTATAGTGAACTAGCAGACCTGCGCATAAAATGTGAGTTAAATGTTCTTAATTGCTTAATCTATTAATGGCAAAGTGTCGTTACTCACTTTTCATATCTTATTTCAATCCATTTATAATGAATATAGCATCCATATTCACATAAATGAATTTCATACCTCTAAATGAAATAAAATTATCCGAAAATATATATATATAGTAAGAGCATTTCATTTACTTTTACCGGAGTTAATTCTCATTTCCAATCAAATGCATAACAAAAAGCACACCTCAGTCATGTTACTACAGTTAGATTCTGAACTGAATACTGAATTAGAATTCTGAAGAAATTTCATCCCATTTCCTTGTTCACAGACGATTTGAGATTTTTTTACGCTAAAAGGGGTCTTTTCGCTCGTGTTTTTTTCCTGCGTTGTTTTCCCTATTCACCAGATTTCTCATTGTTTTCTGTAATCAATCGGCTGAAGAATTTCATTAGAGTGGTGAACTCTTCCGTGAAGTTTTAGCAATATTATGCAGCCCCATAGCTCAAATCAAGCATATTTAAAGAGGCAAAATTTGCGAATTAGTCCCGCAATGTTCAATTTTATATTGTTTATATCCGTTGTTATCATTCGACAATAAGCAAATAACGACGATTTCTGAGTGTCGTCGTTAGTGAAATATATAGAGATGTTCAAGATTCGCACATTGCAATAATTATTTACCAAAAATTTTTCCTTTCAGGGCCGAATGACTTCGACAATACCGTTAAAATCAGCGAAATCTTGAAAGTAGCAGTAGCTGAGAAAAGGGAGGAACAGAGACAAAAATTGGAGCAATACTACAAAGCTTCTTTTTCGTCGTGGCACAACGGAACACACGCTGCACCAGTCGCCAGAGTCTTAGATCTCAATTACCCAGGGAGACTGATATTTTACTTCGCTTTCGATGTCTCTGGAAGTGTGAAAATGGGCAATTTTCGAAAAAGCGTCGAATTTGCGAAGGCTATTGTGAAGAGGGTAAGGATTCATTCAAAATTAGGCTTTTGATGAAGTTATTTATTAACCCTTTGGGGTGACCAATGGTGCCAAATGACAACACCGCCGCCTTACAGGAATTGTGGTCATGGCGTTTGTCCTCCACCCAATTGGGTCCCGTGTTCAAATCCCAGTTTGTAAGCACATGGATGTTGGTTGATTGGGCTTTCATGGTGCAAGGGCTAAATTTGACCAAGTTGCGCCAAATACAGGAGACAAATAAAGTTAAGTAATGGACATACACATACAAGAAACGTTTTACTGACACAGAAGAGAGAAATACACCCAGGAATCCAAGCTGTACCGTTTAGAACTCGCAGGTTAGCGTAATAGGCAAACCCACTGAGCCACGCATGCATGTTGATTGTCCCCAGCTACTCACCCACTGGGTGTTCCTTCACAACTAGCGTTCGATTCGCCCCTTGTAGTACAGAAGGCCGAAGAGGTCAGTGGTCGCTCATTAGAAATAAAATAATAACACTACCACGCTTTTTTTACAGCAAACATTACATCATAATGGTTCCATTTAGAACCATTCCAAAGACAGTTTCTGATTAATTATTACTAGTGGTCGCCCAGTGGTCGAAATTCGACCATAATTCATTTAATTTTTAAGTTTGAACGTTAATAAGGTTCTTTTGTCAAAGAGTATACCTCTATATTCATTGCATATAATTTTTTTGAATTTTGTTCTACTACGTAAGCTGCGAGCATGTACAAATACATCATAGGAAAAATGCGGTATAGCTTGGTTAAGCCATATCTAAAAATAATAACGCGTTATTTGACATTTTCTTGGGGTTTTTTTATTGCTATACTGGCCACAGGTTTCGCCAAGGCTACACAGTTAATTTGCCTATCTTTTTCAAATTATATAAAATTTAAATAAAAAATAAATCCAAAAAAGGAAATAAGGAATTTTTATATATTTTTTATTGAAACAAAAAAAACCGGGTGGTTAAAGAAATAAATGTTGTCCATTGAACTTGAAATAGTTCGACAATGAATTTAATGATTCAAAACTTCTGTGTAGACGATGTTTTTTGTAAAAACTTTTTCATCGTTTTCTAAATGCCCTTGACCGTTATATTCTGAAATATAAAATCTCAAACCATCGAATGATCGAACTCTACTTGCTGCGACGTACAATTGACCATGTGTAAAAACTGGCTGCCTCAATAAAATTCCAATTTTTTCGAATGTTTGTCCTTGAGATTTATTTATTGTCATCGCAAATGCAGGTATAATTAGAAATTGAGTTCTTTGAAAGTTAAATGGTAAAATAGTTCCGCAATATGTTAAATTTATACGTGGAATCAAGATTCTCTTATTGCGTGCGGTTCCAGTTAAAACTTCGCAATCAATAGTATTACGATGCATAAATTTCATGCGCATTCTTGTTCCATTGACTAATGCTTCCTTTGTATTTCAGCTTCTGATGAGCAAAACTATGCAATTAACTTTCAATACTAACTTATGTGGTGGCAAATTATGCCAAATCTCATACTCCTTCGTGCGCGCAATGTGCATTAAAAAGGGGTACAAAGCTTTTTCTTCAAAGACAGATTACAGTATATGAACGTAAACAATGAATGTTTTATTTTGTTTAATTTAATATATTTCTAACGCATATTGTACATTAATTTTATCTTTCTTCACTCCTTCTCATATGAACTTTAATTATGCCAAATCTCATACTCCTCCGTGCGCGCAATGTGCTTAAAAAGGGGTACAAAGTTTTTTCTTCACGTATTAATATATAGATACTTTTTTTATCCATTGATCGTAGGAAGTCCTACATTCCTGCAGATCATTCTCATATTCTAAAAAGCTACATTTTTAATTCTATCATGTAACATGTATGAAGTAATCATTCATGTATTGAAACTAAATTTTGAAATTTTTATTTTTATAATAACGAGTGGTGTTACGAAAAGCAACATTTAAAAAATTTATTTGAAACTTTAAATACTTTTTAATGAATATTTATGTTGATGTGAACAACCTTATCTAGAAAAAAAATTATTTTTCTTCTGATAAGTAAACATTCGGGCCTCAAAGTTTTAAATAAAAGCCTTTTTGTTTTTGTTCTTACATGTTTTATGTAAAGTGACAAAAAGGCGGATAAAGTTAATTTGCAACAAAATAGCTAAAGAACAATGAACATCGATATTGTCATTGTTTCTTATGCGAGGCAGTCAAGACGGTAACATCCAATATTTTAGATGTTTTCAGAAGCTGTTCGGACATTTTTTGAACGATTTGATAAGCTGTAAAAAAATTGTATGCTACGAAAGAATTTTATTTTCACAGCTGTTAAATAGTTAAAGTATAACTTATCATCTTCTAACTCAGAGTTTTGTTTACTTTCAAAATGGCGCTTTTAAATAAGCAATGTTTCCTCTCTTTTCGAAGAGAATTATGCTTATTCAATTATTCAAAAACGCTGTAAAAGTCATGGTTTTTCGATACCTAAAGGTACGATAAGTAATATTATTAATGAGAAAGGAAAAAATTTAGGAGAATATTTGTAAGGTAAGATCTTTAATTTTAAAAGAGAATCCGCAAAGTCAAAGGACTATAATAAAGTGAACGTGAGAACTTTCTCTAAGAGATTTATGATTGTTGCCGGTTTGGCATATAATGGAAAATTAAAAGTAAAGAGGGAAAAAAATGTAAAAATCAACTCCCACATATTATCAAGGCCATATTTTATCCCCAATATTCAAAAAAGAAATACCATATCTTTACCCACAGTGCCAACAATAGAACAAGTAGAACTGCATCAGGGTAAAGCAAGCAGCCACACATCTAAATCGACTATTAAATTCTTGGAAAAAATGGAACAAGAAACTGGTATCAAGTCAATACCCTCTACTGATATTCCTGCTAAATCTCCAGATGTTTCACCCATGGACTTTTGTGCTTTTGGACTTTTAAAAAGGGCATTATCGAAACGTCGACCGAATACCATTCGAGGACTGGAAAACTGTGGAATAAGAATGGGACAAAATACCACTGTCGATACTACAAAAGTCATTATTAACATGGAAATTAAGGTGTGAAAAGATAGTTAACAATAAGGGCTATCAAATGGAACATTTAAAACACAAAAATTTCATGTAAAAAATTGAGCTTCAGTCCATTAAAATCGTTCAAAAAATGTCCAAACAGCCTCTGTAATTCAATATTTGTCCATATTTTGTCTTTAGAATTAACGATTGTTCAAAACCTGAATGTTAAAAGCATCTTATGCATCGAAACAGAGCAATAGCCTTATTTTTAATGGTAAGAAAGCAGTAATCTGCCTTTAATATTTAAAGATACTTTTCATTCAAATGATGGTTTCGCCTCAAATTTGTGGCATTGTCTTCCCAAAGTTTGAGAGGATTATATTATAGGAAGCAAGCTTACTGCGCTTTTTATTTAGAGCATTCTGAAATAAAATATAGCAACATTCTGATACATTTAAACATTTTCTACATTCGTCATCGATTCATCGAAATCCTGTCAACCAAAATTACTTAACTTTCTGTGACTTTCTGTTTCGCTTTTACAATTTACAAAGAGAATAAGCCCAGCCTACCAGAATGAACGAAAATATCTGATGAAATCTTTTTCAGATTATGAAAAACAGGTCTCTCTACTTTAGTGGAGGGGTCGTTGGTATCATACCACGAGGGTAAAAGGAAGCCTCAGAAATATGGAAAGTGCTTGTACAAATTTGTTTTCGCTAACGTGCGTGGCACAGAAATAGGCGTTACTTGTTTGTTGTTAAATGGCACAACAAAGGATATAAACAATATAAAATCGATCTTTACGGGACTCATTCGCCAATTCTGCAGGCTAGTTTCAAAATGCTTGAGGGCTATGGAGCTACATAATATTGCTAAAACTGCACGGGAAGAGTTCGCCACTCTAAGGAAATTCTTCATCTGATTACAGAAAGCAATGAGAAATCTGGAAGATAAAAATCAGGGCATAAAAGAAAAGAAAATATGAGCGAAAATAGATTTAGCGCCCAAAAATGCCGAATCGTCTTTAAACAAGGGTATGTGCTGAAATTGAAGTACACGTTCAGAATATAATTGTAGTAACTGAATGAGGTATGAATTTTTTGCAAGAATTTTATTGCAAATAGGAATTGACACAAGTAAAAATAAGCGAAATGCTATTATATATTTTTGACTAAGTTTATTTCATTTAGAGGAATGAAATCCATTTATGTGGATAGGGATGCTTTATTCATTACATATAGGTTGAAATAAGACATGAAAAGTGAGAACGACACTTTGCCATCAATGGATATACGGAATTAGGAAATTTTAGGGCAACCTACTAGTTTATAATGATGATGTACAGCAACCATTCAAAGAAAAGAAAATTGTGTGCATTCGTACGAGTTAAACATTGAACAAATTGGTATTATATACACTCATGTCCAAAAGTTAAGCATAATTGTTGTTTATGTGAATATTTCAGAAAATCTACATCGGAATGGAAGGA
The DNA here is from genome assembly GCA_933210815.1 of Meta bourneti. Lineage (NCBI taxonomy): Eukaryota > Metazoa > Arthropoda > Arachnida > Araneae > Tetragnathidae > Meta > Meta bourneti. The sequence goes on from OW119923.1 coordinate 56,643,907, forward strand.
AACGCGGTATGCGGGTGTACATATTATATTATAGAAGAAAACAATGCAAGCAAGGATAATAATGACTTTTATTATCCAAAGAAAAGGGTTGAAAGAAAAAGGTTTACAATACAAGTGTCAACTTTAATGACACAGAATGATTAAAATAATGTGATGTTGAAGTTTAATACCGTGTGTGGGGACCTCTGGTGGGAACGTCCACAACGATTTCCCATACTTTCGATGAGAGTATGGATGAGTCGTGTGCTCAAAGAGTTCCAAGTCTCACGGAGAGCAGTTTTCAATTCCGGAACGGAGCTTGGTAGGTGGCGGAGGGCTGCAATAATCTTCACTTTGAAGGAAGGCGTCGACCAGGTCTGTGCGGTGAGGAGGCGCTTATCATCCATGAATATGAAACCAGGACCGGCAGCACCTCGAAACAGGCGAACGGTAGGCTTAAGGACTTCGTCTCTGTATCTTTGACCTGTAACAGACCCCACGTCAAAGATGTGGAGGTCTGTGCGGCCGTCCAGCATGATGCCTGCCCAGACCATGACTTCCCCTGAAGGAAAACGATGTCTTTCCGTGATGTCCCCGAGTGAAAACGAGTTCCACGTTCTCACCAGATCGTGGTACGATGAGAACCACTTTGCACTAAATCTGGACTCGTCACTGAACATAACATTGCCCCACTATTGTCGACTCCACTGCCGATGTTCCAAACTCAACTGTAAACGAGAGCGTTTCTGTGCAGATGTCAGGGGGATGCAAACTGCTGGTCGCCTGGCATAGAGACCAACGTGTCCGAGTCTCCTGTAAACAGTTTGTCTCGAAAATATGAATCCTGTGAAGGCTGTCAGGGCTGAATCCAGTTGTCTGGCAGAACGATTCCTCTGCCGTCTCGCAGTTATCGACAAATATCGGTCTTGCCTAGTGGTTGTTACCCTTGGCCGACCTGGTACTTGTCGTCGGATAACATCTCCAGTTTGAAACCTCTGCCACAGTCTGGAGATCATACACTGAGGCACATTCAGAATTCGAGACGCTTCGTTTTGGGATCGACTGGATTCCAGCATTCCAATAATTCGTCCCTTCACAAACATGTCCAGTAGGTATCTTTGTGACATCTTTCGTCCTTATTGATTGTTGACAACGCTCCGTACCACAGCATTTGCGAAATTTCTGTCTAAACTGGCCATGCAGCTCGAGGCCGTTTTATACTCGTTCCGACGTACGCCGGTGCTTTGCGCATGTCGACTGAAATGTTTTGCATAAGCTCAATGTTTTACCTTCGTCCCACGATTCTCCACAAGTGATTTTGAACCATTGTATCCATATCTACTCCGATGTTTTCGCATTTTACGAATTATGCTTAACTTTTGGACATGAGTGTAATATCTGAACCTTGTATCGAGACCCAAGATCTAGCTTGCTTCATCGGCATGTGGGGAGCCTGGTGGATAAAAATTAACTGGTTTATAATCTGTTATTTACGCTGGAGAGTTTGGTTTAGTTATGGTTCAAGGCCCGCTGTGACCTTATATTAAAGAAAATTCTCATTTTCAACTTTAGCCTCTTATTTGCTTTTGCTTAAAATTCCACGCTCTTGTTTCAGGTTGGTATCTCAGAAAGTGGTGCCAGAGCAGGTGCATTAACATTCAGCTCTAAAGCAGAAATCCAGTTCTTGCCTTTAGTTTACAATACGACAGAAAGCGTTCTGGCAGCCTTAGATCGATTGAACTACACCGGTATGTAAGTTTAGTTGTATAAATACCATAAATGATACTACTACCGATAGAGATAATGAGTTATTAAACAATTAATTTTGTAATATTTGTAGAAAAAAGCACTTATATCCACCTTTAAAACTCCAAACAATATTTTTCCTTGATCTTTTAATCAATTAATAGTGGATTGATGATAAATAATAGCCGTACAGAGATAACTGAATAATTCATACATTCTCTAAAATTACCAAAAGTAGAAACAACTGCAAAGATATATAGAAGAAATACATAATTATCAATCTTCGAGCTTCCCTTTCACCAGTCGTTAGAATTTTAGACATTGATTTTATTATTCCATTTTGTTTTGTTTACATTGTTCTATAAACAGGTTGAATGTAATTTGTAATTTCTTGCACCTTTTAAATATGATGGTTTTGTGTTACAAAGTACATTTTTTAGGATTGTATAACGGTTATTTATGCACTCAGTATGAAGGTGTCGACATTCTTTCACCAGTTATATTTTCTGAACATCTTTAATGGAATCTCGATTTCATTCTTAAATTCTTTATAATTTTAGGTGGTGGAACATCAGCGAATTCTGCTTTAGCCATGATTCGAGAAGAACAAATTCCTTTGACTCAAAAAGTCCTTTCTAAGAAGGGGCAAAAATCCATCATCTTCATTCTCACCGATGGTAAGATACCTGTAGTCTACAAAAGTATTTGGACACTTCAGAAAATCAGGTTGCTTTTCTTGATTAGGACTCGGCCCATTGCTTTATGTACCTAATACCATGAACGCTGACGTGTACCTCGACGTTCTGGATAATTCGGCCTTGCCTACACTATGGCACACTACGGCGATGATGGTTGTTTCTTCCAACTGGATCGAGCTCCATGTCATACTGCAAAACGTGTGCTGAACTGGTTTCCTGAAAATGAAGTGAATTTGCTTGACTGGCCTACTCAGAGCCCCGATTTCAATCCGATCAAGCAATTGTGGGATGAACTGGAGTGACGGGTACGACACCGCCAAGCACGCCCATCTTCACAACAATCTCTTCTCACAGCTTTGCAAGAGGCATAGCGAGCTATTCCTGCCCAGACTTATAGAGAACTTGTGGAAAGTATGCCTCGACTTGTTGCAGCTGTAATACAAGCAAAAGGAGGGCCTACCCGTTACTAAATAGAATAATAAAGCACTTTTTCTGAAAAACATGCAATGTCCAAATACTTTTGTCCATATAGTGTAATTCGAAATCCTTTACGTAAATATTTAACCATATTATAATCTGACAACAATATCTAGTAAATTAATGGGGCATTTCCTTTTTTTTTCGCTAAAATTACCACTTTTTTGGATTTTTTATTTACGAAAATATGCAATAAAATTCTAAACTCTGTACGTCTGTTTACTGTTTCAGATATTCCAAAAAATGTTTAATCATTTTATATGAATCACTCCTTGATCATGACGCCTCGCGAAACTCCATGGTCGCTGGCTGGTATGATTTATCAACTGTGATCTTAAACAAAAAAAGTAACCGCATTTTACTTCATACAACATATAGCTGTTGTTTGATGGTCCAGAATTTTTTTTTATTATTTCAGGGAACGGAGACTTGTCAAATCCAAAATCATCTATTCAGCTAAAAAGTTTTGACCTGGTTTTTTGCTATAAAAAAGATAAAAACGTAGCATTGCTTTTTTGGTTCATTAAACGATGTTTGTTCGACATGCTTTAAAACATTTCAAATCAATTAATCCAATACTTTTATATATATGCCAACCATTCGCGAAAAAGCTGTTCTGAAAAAAGAGCATTTCAAATTTCAGTACAGTTAACGGAAGCATATTCAGTTCTTATAGTAATTTCCTGCTAATCTACTATGCCAGTGCCATACGGTGTGATTATCTTTTGATGACAAATCATTTTAAATCGGCCTTATAGAATTAGCATCTTTATGAAGTGGCTCACGCTCCAAATTCTACGTTTGCTCAACAATTTTACATCTGCACGCGTCTGTTAATAGTTTATCGATGGGCCAATTTTGCGAATTTCGATTTAAGATTTGGCACGTATGTCCTTAAGACCATAAAGAATAAAAATACGTGGAAAATGCAAAATTCCTTTACGCATTAGCTAAGCATTTTTGTGTGTTTATTCTCACTCTTAGGTAAGGCGAATATGGGTGGTGATCCACAAACGGAAGCCGAAATTCTAAAAACAGAAGTCGGAGCCGAGATCTACTGTGTCGGAATCACAAATTCTGTTTTGCAAGATTCTCTCTACAAAATTGCTTCTGATCCAAAGGAGGAACACGTCTTTATTCTACAGAACTACGCCACTCTATCTTTTTTAATTCAAGAAATTACGAAAGGAGTGATTGGTAAGACTTTTCTTTCCCCTATTGTAAATTGACGTTGTTCCTTTTGCTTTGCTTGTCATCTGACAGTGGTTCAAAATTAACAGGCGTTGTCCTTGGATCTTTCCCTTAGAGATTTATCCCTGACCGTCGCCAATACCCTGTTGTGTTGCTCCAATGCGACGTTAATTAACCTACTTACCTTTTGCTTTGCAATTTTCTGATGAATTTGCAAATACATACATACACACACATATATACATATATGTGTATACGCACACACACACACATATATATACATATGTGTGTGTGTGTGCGTGTGCGTGTGTGTGTATTTGCAAATCCCGTCTCGGTTGATTTTATATTGTTTATATCCGTTTATTGTTATATATAGAAGCAACCGCGACGGAATTCAGAAGCAATTTTACTGTTTAAATATGCTTGATTAGAGCCATGGAGCTGCATGATAATGCTAAACCAGCACGGAAGAGCTCAAAATTCTTCATCAGTCTGGTCCAGTAACAGAAATTCTTCAGCAGCCTGATTACAGACGGGAAAATGAGAAATGTAAGATAAACAATTAACGTAAAAAAATGTGAGCGAAAGTCGTGAAAATGTTTAAACGACAAAATATACCGAATCACCTTTGAACAAACGAATGGGATTCAATTGAATCGGACGTTCAGAATCTACTTGCGGGAACATGACTGAGGTGTACACAGTTTGCCATGCATTTGATTGGAAATGAGAATTGATAACAAATGAAGTACACGAAATACTGCTTTTTTATATTCTTGATCCATTTTATTTCATTTTAGGTATTAAATGTACATATCGATGATTAGATTCACTATAAATGGATTTAAAAGTGGATATATAAAGTGTAAAACATGAGTAACGATACAGCCATCAATATATCTAATCAATTAAGAACTTCAGCGCAGATGTCCTGCGCGGGTCTGTAGTTTAATTAAACACCGTAGAGCCCAGATGAACGCACAAAATCTCACTAGTTTTGAAATTCCAAATATTCAAATTTAAGTTTATTTAATTGATTTTTCAATGAAATATTTTATTTTATGATTGGTATATGATTATTAAAGTGTGATTTAAAGTGTCACGTTTTTGACAGTGAGCAGAAAAATTCATTCCAAATTAAATTTTAAATGATAATAAACTTAACCCTGCTGTTGGTTTATCTTCACGTCAAAAACCATCCTGTAGTGGTTAGCCTCTGATGCAAAAACTTGTTCCAAATTGACACCAGTTCAAGGCAAGGGACAATTTGTTTTTCCTATTTGGACCTTCATTCCTCCTTGGAGGAGTGGAGGTCCAAATAGGGAAGTTTTGACGAGATATCTCGTCGAGACAGAACTGCCCTATTGATCTGCAAACAAAACTGTCTTATTGATCAAAACTGCCCAATCTTGGACGGTTAAGGCCTTATAAGAGACCGCTCAGAAGGGTCATGTAGAATTGGGGTTATTCCCCATTATCTCCCAAATGTATAATTTTCACTTTCTGGTGACCGCAACGTGATTTATTTTGCCTGAGTTCTGGATAATCGTACGCCAAGATGGTAAAATGAAGGAATAATGTACTAAGAACTGAGACTTCCTTTATTGTTTCAGATTATTCAGAGTGCGGTTTGGGCCAAGAGAAACTAGGCAGACAAGCTAACCGAGGAAGAATTGTAGGAGGGCGCCATGCTCCCGAACCCTGGCCTTGGATGGCAGCTCTTTACATCGCTGATTCGAAAGATGAAGCCGCCGAGGTAAGTCCATTCCTTCGGGCAGACTTGCCCAAGGGATCGTGAATGGGGTCTAGAAAACATCTAGTTTTACCGAATCTTAACAAATAAGCATCAGTAAAAAATTAAGAATTCTCGATTAAAGGGATATCGGATCGAATTTTGGGAAACTGGCTACAAGGCTCCTATGCAAAAGAGAGCTCAAGACCCTGACCATTTTGTCAAATATACCCTTTAACATCTTGATCCAGCAAAAATATCGCGGTTATGAAATTTGATCTTAAAAGATTTAACATTTTTATCTGAAAGCCTTAAATGTACACCATACAGAATTGTTTATAGACTTATTCAAGAGTGAGTTCTTTAAATTAAAACTGAAATGAAAAAACAATTAACACTGTCTCCTATTTTTAATGTGTCGCTAATGAATAACACGTTAAAATTTTATAAACTTTTATTTGATACTTGAATCAGACAAAGGTGTCTATCAGACAAAGGCCGCCATTAACCATACCTGCCAACCACCTAGAAAAAAATGTGGAAGATTTTTGCGGCATAAAAACCAACGCACAACGGTCAAAACTGAAAAATGCTTAAAAACTAAAATAAATTATTAAAAGAGCCAAATTAGCGACATTGAGCCAAAGCTTCAAACAAAAAGCTTTGAAAGCTTCAAACAAAAAGGTTTGAAAGCTTCAAGAAGCAATTCAAAACAGAAAAAGTAGCAGTGTTCTCTATTATTGATGTAGTTCGACAAAAAAAGTTTCCCGTCAAAACCGATTTGGTGATATTTTACAAAAAAACGGCTCCAATTATAAGCATAAATAAGCAATTAAACTTTTCCTTGCGTGTTTTAGAGGTATATTTGTGAAGATTTTTCTTGAAAATTAGTGCCAAAGTAGGTTTTTAGGACAATCGGAACCACTTATTTGGATGTTATTAATGTAAAGGAATAAAATATTTTTACATATTCAAGTCAGGTGTAGTTATGTTAGATGTAGAGTCCGTAATGTTCGTTTCATACAAATTTTTTTTATGCTTGATAATTAGCTCAAACTAATCCTCTCTATATTGCAGCTGAAATGCGGAGGATCAATAATTCAGAAGAGTTTCATATTAACTGCAGCCCATTGTTTATTTAAACCTCAAAGTGGAAATTTGTTAGAAACAAATGATGTAATTGTAAAATTAGGTAAGTATGAGTTAATCAAATACTAATATTTGGAAGGTATTTTTGAAAGGTGGCCTACATCTATTACTAGATATTGTCATTTCTTTTGGGTAGTCATGAAAGTTCATGCAGTTTTAATCATTAGAGATTAATGATAAACATTAAGATGATCACACAATACTTCATTTAGAAAAGTAGCCACATTTGGCTTCTATAATCCTTTTCCAACTATCTAAAATAATTTGTAATCCTCTTTTATAAGTTTTCTTTGGCATTAAAAAAGTACTTCAACTCCCTTTCGACGTCTTGCCAATTTTGGAATCACTAATTTTGATGTGTTTATTGCCAGAAAGATGATAGTCCGAGGGCGAGACCACTGGAATGCCAATCCCCTTCAGTAAATCTTCACAGCTCAAATATGCCGGCTAAAGTGAGATTCTCCAGCTTCACATACCCAGTCCACCCCTGCAAGGAGCAATCTCTTAATGAGTGTGTTATTCAACACAAGGACCGCAGTAGCCTAATTGTTAGTCACGGAATAGCAAAACCGGAGGGTTGCGAGTCGAAACTCGATCTAGCCAAAAACCGTCATGTACGTAACGGTTGGTGCACGTAAAATCTTTCGTGGCCACACTCACGTTGGCATGGTGTAGAAGTTTGGGATTCCAACTCAGGTGTTGACCACGTCTGATCGTGGTCCAAAATTACGAGATGTCCTCGGTTCTTTCCCTTCAGGACCGATACCGGACCGTCACGAATAGCCCGCTGTGACTTAAATTCTCAACTACCTACCTTTCTTCTCAACACAAAAAGCAGCTTGCTAATGCTTAACCAAAAAAAATTTCAGTTAGAAAAATTCTGAGCATAATTAATTCGTGCAACAATTCTTTGTGAACAGGTATAACGAATGTCAAAAACGAAACCAGCATGGAAGAATTTGAAGTAGAAACCTTTTTAGTTCATCCAAAGTACCGTTCTGGATTAGTATTTGATTATGATATTGCTCTCCTCAAACTCAAGAGGCCTATAGAATTCAATGCTTTAGTACGACCAATTTGCTTGCCCCCTAAAGGTATGTATTAAAGAAAATTAAGCTTCATTCATTTTACATTTTTAGATACAAAAATGGTCTTAAAATGATGGAGGAATAAACAGAATATTTTTATCGTGGGGAACTCTAGTTTAAAGTATTGACTATCCAATTCTTTAAAATTAATTACATCAAATAACTTATTAAGCCTTTTATTTTTTTTAATTATAATTTCAATCATTACCTAAATGATTGAAATTATAATTAAATATATAATCATTACTTAAATTTGATACTGTAGTAATTGAAATATTCAATGCTATAACAATGACATGTTTCGAAAAAATATAATTTTTACTCTTTATTTCTATACTTTGGTAAAAAGAGGCCAATGTCTAAATTCACTGAATCTGAAATACCCGCAAATCACTACCATGTAATGAAAGTTATAATAGAAAATCTCCAATGTCCCCTGTTAATACATTATGAATGAATGAAAACATTGGAAAGTGTTTTTGTATTTAAAAGGAATAAAAATTACTAAATCAGCTGTCACCAAAACTTGCAAAATGGACATGGGCCCTTTGTCTACCATGTACAGATCTATAAGTACAGTAGAACTCCAATTATCCGGATCAATTGGGACCAGACCCCCATCCGGATAATCGAATATCCGGATAATTGGATAATTCACGAAAAGGTTATTTCTTAGTAAAAAACTAATTTTGCTTTAGTATGTAATGTAATTTAATGACTATGAAAACAACATTGTTTACATTTTGTACTTGCATACTGTATTAAGGTGTATCATTGCTCGAACATATCGGTCAAAGTCAGTTGCTTCGCTGTCTTTACTCGTTTCCGTGCAGCCAAGTCTCGCATCCGCTTGACGGTGAGGAGCTGTAGATGATCGCACTCGGGCTGCCGCTCCATCCATTTTAGCGCTGTGTCAAGGCACTCAAGCACCTTACTAGCTGTCAGTCCCGCGTCTGATTCAGTGGCAATGTCGTCGTCATCTTCCGGGTCGTCAATGAGTTCTCGCACACTCTGAACGCGTTATCGTAACTGAGAATTTGGAATCCAGGGTCCAAAGAATCACACCACCAGCCACTCGCCTACGTCCTCTGCACAGCACTCGGAATTTTCAACCAGCAATCCAGCATCCAGGAATTTTCACTATGTTTCTTATGTCCTCAACTGACACCTCGTCCTCTTCTTTCTTCTTCCTCTTTCTGTACCTCCTTGATTGAAATGCCTTTCAATTTGTTCCAAGCTCTTAATATGGTTGACTTCACCAAACTCCATGCTTCCGCCACCATGTAAGAGCAGTCTTTTAAATCAATCTTTATGTGATGAGCCACAATACCTTCATCTTCTATCAAAAGCTTCCTTAACATGTTGTCTTCTGTAATTGCGCTTCATAGATTCGATAACCGATTGGTCCATCGGCTGCAACAAACTCGTTACGTTTGGCGGCAAGAAGAGTGTTTTGAAACGTCCATTTTCTCTTTCAAGGTGTTCTGTGGGGTGGGTGTATTGTCAATGATTAACAACTCCTTACTGCCTTCCTTTCCTAAGGCCTTTTGATGTTTTTTTACTTCTGGTATGAAAACTTAATCGTACCATCCGGTAAACAGAGCAGCAGTCATCCAGGCCTTTGATTCTTGTAAAAGAAGGGAAGTTTTTTCACATTTTTGAAATCCCGGGGATTTTTCGATTTGCCTATCAACAGAAGTATTTTGTGGTTTCCCGTAGTTAGCACAATTTAGCAGGGTTAAACGGTCTTTACTAACCTTATGACCAGGAGTACTAGATTCCCTCATCTGCGTTATATAAAAATTCGGCGTCAAGATTTTGTTTCCATTTTGAAATTTTCAATAAAGTTTTCTGCTGCTTTAGGGTCTGCTGATAGCTTCTCGCCAGTTACATCTAACTCTCGGATACCGTGCCTTGACTTAAAATTCCGTAGCCAAACATTACTCCCCTTAAAAGAAGACAAACCTTCGATTTTCTCAGCAAAAAGCTTCGCCTTTTCGCAAACGATCGGCCCCAAAAAAGGATTTCCTACTGCTCGCTGCTGCAGAAACCACTTGAATACAGCCTCTTCCAGTTTTGTTTTCTGCCCCATTTTCATAGCTCTTGACGAACTTCCATCTTCACTCTCGAGGACAGACACAAAGTTTAAAATTAAAGACCTGTTTTTTAATGTCCTGTTAATTTTCATTGTTGATGTTCCCATGCTATACATCTCAGCTAACTGCTTACCAGATACTCCTGTCTAATTGTTCAATGATTTTTATTTGGTCTGCCAACGATAAGCTATACTGCACAGTAAAACAAATAAAACAGAACACGAAAGACGGAACGCAGCAACACAACTGAAGGCCAAAGCAACACTGTAAGTGACATGACTGGTGACTCATCGTCTGTTATCCGCTATTGCTACACTAGCGCACTTTTTTATCATTCACCAATAACACTTAAAATGCGGATTTTGCTGATTTCTTTTTCTGGATAACTGGAGTCCGGATAATTGGAGTTCTGCTGTATTAATTTCTATAACTTTTCCTCCCATTACCTCATTCTCTTAAAATATTAGAATGCTGAACTATGACAATCTTTATATCCTGACAGTTAAATGCCCTACAAGGAATTTAAAATATTTCAGTTCAAAATAGAATGTTCTTGGATTTTATTTCAGGAGGAATTCATTGTGTTCCAAATTAATAAAATACTGCCAACATTTCTCTGAAAGTTGCTTTTAAACATTGTTATTTTAGACTTTAAAAGGTTTTATGTATAGTTGTGTGGGGGGATGCGAATTCAACCTCTCCTTTATTAGCTCAAATTTTTCATTCTCTAAGTCCTTCTGAATCGATTTCTATCAAAATATATGAAGGTTTCTGTTTATAATTTTTTCGAATGTTTTCATAAAATTGCATAGAAAAAAATTGACCCTCTGATTGCCGTCCCGAGATTAGCGAGCAGTGTAGTGTTGCTTTTACTCCAAATCCTACTCTTAATGTCTAAATAACCACATCTTTCTAAAGAATCCATGGATTTTTTCTACCTTTGGAACGATTCTATTGCTCACAGGGTATGCCGATTTAAATCAAGTGATTTTTATTAAAATCATTGATTTAAATCAAAATTTTAAATTTCCTTTCTGCATTGTTTAATATCGAAAATGAAATAACTATGAACAAGATGCAGGTTATTTTATTCAAATAAGTTAAGAACTTTGCTCGTACTGAGCTCACCCAACAATTATACTGAAAATCATCCTTCTCTTGGACACTAAATAACCTTTTTCGATAGGGATCATAATTACCAGACAACTATGTATTTCCCTCTTGGGCCATTGACCATCAGCTGTCACTCACAAGCTGTTTATCAGTATGGGTTTTGCTTTAAACATTCCATGCGACTAAATTGCACATAACCTATTTTGAACAGTTCTCCATATGATGGGTGAAGATGGCTTAAAATATACTCACTCAAATTATCAAAATGGTAACTTCTATTCTTTAAGATGTTCTAGGTTATTTATTTAGTGTTGCAATGTGTTCTCGAAAAAATACGTATAAGACACACAGCGAAAAGGTTTTCTGTAGTATGTAGTTTTCTGTAGCATTCCAATTTTGCATACATCTTAAAATGGGCAATTTTAATATTTTCATTTGGTTGTTTTTTGATGGTTAATTTTCATTTAAATTTTATTGGGAAATTTTATGTATTGGTCCCTTGAAATTCATTACACAGCAAGCATAACTATTCTGTATTTATGGAATTGAAATTTGGAAAGTAAAAGTTAATTCACTCATCGGATAATTGAGTATGTTGAGAAAATAGATAATGATTGCACCAGAAAACTATTTGAATGATTATGATTGCAATGAATTTTGTATTGCAAACTCAAAATTAAACTGAATTTTACCTGTTCTGGGGTATGCTATTAAGCTTGTTTTATGCTGTTCAGAGAAAAGCTTCATTTTCTTGGTATGTCATGGATAAGCCCTTTTTGTTTGCTTGGAATATTCCAATCAATGCTCAGAAACTTTGAAAAAAATAGGCATTTTATTTCAAATTTATGTATTTTCATGTCTTGTCTCATTTTTTACTGTTTGCTTACAAATAACAATTTTTTCACAAATAAGTTATTTTTGCAAGCTAAATATTAATAAGATGTAGGAATGTTTTCACGATGCAAGTTCCTTTTATTGGTGACATGACTTTTTCTCAAAAGAACGTCTTCAACTAATTATTTTATATTAAAATAACTAAAGAAATTCTATACATTTTATTCATGTATGATAAATATATAATGGTAAAAAAATTCTGAAATTTGTATGATTGAATAATTTTATACGAAAATTTATATGGTGTTGGTGGGATCCCACCTTATTTATAAGTCTAAAAATTTCATGTCATTGGTTATGGGTTAAAATCAAAGTAATCTAAGCTGAATGAGAACCAGATGAGAAAACATTGCTTATGCTTGGCATTTTTGTAGCACTATTCTATTTATTTTATCATGTGATTTACTTTTGTAATTCCCCCTATGTAAAATTTTAATCTTTCAAAAATTTACCCAGCTATATTTCCTAATACATTAACTTTATATATCATATATATATTAATGTTTAACATAAATCAAAACTATCTAAAAACTACTGATTTGACATCTCCATGTCTAAATTTAAACTTGTATGAGCAAGAAATTAATTAAAATCATAAAAATCCGATTTAAATTTAAAAAATCTGATTTAAATCAAATAAATCCGATGTTTTTTACTTTAATTATGATTTTTTTCATACTGATTGGTCATTTCCTTAGAATAGAATCCTTAGGAAAGATTCAATTGGTCAAGGTCAAAATTGTTAGAAATCATGCAGGGAAGACAGCACAGCAAGGTGAAATTATGTGTGCGAATCCTTCAGTAGGTTCGGTTAAAAGTAACACTTAAAAAATTCAGCTGAGATGATTTTGGAAGATGAATAGTCTGGAAGGTTATTTTAACATTAGATGCTCCATAAAATTTCCTTCTCATAATACAGAAAAGGCATTACCAAATGACTTGAAACTTGAGGTTATGTTTAGATAGATTCAAAATTCAGCATTGAAGACATTATTCCCTATTGAATAGTACCTTTGAATTTGCTCTATATCTGCATGAATAAAGGGGAGGTTGATTTTTCCCACAGCTGTACATATATTTTCACTTGAAATACATTTTATGTCTAATTTTTAAGGTTACATTGTATTTCATAATTTCATTTTAAAAAGAAAATTCTTATTAAAAGATAAACAAAACTTCATGGGGAATGTACTTAATAGCAATTTCTTCCAATCAATAGAAAATATATATTTTTTGATAAATAACTAACAATTATATTTCTTTAGAACTGTCTGAAAATACAACTCTTTATGAGACAGGCGAGTTAACAGTTGCAACAGGTTGGGGCCATTCAGGTGTATTGAAAAATGGAGAAGAATTAAAATCAGAAGACAGTCTCAAAGAGGTTATTCTCCCCATTCAGTCCAGGGCACGATGCATGCAAAGTGTTAAAGATCATAAACTAGCAGCCAACTCATTCACAGAACGCATGTTTTGCGTGGGAGACGGTGAAGGTTTGTAAAAATCATATTTTAATTAACTTGAATTTTTACAGGTCAAAAATCTAATCTATCTTGTTAATGAGCCAATTCAGCAGTCTCAAAACTTAGATCAGTCACATAAAGGCATACGAAACTTTTACAGCAATATTGTGACAAGATTTATTTTTCAAAATATTATTTAAAATACCTTAGGAATATAGCATTAAAGCTGTCTATTTTACACAACACACCAAGGTTAGACAACTGAAAATGTTGGCACATTAAATTAAAACTTAACTAATTAATCTAAATGAAAACAAATTCTTGGTGAAAAATATTTGTTAATCATAGATCAACGTAACAAATTAGAAAATGAAAATAATCAGCTGCTATAGTAATCACACTATTATTCATTGTGATCAGTTAGTTGTCGGTACAATTTTGGAAGTTTAAATCTATTTCTAATGACATCTGACTAGTTCAAAATTATGAAGTGTTGCCCTTGGATCTCTCCCTTTGGGATTGATCCCAGACCATCGCCAATAGTCTGTTGTGTTGCTCCAGTGTGATGTAAATTCAACTACCTACCTATTTTTAATGAAAAATGTGTAACTGGTCATTGAATAAAAAAAATTGGTTTTACTTGTTTTTGTTAAGGTTTGTACATTCTGGAAAAACAATAAAAGCAGTTGGAAAAAAATTCAAATAGAAAATAATTTAAAAGCTCTTTTGTACATAATATCTATACAAAATAGAAACATCTGAAAAATAGACAAATTTTTGATTCAGGAAGACGAGTTTAAAATTACTTCTCTCTTTCTGTTTTATGAAGTTCAATGACAACTGAATTCTTAAAAATGTTTAACACTTTTAAATCCAAATTGTTTTTGTTTTAGGTGGGAATGATACATGTAAAGGAGATAGTGGAGGACCACTGATGCAGTCTCAACTGAATAAGGATGGATACACATACTGGACACAAGTTGGAATAGTTAGTTGGGGAATAGGATGTGGGATGCCAAATACATATGGATATTATTCTCATGTACAGAGATTGTTAGAGTGGTTAAAAAATACAATTCAATTTGAAGATAACAACTGAGAAGTTGAAAATTTTATCTTATGTTTTTATCTTGTTATTTTTATAAGCTGAAAAAATAAATTTTGTTATTTTTACGACTAATATAAAATTACAAAGCATTTATATGCTAGTTTAAAATACTTCGTTCAACTTTAAAAATTCATCACTTGCTGATTTCTAAACAAAGAACGCACAACAAATTAAAACATAAAATTTTATTTTTTACAAATATACATGTGTACAGATGAATATATTTCCTAACTATATCTCACTATACTGTAGCCTACAATTTATTATACATTCTAGAATGAAACAAAATGTTTAACTATCATAAGATAACAGTTTCTGTTCCAGACAGGACAGCAGAGTTAGGAATCAGGAACTAAATTGCCAAAATGTTCCAATAGGGTGCAATTTCAAGATCATTCAATTGGTTTAAGTAGTTAATAAATACAATTACAATAACAAGAGACATTAAAAAATTGTGAAGAAAGAATTATTAAACTATAAGAATATTTTATGAAATCTAGCTACCTTATACTTATAAGCTACCTCTCATCACCATAAATCAATTGCCGAGTGGCTGTGGATTAAATTCAATTTTATTTGGATTGGAGTAGCCTAATAAACAGAATAAATTAAGAAAGTCATCTTGTCATTTGATTTAGACAGCTGAATACTCCCACATCAGTTGTAATAAAAAATTACAATAAACTCTAATATTTTGCTTAACTTTCAGTGACAATAGAAATTCTGCAATTAAATGTTGCCAAACTGACTGACCCCCATGGAAGATACAATTAGCTTTTGACCAAAATAAAATCCTCAAACTCATCTAGAATCGCCCTTTTTATCAAAAATGATGTTAGATAGCAAATATCTGACTAAATTTTTGAACTGCTTGTAAATTTTGTGATATTTTCATTCCAATTTACAACTGCAAGGGTTGAAAATTTGTAAGTTGCTGTGGACTGCATCATTTTTAATGTTATATCTCAATTTCAAGGCTTCAACTACCACCAGTAAAAGTAGTATGATCCTTTTCAAAACCACTCAGTTCAGTAATATTTGATGTTATTTATGTGCTTTTTTATAACTAATCTTAGAACCATCAATACTTATTTCAGTTTCAGACTATTGTACATTGTCCCATTATACATCTTATGTTTTGTTTGTTGATTCTAAAGAGATCAAGTTTTTCAATTAAGGTTACTCATATTCATTAATTCTGACTTCGATAGGTATTGCCTGTCTACCACAAGAATTATAGACATTAGGTAAGTTATAAGGTGCATTTCAAATGCAGGGCATTTGACATTGTGCCGTTAACCTTCTGTCCTCAATATATCTCTGAATTTTACATTTAAATTTCTTAAGTGCAAAGTATATGGAAAAAGAATTAGAGTTCATAACTTGGACAATGTCAAATACTGTAGAGCAGTGTTTCTCAATTACATGTGTATAAATTACACTAGGCCACGAGAGGTTCTTGAATTTATCATTTTTTTCGAAGTATCTTTTATGAATAGATATTTTATAGTGGAAATATTTTGAGAATATGTGTGAATGTGATGAAAAGCTCAGAAGCAGAATGTCTAAACATCTGCCTAAACAGCGAACTGATGGCTACTTGTGAAGGAGCACTCAACGGGTAAGGTACTGCTACTCTTAACAGGGAAAATCACCAACAGTCATGCACTTACGAAACAGCATTCGAACTCTTGACCTACTGGACAAGCACTGACAACTATACTAGTTAGGTGGCAAAGCCAAATATATGCAGTGGAATTTAGTAAATATGGTCTTCAGTTATTGAGAATGCCAATTATTCAGACCAATTGATTTTTCAATAATTAATTTATGGCACTGGGTTTAAGTTGGTTGCAATTGTTAGATGTATAGAATTTTGTACATTTTTTGAGCATTTCAATGCATTCAGCTAGTTTTCCCATAGGAATCATGTTGAAGAAAAGTAACATAAAATAAAAGATAAATTTAAGGATATGCAAAATAAAATTTTCAAGGATTTAATAAAAAAAAGTACCTTCAAAGGAAAAACCTTGAAATTGTACAGAATCAAAGCTACTTTAAGACATGATTGACTTTTTAAGTTTCTAATAAGTTTAACCAATCAATAATAACTTATTTATAATATAATTTTCTATCTTAAAAATAAAACATCAATGCATTTAGAAAGCTGAAATGTTTCAATAAGTTTCAATGAAAAAATATCTGTTAAGAAATGAAAATTAAAATGTAAAAATTAACATAAAATTTGACCCAAAATTACTTTTTGAACGAAGTTATAAAACAGGTTCATTGTATTAGACCGAATTAACATATTTGCTTTAAATATTCATAACAGAAATATAGCTTCATGTTGTCAAAAAATTAAAATAGATACCAATATTTCTACTAAAACCTCTTGTTACATGAGATAAATGTGTCACATATATACTTACAAAGCAAATTTATTCACATATATACAAATTTATACACTTTCGATCTCTTCTTTTAATCAATAAAAAAATAACTGACTAGGAGGGCTACTTTAGAAATAAGAGGCATCATTGCCTGGCATTTTCTATAAAAATTCACTAGATCTTTTTATATAAAAATTAGTCTTCTTGAGTCATACCAAATTCCTCATGGACAGTTCTTACAGTGACCTCTTCAAGTACAGCTGAAAGAAAAAACATCAGGTACATCTAATAATGTATAGTTTTATAGGCAAAACATTTTTTGTTTTTTTTAAACAAAATTCTAATTTATTTAAGGAATAGTTAAATATCTTCATTTTTATGCTGTTTATAATTTTTAGAAACTTTATTTTAATGTGTAATGAAATCAAAATTCTGGTTGCTTATGGTATGGTCTCATTTTTAAAAAATATGCATGCACACCTAGAAAACAAGAAATTATAGCATTGCACATTCACATTTTTGCATAATTTTACTATTCAAATTTTGCATAATTTTACATTCACATTTTTGCATAATTTTACTATTCAAATTTTGAACTGCATTTCAGAAACACATAAATAAACCTATTCCTAGAAATGTTAGTAACCACTTTTTAATAACTGCTGCATGTACCCAGGAAAGCATGAAAATTATTAATTTTCCAGTAAAATCGTTGGTTGACTGACAAGAGTGCTTCATAATATAAGCAATAATTCTCTTTCCTTTTATTCAAAATTTAGGTATTGGAATTGCTGACAAAAGGGTTAAGGAAGTTAAAAACAATATTAATTAGCTTTATTTTAGTCTTCATTCTTATTATTGCTATTAATGTTTTAAATACTGAAGATTCATATGTATGAGCAACCACCAGATATAAACACATATTAAAGTACAGTAAAATCTCGATAAGTCGTCACCTGGATGACTCATCACTACAGATAAGTCATCAATTTTCTAGTTCTGTCTAGCTCTCATAGATAACAACGATATAAAACTCATCAAATTCAAATACTGCCCTGGATAAGAAGTTGTTACTGTCAAAAGGTCTTTAAGCATGTGGTGTTTGCCTGATGGCAAGTAAAATGACACCATGTATGCACGATAACGTACTAACAAAAATGAGGACTCTGACCGATTATTTAGTGAATTTATTTGAAAACACAAATGAAAGTGGGTGCACTATTCATGACATAAATGACTACAGATATCGATAACAAAATTGCAGTATGTTCTCGATTGTCCATTAACTATGAATTTTAAGAAAAGTTTGAAATTATGAGCGATGAAAGTGAAAATATTTTATTAAAACACAAGTTCTTTAATAGAAACAATTAGAAATTACCTTAAGTCAATTTGAGATACTAACTTTACAAGGTACAATATTATGAATATTGTGATAAATTAAAAATTTGCATGATTGTTAGAGTAATGCATAGAGTACACATTCTGTGGATACTAAGTTTAAGTCATCATTCTGCTTAAGTTGTTAAAATTTCTAGATCACTAGGAGTGATGGACATATCAAGGTTTTACTGTAGCTGCAAATAAACTAAAATCTAAATATGTTTAAAATTTTATATTGATGCAGGTTCTATTTTGAGAGTTTATCACTGAATTAGACAGCAAAAACATTTTAAATGTAGCATGAAATGTGTTTTTAATACAATGAAATGCAAAGTTGATAGCTATTAAAAGTTCAGTAGTTATAATATAGATCAAACATTTGATTGCTAATATTACCCTTAATGCAATACCCTAAACTAAACGGATATATGCAAAAAAAAAAATTAATACTTCAAACATGAAGATTGGGTAGACTAAGGTTTAATTTGTACCTTTTCATATGAACTTAAATATTTACATTTATACTACCCACATTTGGTCCTTCCTTTTCTGCATGGTGACTATGCAGAAGAAAAATTCAAGGATACAAAAAAGGGGGATTGAAAATATCTTTGGCTTTCATAATTTGTCCATTTTATGTTTAATTTTAGAACTTTTACTAAGAGAACAGAAAATTGAACTCGATATTAAGTGAACTGAAATATTTATTATGAATGTAATATAACCAGCGAACATTCATTATATGTATCAGAAGTATCACATTTCCAATAATTCTGCAAACAAAATATATATTGATGTTTGTATATATCATTCAAAAAATCTGCACTTTTACTCAATTGTTTTGGAAGAAAATAACTTATTTAAACAGTATATCTAAATTTAAAAATAAAAGCTAATTCCTAAAACTTTGAACTATTTAATTGGAATACCAATGACCAATTAAGAAAATGAATTGCAGTGAAGATGCGAATGCAAAGTAAAAATACTCAAATGTATAAAAATATTTATATTCATCAATGATAGCTTCTATTAACTTTGCAATGACATGTTCAATGAATTGATACAGGTAAGCAAAAGCAACAAAAACTATCAGGTAAAAAGAAATGACATCAATGCTGTTTTAATTAATAGAGATAAATAATACAAAGTGGATCAAACAATGCTTTATTCAGAAAAGTAATCACCTTCAACTTTACCTTTTTCCACTTCAAATATATTAAAATGTCTGATTTCTTTTTTCATAAAAGTTTTCCTCTTGGGGTTTCAAAAGAGAGTTTCAAATTCATTTCAACATATTTCTGATTTTGGAATTGCTGATTTCGTAAATGGTTGTCTATTGTCGTGAAAAGACAATAGTCCAGAGAAGTGTTTGGGGAATATGGAGGATAGGGTAAAAGTTCCTAGCCGAGTCTGGTGATCATTTCTTTAGTCGCTCATGCTGTGTATGTCTGGTATTGTCTTGGTGGGACTCCTTTTCTTTCTGCTTTTGGGTCAATGCAAATGTGATGAGTAGACATCAGATGTAATTGTTTCCCTTTTTGGCAGAAGTTCAAAATGAACAAATCTGGCATAAGTCCATCAAACATACAGCAACACTGGTGGACACTGGGATTTGCCATCAATGGCTTTGAATCTTTGGATGACAACGGATGGTTAGAATGCTTCATGTTGTATTGTATCCACTTTTCATGGCTTGTCAATGTGCAATCTCTAAATGCTTAGATTTTGTGGGGTGACAAATGGTTTGCCGTATCCATTTTCATCGTAGGTCACCATGCGTCCATAAATAATTTGGTTCTATGGCGCGACAAGAATGAACAAATGGTTAGCTATACAAGCTTGTTGGTTGTATTCAATTTGTTGCTCAGCGTCGATGTTTTTCAAAGCCAATGCAAATGGATATGGATGATTTTATCGCTCACATTAAATTGCTTTACAAGTTAGACTTGAATTTGACTTGATATGGAGTCTCATCGAGGTCTGGTCTGTTGGAGATGGGAGAATTTCAAGTCTCATCTACAAAAGCAAATCTCTGGAGCTACTTTCGACCACAATATTTGCTCAGTGCATGAATGTAATAATTATATTTCGAGCAGCCACTGAAAGCCTGGTATCCAGTTTGAATTTATAAAGTAAACAAACCCGAATAATTGACTGACAGTAACTCTGAGATCACTTTTTCAAAACTTTAAATGGTTAATTTCAGTGTTATACACTGTTAAATTATCCGTTAAATAAATTTTTGTTCAAGCAGACATAACCCCACTTTTAATTGATAACATGTGTGCATGCGCATGTTGACAATGACAGAACCAAGAAGCACAAACTTCCTTGATTACCTGAAAGCTCATTCAAGGAAAAATTAATCAAAAAAGGACTTAAAAAATGGTGCCTGCCTTCCTTCTTATATCTAGCAACTCATAATATAAGTCAATTAAAGATGAAAATTAATTCAAAAATATAATATAAAATAAGAATATTTTTTGCTGTCCAACAAATAATTATAAATTTTAATTTGTTGTTTGAGCTATGCTGTCAACAATCAGGTATTGGCAACTATAAAAACTATGAACATTCCACAGTAGTTTGCATCTATGCATTTCTATTGTAAATGAAATTAGCTATTATAACATATGGAGTAAAAAGTGCTGAAATAAACCTGAAGTAAAAAATGTGGAACCCTATTGGGGTTCATTTCCTAACTGAAATTTAGATAAAATATGTTCCCTACCTGAAAACATTTCATCATATTCATAATCCAGTAGTGTTCCTCATTATGTTGCTTTTTATTTACTTGTCCCCTCATTTTCATTTTATTGAAGCAGAGGAATGTTTTCACTTGATTCTTCCTTTAAAATTAACAGCTCAAAGTAATTTGCTTGAAGCAGTTATCAGTTATTTTTCCATGCACATGATATAAATCCTTTAAGAGTACCCTACCAATATCAAGTCAGGGGATTAATCCTTGGACTTCGAAAGAAATATTAAAAAATCTTAAATTATCTCTACTTGAAGCAGCTCTTAAGATAATCCTCATTGTTTGGGGGAAATGAGCTTTCATTGTCATGTAAATGAGACAATGGTGTAAAATAAATGTATTTGATGGAACAGTGCTCAGTCAGCAGCAAAGGGTTCAACTGATGATTTCAATTTGTCCTGTTCATTCCACCTCATACAAAGAACCCTGTGTAGCTGTTTTGTGTAAATTACAGGTTAAGCGAAAAGGGAACGAGAAAGCCTGAGCTCTGGGACCAGGGCAGAGTGAATAATTGATAGGTCATGACTTTCACACACACAATCAGGCTTTTTATATAAAACCATTTCTCCCACCAGTAGCCAAATGCAATCCAAACCCCTTGTGAGAACATTAGTGTTTTCCTTTGAAAAGGCTAAAATAAAGTGGTAAAATATTTGGGTGTCCCAAAAGTATGGTTGAGAAGGAATTTCTGCTTTCAAAACTATTCTACTGTATTTAGTATTACTTGCAGATCATGCATACCATCTGCACTACTCTCTTAATTGTTCATATCTATTGATAGCAGTATCGTCACTCACATGTCATACCTTATTTAAATCCATTTATCTCTATTACAAAAGGAAGTGTTTGTGGGTCTTTCTGAGGTGTCCAGATGAATCTGTAGCACACACAGCCATGAAATTTGGCACACAAGTAGTCCTAAAGGTGACTGAATGTCCCTCAAAGCCCGAATTTTAAAATTTAACCTAGAAAATTTCTTAATTAATTTTTTGTGCTGCGTGCGAAGCCCCTCCTCCACTATGACGTATCTGTGCAGATCGATCTGCATGCTAACTTCTAGTGTTTTGAAACTGCAGACCATCCAACGTATTCATTGCAATGAAAACTTAGCAGTAGAGCAGATCCCCAGGTATGACCATTGTCTTCCTGCAAATTTACACAGGCCCAGAGTCATTCTCAACTATGCAAAGTAATTTTTTAGATTGAACAAAATTCATCTCTTCAATAAAAACAACTCACTCACATTGAAATGTAGTGGGTAAAGCCACGCACCGAAGTCGCACGTTAATGCCTTGGAAGGAGACCTCCTAAGTTCGAACCCGGCCGACAGATAATTTTCATTTTTCGCCTCTATATTTTTAAAAATAGTAAATACTCTAATCCTTCCAATTTTTTTGTACTTACCTTATCCTTTTATATTTTGAATTCAACACAATTATCTTTTACAATTTAATTGTTTTTATGCTGCTTTTTCGATTCTGAAACTCTGGTTTCTCTGTATTGTCCCTGTTTTGTACCACCAATGAAAAGCAAACTGAAGCTCCACCTCCCTACATGTTCGACCACAAGTGCCAAGTTCCTACTGTCAAGAAATTTTCTGCAACTTAAACATCATTCTGCTTTTATGTTTTATTCAACCGGGAGATAGAGGGCCTTCGAACCAGATGCTTCCCTAAAAATGTTGAAAGATTGAACGTATTCAAAGTGCTCTTCATCAACTTTGTTAATTTTTTTGCATTGCTTTGTTCTGTTTGGGTATTTTCGCAAATAGTATAATGCTTGCATTAATAAATTACATGAAATGAAATAATAGTGTTTATTACTGTTTAATTTGGTTTTGATTTCACTGACATTGTGATTCATTTGGGTTGTTTGTCGGAATCAGTGAGGGGACATAACAAGACATTTTAAAAGTATAGCATATTTAAAGATTGAATAACATTTTTATTTCAGTACTGGTTATTTCATAACTTACTTTTGAATTTGTATAATTTCTGTATTTGTATAATACAAATCTATCGACACTATATGTGACACAGATGAGGCTGTGAACTACACAACAGTTTTTGAACACATTGGAGCCATCAGGAGTACCCTCGCACATATTACAGCTAGAAATTGGGGCACCGATTATGCTTCTCAAAAATCTGCATCCACCTTCACTCTGCAATTCACATCACACTTCACCATGAGCATCAATGAGGCACAAGGACAATTGCTGAAAGTTGTAGGACTCGATCTCATTAAACAGTGTTTCTCCCATGGTCAACTGTATGTGGATTGTTCAAGCGTTGGAAAAGTCGAGAATCTTTACATCCCAGCTCCAAATGGAAGAACATTGAACATAGTGTATCATGAAGCGCTCTAAGCAAGAATCAGTGAGGTGGAAGGAACGAGGCAATATGCCTGTCATGTCGGGTGGTGGGACTAATTCTTAAAATTGTTGTTTTTTCTTTTTAATGTTTTCAGAATCAGTGAGGACATAACAAGAATGATGTCATGGGCAACGCTGTGCTGGTATTGCTAGCAATGAATATATGCATCAATATGCACATTTCATGCCTCCAAATGAAATAAAATTAATCAAATATATAAAGTGGCATTTCTTGATTTTTCCTTGTCTTGCTTCCAATAAAGAGCTGAGCAGAAAGTGCATACTTCAGTCATGTCACAACAATTAGCTTATTAACATTCACTTCAATTGCACCCCATTCACCAAAGTGATTCTCACATTTTCTCTCCTATGCTGATTTCTATTTTCCAAATTTCTCATTGTCTTCTGCCATCAGACTGCTGGAGAATTTCATTAGACCAGCAAGTTCTGTTTTTTAGCAATATTATGCAGCTCTGTAGCTCAAATCAAATATATTTAAAACAAAGTGGGATAATCCATAATTTGAGTCTTTTCATTTCTAACAAGCTCTTTTCTTACTCTTTCTTTTCTTAGTCCTACCTATATAGCTCCTCTTAGCATATTATGCTCTTTCCTCTCTTCCCAAAGCATTATCAAGGGGAATAAGTATTTTTGTTGTTTTGTAATTGAATTGAAAAGTACTTAAAAAAGCAACTGCAGCAACTTTAACTTTATAAAAACAGTCGAGAAACTGTGACTAATATTATTGTAAATGCAATACCAAGCAAATTATAAATGTTATACATACTTTCATTTGTGCATTCTCATGAATTATTACATAGTATATGTGCTTTTAAATGCATCAAAAGTTTCAACATTATTATTAGCCATGGAATGACAAAAATATGTATCTAAAGATAACCTTACAAAAGGTAAGATGTTAGTTTAAATTTTCAGATAATATTTTAAACAAATAGTTACCTATTCTTCCCATTACCATCTGAGCTACATCTTTAATTTCATTATATTCATGCAACTTATCTATATACCACTGTAATTGCTCCTCGTTATAACCACTGAAAACAAAGTAAATAAAACTCTGAAACAGTTCATATCAGCAATGTGGCTCAATGAAGTAACAAAATTGAAATGTGTAATTTAAAGTAATGGTTAAAATTTTAAAGTAACTGGGTCTATAATAATGAATCATTTAATTAAATTTATTGCTGATAAATTAGCAATAATAAGGAACCATTATAATTAATTCATTCACAATAATGTAAATGAATTAGTGATAGTATAAACTTTATCATCAGCAATAATCTTAGTAATTATTCAAAAAGGAATTAAATTCATTATGGTTCACAAATATTTAGCAATGAAGTAAAGTTAAACTTTTGCAACAAAGTAGAAAAATGTCATGCTATATTTAAAGCATGTTGCATTACTTACAAGGTGAAACTTTGCAGCAATAAAGTAAATGTGCTAAATGTAATGAAATACAGAATGACTACACTGAGTGGCCAAAAAATTAGATACCCTTTATTTGAAAGTAAACCAGTCCGACAGTGACGTAACAACGCAGAGCTGCTTATATAAGGAACGCTCCACTTCGGACGACGTAGTTAACACGGAAGTTAATGTCAAAATGGGTAAGACGAAAGATTTAAGTGACTTTGAATGAGGGATGATCGTCGGTGCAAGAGCTGGTGCCAGCATCTCTGAAACGAGGACTCTTTTAGGATTTTCTCGCCCAACAGTATCTCGGGTGTTTAGAGAGTGGCAGTTGAGGGAAAAAAATTCAAGCGATAAGGACTATTCTGGTCGAAAAAGGCTGGTGAACGAGAGAGGTGAAAGGAGAGTAGCATGCATAGTCAGCAGCAACAAAAGGGCAACAACACAGCAAATTACAGCTGAATTCAATGCAGGTGCATCACAAAGCATATCCCAACGCACAACAAGACGGACTTTGCAAAGGATGAGCTTTAGCAGCAGACCATCAAGAGTGCCACCGTGCTCGATTGGTCACAAATTGTTTTGAGAAACATCAATCAGAGTTTAGTCTGCTTCCATGGCCAGCTCAGTCCCCTGACCTCAATCCTATTGAGCATTTGTGGGACGAAGTCGAGAGATCACTTCAAAGCTTGGAAACGCCACCATCTAATCTGACCCAACTTAGAGCTGCTATTATGTCAGCATAGGCAAACATTTCTCAGCAACGGTATCAGCATCTTGTTGAGTCCATGCCAAGAAGAATATCAGCTGTGATCAGAGCTAAAGGTGGACCAACTCGTTATTAGAGGGTGTCTCTAATTTTTTGGCCACTCAGTGTATATGCACAATGGTAAATATACTTTACATGGTTAAAATTTTCATGAGGTTATTTGCAACCAAACATTGTATTGAAACATTAGTGACCAAAAATTAAAACCTTTTGTGTTTAAAATGGTTATGAATCTAAAGGAAAGGATAAATTCAGAAAGTTAATCTATAAAACACTCTTACCAATCATTTAATTCTGCTATTTCTTTTTTCAGGTTTTCATTTTTCTGCCATAATTCTAATGTAGAACTTTTTAAATCATCTACAGAGGCATTTTCAATCTCAAAATCTATTTTCTTTACCTGAAAAATATGAAAGAATTTTTAAAAATGTTAAAATAAAATCTTGAATTGCATATGTTGACTGATAATTTTAGCTTTTAAGAAAGTATCATACCATTCATTTCGTACAACAGGATGAAATGACAAAGTAAATGGATCTGTAGTTTTATAAACACATAGAGCAGTTAAACAAATTATAGTGGATCATTGAAATTAATGGTTTCCCATATGAATTTAAGGAACTCTTAAGCTTATGTGTTCTATACCTGTGCCCTGACTACAGGTTACAACAAACCTAACAACTTTTTTGACAGACTACAGAATGTCCAGTTTATGCAGCTGTTATATAATGATAGAACTATAGGCAACATAAACACATCATAAGTAATGGAAAACTTGTAAAAGTAACTTGTATTTGTAAAAATTTTTGAATTGGAGCCATGGAAAACATTTTTTTCTTGTTTTAAACTTTAATTGTTAGTTCAGTTTTAGTCTTTTTCATTCAATGAAGATAATGTTTCTACTTAACCACTTAACGCATTTACCCGTGTCTGACGCGGGCGAAAGTTACCGGCAAATTTGCACAAGCCAGTGTCTCACAAAGGCGCTCTTGTATCTCGCGTTATTTTATTTCTAATGCCCCCACAAGTGAAATTGCAAAAAATAACTTACACTATACCTATATATTCATTTTCTGTCAAAAAAACTCGATCATTTTTTACCAGTTGTTCCGAAAAAAACTCGTGCTTTAAGTGGTTAAACATTCAAATACTAGCAAAAACAGAAGTAAGGTTTTAAGAATTCAAAAAGAAAAATCTTCAGTACAGTAAATTTAACAATAAAAAACATTAAAATTTTCAAATTTGTGAAAATTGCACCAAACAAGGCTAATGTAACCTTGCTCTTTCTTGTTGTATATAATTGATTGCAGTATCCAGTTGACAATAACAATTTGACAGTTAATGGCACAATGGCGGCAAATACACATAAATTATTACCAACTGCCTTTCTGCTTCTTGACAGTGTGATATCGTGGAAGGAATTTTTCAAACACAATTTTTCAAGTCATAAAGGTTCAAAACTGGTGAAAATAAAACTGTCTCACGGCTTTCATATTTCAGATATGATAATGATAATATATGATAATGATAGAAATCCAAGTGTCTGAATTAATTTAAAATTAAAGAATTAATACATGGAACTAGGGATGGGGAAAAAAGAACAACCTGCTCATCTTCACCTGTTCTTCAAAAAGAACAGCCTTCTTCGCTCCTTTTGTAAAGAAAAAACAAAAAAAAACGTTGCATTTTTTTCTATATCGATTTTAATATTATGGAATAAAATTTGAATTTTGTAAAGAAAGTAGTTTCTTTTCTCAAATTTTCCTTTGCTATAACCTGAACCATATACCTTTAGTTAAATTATGCTAAGTTCAAAACACAGCTGTTCATCCTACAGATCTTGACTCAATCTCCTTGATTTGTTGTGTCACTCTGCTATACACACCCATTCTGATCATAAACTGCTCTCTGCTCTGAGGCTACTTTATGTTTGGTTACTGCTTCCTGCTCTCAAACTGTTCCCACGCTACTCTGTTCTCCAACTGCTTTGGTTAGAACTGTTCTCGACTGAACCTGACATCTGACGAATCTGTGAAGACTAGCGTAATAATTGTGAAATTTTAAAATTGTTGGGCATGATATGGAGATAAATTTTTAGCTTCAAACAAATTTAAAAACTTGTTTTAAATATTACTGAGTAAGATTTTATTGTCTAGCTTTCTCTCTAGTCGGTGTTGCCTCTACTCATCATCATCAAGATTTGAATGCTTTTATTTTAAATAGAATTTTACAAAGAAATGGAATGCAAAATTTCAAATGTGCAGACATATTTCACTGTGGAAATGGAGTTTCAGATCAGGTGTCATGCTCTCTATATGTCAGAAAGTGATCTCATTTAAGTCATCTATTACGATTTTAAAGACTTCTCAGAAACAAGCATCTCGCCAAAAAACTAATGAGTTGTGAAAAGCAAAAGTGATTTTTTGACTCATATTTTTCATGTTTCATAACTAACTTGTTTTTTTGACAAATAAACTAATTTTACTTTTCAAGTGGTAATCCCGATATGTGTCTTAAGTGCTAATAATCTTTTAAAGGGCAACTCCCTATTGCTAACAGCTATATTGCTAAGACTTCCAAGTGATTAATACCTAAAAATTTATTATTTCCGATAAGCAAATTTGTTTTTGTCTAAGGCACCACATATCAGTTTGGGAAACTACTTGAGATTATTCCAATTTGGGACGTTATAAGCTGCCACTGGGGACCCAGAGAACTTAAACGTTTTCATAAACACAAATTTTTTCAAATTTATGGATATATTCTGATATACTTTACTTAATTACTAATAGTTTGATGCAACGTGGTCAGATCTGATCCTCGCACTGTAAGACTCAATCAATCGATTAGCAATTCGAAGACTCCAGATCATTTTATCTTGTTTTCTTTCTGTCAAAACTAGAGACCAATCAAAAAGATAGCAGAAGAATCATTTGTATTTTATTTATATATGCATGCCTACCAAGTACAAAGATGACATGTCAACAAAATTCAGACACTGTCTATCGCAAAAACTGCTGGTGCTGTATAGTCTAGGAGGAGGAACAGGGCTTGTGCATTTTGAGTAGTGATATGTTTCAGAACAATGGTGAGCAGAAGAGCATGTTAAAGAACAGTTTTTTTTAAAACAGCAGACTGTTCGTCAAAAAGAACAGTATTTCCTATCTCTAAATGGAACAAAAATGATTTTTTATCAAAAAATAAAAAATCTATTTTGTTTTGAATATAGGATTGCATTTTCAAAACAAAGAAATTCTCAAGAAATAATCGTGTGTTTACTGATCTATTAATTACCCAATGATTGTTCATAATTTGACCCTATTTATTCTAAAGATGTATATTGTTACTACAAATTCTTCAGAAGTTGTCTAAAACCAGAAACAAAAGAAACAAAATGTTGCTACATCCTTAGCTCAGATTCTTCGAAAAGCTGTTAAGGAAAACTAGTTGTTAAAAACATTTTCCCTTGATGCAGAAAGATAATTTTGTGACTGTGACAAGGATTTATTTGTTAAAAAAGGAGATCTAATTTTCGTGGACCTTTTGTAAATTTTCATGAAAAGTTGCCAAACTTTTCAAATTAGTAGTTTTAGAGACAAGTTTGCTTAAAAATATATCTCTAGTTGCCAAGGTTGACAATTAGTTGCAAAAGTCACCTGCCGCAGCCTTAAAATTATCAGCTGAAAAGTCATGAGAAAAATAAACTAACACATTTTCATTCTTTCTTTCTATCAGTGGATGTTACATTTTAAAACCAAAATTTTATTTCTTTTAAATAACATCAAGAATATTTTAATTCGGAAGTTTTCAAGAACATCAAACATACCATTTTATTAATCACAGGACTTTTGAAAGATGTTGATGGAGGCCTCACAAATCTAAAAAAGTAAATAAATTATTATTCAAGTTACTCTAAGAATTTAAAAATATACTGAAATTTAAACTATCTGCACAAAGCACACACGCATTTTGACCCTTTGATAAAGAAACAATAAAATAAAAAATATGCTATTTTATGTGTACTAACAGCAATTTCATGGGATAAACATATTTATTTTTAAAATCACAAAAACGAAATATTTTATGATCAATTTCAAACAAAAGATTTAACAGTTTCCTAATTTATAGGAAATAAAAAAGGAATTTTGATAATACAAGTTATTTTCGAATTCAATTTCATTCACAAGCAACACAAAGGAAGTGTAAAGAACTTATATTTTGAGGAAAATATTCCACAATTATAATTACTTGCGACAGCGAGGCTGGCTGAGTGTGTGTTTGGGAGTAGAAGACTCTTCCATAACAATAAACAAGCAAGCAGAAAATTGTTTTGAAAACTCTTCCAAAAAAAGTTTTTTCAAACTTATGTTCCGAATTTAAAAAACGAGCTTATTCCACTGTTCATTATTTCTTGGAAATTGTGTTATTTCTTGTTTTTTAGCATAAGAAAATTGATTTTGACGGTAAAACCTGCTTCTGAATTTCGCTCCTCTGCGAAAAAATAAATATACTAAATAATCAAAGTACAGTTATTCAGTTCAGGATACACACAGTTAACAATTCACTAAATTCAGTCATTGAATCAAAAATAAATTTTATATAAAACCTGAAAGGCTTCTCTTCGAATCATGCCTTATATTTTTTAACGTGCAACTATTTTCCCAACAAATTGCTATTTAAGAATCATCCCAGCAATATTTTAAAATTGTCCTAAATTATTCAAATTTGCCGGATAAATGGCAATATCTAAATCGTAACCGCGAAGTCCTCATATGACTTTTCGTCCCGGTTTGTAGTTTTGTTATAAAGTTGGTGTTTCATTTTCGTTGATTTTAACTTGTAAACTTAAGTCACTATGTTCAAACAAGATTCCCCATCAATTCAGCAATTGCTGGTCGCTGAAAAGAAGGCTGAAGAACGAGTAAGCCAAGCAAGGAAACGTGAGTTTTCCAAATACTTTTTTTATTTAAGCTTTGATTACTTTCAATTTCACTTATTGATATTTGGTTTTTAGTTAGTGGAAAAATGATTAGGTAATTCAATCAAATTACAAATTGACGAAAACATGTAATTTATGAATTCTGTTCCAAACGATTCAGTTCAGTTTTTCTCATGGATTGTTTGGTGGAGATGCATGATGGCAAATTTTATTATAAATAATAAATGTTAAATGAGGTAAATCAACGATTTCTTATTTCCATCTCTTAAAAATTGTCGGTTTTAGTCCAAGTCTTAGTAATTTAAGCGCATTAAATATAGAGGTTTTGGGTTTAGAAACAGCATTTTATGTTTTTAATTTTAGAAGGAACATATTGTGGTATTTTATAATGCTGTACAGCAGGTTGTCGTGACAAGATAAGAAAATATAAATAATGTAATTGTTCGGCAGTGACAACAGATGGCAACAGTTTGTTGGTTGTACTTGTTAGTCTCGCTCAGTGGAAGTCTCGCGGATCGTATCTTGCACTGGCATCTCGCTGTAAATACTTCATTCTATTTTTCATGTATTAAATAGTAAAGAAAAAACATTTTTTAATCCACAGCAGCATTGTGCATTTTTGTGTCAACTTAATTACATTTTGTCACTTCTTGCCTCTCCACTAGCGTCCTAATGATGAACTTGGCTGCTTACTGTGAAATGTCTTAATAAACATAAGGATTTGTTTCAGAGGTTTTTTTATTGTGTTATTGTAGTGAAAGTGAAGAATTCACGCAACCTAATAATCTGAACAACATCTAACAAGATTAACAGCCAATGTTGAATTGTATAAAACTCCAAAGACTCAATATTTTTTGCTCACGTTTAAGCTTTAGTATGCAATGAAAAAATCTAACTTTATGGGTGTGGTTTTAAAACAGAAAGCTAACAGTCAAGAACATATTTAGTTCTAAATTCTTTTAGGAGGTTTTTGTTTAATTTTCATCCCTCAAATGTGATTGATCCCTCAAAAGTACATACTCTTTCCATCAATTAAAGAAAAATTTAATTTTATGTTAATTCATGTTTTCTCAGAATTTATTTAAATTAATTCTTACTACCAATAGTTTTATATGAACAACTGGAAAAGTATGATAGTTATAATTTTCTTGGTAGTACAAATATGCATATATGAAAATATAAGTGCAGTGCATGCCGTAATACTTAAGTGTATTAGTTTTTCATTATCAATTTACTTTGGGAAATAGTGTATTTAAGAACTTCTCTAAGATTGTCACATTCACTTTCTCATAGGTAAACATTTGCGTTTAAAGCAAGCCAAAGAAGAAGCTGCAGTAGAAATTGAAGCCTTACGTCAAGAAAAAGATAAAGAATTTAAGGAACATGAAGCAAAGGTAAATTTATATTATGAGTTTTAGCCCAAAGAATGGTGAAAGTTATAACTAGTGACTTGACATCTAGCTTGAGAACTTTTAGTTGAACAGAACATGTTATTGACAAAACACTGATGCACTTACTGGTAGGTAGTTCTATTTATTAACTTCAAGTTAGGCCAAATTATGAATATCTAATGGTGTGAAAAACACTATCCTAAATTCAACAAGCTCTATGAGACAGAAGAACTGATAATCTTATTTTTAATATACTATTCTACCTATTTTATAAGTTATATACAAATTTATTAAATCTGAGCTTTCACAAGCTTCAAAATTTGAAACTGCCCAGATGGCCTTAAAAATTTGGCATTTATGCATGTCTCTGGAAGTGTAGACAACCATTGTCATTCTTGAGGGGTCACTTTACAGCAGTACCACTTTCAAACAAACAATCTGCATCATCTTTAAACCCAGTGGTGTAGTCAGGGGGTCGTAAACTTCTTCCATTTTCTGGTAGTTGAAATATGTAAAATGAAATGGCCATTTGTAGTAATGGGTTTATTTCTTTCCAAATTTTTCAAAAGAAAATTCACTAAAGTTCGTTTTTGTTAATAGCGAGTCTCATTTACACAATACACTGGAAAAACCGATGTAGCCAACCTGACTAAACCAGTATAGCAGTCCAGTCTACCATACAGTTTGTAGTTTTGTGTTCATTTCATAGATCATACTTTTTCCAAAAGAGTGTATCTTAGAAGATTTAATGAACAATGCTATCTATTTACATTCAGGCAAAATAGTATTAATAGTGACAAGTAACCTTTAAATCCTTGTATGCAGGTAAACCATTTCAAACATTGAACATGTAAGGAGTGGTCATAAAATGCTCCCAAAAGTGAACATTTTTATTTAGTCCTTTAAAATTGTTCTCACAGGTCCTTAAAAATTTATTAGCATTTAAAATTTCTTAATTTTATTCACCTGAAATTGAAATGCATATAAATCCTGTTATCAGGATATTATCGCTGTATTCAAATTTCCTAGAAATTCACATCATTCATGTTAGAATTAATTATATTGATTAAAAAATCAATATCATTTTGAAGAAATGAGTAGCATATTTTCACATAGGAAATTAATGTTTTGTAGAAAACATGATTTACTACAAATGAATTCCAATGATTTGACTTGCATTTGAAAGCAGTTTGCATGTTTGTGATGCTCTGGAGTTTTAATTAATTCTTCAGAAAATTTTCTTTGATTCATTTGTTCTTTCATTTCAGTTTCTGGGAAGTAAAGAAACTACTGAATTGAAAGTTCAGAGAGATACAGAGAAATCATTGAGCGAATTGGATAAATTTGTGAAGTTAAATAAGCAACTGATCATTACTTATCTTTTGGAGCAAGTGTTAAGTATAAACTGTGAAGTTCATGAAAATTTTAGAGATGGAATTGTGTAATTGCCTCTGAAACTTTACAAATACCCTTATTTACTTAATTCATTTAGCTAGATTTCGGTAATGCAAAAGTGATGATATATGCATTTATCTAATCATGCATTTACTCATTGCCTATTACATAACCTGATCATGTATTCAAGGTTTCAAAATGCCTTAGTGGTGTATTGATATTAACTTTTAACCCAGCACTAAATCTTTCAAATGGTGATTGAAAAATTTTACTTTTGTAGGTTTTTTGTTACTCTGTAGAATCTCATACCCTTATTTAATTAATTTTATATTAATGTAGCTTGAAAAATATTATAAACTTCAATATAGACTTAGCAAACTTACTGTTTCTCATTAGAAAAACGAGTTTAAAAAGTGTTTTAAAATTGCTGGAAAAATATATTTCCTACAGGTTTCTGCTTTATAACCAGTTGTGTGGTTGCAGAACACTTTACTTTTGTCAATTTTTCTTTTGGAAAATTGTAAATATTCCAAAGTAGGTCATGCTTTTCCAACAGATTGTAGCTTTTCCTTATTGTAATAGATGTTATATTTTTATACAAATGTTTGAATCAAATTAAAGTAACTTCTTTACTTATTTTTAAATAAATGTATGCATTTACAATTTCTACTTACATATAAAAGTATTTCTTAAGTATTTTTCTACATGTTTTGATCTTTTAACTTAAATGTTTATGCCTGTAGGATACTGTAGTTAATTTACTGTAGTAGTAAACAATTGTTCTATTGAATAGAATTTTGTGTTTCTGTACCTTTTGTGCATTTCCGTAAGATGTTCATATATCAAATGCAAGAAAAATTATACAGCTGAGCTATATTCAAATGCATTTATTAAAACTGAAACAAATGAAGTTATAAATTCCGTCCAAACTTTTCTGACATTTTGTTGCAATGCATTTATTTTTGTATTTGGATTTATTGTTGTATCTAGTCAAGATTTTATTATATTGTACTTGTAACCACCATGTTCTTAATAAATATATATATTTATTAATTTTCTGTTCTAAATTATTTGAAAAAGTGACACATCTGTATGATAATCATATTTTCCTTGAGAATTACTCAGGTTCGATTCCCCTTGAGTGTATTCTCTCTTGCGTCTGTAAAACTTTCCTTGTGCATGTCCATTATTTGATGTCTGTCTTGTGTTTGGCGCAGCATAAGATGTTCATGGGTTTTGGGTTTTATGACCCTCGTGCCATAAAACCCAAAACCAACCCAAACAGATAAGCAAGCTCATCAATTTTTATGAACATGTGTGATAATTTTAAATTCAAACATGATCTGCAAAAAATGTTAAGCTTTTACATAAGGATGTATGAAGTATTTCAGTGTTCACTTTATTGCTGAAAAATCTTTTTTAAAGTTGGTAATTTTGTAGCATACTCTAGTGTAGGAAGTCTAAATGCAATTTGGGAATCAGTTGTGAAATAAAAATTGACTTATTTGCCAAAGAAATGTGTTCCAGTGGTTTATATTTTGTGTACCTTGCTCCTGTACATAAACTCGAAACTGGTTTGAAACAACATAGTAACACTTGTTAATCAGATTGATTTTATGTACGTTAACTTTTTTAAATTGTAATTATCAAATTTCTTTTAATTGATCTTCTAAGTATTTTATGATATCTAATTTTTGAATAGTCAAGATCTGATTACAAGTGTTGCATGCCATTATGTTACCTACTTAGAGATAGAGTAAATGGAGATGCTGTAAGAAAGCATATTCTCACCAGTTGGGTTTCGTTATGAAGATTCATGTTATTACACTTACTACAAAAAATAAATGCTGCATTTAGATATTGTTAATATATTGGAAGCTAAATAATCTTTTATAACTAATATATACTGTTACTTATGCATCACAAAGAGAAAAGGTTATTTATTGGAGGAATGTGTGTAAAATTGTCTGGAAACATCCCAGTTCTCGTAAAATTATAAATGAAAGTCGGATTATTTTGGGTTATGTGTGACTTGTCATCTTTGAGTATTATGCTGGGCAGACTCCTGAGTATTGTCAGTTCGATTGTATTCAATTTTGTATTATATTAGATTGTGGTGGTATGTTGTTAGTGTTTGATGTACTTACTGGCCAAACCTGACCCTTGTGCCATAAAAATTCAATCCATCGATGTACCTAAAGATTGTTTTTAAATTTACAATATTACTTGTAATAAAGGGTTCACGTGGTGATGTTAATGATTATCTTAACCATTTCAATTAAACCTGTAACTTGCTGATCTATAAGAAATTCTCAATTATAAATTTTACAGAAAACTTTATAAAACAAAATCATGCTTATAATGAAAGGTTCTGAGTTAAGAAATTAAAATTTTACCACTTAACCTGCTATGTCGGGGAAATATAGTACTTAGGATTCCATGCATAAAATGAAGCAGGAATTTAATCAATACTCTTGGCATGTGACCACTTCATGTGATTCTTTAAAGTTTGGCTTGAAAGCTATGAATTTATATATATTTCACAGCCCCAGTGAAAGTAGTTTTCTTACTTGTATATTATCTCCTTGCTATAGAAATACATAAGTGCATATGATGCTTTTGTAATATTCCTTAAAAAATAGCAGTTAAATTAATTACATATTTACATTTCTGCAAAATATAAAAGGAAAATTATGAATGTTTTCCTTCCCTAACATCTCATATATTAGCTTCTCTCATGCCAATGCTTCATAAGTGATAAAAATTTCCAGATATAAGAACCGTTAATTAACCCTTTCAAATGAATGTTTCTCCTCAAAACCACATTTTAAAAATTTGTAGGCGATTTTTTATAGCAGTTTTTGGGTAACCAAGCGATAGGTGCTCTACCATACCACCATCTGTCGACCAATAGCGTAAAATTAGTTCAAATGCATTCAACGGCTAATTGGATAATTATTAATAGAAATTTTATTCCGTACTTTACTAAGTTGATTGAATAGAAGTGTGCTTGAAAGAGTGAAGTGTCAAATGTTTGAAAACTCACTATTTTAAAATAATTAGTCTAGACAACAGATTTGTCACTTGTGTGGTTACATTGATTCATTCCTTTTAAATTTAGTCTAGAGGCCAAAATATACTTTCAGAGAAACATTTTTTAAATTTATATTTTCGGCCAATGAATTGAGATCTACTTTGATCCGAATTGAGATCCAGATCTATAATGGAGCCCAGATCATAATTTGGCAAACAAAAATTGTTTCCAAATTGTCCTTCCCCTCCGAAACGAAATCCTAACTCTATACTTCTGAATCTGAAAATTATAATTTTTTGAACTTTAACAGACTGCACATTACAGTACAAAGGTTTGTCACATTTCCAGGACATCCGTCACCATGATACCAATGATTCCCCTTGTGGGGACCCTGACAAACATTCCTTTGTTGTCATAACCGGAAGTTGAGTTGTACCGGAAGTGACGTCATAACCGGAAGTGGAGTTGAGTTGTGCCGGAAGTGACGTCATACCTAGTGGAGTTGAGTTGTTAGTTTCGTTTTCAATTTTGAGTTGAGTTTAGTTGTTTTCTTCCTGCTTCGAGTGGAGTTGAGTTGTTAGTTTCGGTTTCTCGGATTTCGTCGAATAACACGTGTTTACGTTTTGGACTTGCGAATTTCAGAGGGATTGGATTTAAGGCGAATTTCAGAGCGGTTGGATTTAAGAGCTGATTTTTCTGTAACTCGTAGCGCCATCTATTAGTACTTTTTGAGTAAAAAAATAATAAAATCTTTAAAACATATTTTTAAAACTAAAAGATGTGATATTTTTTGCTGGGATCGAACTGACTACCAAAAAGTACTCGTAGTCGAGTGTTAGTTGGATGAGAATATAACCATTCGGCCACGAATACCTGGTTACTTACCGAAATATAATCAATTTAAATCTGAATACATTAAGTGCGTAATTGGCTGTTAAAATAGTATAGATTGCTCCACCACATCAATAAGTTCGATCAGTTTTTATCTGCGTTTCTGACATAGAAAGGTGAATGTGGTGGAGAATGACGTCATTCCAACGTGTTCAAACGTGGAATCAAACACGTGGTGGAGAATGACGTCAATCTAACGTGTTCAAACGTGGAATCAAACATGTGGTGGAGAATGACGTCAATCTAACGTGTTCAAACGTGGAATCAAACATGTGGTGGAGAATGACGTCATTCCAACGTGTTCAAACGTGGAATCAAACACGTGGTGGAGAATGACGTCAATCTAACGTGTTCAAACGTGGAATCAAACATGTGGTGGAGAATGACGTCAATCTAACGTGTTCAAACGTGAAATCAAACACATGTGGTAGGCAATGAAGTCACTCGAGAGTAGAGTAGAGTTGAGTAGTAAGTTTACCTCCGCGTTTCTGACATGAAAACGTGAATGTGGAGAAGAAAAGTTTTAGTACCGAATCTGGCAATGGTATGTAATAAGGTTATTTGTGGACTCGCAGAATGGCAACACCTGGACCCATTCTAACAGGTCTGACCAGTAAGATTCTTTTGACTGCAAAATATCCCAGAGGAGGACGTGTCGCTGCCCTGAAATCTTGGAAGTGATATCACTTGTATCTTCAAACGTGTTCATTCCTGTTCCTTAGTGCTTTTAGTGGAAAAACATGAAGCGATCATTTCCTTTTGGATATACTTTACCCTTTACAGATCAAAAAGTGAATATGCATTCTGGGGCCGATGTACTTTCATCTCAAGTATCTGATTCATCAATGAATGAACTAGGTCCAAATAGCTTCCATTTGGGTGATACCAAATTTGCTGTTGTCTCTTGCTTCAAGGGAATTATCCGCGTGCATATTCGTCATTATTACAGAGATCAGCAGGGAGTGCTGCAGCCTTCCAGAGAGGGAGTTTCTTTGCTTCCTAAAGTCTGGAAAGCCTTCTACGAAGCAATTCCTAGCTTTCGCTCAAAGAACGCTAGCGATGTTATTATCGTTTCAAGAAGCCTTTTACTCTCCAAAGAAATTCGGGGAAACGAGAAATGTGTGAGTTTTCAAAATATGTTTCAAAAGAAAGACTGTGCTTTTCAACTAACTGCAACGCGCATTCTTCTCTCTGTGAAACAATTGGATCGACTGGAAGCTGTATCGGAGGAAATTACTGAAGCCATTAATGAAGGATTTGTTAATGAATCCCTCGATTATTTTGTGAAAGAAGAATTCGTGAAACGTGGAGCAGGAACCGATGAGAAATATTACGGCGATCCTGATAGATCTGAGAAAGTGAGCGAACTTACCGACAGAGTGGCTAAACATCTAAAAGTACTCATTTCGGAAAAAATAAAGAAAATGATGAATTGTTTTGGATGTGAAAACAACTTTGAAAATCAACTTGGGCATGAATGTATGACTATGAGTTTAAGTGAACGTTACGATCGGTATTTCCTAAACGCTTTATATGAAATCGACTGGAATAGATTCGGAGAAACTTTAACTTCGGAGAATATGTCCTTGAGGTATTTATTCTTTGATTTTGACGTTCTACGTTTTGTAAATACAACAACTCTGTACGAAACAGTACGGAGGCTTTATGTTAATGATAAATCTGATAGTTTTACATGTTAAAGAATATAAATATGTTTTGTATATATATATGTATAATCAATAAATTCTTTGTTTATCTTTCTCAAATGTGTCTCTCTTTATTTTAAAATGTATAAGTACTTATTTTATTACTTTTCTTTTTTTTGTATTTGTATACATACTTTTACTTACTGCAGTGTCATTTGACACATTTAGAATTGTATATTATACCGTCTGTTATTAGAACTAAAAAAATGACAAACAAGTAACATATTTCTGTAAAAGACAAGTTTATTCAAACACAGACATGTACACAAAATAAACATTCCCTTACAAGCTTCCGTGTATTTAACATTTAATAGATTGCAAGTTCACAAATTGAATAGATTTGTAACATTGACATTTTTTTCTCTTTCAAAGATTTTCTGAAAAACTTTCTAGAGATCTTTGACGCGGCTGTTTCTGTTTTGGAGAATGAATTGTAATTTTTCTTTCTCCAGATAGATGTAATTCCATTGTATCATTACACATATTTAAAGAGTAATCATCTATGATTCCATCACTATCACAAATTGTTACATAACCTTTATCGAGTATCATTGTAAGGCCAAATATGAATGCTGAGATTCCCATGAAAATAAGAACAGAAAATGCTCTTCTCTGGATGAGTTCCATTGCTTGAAATGAGACATAGACCTTGATTATAATCAATATATACTGCTTGAAACTTGAAAGCCTCATCTACTTATGGATTTTTATAGCGGGGAAATAACTGATGATTTACAGAGGAAGCCAATTACAGAC
This sequence comes from Meta bourneti, assembly GCA_933210815.1. Lineage (NCBI taxonomy): Eukaryota > Metazoa > Arthropoda > Arachnida > Araneae > Tetragnathidae > Meta > Meta bourneti. Next base: position 56,683,864 of record OW119923.1, read on the forward strand.
TCGTTTTGGGGTTGGGGTAGGCATCACTTCTTTCATTACCCTCACTGCCTTACCGAGTTGTTGAGGTATAGCAAATTTATTTTTTACAAAGGAACTGGGGAAGTTAATTTCCTTAAGTGCATCTTTAAACTGTTCTTGTCCATTCACGTACTTATCCATCTTTCTTTTTCGCACTAAACGGTCTATCAGGTCAACAATATTAGAACTTTTCACTATTTTACCTTTATACACAAATTCTCCATTAGGCATCCAAGAAACAACCTCTTTATTGCGTTTTAAATAAAGAATAATATTTGTAGTTAATCCAATTAAGTTTTTGGGAACGGTCTTGAGCACCATCTCCTCCACATTTAACGTTCTTTCTTTCTCATTCGCAATATCTGTTTCCTTCTCTGGATTATCTGACAGTTCTGAATTAATTGATACAGATGGTGGATTCAATACATTCACGTTAATCCTCCTCTGCAATACTTGATTGTATAACTTAATTTTTTCATCATCATCCATTTTATTAACTAAAATACTTTTCATCTCACAATCTAATTCACTCAGCTGTTCGTCTGAAGGTATATGTCTTGATAATCTCTCCTCTGGAACTAAAATCATTTTCCTTGCATATTGCATGTTTTTACTTGTTAAGTAGAGTAGTCAAGACAGTGAGTGCTGCGGGAATTAAGATATTTAAAAACCCTCCTTTTTGAATAATAATTTTTCGCTTTTTAGTGAGGGTTACTTTTTTATCTGCTAGGTCTCTAAGCGTATGCTTATGACGAGAAAGTTTTTTCTTCTGTTCATCTGTTAAAGGAACATTCCCTTTTAAAGTGTTCAAACAACATTCAGCTATGCAATGGATGCTAGATTTCGGAAGATTTTTTAAAAAGGCTTTCCGACATTTTGTGGGGCATACAGTTAAAAGTCTCATCCGTTGCACGTCTCCTTCTGTTAAAGGCATGATGAACAATGAATTATTTGCAAGTTGGGAGTTTATTTATTTTAACTGATAAACACAAGTTTCTTCTCCTGGAAGGATTTTTGTACGCAGTCGCATACTCTCTTCTGTTTCAGATTTCAAATCTACAAGTAAATAGCTGAAAGGCTTTTTCGTGGCGTCCTCAAACACTTCAAGAAAAAAATGTAAATTTCGAGGGTAGAGTTGTCGACCGAGGTGTATAATTTGACTTACATCACGTCGCGATTTAAATAAAAACATGTAATGACAGTTTAATGAAATTTCTCTGAATTCTTTTCCTTTATGAAACAAATTTTGCGTTACAGTCATCACAGATAAATTCATATGATGAGATCCTTTTGTATACAAGTTTGTTATTCTTTTATCACTGCCACATTCAGAAATTAAATCGTCATATATAAAAAGTGTATTATATCCTAAATATTGCTTAAAGTTTTCGGGTATTCCTTCTACAAAGATGATATTCGGCATCTCATCGTATAACTTTTGATAGATTCCATAAAACCACACTATTTTATCAAGGGTAGGATGAATTATATCTGTGTGGCTGTTTATCAATTTTTTCAAAAAATGCGACTTGCCTGATGATGTAGGTCCACAGACAAGAGCAGTGAAAGGATGCTTTAAAGCGAATGAATTCATGGTTACAAATGACAGAAGTAAAGACTAGGGCGATTACTTATACTTTTTTTTATTGAAATAAAGGTACATGTATATTCGAAATTTTTTTCACAAAGTTATACACACGTATATCATTATTTGTAGACTGTCTATCAAATAATTTAACAGTAAATTCCATAGATCTACTTCTAGATCTTTGATACAAAAAGTATACACAATATTGTCCACAAACAGCAGTTTTAACACTTTGAAGAGGTATGTCGTTGTAGACCACATGCGGAACTTTTTTGAAGTAGTCATGTATGTAGCCCAAAAAATACGAAGGTGGTTGACCGAACGAATCGAAAAACTCTACACTTGTTGGTGATTTCATATAAACAGCTAACCAATGAGTCCCTGGTTTGTGATGAGGATCGGTGTTTAAAATAAATGCAGCCGGAAAGCTCTTAAAATTCTTGGGAATTCGATCACTTGGGAAAACTCCAACAAAATATAAACGTGTGTATGCATCACTTCGTAAAATGTTATTCAATTGTACCACATTCATATCGAAAAATCACACAAAATATTTCTAGACTTCGTAATTTCGATCACGTTTTGAAATTCTGCATATACCAGCACTGAAACAGTTTTCGGTAAAGCGTTTGCAAACTTTATTTCAATGCGAAGATTTCCTTGATGAATTAAATTTAAATGGTTGCCATCACCCAAGTCTGGTGTTAAGTCAAAGGCATATAGCGTGTACCCTTCGGAAAACTCATCTCTGTTAATATAGATACCTTTATTGGATGAGAGTTTTTCACTTCCTAGGAGCAAACTATTGTAAGCACGAATAAATTGGCCGTCGGCATAATTAGGATCCAAGGGTTTGTAGCTGATAGGATTTCCATCTACGTAAACGCCTATGAAATTTACATGGTTATGCTTGAGGTAAAATGGGTTTGTTGGGTAAGTGCCACTAAATGAATCATGATCGACACATGTTACAACTATCCGTTTCGGGAGTTGCCCAGAAAATATGTTATCCTGTGAAAATGAGAAAGAACCTTTCGATACTGAATATAGCTTACACAAAACTCGATCCATTGGATATTTTGCAGATGATTTTTCTAAGGCTTTGGCATGTCCAATTAAAACACCTGGACTGACTTTCACTTTCCGGATGAAAAGGGATGCATGTTCAATAACAACGTCATAATTTGCTTTTTGAGGAGCAATGAGACAAAACTCCGGTTTGCTGCGTATTAACTTTAACTTTAAGTCTACCAAGTTGAGTAATAGACGATCTTGATAAAACAAGTCGCAATGTAAATTTCCAATCATATCTAAAACTTTACTCTTTTCAATCATAGAAGCCCGTTTCTTCAACCCTGCATTTTCACTTGAAGGATCGGTTTCATCAAAGTGTCCTGCTGTATCTTTGTAGAAGCATTCTGAAGTTAGGAAGCTTTTCTTATAATCAGAGCCGTAATTGAGCAAAGTCTCAATGTAAGCTCGGTAAGGGTAAGTGTTACTGGATGATGAAATTAGACGCTCATTCAAACTCACATCGACTTGGGAAAATAACGAGTGAAGAAATAAGTTACATGGAGCAACTTTTTCATTTTCTGGTAAAACTGCATTGTCCTTTACAACTTTAACTTTTACATAGAGTTGGGTTGCTGATAAATCGATGTATTCCTCACCACTACCAGATATGTTGAATTCGATAGGTCCACCATCACGAATATTAGCTATGGGATAAAATTCAGACCACTGCCCTTTTTCAATAGCTGTTTGAGTCGGTGGCATAAGAAATAAGTCCAGTTCAGATTTCACAGAGGGTAGGGAATCATTTCGTATTAAGGCCATGCTAAAGATTATGAGAATATGTCAGGTGCACACAGCTTGCGATACTTCTTTCTAATGATGCGTTTCTTATTTGTGCGTTTCCTTTTATTTCCTCCAACCATTGATTTCACTCGAGTGGATACTTTATCGGTTAAAGTTTTCGTTGCTTCTTTAGCTCGGTCTTTGATAGCTGACTTTACATCTTTACCTTGCAAGTAATCATTTGCAATATCCACCCCAGATCGAAGTGCTTGCTTTCCCAATGCTTTCGCACCTGATTTAAATAAAGGAAAAACCATCCTAAACATGCTTCGAAAAATTCCACCCAAGCCACTTCCTTTCTGCAGAGAGATGCCTTTGTAATATGACAAGCCATTACCTGCTTGCTGAGTATAATAGTCTTCAAATGTTTTGGTGCAACAACGATAAGGTTGATACATTTTGTTCTAGAGATTACAAATATCTCAAGCGAAAATGTAGTTTCACTATCAACTTCCCGCGTTCAAATGAGACGTAACGACCAGTGTGTGTCCTTATAACGATTTCAATCGAGTCAAAATTTTTTCTGGAAACTGATAAATAATGAGGTCTCTCAAATTGTTCTTGAATCATGTCACCATCTCTTCCCTTCACTGTCAGAGTTCGTAAAAGAGGAGCTAAGACCCCACCAACAAATTCAGGCTGAATGATATCGGTGTAAACGTACAGCAAATGTAAATCAACATTAGGATCCGCAACAAAAGGACTCTCAGTGATTACTGTATCTATGCCTCCATTTCCTGGAATAATATTTTCTCCAATCACTTTATTAGGTTCAAAACCTAAGTTTTCAGCTAATCCCTTGGATAATCGCAGTTTTGCTCCGTTAGTGAGCTGCAACACCACCTTTTTTGTGTGTTTGTTATATTTCATTTGAATTTTTATGTGCTTCGGAAATGCATTTAAAATGTCAATCGGAGAATCATAAAATCCGCACGCTATTTTTCCATTCGTTTTTACTCCGTTTCCTAAATCATATTCGAAAGAATTTTCACCATCAATAATGTTATTCCACATTCTGGGATAAATTATTTCAACTAATCCAACTTCCCATTCACCTGAGAGTTCTAGACGTTTGGGGAGTTTCGTGTAGAAGTGAGACATTGTGTTGCCAGGATAAAACTCGATAGAGCTGTCGCTGGGCAGTGTGACGTAGAAACTCATTGTGGGTTATGGAAGCGAAACAAATTTAATGAGCAGACTCAATTTATCGAAAATAAGTCTTTGGAATGAATCCAGGCGTTAAATTTGCGAGGATAACCTCTAAACTTGACAAAGTATTCCAAACGTTTCTTAACTACTCTCTTCTTTAAAATTTTCTCAACATGAAAAGAATGCGATTTTTTAACTTTCTGCAGTTCTTCTGAGTAAAATGTACCAGTGATTATTTCTCCCATTAAATCTTTTATCTTATATACTGGTAGCTTTCTACGTATACAACGCTGAATCGTAAATATTTCCTCGGACCAATTATTTTCATATCCTTTCTCAAATGTTAATTTAGTCTTTGCAACCCTAACGAAGTCTCCAACCTGAAATTTGAATGGAATCTCCTTAACATTAGTTTTATTTACATCTCCATATAAGGTATTCCACACTTGTTTTTGATTTTCAACTGTTACATTAATAGGTTCTTTTTTTATGCTGCGATGGAGTGTATGATTATAACTGTGTACGAGTTGGTCTAAGACATCTATAAATCGATAGGTGTTTTTATTGGTAAAGTATTTCCACATTTTCGTTTTCAAAGTACGATTGAATCTTTCAACAACACTAGCTTTGGTTTCATTATTTGTCGTGAAAAACTTTACTTGGACAGATTTTAAATAAGATTGAAATGATTTATTTGTAAATTCAGTTCCTTGATCTGTTTGTAATTTTTTCGGTTTTCTTTCCTTGAAAATTGACTTAAATGCATTTACAATGCTAGATCCATTTTTCCGTTTCAAAGGTATGACCCATGCATATTTAGAAAAAATATCTATACATGTTAACAGATATCGATAACCATCGTTGTATTTTACAACACTTAACATGTCTACTAAATCCGATTGCCATTGAAAATCGATTCCCCCAACAATAACTCTGTTTCGCAGAAAGTTGCGACGAACGCTTTTATGTAGGGTGTATGCATTCTGACTCTCCAACCATTCTTTGATAGTCTTTTTTGGAACTTTCCCTTTCATTGCTTGATACAAGGCATTTATTCCACCAAAGCTCCCTGGTAAGCTAGGGTCTTCATAATACTGAGCTAACTCGTCTTTACCCATTCAGTCCAGTTACAGAGATGCAACTTCTGTTACTTTACTGATATTTCTACTAGAAATAGTAAAAAAACTCAAACTATACTTCCTTAATTTCATCTACTTTCTATCAAAAAATATATATAAATCTTGTCCAATGGTAGATTATATATATCATGCTTTCAAAATAGTGGTAGAGAAATCAGTTTTCTAATGCAATAACTTTTTCATATCAAATTGCAGATTGTAACCATAACATGAGAAAAATACTTGTTTGTAAGTTTAAATAAAGAGAGAAACATTTTTTTTAAAGAAAAAAAAATCGTTTATTAAATAATCATAATCAGAGCATGTATGTAAACAATAATGTACCCCTCAATACTAAACTGACCCATATGGCCAAGTCATTAATACTTCTTTTTTCTTTTTTTTTTATAAGCATAATTCTATGTTCCTTGACAAAAACACAATGAATTTCTGGGGTAAAGTTAGGGAAAATATTTTTAACATCTAGTATAGTAACACATAGAATTTATATATATATATATATATATATATAAAATACATCTCATATTAATTTTTTTAAATCAAATACAAAAGCAATCAGTACAGCAAAATACGAAAGCATTCAGTACAGCAAAATACGAAAGCGTTCAGTATAGCACAATACGAAAGAATTTAGAGCAAATATACATATATACATTACATCAGACAAGCGAGTAATGCCCCCAAGGTAGCGTATGAATACCATCATCGAGAACGTATCGTTTGGAATCAGTGGAGGAGAGGGCAAGTTTATTTTGGGTTATTGAATACAAAGTATGATGCTTGGATTTGATTAGATTCATCTTTGCATGCTTATTTCGTTTATGTAATAGGCATTTTAGATAGTCATCAAAGTTAATGCTTTGTTCAATTGACTGTTTTTTGATGCCTTTCAGTTTCTTAACTACCTTCCTACCTTCGACTTTGTACGAGTACATTTTTGACCTTAACCCTACGAATTCGGTCATAATACTACCACTATTCTCGTCCTTCATTTTACCTACTATTTTCTTATTTAATTTGGGAATATCATATTTATTGTTTTCTGGGAAATCTGAAGTGTCATAAAGGTCCAAATTTTTTTTAATATCTTCGAAAAAATCATTTGTGCGAATATGATAAATAAAAGAGTCCGTATCAGTATATAATAGTTTTGCTTTTACGTCATATTCATTTTTTATCACATTATAGTGAAAATCAGTCATTAAAGTTTTGGATATGTCCAGTATTGACATACCAATACAGATGGGTTTGTTAAAAATTAGTTTAGTTTTTTGCATATGAATGGCTACTAAATTTTCTGAAAAAATTGTCCTGCGATTAAAATTAGGTTTAGCTATCAATTTTGAAGCGGACTTTTCGTTTGAGCATAACCGAATGTCAACTCTTCGTCGAATATTTTCGATGGTTTTTCCAAATATAGAGTTGTTCATGAGTTTAAAAAAATCTTTTTCAAAAGAGTTTTTAGCTATTGCTCTCATATTTGTATTCAGTTCTATATAAGTTTTTAACCAATCTGTTTCTATAAATTTTATAGCTCTGTTAATTTTTTTTAATTTTAGACCTAAATCCAAATAATGCAAAAGAGATTTATGATGAATAACATACCTCTCCTTGTGAGTGAGCGTTAGTAGTAAGCGATTTTCCTTATACCCAGGAGGAACGGCATTTAGGGCAGCTAATGGATAATCACTATGTAGATCATGGAGTTCCTGTGGATACTCCAAGTCCACATCTAAAATGTATCCATTTTGGTCATCATTACGCAGTGTATCTATATCAATAATGTTGCACCACTCAAATCCTTTGAGAGGTAGTTTCTGGGACATCGCCCAACCATACAAATTATTGGCGTCTAGGTAGAGAAGGTAGCTGGAGGGCTGAGAATCATCATAATTAGACATATATTTATTATTTGCTTTAGCATGTCGATGAGAACATTGAGAAACTCCTCCCCTGATTCCTTGTTCGACAAACATAAGCATGTCATAATCTGTTAAAAGTTCTATTTTCACTCCGGTACTCTTCAACATGGCATCCCAAGATAGTCCTGGAGCGGTATAATACCATGCAGGATCTAGCTTGTAGGATGCCATGCATAGTTTTCGAAAATTTTCGAAAACGTCGCAGAGCAGTAAAACATCAGTTTTAACATATAAGTCCGAATATTCTCCGAGGGTTTTAATGTTGAAAGATTTCCACACATTTTTTGCATGAGCGTAATCACTATCCGTAGTTGCTGTTTTATTTAACACATTATAAAATTTTTCTTGAGATGGAAGTTGTATTTCGGAAAATTTATCCATGGAATCCATGTAATCATACGGGTACACACCCTTTCTTATCATAAGTTTCCAATTTGAAGGAAAATGATTCTTCGTATGGTGAAATTCATGTTGTAGGAGATTATTCGCGAGGGTATCTAAACTACTGGCCATGAATTTCATTGTGTCCAAAAACCTCAAATTAAATTTATTCCCGGTTTTTTTGCTAATCGAGATGTATCTTTCTTCTGTATTCGGAATCACGGTTATGTTTTTAGAGTCCTCCGCTAATTCCCGAATAAAAAGATGCGAGTCATAACCTGCGAGGTTATGGAGAAAAACCGGGATAAAATTTGGCAGTTTGTAGTTGAAATTACATGACGCATGTGCCGGTCCTCGGTAATTCCCAGTCACATGGTCATGATCCCTCACTTTTATGTCTCCAGCTGAGATTGGCTTCTGACAGATGAAGCACACATTTGATTCATGGAGTTTTTTCTGCGACTCATTCAATTCCTTCATCGGCACAAAGTTTGTGTACTTTGACTCGATGATCTGTGCCTCCATCTGAAGGCATTCTATGAATTTCCGCGAAGCATCTTCTCCTCTATAAACTACCGGAGGTTTGGTTTCTCCTCGACCGACTACGTAATAGCAGAAGCTTACAGGCTTGTGCTTTTCGTACACGTTAGTGTATGAGCAATCATCATCAAAAGGAGCACAGGTGGATACTTTTTCAGTCAATGTTTCAAAATCAGCATAAATAACGTAAGGCACGTATTGAGAATGCTTGAAATTATTAAAAAAAACCCACTTCTTCTCTTCAGAAGGCATCTCTATTTTGCAAGGAACATTCATTTTGCAAAGCTCAGAGTGTAAAGTTAAACTATCGTTTGAACTAAAAAAGCTTAAACATCGTCTACAAATGAAATGTCTTCGCTTTCCTTTGGTTAATTGACTTGAAACAAGACGTGAAAGACTAGTAATTGTACAATAATGAGATTTTTCTTTCTCTTTAATAAATAAAAGAGATCAACGTGTTTATTTTTAATTTTGGGTGTGACTACTAATGGAAAAATCATCATATCTTTACAAAAAGAGTAAACGTTAATAGAAATATCATTATTGTTTTTTTCAAATATTTTTATTTCTTCTGGTTTTGTAGGGAAACTTATCCCAGAAAAGTTAAAAGCATCCTTAAAGTTGACATAGTTTGAAACTCTGGATGTATTTTGATCTGCTGGAAATAATGCAGCTAAAATGGCCCAACGAAAACATTCATTGTCTGAATTTCTAACATTTACAACCGCACGTTTTAATTTTATTTCATTTGGTAACTCTATAAAACTAGTTCCTCGTAAAGGTAAATATTTATTACATCGTATTTCCAATTTAACAATAGATTTAAGGGCCCAACCTGAATCCTTCATTTCAAATTCTTCGCTTTCTTTTAAAAATTTTTCTGAAGCAATACTGAAAGCGTAGTCAATTTCATTTATAGATAATAATGCAACATTTTTAGTTTTAAAAGAACACTCTTTGAAAAGTGAGCCTTCCGAGAAACGTTCATAGATACATATAAGTAGAAAATTTACCTTTACTGCATTCTGCTGATGAACAATTTCTGTAATTAGTTCCACAGCTGCGCTCCTCTTTGCCTCCATAAACTCGGAGACATCTAGTATGCCTTGCGGGTTCGAAAGAGTCCAAGTAGAGAGACGATTTCCAAACGCACTCTCTTTCCGTCGCACAGTTCGAGAAGAAGCTCCACTCGTTGATGTCGATGCTTCAGGATTCACTCCACCCGCTGATGTTGATGGTCCAGGATTCACTCCACCCGTTGATGGTCCAGGATTCACATTATTACCCCCTTGAAAGTTTTCACTGCGTCTGGGCCGCTTGCTTTTCTCAGCGTTAGCCTCGCCGGGTTTTTTTCTTTTTGGAGGTTGTTGATGGAGGCTTTTTTTATGTCGCGTAAGTGCGTCAAGTCTTGAAAATGCCTTATTGCACACATCACAACGGAAATCATTGTTTTCGTGTACACTGGCTACGTGTCGCTGAAGGGTTGATTTTCTATTAAAGTTTCGCTCACATAATATGCACGGAAATGACTCCTCGTTATGCACGGAAGAAACATGACGTTCCAAATTAAACTTGGAGCTGTAGGTGTTGCTGCAAAGTCCACAAACGTGTGTATTCATTACATATGGTATACTGGCTTGCAAAGTTCTATGAGAAAAATGAGAATGCGTCCCTCTCTCACACACAGGTTAAGTATAAGAGGCAGGAAAATGAGAAAGCGCTACACACGCTCACAGGATAGAATGAGAATGCGAAACGACTACACGTACTATCTTGAAATACAGGTAGGGGCCAATCCCTTGGAATGCAGGACAAGTACGTACAATGCTTTGGAATGCAGGAGGGTAGATAACAAAAGGCTAGTTTCTGACATGAAAGAGGGGTGTACTCAATGCCTTGGAGTTCAGAAGGGTAGATGACAAAAGGACTGGTTTCAGGACGAATCGGCCTCAGAAAGCATATCCACTTTTTGATCTGTAAAGGGTAAAGTATATCCAAAAGGAAATGATCGCTTCATGTTTTTCCACTAAAAGCACTAAGGAACAGGAATGAACACGTTTGAAGATACAAGTGATATCACTTCCAAGATTTCAGGGCAGCGACACGTCCTCCTCTGGGATATTTTGCAGTCAAAAGAATCTTACTGGTCAGACCTGTTAGAATGGGTCCAGGTGTTGCCATTCTGCGAGTCCACAAATAACCTTATTACATACCATTGCCAGATTCGGTACTAAAACTTTTCTTCTCCACATTCACGTTTTCATGTCAGAAACGCGGAGGTAAACTTACTACTCAACTCTACTCTACTCTCGAGTGACTTCATTGCCTACCACATGTGTTTGATTTCACGTTTGAACACGTTAGATTGACGTCATTCTCCACCACATTCTCCACCACATGTTTGATTCCACGTTTGAACACGTTAGATTGACGTCATTCTCCACCACATTCTCCACCACGTGTTTGATTCCACGTTTGAACACGTTGGAATGACGTCATTCTCCACCACATGTTTGATTCCACGTTTGAACACGTTAGATTGACGTCATTCTCCACCACATGTTTGATTCCACGTTTGAACACGTTAGATTGACGTCATTCTCCACCACATTCTCCACCACGTGTTTGATTCCACGTTTGAACACGTTGGAATGACGTCATTCTCCACCACATTCACCTTTCTATGTCAGAAACGCAGATAAAAACTGATCGAACTTATTGATGTGGTGGAGCAATCTATACTATTTTAACAGCCAATTACGCACTTAATGTATTCAGATTTAAATTGATTATATTTCGGTAAGTAACCAGGTATTCGTGGCCGAATGGTTATATTCTCATCCAACTAACACTCGACTACGAGTACTTTTTGGTAGTCAGTTCGATCCCAGCAAAAAATATCACATCTTTTAGTTTTAAAAATATGTTTTAAAGATTTTATTATTTTTTTACTCAAAAAGTACTAATAGATGGCGCTACGAGTTACAGAAAAATCAGCTCTTAAATCCAACCGCTCTGAAATTCGCCTTAAATCCAATCCCTCTGAAATTCGCAAGTCCAAAACGTAAACACGTGTTATTCGACGAAATCCGAGAAACCGAAACTAACAACTCAACTCCACTCGAAGCAGGAAGAAAACAACTAAACTCAACTCAAAATTGAAAACGAAACTAACAACTCAACTCCACTAGGTATGACGTCACTTCCGGCACAACTCAACTCCACTTCCGGTTATGACGTCACTTCCGGTACAACTCAACTCCACTTCCGGTTATGACGTCACTTCCGGTACAACTCAACTCCACTTCCGATTATGACGTCACTTCCGGTCGTGACGTCACTTCCGGTACAACTCAACTCCACTCGATTTCTCCACCTTCTCCACCACTGATTTAGAACCCGCATTTTCTATCTACTGACCTTATTACCCTTAGTGTAATTTTCTGTTAATAGTAATATCCGATTCTAATTTGCTTGTCTACACTCATTTGGCGACCATTTCTAAGCATTCCCTTGATATCAAGCACACAAAGCAATATGTTTTCCAATGTAAGAAACTTTTGTGATCTTAAAAAAGTAGAAGCCAACGCCTCAGCTGTGGCATAAATTTCAAACATACTTATAAAATAGGTAATGGTAATTAATTAACGTCGTACTAGAGCAGGGGTTTCTAAACTTTTTCACTTGAGGGCCAGATTGAAAAATCCTGCAAGTCAGGCGGGCCAACAACACACAAATATATATAATAATAAGCAATCAAACATTAAAACGTAAAGTAACAGAAATGCAGACCAGCAAAACGCCAAATGGCTAAAAAGTCAAACTACTGGGAAATAAAGATAGTCAAACAGAAAGCAGAACTATCCATGTGTGTGTGTGTGTATATTGAAAAAACCATTGGTTTCTCACCTCCAGCATTTTGAATTGCATTGTATACATGCCCTACTAATCCTGTTTTACTGCCACATACTTTTACCTCCATCTGTGGTAACGCCTTTTAGTTTTGTTAGATCTAATTGAAGTTTAGAAAAAGTGTTTCATTCACCTTAGTAAAGACCGCAAGGCAAACACTCTAATGAGAAGCGGAAAGCGTTATTAAATTGAAGGCGCTCAGTAACGAAAGTCATTTATTAGTATTTGTAATAGTTTATTTTTCATAAAACCGGCTCGAATTACACGGAACCTACCGAGACTTGAATTACCGCGACTCCATTTGAATTATTTTTACGAAATGTTGCATGCTGCATCGACCTGGTTTCCGCTGGCCGGACCATGACCCTTCGCGGGCCGTAGTTTGGAGACCCCTGCACTAGAGCAACACAACGGGCTAATGGCGACGGTCCGGGATCAAACCCGAAAGGGAAAGATTCGAGGACAACACGTAATTTAGAATCACGGCCAGATGACGAGGCAACACCTGAGTTGGCACCCCACTCTCCAAACTTCGCCACAACAACGAGGACATTTGAGGCCACGACAGATTTAACGTGCATCAGCCCCCTTTTCTACACGACGGTCTTTGGTTGGATTCGAATGTTACTTTTCCAATCGCGCTACCGTGGCCTCAATCTTGAAGGGAAAAATCCGTACTGTTATGTTCCTCCCTGGGTGTATTTATCTCTTCTGTGTCAATAAAACTCATTGTGTGTCTATTACTTGATATTATATGTCTTGTCTGGCGCAGCATGGCCAAATGTGGCCCTTGCCCCATAAAATCCCCAAAACAACCAATCAACCGAACTGTTATGAGAGGTAGGTATTTTTTTTAATTAATGTCACAATGGAGCAACATAACTGGCTATTGGTGACGGTCCGGGATCAATCCTAAAGGGAAAGAACCAAGGACAACACCACGTAATTTTGAACCACGGTCAGATAACGAGGCAACACCTGAGCCCTCCGCTCTCCAAACCTCCACACCACGCCAACGTAAGGACATTTGAGGCCATGACAGATTTAACGTGCACCAGCCCCCTTTGTACACGACAGTCTTTGTTTGGATTCGACTCGCAACCCTCCGGTTGCTAATACGTTATTCTTCCAACCGGGCCCTGCATTTTTAGAGAACTCGTGTATCACGTGAGAGTGTTTGGGAAACGAATAAAAATCACCGTTTTCGATCGTCGCAGAAAACCCCTCATACCAAATGGTATGTTGGAAAATAGTTGAATTAACATCACACTGGATCTACACAACGGTCTCTTGACGATTGTCCGGGTTGGTTGTTTTGGCGTAAGGGCCATATTTGGCCAAGCTACTCAAACACAAGGTCAAGTAAAAAATGTCACGAAAGTGAAAAAATGAGCGATGGGGAATAGAGTAGTGGGAATACAAGCAGAAAAAGATCGCTTGGGTATGATGGGAGCGCGACCCCCGTATTTACCATACAGACTTTTCTTTCCCCCATGGAGAAAGAAAAGATCCCGTGAAGCCAGTACACACCTAAAAGAGATATGGCCCTGAGGACGGCGATAGTCAGGGATCAATCCCGAAAGAAAATGTCCAAGAACACCGCAATTTCGAACCATGGTCAGATGACGATATCGCACCTGTGCTGTCCCCCTACTCCCCAAACTTCCATGCGTCGTGTGGAAGTTTGGAGAGTGGGATGCCATCTCCAAATGCCATTCTCAGGTTTTGCTCCAGTTCAACGTTAGTTAACTACCTAACAAAATTACACACCACATCAACCGTGAGGACATTTGAAGCCACGACAGATTTAATGTGCACCAGCCCCCTTAGTTCCTGACGGTCTTTTAGTTGGATTCGAACTCGCAACCCTCCGGTTCCTAGTTCGTTACTCTTCCAACCGGGCCACTACGGTCCTGTAGCCTGGTAGGAAGAGTAACGGTTGGTTGGTTGTTTTGGGGTCTTATTGCACAAAGGCCACATTTGGCCATGCTGCGTCAGACAGACACACAATGAAAGTTTTACTAATACAGAATAGAGACATACAACAAGGGAGGAACGCATCTGACAGGAAATGAACCTGCATCGCTTAGAACTCGAAGGTTGCTAGCCAATGGACATACCCACTGAGCTACGACAGTCCCTGGAAGAGGAACGGACTAGTAACTGGAGGGTTGCGAGTTTGAATCGAAGTAAAGACCGTCGTGTACAAAGGGGGCTGATGTACGTTAAATCTGTCGTGGTCTCAAATGTTCTCACATTGGCGTGGTGTGGAAGTTTTTTAGAGTTGGGTACCAGCCCAGGTGTGACCTCGTCATCTGACCGTGGTTCAAAATTACGTAGTGTGCTCGGTTCTTTCCCTTCGGGTTTTATCCCGGACCGTCACCAATCGCCCGTTGTGTTGCTCCAGTGCGACGTTAATTAAAATATTCATGTTCTTGCAGTAAAAACCCGTTATATTGCTCCAGTGGACGTTAATTAGCTACCTACCTACTTTTTAAAGTAATTATAGTTGGCAACAGACTGGAACAAGGGGCGGCCATATTGGCTTTGAGTTGATTAAAGATCCACAAAGGCGGATAGTTTGTTTAAAAAACATTGTAACGTAACCGCCTGCTTTGCCGAAAAGTATTGTTCTGATTTGTGTCTTAGTATATTACAAGTGGGTTAGTAGCTTTTATTTGTCGAACTATAGTTATTGATTACATATGCTCGTCAATCTTTAATTAGTTTCTATTTCTGACGTTAATGACGAATGAGGAAAACGTTGCATAATTTTTAACGTATGGTGTCCAAAACTTACCAAAATGTCCCAATTATCTTTTATGCTATCCTTTGAGAAGAATTGTACCTAGCTGTATGCTACATGGTTGACACCCTCTAAAAATTTTTCAGTCATATGATTGTGACAGTACCACTTAGCGCGTATTACTGAAGAATGTAAATAATGTTACAGTAGGGCCATATGGAACCTCAACTTTTTTATTTGGTTCTCAATTCTAAAGATTTGCAAATTTCGGTTTCTCAGAACAACACACATCAGTAATCAATCGGTTATTTCATCCTTGTTTATTTGGGAAAAAGTTTCAGACAGAATACTTGTCCAATTTTGATAAAGCATATCTATCTATTAATAATTTTTGTTTTCGTGTTGCATCTTTCTTTTTATTGTGTTTTATTTTGTTTGTTTTAATGTGATTGAATAAAAATATCACAACTTCCTGTTAAGTTTTGGGAGGCTGTTAAAGATTTTTCTTGAAAAGTATTAACCAATTCACTATCCAAATGCTTTTACAAACTGATGACTGGAACTCACCCTTAATCATTAATTTGTAGAAATCGCTTTCTTATAACGACTAACATGAATCTAAAAGTGATCTAGGCTCTTCAATTTACATTATACTAGTTGCAGACTGTGACACCAGGGGCACTAGAGAATTGTGTAACTCTAAATATATTTTCCTATAAGAGGAATGACATATACCACGGGTGAAGAGACTAAATGATCTTAAACATCCTTAAAATACAAAGTCAAAGAAGCAGCAAAAACAATTTATCTTGGGGAGTGAAAAAGTGATTTTAAGTTCACACTTTATAACAAGACTTGTAAAATATTCAATTTTTTTAAATATGATAACATGCTGAATGTCATTGAAAAAGTGCTTCCTACAAAGTATGATGTGTCACTTAGCAAAATTTTAAATTTTCTGTTCCAGAAACACGTATTAGAAGACATTTTTTATTTACAATGCATTTGTCTATTGGTTTTTATCCACTTATGAGATTAATGAAATCGTGTTTTCATTCAAATGTTACCAAATTTTTTCCATGGTGATGGACTTGGTAATTTGTATTAACATTGAATTTCGCAAATGTTTATACAAAATTATAAATTTATATAAAGTTGATGGGGATAATGTAATAAGGGTTTCTAAATTAGATTTAGTCTGTATTGCCTATAAACATATGCTAAAATTAAACAGAAAATTAAGATATTGTAGTTTTATTCTCATGTAAGTTGTAACAAAATTATATTAAAATTGCTCTAGTTCTGTAGATTTCTGGTTTTCATTAATTTAATTATTACAGGTATTGCAATAACCAGTAAAGATGTCTGGAGGTCCATACAATTATTCGTACATCTTTAAGTACATCATTATTGGAGATATGGGTGTTGGTAAATCCTGTTTGTTACACCAATTCACAGAAAAGAAATGTAAGTTCAATTATCTGTTTTAATTTTTATCCAACCTCAAATGAAAACATTGTTAGAGCGGTACAGCTGCAGTCTCTGCCGGGCGCAGTGGCAACGCGTTTTGGTGCGACTTTTGGCGTAGTTATAAGCGACTCATGCTGGCTGATGGTAACCCATTTTTTTCTTGAATTTTCTCCTGGTTAGGGTTCACCTGTTTTTATGGCAACCTTGCCGGCGTCCAGTTCTGTCCAGCATTGGTTGTTCTTTTTAGTTTGGACACGGTGGAGAGCGGGTACTTTTTTTTTCAGGTTATTGCATCAGGTTGTATTTTTCAGGCAGAATGAACAGTATAGATTCACTGTTGGAAATCCGAAAACAAATGGGTTACCCTCACCGGCATGAGTCGCTTATAACTACGCCAAAATTCCATACATTTAATCCATTTTTGAAGTGTTTTTCTAGTCAAAATGTTGTTTCATTCTGATTTACATATTTCATCCATACGTATGCAATATATATTCAATGTTGGAAGATTTCCGTGGCGACATAAAAAGTGCGCCAAAAAAAACCCGCGTTGCCACTGCGCGCGGCAGAGACTGCAGCTGTACCATTAAAGCTTTTGATTTTCACACATATTCATCACTTTACAATTTTATTTTTGTATTTCTCATTAATTTATTTAAATGACAAAACTATTTATGAATGCTTTAATGCTCTACAAAATGTATTAAGTATGCATTTGTAAACATTTGTCCACAAAAACTATTTTCCTGTATTTGCTATAAAAAGTTCATATTGCTGAATTGTTCTATGTCAAATCATAGCTCAGGTGTTAACCTCATCATCTGGCCATGGTTCAAAATTACTAGTTGTTGTCCACTGATCTTATACTTCGGGATTGATCCTGGACCATCGGCAATAGCCCATTGCATTGCTCTGGTGGGACTTAATTAAAACTACGTACCTGTTCATGTCAAATCAACACATTGAATGTTTCATGACATCTTAGTTTTTGATGGAAGTGTATCAAGGGACCTTACCTCTCCTGTTTGACAGTTAAGCCTTAATTATTAAAATTTGTGATGAAAATTGTTGCATCTTGAGATTAATAACTCATTTTCTCAGGAACCGTGTGAGATATAGATCAGTGAAATGTCTCATTTGAAAGCTCCTTTAATGGATTTTAATTTAATTATTAATGGAATTTAATAATTTTTTAATTAAAAAATTTAAAATTTAAATATTTTAAAAATGGCAGTTTTAAAATTCTGTAGAGTTGCAAAATAACTTAGAATAATTATGTAACATCTGAAAGTTTCATGTTGGGATCAGGTCATACAGGGTATAAGGTTCGCATGTATGGAGACAGCTCATGTACAGTACATAGCTTTTCACTAAAGTCCAACTTTAAACAAGTCTAGCTAATTGATAGCTTGGGAAATTATGGTAGAGTTCAATACAAATTTAATTCTATATATTTTTAGCATATAACAGCTAAAAGCATGAGTCAAGTTTACAAGAAAACTATAGTTTTGTTGCTTACCCCAAAAAATTAACACATTATTAGTCAGTATGCTGAATGTGATGGCTACTGTAACTGAAATTTATTGATCTTTTCCATTTTCTAAGAAGTCCTTAACCCTTCTAGCGGCACGCCTGAGTACAGTTCGGTGAGATTTCATTGTAGTGGGCGTCATACCCAAAATATTTTGAGTGAGATGTCTGGGGTCCGTGTTATGTATCAGAATATTTCGAGTCTGCTACTTGCCGTGTGGGAATTTCCTGGGTTGTATTCTAACAGAATTTTCAGAGTGTTTGGTTATGCAGCTTGGAGGGTTAATGACCTCTTGAAATTTCTTTTCATTTTTTGGTGTAACTGGATTCACTTTTCAAATTGCACCAGTAGAAGGAATGTAATGAACAGTTTAGAAAGAGATTAGAATTTTCTTGATCAAATTTATATACGAGCTGAAGAAATATAGAAATAGAAAGAACTTTAGAAACTTAAGCAGCGACAAAAATAACTTGGGAAATGAAGCAGACATTTTTAGCTACAGCTCATGGTAGAAGATCATGTAATGTCTAGAGGTGCAGTTCAAAGGGAAGCAGCAAGGACAAGTGTACAAAGGTCATCCTAAAATCCAATCATGGCACCTTTACTACTCTGGATGGGCAAAAACACCTTTCCAGAACTATGCATAATACAAACATTGCACAAGAATAAAAATGAACACACAAAACAGGTGGTACATCGACTCAGATTACGACAATATTTCAGAAACTCAAAACTTAACTTTCAATCCCTCAAGTTAAAGTTAATGTTACCATTTTTATTTGCTCTATTGTCAACTAGTAATCCATTAATATCATGTGGAAAGAAGTTTTATTTTTGTGAATTGAATAGATATGCCCCTTATATCCTGTTAAAGATGGTAGAGATGAACTGTTTTGAGTGAGAATAAAATGAAGTGGAAGTTACATTTCTCCACTAAATAAGACCTTTCTTACACATCAACTCTTGATCTGCTATAGATTCCTTCTGCAGATGCAATTTGCAAAATGAATCTAATTACAAACTCGTTGGGCTTCTCAGAATATAGCAAAGATAAATAAATTTATGTTAGACAGAATTCATGGATTCTGCATATGATCATTCCATGCAAAATGAGCAAATCGGTTGTGACTAACACTGCCGATTTCAATAAAATCAGTTTTTAAATAGATCATGCATAGCAATGAGCAACTAAAATATTAGATTTCAAAAATGTATACTTTGTTATTTATTGACCTAAAGGTTTTAGGTCACATGCAGATTTTGTAGCATTAAAAGTAGCTTGTTTGTGACCCTATATTTTAACAAGTTATTGACACAAATTAAAAAATTTTATATCGTTACATACTTCAGAAAAAGGTCTCTTAGGAGAAGTCATAATATAATTTAATAGCTGTCACTGCTAAATCTTAGATCAACAAAAAAGAAACTGCCAATTTGCTACAAATTTCAAATCATTCTGATATCTGGAAATAGAAAGACAAAACTTATTCTTAATAACGAGCTTTTTAAAACAAACAGTATGGTGTAATTTAGTTAATTTTTTTCTTAGTGAAGAAAAAACATTTGAAAGTAAACACACACAATAGAAAACTGCAATTTTTCATTTTTTTAAATACGTATTTAACTGAAGGATAATTCTAAAAACATCAAAGCTTTTCAACATAAAGACCAAGATGTTTGATATATTCCTGAAATTTTCATTATTGCCTTTTGCTTGTTTTTAACACAAGAACATTTTTGACTAGATGGAAAATTGACTTTTTAATCACCTGATAAGGAAAGTTAAGCTTGGATAACATAAGAATAGAATAATTAGGTACATGCAAAATATCACATGACATTTCTTTTGTTTTTTAATCCAAGAAGGTGTTCCATAAGTGAAATCCTTTAGTTGGTGGAATGTTGATTTCTAGTCTTTTATTTGTTTATCTTCTTAAAAAAAATGTAAATATTATATGTTTTGTAAATATTAAGCATTATTTGACTTATAAATGGAATATTTCATTTTAAGAGTAAAAAGAAAATCCCTATCTTTAAAACTGATGTGGAAGAAATTTTGCCTTTTTGAGAAGCTGCGACAAGATCCATTATGCAAAAACAACTGTTTAAAAGAACTTTTCTGAGCTTACAGATAAAGTCATAACTTATAATTGAGGTTGGGTAGGAAGTTTGAAAAGAATTGTCTTCTAATGAAATGGAAATGTCAGGAGAATGAGTGAATCCAAATTTCAGCTTCAGCAAGTGCTACAAAATTGAACAAGAGTCTCAGATTGAAAGTGAATTTGAAAAGTTAATCAAGTTAATTGCGATGTTTATAATGTGAAAGTTTAAATGTTTGAGTTTTTTCTAATCGCAATTTGATGTTCTGCTTAATCCTTGCAGCAGCTGATCTGTTTCTGGACCTTGCACTGTTAAACCCCAAACTCAATCTAATTCAAGAACTATCGACAGTTACATATAATAATTAGCCAGTAGTGAGTAGTGGCAATAATTTTTGAACTATTGTAAAGCCCATTCAAATGTTTGGCGATGTGATGAAAGTTACAATCGCAAATTTGGCAATGGTCCGATATGTTCAGTGTTACTGATTTTGTTACTTTAGGACTCAAGGGAATCCTGAATTGTTTCTTGTAATATACATATTAAACTATATTCCTCTCAAATATTGTTTTCGTCAGCTTTCTTCATTTAAAATTGCATGCCTATTAAGAGTGGAAAATTGTAATTTTGCCATTTTTTTTGCTGTTTTGAAGGTGAAGGAAATAAGATGATTTCCAAACTTCAGCAGTAATGTTATCATGCCTAATGCTAACTGGTATGAATTTCAACGACTCCTTTAAATTTCTCTTGCCCATAGAAGTATTTTAATTATATCAAAAATTGATAAATTTTCATTTTTTTGCATCTAGTTTTTAGATTAAATGTTAAAATTATTATTTCCAAATAGAGAAAAGAAAAATTTTCAGATGACAAAAATATAAAAAAACATTTGTCTGTTAAATAGTTTTGAGAAACAGATTTTTAAACATTCAACATGTAATGATTTCACAACTGCTCTAAAAAGTTGCAAATCCTTAAAATGCTTGAAACTTCTAAAATATTTAATTTTAAACGAAAAATATTTTGCATTTTATATATATGTGCATAAACTACCCCTGTACCAAATTTCATGAAAATACGTCACCATTCAGCCACAAGTTTTTCTTATTTTTGCTCATTTCACATGGAATGACCCCATATCGACTAATACCGTTTTAATTTTTTAAGGTAAGCAATTAAATCTGGTGTCTTAAACTGAACTCATTTTTTTAGTTGTCATTAAAAAATGTAGTTAAAATCTATTGAACTTCCATAATTTTCAAAACTAAATCACCTAGACTTGTTGGAATATTGCGAAAAGCTGCGTACTTACTGCACATGTGTCTTCAGACATTTGAAATGTATACCTCCTGTATGACCTGATCCCAACTTGAAACTTTCAGAGGTGTGAGATATCACAAAGTAATTGCAAATCTTTTCAGAATTTTAAAATTGGCCTTTTTAATACTTAAATTTTAAAATTTCATTTAATTTTTATGAAATTAATAAAAATTGAAAATGAATTATGTTTTACAATAAATTAATAGTACAGGTAACCCTCCTTATAACACATAGGTTCCTAGAAAATGCCGTGTTGTGTGAAACCATGTTATACGAGACCCAGAGCCAGTACAAAAAGGGAGTTACGTTCCGAAAACCTATCAAAAACAAACATTTTTTAAAATTCCATATAAGCAACTTAATTTTCATTAAAAATATAAATGTATGTATAACACTAAACGGGAAAAAAACAAATATTATTTTTATTTAATGTAACCTTAATTTAATAAATTTCATCCTCATCACTACTCAGTACAATCAAACGAGAACGTTTTTTCTGTTGAACGATATCACCTTCACTTTCTGAACCTTCTTCATTTAGATTTTTTGCACCTTCTATCCTCTTTAAAAATCTGTAATTTTGGTTTGTTTGCTGGTTCTTATAAGGTCATTGTAGATTTCATGGTATGAAGATAGACAATTTTGCAGCTCCCTTTTGAATTTTCGGCTTCTTTCAGCAGAAGGATCTGCATTCCAGAAAAATGATTCAAGATTTTCAGCTAAGCTTAGGCCTTCTAATTTTTTTAATGTTAAATTATTAACTTCACAATCTTTATCAGTGCTATTGTCCTCGGAATCGATTTGATTTCCAACTTTGGATGCCATTTCCATCCGCTTCTTCCACTAATAAGTCTTGAACGTTCTCAATAGCCATATCCACAAAGTCTTCACCTCCGATAGATTTAGCAAGTTCTAATATGCCACCAGTTTCATTTTCTGACGATTCAAGCACGTTTTCTATTTCAACTGAAAATGGCCATATCTTCTTCCAACATGCATTTAACGTTGATGTTTTTAGTTCTTCCTGCGACAAAGATATGTCGATGCAGTGCTTAATTGAAAATTGCTTTTAAGCTTCCATTACATTAATTGATTTCGAATCGGTTCTGTCTAAAGTCCACTGTAATGCTCTTATGTAATAAATTTTAAAGGTATAAATAATACCTTAATTCAATGGTTGGAGCAACGAAGTAGTGTTAGGTGGTAGGAACACTATTTTGACATTGGGATGACTCAAATCTTGTGGGTGACATGGAGCATTATCTAATGATAATAGAGCCTTGAAGCTCAAATTTTTTCGTTTTAAATAATTTTCAATGCTTGGCACAAAACAATTTAAAAACCAATCTTTAAATAAATTTCCAGTCACCCAAGCTCTTGGATTTGCTAAGTGCAAGGGGATTTAAAGATCTATAAACTAGCAAGGGTTTTGTCATAAAGTCCCCCGACGCATTACTGCACAAAAGTAGCGTTATACGATCTTAAGACACCTTAAATCAGAGTGCAGTTTTTTTTTCGATATAAAGGTTCTACTGGGCATTTTTTCCCACCAAAGCCCAGTTTCGTCGGCATTAAAAACTTGATGTGCTGTGTATCTTTGCTCTTCTATAATGTTTTTAATTTTTTCTGGATACGTCCTGGCATCTTCATGATCAGCCAACGCAGTTTCTCCTTGAATTTTTATGCTATGAATTGTAAAGCGCTTTTTGAATTTTTCGAACCAACCTTTACTTGCCACAAAATCTGGATTGACAGAAGATTCTCCATGTTCTCTAAGGTATTTGTAAATTTTAAGTGCTTTTTGCTTAATGATGTTACCATCCAATGGAATTCTTTTTTGACAACTATCATCAATCCAAATGCTGAGTGCCTTTTCCATTTCCTCAATTATTGGCGTCCGGGGACAAACTGGATATTTTGCGGATATCGAAGATCCTGCAGCAACTGCACTTCTTATTTATTTTTTATTTTTCTTAATAGTCCGGACTGTTGCTTCATTTAAATTAAGACTTTTAAATGTGAGATGCTTTTTCACGGGCCTGCCATTCACGGGCCCTAGGCTGCAATCACATTTCACAACAGATCGATACAATACGATGATTTTGCATTGCACTTTATCCTTTTAGATACGGCTGAACTTTCCACAATACTGTATCTCTGAGATGGCAAGTCTCGCCGCGGATGGCGCATAAACTGAATGACGCTTTCCGCTATAACATCGGAATAGAGTTATAAATGAGTGAATTATAATTTATTTATGTATATTTTCATGTAAAGGCACTATAGTTCATTATTCCTTCCCGTCATTATTTTAAGGTAATTTAGTTTTTAAATATGTTAAACAAAAATCATATCCAGTACTGTAGAAGTACAATGTTGTACAAAGGTTTTCACAATTTTCTTATCGTGTTAGAGCGAAACCGTGTTATAGGTTGCAGTGCTATACGAGTGTTCCCATCATTTGTCCTATCGTGTTAGAGCGAAACCATGTTGTAGGAGGGCTACCTGTACTTGAAAAGAAGACATTTCCAGGTCTGTACCTCACATGGTTTATGAGAAAATGACAGTAAACTATCTAAGATGGAGCAATTTTCATTACAAATTTAAATAAAAGAAGCTTAATAACTTTTAAATGGGAGGTAAAAATTAAAAAAAAAAATTGTCCCTTCATAACTAGGTATGGTCACATGAGACCAAGTTCAGTCAAAAACTGAGACGTACTCTAAAATAATTTAAAGTGTATTGATTTGACATGAAATGACTATTTCCGAACTTTCAATCCTTTTTCAAAACATGATTGCAATTTGTCATTTTTCAGTAGTAAAAATTTTGTGGCAGATGTACACGATATACATTAGAATGTGGACTGACTGGAATAATCCATATGTGCTGCTTTGAGGGGCAAACAGGCCGGCATGCTTAAAAGATTTGCATGATTTTTTATTTTTTGCAAAACTCATTTATATTTTATGAAATAGAAGTAAAAACCAATTAAAATTATTTTGATTTTTTTTATAAAATGTTAATTATCTTTTCCATTATATGTATTGTCCAATTTTTTGCAGTTATGGCCGATTGTCCTCATACTATTGGAGTTGAATTCGGTACTAGGATCATTGAAGTTTGTGGTCAAAAGATTAAGCTTCAGATTTGGGATACTGCTGGTCAAGAGCGATTCCGTGCTGTTACCCGTAGTTATTACAGAGGAGCTGCTGGAGCTCTTATGGTCTATGATATAACTAGGTGAGATGTGTTATTTATCCCTTTAGAATAAAAAACTATTCCTAGCACTATTTATGTTGTATGATTTTTCAATATCCCTGTATGATTTTCTGCACTTCACAATTCAACCCATGTGATTTTCTGTTAAAAGCTTTATAACGATCAATAATATCCACACTTAAGTTGTATATAAGTTGGTGTCTATCCAGCAGAGAGGCATCCAGTCAGTAAAAGGGTTACTACAAAATGAAGACCTACATTTGCACATGAATCTGTAATTAGCAACTTAAATTGTTTTATATTGCTTTGAAGTTATGATTGGTTGATTTAATTAATGATTTTTTTAATTAAATTTTACTGGAAATCTTACATTTCGGTTTGGTGATCCATTTGCCACATTCATATAGATATTTAAGATCAAGGGACCATAATCCTGATATGCCTCATCCAGTTTCATTAATACGTGTTTGTATTAATTAGCTAGAATTTGCAAAAAATATAAGGTTATACCTATTGTTTCTGAAAATGGCTTTATTTGTGGTTTGACAGTTGATATTCCCTACAAATAATTTAGTTGCTATGCAACTACTCGTGTATATATATATATATATATATACATATATATATATATATATATATAAAGGCTGAAAAGGTTTTTCAATTTGGTTGTGCTATTGTGCTAAATTGCAAGATTTAGTTGCAGTTCCCAATAGTACATTGGTTTAAGAGCAATAAGATGTTTTTAATATACATACTTTTGTGCCAAAATTAAGATAGAAAGTATAAATTGTAGACTTGAAAACTAATTTATAAATCAGTGAAATTTTGTGGATACACCTCATGCATTCTATGCTTGATACATTTCAGTAGCATTCATTCATCAGAGAACAAGCCACAATTTCTACTTAAAACAGTAAAATCAGATTTCCGAAACAATCACTTTTGCATTTGCATAATTAGTTTGTTTGGTTGTAGAACTTACTGGAAAATTCAAATAATTAAAAAAGCTGTTTTACGTTTTAAATTTTTGTCTATTCATCTATTTTTTGGTCATATATTTCAATGTCATTTCTGTCCACTAAACATTGTCATGTCATTTCATTTAATAATCTTGAAGTTTTGAATGTTAATTGATTGTATATAAAAATATTTTAATGTATAAAATGCCACAGAGTTAAAACTTCATTTGAGTCATGTTTTGAGAAGGCATGTTATATGTGATGTATAATCAGCATACTGAAAATTGATCTAATGTTTGTAAATTGCACATTAGCTGACATTGCCCTTTTTCAATTTTAGGAGGAGTACTTACAACCACCTCAGTAGCTGGCTAACTGACGCACGAAACCTGACAAATCCTAACACGGTGAGAACTTATACTTGTGGTTCTTTGTAAATGTTATTCATTGTGGCTAAAATTTATTTGTAAACAGGAACAAAAAATAGCTACAATAATTTAGTTTACTATTTGAAATAATTATTTTGTGTAATGAGCAGATATTTTTACATTTTTGAATACAATTTTTGGCTTGTCTATACTTAAATTTCCTTTTAGAATTGTATATCTCTTAACTTAATAATATAACCAATCTCCTGTAACTTCAAATAGAATGTAAAGATATTTCTTGTAGGTTATATTTTTAATTGGAAACAAATGTGATCTTGATGCTCAACGTGATGTAACTTTTGAAGAAGCTAAGCAGTTTGCTGAAGAAAATGGCTTGATGTTTGTTGAAGCTAGTGCTAAAACGTGAGTTTTAAATTTTTGCTAAGGAGTTGTGTATATTTTTGCTATGGATGACTTTGTTGTGACGAATCCAATTGTAAGTCATTTTCCAATTAGTTTCAATTTTACAAAGTAGTTTTCCTGTTTCTAGATTTTACATAGAACCTTATAAAAAAAAGTCTTCATGTGCAAATACTACATTGAGAATTTTAAATTCTTAACTCAGTATTTTACTGAGTTTTATGAAAGAAGTTAATGTTTTTAGATAAATATGATTATCTAATGAATAACACCTCTCACTAATTATATAACCTCACACACTTGTGAAATCTGTCTTCACAGTCAAAGCATCTTAATTGTTACTTTTAAACTTTCACTGATGTTATGTTTTAGTTTTCATATTTATTAAATTACACAAAATTTAAATATTTTTCATAAGCTGCACTGAGTGGATATAATATTGATAATATATATATATAATATATTGATTATGTAATATACTTTGTTCTTCCTGTACCAGTGGATTTATTTTTTAACTTGTTTAAATTTGCTAAAAATGTGTGCTTTAAAAGTTTACTATCAAGCACATTGGTCTCTTGGTTTTTTTATTTTGTCATTTATTATTGTAATATTCATTTGATATTTTAATATGCCTGTGTTAATATACCTAAATCTATAAATACCTTAGAAAAAATCATTTTAATTGCTAAAAAGTTTAGATTGTCATATTCTCTGAAGTTTGAAAAGTTTGTTTTAAAACGGACTTTTAATGTTAACATTCATAAAAAATCTAACTGGTATCGGAGTTAATTCAGCACTTGAAGCTTTGATAAACATTCAAATTTTGTTTAATAATTTGATTGAAATCTTGTATATATAGGGTGATTCTACGGTCATGGGACAAACTTCAGGGGGGTGATAGAACGCAACGAAACAAACACTTTTCACCATAGAATGTATGGTCGCTAGAGGACGCTTTCCATTTCGGAACAAACACACGGTCCGATGCAAGTTGGAAAGAAGAGGCATGAAATATGGAAAAAACGCTTTAATGTCAAATAAACACCAATAACTGCTTGACAAAACGAAATAATACAATTAGATTTGCATAAATTAAAGATAAGTACAAGGAACAACGGGTAAGAAAGAAATGACATGTACAAAACGTGAGAAACTTTTCACATGGAAATGAAACGACATGTACAAATATCAATTGGTAAGTACAACGCAAATGCACAATTACAGAAGCTGTTCAAAATGTTGACCACCACACCTGATGCAGGCCTTGCATCACCGACATAACGCTTTTATACAAGCGTTTGACTACGCTCTCTAGCGGCCAACTGCTGTACTTGCGACCATACATTCTATGGGGAAAAGTGTTTTTTATTGTGTTCTATCACCCCCTGAAGTTTGTCCCATGACTAAAATCACCCTGTATAAGAATTTTGGGGCCATTTTATTTGTTTTTACATTTAATTATATTTATGTTTTTCAATGAGAGCTTTGATTTGCAGAGGTGAAAATGTTGAAGAAGCATTTCTGAAAACAGCAATGAAAATATACCAAAACATTCAGGATGGGAGGTAAATGCTCCTTGTATTTATGTTTACAATTTTTTAGTTATTAGGTTACAATGCACATGTTTTCAATAAAGATTTGGAGTAGTTTTTTTCAATGAATAAAGTGATATGATTACTAGTTCCCCTTAGTTGATTCCTCTTGATTAAATACACTCACTGCCAAAAGTTAAGCATGGAGAGGAAAATGTTAATTTCCAGAAGCCAATCTGAATTTGAGAGGTTGCAATTCGCTGCAGAGGTAGATGGAAGTATGCAAATATGTTCTGTAACAGCCAATCATGGTTTCGTATTGAGAAATATGCAAAAAGGAAGTCGTATAAGAAGCCAGCATTGAAGAGGAGTTTTCATGTAAGCTGATAAAAAGTGTTTAGAACTTTCGTGCGATTAGTTTTCAAGACAGACGTGTTTCTATGGCTTCCAGAAGACGAATGGCAGATAGTGAGCGCTGGCATTCTGTGGGACGCCTTAAAGCAGGACAATCAATCACAGATGTTGCTCTTTTCTTTGTCGTTCATCATTCCATCATTTCACGATTATGGAAACAATTCTGAACAAGCCAAACAGTTGTCTGAAGACCTGTGGCCGGTCGCCCAAGGGTTAAGACTCCCGCGGAAGATCGATATATTGCTGTTTTAGCCAAGCGGAATCGAAGAGCGACCTCCACATATGTGACATCTATGGTTGTAACGTCCATTGGTAAGACGATATCTGCCACTACTGTTTGCCGACTGCTACACATGAATGGACTGTACGCCCGGGTACCACGAGTTTGTGTTACTCTATCCGTCCAATCCAGAAGGGCACGATTAAAGTGGTGTCGGCAACATGTGAATTGGACTGTGCCTGATTGGGCCAACGTTATGTTCACAGATGAGTCGAGATTTGCCCTGGAGCCAGATGACAAGCGTGTAAGGATCTGGAGAGAACAAGGCACACGCAATCGGCCCCAGAACATCATGGAGCATCACGCATTCCGAGGTGGAAGCATCGTGGTGTGGGCAGGGATTTCGTTGGGATATCGCACCGACCTGCATATCTATAGACTGGGTTCTGTGACGGCTGTCCAGTATCGGGATGAAGTCGTAGAACCCACTGAGATTGTACACTGCTGCAGTTGGTCCTTCTTTCGTTTTAATGGATGATAATGCGTCCCCATCGAGCCAACATCGTCGACGACTACCTGCAGAGAGGGGATTGCGCGTATGGATTGGCCGGCGTACTCACCCGACTTTAATCCCATTGAAAATCTTTGGGATGCCTTCGACCGTCCTATGTCTGCACGCTTCCCACCCCCAGACAGTAAACTGCTCTACAGGATGAATGGCGATTACTTGACTCTGGGGTGGTTGATCACCTCAGGAAAGAATGGTCACACGCTGTAAACTTTGTATGAGAATGAGGGGTGGTCACATATCCTATTAATGTCAGTTTTGTTTTGGATTTAAACATAATTTTGTTAATGACTCCAATATGACTTCATCTTATAATTTATGAAAATTCAATATTGTTTTCATCTTTGTATGTAATTCTTTGTTTTGTTTCACGCATAAACATATTTGCTACTTTCGTGCCGCATTTCACGTCAATCAAAGCTGTACTTGTAGATTTTTCGCATTTTACCGCTTTGTGCTTAACTTTTGGCAGTGAGTGTATATACACTTAATGGATGACAGTCCTGCTTCCTCTAGGGTTCTGGCAATGGTTTATAATGTTACAGGAGGCTATAGTGGACGATATACAGGCTGGATGGTCAATAAGGAAGCTATTTGGACAGTTTCAGTTCGTCTCACTATCAGCCTACCTCTCGTATTTGTCCTGTGCCAACTAGTCTGTAGTCTTACTGACCCACTGCTTTTAGCACCTTGTCACAGCAGTCTACATCCCAGATGCTGGGCGATGTTGACAAGATTAACCCACTTCTGGCAGTTCGTTTATTTGAGCCCTTTCAAAGTCGTTCAGTTGAGTATATAGGGTGTTAAAATGTGCCATCCAAGCATTCTTGGTTGCAACTGATGGCAATTCAATGGCAAAATCAAATCTGAGTATTCCCAGCTGAACTCTTCAATTAGCCTCAGGATGTGCACTTCACATGTGCTAGGCAATGCCTTCGACTTTCATTTGCATACAAACTTTAATCATTTTCATATCTAATACAGAGGATTTTGCATACCAAATTTCATGATTATTGATTTAAGTTTCTAGGTGTTTTGATAATTTCAGTATATTTGTATGTATTAATATAACAGTTGGATGAAATAACTAGAGAAAATCAGATTAAAAACAAGTAATATTGGGCAATCTTAATCACTTTAAAATTTGCAATTATATTTTGTGCTAAATTTTTAAATAAAAAACATCAATAAATAGCAATTATTTTGATCTCAAACTAATAATTTATATGAAATTTCTTATGTTGTATGTAATTGAACTCTCAATTTTATTTTACACTTATTTATCATATTATCTTGTGACTTTACATAGCCTGGATTTAAATGCTGCTGAATCTGGTGTACAGCATAAACCTACTGCTCCAAGAAATGCTCTCAGTAATGACCAGACACCCAATAAAGATGGATGTGCATGTTAACTGTTTTCTAGTGTGCTGCAAAAGGTAAATTCCACTAACATGTTATGCAACATACTTCTATGTTACCATTAGTTTGTAAAAATGTAAATTAAATTTGTAAACTCATGATCAATTTTGAACCACTTTCAGAAATCGTTAAAATGTATTTGCTTTATGCCACATACAGTATAACTCCATTTATCTGTTACTAATGGGGACCCCAGGTCATCTTGATATATGGAATACTCATTAAAATATAAATTTGCAAACTCACTTAAAAAATATTGTCTGTTTTGCACAAGAACGTATCTAGTCAGAAAGACTGCCTGTCTGTTGCCATAGAAACAAGACTTAGCCTGTGCAAGATACTACATGAAAGGAAGAATGGTGTAAAGTTTTAAGTGATGCATTCTTACGATGATTCCACAAAATATTTTGGTAACAATTTTGTGCTAGAAATAAACCACTTTTTACAAAACATAATTTTTAAGGAAAAACCACATCGACTTTTTAATAGGTCTCTGAAATGCATTTTAGACATTGACTCCCTTAGCAATGGCTTATTTCAAACTCAAAGTGATATTCAATTTTCTAATTTATTTTTAATATTGTAGGCTCTACGATTTCGATGATAATTTTTTAGGACTGGAATGTTATTCGGGTGAATAGAAATGTTTCATAAAAAAAACTAAGCTGATTTAAGTGACTTCATGCATCTGTATTTTTATACAAATTGATATTTGAAATTCTTTTGGGCAGGTTGTTGAAAATCATTTCAAAATCTGCACATGACTTTTGTTCACTTTGCAATTCTTGACTGTGAAATAAGAACTTTCTGTTTACTAAATCAGTGATAATATTCAATTAAGTTGTAAATTCTCAAACTTTCAATTCTTACCTTGAAAATGTAAGTTGTGTTTTTGGTTTTTCCTTTACTTCTATAGGAATCAAATTTAAGTCCCTCAATTATTTTTAATCACCTTTTTCAATTACCCAGAACAGGCTTACGAACTGATCACAATATTCATTTATGGAACAATGAGTCTTGTAGTAGATTTGAACACATAAAGATGTTGGATTTGTATAATTCTTATGTGAAACATTAAAAATAATAACTAATAAATTGTAATGCAGAAATCGGAAATGTCAATATCAATCAAATGAAAGAATAAAAGTAACGAGACCCAATGATAATTTTAATTGTTTTAAATTTTCAAAATTTACCATACATATTTTCTAAACTCTTATATTCATTAATGTTGTCACAAAGGCTGATTGCAGATTTTCTTGAATGAGCATAATATTTTTGTAGTTCAATTGTCTGCCGTGATTTGTTACGGCTTTATTATGTATTATCTGCTTAAATGTTAGTTTGAAAAATATAATCATTGAATTGAAATTCTCTATTTCTAAAAATTGTTGAAAATCAATGATCTCATTACTGACAAGGACGGCCAAAGGTAGGCATCTCTGGATTTTGAAATGTTTCTTGAACCTTATAATAAATATTGAAAAGCTTTTGTAACTTCAAGCATTTTTATCTGAAGGTCTTTGAAGACTTAATTTTATATGAACTCTAGAAGGGAATTTGTCAGTAAAGGCATTCAGCTGCTCAGAAATAGTGATGCCTTAATAAAATACTAACATTTTTGCTAAGAATGTTTTCCAAATTAAGTTATGTTTCTTTGAGTTATAGATGTTCTAATAAAAGATAGACTTAAAAGACAATATAATAGTACAAGAGACTTATAAAATATAAAGGTTCGATTCTCTACTTTTTTCTGTGTGTGTGATTAGATTTTTAAGATTATAACTCAAGATTTCTGGAAAGTGAAGAATTGTATAGTATCAAAGTAGTTACTGAATTTAATTATTTAAATATGGTAGTGGTAATTTATGATTAAATTTATATTTATCATGCAAAATATTTAATTTTGTAGTGTTGCATTTCTTATCAAAAATTTGTTTTAAATCTCCAAAATGTGTCGGAAGCTGCTCTAAATTGACCAAATGTCCAAATTATTCAAAACTTGTCAAACTTGTTCCAAATTTTCTATATTGCTGCTCTAAAGACTACATTAACTGTTAATACCCTTGAGTATGTACTATAGGTGTACTAAATAATATTTAAAAAAATTTAGTAAAGATGCAACAAATTCACTAGTGCAATAGTTTGTTTTTGCTTTCTTGTGTAGTGCTAAAATAAAAATCTGTTTTGATATGAATTCTACTGTTTATATCAACAATGTGAATTATGTTATGCTAGAAATGCTTCTGTTGATTCCAATAGTGTTGGAAATTCAAATTTCATATTTAGAAAATAATTAATTTTTTAATACCAAAATTTAAATTTGTTGGTAAGATCTTTAAAGTCTGTTTCATACTTGATTTGCACATTTTGTGTTTTAGCTGTTTCATTTTGTATTTGAGCTACTAGAATAAGGTTTAAGAGACTATTTTTGCTACTAATGCTTCTATTTCACACAAGTGTTTTGGCTGTGGCAGCCCTGCACCTTGAATGAATTCCTTTTCAACCCAGTATGTTCAACAATGAGTGTTAGAACCAACACTGGTTTGCTCCCGAGATTGTGTCATCTTGGGAACAAAGTCAAATTACTGTTGACCCATGTTTCATCGATGTAGACAATGTAGCATCCACTTTTTCTGTGTTCCCTTTCTCTCAGGTAATCCTTTCTCTAATACACAATGCCTCATGGCAATCCTTGAAGGGACGATATTGAATACCTACCATTTTTCTGGAAAAGTTTGTTTTCTGTCTGTTTGTCTTCCAAATGGTAAAGTATTTTCCAGGTATTTCTTTAGCCAGAAAATTTTTGAATGACATCAATTTCGAAAATTTGGCACCAAGCCATGGTAACCATGAAAGAAAAACATCAGAATCAGTGGTTGGTAGATTGTTGGGAAAACTTTTGGCACTAATTTTGAAGAAAAAGTTTAATTGTTTATTTTTTCATAGTTGGTGCCATTTTTGTGTAAAATATCGCCAAGTTCTAATTGCTGCCAAGCATAACAGTAGAGCAGGATTACTTTTTCTCTGGAATTGCTTCCGGAAGCCCAATTTGGTGCAATTGTAGCTAATTTGGCACTTTTAATTATTTACATACATTTAGGCCTTTTTCATCTCTTGAGAGTTGTGCATCGATTTTCATGTAAAAATCTTCCAAATTTTTCTTGGATATTAGCAGGTTTGCAAAACCTTATCTGACTCATACAAGTAATGTGTGATTTATAGGAGTTCTCGTCATGTGGTTTTACTGTATTCACTTTCTAACAAGGTGTTTATGAAATAATTTGATCCCTAAAGAACCAAAAAATGTCCCATACATAAATATATTACATAAAATTTTGATTATTTGTATTTTACATGTATTTAACTATTCTGTTTTCCTTTTCAGATATCAAGCATTCATTGAGACTGTTGATTTAATAATTGTATGTGCTGCATCTACAATTTTGTAGCCCTGGTGGTTTGATATTACCAATTCTTGATCCATCATTGCAGCTATAGTTTTTCACGTTGAAAGAGTCTTGGACATCTCATTTTGGGCATGATAGATTTTGTGATTGATTCAGAGGAACAGGCTGTATATTGTAAACAATTAGAACCTGCACTTGTTCATTAAATAGAATTTTTACCCATTCCTCTACCCCTTCATTCTGTTAGTAAAAATGTATTATTCCTTCCCAGAGTCATCTTAATTATGATGTTTGGAATAGTCTATTTTATTGTCTTTCTTTCAATTTCTGTCATATCTTTAAATATTTCAGTTTACCAAATCATTTTAATGTACTTAGATTTGGAATATTTACTGTCTGTTGCCAGAAATGTTTCTTTTAACATGTATATCTTTTAAATACATTTTATTGTACTTTAATAAAAAAGTCCTTTCATCCAAGTCTAATAAAATTTACCTTTTCAAATTTTGATCTAGATAAAAAAATTCGATATTGTTTTTGATAAAATTGTTCTTAAAGATAATTTTATTTAGAATTTCAAAACAGAAATTAATTTTGATTAACATTTTTAATTCTTATGTAACTTTTATTTGAGTGTGCAGAGTCAGATCTCATTTAGGTAGTTACTCTTGCTGCTCTTATCCTTTGGGACCACAATGTTACTTATCTCTTGCTGTTATTTGTTTAATAAATGTGTTGTATAATTGTTAATGAATATGGTAGTTTTACATTTTGTTCTTTGTTAATCATCAGAAAAATTTAAAGATAATATCTAATGTGTTGTGTTAAAAATCAGTTTTTTTTTATTATTTGTTAATGCTTTGTTTATGTACAAGCTATTCAGTATTAAAGAAATTTATTTTTGTGGACAAACAAAGTTTATTGTTTATGAGCTCCTGAGATTAACTCATGTTACCAATTTTGTAAAGAAACTTAATGTTTAATTTCAAGAGGAAATACGAACCCTAGAATGAGAATTCCATAGCTCATGTAGTCTAAATTATAGCTGACTCTGCATACACTATCATAACATCTATGTAACTTTAGTGCATTAAAGCTTACCTTTTATTTTTATGCTTTATTCTGCATAATGTATAAAGTACAGCTGTTTGTGTCTATCTATAAAATGGGTTGCTGAGTATACATTTATCACATTGGAATTGTCAGCAAACATTTTTTGGTCCAATCTGTATTTATTCCATGTTTGTCAGATTGTAGATCAAGTTATTTTTAACGCATTTCCTTAGACCATCTGAGGTTTATTTGTGTTTCTACACAATATGTATATTTGTATGAAATGCCAGATTGTAACATGATAAAGCATTGAATTTTCTTATCTTCAAAGTAAAGTGTTATATTTTCCGTGTGTATAAACTTTGTTAGATTCTTACCATATAATTTAAAAGCGAAATAATGTCGAATTTTCGTATTTTTCTGTTGTATTAAATTTATTGTTTTGTGGACAATTCTTTAATATGTTGAAGTGTTTTTATTTTATTCATTTATATATTTCAAATCAGAAAAATGTTTTAAAGATCAAGTGAACCCAAATATAAATTTTCAACTAATGAAATTGTTTCAGGCAAAAACCCTGCATAATACACAACCATCTTCCAATTTTACCCTTTCCCCTTAATGAAATCCATTTGTAAAAACGAAATGCAAGTACGCTATGTGATATATAATATAGTCTCGAATTTATTTCAATTAATTATATTTCCATTGTTTGACTATTTAAAAATTTGACTAATTTCGAAGGGAATATTTTTCTGTACAAATTGTGTATATATAAATGCATGCCATAATTTGTTTCTTTATGAATATATTCATTCTTTTCTCCCTTATAAATATTTGACTGTATGAAGGAAGTGGGTTTCATTACGTGGAGGTGAATGCCGATATTTATCATTTAGTGTAAAAATATTTCGTATGATATTAAAAATTCATAGACAAAAATAAATATTACTTATTTACAGTTTGATTTAAATCTCATTTTGCCTAATTTTGAATACTCATGCTCTTATTAGGGTGATCAATTATTTTTTTATTTAAATTCCATTTGATATGCTCTAATTTTTAATATGTTGAAGCCACAAGTATACTAACATAATGATTATTTTAGAAATACATAAAATATTCCTTAATGCTTAATAGACTTTATGTAATGGTAAGTTAAGTAATATTTTATGTGTAAGGTATCCAAATGCCATTCTTATAGTATTTTCAAGAGAGCTCTTAACTTCTCCCCTGTATTTTTATTTTTGTGATGCTTAAAACATGGAGCCTTCTTTTTTCCTAATCTATTCTTTAAAACACATTCATTAACAGATATCTTCATTTCACAATCGCTGCTTGTTGGAAGTGATTTAGTTAACTTCAAGTATTGACACTTTCATTGCATATTTGACAGCACTCCAACAAATTAACATTCAAGAAGCAAGGAAAAATAGCCAGTGAGTGCACCAAAAGTGACCTTACATTTTCTTCCAGCTGCATTGTGCAAACTATTGAAACAATTGAAATTGCTTGATTAAGATTAGTTGCTTTGACATGCTTTTTCTCATTCATCTGTCTCAAGGCTGAACTTTATTTTCTGAATTTGTGGTCCATTTTTATGCTGAGCAGTGAAAAGATGAATTTGGGAAACCCTCATTGGGGGAAATAGCTGATGAAAGGATCAGCATATTGCAAACATGTAGAATTTCTTATCTTACGAGATAGAACTATTTAGGTACTCGGGTTATCTATTCCAAAAATTTGTTCTATGCATTTTTATAATTTTTCACCATTTCCATTATTTTAAATTTTATAAGTAATTAAATCTTGAAGATCAAATTACTATTCTCGGAAAATAAATCATCTCAAATTTTAGAGTTGAATCAATAAGGATACAAATATTTGAATAGATTTAAATGATCATTTTTAGATTTCAACGAACAAAATTACTTCTATTTGGTTTGCTGCACAAAACATGTAGGTGTATGTACCCTGGCATCAAAACTTAGTTATTTCTTTAAATAAAATGTATTGATTTATTGGTAGGGAAAATATCTGATAACTCACGAAGTCAAGTCAGCATATTTTGATTTAGCCAAGTGAGCAAATTAAAAGATCAGGATAATATTATAGTTTTGCAACTTTCCTATCAGGCAGCAAGCACTTTGTAATTTAAAAAAAATCAGAATTTCTTTTACACTTTGTAATTTTAGAAAATTTCTTATATCATCCCTAAGTGAAGTCCGTAAAATTCATGCTAAACATGTCCTTCGACATCTACAATAGCTCATTGTGTTGCTCCAGTGTGACATTAATTAAAATACCTACCTTCGACATCTACACAATAACCTCGAAATGTACTCTTTGCTTTTTAAGTTAATTACTTTCAATTTTTTTTTCATTAGCTTGTTGATTGTGCCTTGGTACCTTTAGTATAAATACTTAGCACAGTTCATTCATTAAAATAAGAGTGAAATTGCTCTGCATTTGTTTTAAAAACATTCACAGAATATTAACTTTTCGTCAGCTAATTCGACTGCCAGAAAAATCCAGTTATGACTAAATCATCAAATGACCATCACAAATTAGGGTTAGTTTCAATGCCACCTAAAAGAGTAGGTTAGGGCTGAACACGAGTGAATTTGAAACTTGCAAAATGGAAACAACTAAGATTAAAAAATTTTACACTAAATTAAAAGTAATTTATTGCACTTTTTTAATATGCATTCACAATTCTATAACTTATATTTAAGAAATGAAAATTAAAGCTGGACAGTCTAGGCATTCAGGTTGGGGTTTTTATGATATAAGCTACCCAGGCCTACTAATTAGGCTGGTGTGAGGTAGATATCAAGCAAATAAAAGGCAGGATTTTGTTAAGATTATTTTTACTAGATAATAGATATTTTCAATCCACCATATAGGCATTGGTTTCATTAAAAATCTAGAAAATGCTCTTGGTAGTCCGTTGTGTCGCTGCAGAACGACGTTAATTAACTACCTATCTAAATATGTTCGAAATGAAAGTAAAATAGTTTAGAAACCCATTTACTTTTTAGAAGTTTTCAAGAATAATAAACGTTTTTTTAACTATGAGGCAACGGCAAGATTAATATTTCATTTTCTAATTTTATTACAAATTCATTTTATACAAAGTATCTCAAGGCGAGTCCATTTCTTGGCGGTATGTGTATATTTCGACCAACTTTTCAGAAAAGTCATTGATTAAATACATAATGATTTTTAGAATTCTGTTCATAAATCAAACGTATAAAACAAAACCTTTAAAAAAAATTTGATGTACTAGGTTTCGGTTTCCATAACAAGGCAATTAAAGTCCGTAAAACTTTCATTTGTTTTTCAATTATCAAATTACATTCGGATTTCATTGAAAGCTGTACTCAATAGTCAAGAAACATCTAGCTTCTGAATATGTACGTAGTTTCCAATTAGGTACCGGACCTAGGATTATCACGGTTCTAGAAAATTGTAATTAGGCTTGAAAAGTTGAAAGTTTTTGTCTTGAGATTTTGAAGTATAACAGCACAGCCCCGAAAAGAAGCTTTAATCTCCATTGTGCCTTGTTAATTGGACCTTGCTTGGAAGAAAATATTTATCGTTTAAGTAGTTTTAATGAATACTAGGTTTACACAGGATCTCAATTCCCTATCATTAAGGCTTTACGACAAAGTTTAAGTGGCAGAAGATCGAGGTTCTTTAGAGTTGCATCTATTATACAATTTAGCAATCTCAAACATTAGTTGAAGACAGATTTTATTTCTTAAAAACTTAAAATTAACCTGGATTTTATGAAAAATTGTAATCGATTAACTTAGTGTTGTATGTACTGAAGACATTTTAAAACAAGCTGTTATTTCACATGCGGAATGGAATTTTCAAGACAAAAATGTATTTACTTGAAAAGAAATTGATCGTGAATATCGTATCTGATTTGTCAGCTTTTCATAAGGATGGTGGAATTCGGAACTATCGCATTCCTGGTGCAAGAGTGCTACAAGTAAAAAAGTATGGATAGGAAAATTGGCTGCAAAAATACGCTGCAAGGTCATTTTTACAGAAAATGAACACATTACTTAAAGGGTATTTACAATCACTCAAAATCGACTTCTGTAATAACCATCTCACTATCACCTTTTGTAGTTTTGTCTTATACTATAGTACGATATATGTGAAATGGATTGTATGAATGGATAAAGCAAGCATATACGTATTCCGTTCGTAAATTGTAGAAGCTATAAAAGAGTCAAAATTGTGTTTAAAAAACTCAACCTTTAACCAATTCAACGTCGGGTAATTCTGCAAGTATAACAAAATTACTTTGATCAGATGATTATCTTGGAAGGAATGCAGTTGAATTTACGTCGCTCTGGAGCGACACCTGAAGGTCCGGGATCTCTCCCGAAGATGATTATTTTGGAAGGCAGTATAAGATTGAAACACATTTAACGTTGGGAGCTCTGAATTTCAACCCCGCATCTCAGTTTTTATTAAAATAAAAGAATTTTATATGAATTGTGACTTTTAAATTAGTTCCTTTCGTTGGAATTGGTCTCTTGCTTTGTGACCTACAATTTATTCCTTTTATGATAGCCTGAACTTCAGTCTTAGGTAAATACAGGGTGCAACGCAAAGTAAGTGCCCGGCCTTTATTTTCGCAACCGTTGGTCGTAGACATATACTTCCAATTACAAAAATGTTTCAAGTGAAGTAAAAATTCATGTTATGGTATTTTGAAATTTAAAAACTCAATTTTGTAAAAATTACAAAATCTAACTCTTTATACAGTCCCCCGTTCCTTA
Organism: Meta bourneti; assembly: GCA_933210815.1. Taxonomy (NCBI): domain Eukaryota; kingdom Metazoa; phylum Arthropoda; class Arachnida; order Araneae; family Tetragnathidae; genus Meta; species Meta bourneti. The sequence continues at coordinate 56,723,927 of OW119923.1, forward strand.
TAGTGATATTTAGTAAAAGTTTACACTCATCCTAACAAACGTAACACGAAAAGTTTCACTTCTGTGTGACAAAAATTGACCGAGATATTTAATTTCAAAGTTTGGGATTTTTTCAGATTTGTTTTGCCTTTATTGAGGGGTCGGTTAAAATATAACTTAGAATAATTCGAGATTGAAATCAGAGTGCAACGCCCATTTTACGGCGAAAGGGGGGGTTCCCCGACCATAAACGATGGGTACATGTATAGTAAAGTGGACATGCCCGATTCACTGAAAGTGGTCGCAGCGCCCCTAGTGGCGAAACACGGAAGTTTGGAAATCTAACTCCGAAACTAAGCAAGATAGACAAAAGATGTGAATTAGAAAGTTGAAGACCATCGTCGAATTATGTAGAATCTACACCCTGAAAATGAAAAATGAGCAAAAAGAACCGGATAAATGGCAGCAGAATGCAAACTACCATCGGGGCTATAACCCCCATGCTAATCATGATTATGCAAATAGGGTAGTACCGCAGCCACATGCTCGGGATAAAAGACGAGCCATCCAGTAGTGGGCAAACTAGTCCGCGCTGAAATCATGATGGTGTGCTACACATCCGCGTAATATGCCGAAATGATAGTGATTTATGGCGAATGTCAACGAAATGCCAGAGCTGCTGCGAGGTTTTATGGCGAACGTTTTCTTATGGATCGACGTCCATCGCATCGAACTATAGCTACTGTACTTTGTCGTTTCAGAGAGACCGGCGGCTTCACACCACCACCCAGATCAGGCAGACTGACAAGATCGGGCATTCGAGTGACACCGGAGGAAGTGCTGGGATACGCCCTTGCAAATCCACAGCTAAACACGGCGGAAATAAGCGAGGCATGTGGATACACGCGTCAACATATTTGGAGATTGTTACATGCGCATGGTGCGCATCCATACCGTCCGCTACTGGTGAAAGCATTGATGCCAGGTGACGACGCACGAAGATTTGACTTTTGTAATTTCCTGCTCAACGCGTTGCACGACATTCCGTCGTTGTTTTCCGACATACTGTGATGAGTCGCAATTCACACGGGATGGCATCATCAACACCCACAATGTACATTACTGGGCTCTGGACAACTCTCACATGGGATGCACAGCACGACACCAGGTACTCTGGTCAACGAATGTATGGTGCGGTTTATGGGGAACCCAGATTGTTGGACCCATCTTCTACGACGGGACCTTAACGGGCAATCGTTACCTGCACCTGTTACAAGACACGGTACGTGACTGGTATGAACAGCTGCCTCTCCGAGATGCATGTCGTGTGTGGTTCCAACATGATGGTGCCCCTCCACATAAAGCAGCAAACGTTCGTGCGTATCTAGCCACCGAATTCGGCCAACAGATCATCGGATATGGTGGTCGGGTAGAATGGTCACCGCTTTCGCCGTAATTGACTCCCATGAACTTCTACCTCTGGGGTTACGTCAAGAAACAGATCTATGCGACCGAGCCAACCTCTCTGGATGATCTGAAACAGCGTATCAACCTTGCTTGTCGCACAGTTACACCAGCTATGCTCCAACGCGTCCACGATTCAGTACTGTCACGCAATCAATTTTGCATTGCCACCCACCAATGGGAAACATTTTGAGCAGTATTTCCAGTAGATTTCTCCACTTTATGTGTTGTTTTCCGCTGTATGCTTGTCTGTAACTTGTGCGAGTTAGATTTCCAAACTTTCCATGTTTCGCCACTGGGGGCGCTGCGACCGCTTTCAGTGAATCGGGCATGTCCACTTTACTATACATGCACCCATCGTTTATGGTCGGGGAACCCCCCTTTCGCCGTAAAATAGGCGTTGCACTCTGATTTCAATCTCGAATTATTCTAAGTTATATTTTAACCGACCCCTCAATGAAGGCAAAATAAATCTGAATAAATCCCAAACTTTGAAATTAAATATCTCGGTCAATTTTTGTCACACAGAAGTGAAACTTTTTGTGTTACGTTTGTTAGGCTGATTGTAAGCTTTTACTAAATATAACTATAGGGAACGGGGGGCTGTATAAAAAGTTAGATCTTGTAATTTTTACAAAATTGATTTTTTAAATTTCAAAATGTCATAACATAAATGTTTACCTCATTTGAAACATTTTTGTAATTGGAAGTATATGTCTACGACCAACGGTTGCGAAAATAAAGGCAGGGCACGGACTTTGCGTTGCACCCTGTATATTGCACGATATCCAAGCTAAAATTTAATACTTCAAAAGCACCTTATGAATTACACTAATTTATATTTTCTTGGGGGCGAATACTTTTTGAGCCTTAAAAAATACGTGTTTTCATAATTTAAGCAAATATTTTAATAAGCACATCCAGATTTTTTACTCAAAAAATATTTGCAAAAGAATTCTTTTTATTGTTTCAAGGCATTTTGTCCTAATTGGTGTTCATATTAAGAGATATATATTGGTGTTCAAAATTAAGAGAATTTTCACTTTTGGGCGATTATCTCCAGAACTACTGGACATATTTTAATGAAATTAGTTGTACATAGGTTAAAATAATACAAAAACCATACAGTTATGGTACTCGCGCATAATCGTGGTGACTCATCAGCACTGGAAGGTCTAAAACAGAGGTTATAATATCGACACAAAAAATGGGTTAATAGGGGATATGGTCTTTTTTTACAGTTATACAGCTCTCACAATGTGAATTCATACTGGAAATGAGGCAGTTTGAATTCCTGTGTCAGTCGGTCCCACTCCTCAAGTAACGCTGTTTTCAGGTCCTGGATAGTTGTGGGGTAAAGGCAAGTTACAATTGACCTCCCAAGAACGTCCCAGATATGCCCTATAGGTGTGGCTGGTCAATCCATCCGGCGAATATCCTCACTTTTCAGATATTCGTCGACCAGATGAGCTCTATGTGGACGAGCGTTGTCGGGCCGTCATGGTTCTTGGACGACCTTGACCAGGCTTTCTCTCTACGGATCCGGTATCCTTAATCTGTTTCCTTAAGTTGGACACGAAGCTGGACATTGCATTCAAGTCTAGCAATCTGCACTTGCTTCAAATCTCCCGACGATTCGCCACCTCATTCCATGATCCAAACGTGGGTGGTTACTTATTTAAAATTTTTGCTTTTGAATTTCACTGAATGTTGAAAAAAAACCCACAAAATTCGCCGAGGTGTGTGAGCGAACGAAGCGCAGAAATTGTCACGTGCGCTTAGAAAATCTGTTCCTCTAAATACACCGCCCACACGCACGTGTACAGTTACATATTCGACACTAAAGATTTGCGTCTTTGTTTGGAAGCATTAGTTTTACCTTTCGTTCAATACTTTTTGAGAAATTCGACAAAATGCAAATTCTCTTAATTTTGAACACTAGTGTATTGAAGCTACTTAGTATTTGAAAATCTGTACTTTACGAATACTTTTTGCACTCACTGCATACAATAATGAATATAATCGAATTCGAAATATACTTGCAGATTACTTTACAGGCAGTTAAAATATTTTCAGAATTGGAGTGGTAGGTAGTTAGCGTCACGCCGGAACTACACGACGGTCTATTGGCGACCGTCCGAGATTAATCTCTAAGAGAAAGATCCAATCAGAATTGGAGTGATATTGTTTGTATGAAGTACAGCTTTCTTTTAAGCTTTTTAAAATTTTAGTTTGTGAAACTTATCTTAATTTTAATGATTCCAGCATATATAATACATAGAAGGGAAGTGTTTTAAAACTAATGATTAAAAAATAACTTAAATTATGCCGACTAACTTTATTGATCAATCCATTGTTAAAAGAAAATCAAATTTTTCAATTAAGCTTTATATGGATAGAGAAATTTTTCTTTTACTCTGCCAGGCAGTGTGGCTATCTTAGGAAAATTATTTGAAGGACCCTTTTAAGACTCCTTTTGCTTTCTTTAGACGTCTATTGTGTTTTTGAAATATACTTTTTGTGCATATTCACTTCGATATTACCTGTACATTTCTGTCAGTTACCTCTCAAAATTTGGGGATGGAGCTATAAAATTTTGGGGTCCGGAAAGGAGTTCGTTTGTGTAAAGATGGAGGACTTTTTGTTTCATGTTTATTGTTTGCGATGGGTCACGTTGATCTCTTTATGATAAATGGCGGCCATGTTTTTCTGATTATGAGAATGGTTGTGTCATTTGTTTTGTCACTCTATTCAGTTTTTGCTACACGAGGACTAATTATACGGCTTAAAAGGGATTCCGAACCACTACGAATGCCATGATCGATACTCGAACCCAGAGCCTATTGAGCCGATCCTGATTAAGATGAAAATCGAAAAATTGTTTTGATTCAAAATTGAATAAAAGGAAGCCATGAAAAAATAGATATCCACATAATATTAATGCAACCAAACAGCATATAAAAGGTGTTGCTTCACTGGAAAGCCTAAAAAGAAACAATAGAGCAGGGGGTTAAAAGAATAGGCACCAACTCAAACATCCCCTGTAATACACCCAGGTTAAACCTCTAGGAGAGTTGGCACCCCTGTACCTGATAAAAAAGCTATACTACCGATTACATCTAATGGAGTTACTCTCTATGTTCGGCAATACATATTACCTGTATGTTTGTGATAATCAGTAGTCATCCTTCAAGTTGGTGGGGAGCAAGAGATTTGGGACCCCAAGTGTTGGCAGCCCTGTCTGCTAGAATTGTCTATGCCCAGTATATGGAGATGCTTGTTATGTTTGTGTTGAATTGCCTATTAGTGGATAGGATTATTTGTCATTGTTGCATTTTTCAGCGTGACATTTTGTGGAGTATTTAATCTTCTCATTTCTCAAGAATATTACCTATTTCGAAATTTGTATTCTATTATACTCTATTGATCTGTGTATACATGTTTAAATTTAAACGTTAATGTCATTTCTCATAGGTTATTCTCATTGGGGTTTCTCAGATATAAATCCTCCATAATCAAAGAATTGTAAAAATATCAGACTTGAAGTGTTAATAAGTAGTATTAATACTGACTATAAGTTTTAATGTTCGGAACTCGAGACTCTGATGTGAATATCAACTAATTTTAAAGGATAGTTTCTTTGTTTTAACCCAGGCGCATTCATAACTATTGATTACCGCACTACAGTATTTGATTCGTATTGTGCTCAGTGATGGCAACTAACCACGATTCAAATTTTCTTTGTTCTCTTGTTTGCCCGTTAATTTAAATTATAAATCAAAACTGCACTGAATTCAAACATTGCATTCCTTTTATTCGTAATTCAGGTTTCTTAGTATTAAATAATTATGTTGTGTTCTTGGGTATCCTTTCCACAAAACGGTAACTTTTTCTAGTTTGAAAATATTTCCATAATTCGATACTGTTTTATTGAGCCGAATATGCTAGTTTGCAAGTGTACGTCAAAATATGAAAGCATGTTCTAAATGCAATCCACTAGAAAGTATCTTATCTAATGAACATTTGTTGAGAATAAAATAACTCAAGTACTTGAACATAAGTATGCTACATATATCCGAATTAAATTCCATATGTTGGAAACATCCATACACACATTAGTACTTGAATCAATTGGTAAAATTTCAATTCTCAAGCAACATGAGATATTAGCATTTACTCAAGAAAAAGAATCCGATCATATTTTGATCTATACGAGGTCTAGTCGGAATTATTTTTTGTGTTTCTCAATTTCTCTAACTCGAATTGTATATAGAGTTCGTCAGCGTATATTTTTAAATTGTTCTATAAGGAAGCGTAAACAGTATAAATTGTATCAAATTTTTTTAGCTATTATATAAGGTTTTACTTATTTTGTATTCATCTTAAACCACATTGGGATATTTAACGAAGCATTACAACTTTTGAACCTGTTTATGAATTCAAATATGAAGAATTTATCGGATTTTAATAGAAAATCTTTATGGTTTTCAATAAAATTAGAATTTTCACTGTTAAGTCATAGGTATAGTATAAATCTTATTTTCGAAAAGATATGTCATTTGCAAGAGGAAAGTATAGAATTCATTGAAAGGTTTTAGTTAAGTTTATTTTAGTCTTTCACAATTAAAACCTCATTTCTTAAGTCATTCTATTCTATATGTTAAGCCAACCTTAGATTCATATTAATCATTAAATTACTCAAGCAATATTTGTTTGTTTATGTGGCATGTGAATGAAAGAAAATAACAACATTGATATTCACCAATACTATTATTTCTTTGGCCTTCGTTTTACATCAACCAGTGGGTTTTAAAGGAATTGTAAAGATTTGTCCCGTCTTTAATAAGTTACATATGGAGAACCTTTGTAGTTGTTAATGACTGCACGCTGTCCATGGTGGATTTCTGATGAGTACGCATGTCCCTTAACTGAAGCCACTGGAGCATGAGCAACTGCTATTGCTGAGCCTCCGTGATGGATTTCTGATGCATATGCATGTCCCTTAACTGAAGCCACTGGAGCATGAGCAACTGCTACTGCTGGTCCTGCGTGGTGAATTTCAGAAGAATATGCAACTGGATGAGCTACAGAAACTGCTGGGGCAGGTGCAAGAGCCATCGCAGGAGCTGCATGGTGGACTTCTGATGAATAGGCATAGCCTTTATTGACTGGGGCTACTATTGCGGGTGCAACAGCTACTGGGGCAGCATGGTGTACCCGAGAAGAATATCCAACAAATGCTGGCTGAGCAGCATGATGAACCTCAGAAGAGTAAGCATAACCCTTTACGGGAGCATTATGTGCCACTTCAGAAGCATATGAGTAATCCTTGACACCTGGAGCATGGTCTCGTTCCGCATCAGTTGAAGCAGTTTCTCGGGTTATTTCTCTATCTTCTGAAGCGTACGAAACAGCAGATGATGAAAGATCTTCTTGAACTTCTTGAGCTTCTGAAGCTTTTGGAGCTTCTTCTTTGATTGGCTCCTGTTCAATGTTTGGTCTTGCTTTCTCTTCTTCCTGAGTTGAATATGAGAAAGCATTTGCATCTTTGTCTGACTCACTTTCTACTTGACTTGGTGCTGGACCAGAATGGTGAACATCGGATGAGTAGGAGTAACCCTTAACTGCTGGAGAAGCATGGTGAACTTCGGACGAGTAGGCATAACCCTGAATTGCTGGTGCAGCAACTGCTACGGGGGCAGCGTGGTGAACTTCGGATGAGTAAGCATAGCCCTTAACTGCCGGTGCAGCAATTGCTACGGGGGCAGCGTGGTGAACTTCGGATGAGTAAGCATAACCCTTAACTGCTGGTGCAGCAACTGCTACGGGGGCAGCGTGGTGAACTTCGGATGAGTAAGCATAACCCTTAACTGCTGGTGCAGCAACTGCTACGGGGGCAGCATGGTGAACTTCGGATGAGTAAGCATAACCTTTAACTGCTGGTGCAGCCACTGCAACAGGTGCAGCAGCGGCATGATGAACATCGGATGAGTAAGCATAACCTTGAGCAGCAGGGGCAGCGTGGTGAACTTGGGATGAGTAAGCATAACCCTTAACAGCTGGTGCAGCTACAGCAACAGGAGCAGCAACTGCTACTGGGGCAGCGTGGTGAACTTCGGATGAGTAGGCATAGCCCCTAACTGCTGGGGCAGCGACTGCTACTGGGGCAGCGTGGTGAACTTGGGATGAGTAAGCATAACCCTTAACTGCTGGTGCAGCGATTGATACTGGGGCAGCGTGGTGAACTTGGGATGAATAAGCATACCCCTTTGCTGCTGGAGCAGCAACTGCAACTGGGGCAGCATGGTGAACTTCGGATGAGTAGGCATAGCCCCTAACTGCTGGGGCAGCGACTGCTATTGGGGCAGCGACTGCTACTGGGGCAGCGACTGCTACTGGGGCAGCGTGGTGAACTTGGGATGAGTAAGCATAACCCTTAACTGCTGGGGCAGCGACTGCTACCGGGGCAGCGTGGTGAACTTCGGATGAGTAAGCATAACCTTTGACTGCTGGTGCTGCAACTGCAACAGGAGCAGCAGCGGCATGATGAACCTCGGATGAGTAAGCGTAGCCTTTGGCTGCAGGTGCTACTACGGCAACAACAGGTGCGGTATGAGGTACTTGAGATGAGTAAGCTATAGCTGCTGGAGCACCATGATTAACTTCTGAAGAGTAGGCATGTCCTTTGACAGCTACTGCAGGGGCTACAACAGCTGAGTGGTGAGCACCAGAGGAATAGGCGTAACCTTTGTTAACAACAGGAGCGACTGCTACAGGGCCAGCTGCATAAGCTACAGCTGCCGGAGCAGAGTGATGGACTTCCGTAGAATAAGCATGACCCTTCATTGGAGCTGCCAAACGTAAGCTGTTAAAATATGCCGTGTTTGAATCTCCTAAAGGAGCAGCAGAAGCAGCAACTGCTAACAGAACGAAAATTCCCTGAAAAATAAAATGAGTATAAATAAGCATAATCCGTTTATTGATTTATATATTTATTGTTTTAAAATAACATTTCACACAAATTATTCATATTATAGTTTGAGACGTGAGAGAATGATTTGATCTTTGAACGAAACTTTCGTATTATAGTGGGATTTTAATGAAGCGCGATTCTGATTCTGGTTTGAATTACTTGATTCTGAAATAAAAGCATCATATTCTGCAATGCTTGAAAACTCAATATCCAAGTGGGATATTAAATTATTACATCGTATATTTCTTTCGTATTCATTCGAAACAAAATCTTCTGAAAGAATTTTGATTGTTTATTCCTCTATTGCTTGTAATGGAAATAATTTTTTTTTAATTTGCATTTGCATTTGAGAGTGCATTTAAAAAAAAAACTCCATCTTTTATTGCTTTTCCAAATAATGACTAGAGAATGGAATTTAAAAGCCTACGACAGGAAGTGCTTAGAATTGTAGCCATTTCTCATTAGCTATGGATACTAGTTTGCTTGCCATTCGAAGCTAATTCATCTCAAGAAATGCAGAAAATAAATATTTTGTCTTCATGTGCAAAGTAGCAAGGTATACAATAAATATCTAAACTTACGAAAAAAAACTATGATTTCTTTAAATATTTCATGGAGATAAATAAATAAAAATTCTAAATTCAGCATTCATTTGCTTTTTTTACAGAAAAATAAAAGTAAAAATAGGTGGCAATAGCATTAGTCTGCTAGATGCATTCCAATACATATTTTACTGCATATGTGAGAATTTTCAAACAATGGCTTTCTTTCATACTTATTCAACAGTATTAATGAGACCTAATAGTTAACATATATTATGAGTCTTGTGAACAAAACAGTTTTCACAAAACTTCATTCATTTCGCATCTGTTTTATTTCTTAACTCTCCGATCTTCACGGGATTTCCGAGAAGTGAAGAATTGCTTTTAACTACAATACACATAGTGATAACATAACCACGTCTATTGCTTGAAAGAATCCTAGAAAGTTTCTACTGGTCAAGAAGGTCAAAACTGATTAGAAGTCATGCATGGAAGACTACAGGCTGTATGCATGCTAACCCCTCAGAGTCAATTTATAAATACGAAGGAATGGTAGTCAGGAGGGATTCATAAGGTCCCCAAAATTAATCATTTAAAGAAATCCCGCAAGAAAGTTTTAAAAGTATAATTGATAAATTCAAATACTTAAAATAGAAGTATAAAGACAGTTCGTACAAATATGCGCTGCAAATATACGATAAACCAAAAATTTGCTTTGTAAGAGCAAATAAAATAAATTCATTTCTGTGTTAGAAATTGAAAATAAAACTTCGAACCTTTTAAATAACTTTTTAATCCTTATTTTCCAGTTGATTAATTAAAAAAGTATTTTAACTAATGTAACTACTATTTTACTTAAAGAATACAAAAGCTATGAACTTATAATATTTAATTTGTGCACAGATAAAAATAGTAATCAATATTTTCGGGGGTTGGGCTTAGGCCAATAAAGCTTCCCTCAGGCTACGCCACTGATCCGCTGTCAATAAGAAAATTATTTTACTAGGTAACTTATCAGATTCAAAATTATAAAAAGCAAAGCCTTCGCTTCGCGAAAAGTAAGATTTCTATATTTACTGTCGTAAAGCATTTAATTAATAATTTGCTTGCATATATTGTTTGATTTTCCTCAGTATTAGTTGAAATACAAACCGTTACAGTTCAAACACAGAATAAAAATGTTGACTGAAATTTTTAAGATCAAAACATCACTTTTAATCATTTAAATTATGTTAAAAGAAAAATAGCATTAAAGGTCAAACAAAAGAAAAATAATAATAAATTATAAATAGAAGAAAAATAATATTCAAATATAGAACAACTAAAGCAACAAATGTGTTTATAACACATTTTTGATTTTTGAGGGATAACCTAAAAATGTATCGCTATGTACTTTGTGTTAGATATTGTGTGTTACTCTGCAATTATTAATTTAAAAAAATTATCCAAACATATATGATTGGATTTGTTACATATTATCAATTATTATAGTACTATTTCTAGAAACAAGACAGTTGATTAAATAAAATAATTTATATAAACATTTTTATTATTTTAAAAATTAATTATCTCAAAGAAAATTTCGCACGAAACGTAAAAATTTATAATGTAATTAATTTTCATTGGAGTTATTATTTATCGTAAAATGTAAAAACTGAATTAATATATCAGTTTTCCTTACTTAATATTTGGAACAAGTAATTTCAAATGTCTAGGATTAGATGCGTGTCCTAAGTGTTTTCGTGAAAATTGCTAGGAGGGAGTATTAAATGATGAAAACGCACGCACTCATTATAAGTTAGAAAAATGCTAATCAATATTAGTTTTTGTTAATTTGGAAGATATTAGCTGAGATAAATGTTGCAGTAATATTTTTTGGGAATGTTTCTCTTTTCTCATTTCTTTAATTAATTTTAAAATTCAATTCAATTAAAAAAATTCTCAATACGAATACACATTTTATAACTATACTGTAATGTGTTTTCACGGTTAAAAAGGCATTGAAAATTTCAAAGCATAATAGCAATGGATGGAACTTACGGCTCGGATCATGTTGTTATCGGAAGAGGCTCGAAAACGAGAATCCGCATGCAGACCACTGTCCCCCACTGTTTAAATACGACGTCCGAAACCTGGTACAAACGACACCGGGCGCTTGATTTGTTGCATTGGCGTCCATAAATTGGGTCAAGTACAAATGGTTTTTCTTTTCGAAAAACCCCATCTTTTGCAGCTTCCCAAGTGCATCTGATGACTCCAAACCCCACTGCCTCACCCGAGGCATAAAACCGCGCCCAGTTTAATTTTCCAGTTCTTCCTCTGGCCATCGATGGGATTTTTCTTCCTTTTCATTCGACTTGATAGACTTCTTACTGTTGCTTGTGTGTTTGTTTTACTTTTAATCCTGGAGTGTATGCAATGGGGGTAAAGGCAAAGAGTATTTTTGAAAGCGAAAACGTGAGGGCGAAAGTGACGAAAGCAGAGCATTGGTTTCTTCATTGGATAGGGAATGTTTGCGGAAATCAGCGGGAAGTCTGTTAAAAAAAATCTTTTTTCTTGGTGATTCAATCTATAAAAAATGTAAACCAGAGGGTTTACACGGTACTCTAATTGTTTCAGACCAATTTTCCTGTTATAGGAAGGTTTCATAACTTTATGTTGCTCCATGAACACTTCAAAATATTAAATGGTTATAGTGGGTAAATTATCTACTTGTTTTTCGATTGACGGTATGACCTTGGAAGATTTCAATTTAATTTTGGAGTGATCAAAACAGCCCATTATATGAGCGAGTAGTATGCATCCATTAAACTGCTAAGTGTATGTGTAGATTTGAAAACTTTCATATCTAGTATGTTAGTTTGTGTTATTTGAAGTTGCAAGGATGTTCAAAATTCTTCACTCGTGTGATGTGTTCACGAAAGATACTGGATAGCGTCATCTTCGATCTTTTGAGTAACTTCTTAATGATAAGCATTCAATCATACGTTGTTGCGCAACACAAATCAATCGGTAGTTTACTTTATAATATAATTTCTCTAGAATGATGTTGCCCCAATCTGTCACCATTCCATATTCATACATTTAATTATAAACATCTAATCTGAAACAAAACTGATTAAAAATGATAAGCTGGAGCACGAATGAGCATGTATAATATCATATTTCTTTTTAAAACTGGATGAAATATTTAATACTAGCAGACCCACATATAGTATCTGCGCTAAAGCTTCTTAATTGCTTGTATTTATTGGTGGCAGTATCGTTTCCTATCTTATTTAAATCTATAACAAAAATATACATCGAGATATGCCCTTTTCATATGTACAAATGAAATAAACGTACTCGAAAATATAAAAAGGGGATTTTGTTTACATTTTTCAAATGTACTCTTACTGGTATTAATTCCCATTTCCAATAAAGCGCATAGTAAAAAGCTCAGACCTCAGTCATGTTGCCACAAATAGATTCTGAATGTCCACTTCAATTGCATTGTTCAAATATGATTCGATATTTTTTTACCTCTAAACCAGAGGTTCCCAACGTGGGCGGTAGCACCCCCCAGTGGGCGCTGGAGTCTTCCACGGGGGCTGTAGCGGGCCCAGAGGCAAATGGGAGGCGTTAAGGTAATCAAGGGGGGTGGCCGTGGATAAAATACTTTGAAAATGCTGTTTTCATGAAAAAATATTTTACCTATCCCTAAAATTTTCATCTTATTGTTATCGCGTAAATAAGCATTAAAAAAATTAAATTAGTGTAAGGTATATGTATACCTAATTCGGTTTTAGTATTGTCGGTGACAAGTTTTTGCAAGTTGGTAAGCAAAGACGCGATTCACGCAATCAAGCATGTTTCGACAAAAATATGGGAGCGTGTTACGACTTGTTTACAGAGCAAGTGCACAGGCATCGCAAACAAGCGAATGAGTTGATGTGTGCACGACATCAAATCTATAAAAGACATGGATAGCTAGGAATATCTTCTTATTTTTGTGTGCTTCGCCAATAATCCTTATTTGTGAGTGATAAGTGATAGAAGTCATTAGCCATTATACACTGCTGGCCACCCAAATTGCAATACCAAGAAAGACAAGAGATATCACAACAAAATTTATTTTGTAGATAACATGTTGACCAAGTATCAAATGATTAAATTTATAGACTTCTGTGAAGTGTGGTTCCTGCCAAAATCAGTAGCCAGAGTAGCCGCCATTGTTGGAGATCACCGCTGCCACACGCCTCGGCATTGATTCAAAGAGACTTTGGATGTGTTCTTGGGGTACAGCAGACCAAGCAGCTTCCACACGTTGCCAAAGTTGATCTGGTGTGGCAGCTGGGGATGTATTCTGGGTCAATCGTTGAGCAACCATGGACCACATGTTTTCTATCGGCGAAAGATCCGGAGAGCGAGCTGGCCAGGGAAGCAATTCAATCTGGCGATTGACGAAGAACCCTTGGACAATGCGTGCCACGTGTGGTCGCGCATTATCCTGTTGAAATATGGCTGTGGGCAAGCCCTGAAGGTAAGGAAGGACAACTGGCTCCAACACCTCGGAGATGTAGCGTTGGCTGTTTAAAGTACCGGCAATGCGTACTAGAGGAGTGTGAGAGTGATATCCAATACCGCCCCATACCATAATACCCGGTGCAGGACCAGTGTGGCGGTGCATAACGCAGCTGTTCAGCATCCTCTCTCCACGGTGTCTCCAGATTCGAATCCGACCATCGTGGTGTTGCAGACAGAAGCGTGACTCGTCAGTAAAGACAATTTCATTCCATTCTGCCGTCCACATCCTTCTTTCATCGCACCATTGGCGGCGGAAACGTCTGTGGTTCTGCGTCAAGGGTAGACGAAGCAATGGACGTCTTGCGGACAGACCACTCTGCTGTAAACGGCGTCGAATGGTACGCGCAGACACTGGATGATGCGGTACAGACTGAATGTGCTGTGCTATGGTTCGTGATGTGGCTGAGCGATCCGTCACTGCCATACGCACAATATGCCTGTCATCACGTGAAGTGGTGCACTGAGGTGGATGCGATCGAACACGTCGGTCCGTTGTACCCTCCTGCATCCAACGATCACATATCCGCATTACAGTTGTTTGGTTTCGTCCAACACGACTACCGATTTCCCTGAAAGATAATCCACAATCTCGGTAGGCCACTATCCTTCCTCTGTCGAACTCGGATACTTGATCAAAAGATGATCGCTGTTTTCTACGAGGCATAATTGATCGTTTTTTTTGAAAAAACCACAAGAAAGACACAATTGCCGTACTTGAAATCGTCGAAATCTCCAAGCCTTAAATAGCGCTTTGAAGTGGCGCCACAGGCGCGCGTGATGTGCGTCTGCGCTGAAATTCTAATCATTTGCATATCTCACCTCCGCTAATGCATGTTGTAAATTTCATATTATTTGCATGCTTCCTTCAGGGTGTTGCATTTACGGTGGCCAGCAGTGTATTATATCTATAAATCTGTTGAAAAGTTCATTCATTGAAACCGTGGCAAATTTTCTCTTTCAACATGTCTGAATCTACTAAGAAATGCCGGCAGTATAGTATTGAGTATTTGAGAAATATGGATTTACTCACTCTCCTACGAACCAATCATTACCTATGTGTTTAATTTGCCAAAAAGTTTTTTAAATGAAGTCTTCTAGGCTACAAAGAGCATTTGAATAAAATGCATGCTGATAAAAAGGACAAAGAATTATCCTATTTTCAAGGACTGGGAAACAAATATTTAAAACATCCAACTATATTAAACCTTGTTGCTTCGTCTTCTAAACAAGATGATGTACTACGAGCTTCATATAATATTTCATAGTTAATCGCAAAAGCGGGAAAACCACACACAATTGGCGAGGAATTAATCTTGCCGGCAGTAAAAGCAGTAATAAAAACTGTTCGTCATAAGACACCATCAGATATCATCAGGAAAATACCTCTGAGTAATAATTCAGCGCAAAGAATAGATGAAATGGCTAAAGACGTTGAACTATCATTATGCGATTACTTGAAGACTTGCAAATTTTCCATTCAACTCGATGAATCAACTCTACCAAATAACGAAGCACTACTCTTATCATACGTACGATTCATAAAAGAAGAAAAAATTTGTCAAGAGTTATTTGCTAAAAATTTGGAAACCGATACAAAGGGAAAATCGATATTTAATAACATGAACAAATTTTTCAAGAGAGAGAAATTCCTTTTCGTAATATTTTATCAGCTGCTACTGATGATGCTCCAGCAATGACGGGGCGTCATAAGGGTTTCATAACGCATTTGAAACAAGCAGTACCAAATGTACTCGCTGTACATTGTGTTATTCATCGTCAGCATTTGGTTGCAAAAAATCTGAATGAACGCCTGCATACGTTATTAGAGCAATCAATAAGATTAGAAGCAATTCATTGAGTGACAGATTATTTGGCCAACTTTGTAGTGAAAATGATGAAGATTATTATCGCTTGCTGTTGCACACAGAAGTTCGTTGGCTCTCAAAAGGTACTTATCTGAATCGTTTTTACAAGCTATTTGACTCAGTACTAGATTTATTTGAAAACAGAGACGAAAAAATGCGCAAACCTGATTACATCCAAAAGTGACATCGATTGACAGACCTGTTTAAAATATTTGAAGACAATTTTTATGTAAAATGCTGATAGGAAAAGCAAGATGATTATAGTCAAGATATTGTTTTGTATAGAACTAAAATTGTTTTGATTTTGAAGGAATAAACAGTTTAATCGTTTTCTTTACTATTTCTGTACCTTAGATAAAGAACCAATGTCTATTTTACAAATTTTTGGTAACAGCTGATTTAGTAATTTTTATTTCTTTGATTTTTAACTCTCCAAACGTTTCGACGAGGTATCTCGTCCATAATTCGGTCAGTTTTGCTAAGGATGAGATGTCTCGTCGAGACAAAATTGTCCTATTACTCCAAGGTGAATGAAGATTCAAGTAGGAAAAACAAATTGTTCCTCGCCCAGAACTGGTGATAATTTGGTACAGGTTTTTGAACCAGAGGTTGGCCACTACAAGGCAGTTTTTGAAAGGTAAAACCACCAGGAGGGTTGATACATACTTTTGAATGTTTTAATTCATTCATAATGTATTGAAAGGAGAACATTGGCACTTCTATTATAACTTTCATTGCATTGAAGTGATTTGCGAACATAACACAAAATCGGCGAATTTGAACATTGGTCCTTTTTCTACCAAGGTATAGATTTATATTCTAGCTTTTTACTTACCAGTAAACTGGAACAAATAATCAACAATACGCATTTTTACTCTATTTTGCTTTCTAATTTATTTTGTACTACGTTTCCATTAAACACAATTCTGTTCTGTTTGAAAACATATTTTTAAAATTTGGGAATAAAATGATTTACCAAATAATAACTACAATTACACTTGCCAAGTAATATTCCGTATCCATAAGTTGTCCTTGGCAAAACAATATTCAGTTCAACTTGCGCATACATTTCCCCTATTTTATCAAACAATTATACTTGCTATTTTTAACCATGAATAGTGAGTTTCAAGAAAATTCTTGTGATTTCATAAGTATTTAAAAAGCCTTTATACTTTGAATTTCGTAAATACTGGGGTAAGTTAACGTTGCACTGGAGCAACACAACGGGCTGTCCGGGATCAATTTCGCAGGGAAAGTTCCGAGAACAGCACCTCGTAAATTTGAACCATGATCAGATGACGAGGAAACACCTGAACTGGCACCCCACTCTCCAAACTTTCACACCACGCCAACATGAGGACATTTGAGGCCACGACAGATTTAACGTGCACCAGCCCCACGTTCACGAGTCTTCGGTTGGATTGAGTTTCGAACTCTCAACCCTCTGGTTGCTAATCCACTACTCTTCGAACCGGCTACCGCGGCCCCTTAAACACTGGGAAAATCTGGTAGAAAAAGACGATTTAAATATTTTTCAATGGAACAAAGTATTATTATATTTGTCACAATGGAGCTTACAAATTTTTATTAAGTGTAATTCCATGTATATGAATATTTAGAAACATATTCATTTCAACTTTCCTGTAATATAACATCCCCCTGTAGCCTCTTTTTTTTTATCTTTCTCACGCTTTGCTTGAGATAATTTTATCAGTTTTTAGCACTTTGGAGTTTGACATTTGAGAGTCAGTTGCAAAGCTATCTTTTGCCATATCCCTGAATTTCGTTCCATTTTCAATTTTCCCCTTTTATAACAGTTATTGTAGCTTTCTGAATTTGAGAATACCAATATTAAATAACCAAAAATGAAACAGGGGAAAGTCAACGTAAATACCGACAGCTGATACCATTAACATTTAAAACAGATAAGAAAATTCACCAAAAATTGTAGAAACGGCTAGAGAATTGATAAAAAAAGTTATTCCAGTCACAATAAAACGGGTAATTTTGCTTCCCGTGATTTATTTTCTGATTTCAAAAGACGCGTTTTGGATAAACAGCTCAAAAGAGAAGAACAAAAATTTTCCCGATCACTTGGAAATTTCACAGGGATGTGATATCGTTACTAATATAGAGATTTATGAAGTAAAACATTAGAAATTTTTAGACAGTTTTTTGGTATTGAGACCCTCTTTTATCATTATCTCAAACATAATCTTGTTGACTAATATTAAATGAAAAGGATTGCTGCGAGTGTTTTTAGAGAAACGAGTGCTAAATGTATCCCCGACATACATGTACAAAACTTAAGGAATAGTAAAGTTTTCAGTAGCTAGCTTGTAATGACGTGACCTGGATGTGGGAAAATGTTACAAAGGGTACGTCGGAATTACTGAACCGATGTGTAAAAACAAAACGTAACGAGATTGATGGCTAACAGTAAAAAAGTTTTTTGTGCTGAAGTTACACAGCACTAGGTGCCATGGGTCAGAAAAGTAACTGTGAAAACAAATAAAGAAAAGATAGTTCTTAATAGGCTATATGACCACCTCCAACACAGGCTTTTCATCGCATTTGCATACTTTGAATGAAGTTAGGATGAACTCTTATAGTAGCAGAACCCATTCCTCTATCAGAGTCACTGACGTCACGATTCCAAAATTTGAACATGCACCAGCTCTCTACTGAATATCCTTGGTTTTGCAAATTGCCGCAGCCTGTTTTGCTTAATTCTAACCTTTCAAAATAGTGGTGTTCCTTAAATTTTGCATGCCAGTGTATTTCATTTGAAAATAGTAACTGTGGAAGAGGAAGAAAGAATAGAAACCCATTGTACAGATTCTTTTCATGAATTCAATTGTTTTGTTTCTCTTTAATTGAAGGAAGTCTCCAATTACAAAGAAACAAAATAATTGAAGTTTAATTTTAATTTGGTATTCACCCTGAAAAACTAAATCATTCAGGAATCAAGAAAAACTTTCTATTTTGTGTTCCAGTGAAATTAGCGCTTACTATGGGGTTTAAACCTCCCAGAATCATTATTAGATTTGAGTGCAAGAATTTCGAGCTTGGAAAGCAGAACCGCATAAAAGAAAAAAAAACACTTCAGAAATTTGAGTCATTCCCTTTTAGAACTGGGTGATTCCAAAGCTATCGCAGAATCAGAAGCAAAATAACAATATGACGAGCCCTGTCATGATCTATCAGAACACACCATTTCTCTGTTTGGAATGCTGAACAACCTTCACAGCGCATTCATTCAATGTGTTTCTGTTTTTATAGAATCAAACAGTTTGTGATACAATTGCAATGCACTGGAAACCTAATAAGACATTCTGCAGCTCGTCAGAAAGAATCCTACCTAACATCTTTCCTAATGAGGCGATTACAAAAACAAAATACAGAAGGGAGGTTCCGCAGCCTCACCCATCTCTCTTCTAGCAGGTTAGGAAACAACGGGAAAGGACGAAGAAAAAAAAATTATAGAGCATTTTTCAATTATTTTTTTAATTCCTCCAGAACACGTTTCGACCTTGCGGATTGCCTTGTGGTAAGATGGCTCCACTTCGATTATTCGAAGGAGTAGCTCTATTTAAACAGCGTTTAAGTGTCTTGTTTTCTTTCAGTGTTTTCAGTTCAGTGGTAACAGACGATGAGTGTAACGTAGTTTGAACTGTGGACACCTATTCCATGTGTTCTCGAATGCACGGATACATGTGAGTTTGTGTATCCGTGTCTTAATTGGTATAGTTTTAGTATGCACTTATAGATTAACTTATGAGATTTATACGAAAGCAAGGTTTCGAACAACACAGTTTGAAGGAGTCCTCTTGCTCTTGACTGGTATGCAGGACATCGCAACATGTACCACCCTCGAGTTCCCTGGGGATAGGGGGAATCAAGTATTTAGATTCAAAAGTGAGCACTTAAGGCCTTATGTAGTTTTTAAGGGAAGTAAAGAATTTTCTACTTTGCACCAAGTGCAAGGTTGTTCAGGCTTCCCCTGAGCACATTTCCCCCTGTATTGCAGTCACTCTAAGGAGGATTTCTTAATCCCTGAGCGTCAAGATATTTCCAAATAGTGTACTAATACTATCACCTAAAATTATATTTAATGACTGAAAAGTCGCATCAATTGGTTGAAAGAATCCTATGAAACATTCGATTGGTCAACAAAGTCAAAACTGATTAGAAGCATTCACGGAAAACTAGATTGCCGAATGGAGATATATGTGTGGGGAGGGTTACAAAGTCCGATGCTGGCTGTCATTGAACTCAGGGCTAACGGTCTTTTGAACCTGGTCAAGTATATAAATAACAAGAGTTTTAGTATGCGTAATTAGAGATCCTTTTTTCCCCCATCTATTTATGTTTTAGTGCAGGCGTGCTACATTAAAATCAATAGAAGTGAAAAATCCAGAAATCAAGTACTGATTAAATATTGATCAATACTGGCTTTCTCAAAACTATGTACTCAATTCATTCGGCACTATTGCTTTATTCTGTTTCATGATGGATTGTAAACACATGTATGTAAATCTATGAATGTGTGAATGCATGATGATCAATGCCTATTTTTATGAAAAATGAAATTTGCAGGTATTCGTCTATGTACGTAACGTAAAAAGGTACGTACAGACTTCTGGTACGTACAGTAACGTAAAAAGGATTTTATTTCTGATGGGGAACCAAAGGAAGGCAACTTTTAAGCCAAACGATAGGTAAAATGACACAACTAGGCTGATTTGAGTACACAAATGATTTCACATTAGTTATTAGGCAATAATTTATAACAAACATTAGGTAGATAAAAGTAAGCAAATATTCAATTTTGTTTCTAGAAATTCCCTTTTTCTTTTTATTAATCACTTTTTAAGGCTTGATGTAGTATAAAGACATGTGAAAATATCTGAAAAGCGTTTGTGTCAGTGTTGATATGAGGACTTCCATAAGTTTGCGCTCTTATTTCGTAGTGAACAATTATTTAATTCAATAACTTCAATTTTATTCAAAAATAATTTATATGTTTTGTGCATTAGCATTATAATATTTGTAATGTGATAGTTCAAAAATTGAAAAACATTGTGGGAGATGGCTTGAACCCCGAAGACTCACCCTTCTGGCTACGCTATATATACTGTCTGTGTATTAAAAACATGGATTTTTAATTCTCTAATAGTACACGCTTTAAGCCTCTAATAGAAATATGCTTTAGTCATGTTTAGAACCATGGTCTGGAATAAATTTATTCATGCCAGAATATCCTTAACTTCTTAAATAAATAAATTTATTCACTTGGCAATGCTTTTTTATTGTGCTACTAACAAATAAGCTTTCTGAGCACTTAAGCTAATGAAACCAAGAACTTGCTAAAATTACGATAGATAGAATTCCGTTTCGAATTTCAAAATGCTTATTTATTTAAATAAATAATTTTTGAATTCACATTTTTGAATTCTAAAGTTGTTTTTAGTTTCTAAAAAGAAATATTTGGCAAATTAATTCGCTAACTTTAAATCAGAATTAGATATTTATTATACATATCTAATTCTGTTATTATACATATCTTATTATACATATCCTGTTATTATACATATCTGTTTCTGTCAACCAACCATGGGTAACTTAAATTTTTTTTTAGCATTGATTGTCTTATACTGATTGGATGATGAACATCCTAGGATAATTTCCAGGTTTAGTAAAACGATTTATTATAAACTTAATTCAAAAATCAAATACATTTGTTCCTCCGTCCATTATTGCGTAAGAAATCGTGCGGATCTACTGCATTGTTCAATTAATAGAATCTGAATTTACAATCGTAACATCTGTAAAGGTTTGCTCTTTAAAATTTTTATTAAAATATATCTGCGTTTATCTTTAAAAATTTGGTTAAACTGTTTTACGAATTCAAATTTCGTTCATATAGAAATATTTCTGTCTTTCTAACTTTGGTTGAAACTTAATAAATCTTGACTTTTAACTATTTATTTTCAAATGAATGTTTAACATCCATGCTCACTTAGTGATTACTATAGAAGGAAAAGATTTCGCTATCATCAAATATTTATTGAGTTTTCGTAACAATATTATTTGGTT
This sequence comes from Meta bourneti, assembly GCA_933210815.1. Classification (NCBI taxonomy): domain Eukaryota; kingdom Metazoa; phylum Arthropoda; class Arachnida; order Araneae; family Tetragnathidae; genus Meta; species Meta bourneti. The sequence continues at coordinate 56,745,415 of OW119923.1, forward strand.
CAATGACGGTAGATTTTCGATGCCCTTTATTATGTGCACCGTTGATAACAACTTTAAAAATGCGAGGAAGTAATCTGGCTGTGGCAGATCATTTTAAAATTTGAATTCGATTGTATATATGTTAAGATTTTTCCGCCTCTGTTTATCTGAGATATATTTTTTGAAGCACACTTCCTTAGAAACAATAGAATCTGTAATTCCGAATCAGATTTTTATTTGAATTTGACTATGTATTTAATAAACAAAAGAATTTTCCAGTCCCCTTCACGACTCAATGCATTTTTTTGATTTAAATTGTATGTTATTTGAATTAAAGAATTGCCACCTTTTCTGAATTTTACTACATATTTACAACAGGATTCGATACCCTGTTAATAACTTAATATGAATTCGATAGCATAATTATATTTCTGAAATACAATTTGTTTAATGTTATTGTATTTTATTATTTTGAGAACAAAACAGGAACTTTCACTCTTGATCATGAACACTAATTCTGTATTTCGAACTTCATGCATCATCGGAGCAAAATATTACTTTGGATCTGGTTCGTTGGTTTACTGGATTAGGTTTTATCGTACAAGAGCCAACTTTGGTCAAGCTGCATCAAACAGTGTCCAAACAAATAGACATACATACAAAAGAAAAGTTTTACTGGCGCGGAAGAGAAAGAAATACACCCTCACCAAATGCATTTAATCAGGCTTTTAATCAAAATTGTCTTGGGTATTTATTGAGTAAAACTCGCCGATATACGATGGTTACAAATTAGTTTTATTTATGGCTATTCAAAGAAAGTGCTGCCAGTTCACTGCCACTGTTAATACTTGTAACTTTGTTCTTTATTTCATAACATTTAGAAATAAAAGAATCTGCCGCTTCCTTGATGTCACACAATATGCATGTGGGATATCAGAAACCCCTTGCCACCTAGTGAACGCAGCTCCTATCGAGACTAAAGGGCACCTGCCTGCGCGAGACACCTGTGCATGGCTCACCCAACTTACCGCCAAATCAGGAAAAAAGAGACAGAAGAGAACTGACGATTGAATGAGAAAGACGGTGAAGTAGATGACCTCTAAAATGTACACTGACTTCAATTATTAGAACATAAAACTGCCCAAATCCTGTGAAACCATCTCATTTTTGTAAATAATCTGTATTTAGCTCAAATTAAATTCTTAAATTAAATTCCTCTATTTACTGAATTATGGTCATTGTGTCTCACATGTATATGATTTTACTTTACACTCATGTTCAACAAATAGTACCTTCTAGAGAAAAATAATAGCTCATAAACGTAAATTTTACAGATCCAAATGAATATTGGAAATTACAAACCTTATTTGATTTGTCAATTTTAAATTTGTATAATTCGTTCAAATATATTTTAAAAATGTGTAGCAACTTAGTTGATTTCCAATGTTCTAAAGGAGCCGCGGTAGATCGGTTGGAAGAGTAATTGATTAACAACCGGACTATTGCGAGTTCGAATCCAACCAAAGACCGTGGTGTATAAAGGGGGCTGGTGAAATGAAATCTGTCGTGGCCTCAAATGTCCTCACGTTGGCGTGGAGAGGAAGTTTGGAGAGTGGGGTGCCAGATCAGGTGGGACCTCATCATCTGACCGTGAGTTCTTTCCCCTTGGATTTGAACCCGGGCAATCGTCCTTTGTGTTGTGCTCCAGTGTGACGTTAATTAAAATACCGACCTACCAATCTTCTAGTTTTATGCAATCTATTGATTGAAAAACCCTTCACCCTTTGTGAACTTTTTTGAGGGTTAAAAAATACTTGGGTTTCCTCCATTTGTTCTTACTTTTTAGAAATATAGTTATTGTAAGAGAAAGGTAGAATTAATTTTTGCAAGAAAAACTTAACATTCTACAACAAAAATTGTAGAAGCAGCCTATTTTGCAATTCAAATCATAGCTTTAGAATTCCGAAACGAAATTTTCCAATTGGATTAAAAATACCATCTGGCGAATCTCCAAAGATTAAATGTCAAGGCCATTAGTCTAAAATTTCCATAATCCCGATTTCCTCCCTTTATTTAATCCTCTGTCCACTTTTCACGCACACAACGAGAGGAGTTATAATCTGTTATTAAAAGTGACAGTGACAGATAAAACGAATCTTTATGCGATGCGTGGAACATGAATCTAATTATTCAGAAAGTAACACGATTGAGTTCCTCAGCACGTTTACAAGTTCCTCAATAACTATGATAAATGAATCAAGAGTTACTTTTATAATACATATTTTACACTTTTTAGATTATTTATTATATATTTACACATTTGTTCCCAATTTAATACACAAACACAAATATTTATAAAAACGCTTACATTTTTCTTTGTGATAAAAACAATTTGATTTTTAAAAATGATCTTTATCTTGATTATTCTCAATACTTTGAAAAACTTTTTGAAGTAAATAAAAGTACAAATTGATAAATTTTTTAAATTATAAAAAAAGCATTGTTTTTTGTGACTAGAATATCAAATTTCGACTTTATTAGTTTTTAAACGTTTAAGAGATTTTGAAAACAAGCAAGTTTTATTATTCCACGGTTACAATTATGCTTTTGGAATTTTTTTACAATTTAATATTTTTATGGAGTCAACCTTTCTGAAATAGTTTTTTTATAAGAAAAATGAGTGTTTTAAGCAGCACACTAAAACAGTTTCGAAAAGAAATGTGCAAAGCAGTTTGGTCTTACTTTATTTCATTTAACTCTTTACTACAAAGAAATTGCACTTGAGTGAAAATAGTACATCAAAATACTCTGAGAGGTAGTGCGCATTTTTTTATTTTAAAAATTACTATAGGTTTTACTATTTTTACCTATGTTCACTATTCATTGATAAATTATGTTTTATTTAAGGGCTACTTTTGTTCCAGATGTCTATATAACAGTAACATAAGCGTTGCTTTGTGACGCATTAAACCCTTTATGTATCAAATTAAAAAATGAATAATTTACAGTACGAAGTGAATGACAGACCTCCGGAAAAGGTAGGTAGGTATTTTAATTAACGTCGTATTGGAGCAACACAACGGGTTATTTTCGACGGTTCGGGATCAAACCCGAAGTGAAAGATCCGAGGACAGCACCACATAATTTTGAACCACGGTCAGATGACGAGGTCACACCTGAGATGGCACCCCACTCTCCAAACTTCCACACTCCGGAAAAGGAAATAATGTCATATTACATTCTTAAAGAGTGGTAATTTGTCTAAGAGCATTGTTTAAATATCTAGTTTATATAAGTGTAGGTTTTGAAAAAAGCCTGAAAGATTTTCTACACTCTGGTAGACTTTTTCATATGCTGTAATTAATAACGTTCTCCGTTATTGCATATTATTAAGATAATCACTGTTGATTATGTATATTACAATTTAGATCTAAAAGATCAGTATTCTTGATTAAAGAAAGCAATATCTAAGCTGGATTATAGCCCCATTCATGATTCTTTCGGGGTTACATATATCGGCTGAGAAATTAAAATGAAGACACTTATGATCAGCTAAAATGTCTGGTACTCAAAAATGTCTTTGTTCAAATATTAATCCTCTGCGCGTCACGAGATTCTCGAAATGTTTTTCCTGTGACTCCAATGAAAAGGCAGTCGACCTTGAGTTAGTCGATATTTGAAAAGGTGAGAAAGATCATTAGGAGGAGGCGTCCATATGCAAAAGAATGAATGACGATTGCCGTGGATGGTTTCCTTACCAACTCGTTATCACTGCTATCGCTTACAGCACCGAACAATAAACTTAGAACCAGACTCCACGCTAAAACGCCAGTTGTGGAAACACTTGTTTACTTTTCAATCTATCTTCTAATAAAAGAATAGATTAGTTCTAAATCACTACCCAAAGGCCAACTCGCAGGAGTCGGACTATAGTATTACTTTTACCCTACAACACACATAATGAGTCAGTATCTACTTATATTGGTTAAAAGAATCATAGGTAATTCTATTCAAGAAGGTCAAAACTAGTTAAAAGTCATACAGGGAAAACCACAGTTTGCACAGCGGATATGTCTGTAAACCCTTCAGAGAGTTAACAAACGCACATTTTTGAGTAATGTTTCATCTTCGTATTTACATAATTACTTCGACTTTCTTCCATGATGGTTAGTGATTGTAAAAATAAATATCCTATCTGGGTTCAGCAACGAGATGTTTATACTGCCGTATGCTAGTCAAAGACGGTAGTATCCATTTTTGTCACTTTGGATTGACGATTGTTACATGCTGCGTATACAAATCTAAGACTACATCACTACACAACAAGATCATTTACTCAACAGTTGATTTCCATTTATGGAGTAACAAACGCTTATGTTAACCACGAATGAATAAACTTGATAGTACCGAGTTCTTGACCAGAGCAGTAGTGAAAGAAACAACAAATTTTTAGGAGAGAAAGTTTAAAATGCTGAGCATTGCAATATAATAATAACCTATCCGGAGGGTGTATCTAGTCTTAAGGTCGGGTAAGCCTGTTCGGAGGGCCGTATCTGATCTGCGAGAGGTGTAAATATATCTGGCCTGCGGGACTCAACCCATCTGGAGGGTCATGACTTGTCTCCTGGTCGAGAGGGCCGTATCTAGTCTACGGACCAGGTAAATCTATTAGCTACAATTCTCGCGGTCCTTTATCTTACGCATACAGGTTTTTCTGAATCCGACCAGAATAGCCCGTTCTGTTGCTCCAGTGTGACGTTAATTAAAATACCTACCTACCTACCTGAACCCGACCAGGACAACAGCTATTTCGCAAATAACCTAATAATAACTACTTCAAGGAGCCGATTCTAGAGATTTACGGCTGAATTTACCTTAGTATGTGGATATATCGTAATCTTATGTCGCATGATCCATGCATAAAAAGAAGGTACTGAGAGCACCGTCATGTGTGAAACTAGACCAGTGTAATTCATGATAAAAAAATTGATTTTTGCATTGGTTTCATTGGTTGGCTTTTAACCCTCCTGGTGGTTGTCTCGACGAGGTATGTATTGTCATTAGTAAAACTGACCAGATCTTGAGGGACGAGATACTTCGTCATTAGAAAGAAACTGAGATCCTAATCTCGTCATCAAAAAACAAATAGGTAATATCTTGATGACGAAATATCTCGTCATTATCAAAATTGGTCAGATCTTGATGGACCCAATATCTCGTCGAGACGCAAGGAGCCAGAATGGCACAAGGGCCAGAATTGGAGATGCTGCTAAACTACAAAGTAAAATTAAGTAAGTTGCAATTAAGATGGAGCTAGGTCAAAATACAAATCTGAAATATAACTTAAAACTTTCTGTATGAGACAAAAAAAATCAGTGTTCTACAATGAGGTTGCTGCACCGGATTACCCTCAAACAAGAAGCATCTTTTGTTGGATCGGGTTATTCCCTTGTTTTTAAGCTCGTAAATCAAAACCCCACCCGATTCGATAGATGAAGGTCGAAGAAGGCATTTGGGCACCGTTAGAAAACCTATTGATATCCTCCCATCTATCGTCACTCCGAGACATCACCGAAGGACGTTTTGTCTCGGAACCGGATTTGGGAGACAGAATGAAAGTGATAAGCGTTACTTAGTTTCGTTTTAACAATGGAAGATAGACTTGATTTCCGTCGTACACTTCTATATCATTATCATCAATCATACCTTTACTATCATTATATATCATCTTCTTGGGGAATCTATACAGTGAAAGAGTTATTTTTCCTTTAACTCTTTTGGTATCGTCTTCCTTTATTGCTGAAGGAAAACACTTGCATCGGTCTGGAAATTGAAGAAAAGCGTTTTAAAATCGAAATCACCATATTTCCTTCGACAATAAGTGTTATTTTAAGGTCCGATAGGCAGGACCATTCCTAAGGGATGCTCATTTGCACATTGTCAGAATAAATAAGGGCATCCAAAAGTTCAAATGCCTCCAATTTTAAACACCCTGTAATAAATTCCCTCAAATGACCCCCCGTCAAAAGGCTGTTCCCATATTGTGCTAAAAGTCTTCGATGAATTTCAATCCCAATAAACTTTCTGGCACAAAAATCATTAAACGTAACTTTTTTCTGGTGCAAGTAGAAAGCGAAACTGTAATGGTTAATGTCACTGCAGTGACAACATTGGTCATCTTATGAGATGAAATATATGGAGAAAGTGAGCGCAGATTCCTGTTCCTTCTTTGGATCACTCGGTGCGAAGATCTCCGGGTGAAAGTATCGTAGTATTGAAGAAAGCACGAATCCTAATCCAGAAATAATTAGAGAGCGTGATGAAAAATACTAGTTTTCGCGTTTGGTGTTTAATCTAATTGGCGTTGACCAATCAACTGCCACATATCATTTCGGAATTATTCTCCAGAATTTGTATTGGCGAAGTGCTGAAATCGTATTCGAAAAACAAACCAAGTGACGTCACGGTCGAAATACATACCGGAAACATATTCTACCCGCAGAAACACTACCAACATCTGTATTTAGCTTGACAGAAAATGCCTTTCATAGTTTTAATCTCATTGTTATTTAATTGACGTTGACCTATCAACTATTATATTTTAATTTGAAATTTATTTTTCCGAATTTTTATGCGTGAGGTATTGAAATCGTATCCAAAAAACTAGCCAACTACCGTCACGTTCAGGAAGCACGTATCACTGCAAATACACTACCGCCACCTATATTTAGCTTGACAGAAGATGTCTCTCATAGTTACAAGAAATAAGGAAGGGAAAACGAAGAAATCTCTTAAATTGCCTAAGAAACTCCAAGGAGGCGCCACAAGAGGAAATCCAATCACGTGATGCGGCACTGGTTTTCGAAAAATCGTCGGTCTTTATTCTTATTCGTGCTCCAACTTTTTATTTCAATCCTGCTTTGAGTGAAACTTGAGAAATAGATACAAACTACAGAAAATAAAGCTTGTATTCGAGACAAGCATTTATTTTTAAAAGAAAATGAAAGTTAACTTTACAATGCATTGCATGACAGGAAAAAAAATGAAAAACATAAAAAATATAAAAAGAGAAAAGAAAAAGTTTGTTTTGTTGCCAGATTTCTAAAATATTACAGCATCAATATCTGGAAAACACATGCGAAGAATCTATTTTTGTTGAGGAATAAAACGGAGAGGAGAATATATCGATAGAAAGGAAAAACAATAAGAATATTGGAAATTCCAAAAATTATAAAATGTTGTTCTTTTATATGTACGTCTTATAAAACAGGAGATTGTGCCTGTGAAAGGCATATTCGATTTTAAAATTTTGTTTATACGCATGATAGAAGTGTCTGTTAATGGCTCCTTACGAATAACGAAGTGTCTGTTGTTGGCCCCTTACGAAAAAGTTAGCAAATACTGAAGTCAGAACATTGTTACTAGAAAATAATGTGACACCTTGAATAATTCCAGTGCATCTGTAAAGTCAACTTTTTATGTCTTAAAGTTATTTCTAAAAGAATTTCAACTAAATTTTAATAATTAAAAGTTAATTTCTTACATAAATTGAAAAATACATATTTAAACTGAACTAGCAAATCGACGTATATTTAAATAACAGCTTAAAATAACAATCTTAAACCATATGAGATGTAAATTATATCAATACTAGCGGCCTTGAGCATAGCATATGCACTGAAGTTTCTTAATTGCTTGCATACATTGTTGGCAATGTTGTTGCTCACATTTCATACTTTTTTAAATCAGTTTACAATGAATATATGCATTGATATGCGCATTTCAGCATTTCATACCTCCAAATAAAATAAAATGTATCAAAAGTACTAAGTACATTTCTTGAAGTTTTTACTGGTCTTACTAATTCTTACTTTTAATAACGTACGAGTCGAAAAGGGCCACACCTCAGTCGTGTCATAATTAGCTTTCGAATGTCCACTTCAATTGCATCCCATTCACCAAGGCGATTCGGTTTTTTCTTTTGAATGCTGTGATTTCTGTTTTCCAGATTTCTCATTGCCATCTGTAAACAGACTGCTGGAGAAATTTACTAGAGTGGTAAGTTCTACCGTAGGATATATGCACCTCTCTTGCATATATTCAACGAACTTAGCAATATCATGCAAATCTGTAGTTCAAATCAAGCATATTTAAACTAAGCGGGAAAATCCCATAGTGGTTGATTTTTCATTGTCTATATCCGTTTGTTACCACTCGTCAATATGTAAATACTGTCAATTTCTGCGCCACGTACGTTAGCAATATAGATTTTTATACGAGAAGAATTTTCAGTGTAAAGAAACAAATCAGGCGGTCTAAGATTTTACTACTTCTGCTGTACAAATGTCCTTGTAAGGATCAGGGTACATATCGCTGTTACCTTAAAATGTAGTTTATCGCCGTTTCGACAACGTTTGGAGTTTCATCGAAATAGTGTTGACCAATCAACTATCATTTTGTTCTTTTCGTAATCCCTACTTTGGAATTATTATTGGCGGTGCTGAAATCGAATTCGAAAAACGAGCCAAGTGACGACAGGTTCAGATTAAGTACAAGAAATACGTATCGCCCCAGAAAGACTTCCACCAACAATATTTATCTTGACAGAAAGTGCCTCATAAAAGAACGATAAAAGACTGAATTTTGTTTCGTTGAATCAAATGAGATCGAGGCCTCCAATCACAATTTAAATGAAATTGCAATCTATCGAATAGATTTTTTTATACCTTCGTTGCATCAAGTAAACATATAAATTAATTTAAAGACTTAGCTTTAAATAATGAATCTGCAAGTCGAAAATAATTAAGATAGGTTGCTGCTTTAGGTCATAAGATAAGATGGCAGTTTAATGCTTGCCTTTTCCAAAAAAAGCATGGATTAATTTGGTGTAGTTATACCCATCCTCTGCTACTTCCTATATTTTCTCTTCGATTCATCATTAGTTTAGGAAATCTGTTCTAATGAAAGAGTGAATACAGGAGAGATTTAGAATTTTTACAAAGCCACAAAGAGAAAAAAGAAAATATATTGATTAATAATATAAGCCACACCACATGCTTCATTTTCAGAGTCAAAAGATTGAAATTCATTTAAAAGTAAGGCATTTTTTAAATGCAAACGAATTTTCACGCGTTTAATGCAAGCGCGTTTTTTCCCCAAGAAAGATTTTGAGTTAAGCGTTTTTCTCACAATCTAAAAACATTAATACTGTATATATAACTGATAATAACCGGCAGTAAAGTTATGCATTTAAATTTTCTCCTGTCTGTATGTTTTGTCACTTTCAAAAGGTTTAATTCAATTGAATGTCATAGAAATATCCTTTTTATAATTTAAGCAATTTGGCTACAGTATGTACTTACTCAACATGACAACCATATCGCATTGTTTTCTTTTCTATTCAGGCTTACCCACCATATATTTTGAGATTATATATCGCTAGTGATTGAAGTCGCAATAAAATTAAAAAATATATTAATTATGAATTTATGTTTTTTAAATCCATATATATAAATCACAACTAGTGTGTGTCTGTACTCTAAAAATCTACAATGCTTAACCAATCCACATCAAATTTAGTACACTCATTCTTTAGAATCCTCCGAGAACCATATGCTATGTATTAACCCCCGTTCAATTTGTTCTGGGTCTGCAGAGGGGGCCAAAATAATTTGAAATCCACATAGAAATAACATTGGTAGTATTATGATCACTTACACTTATCAACCGGATTAACGCAGGGTAATTCTGCTACTCTAAAATTTTGCTTTGAATTTTTGTTTCAAAATCATTTGCTGCCCCCCTTTTCAAGATTAGTTTTAATCTTTCGTCTTACAAATTTCCCAGTCATAGTGCGCCTTAGATGTCTTATGAGGAATTTGTTGTTGGTGAGTGGAACTTCTTGTTTTTGAAAAGAAATTCCAATATTTCTTTACATTTCAAATAATTGATTGTATTATTCATTTTCATAACTTTTATGTCAAAAATTCTGCAACTTGTGTAGATTTAAGTAACACAAAGTTTCATGTTTTGAAAATTTTTGCATAGGCAATCATAAGAAAACTATATTTTACTCGTAGTTGATTCCTTCGATTATTCTTATATTTTGACTTGGAGATGTAGACACTTGGAATCGTGTTACCTTTTAGGGGCAAACGCTTTTTAATATCAGTTCGTTTTGGTGTCGGTATATTGCGCATTGAGAGAAGGCATTCTAGTGCAATGACTATTCTAGTGTTTGCTTTGATGCATTTTTGTTTAAATTTTTTATCAAAATTTACCTTGAAACTGTTAGCATATATGTTTACTTTTGCAGTTAACACTTCACATGCACGCACCCAATATATTGAGTGCTCCATATTTGCGTCTTAAATTCTCAACCACGACTGTGACCCCGCAAACTTGCTTAACTCATAGTATTTGATATGAAGTACAAAAACTTTCCTAGGCCTACAATCTCAAGAAAGCAAAATACAAATAATCATTTCGTCTTCCTTTCGCATTATATGCAAAGTACTAATATGAAGAAAGAACTGAAGAACTCTCTTCAAGGCGTGTCCGCTGCAGTTCTTCCCTTTCTCGGTTGCTCTTGACCTATTTATTGACAGATCTACTGGACGCTCCCGCTCTCTCTCGCATCACTTCAGGGTGTGGTCTTGTCAGACTAAAGTAACAGTGGTGTGTAACCACAAAAACATTGTGTCTAAGGGAATAAAAAATTATTCCATTCTTATGTGGTACAATGCTCCTCTTAATATTTATTGATACCATCTCTCTTGATTTTTAGAATTCCGGGTCTATCCTTGTTTTACAAAGAGGGACTCAAACGGCTAGATCTAGATTGCGAAGTGGGCACTTTAGGAACGTAAAATTCCAGAATGGTCAAAAATCGTTTGTCCTAGGTGCAAGGGCGAACATACCTCTAGCAATCACATGCTTCCGTGTATTGTAATGAACCCTTCAGATATATTGCACAATCCTGATGACATAATATTTTCTTTGAATAATTTCTTGGACTTGGTCTAGCAGGTGGCTAGACCAGGAGGAAGCAAGAGATTTCTAAAACTGAGCTCTTTCTCAACATTTTATTTGATTTAAAACAGACGTCATCAGTTCCTGAAATGAAATTCAACAGTGCCCATCAACAAAGAAAATGGAGTTGGGGCATAACGAGAGTAATTTTTCAATTAGTTCCGACTAAAAAGGATTTTTCTTCTCTCGATATTCGAGCTGACATTCCTACGCACGATTTAATTATAAGAGATCTGTTCAGCAATTATCAGCCATGTAATATGAAACACGATAAATTCTACCTTTGCATCTAGTTTCCTTCAAAGTAGACACCTTGGTACCTAACATTTCTCCCAGTGTATCTTCCAGTTTTCAAAACACTCTGCAGAGACCATTGTTGGAATGGCCATCAGCTTCCTTGTCGTGTTCCCTTGACCAGCATCCACGGTTTGAAATATCTTCCTTTTCAAAGGTGATTTTAGCTTTGGGAAAAACCAGAAGTCTCATAGCTCGTCTTGTAGAGGGTGAACCATCCTGGTGATTTAAGTTTTGCCAGAGAAAAAGGTGGATGCATTGTCGTGATGAATCTGCCAACCACCAATTGCCTATAGCTGTGGTCGTTTTCTTCGTACTGCACCTCTCAGCCGGTAAGGGGCATCAAGGAAGTACTCATTATTAATTGTTTGACTTGGAGAAAAGTACTCATGATGGGCAACACCTTCATAATCTAAAAACAGTTATAGTATCCAATGAATTAGAACAATGGCTCGTAACTTTTCACGCATGTGCATCAATGCCTCCTCTCCTTAGCTGCCAAGTTACATGCATACCTCACAAACCGTTCTCATTATATTAGAAATGGCTGGATAATTTTTCGACAGACCTCATATGAAGGTAGATATTCAAAGAGGTCTTCAAGGTCTTCCCTAATAAGTTTTGCACCAGCAAGATGTCAATTATTTTATGCTAATGCATTTAGTTTATCAAATGATAACATAGGCGTGCAATGAAAAAGCTGTTTTTGTTTCTTTATGCGAATTTAATGTAATTTTGAATGGCAGAATTCGAAAATGTGATCCGCTTTTCTCCACCACGTCATTTTTCACAATAGGTAAAATATTATCAAAGTTTTACACTCTCCATTTAAAATCTTTCATGTGCAAGTATATTATCATACATAGATTATGAAGATAATATTTACTGTTTGCATATTGTAATATTAAATTATGCAATTTAGAGAATGCAAATAATTTAATAGATAAGCCTATGTGGGGCAGTTATTATAGCGGTTTCGAAATGCAATTATGAGTCGTAGTGCAGCAAGTGCCAACCTGTTGCTCAACGGCAAGCATGTCCGAACATACCTCCAATACAATTTATTCCCTGGGTAAGGCAAGAAACATTTTGTATCAACCTAGCAGTTGACTTATGTAAATAACATTCTTTTTAGCGAAGATTTTTTGTGTTGGTTATTTAAAAATTCTGAACTTAATATCGAGAGTATGTAGCGCTTTTATGTGGTGGAAAGAAGCAAAAATGGCTTCCATAGGTTGCGTAAATAGTTCACATTCTTTCTGTTGAATATATGTAAAAAGTTTGTTATCCAGAAGCAGAGGCAGAACATAACTTAATTTGTGAAAAAGGCTTACAACGTCTGATTTGGTGTGAAAGTGGTGAGGAAAAACAGTGGGCTCTATCTAAAGTCTATCTAAAGTTGTTAAAGTAGTAAAAGCACCTACTTGTTTGTGTTGAAGAACTCTTTCGTTTGGTATTCTAATTTGGAGGGAACCAAAGAAACATAGGGGTAACTGTTAGTTTTGCTCATGCAAAATACACTGCTATGACTAAAAGAGTTAGAATAAGATTTTATAATGCAGTCTCCAGTCTGTTATTAGAACTATGCCGTATAAACCCAAATCTGGATTCCACTGCTTGCGACCTAGACGTGATAATGAAGAATTCACTCTTGAGTATTCAAATAATGAACCATAACCTTTAATTGAAAGCAAACTAAATGATTTAGTAAGACATCTTGAACTTTCTAAAGATGTAGCAGAGCTAATAGGTTCTCAATACGAAGCATCCATGTTTTTTCTGCGAGTGGGACAACCGAGCAAAAAATATGCACTGTGTTCAAAAGGAATGACCACTCAGGCAAGCCTTTCAAACTGGCATCAAGAATTACTATAAAACAGCTGAACTTGGTTAACCCAGAGAAAGTGCTATTACCACCCCTTCATATCAAGCTTGGACTGATGAAGCAGTTTTTTAAAACCTTGTCTAAGAATATAGATTGCTTTTTGTACCTAATTAGTAAGTTTCCAGCCTTATCTGACACGAAATTGAAGGAGGGTATATTTACTGGACCAAATATTGGAAAACTTATATCTGATTCAGAGTTCGAAGAGGTGATGAAAGTCAGAGACCGAGACGTTTGGATTTCAATCAAGGTGGTGAGCTATGAGTGAGAATCGGGACGAAAGGTTCCACAAAGATTTAAGAACACTGAAAGGAGGTACTAAGGATACGGGGATGTTAGCATGGTGGCGGATTACGATTAATAGAGATGTACCTGAAGCAGTACACAAACGTCGTGCCACTAAACGCTGTTTGGATATAGAAAACCAAGAAGTGAGAAAAATAATACATTTTATGCGAGATATTAATCAATTTATATTGTTTCCCTTTTAGGCATGAAAAAGTGATAGTGATATTGACAAAAAGAATATAGAAATAATAATTTGAATATTGCATTTTTACATCAAACGCATTGAATAAGTAACTTGAAACCGGATTTGTGCAAAAATGTGACGTGATAGAAAATTTAAAAAACGATTTTTTATTATGTTCATGTAAGTAAAAATATCAAACAACTTTTCTGAAGTTAAATTTTGCAGATCTATGCAATTGTTGAGTGCCCAGATAATTTATCCTTCAGATTGTATAAAGATATTCAGAGGCGAACTGGGACAAGAATTAGGCTATGCCACCAACATTAAATATCTGTACCTCGGAGGCATAGGACACTAAGCCACAAAAATAAAATTTTTCAGGAGAGCAGTCTAAAGTTTTTTCTATTTCTCCTTTAGTACTAAATTATTTTAAAACAGGCAAATATTTATTTCTTAAGTCTGGACATAGCGTTGTATATCATTAGAAAGAGAGCAATGAAAGCTGTACTAACTTATTGTAAGAAGTCTATTTTTAAAAAAGTGACATAATATACCTCCCAAGTACATATACACCATTTGTACATACTATATACACATATTTATTTCTCTTACTTGGAGGGAAAGAGGCATCATTTGTTTTTATTGCATGGCAACAACTAGATCAAACTTCACGCGATTGCGCTCACGAATAAAATCCGTCGGTGTAAAGTACAAACTTTTACACCGGATTGAAACAAGTTTAAAATTTATGTATTTCTATGCTAAGTTTCAAAACAATGTGCAAAGTTCTGTTTCTTTTGTGTCAGAAACATAACACGGTGTATACATGGATGCTCTTAAAATGATGTATCAGCCCTATTTCTAAAGATTGTAATATAAGAAAATCAGACGAAATAAATAGTCTTGTAAAATTTGAAGAGTTGTGAACGGCTCTGTATAAAGCTGTTCCACAGGGCATACAGATTTTTGAATTGTAATGCCATTTTCGTAATAACGAATGACGATAATCATCAAAACTATTCGATTTTGAAATTACTTGTTTTGAGCCAATTCCAGACAGATTGGATTTACCTTTTTTACACATGAAGTTTGGAGCATGAAATTACATTGATATTTTAACTCTCTGTATTACTACAACACACTTTTTTATCACGCGAACTTTAATAAATCAAAACTCTCATCATCTACCCAATATTTTATTTTTAGTGCATTAGGAACTTCACAAATAAAAGAGATATGAGATAAGGAATTTCAATGTATTTCTCTTAAAAACGTTCACTTTAGCCGTATTTCAAGCAAAAGTAGTAAGACTTATTTTAAATAAACGATTTAATGATCCTATGTGAAATCTACTAGCAAGAGTGAAAAGTGGTCACATTTCTGCATGACTCTAGAGTGACAAAATAAATCATTAGTGTATAGATGTGATACATTTTAATGTGTTAATGTTCAAGTAAATACGTTATAACCTTTATTAATACAGATATTTTAAGTTTTCTGAGTATAGAAAAAACTGAAGGTTATGAAAGTAGCTATTATGGCACATAAACTAGCATTTAATATTTCACGAACGAAGGGAAGACAATACTTACAGGTATAGAAGGTAGATTTTTCAATTTTTCATTGCTTTGAAAATCCAATATGAACTGACAATCCCTTCCGACAACGAGTAGGGTCGGCTCAAAAGTGACGGAAATTGGACAGACATGATCGGTATGATTATTAGTGGTGAAGCGGATATGGCTGTGAACCAAATAACAATAACAGAAAAAAAGGTACGAAAACATTGACTTTAGTATTCCATACGTAATTGATCGTTCAACGTTTTTGGTATAGGAAACTCAAGCACTACCTACTATGTTATCTTACCTCCATCCCTTTGATTCTAGAGTATGAATGGTAATCCTTTCAATTCTTATCCTTATGCCTTTGATATTCTCATTCCTAATGAAAGCAAAATATTCGTACGACCATTTTTACACGCAAGTACTAGGCCAGAAAGCCACTGGACATTGAAGACAATCTTTGAAAGGTAGAATACTGCTGACATCTTGGTTGCTTTAGATGCTTGTGGTAGCGCTCAGCTATTCCGCTGTATTGCTTTCATTTTTAACCGTGCCTTTGCAACAGCCGTTTATAAAGAGATGCGTAGAACTCTCAGCAGTTATCAAGAGAGGAACATACAGCTGTTTTTCAAAAGATCATCTTTATTTAGAAATACTAAAGAGCGCCACTCAACCAAATTTGCAAAACTGGGTGAAATGATGATCAGAAAGGAATGGTACATAGCAGAATCAGAATTCTGCTATGTACGTCGGGAAATCATCCTCGTTGAGAATTCAGCACGATTAGGAGCCCAACCGTTTTAAGACATAAACGTACCGCTGCTTTTCCAAGACCCTTCTACGTTGCTGAAGATTCTTTGATGTTATTTCCTATTGAAGAAAAAATTCTGCTACAAACGGAGACTAAACACGATGTTGTCGAGGTTCAATAGTGCGGGATTAAGAGAGTAGTATCTAAGGGATGAATTACGGAGAGATAGAATTAGTACCTACTGAAGTAGAATCTGAAGTCGGAGCAGTTGCTTATGAAAGACATTGCTGGAACCTCGATATTTTTTCTTTTAGGATATACAGTATCCTTCGGCGCATTATTTGTTGAAATCATCTGTTCTAATCTTAGGAAAATTTAGCCTTGGAATGAAAATACGGAAGATGGTTGAATCTGTTATATGCTAGAAATTGTACATTAAAAGCACACATGATTTTTAAGTACTTTCACGGTACTTTGTAAATAGGGAAACAGTATCCTTGGTTGTGCTGCCTTAGCATACATTACTTTTAAAATTCTATCTAAAATGTAATTTTAGCACTTATTCGTTAACCTTTAATTTACCTATAATTTTATAAGATCAAAATTACACTGATTTTAATGAATTTTAAAAATTTATTTTAATTAATTTCTTGATAATCTTATATAACGGTGCTATCTATTTTCAACTTTTTCAAAAGTAAGCTAGAGGCTTTTTAACTGCATCAACTTGCTGCGATAGGATCGAGTAAGCATGGAGAAAATTTTGTAAACGCAAATTAAAGTTATTAACATTCAATTTCTCAGTGTATTTATTATCTCGTGTATTTTGACAGCATTTTACATCATAATCTATCTGCTATTGTTACAGGGATACGTTCGAGGTATAAGCTGATGTGTACCGTTTGCGCACCGTCCGTAGACCGCTGGGACAGAAGGCTCCCTGGCATTTCCATTTTCATTCCTGTTCGCCATCACTCTTTGAACTCCAGTCTCTGGTGTTCCTTGGAACTATCGCGTTCCTCTGCTGCTCTGACCACTGCATTTGTACAACTGATTGGTGTACTACCATGCGGGTCGGCGGGTATACCATGTTATGCGGCATCATTTGTAAGGATGTCCAGATCAGCTCATCCTCTGACGGGAAAGGAAGAATGGTAGCCTTCATGACGGACATAATATCCACTTTTGCTGTTGGGAGCATAGCAAATCTCTGTACTTAATTGAACTACTGTTGCTAGTTGGACATAGCACTTGAATTGCGCACGTTGTCATCAGAAGATGTGCTGCCTGAACATTTTCCCGCTTTCCCAATCCTTTTGTTTCATTTCCAGTTAAGGAAATATATAATTTATTGATCCCGTCGATTCCGATGAGTACTTCATTACATAATAGTTTGAGAACATATACACACACATTAGAAGAAATTACATATTAATCAATAATTATATCAGAGTAGAAAAGTCCAAGAGGAATCTCTTTCCCTCTAATACTTATCAAGTTAATCCAATCTCTTCATAGAATAGCTAATTGATTATAGCTACATCACTTTCTGGGCCCATTAAAGCATTCGTTTTAACGCCATGTGTATTTCGACATTTATTAGAATTTTATTTGGATATAAGAATTTTGAATAACATTTCTGTTTATCTCTTTTTGATCGCAATTATAAGCTTTATGCAAAAAAATTTACATTTAAAACACCCGATTCCGTCTTTTTTGTTTTTACACTCAATTGCTTTATGTCCAGTTTCATTACAATTATAACACTTAAGTGTTGAATTAGTACTTTGTTGAGCATGGACGATCGGCTGTGGTTTTATTTTATTAAATTACTAGCAAAATTGACCGACCTCACTCGGGTTGAATTGGTTAACTATATATTGAAAGTGACCAGAAAATAATAACTTTCCTCTTTCGTAGAAAAATGCCAAATCATTTAAGTGTGAGTAAAATAATTTTTTAACACCTTTTCGACATTTTTAGGATTTTTACATCCTATTTTGGACACAATTTCTATACATGCAAATCCATCCATGTAATACATTATATCGCATCCCTGCTAAAGGTACAAATTGGCGAAAGGTGAGACACTAAGGTAACTGCTACAAAAGACGATTTTGAGGGAGGATTAGGAATTTCCTTTCTTAAGTTCTATTCCTGTAAAATTGCTCAACTCAATTCGTAAAAATGACGAATCTACCGTGGATATTCTCATAATTTACCTGCCAAGATTTTTTTATTTGTGGCACTCTTCGAATTTCGCTACCATTAAAGGAAAGATGACAAATTAATTTGATAAGATATTTATCACTAAGTTTGTTTTAAAAGCGAATACGTATTTTCTTGAAAATTCCCTTAAGGCACGTGCAATAATAAAAGAACTTGTTTTAAAATTTAATGTCTTCAGTAAAGCAAAGGTAACTTATTACCATTTTTTCAAATGGTAAATTAATTTGACAGCTTTTCTTCTAAAGAAAATAATCGTTTTAAACAAACTTTCCCTATATAAGTTGCTTAACCATAACTTCAGTTCGTAAAATAAGCCACCATAGCTATCTGTCGCTATAACAAAGAATTCGTAATATTTCAAGTCTTAGTTCGGATAACATTAACGTTCTTTCAATAATGGCAAAATTCCACTTAAAATTTATTCTAACTTACATGGTGCTTTAAACAGAATACTTTACGGTGGTGTTGCGTGTGATGAAAAGGAATTACAATTTATTAAAATAATAAAAGAAAGAATTAAAACAAAATAAAAGTTGGCGGGAAACAGTTCTAAAGATATAAATTCGTGATTCTTTTTTATCTCTTGATCTCGCCCAGTTGCCAGAACTTACAACTAAAAATTAGATAGAATTCAAAAATACGAAATTAATTCCGAGCGAAAAAAAATATCACTGCGCATGGCAAACAAACGAACACGAATTTCCATTTCGTTGCAAAATATCGTCTGTCTCAAATGTTCGGAAATAGTTTATATTTTGCAAAGAAAATAAATAGGGTTCAAAATAAAAAAGTATTATCTGAATTTAAATTCTGCAAAATAATTTTTTAAAAAGTAATTGATTTTTCAGCAGTACTGGTAAAACAATTTAAGTAATTGCAATGCTCAATATGCATTCCAGCTTCTCCAAAACTACCAAATTATGGTTGATTTAAGTAGAGTTACTCAGATGTTTTAACATGAAACTTGCTTAAATATTTAAGCAAAGGAATATAAAAAATAATGCATTCATTACACTAAAATTTGATTTATCAAATGTAGGACATTGCATTAAAATGTTTTGAATGAATCTGATGTGATACTTGTACAAATACAGACACAAAATCGAACATAGAACCGGAAGACAGACAGACTTACGCAACCAAGTTCAGTCCTTAAATGAATGTAAGAACTCACAGTTTGCGAAGTTTCATAAAAAATATACTCAACAATTTAGAAGTAGCACGGGCACACACATACAGATAGACAAACACCAAACGCGCGAGACGGATTTTGCATCAGAAGGACCCAAAACGGATAGAAAACTTGAAGTAGGTCGAAAATATTCAATGTACAAACACTCCATTCTTATTTATATACACTGCTGGCCACCGTAAATGCAACACCCTGAAGGAAGCATGCAAATAATATGAAATTTACAACATACATTAGCGGAGGTGAGATATGCAAATGATTAGAAATTCAGCGCAGACGCACATCACGCGCGCCTGTGGCGCCACTTCAAAGCGCTATTTAAGGCTTGGAGATTTCGACGATTTCAAGTACGGCAATTGTGTTTTTCTTGTGGTTTTTTCAAAAAAACGATCAATTATGCCTCGTAGAAAACAGCGATCATCTTTTGATCAAGTATCCGAGTTCGACAGAGGAAGGATAGTGGCCTACCTAGATTGTGGATTATCTTTCAGGGAAATCGGTAGTCATGTTGGACGAAACCAAACAACTGTAATGCGGATATGTGATCGTTGGATGCAGGAGGGTACGACGGACCGACGTGTTCGATCGCATCCACCTCAGTGCACCACTTCACGTGATGACAGGCATATTGTGCGTATGGCAGTGACGGATCGCTCAGCCACATCACGAACCATAGCACAGCACATTCAGTCTGTACCGCATCATCCAGTGTCTGCGCGTACCATTCGACGCCGTTTACAGCAGAGTGGTCTGTCCGCAAGACGTCCATTGCTTCGTCTACCCTTGACGCAGAACCACAGACGTTTCCGCCGCCAATGGTGCGATGAAAGAAGGATGTGGACGGCAGAATGGAATGAAATTGTCTTTACTGACGAGTCACGCTTCTGTCTGCAACACCACGATGGTCGGATTCGAGTCTGGAGACACCGTGGAGAGAGGATGCTGAACAGCTGCGTTATGCACCGCCACACTGGTCCTGCACCGGGTATTATGGTATGGGGCGGTATTGGATATCACTCTCGCACTCCTCTAGTACGCATTGCCGGTACTTTAAACAGCCAGCGCTACATCTCCGAGGTGTTGGAACCAGTTGTCCTTCCTTACCTTCAGGGCTTGCCCACAGCCATATTTCAACAGGATAATGCGCGACCACACGTGGCACGCATTGTCCAAGGGTTCTTCGTCAATCGCCAGATTGAATTGCTTCCCTGGCCAGCTCGCTCTCCGGATCTTTCGCCGATAGAAAACATGTGGTCCATGGTTGCTCAACGATTGACCCAGAATACATCCCCAGCTGCCACACCAGATCAACTTTGGCAACGTGTGGAAGCTGCTTGGTCTGCTGTACCCCAAGAACACATCCAAAGTCTCTTTGAATCAATGCCGAGGCGTGTGGCAGCGGTGATCTCCAACAATGGCGGCTACTCTGGCTACTGATTTTGGCAGGAACCACACTTCACAGATATCTATAAATTTAATCATTTGATACTTGGTCAACATGTTATCTACAAAATAAATTTTGTTGTGATATCTCTTGTCTTTCTTGGTGTTGCAATTTGGGTGGCCAGCAGTGTAGATTTCATGTAACGTTTTATATTCTTATAGTCTAGTATTTTTGTATCTTGATTAGTATTTATTGTAAGATGGTATCTTACTATCTTGTAGTCGCCTAACTTGTTGACATTTTCATCAATGTTTTTAATTTTTGGTAACTCATCATTGAAATGTTCGCGTGCTTCGTTTGTCACTGTTTCAACTGATCTGCCACCATATATGTTATTTAAATTCTTCATATTTCAATACATCTAGGCCTTTTATCCACTCTTAAAAACTCATTTAACTCAAATGCGAAATCGCCAAGAAGGCTATACGTTTTTCCAATGTGAATAAAAACTTTGTCTGAACTGTTCAGGGCTCAATTTGAACCACTTTAGCTACAGTTTTGTAAAATGCTCTTAGTCACTAATTCATCTGGCTCACGCACTGTAAGTTCACTATTTCCAATGGGAGTAATCCTAGTAGGTAATTAATAGAGTTTTCTTTGGCATTTCAATTCTATTTATCTGTCTTTCGAATAGAGCTAAATAAATAATAATGTCACTGGATTTTGTCTTAGCGAATCATTAATTTCAATAAATCAGTCTTAATAGTACTCGAAGGTACAACGTGGTCATCTCGTCTAGATGTCATATTTCTAATTCCAATTTTCTCAAGTAAAATTTACGTCCTTCTCTCTCAGCACTTTTCCCACTTCCAATTTTCTCTAAATTTTCACGTTCAGCTGCAAAAGAACTAAATAAATTCTTTGAAAATTCCTCGTCATAGTGATCACTTTCTGTTATAAGCTTTACCAATTGCACGACTTTAGGGTTCATTGGTGTAGTTAGGCCTAACTTATCTGCCAATAATATTAGGTCTGCTTTTAGTACTCTTGCCAAGTAAGACATATCAGAATTAAATTTGTGCTCACAGATTCGCCAGCTTTCTTATTATCTTTCTTACGTAGAATCGTTAGCGTCTTGATGCTGCTCCGCAATCGTTGAATTCAGAACAGTGGCTTTCGTCTTCGTCATTATCTACGTACTCGTTTCGGCAGAGCCCCCACTTTGTAGAATTATTTCGTAATGTCGTCTAGAGGATTTATATTATTTTTTAACAATAAAGAAGAAAAGCAGGAACATAAGATGAAGTACAAACATTTATTTCGGCGGACACAAAAAAAACACCGTCTACCAATTGGTCATTTCCTAATCCAATCGTCTGAATTTTCATCTTTCGAATTCTTTTCGGCGTGATCGCTCTTTAGCTTGAGGATAACTTCTTCACACAGCCTTGAGCATATCTTTAAATTTATTTATCCACTGGGACTCATTATTTAACTATCCACTAGATCAGAGATGAAATTTCAAAATTCCACTCTCCAATATATATTAACTTCGCTGGAATTAACCAAAGTTCAGAAAGTTTTCCTCATTGACGTTGCGCATTCGCTTGTCAAGTCAAAACGAAATCTTTTCGTTTTGTCATCAGTAGGAAAAACGACTAGTGTTATTATTTTTTTTAATTTTTAGCAGTTGCACTTGAAATACTTTCATTCACTGAGTAAACACTGAGCACGAAAACGTGGACACAAAGAACAAAGGGACAAAACATCAAAACGAGACAAAAAAATAAACAGCAGTTAATCAGTATTGTAGGCTTTGAAGTAAATTTGTTGCCTTCCAATATCTCAGGACACAATTTGGACTGTTGAAAATTATTTGAATCTATACAGGTTTTTGGATAGACAGTCATTCCAAAAACGACTAATGTCGTATACAAGAAAATCGTGTAAGACCTCAGTTAAAAAAGACTATCCATCGTTTACTTTTTCCAGACTCCATAGCCCTCCCTTATCTCGAGGTGCACCATAATGCCGAGTTGCAGGACGCCTCATTATTTGAGAGGAAATACCCAGATAAAACATTTACAGCTAATTTTAAACGCTGATACATGTATATAATTTTTAAAAATACAGTAAAGTAATGCAGTTAAAAACATTTACGAGGACTTTCACTACTTTTAAAAATATTCTTTCATATTTCATCGGCAATTTGTGCCTAGTTTAAATTAAAAGGTAGAACACATTTTGTTTTGAAACTATTTACAGTTGTAACGAATTATGAATTTCAAAATTATGCAAAAGTTGCACAGTATTTAATTTTACATTGAAACGGAAAGCAATATCTGAAAATGTTACAATATTGAAATTGTTGGATGTTTCTACATATTTGCAAACAGTGCAATTTATTATCATGACTAAGAGATTTCATTTAAATGCATTTTAATTGCCTTTTCAATTAATCAAGTTAAAGAAATAAAAAAAATCATTTATTTTTATGTGCTGCCATCTATTGAAACATAAATGAAACAACTTGACTTAGTACACTTTTATAGCAACTCAACCTATAGAGAAAACATTTTCTAATGAACCAGAAAAGCCATATGGTACGTTTTTATATTTTTATAGCAAACAACCCAGTCATTTTTTTAAGCTGGATCGATTAGTTTTGATTTGACAAGTTACCGTTTCCTCAAATATTAAAAAAAATTCTGATTCATCAAACGCTAAGCTGCATGTGAATAAAGTAAAACTCCGTTCAATTCTTTTGTTTAAGATCACCTGGAGTTGAGAAATCAAACCAATCAGCTACCACGGAACTTCGCGCGCCGTCATTGTCCAGGGGTGGGGATTAACAGTCGTTTTTCTTCATGAAAATTATTTACAAAATTTGTTTGCATCCCTGAAATGATACTAAATTGACACACGAAGTTTGAAATTATTTGATGCATAATTTCGTCAATAAAAAATCCAGAAAAGAGGTAATTTTAGCACAAAAAATAGAGAACCCCCTTACTAAAATAATCAAATCTAGATTTTATTATTAGAATATCAATTTAAGGTTTTAATGTGTTCTTTAAACAATCTTCCATGTGTAGGAAGATAGTTGAATTAACGTCCCACTAGAGGCAATACATTGGGCTATTGGTGACGGTCCGGGATCAATCCCGAAGGGAAAAACCCGAGGGAAACATCTCGTAATTTTGAACTACTGTCAGATGACGAGATCAGCACCTGTCTTTAAAATAGGAGATCCATGATTGTTTGCATTAATTTAATGGTTTTATCTCTAGCCTCATCAGTGACTTGGAGAAGTTTTCTTGGAAATGAAACACTCCAAGTCGGAAATTGCAAATCACAGGAAATTTTAAACCTGGATAACATTGATGAACATTCACCTCATTTTTCTTAGCACATAGCAACCATAGAAACAATTGATTTGCTCGGATGTTTTCTTCATTTATTGTATCAATGTAAAAGCTTCGATCGAGAATTCTGAAAATAATGATATTGCTTCTGGGATGTAAAGTGCAGGGTGTAGAGAGATATATTTTGGCTTTAAAATAGAATTAAAGGAAACTTATATTGCGGAAAAGAGGGGCGAAGCAAGTTAAAAATAAATACTGCACTTAAACTAATTAAAAATGAATCTATGCAAGAATATTATATACTATTAGAAAAAATGTTAATCAATTTTTAGTCATAGTTTGAAAAGATATTTTTAATAAACAAAAATCACAGGGGACATTTTAGTAGTTATTAATTTTTTTACTACGTATTCTTTGAATCGCTTTTACTTCGTACTTTTACGTGTCTAAGTTACCTTTTTCATACTGTTCAAGACTTTTGCTTCTACCTTTAAATTAAATTACATTTAGTATCCGAATAAATTCTGATCCAAGTAAATAATATTAACAGCTATAAATTGCATCACTACTACGTTGTTGTAAATTCATTATTTGTTGAGAGAAGGATATTTTAAGTCAACAGTGAGAACGTTGTATTTTATTTTAATTTTAAGTTACTATTATAAGTATATTAGTATCAACTGAACTGCATTTGCAACAAAAATTTCTATAACTTCTTAAATTGTAGTACAATAAAGGGAAACTATTAGAAAAATATTCAATAGTTCATTACATTTTTTTAACCAACAGTATTATAAGCACTCTTTAGAAGTCTCACATAGCCTATCGTTTCTGTTTCGCAATTTTAACACTGATTCTAATAAACTTCTCTATTTTTGATACGAAGTTAAACTGTTGTATAAATGAATCCAAAATTTTTAGTTAACAAAATTCCCCCTTATTGTTTCTTATTACAATATTCATATAGGGTTAAAATTTTATTGCCCTTATTGTTAATCGAAGCATAGATAAAAAATATAAATGCATTATAATTTGATTAATTACAAGATTCCCATATCTTTAAATAAAATCAAACTTGCTTTTCCCTCTCATTGGAATAGTAAACACAATAATGTGTATAAATTGTTAAAACTATTTGCTGAGACTTTTACATTTAAATGGTTCTAATAAGGAGATTAGTTAATTATTGTATTGACTGAATTATTAAAGAAATTCGTACGAATAATTTTAGAGATCAAATCTTTTATTCAAAAACAACATGAATATTGTACTGATACTAACTAGTATTAGCTGCAATGACAATGCTTTAAATTTAATAGTATTATGTTATGTTAATATCACATTTCGTGTTGTCTTCGAAGAAAATATTTGATCTTTAAAATTATACAGAAAACAGATTTCGTAAAAACTTCTTGAGCAAATTATAAACATTTAAATAGCCTATTTAAATGTAATTTGTTAAATGTAATATGTAATTTGTTGAATAATAAAAAATATCGTTTATAGTTTTACTTGTTTACTAATGTTTCTAAAACAACCGCATATCTCCAGTACTATGTTTGAAATATCTTTTTTGATTTTTCTATGTTACCTTCAAATGCAATAGGAGAGGCAAAATATTTTTCTCTGGGTTTATTGTTTTTGTATTAGTGACAATTCAAATACGTCCCAAAACTAGGGAAATTGTAAATACATCCAATGTGTTTATCCTATCAATAAAAAAGCAAAACATAAAAAACTAAAGATCTATAAAATTGATTAAACCAGATGCTTTTCAGCACATAAAATAACCATAGAAACCATTGATTTATTCAAATGTTATCTCAATAATAGTATGTTTTAATAGAAACTGTAAATATCCCCGGAAAAGGTAGACAAAGCCCCCCTCTCTAGGCATGAATTAATACAGTAATATTATGATTTTGAAATAACTTATATAAATCGTTGTCGTAGTTTTGACTAGGGAAATTGTAAATACATCCAATGTTTTATCCTATCTATAAAGAAGCAAAAGTATAAAAAACTAAAGATATATATATATAATTCAAAATTACAAACCAAAACAAAGAGAAATCCAAAAATTTTAAAATCAAGAAATTTAAGAAAATTTTGAAAAAAATGATGGAAGTGTTGGTGGATCAGGGCGTCATCAGGGAGGAGCCACACCCAGTCAACACAATATGGTGTTTTCTGCGTGTGAGCGGCAGTACACCAAAAGTAGCTCACACACCCCTCCAAACACCATAAGAAAATAAATTAGAAAAACAAAACCAGGGACAACCAAGGACACATACCAAAGATAAGTATAATACAAAATTAAAATTAAAAAGGAGAAAACAAACTTACCCACACAGATTGACCTAAGCTCGACAACAACCCGCCGCAAACTACATGAGGACCGCCAACAAATGCCATTCACAACGCCGAAAAATCAACATATGAGAAATCGGAACCGCAATTCCGACACGGAACCCCAACTCGAAATTCCGACTCGGAATTCCGAACCGGAACATCGGAATCGGAAGTCGAAAAAATAGTGTTCAAATCCAGTTTTTTAATAAATTAATAAAATAGATAAAATTGATAGTCAACAGGAAAGTCTCCGAAATAAGCTATTAAATAATATTAGTTATCTTAAATCTTTCAAAAATAATCTTATAAAAAGAGTGAAGGTATTTATTATTAAGAAGTGTGTTAATGAGATTATTACATTGCAAAAGAAAGTTAGATTTAGAGTTGCAAATTTTATTGAAACGTATCAGTTGACCAGCAATTGTATTATAATAAATTTTTTTAGAAATATTAGAGTCCAATATATTAATTTAAAAACCGGAAATTCAAAATCATCTCCCTTATCATAAATATTAATATCAGTTTTATTATTTAAAGTGTATTATTCAAGTCTAGAGAGACGGCTTTATTGTTATCTGTGTGAATTGGTTTTCAATAAATATAATTCATCAGGGTAAATCGAATTCCAAAGGTTAGCAAAATTGGTATCATTGAAAACAATTAAATCATCAATATATCTAAAGGCAGAATTAATTTGTAGGCAAAATATTTTTTCATAATAATGAAGAAATAAATTCGCAAGAATGGAAGAAAAATTGGAACCTTGGAAAATTGGAACCATAAATGCTCACCGTTAAAAATAAAAAATTATTATAGATACAGAAGTTTACCAAAAAATTTTTTTCAAAATTTTCTTAAATTTCTTGATTTTAAAATTTTTGGATTTCTCTTTGTTTTGGTTTGTAATTTTGAATTATTTTACTTTCCATGTTGTGTCTGCAGCTTTAGCGCGCATATATGGACAGTTCTGCCTTCTGCTTGACTATTTTTTACCCCCAACTTTTTTGGCTTTTTACTTGTCTGCTTTTTGATCTTTTGGCATTTTGCTGGTCTGCATTTCTATTATTTTACGTTTTAATGTTTTGTATATTTTGTAATTTGATTGTTTTTTGTTATATATATATATATATATATTATATATATATATACATATTATTTATATAAATAAGCATATGGAACAGGAATTTCTAATTTTGTGATAGAACATTGCATGTTGATTGTTTTAATTAAGTCTTTGTGTGTGTTCACTAGTTTACCCATATTTAGAACAACTGTTTAATAATGATTTTTAGGGATACTTCTATAATTGTTTCATTGCTACCTCTTAGTTGTAAACAATGAGAATATATGACTTATTCGAATAGGTTTTGTAGACAATAATGCGTTTTTTATATTTGTTAAATTGATGATTTTTACTAAATATTAAAACCACTGTTTGAGAATTAATTATTTAAAACAATGTTTATCAACTATTGATTATTATTACTGTTAAGCGTTCCTTTATGATATTTTTGCTTAAACAACGAAAATAAGAATTATAAATAATAGAATAATAAGAATTATAAATAATAGAATAATAAGAATTATAAATAATAGAATAATAATAAGAATTATAAATAATAGAATAATAATAAGAATAATAAATTACTTGCAATTAAAATAAAGTATTGTACTTTCCTCTCGTTGAAATAATACTCATAATAATATAAATCCATTATTAGTGTTATCGAATATTTGTTAAGAGATTTTACAATTAAATAGGTTAATTTGGTGATGATGTTTTTATTGATGCTAACTACTTCGCACCATACAAATAAAATGCTGAAACTAAGTCAAGGTTCGGTTAATATTACATTTTATAGCCTTTTTGAATTAAGACATTTGAGTTTAGTAAAAAATATAATGAATTAGTAACCTTAGAAAACCTATTTTATTATCATATATTCTTAAAGAGATTGTGTAAAATTTTAAGATACTACTCATTGCCTTTTTATAATTATTTGCTGTTGCTACTAGAAAAGGGAGGCTAACTTTAATAATAAATTACTATCTTCTTCCAAATCGGGATAAAATAAGGCAGTTTCTTTGTTAAATTAACTGCTGTTTGTTGACAGCATTTTTGCCCAAGCACTGTTTCACAATGAATTAATTTATGAATAAAAGTATTTCATTCAAAGAACTGAGAATAAGTAACTTTCTCTAGTAAGTAATTATCCCTACTTGAGATAAAGCAATAAGAAACTATTGAAATTTTATTGTTGAACATAATTGTTTAAATAAAAAGTTATAGTATACTTTTTCATTATAATTTGTATGCTAAACTGTAGAAGTATTTATTTATTTCTGATTTACCTTATTTAAGACCGATATAATAACTGGAAACAATTGAATATTTAATCTATATTGAGCACATTTATTAAACCAACAATTATAATCAATACTGTTTCATTGTGATTTTTATTATTCTCTTGAAAATCTAATCGTTTCTCTTTTACATTGTGACAATAATTCAAATAGTCCTACTAGCAGTAATCAGCATTGTGTTTTTACTTTGTAATCAATATGATATGCTTTTAGTCTTGTTCATCGTTTCTGTTTTGTAATTTTAACAATGCCTCGAATAAGCTCTTCTCTTGGTAATATAATACAAAAGTTAACTACTGATTAATAATTAACAGATTTTTAGTTAACAGTAATCTTCATTGTTCAATAACAAATTATTCGTATACTGTTAAAACTTCTTATTTTTTCACCGTAAAAGTGGAGTAAAAATAAATTTTTATGCATTCATATGTGACTAATGGCAATGGTAATTAATTGACGTCGCACTGGAGCAACACAACGTGCTATTGGCGACGGTCCGGGATCAATCCCCAAGGGAAAGATCCGATCGTATGTGACTAATTCCGAATCGTTAGACACACAAGATTCATATCGTTTCATAGTGGAATAATAAAAACAAAAATAATTAAATTTGAGCGAAAAATTGTATTTTAATCTCATTTGAATAATATTCATCAACCACAATGTAAATCCATTGTTAATACTGATACGTATAATAGTTTTAGTAGTTAAATGGTTTAAATTAAGTTCTTTAAAATTAGATTTTGATTGTTTGATTAGTATCAGATTTTTTATATTTAAAGTACTTGAATATAAGAATATGTTAGGTTAATATCCAATTTTATGATTCCTTTGGGGGAGAAAGTCTTTGAATTTATTTTTTTAAATTCTGATTTGTAATCTTTTGTTAACAGATTACATAATGCCACTCCGACGAGATGGCAGTCGACCTTGGATCAGCCATTTTTGACTACTGCCATAAGCAAAAGCATGGATGGCGATTCCGTGGGTGGTTCCCCCTCTGACGCATTATCGTCTTTTATTACGACAACGAACGATAAATTTAGAACCAGAACCTGTGCTAAAGATATTAGTAGTGGATACACTTTGTTTACATTCTAACCTATCACCTAATTTAAAGAATAAGGTTCGTCCAAAACCATGTGCCTCGACTACCTTTTCGAAGGAGCCGGGATATATAAGGATCACTTCTTCTAACAAGTTATAAAAAATTCACTAGTTGCGTGACTCAATACGCGTAATGATAAAAAGTAATCTGCTTTTAATCTTTTGATATTTCAAAAATAATATTTTCTTTGTATGGTTAAAGGAATACCGGTTTTAGGCTTCCGATGCTATCCCCATTTATAAAGGAGATGAAAACCGCTAGTTTGAGAATACAATTCATTGAATTTATAACTTGCAACACTCAGATATTTTCCAAAGTTTCAAGAAATGGTAAATACCTCTAGTGAGGTTGTGCGACTGAAACCTGCAAATCTCGACAAGACTGATTACTGCAAATGCTTCTTACCACATACAATAACCATAGAAACAATTGATTCGCTCAAATTGTTATTAAGTGCTTCCGGTAACATGATGATAAGCCGCGTTTTAAATTTTTCAGGAGAGCAATTTTCAAGTTTTAAATATTTCAAAATTATAATGGTTTATCCACAATTCAAGAGGTCGAGTTATCTTAAACTTTCAAGTATTAAATACTCATTCAACAATCAGAAATTCTGTTGACCCTCTGATATATTTTGAGTTTTCTTCATACCGAACCTATATTTATGGCTTATCACTATGTTGCCCGGAGCCCTTCTTACTGGATCTTTTGAAAAGTGTCGGGATTTTTTTCTTAAAGTATCGTGTTTTAAAGGAAACTTAAAATTCCTAAGGAAAACGGAAGAAGTGATACTAACGAGTAATTATAAATACTGGCTTTATCGAAAAAGTATCAATAACGCAACTTTATATGCTTATGAGTACTTGATGAATTGTTAAATGATTGTTTGCAAAGTGTATTTTTGGAAATCAGTCGGATTTCTGTGGTTCTGGAACTATTAGTATTAGTTTTTTGTTTTGTATTTATATTATAGGATATATGGTTTATATTTGTAATCGAATAACTCAACTATTCGATCATTAGATTTTGTATCATCTGATTCGAACTGTAAACTAACTGTTAATTCACTGTTGTAATTTAAGTATTATAAATTTCATTGTTACCATACATTGTTATGGAAACTATTTGAACAATATTTTAAAACAATACCCATTGTGTTTTGTATAATCTAATACTGTTTCCATATAGGGTTTATTTACAAGGAATAAAAATTACTCTACTCTCAACTATGAAAGGGGTGTCCTAATTGTTAAATAATGAAAATTCATTGTTAAATTAAGTACTTGTTTGCCAGGTTTTTACCCACAGTTAGAAGCACTATTTCACAGTTGATTTTCTCGTCTATGATCTACTCCAGTAACTCCTATATGTTTGAATGCGTTGATGTCTATGTGCAAAAGTTCCTGGTTGGTTGGATTTTATGGTTGAGCGACCATATTTGGCCAAGCTGCTTCAAGCACAAGACAAACAGCATAAAGTAATGGAGATTCATACACAGAAAGTCTTACTGACACAGAAGTGAGAAATAAACCCAAAGTAAGTCACAGATATCGAACCTGCACCGTTTACGACTCGCATGGGGCAGCTTCCTGGATTATCAGTAGATTTGCGACTCGTACAACATGATCTTTTGGACTTTGTCTAGTTTATACATCTACCAAATGTTTAGCAGAAACAATGCATTGCGTTTTCTACTTCCGTGTTTCTTTTGTAATAAAAGAAGCATTTGATTCAGATAGGAGTTTCCAATAGCAGCAATAAAATAAGTCCTTTATTGTGTTGCTCCAGTGCAAAGTTAATTAACTACCTACCTACCTTTATTAAATTAGATGCTTGTTGAATTAGTTTTTGGTAACAATTAAAAGCACTGATAATTAATTAATAGAAACATCGTTATTTATTGATATTTAAAATATTTCATTACTACAGTTTTGTTTCAAACAATAGAATAATTAACTACAGAATGCGCAGATTCGAATAGGGCGGGGGTCTCCGTTCAAATTCAATAACTAATGTGGATATCTATTTTAAGATAGGTAGTTGAATTTACGTCACTGGAGCAACACAACGGGGTATTTGCGACGGTCTGGGATCAATCCCGAAGGGAAAGATCTGAGGACACCTCTTAATTTTGAACCACGGGCAGTTGACGAGGTCAATACCTGAACTGACACACCACTCTCCAAATTTCCACACCACTCCAAGGTGAGGAAATTTGAGGCCACGACAGATTCTACCAACTGGTTATACCACAGTCAATTGACTTTGTGGATATCAACATTGGTTTTACAATTTTTTATTTCTTTATTAGACGTAGAACTTAGAAAAGTCATATTATAATTAAATGGTATCAATTACACGATCAGTAAACAATTCACTGAATCAGGAAAATTAAACTACACATCAATTATGTCGACGCATCAAGCAAACAAGTCCAAAATTTGAAATTTTGTTACATTTTGTATGTTTGAGGTATTAATGTTTGCTTAATACCCTTTTGACGAACTTTAATTATCCCTTTGTATAGTGAGTTATTAATTACTTATAATAAAGATTTTTATTGCTTTAAGTTATTAAAAGTATTAAAAATTTAATTTAGTTCTTCAAAAACAAAAAATATTCGACCTGATTGCTATCCAATAATACGAATTCATTGTTATCATGGAAACCACCTTGGCTCAGTAGGTTTATCCATTACGTTAGCAACCTGTGAGTTGTAGGTGGTGCAGGTTCGTTTCTTGTAACGTACCTTGAGTATAGTCACTTTCCTTTCGTCCCCGCATTCAAAAGGAAAGGGATATTGTGTTTGACAGAGACGATTGTAACCACAAAAAGTTTAATACACCACAAGTTCATTACAAAACATGTTCTAAAGATGCGTATTTAATTTCGCTGACATCTAACTGTTTGGTGCTCTAGATTTGGTTTGCTTTCACCTCATCTGCTCCGCATTTGATTTCCAAGTCTATGAAATCGCTTCAACTCTTCCATTTGAAGGAATGAGGGTTGTTCATGGAGGACTCTTAAGGGGCTTAATAGTTCATCCGACTGTACACGTCACCTCAAGAGAAGCACATCCGTCGCAAAGGGACGATGCTGCTTATCTGAGAAACAAAAAAACCCAACAGCACATATACATAATAAGAGTATCAATATCGGTGAGGATTCTGCACAAAAGTATGCATCCCCCCAAAAATTCTAAAATTAATATTTACAAAAAGACTATACATATAAGACAGTTATTCCAAAATATGCATTACTAGCACACAACGACAACTTAAAATGAAAATATAAAATACAAATGCAATAATATTACGGAAATACAAGAATAATAAAAGTATGTTGATATATTCTAAATTTTGTCTTTTAAAAATAACTCCACTGGGGGGGGGGGGGTTGATTATTCTATAGCTAACCTAGACAATGCGTCAGCATTGCCATGTTGTGAACCCTTGTGGTAAGTTACAGTCATATTATAGCGATGTAATGCCAAAGCCCACCTGGACAGTTTTGCTCCGTGAGGTGCACTGTTAGTTAAATAGGTGAGAGGGTTGTGATCTGATATTATCTTCACTTGGTTTTACTCTTCCTTCTGATTGAAACCTCTTTCTCTGTAGAAGATTCTTCTGCATTTTCGGTTCCTGTTAAATTAATTCTACCTAGTGTATTGCCTTTGCTGGAGGATTCCTTCAAAATTCCAGAATCTAATTTCACAGTTTTCTTTTTTTCTCTTCTTTCTACTTGAAACCATTTCCTTTTTGAATAATTCTTCCACATTTTCGACTTCTGTTAAGTTGAGGCGGTCTTGTATTTCTCTGAATTTCTTTTCATTTTAATGTATTCCTTCATGCTCATTTGGCTTTTATATATGGGTATTGTTTCTGGACTCTCATCTTCAGAGCAGGGACTTTCGATGTTAGTAATGTCTGACTCCACAGGGCAGGAGAAGGATCAGATTTTGGTTTCTTTGTAACGAATATACTATTCATGTCTGTATTGATATTATGTCTTATAGTTAAAGTAACTATTGTGTCATTATTCTGGACCATCTCCCCCTCTTCAGTATTATTTTCATCTTGTTCTTCATGTTTATCGTGACTAATTTTCATACGATGAAGTTGAACGTTTTCCTGAAGAGCTTCGTATGAGGTCATACTTATAATCAGATCACTAACCAGTCTTTTGGAGACCACGCATGTGATCGGTACTGCCCCACGAAGCCCTTCGTCTACTCTCATATTACAAATTCTTAATGGAGTTATTTCTTTTTATCGAACGCTGATTCTATTTCAATTCGTCCATCTCCTTCATAATCTACATCAGCATCAAGATCTTCGCGCACCACTAAAATATGAGAACCGGAATCGGGTATACACAATTTTCTCCCACATTGGATGTTTATTATTTTAAGCTCATCAACATTTTTCTTCGTTTCCACTGACTACGCCATTTGGCATAGAGACTTTAACAATGTTGTTCTGGGCTGTCTGACTAAAATTTTCTTTTTGAGAGGTCTTCGCAGAGCAGAAACGGGAGGTATGACCTTCTACACCACACGAGTAGCAGATTGGCTTGCAAGTTTGTCGTGGCAAATTCGTTTTCCACTGAAATGCTGCTTGTGGTTTTCTTACGTTGGGGCTCTCAGGAATATTCCCGCTTCTTACAGATTTCTCTATGGGAGAGAACCGAGACTGCCCTTGTTCCATTTTTTCTTCAGGGATAGCTCCACTCCGCCAGTATTCATGGTTTTGAAAGTAGCACGGTAGGGCTACTTTCAAAACCATGAATACTGGCGTATTCTAAACAATTCCTTGGACACACTTGGTGTTGTCTATAATAACATATCAAAACGCAAACACACCTTTATTTCTTTTCGTTATAATACTAACATGCAACATTGTATCGTTTTCCCTTTATTCCTTTTATTTATTCCTATTTATTCTGTATTCCATATTATCCTATTTATTCTGTTAACATTTACAATTAACCTTAATGCAATAATATGGGGTGCATGCATAAAACAATAAAGAAGCTATACAATCCTATCGGCTGCGCCAGTCACCTTCCTTTCGTCCCCGCATTCAAAAGGAAAGGGATATCGTGTTTGAGAGAGACGTTTTTGACCACAAAAAGTTTATTACACCACAAGTTCATTACAAAACATGTTCTAAAGATGCGTATTTAATTTCACTGATGTCTAACTGTTTGGTGCTGTAGATTTGGAGGTTTGCTTTCACCTCATCTGCTCCGTATTTGATTTCCAAGTCTATGAAATCGTTTCAACTCTTCCACTTGAAGGAGCGAGGCTTGTTCATGGAGGACTCTTAAGGGGCTTAATAGTTCATCTGACTGTACAAGTATATTTCCCTTTTAGTGTCAGTAACACTTTCATTGCGCGTATGTCGATTATTTGACATTGTATGTCTTGCGTTTACCGCAGCTTGGTCAATTAACCGCCCCATGAGCCATAAAACCCAATCAACCACGATTAAAACCCAATCAACCACGAACCAAGTTAACACGATTGCTAAACAAATAAATTTTAAGTAACAATTTGTAGCATTGTTTGAAATAAATTCCATTTTATTACCTTTGCTAATTGCTGTGTTTTACCTTTGAAGCATTTGCTTTCAACGTTCCTGTTCCATTGAGCACCCACTTTTAAAAATTAAATATTTTATTTTTAGAGACACTCAGTTCCATTGTTCTATTTATTGTTAAAACATCGTGAAGAAATAAACTCTCTGAAAATTAGGATAAATTAGGATTCCTAATTAAAATTCAGTTCTACATTCTTATAAAATTCATTGTTTTTATTATTTTTGGAAACAAAGAATAATGTAAATGAAGATTTAGATTTAAAGTAAGTTACTATGCTGTTTTCTTAATTGTTTCTACAAATATTGTTAAAAACACCGAGAATTGACTACCTCATATGATACAAAATTTCGATAAATTGTGGTATTTCTTCATGAAATGATGAAAATCTTGTAACAGTAAAACTGTAATACGTATTCTTTGCTATGGTATTTTTATAATACGTGTATTTTAATCACTTCTAGTTATTCATTCTATCATAAACTTTAAACACCCTTATATGTTTCAAATTGTATCTATATTCTTTGGAATACACTTTATCGCTTTTGTTTTGTCAACTTTATTTTCGTTTGTCTTTGTCAAAGGCATTGTACCAAGCCCTGTCCCTCATTTAGCACAAGCACACGTACGAATGGTAATTAATTTAGCTAATGAATGTATTGTATAGAGTTTTGTTAAGTATTTATCTATTTATTAATTTAGTTAAGCACTAAAGTGCTATATACTTAATCTACGTAAATGTTAGTAAAATAATAATTTCTATAATATTTAATATTTTTAATAAAGTTTAATTTGTGTGTGCGAATTTAAAACTTATTTCTAAATGAATTTTTAAAAAATGTATTTATAAAGAACTATAATTACTTGTTATCCTTCGATTATGAAACTTAAGTGCTCTTTATTAACTTAACTACCACTTTAAAAAAGTAATTCATACCTACAACTAAATGCTTATTTTTTACATAATTAACAAATCAAATTAAAACCATTGTTTAAAACTGTAAATGAAACTACAGAAAAATCCAAAACAATTTGAGGAAAATATGCATTCGCATATATTTAATCTACGGCATTTGGTATATCAGAAAATTTTGATGCACTTCAATACTCTATGGATAAATATCAGTTTATTAGAGAGTGCGAATTTAATATTAAGCTTTCCTTAGTTCCTATATTTAATATTCCTTCCCCTATATTTAAATTTATCTATGCTTGAGGAATTTTAAGATACGTTTCACTCTATATATTGATAAAAAACTGTATTTTTATTGTTTAATAGTTAGGTAAAAATTTAACAGTGGTTTAAAATCTAAACACTTTGCATTTGTTATTTTTGATGCGGTAAAATAATAGTTTAACGCAAAGATTGAATATTTTTCCCAGCTTCACACACACAATATTCTTTTCAAAAATTATCTTTAAAGTATTAGATATCCTTATTTTTAAAGAATGTTTAGTGAGATAAAAGATGCTTTGATAATTATTTTAAAATTTATTCTAAGTGTAATATTTTAAGTATCAAAATACACATGTAAATGAATTCAATAAATCAATATCTTTTTAAAATGAAATTCACTTTATTAGATACAAATGCCGCGGTAATCCCAATAGATTTAAATATCTATATTTCGGTTCAGTTCAATCAACGCACAAGAAAAGCACCATTGAACAGTCTCCTCATCATGGGAAAAATTGTCGTAAAAGGTATGCCTGTTATGTTTTCAACCCCAGAGTTAGCTTTACTTAATCTTTAAGGTTCTGGAAAATTGACAAAGAAAATAAGACACCACATAAATATTATCACTGGGATAGGTTTATTGAAAGAATCCGAAGGAGTGAGCACTCCGAGCCAAATAGCATGCGAGGAGAAAAGATCGCGCGTTCGATACCAGTCCGGGATTCATTTCCTTGCTAATCAATCATCCAACAGGGAGGACATCCCTGCCTCAAGCCTTCTTGTGAGCGAAGAGGGAATGATGTACGATTGGAGCGTGGAGAAGTGGAGCAGCATGCACGATGGGTGCAGTGTGGACGAGTGGAGCAGTGTGGACGAGTGGAGCAGTGTGGACGAGTGGAGCAGTGTGCACGAGTGGAGCAGCATGGAGCACAGGTGCAGAGTGAAGGACGGTCTTGTGGCTGTAGGTGACCACGGGGGCGACTGCAGGGACCACGTAGGTGAGGGGTTTGTGTTCCCATTCGACTTTGGTTACCTTGGCAGAGGAGTGTGGTGCGGCGACATAGTGGAGGGCGGATGGCAAGACTACTGTGGCAGAGCACACAGCCATGATCGTAGCGAGGATAACCTGTGTGAAAGGAAGATTTATGTCAATTAGTAAACCAATATTTACCACTGAAAAATTTAGAGCTCGGGTATATTTTAACCCTCTGATTGTTGCGAGATATGTGAGTAGTGTAGTGTTGCTTTTACCTCACAGCATACTTAATGGCAAAATAACCACATCTCTAAAGAATTTCATGGATTATTCAGCGTTAGAAAGATGGGTCTTTTCCTCAGATTAGAATCCTTTTGAAATATTCTATTGCTCTCCTTTCTTAAGAATTGAATCATTTGGAATGATTCTATTGCTTCATTCCTTAGAATACAATCTTTTGGAAAGATTATATTGCCCAGGAAGGTGAAAATTGGTTAGAAATAGTGCAAGGAAGATTGCAGGTTGCAAGGTGGAATTATGCATATGAACCCATCAGAGGGTTAAGGAGAGCAAGATCTTTGAACACTCTTAACTGTAGTGAAAACAAGTGGAAGTTTCTAAGTTCAACAAAAAATTAATTTTCGGTGGATTCTTTTCAAATCTAGAACTTTGATATTATGGATAGACTATCGCTTTAAAGTTCCTATCATTTAAAATTGCAGGTTTACTGACAGAACTGTAAAAACCAATTTTGCCCAGGTATTATCTTTATTGTTTATGCGGTTCGCAAGATATCTCAAAAGTAATTTATTTATACTTTTTGATAAGGATTTGAAGTTTTCATTTTTGCCCAATGTTATATAACATTTTTTCCTTTCAGTTTAAACTTTTGATCTTTAAAAAATACTTTTATTGCTATATCACCTGGTTACAAGTGAAGCACACTAAGTCAAAGAACTTAGTTCTGAGAAAACGAAAAAATTCTGTTCATAAGTGTGTTAGAAGAAATCAAACCTTCATGCAAAGAAAAAATGACTTAATGGACTTCACCAGTCACCACATTCTGGTCTAAAAAAAGCTAAAAAAAAACACATTCCTTGAAAATTTTGACTTCGCGTGTTTTACTTGTAAGCCGATGATAGACAAAACATTATGTTTTAATTTAAGTAACTTTAAGAAAATCTGGAACAAATAACAATTGAAAAGAGAAATACATTTATGCAATTACTTTTAATCAACTCATAACTTGATCTAACGCAAAAGAAGAGCAAGAAATAAAAGAGAATATTAAATTGCGTTACAAAATAATAGATGTATTAACATCGTAAATTATGCATTATGGAGTACTTTTGGTTGATGAAAATGCTCGAGTTCAATATGTGAATAAAAATATGGATCGACACTATTGTACTATAATTTAGAAAAAAATAAGACTTGTACTTTAAAAAGAAAATGATTGCAAACAATTACTCTGCTTCCGTTGATTAAAAGTAAGAGTTCATTATTTACTTTAATTGCCCTGAGAATTTCCCAGAAAGAATTTTTACATACGATTTCTAATGAAGACTTCAGGGCATTTAGCATTTTTGTAATAGACAATTTCAATACCGTTTCCATAAACTGAATTTATTCAGTACGTAGCAACAATTTTGTGCAAAAACGTCACCAAATGGTTAGATATCAAGAATATGAATTCGGCATTTTGTATAAAAGTTATTTGTTAATAGCTTAAATGTTAAAAAATATTATGCTTCATGTAAAAAAGAGATACTTGAGCCAATGCCCAATCTTATTGTAAATTTAAATAAACTCTATAAATATAAGCAATAATTTATCCGAGACTTTATATGTTTCTGTAAAATTTTGTAGCAATAAACTTTTAAAGAAAAGAAAAAACTTAGAAGTCTACAAGACAGCATTTATAATTTTATCATAATATTGCATAGTTATAATTTTCAATTATAAAAACATAATTAGAGTATATTTCAGAACACCACGATCCCCACATGAGTAAAACTAACTTATTTTAAAACAATATATTTCGAAAAAATCCCGCTCTTCCTGAACTCATTCGTTTAAATCCGTTGCAAAATATTTCACACTGCAGAAAATACAACGAAAAACTGAAAAAATTGCATTGCATAGTGTTTAGCGACACAAAAATAAGTAGAATTAGGTAACTTAAAATTTTGTTCAGTTTAGTGTAACTGAACATACAATGCTAAATTTTCAAAAGTTCCATTTCAATGCGAGATAATTTATAACCTATGGTATATAAAAATACGAGACCGAAAAATATATTAAAGAAATTGAGTTTTACGACACTTGTAAATTGAATGACTTGAAATAGTATGAAAATTACTCATTGAATCAAGTAAGTTTATCTTCTATAGGGAAAAATAATACTTGTCAAACAAGCTGACTTTTTATTTAAAACAACTGAAACAAATTAACACTTCAAGACTATCATAAAACGTCCCGTATGCCCCGTTTCTAAACAGTGCTGTATGTATATTATATATTATTCTTTCATAATGCTTTTGACTTCTGTTGATTTAATATGTATTTACGTTTATAGATTTATGATGCTTTTTTTTATTTTTCATATTTAGATGATGTTCAACTCTTTTACCTAGACTATTGATTTTTAACCGTTGTGCCGCTAAAATGGAAATGATATGTCTACCGGATAGTGAAACGGTTTAAATTGTGTAAGATTTATTCCATTTCAACGGTTTAATTTTTAACTTTTGACAAGTGCTTTAACAAATAATTTCAAATAATGCCCGTGTAAATAATTTTGAGAATAATTTGTATTACAAAGTTTCATGAAGTCTCAAAAAGATTTTTTAAAAAGCCATTTTGAAGCAAAATGGTAATTAACATTATTCTTTTTATGAATCAATCAAAAATAAACCTATTTTTTGTCAGATTGGATATTTGGATTGGATCAGAATTTTAAATATTATTTTATCTGAGAAAAGAATGAAAAAGGTTGAAAATTGTTGAATCAGACAATTTTAGTTTCTTTAAAAATTATATTTCTAGTGTACTAATTTCAAAGGTTATCTTGTAAGAAACTTAAGCAGATCTTAATAAAAAACATTATCCATTACAGTCATTGATGGCGAAATTTCATCCAATTTAACGTGATTTTCTTTGACGATAAGCTTTAAAAGTTTAAATATCCTACGAATTCCGAAAACTATTTTAAAATTTAAGTCTAAGGAAGAGATTAACTCGAGACTACAGAGACAATGTTAAGAAACTGTCAGACTTACCAATTTGTACATGATGGAAGTTGTTTTCACTGCTATGAGAGAGCTGCAAGAAGTGAGAAGATCTGGAGAACAGAGTGCTGAGGGACTGGACACAGCCCCTTTATATATGTTAGAGCGAAAGTTCTCTCTTGCCCTGAAGCCAGAGGCTACATTATAGAGCTTCGTTTCCATCCTGAAGGTCGTGTTACAGGGCGTGTAGCATTTGAAAAATTAAAATTGCATCAAGGACGATTGTGGAATGAGGTCAAGTACACTTTTAAGGTGGGGAGAATCGAACGGCGCATCATCCCAACCCCCTTTCATTTCTTCTCGCTATTTGTAAGTTGTTGTTTGTCTTTTACTCTCACTTATTCTCCGAGTCAACGAGGAGAGTAAGTGGAACGGGTTTTTCCCTTCTTCCCCCAATCGAGTTTTTTCCCTTCTTATTTCGGAAGAATTCCTTTCCGGCTAGGTATTCGGTTCATATGTATGTATATAATTTATCAGACATCCGTAAACTTAACAGATCAGAAATTCAATAGGAAATTCCTACGTTGATTCCTACACCAGAAGTACCAACCGGTCAAAATGGCCATTTTCAGCAGCTGTTCACAAGATTTTTTAAGATTTCATTTCATATTTTACTTTTCTATTTGTTTATACTATGTGAAAAAAATCCTTTTGTTCCTCCACTCATATTTTCGGGCCGTGGTAGCCCAGTTGGTAGAATCGAGGATTAGCAACCGTAGGGTTGCAAGTTCGAAACTCGATTCCATCAAAGACCGTCGTGTTCGTGGGGCTGGTGCTGGTTAAATCTGTCGTGGCTTCAAATGTCCTCACGTTGGTGCGGTGTGGAAGTTTGGAGAGTGGGATGCCAGCTCAGGTGTTGATCTCACCAGCTGATTGGGGTTCAAAATTACGAAGTGTTGCCCCAGAGCATTGTCAATAACCCGTTGTGTTGCTCCTGTGCGATATAAATTCAACTACCTACCACTCCCATTTTTCTGAGATATGTATGTGGCATACCTTAATTTACCGACCAGTCATTTTGGCCGGTTGAGAAATTTAATTTTTTAAATATAATAGCATTCTCAAAATATCTAGGAAATGTCTCTAATTTTTAGAATTTCACTTTGTAGTGGAAACATTTTCGGGTATTACCCGTTTTAATAATTTCGTAGCATTCAGTGACACAGTGTTAATTTATTGGGGGTGATTGCTGTGAATAATTGATATTATGTGTGCGAAAGCTGTAAAAAATTTGCCTCATATTCTAAAAAATTATTTTGACTTAATGTATTATAATTTCATATCGTTTTCATTGTAAGTGAATTGTGAGTTAATATATTTTGATGATGATGTGAAAATGTGCTGTAGTTTTTTATCCATTTATAAAAAATTCAAAAGATTTTTTGATTTAATTAGCAATTGAACTTTCCACAGAACATTAAGATTTATGAGAAACAGAAACCTTGAATGAACTATTTGTAGACTCAGTTGAAAGTTCTTATATACGAAAATGCTGTTAAGTAGGTTTTTGTTATGAAAATAAAATCACGAATATATGAGCCGCTTGGAGAAAATATATTTGTGTAAATTGATATTCAAAAAATCTTGTAAAATTAAGGTAATCAAAATAATAAAAAAGACTATTATTACACATATTAATGTTAAAAATATCTTGTAATTTCAATAATTAAGCGAAAAAAGAGATTACGGTCTTTTTTTTATTTATTTTTACTATCCCTTCATTAGTTGGCCAAACTTTTTCTGACTAAATATCAAAACGATCACGTTGACCGGTTTGATAGGAATATGGACATCTTAACAGTAATGTAATGTTTAAATTTGATAGAAATATGGATATCTTAACTGCTGGTGCTTATACAGTAATTTGAAGTTTAAATTTGTGTGAACAAGATCATTTAAAATTATTTCCCTTAATATCACACAGTTTCTTTGATTGTGTTAAAAATATTTTTGACTCTTGGTTTTTCAGGTAATCTCACTTTGCTAGTTGATCAAACCTGCCTCAAGCATATCGATTACCTACCTAAACCAGCCTGAAAAGTATAATTCTTGAATGCGAATGACAAATACAATTTGTTATAAATATATAAATTAATTTTTAATTCATTCGGTAGATGAATTATGAATGATATTTTCAAATAAA
The DNA here is from genome assembly GCA_933210815.1 of Meta bourneti. Lineage (NCBI taxonomy): Eukaryota > Metazoa > Arthropoda > Arachnida > Araneae > Tetragnathidae > Meta > Meta bourneti. Next base: position 56,788,570 of record OW119923.1, read on the forward strand.
TACCAAATTTTATACAAATTACATAATTGAATGAAGGTTTCAAAATCGAAGACAAAATTTGATTTGTTGCATGAGTTACTTTATAACAGTTCATATTCTTGAGATAAGTATCAAATTCGGTATGTATTAATTGTTTTGACCTAAAATATTTAAAAAATTTCTTTAAGATCAAGATAAATTTACTGGGGAAATATTGTCTTCCTGGGTTATTTTAAGAAAAATTGCCAAATTTTATAAGCCACACTGCATAAGAAAACCAGTTCAAACACTGCAAAAAAACACGAACTAATCTAATAGATGAAATTCGCAGTAAAAATCGTTTCTATTTCCTCAAACAAAACGCAATTTTAAGAAACTTTTTTCACCCGCATTTATTCATGTGATTTTACTTATGTATTGCAAATTAAAAACAATTCGTGATATCATGATGATTCACATCTTTAAAATAAATTAAAACATGGACGACAAATATGAAAAAGTTACATATTTACTCTAATGCGGGTAAATAGTTGAATTAATGTCACACTCGAGCAACACAACGGGCTTTTGGCGACAGTCCGGAATCCATCCCGAAGAGAAGTATCCGAGAACAACACCTCGTAATTTTGAACCATGGTCAGATGACGTTACTCTAATGCAAATTGTATGAGTGGAAATGAGGGGCTTTGGGCAACATAATGATAAGCCACTTTCAAATCTTTAAGCAAGCAATTTTCAAGTTTAAAAAATTGCAAAATTATAATGGTTTATCCACCATTAAAGAGGGCATGTTATCTGAAACTTTCGAGTGCTACGCACTCATTCAAACAATCAGAAATTATTTGATCTTCTTGAAAACTTAATTTTTAATTTATTTTTCATTACGGAACATTCTTCTGTAACTTATCACTGTGTTGCCCGGAGTTTTTTAAATGAACTCCGTTTTGGGGAATATTTCGTAAGAAATCAAAATATGATTTTGTAAAGATATAAAGACATACTATATTTTATATAATTTTCAATTTCTCAAATTACTATAGTTATATCACCAGTAGACAACTTTATGATCTCATCGAAGAAAATAAGTGACTAAAATTGGAAACGCTTTGTTAAGTTTAATACCAGAAAAGGTTTATTTTTAATAGATAATTTCATCTACATTCCTTCCTTGAGAGATTTTCCGTTAACTAAAAGCATAGGAAATGTATTGGTTTTTGAAGGGGAAAAAGGCAACATTTTTGTGTCTTATGAATAATTCATTATCGGTTATACGGAAGACTCGAGTTAAGTATATATTCAGCTAATGTATTCCTAAGACTGCCGTAGTTGTAGTAAATATGTGAACATAAAATATGGATGTGAATGCAAATGAAAAATTTCGGTTTTAAATTATTCAGTTACTTGACTGCAGTTTCCAATAAAAAATCATGCTCTCAATCAACAGTCACGCACATACAACTATCCGTAAAAGTTTTCCATCTTTATTATATTGTAAAAGGTACATATATCAATGTTTGAAGTATTCAATTATTTCCTTTTGTGAACATAACGATCATATATATTCCATTCTATTCTTTTAAAAAAATACTTTCTCTCTTACATTACTTAAAGAAATGCTACATCTTTTGAGAAGGCTTCTTTATTAACTGGCCCTCAAATGGAAACATTGGTATGCGGGTTCGATGAGAATGCAGATGACCTTGGGGAAGTTCATTGATAGAAAGGTTGTAATTTCGTCCAGGGAACGGCTGTCATACACAAAATCATGAATGACGACCACCATATATTGTTTCTTCAACTTGTAATTACTTCTATCGCTTTCGGAACAGAATAATTAATTCAGAAGCAGAAAACAAAATAAAGGTGGAAATTAAGGAAGCTCTTTGTTTACGTTTCAACATCTCACCTAATTTAAAGTGGGCCGTCGTGGCTGAGTGAATATACCCACTGCGCTAGCAACATACGAGTTATAGGCGGCGCAGGTTCGATTCCTTCCTGTTTGTATTTCTTTTCTTTCTTCTGTGTCAGAAAACCTTTCCTTGTGTGTGCATGACCATTTTTGACATTGTTTTGCGTCTGGCGCAGCATGGCCAAATATGGCCCCTGCCCAATAAAAACCACCCCACCAAGCCCCAAATTTAAAGCAGATATTCGTTAAAAACCACGGGACTCAAATGACAACTCGCCGGATCCTGAGTTTTGAGTCCTGATCATTTGAGTCACGTGGTTTTGGAAGTCTGTTCATTAAATTGGACAGATTAAGCTTAAACAAAGCGTTCCCACAATTGGCGTCTAAAGCGTAGTTTCTATAGCTCCGTGTTTAGCGTTTGATATCAAAAGTCATAGAAGTGAATATGAGTCGGAGAAACAAATAATCACATATGGTGATCGCCACACAAGATTTTGAGTATGGTCTCCCTTCCCATGCGAACTTAACCACCTTTGTACAAATGAACAGCCCTAAAATCATGTACCTTCTCAGGAAGCCGCACTATACCATGTCACCAGGGCCCTCGAGGCTGTTTTCGCATCGCATACAATACTTATTTCTGTTTGACGAAGGGCCGCGGTAGCCCGGTTGGGAGAGTAACGGACTAGCAACTGGAGGGTTGCGAGTTCAAATCTAGCCAAAGACCGTCGTGTACAAAGGGGGTTGGTGCACGTTAAATCTGTCGTGGCCTCAAATGCCCTCACATTGGCGTGGTGTGGAAGTTTGGAGAGTGGGATGCTAGCTACAGATGTGACCTCGTCATCTGACCGTGGTTCCAAATTACGTGGTGTTGTCCTCGATCATTCTTTTTGAGGGTTGATTCCGGACCGTCGCCAATAGCCCTTTGTGTTGCTTCAGTGCGAAGTTAATTAAATACCTACCTACATGTTTGACGAAATAAACATAGTATAATGTTTATGCATCAATTAAATGTTGCTAACTTCTAATTGTTCATATTCTTGAGGACTACTTATTTAAAAATATATATATAATCAATTAATAGACTTAAGAAGATGTATTTTCAAAGAACCTAATGGAAAATTAAATGAGCGAAGATTAAATTAAATAAACCCTTATAAACATTGTCTCCTACCAGGATTAAGTCTAAATGAGTAAAGAGGAAGTCATTCGAATAAATCTGACTTTTCCTAAGTATCAAAGCTTCATAGATATAAACGACATTTAAACTTCACAAGTGGGAATAATAATCTCGGACCGTTTGTAAGCTTCTATTGATTTTAGCAACGCATTAAGAGCATTTATCAGCCGTATAGATTACTATTGCGTTAAACAAGGATTCTTAGCCAATGGATGATTATCCTCAAAACAGTAATCAGTAGTTATGCACATTAAGGACTGTTTAAAACATAAAAGTGAGATTAAGCTCGATTTGAATTTCAGAAATACGCAGACTGAACCAACACTTTTAAATGAGCTTGATCAGATTGGTCAGCCTATTTCGAAAGTGGTTTTTCAGTAGTCGTTCATAAATTTTGGAATACTATGCAACAATTCTACAAATACTATCAATCTTTTCAAAATGTTTCAGTTAGTAAAAAAACGCGATAATTTTAAAAAAATATTAGGTCGTATGTGTTTATACCGATAACTATTTTTATGTGATCAAACTATATGTTCGTCAAATAATATTTCTTACTCAAAGCTTTAAAAGTATTTTTTTAATTTCTGTTGAACAACACAGTTCTGAAAGATTTGAAAAGTTGTCTGAAATACGCAAATTTATATGTATTTTTGTTCAAATATATACAGACATTAAAAGTGCCATAGTTGTAAACTTCGACATTTTTAGTTAACAATTTAAATGCTTTAAAAGTGATTAATAAATATGATAAAAACAGGTCTATAGCTATTTCTGTGGAACAAAGCCTCCGCCATCATCAGATTAAAAATAAACAACATGAGAAAAACTCAAGTCTAAATGCGTTATCTTTATACAATGTTGCCCTTCCAGGCTACATGTAAAGAGACGAGAAGCATTAGCATCATTTACTAGTGTGTCGAAGAAAAACATTGATAAGACCTTTCTCTGACAAGTGACTCAAGAATAGATCTCGGATATCGGATGATTTTTACTTGTTTAGAATCAAACTAGTGAGAAAACTCACACAGTATTGATCAATGCCAAATTCGTTCATTTCCTTGTTTTTCACACATCCTACATGTTCTTATAAAAGCAATTTTAATGTTGTTTGACCAAGGTAACCCGCACTACAAGTGTCGATGCATTCTTCATCTGTTAGTGATTTGAATTGGATTCTTAACAGAGTGACATTAGACCTGGTACGGTTAAGCATCCAATTCAAACCACTAACAAGCGAGGAATATACCACATACCCTGCACTTCGGGCTTCAACGTTTTGTTCCCACCGAAATAGCTGTAGACCAGTTTTATCATCTTTATTAGTCGTTTATTTTACATAGCTGATTACCAGTTTTGGCTAAGGTTTTTATGTTTTAACCATATTTTGCATTCACGTTTTTCATTTGATATCGATTACCTTAACATGTAACCAAAACTTCTGTTCATTATAGATGAAGTTTCAGAGTATGATAAAAAAAGACACAATTGCGTGCAAACATAAACGTATACCATTTGTGCTGGGACGACAGTTTGAAAACTTTAATGAACAGTCATGAATAATCGATCCAATTAACGGATATTGGAAATGTGCGCGCTATTTATTTCAGCTCGTTTAAAAGAACCTCCATTCTCATTAAAAGACTTGTTTCTATTTTAAAAATGCAGATTATCCAACAGCAAACGGATGCAGTATATCTGAATCTATAGGTTATGACTGCATATTATTCTCTTTATATAAATCGTTTTTGAAATACTTATAAATCGGTTATAATAAATCGTTTTTGAAATACTTATAAATCGGTTATAACAAATCGTTTTTGAAATACTTATAAGTCGGTTTTGGATACTGTGCAGATTCGGTTTTACGTAAAAATTAGTTTCCTCAGAGTTTGAAACATTATTTCAAATGGAATGAATAATTTAGGATGGATAAATTGCTGCCACTATTTTAACCTTTTCCTTTAGCAGATTTTGAAAAAGCTTTAGTTTCATCTTCAAATTTAGTTTTACTAGACAAAGATTTCTTCGTTCTGTATAAAATAAAGCAATTCTGAGAAAAGGTAATATCTTGGATACGATTCCTTTCTAGTATAGTATCGAAACTAAATATGCAATTAATTCTTCTGACAGGAAATTAAGAAAATGTGCTCATTATACAATGGATTGATATTGTCGATACTATGTTAAACGATCGAACGTGAAAAAATGCCTTTTTCATATTCGCTATCATATACGTCAGGTATTAACCGGCTTGAAACCCGGAAATGGTTATGGCAAAGTTTCGAATATACATCCTTTTCAATTCCCAATTGAAACGGTTTGTTTGCTCTCTTCAAAAGTTACTATTTTCACATTCAATAGGGATTGAGGTTATTCTGCAATGGAACCCTTCCGGGTGTGGTATTTAAGGAAATGAGATGGCGGACCAACGGATCAAAAAGGGGATATATATATTCATCAGATCTGTCAACAAGATATACCCCTGGGATCTGCAGCTCGAATGATAAAGAATAAATTAAGACAGGTATAAATCCAGAGTGGCTGATAAGTCAAAGCACAAAAAGTGGGAGAGTCCATTTTTGACATATTCGCCACCCTTTCTATATAGCCGTGGCGGCTTTTAGATTATTGACAGGACATGATTGACTTGCCAAGCATTTCCATCATTTTGGCATCTATGATAGTCGAAATGTGCCCTATGGGAAGGCTGACAAACTGTGACCACCTTTTAGAATGTTCGACATTAATAGAGGAAGGTGTCCATGTACGCTATTGGAAGACTCGAGAACTTTTCTTCCATTTTAATCTCCCCACCTTTTCCTTTTTGTTCTATGATCTAACTTCACGTGTCACACAGTGACACATGGGGTTAATAGATGTATTTGTTTAAGTGTACCTTTGCAATAAAAAATATTCGATACTTAGTATAACATCGACGTTACCTTGATAGGAATTTCGAATGTGAAGGTTTAGACTTTTCAAGAATACCTAAAACCCATTGATAAAAGGAAGCGAAAAATCTTTTTTCACAACATTTATACACAGCATTTATGTTTGAGTTAAATTAATAAAATCATGGTTTTATTAAATTTCTCAACTCAACCTATGATTTCAGCCCTTGTTTACTGTAATAAATGTAAAATAATTAGTTTGAAAAAAATATAATTATAGTTCACCTAAATATAATTTTAAGGTACATAAGCAAAAATAAAATCATATTTGGCTTAAAAATTGACCGTCACTAATAGAATAAACGAGAAATTTTGCGATACTCTAAATAGGATAGTAGAATTTACTTTAAATGTTGAAAGCTTTCAAAATTTTGAATATTACAGTTTTAATCAATATGCCATACAGCAGTGCAATCATTAGAATTCTAGGGAAAGAGAATTTCCTGGTCGAATAATGTCAAAATCTGATGATGTTGATTGACTCCCTCGTTCCCCTGATTTGATTTTTTTTCTATTTGGCTACTTAATGGAACGAGTCTACGCTAACAAGTCTACAACTATTGAACAACTTATAAGCACAGCACAAAGAAATTGAACAAATCACCCCAGAAATGTGCTCAAATATAATGGAATATACTGTCGAAAAAGCCCCTATTTGCAGAGGCTGTCATTTGGCCGATGTCATATTCCATGAATAGCCGTAGCGTAGTGTAACTTTGATAACAGGAAATGCAGAAATTAGATCGAAAGCAAAAAATATCAAGCTTAGTTTTAGACAGCCAGTTTTGGCCTCAAGTTAGAAAGGAGCAAATGCTTCCAATCCTGGTAACTCTGTGTATGACCCAAGTGCTGTCTTATGGCTTGGTGCTCTTTTACAAAGGCACGGAAATGTCAAGTGGGTAAGTAGGTAATTGAATTAACGTCGCACTGAAGCAACACAACAGGCTATTGGCGACGGTCCGAAGAGAAAGATCCGAGGACGACACCTCGCAATTTTAAACCACGGTCAGATCACGAAGAAAATGGGAGAGAACATGGATATAACGATAGACCATGCACGAGGATCAACTGGACATATTCTCTGGACTGGAAACTGGTCTCAGTAGGAAGTATGGGGTAGTGGAGAAGAGCCTATCTCGTGGTTACGTGTTGAAGATATTGTGCGTTACACATGCCATTACCCAATCATAGTAAGAGAGCATTTGAGGTTTAAATGATGGAACATCAGCAATACCTAGTTGGCTTCTTGTGGTTAAAATCTATGACGCTAAAATAGAAACTGATATCTCATTCAGATTTACGTTAAAAATATCACCATTTTTGCTTCAGGTTTTATCAAAAAGCATTTTTTGACACCGAAATTTAATTTTTTTGCGGGGATGCCGTTCGTTTGGATTTCCATAGACGGTGCGCCATTAATTAATAAGGTCATTGTGCAAGGAATATGTAAAAAATAAAAAAGGTTTTGTTTGAAAGGTATTTCAAAACAAAATGGTCCACTTGTATACAAAGTACCATACACTTGAAATTTACTTGATATTCAAGAAAGGGAAAAATTCCTTTAATATCCCTCCAAAACACACATCTCTCCGTCACGCCCATCATTCAAAACGTATCAAACAAGTGTGAAATGGTCTGCAACGACAACCGCTCTCGTCTTACGTTGTTAAAGGTCGTTCGTTTAGTTTTCGTAATGCAAATGATGTAATCCATCACGCAATTAGATGTCATAAAAGGAAGGGAAGAATCCATTACAAGCAAGAAAAGAACAATTGGAACTGTTTCAAATCAGGTGATTATTAAGTATGGTTGATGTTCGGGGCATTACGACCTTCGACGTCTGACTGATTTGTGCTGAGAGACAGAATGGACTATGGAGGTGATAAATTATCTCAAAAATGAAAATTATTTTTCGAAGCTTTAATTATCGCGTTAACAGCCGTACGTAATCCATCGCCTCACTTATTTTCGGTGTTTCTCATTCAATGTCATGATTATTCTACATTATCAGAAAAGTATCACTATAATCATAGATTCATAAATCTTCATGGTGAATAATTTGTATAAGGTCAGTGAAGGAAATGTTTATCATGTCGTGCAACTACCCACGAAAAAAAAGAGAAAGTATACGCGTTACGCTAGTTTCGTGTAATCATGAGTGAACCTATTTCAAATTTTAATATAAATTATTTAAATGGAAGTTTGAATATTATTCAGATACTTCTTACAAGCATTCAGGCGTAAACCGATAAAGTCGGTCAAGAGAAGTGAATTAGTTTTCATCGTATATTCGATGTTATCGAACAGAGTGACTGGATATATGTGAAAAACTTTACTAAATAACACATCACGCAAATTCAAACAATCTATAGACAGACAACATATATCCTAATTTATATACTTAAAACGTACAGTGAGCCTAGTTTTTTAATTTTAGATGCATTTTTAAATCATTAGAATTTTAGATGCCTGAAATTTATTTAACATTTGGTCAACTAAAATACATCAAATCAGCTTTAAAAATATTGTAAGAAATAGAGATTGGTAGAGCTTATTCTTTCTAGAATTTATAGGTCAACTCAACACTTTTTCTCTCGCTTTGTTGCTTCCTTAGAAACAGTGAGGTAAAATAAATTCAATGCAGAACATTATGCAAGAGACAAATCAACTCAAAACATCAAAAGCTGTCACGAGCTGAGCAATTGGAAGAGGAAAAAACTTAAGTACTTGAAGCGGACGAAGCTAAAAAAGCTGATCGCTAATGCAACAAAACTACTAATGAAAGAGAGCCACGACTTGGGTTGTCTGAAGCAATAAAAACTCTCAAAAAGTGTTGAAGAAACAGGCACATCTTGGTTTGTCCTGAATCCGGGTAGTAAAGCTAGATTATAAAATAAACACGAATGATAAATTAGTTCTGTAGAATGTTTCAATGATACATTTATCATCATTCTCATAAATGAAGATTTCAAATTGTCATTGTCATTCAGTTACACAATTTTGTTTAAAAAATAAATAATGAAATAAATTTATCAACACCAATATTATAGTTGATATTATAGTTGGAATCTGACAATTCGAAATTTTTTATTTTCTTTACAAAGAATTTTATGCAATGATATAAATCACTAAAGTACGATAATTTGATCTGAAACGTATAGAATCCACAAGATTAAAAAACTATTAAAATGGCGCTAGTAAACTATCGGTGTAGAATTGCTATGGTTGGTTTTCCAGACGAATTGAAGTTTTTTACATTTTTCCCAATATGAGATAAATTTGAAAATCCTAGTCTCATTGATGAATTGGTTTTTCACTTTTTATATTCATGCCATCAAAAAGAGTTATTATTTTTCTCTAACGTTTCACTAATGATAGTTGCATCCTGTCCTACTTCGAGGAGATAACGTTTTTAAAGTTAATGGAAATATATTTTAAAACTTCTAGTTTGGATTGCTTTTCATTTTCATATTAATTTTTACCTCAGCACTCTAACAGAGAAGAATGGAAAACTGCTATCCGTACAAATATTTAATGGTCGACTTAATATCTCCCCTTATTTGAATCATGATATTGATACAGTGGAGCATTCTGCTGCATTTTTAAAATGTAAAATCCTGTCTACGAAAAGAAAAATATCAGCGTTTATTCTTATATACATAAGCAAAAAACTTCAAAGTTTTTTGAAAAGAGAAAGAGGTATTCTCGAGTAGTCACTTTTTCTTTTAAATTTTCAAAAAAAATTCTTATTCATGTGTTAGTAATGTTTAATTGACAGTACCATTAAAAAACATTAAAAAAATTGACAGTACCATTTAAAATTCGTGAGAATTAAAAGCTAGATTTATTTTAACTGAAAATTATTTCTAGGAAAAAAATTGGTATTCTCTAATTATAGGGGAAAACTGAAATTCCAACAGAAAAGGCGTGACAAGTGATTCGCTAAATTTATGACTCTAAGTACATAATTGATACCTAGAAGCATATTATAAACAAATGTGTTTGCGTTTATCATAACTTACCTGTTCTCTTAGCTTAGTTGACTAAATTTCTTTTTAACACTACTAGTATTAAAGTTGAGATTTTAATGACTATTAAAACCCTTAGAAAATTATTTCATAACGAATATATAATTTAAAAGCACAGGGTGTCACAGAATTTGGTCCAATTATTTTACTTTTGCGTACATGTCATTAGAACACTTTTTCATGTTGTAAGTTAAGAGTTTTTTTAATGTTCCTTTATATTGCATGTTACTATAGTAAAAATGTGTTTACAGGGATAACTCATCAAAACCATCCAAAACTTTAAATATGGAAATTAAAGATGAGTCACTTTATTTAGTTTATTATTTTAACCCAGTTTAAGTTAGTTATGCAAATAATTTACACATTTTTCAATTTTAGCCCAACCTTGAAATGACCCATTTCAAATAATTAATAGGCCACGTTTCTCTCAATTATTATTAAAGGTTAAGTAAACGTAATATTCTCTGAAAACTTAATTAAATAATGTAAACTTAATGAATTAAATAAATTATGTTAATATCCATGTGATATTAATTTAATTTAAAGATAAATTTTTCATTCTTAGATAATATATCTTGTAAATGTATGTGTATTTTCCCATTAAAACAGAAATATATCTTCGAATGTTAAGAGGACAATAGACTTCCAAAACATCGCCAAAATCGATCGAAAAATCTATTTTTAAATTTTAGTTTGAAAATTAATGAATAATTAAGACACAAAAAAGATACCCAACGATATCAAAACCAATTTTCAATTACGTCCCATGTTGACGGAGTTTCATAAACAACAACGTAAGACGTATAGAAGAAGAGTGTATTAGATTCACTATAAAAACATGTTTTTCTCAGATTGGGACTTTTCGGCATCCTTCTGATTTCAAAATGTTCCCTGCGCATCAGTTTTTTCTTGATTTCATCGAAATTTCTTTTGAATAATCTTTGCAATCTGTTGTGTATATTTAAGTGCAAATAAAAGATTTATGCTTTAAAAAGTTTCTTGATCTATGCTTTTTGCAAAACTGTAGGTGTTTAAATACAATTTAGTAGATATTTTAGTTGGTGTTTTGGCTATATAATTGAGTGATACATTTGTCAAATTATTGGAGTTTAGTTTTGATTTATTTTTATACAAACTATTACTTAACTAAAATAATGACAATACTTGGGAAATTAAAGAGCACGGGACCTATCTATTTTTTCTAATTTATCAAAACTTTTAACCATGTATTATGTAATAACCCGCACGACTTAATATTTTGGTCTAAACTTCATTTACAGGGAAAAAAGTGGCATGTGAAAATTTCTTAACCACAGGACAGAAAAACTTCAAAAGTTTGTTTTCTAAAGTCTACTGTTCCCTTAAAATAAAAGATAAATACAACAGGGTAACTCAACAAGAAACAAGTTATATTTATTGGACATGCCCCATCTTGATAAAATTGAAACTTCTAGTGATGATAAACACAATATCCTTCTGACGTCAAGGGCTCCTCGTGGGTTTTTCCATCGATATAACTGGACACCGTCGTGGGTTTCTTTCATCTCCACAAATAAACTATCTCAAAGTTAACTGACCGATCAAAAATGTCGTCTTACAAAACCTCCCGGAGGATTCAACCTGTTCTTTGTTTGAAAGTGGAGGCGAAAATCAAGGTTGGTTCTGACGTAAAAGATACGCTCCAAAAGAAAAGCGAGAAGACTCAGGCTTCCATCCACAACACCAAGGCCGAACCATGCAGCAAACGCCCTTGCAATTTGTTATTTAACAAGCCATCACTTGATCATCCTAGGTTCTCCACTCGGGCCTCTCTCCAAGAATTTAATAATTGTATTTTTCATTCTACTAAAAAAGGAGGGGTTGACATTCTTTGTGGAATGTAATTCATTTTCCTTCTTTACCCCACCACTGGCCGTAACTCGGTGGCGCAAATGCGCTTCACTGATGTTTTTTCAGTAGTGTTTGCATTGCAAAAAAGCAATGATAAAATATACCAAGTGCCACTTCATCGCTGTCGCTTTGAAGGGAGAGTGATCGTTCAATGGCGCAATATTGATTCGCTCTCGTTTGTAAATAGGATAAGTTGGTTGGGGGAAAGTTTTGAAATGAGCGATGACTGCGGTGGATGTGTATCGAGGAAGAAAGATCGGGTTATTGCGAAAGACTGATTGACACATTACGAGCCTGAAAAGATATTGGGATTTGAGTTTAGTTGTATAGCTTAGAAGTCGACTCGTTTAAGTAATGGATTGGGTAAAGGAGCTGGAAGATGTAAAATTCCAAAAAAGGCCATCAATCAACGTTTTGCAAAAGCGCTGGAATGTCTAAGGTTTCTAACTTATTCAATATCATTTTTAGAAACGATTTTAGTATTAGATAAACAGATAAAATCTTAGTCAAACTGGTACACTTCATCAGAACTCTCCTGCCTGATGATGGCTGGCGCTTTGCTGCGCTAAAATAACTATCGACATTTTGCATGTTTTTAATTCTTAGTAGTTATATTTTGAAGTTTTTTTTAATTTTTACTGTTGTAGAATTGTTGCGAATTGTCATGGCTAACTGGGTTGACAGAAAACTTTTAGTAGCAGCTGTCCGGATTTGAAAATTCCTTGTTACAGCTCGAGTTTCACTTTTCTACCATAAAGCGATGAATGCCGACCCTATTTTAAAATTGTCACTCAAGAATAGATGAACGTGAAAACTTTTATTCATATAATTTGCGTTACAATTGCTTTTGCAATCTTCACACTTTTAAAGTATTTTATTATTTTAGAATCAAATGACTTAAAATTAGTTTTATAAAAAGAAGGCATCATTTTTAAAATGAAACAAAGCGAATCCTCTGAATTGAAAATCACGAACAATCCCACAACCCACAAATTTGAATCTCACAAAAACTCAGCATAAATTCTAATTCGAACTAAAGATTGAAACAAAGAAACGCTATCAGATATGGAATTGTAAAATTACATATTTATTATTAATTTTGTTTTCTGTTTTATCGCTTGCTTTTCGCCCTACTCCCCGTTTTCTTACACCTGCCATACTTTAAAATGTTTTGTAATTATTTTTATCGTCGTTGCACACACAAAGGATTTTTAGGGAAAGATAGTGGAAATAAAAAAGGTTTAAAAGAACAATTTTCGTGTCAACAGAATGGAATTTTCAACATGTAAATCAACGTCTTAAACATATACTTTTCGCTTTCGACGAGGGTTGGCGTACAGCGCTCCAAGCAACAGTTTTAGTAATTGTAGCACGCAACACATAGCCCGTAGATATATCGAAAATTCGGATAGCCTCTATAAGAAGTTTATCGTCAATCCGGTTAATCGTGGTTTGTGGAATGCTTCATCGGCGAGACATTAGGATAATTCTTCCTTTTTTTGCGTCTTGCCTGCTTGACACTTGTAAAATTTGATGACTCCCCAAAAGAGTGAATAAACGAATATGGTCTTAAAAAGTTATTTTACGAGTAATTTATACCTTTTAAGAACCATTACCTTTAAGAACTTTACGCTTAAATCCTTTCCATTTATCGTAAATCAATGACAGAAGTTCGTATTTTATATTCATTGAGTAAATATAGTTTATATTGGTTGTTAAGATCTATATCACAAAGTTTTACATAATTTCATTTCAAATTGTCTGTCTATTGTTACAGAAATTTTCGGGTTGGTTGTTTTTGTATGTGTGTTTAAAGCAGTATTCACACTATTCAAGAAAAATTGCTTTTTCAAGGCTATATTTCAATTTAGACTACATGTCTCAGATCGCAAAGATTAACATGTGAGTGCACAGGTAAAGAAACTTTCACAAGTGCGAGGGTTTGGGTTCCAATAGACTAGTTTTAGAAACATAAATTTTTAACTAACCTATAAATATCATGTCGTCTATTTCTGTGGAAACTTGACCTTGGATAAGTATTAATCTTGGTTTTTGAATGCAGGTGAAATGATATATACAGTATTTATGTATATATGCAGTATATAACTAGGGCTGTTTAAAAAATTTTAAGAACTTTCAGGAAATATAGAGGCCCTGGGGAGCCTTTTTATGATTCAAGGTCCAAATTAGGCCAAGCCACAAACTTAAGAATACCACTTGTACCTTAAAGTCTACCCAAAAAGGTTTTAGGTAGGTTGAAAATTTGATTCAAGGAATAGTTGAATCGCTTGAATTTAAAAAAAAATCAGTATGTTTTGTTCAAATTTTATTTCTTAAAGCGATGCCTTTTAAAATATTACCTCATCTTCAATAAGTTTTTGAGTGTCTTGAATTTTTTATTTACCATATTAAGATCAAGGGCGCTACAAGATGAAACTAATTAATGATATGGGATTACAGTAAATTTGAAAAAAACGTCTGGTTTATCATACATTAGCATATAAAATAAGCTGATTATCCAATCATTGGATTTAAATACAATTACACAACGTCTAACATGATTTAAATAAACTATGTCTGATCTCACTTCACACGTTTTGATTTATTTTACCCAAAAATTTAAATAAATATTGTAACGTAAACACTCGCAACATTCTTTCCTATCAACACCTGGTCGCCGTGGCTCAGTGGATTTGTCCACTCTATGCTAGCAACTTGCGAACTGTAGTCGGCTCAGGTTCGATTCCTCCCTGGATGTATTTCTCTACCGTGTCAGTAAAACTTTCCTTATGTGTGCGTCCATTACTTTATGTTGTCTATCTTGTGTTTGGCGCAGCTTGGCCATATAGTGCCCTAACGCCATAAAACCTAAAACCAACCAACTTCTCATTAAAGCGCTCAATTTATAATCACAATTCATTTCTCGATCGAGTTCCCAGGTAGACTTATTATAAATTCAATGCCGTTGCATTCTTATGTTATAAAAATCTTTGCACCAACCCCAGAAATTGCTGATTGTACATTCCCCTCTGTCTGTTTTCCCCACTGTATTCTTTTCTATCTGTTGACCTCCATGCAGTTCGGATGTATTCCCCTGGGACCTCTGTTCACTAAGCAAAATTCTTGTTTACAATGTTGTTTTGTCTGAATAGAACAGCTTTTTAAGCCTTACCCAATACTGATTTGATATAATACGACTTATACAATGCATAGCAATTCGCAAGAACGAAAATATCCATTGTTAAATAGGTATCTCAAAAATTCATCTCTTCCCAAATGAATCCCCTCCCCGGAGGCATTAGAACACCATACTTTACTAGACGCACTGTTGTAATCTATGTTGGTGCAAAAAGAAAAGCCTCTGTCAAAAGTTGTGCGGTACAGTTTGCGTGTGGTCCTTATTGACCAATTTATGCACGTCCTGAAGCCGTGGATCAATTCTGAAGGGCACGAAACTGTAAAGGGGCTTCCGTGTGGGCTTTCACTCATTGGGTAGATGTATTTCGTGAAGAGCTTTATCGTAGTTCTGTCGATCAAATGACTGGCTTTGCATACAAATTTCCATGCGACTGATAGTAAGTCCACCGAAGTAGGTCACGAGAATCTTTTCTAGGAATATACGTTTGATAGACTTTTTCGGATATAGACTTTTAGTTAGACTTTACCAAAAATTACTTTCAAAATTTGAGAATTTATTTGGAAAAGTCGAATTAAAAATCCTCACCTATTAACATTTAGTGAATTACCTGGAGCATAACGTAATTTTAAATATTAGCCTGACATTTACAAGCTATTATAAATTAATTAAAACTAGCAGACATGCACATATCTGTTATAATTGTTCACATCTATTGATGAGCATCGTTACTCAACATTTCATACCGCATTTAAATCCATTTACAATGAACATGTGAATCGATATACGCGTTTCATACCTCCAAATAATGGAATAAAATAGATAAAGGATATAAAGCATTTCTTGTACATATTGGTCTTATTACCCTTTCCCATAAAGTACACGGCGAAAAGTGCACACTTCAGTCAGGTCACAACAATTAGCTTTTGAAAGTCCACTTCAATTGCATCCTGTTCACCATTCGGTTTTTTTTGACATATAAACCTCTTTTCACGGTAGCTCACATTTTCTTTTCTAAGCTGATTTTTATCTTCCAGATATCTTATTGACTTCTGTAATTAGACTTCTGTAGAATCCCACTTAAGCGGCGAGTTCTTCCGAAAAGTTTTAGCAATATTATTCAGCTTTGTAGCTAAAAATTTTAAACTCAGCTGCAAACCTGGTAGTGATTGATTTTACAATGTTTACATCCGTTTCGTGCCATTAGTCAATATATAATTACTGCCGATTACTGTTCCACGTATTTTCCAAGTTAGTTTCGAAATGCAATTTTTTACTTAGCACTTATACTTTCTCTTAAATAAAAATAAAAGCTGAAATCGATGTTAAAGAAATTTTTATTCTTTAAGGAAACAAATGTAGAGCTCAGTCTGATGTTTGTTAGAGTTCGGTTTCTCATTCTGTAGATTTGCAGGAAAAAGCTATCCATCCCTCATAATTCGTGCAGTGTGCATGGCAGAGCTCATCTTAAGATATCATTCGATTGAGACTAACTTCAACAAGCTTGTTCAAAAAGAGTGATACGTTATTTTAAAGGATTGGTAATACAAAAGAACTCTAGAATACAAAGAAGATTCTAGATATAGGTATTTATCCCGTTCAGTTCTGTTTTTGTTGATAAAATTTGTGTGCTGGGTAAATTGTGTAAGCATCTCATGTAATGAAAGCGCAATTATTCATACGTGGTAATATATGTGGTAACATCTTTCTTTTATTCAAAATACAAAATATATTGCCTGCTAAATGTGTATATGTGCATTGGAAACAATACAGTTTCAAAATACATTTTGTACACTCTGCTAACAACAAAGTTGTAATCCGTTAAAGCTTAATGTATTACATCTTTAATCCACTTTAACGGTTTAAGAATATGGATAATGTCGGTAAGATAATAATGTCTTCAAAAAGGTAAGTAGATGAAATTTAAGGTTTTAAAAAATCCATAATTTGTAACACATTTTAAGAGAATGATGTTTATAAGTTTGTGAAACGTTGAAAAATGTCTCCTATCATCATTCTTTTCTAATTTTTATACCCTTTGAAGAAAATACGTATTTATGCCATTTCATCAAAAGAGCACAAAATTTTCTTCACTCTTAAAAAAACAAGAAAGAATTTGGGATGTGTTGAAATTTATAATACACACATAACGAACTCTGACCATAAGATATGTGATTAAACCCGTATTCCGGACATCTTGCACAGAATTATCATATTCGTGTAGCGTGAGATTAACCATTATCATCATAATCTATTCATATTTTTTCAGAATAAAAATTATAATTCACGAATAGTCTGTGAAAGTTGTAATTAAATTTTTCACGTCTTCTAGAGAATGAATGAATTCCTAAGTGAGAATTCAGCACCAGACACAAACTAAAACTCGTTGCTAATTACATCTCTCACATTTTAATAAACTAAGTGAAGTCTGAGTTCCATTTGTCATTCCTATCCGTGGGATATATCACAAAGTAGATCATGACGCTGAGTTAAAATGTTCTGTATTTTTACACTTATCTGCTTTTATTCTTGTCTTTCGTAATATTTCGTTTCTTCACATTTCTTTTCCCCTTTAGTCTTAATCATCCTCTTAATGGTTTTCTTCTGCCTATACACGTAATTGTTCTCTGTCATAGCAACGAATATTCATGTACCTATTTTTTAAGTGCATAAAGTATAAACAAAGCAGATAATCTATTCAACTCACAGAATTCACACTTCTCAAAAACTATGAAATGTAGTTAATATTTTTGATATTCCTCTTGTAATTTTTTAATGAATTAAAGACTAAGCTGTCACTGCAAGTTACAAAGATGATCACAACCATGTACAATCGCAAAAAAACTAACCACCCCCTTTATTTCGAGCACTATTCATAGTAGAGCAAATTAAAAGATAACATTCAATAGGGATTAATGTCCTCTACAAATTCAGATGCAAAAAATTGCAGCAAAATTTCCGACGGTTTTTCTGCCTTAATCAGATTCTGCATCGTTAAAATAGTCTAAATATGAAATTTCATGATTTTACTATCTTTATATCCGGAGATATTCAATGTTAAAATTGCTGTCAATTTCAGGGATCATCTTCACATTGAAAATCGTTATTCGTAGTCGAGATTAACTGTAGTTATTGCTAATTTGAACACTATTTCAAACGTGTTTGTCAGCGCGTGCAAACGATTTGACAATTATTATATTTATTATGCAAGTGAAAACGATTCGAGAATTGTTATTATATTTATTATGCAAGTGAAAAGACCGAGACTTATTATATATATTATACGAGCTCAAACAATAATATTGTGAACTGTAACCATGATTAAAATGGAATAAAAGAAGGATTTTGAAATTGAGAACAATTCGAAACGCAGAAAGTGTTGATCGATGTTCTGTATAACTTGTATTGTCTTTGGTGTTCTTAATAAATGTTAATTTTTTTAATTAGAGTTCGTACAAATGTATGCAACCAAAAAGCCTACCTACAATTTAATACAATCGAACTGATATTCCGATTATCCAAAAAGTGAATAGAAAGATTGATTAGTAGAGTTCATCTATACGACACATAACTGGTAAAAGACCATGTATTTTAGATTACATAAATGAAATTTCTAACCATTTTTCAGATTTAAACATTCCTCAGGTTTGTTAGACGTTTTTTAAACTTTTGGTTGCCCCCTAAAATCGTCATAATGAGGAAAATGTAATGTAACTCCAAAACTAATTATTTTAATGAGCTGAAATTTTTCATGGTTATATTAGAAGTCCTTCTGAATTGATTCCCATCAAATTATGGTGAGGTTCCAATTCATAATTTTTTCTAACATGTATTCAATGAGTATTATTGCATACTAAAAACTATTTTGAAAATAAAATATTAGGTGGATTTTGTTTGGATTGTTTAACAGTAACATGGTAACAAAATATCAGTGCTATAGAAATATTATTTAGGAAGATATCCATAAAAGTATAAGAAACTGATTTAACATTAGGATCTTCATTCTTTCTATATTTATAACTTCGAAACGGTAAGACCTAGTGACATGACATTTGGTATCTGAAACTAAATTTTGATATAGATTCGAAATTGTGTGTCAAAATAAGGAATTTTGAAAATTATAAAGTTGGTGCTCAATTTAATATGAAGACGGCCCCTTATGCAAATTTTATGCATTTGAATTTATAGAAGACCATCTTTGAATTTTCTTTATTCTTAAAATTGCTCGAATGAAGAGTGGTGGTTCGTTTTTTCCGCGACTGTACGTACTTGTTAGTTTTTTAATTTAATTTTAGAATACTTGTAAGATATAGTTCTTGCAATTTAAATTGTTTGAAGAAATTTTTTCATTAATATCTCTGATGTTAAATTTAGGCATTTTAAAAATTTCGAAGGATCTGGTTTATTTTAGAAAACTGAACATTTGAAGTTATTAGGTAGAACGATCGTGCTTACTTAACTTTATGCTTACTTCTTAATGTATAAATTTGATTTTAAAATATTCGTAAGATAAAGGGTTCTTGCAATTTACATCTTTGAAATAATTTTTTTATCAACAGTTCAATGTTAGATTTAGACATTTTAAAAATTTCCAAGAGTTATTTATATTTTCAGAAAATTGGTCGTTGGATTACTAGGCTGAACGGTAGTAACATGTGCGTACTTCTTTATGTTTATATTTGATATTAAAATATTCGTAAGATGAAGGGTTCTTGCAATTTATCTTTTCAAAGAATTTTTTCATCAAAAATTCTCAAATTTAGGCATTTTAAAAATATCAGAGAATCTCTATTTTATGTTTCCAGAAAACTACGAGGCAAAAGCTTGTACAAGAAAGATTGCAAAATGTAGAAAATAAGATAAATGGGAATGTTTTATTTATTTATTTCATTTTTCGAAAACGATTTGAAGTCCGCAATGTTATCTCTTTCACGCCACCAATTGATGAAGATTTCTCTTCCTGGCATTCTGAGCTTAGTTTCACTACTTGGAGACATTTATTTCACTTTGAGAAATGGAAACGATCGTTCCCGGAGAGTAAAAGGAATTTCAACGACTCTATCTGCGCGACGCCATTTGTTCCAAGACAGCAAGAAACTTGCATGAAAAGAGCAGTTTGATAACAATGAATTATGACGTAGTAAAAAGTCGATGTCTTTCTTTCTTGTCTCAGAAATAGTCATTATATGTAAAGTCATAATGTTAAGAAAAAGTATCGTATGAATAATGGTTTATCAGAAAAACTAAACGTTTAAAAACAATATGTACAGTTAGAACAGGAGTGTTCGGTTTGAAAAAAAGTACAACTGCTGAAGTCGAAGTTGTTGCAAGGAATAGAAAAACGCAATTTAAGTTCCCTTAAGGCTAGCAAACAGAAGTAGAACGTATCTTCGGGGCCTTCGTCCGGCAACATTTGTTTATCTACTTTCAGTCTTCAGTGAAATGAAAAATGGTTTTGATGTGTTCTTAAAAAATTATGTATGCTTTAATATTTCTTCTCTTTTGTGCAAAGCATCGTATAAGTATAACAGTAGCGTGTGTTTACATAGCCGATTATTGTCTTTCATTATAAATATTATAAACAACAAAAGTTGTAGAAAGTAACCTTTCCACCATATAAATATCTAAATGATCAAATGTGTGTATGAGGAAGACAAGAATTTTACCCTCTGTGACAAAGATTTTCAACTTTTTCATCTAATGGCACACATAAAACTAAAATTCTGCCCGTCATACCAAAAATATATATAATTTTTTCCGATCAGACAAAAAGTGTTTTAAATGATTTACAAGTTAAGAAAGCTTGATAATAAGTTTAAATAGAGCAAAAATAAATTTATTGAGTTTTGTTGTTATCTATAGTAAAAAGCTGTCTGAAATGGATGCGTATTAAAAATGTAAGAAACATTTATAAATTAAAGTTTTGGATATTCTAAAATTTGAAAGTTTACAATGGTTATGTTATTCACCTCGCATTTCATATTTAAGACTCCAAAAATGTCTATAGTAAAACATTTTTGGCACAACAACAGCATACCTTCGTATATTCTTAGTCTCTAAATTATCTTAGTGTATTCAAGAATTCATATAAAAATAGTAAATATCTTACATCCTTGTGAGTCACGTTTACAAGACTAAAGTTGTAGTTTACAATACAGCATATTCCGTTTTAGAACTTATATGACTACCTTTTGTGAAAATATCTGAATACTGATAACAAAAGTGTTATGTGAGGTAATCAATATCAATGTTTCTACATTGCCGTTAACATTTTAATAGTAACTAATTATTGTACCCGTTCATACCATCAGCATTTAAGTTTCTCAATTGTTTTTACTTACAGATGTCAGTGTCGTTACATTTCATATCTTATTCAAAACAATTTATAATGAATCTTACAAACATTAATGCACACATTTAATACCTCCAAATGAAATAAAGTTGATCAAAAATGTAAGAGAGCATTTCGTGTACTTTCTTATTTCCATTAAAATGCTCATCTCAATCATGTTACTAATGAACATTCTCTCAATTGCATTATATTCACTTGTTCAAAGGCAATTAGGTATCTTTTGACCTCTATGCTTATCTTAATTTCAAATACATTTAATTTTCTGAGCTGATTTCTGTCTTCTTAATTTCTCATTGTCTTCTCTCATCAGACGCTGATGAGTTTTATTAAATAGTCCTAGCATCCAGCTACTCCATGTTTATCAATATTCTGTATCTCCATAGTTCAATCAAACACATTTCAATGAAGTGACGAAAATGGAGAATAAATTCCATAGTTGTTGTTCATTCATGATTTTATATTCTGCATCTATCCATTTTTTGCCATTCGCCAATATGCAAATAATGTCGATTTCTGTGCCAACGAAGATCATCATCATTAAATTTGAAGTACAAAATTGTGTAGCAATGTTTTTATTTTAAATGTAGTTAACCAATAAACAAGGCACTAATTTATCTCTTTAAGTACCATAAATGCATATGCATACGTCTTGATATAATAGGACAATTAGTCTGATGCTTAAAGGGTTAATAATAAATTTTCAATCACAGTTACAACGTTTATGAAATTAAATGAATGGAAAAGCTTCGTTCAAATTTCGAAAGTAACCCCTTCAAATAAATGCGAAAGCAAATCCAATTTCTGCGTTTGTAGACAGCATTACCTAGCTAAAACCACTTTCGTTCTATTTACGGAGTAAAATCGATTGCAAAGGCAAATTGGGGCGAAAAAATCTATATGACAGTTTGACAAAACGTTTTGTGACTGTGTGCCCCCCGTTCGATTTCATTCCCATAAATTAAGTTCCATCTCTATTTACCTCGTTTAACATAAAGTCAATAAGCATATGCTATTGGGACTGTTTATAGCATTGACAAAATATTCCGAAATTCCTTTTGTAGAGAGTAATTGGTAGGTAGTTGAATTTGCGTCGCACTGGAACAATACAAGGGGCTATTGACGATGGTCCGGGATCATTCCGAGAACACCTCGAAATTTTGAACCACGGTCAGATGGCGAGGTCAACACCTCAGCTGGCCATCCCACTCTCCAAACTTCCATACCAAGCCAACGTGAGGACATTTGAGGCCACGATAGATTTAACGTGCACTACACCCACGTACACGATGGTCTTTAGTCGGATGGTTGTATCGAGTTTCGAACTCCGAGAGACTCTACCAACTGTGCTACCAAAGCCTTTCATTTTTTAGAAGAAAACTATTTTGAGGGTGGTTACTTTATGGTTTGACAAAGTGCTTAAGGTGGATTTCTTGATTTTCTTGTTACTTTTATATAGACATCTCTTTAAAAAGTTACGAAATATAACAGTTTTATCCTGACTTCGATACGTAATTAATTACCTATTGAGTAAACAAAAAATTGCAAACTAGCACTTTTAACATATTTTGAGAAATAGTACACAGACAAATTAATAATGTGGCACTGAACTTCCAACTCTCCTTAAATGTATGTAAATTCTAATAAAACGCATAACGAAATTAATTATAACGAAAAAAAATTCTATTTTCATAGGTTTGTTTTCACCTTTTAATCTTCTGAATTTTCATCACAATATTTTCTTCACATTTTCACAAGAAGTAAAAATAATATAATCTCACTTCAACTTTATTTCATGATTCTAGAACTTCTAGCTATAATTCCACTGTGTTTTCTATACACATGAAATGCAATGGTCATAAAATAATAATTAGGTAAAATAGAAACTATAAACTAAGTTGCACAATCTTGTATGTCCTCTGCGAACGTTCTTTCCGGTGCAGGAAAAAACATGTGCTCGAATGTGTCCTTTTACATTTAGAAAACAAGACAGTTGTCCAAGTCTGATGGAGCTTGTGAAAATAAGCTTGGATGAAATTCCTTAGGAATTAAAGCCCTTTTCAGGGCTATGGTCTTAAGAGACCTCGCAACTTCGAGATGCGTGTTTTTCCAGACAGACTGAACGTCCTCATTTGGTGCAGAAGAGGCGATATCAATTCCCTAAAAGGATTTCTCAAAATTTCCATCAACAACAATAATATCGTAGGGATACCTGTGGCTTGGTGAGACTGGTATACTATGCGCTTGTGGAATGCTACTGTTTCGATTCTATGCATGTTACCTTGTCTCTTCTGAGCAACAAAGAGTTTTAGTGTCCGACAGAAAAGGGATGACATAAAAGCAAATTCTGAAGATGATGTACAAACATCGAACGGACCTACATATATAACTTTTCATAATATAATTCTTCGTTTCGATTTTATCTCTAAGAACTCTATATCGAGTCCGGGTTCAGTATTGCAAAAAATATGCTCTGCATGTATTGTATCAATGAGGATACCGTAATCAAGAAATTTACGTTCATTGCGCATAATTATCATTATATATAAATATAGATTCTACACTATATCTATTAACTAAATACTGTGGAAACGAAGATGTCAGTCCAGTGGGAACGCAATAATAGAACAAAGAACCATGAATTTCGCAGACCATCTAAATGGTTGCCATGGTTCTCATCCTGCATTCGACAGAATGTGTCCATTTTCATTACGCTTCTTCACATTCTGTTTCGTGCACGAATACTTGTGATGCATATCTAATTACTAATGAAAATGAAAGGAAGTATGTAGAATAAACTAACCTGTGTGCTCTCTAGTTTATTTTTAAAAGTTTGTTAAAATCACACAGTATGAAGATTACATTCTACCTTTTTTGTACTGATTTCTTTCATACATTTAAGGTTAATAGCTATGATTTTTCTATTGATGGATTGGAAAGGACTTGGTCTGCGGACATTAGGACTTGGCCTGTGTTCGTCTAAAACACGCAGTGATAGTGCATTAATTAACCATTTCAAGTAATTTTTTTATGTCATAAAAAATTGTATATTTATCAGAATCCAGAATAAAAGCATAAATGGGATATTCTTATTTTTGACATTATTCACGAAATTTCGGGTAAAGTATGGAAATGTGCATTACGTTCTATTTACTGAACACTCTCGACGGAAATGATTCCAATGTTTGGTACTTTTCTATTTAAAAAGAGAAACATGTTAGAAAATGTGTCCGATTTCTTTTGTTTTCTTTTAATTATTTTTACTATAAAATCTTCTAACGTTAAAGTTGTTATTAGCGCCATCATCAAACACCCAAATCTGCAGCGCCTTATAAAAATTCTGCTATTAATTTCTCTCTACTTTATGAAATTCTGCTTTGAAAATTTCTGTATAATAGCTCCTGCAAGTTAATGCTGATTTGCGTGATAAGAGACACTACTGAAACTGTTCACGTTTATTAAAAGAGAACGGCTGAAACATGCTTCCAAATTCTCTGAAAACTTTTTACGAATGCTAAAAAAAAGGAGAATTTGAGATAGAAACTTTCACACTTCTAATTTCTAGAAGAATGATCGCTTGTCACGAAACGGAATGTTAGAAAAGATGCATTACAATCCCCTCCCTTTAAGAATTTTTTTTAACTTCTATATTTTTGAAAACAGGTCTTATGATGGGACAAATTGCAGCTTAAACATTTTCATTCATATTTTTTTTTCTCTTTATTTCGTAATGAAAGATGATATCAGTCTGGACCGAGATGACGCATATGAATTTTCTTTCTGTAAAGTTTCTTAAAAAATGAAACAAAAACTTTTATTTTTACGAAACTAAACAATAAAAATGTGTTACTTTTATTCATAATATATTGATCTCGGGCATGTTTCCAGGAAAAAAAAATTCAGATGCGACCTATAGTCTCTTTCTCTATTCTCTCTTTCCCCTCGGGATTCTGATTAAGTTGCCATTATGGGTAGTTAAATTGCTACTTTTTTTCGCCTGTTTCCAAACTTGTCATCGTTTTTTCGCTTATGTGATTAAAGAAGCTTCGATTTACGCTTATTAAACTTACTTCAGCACTTATTCTTAATTATTTTTAACATCAAAATTTTTTATTTCGGTGTTCTTTAAGTCCCCTTGGGCTCACACATTGAATATGGACCTGATTGATAGAGTTTAGTATTCATTCAACGTCATTTATTATGATAAATATAGCGGAATTTACACAGATAAATCGACGATATATATGGAATAAATACACTTATTTAATACTCACCTTCTGTTTACTTTAACAAATTGTTTGATTTTCGTAAGAAGCAGGAATATTTTTTTCTATTACAGCATTCAAAAACGTGGAAGAGAGAGGAGGAAGAAAGGAACGGAATTAATTTTATTCCGTTCCTTTAATAACAATAACCCGTTATGTTGCTCCAGCGCGATGTAAATTCAACTTACCTACTACCTACTACCCAAATATTCAGAAATTATTTTTATTTCGCAAATTTAAAATAAGCTCAAAGTAAGTAAAGTTTTAGAATTTAAATTCTGTAAAAATATTTCATGGAAAAATTATTGCTTTGCCAGCTGTACTGATAAAAAAATCAAAGTAATCGCAATGCTCAATTCACATCCCAGATTCTCCAACACAAACAAATTAAAGTTGGTTTAAGTATGGGCATTCAACTGTTTTAGAGTGAAATTTGCCTAAAAATGTGGGCAAAGGCAATTTAAATAATGTATTCTCCAATTTAAAAATAACTTTTAGAAATACATTAAATTTTATGAAAATGTATTCAATTAATGTTATGAGATACTTGCACAAACATAAAAACTGAAAAATAGACATGTAACGTAATCTATTTTAGGTGAGGAAGAGAAGACAGGCAAACTGACACAATGTAGTTCAGTCATGTAGATATTGTGAATACTCAAAATATACAAAACTTCATGGAAATATATCTAGCTGTTCGGACACAGTGCGAGCACACACATATAGACACGAAACGTGGAAACCACTGATTTTGCATTAGAAGGGTCCAAATTAACTTGAAATATAATGAAAATATTCAATGTGCAAACAAACACTCCATTCTTATTTATATAGATACTAAAATTCGTTGAAGATGTACCGATGTTAAAAAGATCAATAAGGGGGGACTCATGTAACACTTCATTACTTGTCTTTAAAAATGAAGAAAGAGCAACTTAGATACCATTTGTGTGCAGCACAACTGAGTGTTTAATAGGAAGTTTGAATCTCCATCATTTTAATTCATATAAGTGTATTTAGTTACGTCTGGTTCCCAAACGAAGCTTTACTCTAAAGCTCAATGTTCAGTTAATTAATCGCCTCCAAGGCGGGAAACATAACTCAACAAGATTAATATCTTTTATATCAGGGAGTAAACTACAATGAGTTAGTTCTGGTTTCGCACACATAGTGTCGCATCGATCTCACATCCGAAATTGTTGATTACTCGGTTGACCTCTTCTTCATTCAAAGAATTCATGCCAGTAATATAATTCTCAATAATGGAAGATTTCTTGTTTCATGAAATGGAATTGTGAAATGCAATATCTTTCCATCTTTGATTTATAAAACTTATCAAAATAAAGAGAACTACAAATTTCGATTTTATTGCGGTAAAATCAAAAGTTCTTAAGGCAGAATGATCAAGAATTTTATCAAACAGAAAGTCACGTAAAAGATCTAATTCCTTTTGGTTCATAAATTTTAAACTTTTTATCAGTCAACTCTAAGTTACAGCCTGTCTACCTGGACTGCTCCCGTCATTGGGTGGTGGCAGTTACTGCACAGACGCACGGCTCGTTCATTTTGAAAGGTGATAACTCAGACAGATGTCTTTATTTTATTTTATAGTTGGCGAATGTTGACGGTGGAAAGTGATAGTTTAGCAGTGTAGGGGGGATCATCTCGGAAACAAGTTAAACTCATAAAAAATTAACATAAAATGCTCATTGACCTTCCAATGAAATAGGAGTATGGGGACGTGGGCGGAGTCATTGTCGTAAGATCTCAGAAGTGTTGGTCACGTGGGGTTTGGCAATCGACTTGGGTCGATTGACTATCGAAGCTCAAAGTATTGTTTTCCAGTACGTTCGTCAATCGATCCTACATTGGGATTCGTACTTTCTTTCAACACCACGTGATCTGGAGGACTTCAAATCGAGTGATCTAGATGAAATTAAATTAAGTTACTCCATCTATTTCATTAGAAGGTAGATAAGTGCATCCTCTGTGAGTACACCAATGTCACGATTGAATGCATTTATTCAAGCATCCCGTACGTTAAATAGGATATGGTCCGTTTCTACGGCAACATACAGGTACAGACTTAATTGCGGAAATAGGCAGTGGGATGATATACTTCAAAGCCCGTAATTTAATCGTTATTGCAAGTTTCAAACTCATTATCCTTTCCTGATATAACACGATATACATATGTAAATCGAGTTATTTATCTTCATTTGCAGAATTTCACTACGGCACTTGATGCGTTCACCTTTTTAAAAACGCATAAATAAAATTCGACGGACCACAGCTGTCTTTTCTGCTTTTTATTTAACAGGACGTCATACACATTTTGTACAACATATAAAGACAGCTGGACATTATTGAGTTGATGCAATTGTGGGTGTCGAGATAAACCTTAATTACCCACTTCTGGTTATTGCTGCTAACTTAGCAGCGTCTAGTAGTCAACTGGCGATGGGCTCAGTCGGCTCGGGTATTGCGCATGCGTGAACATTTTCGCCTCTCTGGTTGGCGCACGTGCGGCAACATCCCGCCCGGCCTTGCCATGTTCTCATGCAAGAACTTAACAATTCTATTTTTTTTTTGTATAAGTCCAAACATAAATGAATGCTTAAATTTCAGTTATAATCAATGTAAACTAATAAACAATAACTAATCACTATGAATACAATAATCACAATAGTAAGATAAACAGTATGCACTTAAGCACTAGAATTTTCATAAAGAACAAATATTATTATTATTTTTTTAAACAATACATTTAATTTTCAATAGGCAGTACACTCAATCTGGAGATGGACCTTTTATAAACTCCCTTACTGGTTTTCACGTCAACAACTCGTACTTTTCTATCCTGTCCGGGATATATGGCTATTATATTATTCGTCCCAATAACCATTTATATAGTGGGAGATTTTCTTCCCTTATCAAAACCATGTCCCCTATTTTTAGATTTTCTTTATCAACTACCCATTTCTTTCTTTGTTGTAGACTATTCAAATATGAAAGACTCCATCTTTTCCAGATTGTTTGTACCGATTTTGTAATTCTCTGCCAAGCATTAAGGCGATTTGTCTCAATATCAGTTAGAGACGGTTCGACTATGGCCGTCATCGGCCTTCCTATCAGGAAATGTGCCGGCGTCAGCACCTCCAAGTCATCAACATCGGCCGAGAGAGGGGTAAGCGGGCGAGAATTCAAAACAGCTTCTATCTGGGTCACGAGAGTTAGCAACTCTTCATAAGTAAATTTTGAATTCCCAGCAACGCGTTTGAAGTGATATTTAAATGCCTTTATGTTTGCCTCCCAGAGGCCTCCCCAATTCGGACTTCTTGGGGGAATAAAAGACCATTCTATGTTTTCTTCCGCGAAAAAGGCAAATAAAGATTCCTCTTTTTCTTGAACAAATCTAAATAGGGCTCTAAGTTCTCTATTAGCACCTACCATGTTTGTCCCATTATCCGAGAATATTCTATGGCATTTTCCCCTTCTCGAAATAAATCTTTTCAGTGTGTTTATTAAAGCTTGTGAAGTTAAATCACTGATTATTTCGAGGTGTATGGCTTTTGTCACTAGACATATGAATATACAAACATAAACCTTAATTTCGGGACCTTTTCTCTGATATCTGTTTTTGATTAAGAATGGCCCGCATAAATCAATTCCAGTCGAATTAAAAACTTTATCGGGTGTTATTCTCTGCATTGGCAAATTGCACATTTTTTGTGAGCACTCATTGGGATTGGCTTTAAAGCAAATGACACAATTGTGCACGATTTTTTTGCACAAATTTCTTCCATGAATGGGCCAATATTTTTGCCTAACCTGAAAAAGTAAATGTTGAGGTCCAAGATGAAAATACTTTTCATGATAATATCTTACGATAATTTCAGTTAACTTACCTTTTGAGGGGAGTAATATAGGGTGTTTACTTGAATATGACAGCTGAGAATTCTCTAGTCTGCCTCCTGCCCTTAAGATACCTTTACTGTCTAAAATTGGTGATAAATTTAAAATCTTGCTTTTATTTGGAATACTACCACTGGACTTGAGAGCTGATATTTCTGCAGACAATTCCTCACTTTGAAGTTGTTTGACTAAAAACACCTCAGCTTCAGAGATCTCATCCGATCCCAGGGGACCTTGTCTCTTATTCCTAGGGTTCCTACAATTATTCACAAACCTAAAAAGAAAACTCAAAATTCGAATTATAGTTAAAAATTTGCTGTTACGGTTAACTAGATAATCAAAAATTGTGTTTTCAGAATTTAAAGTCAATAAAGTGTTTTCATTAGAGACTTTAGATTTTAGTTCTGGTAAGTACTCTTCTTCATTCGGTACTGGACACTCATCATCAGTTTCCACGAGTTCATCAGACTGTAAGAAGAAAGGTCCATTCCACCATTTTTCATTATGTAGAAGCGATTCAGCTTTAAGACCCCTGGACAAGAGGTCTGAAGGATTGTCCTTTCCGGCACAGTGATACCACGTATCGGGATTTGTCAACCTTGTGATTTCCTGGACTCGATTCGCCACGAATTGTTTCCACCTTTTTGAAGACCCTTTGATCCAAAATAAAACAATTTTGGAGTCTGTCCAATGAAACACAGTGCAGTGCCTTTTCTGACTGATGATTTCTTGAACCTTTGAACTCAAGCGAGCTGCTACCAAAGCACCCAGAAGCTCGAGCCGAGGTAACGTAACACTCTTTAATGGTGCTACTCTGACTTTAGAGGTGACGAGGTTTACAAGTACCTTACTTTGTTTTTTAACTTTCACATAAACTGAAGCTCCATATGCAAGTTTGGAAGCGTCACAAAAGGTATGGATTTCTATGATGTCATTTTCTTCTTTGGTAGAATCTAGTACCAATCTTGGGACTCTGAGCTCATTTAAGAGCGGCAGCTCCTTGCACCAATTCAACCACTTTTCTTTAATCTCTGGAGGTAAAATTTCATCCCATGTGAATTTCCTCGACCAGAGTTCCTGAATGAGGCATTTCATTCTTATTGTAAAGGGGGTAAGCAAACCCAACGGGTCATAGATTTTCCCAATGGTTTGCAGAAGAAATCTTTTAGTGTTTTCATTGTCTGAAATGAATTCTAATAGACCTTTTGTGTCCACGGTCAGACAATCTTCTTGTGTTTGCCAAGCCAAACCCAATACTTTCGTCTTGCTGGTTCCCAAGCTGACAGAATTTTCAACTGGATATGTCTCGAAACCTTCTGCAGCCCACTGACTCATCAACGTAGCGTCATTGGAGATCCATTTTCGCATCACCATCCCTGCTTCTTTCATGATATTTTTGGCACAGCTGGAAATAAAAAGTGCCTCTTCACGAGTGTCTTGTCCTGTGATCCAATCATCAACGTACATGAAAGAATCTAGATGTTGTACAGCTGTGCAAAACTCATCTTTATACTTATCAATGTGATGTTTAACAGTAGCCGCTAACAGGAACGGGTTAGCGTTGACCCCAAAGGGTACCCTGTTGAAACGATATATTTGCAGGTTTGGCCTTTTGTCAATACGAGGATTACTGTCAGTCCACAAAAAACGTACAGCATCTTTATGGTTGTCTTCCAGGCAAATTTGAAGGAAGGCTTGACGTATATCAGATGAAATTGCAATTCGATTAAGTCTAAAGTTGATAAGCACATCTAGTAGATTTGGATATAAGTTGGGACCCTGCCACAAGCAATCGTTTAAGGACAACTCATTAGTCTGGTGCGATGCTGCGTCAAATACTATACGTGTTGTAGTTGAAACCCGACCTTCCCTTTTCACGGCTTGGTGGGGCAAATAATATGTTGGTTTGTCTTTATTTATTTCAGAGTTTTCGACTTTCTCAACTATTCCTTGATTTAAATAATCCTGAATAATTTCTGTGTACTGTGAATAAAGTTCCGAATTTTTTTGAAACCTTCTCCACAAACTATGGAATCGTTGTTTTGCTACCGTAAGATTATCTAATAATTGTTTCCAATCTTTACGAAATGGCAATCCCACTGTATATCGCCCTTCATTGTATCTGACTGTTTGTTCAAAGATTTCCATGGCCTGATCGTCTTCACGAAAGCAAGGATCATCTTTTATGCCAAGAGATTCGAGTTCAAAAAATTGTTTCAAAGTGTCGTCTATAGAACTATCGTCTTTAAGAAGAAAGCACGATGCCACATCATTAGTTTCGATTTCGTCGAGTCTTCCACCCGCGACCCAACCAAATTCAGTTTCCTTAAGCAGTAATTCTTCACTCACTTTGTAAAGATTATCTTTCATTATTCGACAAAAAATATCTGCATTTAATAACGCATGAATCTCTTTGGCTTCGAAAAAACAAGGATCCGCTAATTTCAAAAATTCATGAATTTTTATTTTTGAAATATCTAAATTAACACTAGGCGTCAACCCAGTAATCTTGTCAGTAACTAAGAACTCGATAGGTTCCACAAAACTTCTTTTTCATTCGAAATGAAAGTCGTCAATTTCCCTTTCAAATTTTGTTTTGTTGAATTCAATCCAGAAACCGAAGTTTGTACCTTTTCTAATCTAATACCAAGGAAATCACTCATTTTTCTGGACAATATATTAACATTTGACGCGCTATCAAAAATACATCTATATTTTATTAATGTTCCATCTTTATTTTGCAACCAAATTATACCCGTAGATAATAAAACACTCTTTTTATTTTGATTAGATATGCTTGTTAAAACAGTGTTTTGGAAAGTGGAATAATTTATTGCGGCAGATGAGCTTTCGTTTTGATTTTTGATTTCTGAATCCGCTGCGGACACGTGTTTACTTTCGACCGGCGCCTCTTTCACACTAGCGTCAGCATGTCTACAAATTGATTTAGAATGCTTTCCATCGCAGCTACATAAATAATTCGAACGGCACTCATTTTTTCTGTGATTTTTTCGTAAGCACAGTTCACAAAGTTTATGAAACTTAACCAGTTCGAATCTTTTTCCGAGGGAATATTGTAGAAATTTTGCACATCTGAAAACAGGATGAGGATTCTTTTCAGAACAAATTATACAGCTTTTATTTTCATTGTTTTGATTAACCAATAGAGTTTTGGATTTGGAAACGAAATTACAGGATTTTCTCATCATCGTTTTTCCTTCGGGAATAAAATTTCTGTCTACAGCTAACAAGACTGCTTCACGTTGTTCTAAAAAGGTCATGAATTGATCAAAGGAAGGGACCTCTTTAGATTTTTGTAACAATTCAAAGTTCTTTCTGGATTCTTTATCCAATTTTTTAAGCATAATATTTAACAGAAAAATGTTAAATAAATCATTTTGTTCATATTTTAGCATCTTTAAAGCGCGTAAATTCTTTTGGATACAATCGATCATTGCACGAATTTCTTGTGCATTCTCACGTTCTATTTTCTTAAAGTTCAAAATAGATTGAATATGAACATCAACAATTAACCGTTGATTGTCATATCGCGATTCAAGAGCTTCGTATAAGGAAGAAAATGAATCGAAAGTAGATGCAAATTCTTTAACTTCTTCTACAAGACAAGAATTTAAATAATATAATTTCTGTGACTGACTAAGTTGATCGTTCGACGTTATCAAATCATCAAATTGATTCTTGAATGCACTAAAATGTTCATATTTTCCCGTAAATGTGGGAAGGACAACAGGTGGAATTTTAGTTCTAACTAGCAAAGTTTCAGTTTGTTTTTCGTCAACTTCAGTCACAGACTCACATTTCTTATTAGAATTAATAAAGAGCTTAATCTTTACCTCTAAATCTTCAAGGCGTAGTTCACACTGTTCTATATCATCCTGAAATTCTATTAATTCAGGTGCTGGGGCCTTTTCTATGCAGAAGGAGTATTGTTTCAGTTCATCAACTTTTTGCTGCAGTTGATCTATTTTCTTCAATTTCACATCAAGTTCCGTTTTACTTCTGTCTGTTGACACTTTATCAACAAAGTTTTCAATTCTGGTAATACTTCCTTTTAAGGAAGTTTTCGCTTTTACGAGTTTTTCTATGGTATCCATTTTGCTGAGTTCTGTCTCCCGCTCTG
This sequence comes from Meta bourneti, assembly GCA_933210815.1. Classification (NCBI taxonomy): domain Eukaryota; kingdom Metazoa; phylum Arthropoda; class Arachnida; order Araneae; family Tetragnathidae; genus Meta; species Meta bourneti. Next base: position 56,822,319 of record OW119923.1, read on the forward strand.
ACGGGACCAAGTGATGCGTTCACCTTTTTAAAAACGCATAAATAAAATTCGACGGACCACAGCTGTCTTTTCTGCTTTTTATTTAACAGGACGTCACACACATTTTGTACAACATATAAAGACAGCTGGACATTATTGAGTTGATGCAATTGTGGGTGTCGAGATAAACATTAATTACCCACTTCTGGTTATTGCTGCTAACTTAGCAGCGTCTAGTAGTCAACTGGCGATGGGCTCAGTCGGCTCGGGTATTGCGCATGCGTGAACATTTTCGCCTCTCTGGTTGGCGCACGTGCGGCAACAGCACTGGTTACTTAAGCATGCCATCAATCGAGAATCGGGCATTTGAAGCCTTCATCACTCGCTCAAAACGAACAAATATGACTGATGGCTTCAGCATTACTGCCAAGTTTTCGAAGTTGAGATTGCCAATTCACTTTAATAGTAGGGGCAGATTGCAGATATGTTTCCAGCTAAAGTAGAGCATTACTTGACGATTTTTCATATTTAACACTCCCACTCCGCTTTCGCTTTCATTTTAAGAACTTCCAGTCCCGTTTTTCTGGTTAATTCAGCTCTTTCTCCTCTAAAATAATCAATTATGATGGAAATGAAATATTCCTCAAATTTTTTACTGTTCAAAATAATTTTCTTGAGCTCCAGTATTTTCCTGGTTGTCGATTTAAAAAATAAGTAAATTTAGTTTGAGGATCAATAGGTAAATGTTTATGTGTATGTCCACTACTTAACTTTGTCCTGTCTTGTGTTTGGCACAGCTCGATCAAATATAATCCTTGCGCCATAAAACTCGACCAACTATAAGTAATCTCAAATTTACATAAGATGAAGTTTATGTAACTGAATATTTTAAAATAGAAAGATAAAAGTTTTTGAATTTTAAAAATCATTAATCAAATACTTTCTTTCTGTTTAGTAAAAGGTTTTAAAACTAGAGTATGCATTAAATATTTCTACCTTCACTTACACTTGATTACCCATTATGAAATATGTAGAGTATATTCCGACATAAAATTCTTGCTTAAGGATACTCATTAAAGTATTTTTATGTCTCCAACACTTTTTCTATCCTTCCTCTTATAGGAGTCGTAGAGACTCTTTGGTGCTGATAACAGATGAGTGTAAAACTCCTGGAAGGCATTGGATTTTTACTTGCGATAACGAAATTTGATACTTTGCCAGTTGGAGTTGCGTTTTGCTTCTACTTGAAAACTATCTTTCAAAATAAGCGAATTTGGGCTGGTTTTTAAAAAGAGTGTATAAAACCGATAAATACTTTTTGAAACTTGCATTTTGTAATCCTAACTAATTAACTTTTCATTGTAGAGTTATCGAAAGTACAGTAGCATTAATGACATAACGAAGAGGGTTATAGGAGATGTGATGTACGAAAAAATTATGCTCACGAAAATAGAATAATTAGTGAGAAAAGAAAGAAGCTAAGGGAATCTCAATTCACTTGACATACTTTTTATTTCAGAAAATAGAAAACATTTTTAGAAGGTTTAACTAAGTTCCGGATTTTATATCTTTTCACAGTATCTGTACTTATGCATAAGTTATTTTGACTACATCTCATCGTATAAACAAATGTACACGTGTGTTCCGATATTTCGTTAATAGTGCACATACAATTGAGGAAACAGAAGAATAATTTAAGTTTCCTCTCTCAATTTCATAACATCTAGTCAAAAAATGAAATTACGATAGTGGAGAGTCAATAAAGTCAAGCATATCGATTGATATAGAATAGAGTTGAAAAGAAAATGTAGATATTAGGTTTATATAAAATTACGATATTATGGGAATATACATGTTCAAAAATAGATGGTGGTTTATGTTGACTACGTATTGAAATGACCATCAGCCGACGCTGTTTTAAGCTAGTTTGTACTACTTTTTCTTGATACTTCAAATAAGTCTTTAAAAGGTTTTATAGGTTTCTGCAATTACATATGCGTCCATAACTGTATTGTTTCCTTTTAAAGTTGTTACTTTAAAACCGTTTTATCTGAACTCATTCTGTATTGCAATATTTATTCCGCATCTCACAGTCACCATGGAATAAAGAATAGAAAATTAAAGGACACGTCATAACGACACGTGAAACAGTACCAAATAGAAAGACTTACGTCACTGTGGCAATAAGGAATTAGGAGGGGTCAAGCAGCCACAGTGATTGAATATGGGATGAGTGGACTTGCTGGTATTGGTCAAAATATTGGTTATGAAACTGAATTTAATTGAGGGTGGAGTTGGCACGGAGAGAAACTTGAAATTTCTTGGGGAAGCAGACAAGATCTTGTGAACGCCTGGAATGCACATGACCAGTGAAGAGCGTGCTTCTCTAGAAACCCCAGAAGTTTAAACAGAACTTCCTGAGCCTCGTAGAATCATCGCAAGAACATTTGTAGCCTGAATCAACGACACCCCCAGCGGGTGAGTACCACTCTTTAAAACTTCCCATTATTTCGCATTTGACCCCTCACAACACCTATCAAACTCCATGGTATTCCCATTAGGACATTAATGACATTCATTCTATATAACTAAATTATTATACAAGACATTTTCTTCAATACTAATGATAATTTTTAGTGTATACAAATGTGCAATAAATAAATAAAATTTTATCTTTAACTTTTAACAACGCATGTACACCTCAAACACACTCTTAGCCTAAGGCACAGAGTAATTACCACTATGCCATCTGCTACTAGAAATATTTGTACAAAGAATGTGCAAAGAAGAATTTTTACAAAGAATTTCTACTAAGTACAGAATGTGAGAACCCAGAATAACTCCCATTACCTACAGCTCAATTAAAAAAGGATTTTTCCCAGTGGTACGATTGCGGTTAAAGAATCGTAATTTTATGCCGGATTTTAAACTAACGCCATTTCATTACAGAGAAATTTGAGGGTTACTATCACAGATTTGGATCAACCTCAAGCGATCGGTGCAGATGTAGCAACGACAGGAAGGATTCCATCTCCTTTTGACTGTTTTGAACTTGATGACCAGAGAATACTCATTCACGGAGTATTACAAAAATGTTCCAGTTCCTTCGGACTTGGTGAAGTCAAAAGAGGCTTTGTCTGCCTTTTCTAAATTTGTAATTTCAATTAAATGCTACACTTTTGTAATTCAAATTTTGTAAATAACTTTACTTAGTTGCTAGACCCTGTGTTGTACTCTACGGGAAATTTTTTTCATAAAATGCAAAATGTATTGCACCCAAAGTTTAAAATTAATTGCAAAATAAAATTAATTAATACATACAATCCACAGGAAAAATTTTAAGTGAAATATACTTTTCAAATAAAAGTTTTAACCAATTTTCTCTTTTTTGGGGGGGTGGGGGCAGTAGCCCGGTTGGAAGAAAAGCGGAAAAGAACAGGAGGGTTGCGAGTACGAAACTCGATTCCACCAAAGACCATCGAGTGCGTGGCGGCTGGTGCACGTTAAATCTGTCATGGCCTCTAATGTCCTCACGTTGGCGTAGTGTGGAAGTTTGGAGAGTGGAGTGACAGCTCATGTGTTGACCTTGTCATCCAACCGTGGTTCGAAATTACGAGGTGTTCTCGGATCTTTCGCTCTATGGTTGATCCCTGACCGTCGCCAATAGTCTATTGTGTTGCTCCACTGCGACGGTAATTCTACCTACCTACTATAATTTTTTTTAAATTTCCAATAATTAATTCACTCGTAAAACGTCCAATTTCAACTTAGAAAACTGGCTTCCTGTTGTTCGGGTAATCATTCAAAGGATGTTAAAAATTGTATCACAGCATGCAATTTTGAGCTGCCTTGCTGTTAATTAAATAGTAAATACAAATTTACTCTTTTCGCATTCCCTTAATTCATTAGAAACATAAGCCCTTTTCTCCCTGAGATAAATAGCCCCTTGTCACAAAACACTTACGTCGCAAAAGCTTCTAATTCTGAAGTGCTCGTGTCGAGTCATGTATTTACTTTCCTCATTACTTTACTCTGATAGTTTCCCCTCACATTTGAAGAGGCGGCTATTCAGCCATCTTGGAAATGGAGCTAACTAGGCACCAATTAGGTGCGAAAGTCAATGAAGTGTCGAAATACGCTCACTCTGCTACTACGCCGATGGAATATTTAATAGCTTTTCCGCTCTCCCGCGGCTACCACTATTGAAACTGAGAGAACAAAACAGGGCAAAGCTCATGTTACTTGTCCTGTTGGGATACTTAGCGAGTCCAAAACAACGAGAGATATTAGAGGATTTTGTTTTAACTTTTGGGAGAACGCTTATAGTTATTTTGTAAACTATAAGACCCGCGTGTAGTATCTGAGCTCTTTCTCAATTGTTCATATCTATTGGTGGCAAACTGTCGTCATTCGCATTTCATATCTAATTTACATCCATTTATAATAAATGTAGCATACATATTCACATTTCAACCACCAAATGGAATAAAATTATCCAAAAATGTAAAACAGCATTTCGTTTAAATTTACACTTGTTAATCCTTATTTCCAAGCCCTCAGGGGTACATCTTTAGGTGTGCGGATATCCCCAAGGTTCCCAAGTGATCTGTCCCAGTTCCAAGTTTAACCCTCGCCTACCCTTCTGCTTTTTGTCTTTTCCCTCCCTCGTTGCTGTCTTGTGTTTGGAGTTGCTTGGTCAAATATGGCCCTTGCACCACAAAACCCAAAACCAACAAGCCAACCAACTTTATTCCCAGTCAAATGCATGTTAAAAAGTACACCTCAGTCATGTTACCACGGCTAGATTTTGACCTACTTCAGTTTCATTCCATTCCCGTGTTCTAAGGAGATTCAGAATTTTTTTACAGTAAATCTATTTTCGCTCTTATTCTCTATTAATCTCTCTATATCGCTATAAATTATAAACTTCGTCATGTATCTTGGAACTTAATAGAGAGCAAACAATTCAAACTTGTTTTACCGCCGTGGTAGTCTAGACGGAGGAGTAACGGATTAGAAATCGGAGAGTTGCGTATTCGAAATTTGGTCCAACCAAACATCGTCGTGTATACGGGGCTGGTGCACGGTAAATCGGTCGTGGCCTCAAATGTCCTCACATTGGCGTGATGTGGAAGTTTGGAGAGTGGGATACCAGCTCAGGTGTTGACCTCATCATCTGACAGTGATTCAAAATTTCGTGGTGTCCTCGGTTCTTTCCCTTAGGGATTGATCCTTGACCGTCGCCAATAGTCTTTTGCGTTGCTCCAGTGCGACGCTAATTGACTACCTACCTTATCGGAAATTTGGAACCATTCACGAACATACGAGTAAAAGAACTTTTCGATATATTGCCAAAAATCCAAATAACTTTTAAACGAGTACATAAATGTATATAAATTGTAAATAATAATACACTGCTGGCCACCCAAATTGCAACACCAAGAAAGACAAGAGATATCACAACAAAATTTATTTTGTAGATAACATGTTGACCAAGTATCAAATGATTAAATTTATAGACTTCTGTGAAGTGTGGTTCCTGCCAAAATCAGTAGCCAGAGTAGCCGCCATTGTTGGAGATCACCGCTGCCACACGCCTCGGCATTGATTCAAAGAGACTTTGGATGTGTTCTTGGGGTACAGCAGACCAAGCAGCTTCCACACTTTGCCAAAGTTGATCTGGTGTGGCAGCTGGGGATGTATTCTGGGTCAATCGTTGAGCAACCATGGACCACATGTTTTCTATCGGCGAAAGATCCGGAGAGCGAGCTGGCCAGGGAAGCAATTCAATCTGGCGATTGACGAACCCTTGGACAATGCGTGCCACGTGTGGTCGCGCATTATTATCCAGTTGAAATATGGCTGTGGGCAAGCCCTGAAGGTAAGGAAGGACAACTGGCTCCAACACCTCGGAGATGTAGCGCTGGCTGTTTAAAGTACCGTCAATGCGTACTAGAGGAGTGCGAGAGTGATATCCAATACCGCCCCATACCATAATACCCGGTGCAGGACCAGTGTGGCGGTGCATAACGCAGCTGTTCAGCATCCTCTCTCCACGGTGTCTCCAGACTCGAATCCGACCATCGTGGTGTTGCAGACAGAAGCGGGACTCGTCAGTAAAGACAATTTCATTCCATTCTGCCGTCCACATCCTTCTTTCATCGCACCATTGGCGGCGGAAACGTCTGTGGTTCTGCGTCAAGGGTAGACGAAGCAATGGACGTCTTGCGGACAGACCACTCTGCTGTAAACGGCGTCGAATGGTACGCGCAGACACTGGATGATGCGGTACAGACTGAATGTGCTGTGCTATGGTTCGTGATGTGGCTGAGCGATCCGTCACTGCCATACGCACAATATGACTGTCATCACGTGAAGTGGTGCACTGAGGTGGATGCGATCGAACACGTCGGTCCGTCGTACCCTCCTGCATCCAACGATCCCATATCCGCATTACAGTTGTTTGGTTTCGTCCAACACGACTACCGATTTCCCTGAAAGATAATCCACAATCTCGGTAGGCCACTATCCTTCCTCTGTCGAACTCAGATACTTGATCAAAAGATGATCGCTGTTTTCTACGAGGCATAATTGATCGTTTTTTTGAAAAAACCACAAGAAAAACACAATTGCCGTACTTGAAATCGTCGAAATCTCCAAGCCTTAAATAGCGCTTTGAAGTGGCGCCACAGGCGCGCGTGATGTGCGTCTGCGCTGAAATTCTAATCTTTGCATATCTCACCTCCGCTAATGCATGTTGTAAATTTCATATTATTTGCATGCTTCCTTCAGGGTGTTGCATTTACGGTGGCCAGCAGTGTAGTTTGATCAATAATTTTCTTTTTCTAACTCTTGTGGATTTCGTACAATCGTCTTAACAATTTGAAGATTGAAATAAATTCGTTTTTAAAATTTGTGTTGCTTGTATCTCAAAATTAAATGCTGTTGCTGTTAGTATTCTGCATGTAGTCCCTAGAAGTAGAAAGCTCTAAAAGAAAAAAAAATTCAATTTTAGATCGAGCCTAGTTTCCGAATTATAGTTAGAGATTCGATTAACGTATGTTCAATTTAGTTTTTGTTTCTCTTTTCTTTATATTTTCATTTTCATCTACCTTGAAACAAGACATGTGTTCCCTCATAAATTGTAGAAGATTTATATATATATATATATATATATATATATATATATATATATATATATATATATATATATATATATATATATATATATATATATATATATATATATATATATATTCCGATTTGGTTTCCATGGTATATTCGAGTTTAATAGAATCGGTGTTAGTAAAACAAATAAATCTTCAATTTGAATTCATGTCCGTTTGCCTTAAGAATGCGATATTAAATTGGTGCGTTCTGCAATAGTATTTTGGTATTACCAATTCTATTTGAAAATCTTATAACCTAAGCCGATTTAAAATTGAAAGATTAGAGTAACTCAAAAAAAAATTATGACTACTTACTTGTTCCATTTCAAAGCTGTAGGTGTTAGAGCAATAATGGATCGTTGGAATGCCGTTTACGGAAACGCAATGCCTCTAATAAGGAATAAAATTCGATAGTTTCGATTTCCTTTAAACGGTACTGTGAGAAGCAGGGAACACACAAAGGACTCTTTTCCAAAAGATATTCCTCCGGAGCTTTAGAACCGACTGTTCGCTTACAGCAAGAGTGGAATGTAATTTAATGTGAACAGTCTGTAAATCAATTTGAGAACATTGTATTCTATTCCGAAGTTCTGCGACATTAACAATGAACTGCTTGCACCCCAATTAATTGCTATTGATAAAGGATTCGCGTTAGTAACGATTTATGGAATTCGAGGTTTAATACATTGTGATTTGTCAATCTGTGATATTGTTATGGTAAATTAACTGTTTAATGCAGGAGCAGTTAAGAGTTGATGTTTAAAATTTTGTTTTAGTTTTAGATTTTTTTATCTGAGATAATTTTCCACACAGCTGAAAAGGATTTCTTAGCTGCCTGTGAGATGGTTTATGTAATAATTTCCAAATACTTATTCGCTTTTTTGCTTGAGCATTTTAAAGATCTTAACCAATTATCGAAAGACAAAAAGTAATCAGATAAAGTTGGGGCTCAAATTTATAGTTTCAAATTTTTAAACTTTTAACAAGGAGGTAACGGTGAAAAAATAAAATTATCAACAATGGTGCATCGATCAATCGGTCAGGGTGCTGACTTCTGGATCGAAAGGTCCCTGGTTCGTATCCGGTAGTAAGGCACGAATGTTTGTCCGTCTGGAGTGAATGTGTTGCCTCTTTATAAGTGAGTTGGGCCTAGAATGTTTGTGAGGTGTAATGTGAACCCACCCACCGTGTTGCACCAGGGTAACACCAAGTGGTTCGCAATTCTGCCCATTTAATGCTATAATGAATAATGCTTGGTTGCCCGTGTGTGTGCATGAATGTAAGCATTAAATATATTTATTAAGTGTCTGATTAATATATTTAATTGATTTTCTAATTTTAAACTCGCATGAAATGTATTCATATATACACCATTATTCAATCACAACCATAGAAACTCTAAGTAGCATCGCTTTATATCTTTAAACTTGTTTGTCTGATTTTTTACTATTTTCATAAGAACAAAAAGCTAGTATCCAAAATTTTTTTTAAATTTTATATCACCTACAAGCAAAGTTCAAGCTGATGTTTTTAAATTTGGAAGATGGATGGATTCCACCTTCCCATTTTTCTAATACATCATATACGTCAGAAGAGAAGATTATCTTTGGGCAGAGAAACGAATTGCATATACGATCTTGCCTCTTGAATACCTAAACATGTATCCATATCAGAACGAAAGGCGATTATTAACTTCAGATAAAAGAAAAGAAACGAATAAAAACGTATAATGTGACTTTAAATCTGATAGCAATATTAATACATCGTCGATGATTCAGCAATGTGTTCTATGAAGAAACAAAAACATCTATATATACTATTACTTGTAGAAGACAAAAATGGACTATGTACATAGGAAATCTATATATTAATACGTGAAGAAAAAGCTTTGTACCCCTTTTTAAGCACATTGCGCGCACGGAGGTGTATGAGATTTGGCATAATTAAAGTTCATATGGAGAAGGAGTGCAGAAAGATAAAATTTATGTATAATATGCGTTACAAATATATTAAATTAAAGAACATAACGTTCATATAGAAATATATACACCAACTTTCCTTGAAAATCATCCTTGAACTCCTGAAAATTTTTCTTGAATTTCCTTGTAAAAATAAGTATTTTAAAATATTCTTTTTTCATCAATAAATATCTATACTTTATTTACATCATGGGAAGAACTAAAAAGTCAATTCAAACATAAATATTGTAATTTAATTTGTTTAGGAAAAAGTTGTTTTTCGATCAACACTGGTAAAGCAACCATAGCTGTCTAAAGCAATCAATCTATGCGCAATGTTATTTCGATGGCGATTTCGAATAGTTTTTAGCCCCCTAGGGACAATAGAACGGGGGTTAAGAGTTAGCCTATGCTGACCGCAGTGTTCTAAAGTATAAGTGTACCAAATTTGGTGTGGATTGGTCAAACGGCGTAGATTTGTATAGAAAATATACACACATACATACACACACACACATCCTATTTTATCTATATATTAATACGTGAAGAAAAAGCTTTGTACCCCTTTTTAAGCACATTGCGCGCACGGAGGAGTATGAGATTTGGCATAATTAAAGTTCATATGGAGAAGGAGTGCAGAAAGATTAAATTAATGTTTAATATGCGTTACAAATATATTAAATTAAACAAAATAAAACATTCATTGTTTACGTTCATATACTGTAATCTATATATTAATACGCGAAGAAAAAGCTTTGTACCCCTTTTTAAGCACATTGCGCGCGCGGAGGAGTATGAGATTTGGCATAATTAAAGTTCATATGGAGAAGGAGTGCAGAAAGATAAAATTAATGTATAATATGTGTTACATTAAACAAAATAAAACATTCATTGTTTACGTTCATATACTGTAATCTGTATATTAATACGTGAAGATAAAACTTTGTACCCCTTTTTAAGCACATTGCGCGCACGGAGGAGTATGAAGTTTGGCATAATTAAAGTTCATATGGAGAAGGAGTGCAGAAAGATAAAATTAAAATTAATGTATAATATGCGTTACAAATATATTAAATTAAACTCTATATATTAATACGTGAAGATAAAACTTTGTACCCCTTTTTAAGCACATTGCGCGCACGGAGGAGTATGAGATTTAGCATAATTAAAGTTCATATGGAGAAGGAGTGCAGAAAGATTAAATTAATGTTTAATATGCGTTAGAAATATATTAAATTAAACAAAATAAAACATTCATTGTTTACGTTCATATACTGTAATTCTATATATTAATACGTGAAGATAAAACTTTGTACCCCTTTTTAAGCACATTGCGCGCACGGAGGAGTATGAAGTTTGGCATAATTAAAGTTCATATGGAGAAGGAGTGCAGAAAGATAAAATTAAAATTAATGTATAATATGCGTTACAAATATATTAAATTAAACTCTATATATTAATACGTGAAGATAAAACTTTGTACCCCTTTTTAAGCACATTGCGCGCACGGAGGAGTATGAAGTTTGGCATAATTAAAGTTCATATGGAGAAGGAGTGCAGAAAGATAAAATTAATGTATAATATGTGTTACAAATATATTACATTAAACAAAATAAAACATTCATTGTTTACGTTCATATACTGTAATCTGTATATTAATACGTGAAGAAAAAGCTTTGTACCCCTTTTTAATGCACATTGCGCGCACGAAGGAGTATGAGATTTGGCATAATTTGCCACCACATAAGTTAGTATTGAAAGTTAATTGCATAGTTTTGCTCATCAGAAGCTGAAATACAAAGGAAGCATTAGTCAATGGAACAAGAATGCGCATGAAATTTATGCATCGTAATACTATTGATTGCGAAGTTTTAACTGGAACCGCACGCAATAAGAGAATCTTGATTCCAGGTATCAATTTAACATATTCCGGAACTATTTTACCATTTAACTTTCAAAGAACTCAATTTCTAATTATACCTGCATTTGCGATGACAATAAATAAGTCTCAAGGACAAACATTCGAAAAAATTGGAATTTTATTGAGGCAGCCAGTTTTTACACATGGTCAATTGTACGTCACAGTAAGTAGAGTTCGATCATTCGATGGTTTGAGATTTTATGTTTCGGAATATAACGGTCAAGGGCATTTAGCAAACGATGAAAGAGTTTTTACAAAAAACATCGTCTACACAGAAGTTTTGAATCATTAAATTCATTGTCGAACTATTTCAAGTTCAATGGACAACATTTATTTTTTTAACCACCCGGGTTTTTTTTGTTTCAATAAAAAATATATAAAAAATACGAAGCACGTATTCCTTACTTCATTTTTCATTTTTTGGATTTATTTTTTATTTAAATTTTATATAATTTGAAAAAGATAGGCAAATTAACTGTGTACCCTTGGCGAAACCTGTGGCCAGTATAGCAATAAAAAAAACCCAAGAAAATGTCAAACAACTCGTTATTGTTTTTTAGATATGGCTTAACCAAGCTATACCGCATTTTTCCTATGACGTATTTGTACATGCTCGCAGCTTACGTAATAGAACAAAATTTAAAAAAACTATATGCAATGAATATAGAGGTATACTCTTTGACAAAGAACCTTATTAACGTTAAAACTTAAAAATTAAATGAATTATGGTCGAATTTCGACCACTAGTTTATATTATTGGGCATCAGACTTAATTGAATATTATAGGTGGAATAACAGAAATATGGATCTATATTGTGAATTCTAAGATGTCAAAATCTCAAAATTAGTCAAAACATCACAGAAATGTTATTAAATGGCCGATGACATGGATTCATTGTCTCTTTCCTAGTATTATAGTTTAGATGTCATAGTCCATGTTTTTCAATCTGGTCTCAGCTTTTATTCACATGCTTCTCTTGGCATTTATGCTTTGTAAGTTTTCTTTGTTTATGTTTTAAATTTTCAGTGTTGGCACAGCTAGGTAAAAAGCCAATTGGTCCTTGCCATGAAAACTAACCCAACTAATCCCTTGGCATTGGTTTCTCATTGTCGAATCCATTTCGTAATATTCTCTTGCTCTCTTAACTGATTCCGGCTGTTATGTTCACAGATTTGTAACAACGAGTTAAAATACAAGTCTTATCAAAACCTTTATAAGTATTCTTATTGAAGATTCTTACTATAGTTCGTATTTGCTTTTGAGTAAAAAAACCTTCATCTCGTGACATCATGTATAATTTTGTTCACATGTTATTATAGTAGTATGAAAATTGTTTCTTGGATAACATTCTTTGAGGTTTATTCACCATACGAGGAACACTTTATGGGGAGTAGGAAGTGACTGTTATCCGTATGTGCTGACATCTGAATAAAATGAAGTTTTTTAGCTATATTCTTCCGAACAATCGATTTGAATGTATTCTCGAGTGCTTTTCCCAAACTAGAAGGTCTTTCCTCGTGTAGCGAAATATAGCCATAGAGACAATTCCATTGGTATCAATTCGTTTACCACAACTATAATAGTTCAAACTAAAACTTTTCCCCATAGATTTCTCTTTTTATCTTCTAAACATGGAAAATGTGAGAGAAAAATACTTCAGTGTCACATTACATTCATAATTTATTGAGTTAAGCACCTTTTACAACGAAAAAGTCCTGCCGGAACCATAGTCTTCCGTTCTGTACCATTTCCGTACATCTGTTTCAGTTCAGCTTTGCATCCCGATCCCATTTACACTGCCGACAATAATCCCAGCACAAAACCATTCCCTCGCACAATGCGAAGAAGGAAGTAGCAGCACGAGGGTGGTTTTTCCTCACCATGACGAAGTCAGCCAACCCCCCGGTTGGCAAAAAAGAAAGCGTCAATCGTTATTAGTTGGCACAGACACCCTCGACACCATCATCTCGGAGTCCTTCTGTCAGGCACCCGCGGTGGCGCTAGACGCCCCGAAAATCCCAACTATCGATCCGACGCACGCTTTCCATTGTAATGTTTGGGAAAAGTGGAGAACTCTGGCACACGCTGGAGAATCCGGACGCCGCTCTGCAAAGCGGGCTCGTTGGCTACAGAGAGTTACTGTGGATATCCTATGCTGTCTCTTCGGTGTTGAAAAAGTCAGAGACGTGCTGGAAAGTGTCTGAGAGGATGTGAGCTTGGAGTTGGTGTAATGGTGAGTTAATTGTTTCCTAAGTTGTAAAGCCTTGGTTGAATTGGGACGAACCGGCACTTTGAGAAATGCTTCTTTGTTTCGTGCGTCTGAATCATGCTGGTGATTCAATCGAGTGAGAACGATAGAACAACTCTTGTGTCTACAGGAGTGATTTTCAACCTTTTTCATATCATGGCCCCATACAAACTAATGACTAAAATTCTGCGGCACACCAAATATATATATATATTGTATTTTCTATTTATCCGACAAAAAATAAGTATAATTTTGATTGATTTATAAAAAATAATAGTAATTACCTACCTTTTTTTGCTCCAAAGTGGTTTTTAAAAAGGTATTTTTACAAATAATTTATTTATGATACTTTGCAATAAAAAATACTTAAAACTTTTTATGCAGATATATAAATACGTATATTACTTTAAATTATTTGTGAATACACTTGTCAAAAGTTCAAAACTAAACCGTTGAAATGAAATATATCTTACACAAGTTAAATAGTTTCATCATTCGTTCGCAATTCTTGCGGCATACCAGTACGCCTGGGCACACCGATTAAAAATTACTGATCGAACGGTCTTGTGTCAAGAAAGCTATGAGATTAAACTGACGTTGTCCAAAATATTGCTTATTTTGAGGAGTAATAATGTATGGATTGTAATGAGTTGATAAACGAGGGGTTTGATCAAATTTTCAATCAAATTTCAAGTGAAAATTATGTCATACTTTAAAGAAAGAGTTATCTAAGCAGTGTAAAATAATAAACCGTTATTTACTGACGAAATTGGATATTTATAAACTCTTATTTATTTTGGATTTTGAAAGGCAGACATTCGGGAGAGTAGGATGCTTCTTTGTTTTGTGCAGCAGATGATTCAATTGGATTTCATGTACCAGAAATCTTTGGAATGTTTTGAGATTTCAACTAATACTGTACAAATAACGGCTCGTTGTTAAAAGAAATGATGTATAGATTGTGTAATGTTTGAAGAATTGAAACGTAAAGAGTAAGATATTTAATTTTATTCAATCGAATTTTCAACAAAAATTGCAGAGTGCATTAAGAAAGTGCACAAAATTGAGAACAAGTCTTAACAAACATTTCTTTCTACTAAAGTTGCTCGTTTAATTTTTCTTTCATTATTTTCAATTAGTTTTTTAAGATTATGGTATCAGCAAATGAGATGCAAATATGTAACATTACATAAAACTAATGATTGAAGCCAAATTTCTGACTGAAAGTCATTCTCTTAAAAAGGAACTCATTTTTATAATTAATACTTTCTTCAACGATTTTTTGAAGAATAAGATTTAATTTAACAATATTTGCAGCAGTCATACCACCTACGACAAAAAAAATAAGGAAGAGTTAATTGCAGTAGTACAAAAAAGACTTTTTTATTTCTTAGCAAAATACTTTACGAAGTTAAATTGAGTATGTCTTCCAGAGAGTAGGCATTTATGGGATCGACAATGGTTATATATCTTGAGAGAAAACAGTATCCACTCTTACAAATACTCTGGTTTGCAATTCTGTGTTCATAAACAGTCTACTACTCGGCATTCTCTTCCCTGTCATTTCGTTCAATCTAAACTCTTTGATCATAACTCGTCAAAGGGCCTGTTCGTGTCGGGAGCAAAAGAGTCCCCAAGTGATTTCACACTCAATAGTGTGGTCTTTAACCCTCCTGGTGGTTATCTAGTCGAGATATTTCGTCATTAGAAAAATACTGATCAGATCTTGATGGACGAGATATCTCGTCATTAGAAGAAAACTGATCAGGTCTTGATCTCGTCATCATAAAAAAATCGGCAATATCTTGATCATGTGATAACTCGTCATTTGCACAATTGAACTTATCGTGATGAACGAGTTATCTCGTCGAAACCACTTGGACAATTAAATAATCTACAAAGTGAATTGCATCATTACTTTATTATATGTTCGTAAATTGTATATGTTACCGTTAAAGTGTATAATTCAGTTATTTCAAAAAATGCCTAGTTATTTCATAAAATAACTGATCAAATCAGTTAAAGTGTAATAAATTAATAATTCCACACTTTAACTAGTTATTCTATAAATTAACTAATGACTGACAGTTAAAGTGTAAAATAAACAATCTGACTAAATTATACAGCATACCAAATGTTATTTATACAAAGATACAATAAAATCATTTGTTACAACAGGGATTACTAAATGGCATTTGGAATTGCATAGAACGTTATTTCAACAACAAATACATTTTTTGTTGACACACTGCTTTTTACATGAACATTTTTTAAATCCCTGACCGGTACCTAAACTTTGAGCTGTAGAAACCGACTGGAGCGATTTCTCTATATCAGGCACTTCTTGGATTTTAATTTGTTGATATTCTTTCTCGTTGATGTTCTGAGAGTCTGGCGCAAAAGCATATTCGGCTACAGTAATCTCAATATAAAGTTCAGCAAATTATCGTTAATTACAAAAATATCTGACCAGTGGTTCTCACTTTACAGCCTTTTGAATTCGGAACTTTATTTACTCGGTTATTTTACACTTTAACGGGGTGTAGATCGTTATTCTATGAAATAACTAGTTAAACCATAGAATACTAGTCAGTTTAACACTTTAACTGACTTGATCAGTTATTTCATGAAATAACTAGGTATTCTATGAAATAACTGATTTCGTACTTTAACGATAACATATATATCAATTGAATCATATGTTCGTGGAAAATATTCACATTAAATTTCAAGGCTCAACAAATCAATACAAATCTATTTGTGTGAGTTTAGTAGGACTGTGTAATTACCACATGTAGCAAAATATGACAGCATAGCGATACTTCAAACCTAGTTTTATTTAGGGCAATTTATTAATAATAATAATTTGCCAATGTATTTTTTATTTGTTTTAAAGCTTCCAAAGGAAGGTATCGAAAAAATATCTTTTGTAAAACTACACTCAGTCATTCATCCTTCTAACTCAATGGTCGTTTCATTTCTTCAAATTACGTGCCTGAGGTACAACGGATATCAAAAATAAGATCACGTTAGTTGATGTTAAAACACTTAATCAAGCATCCCCTTACTTAGGTTCTAGTTACTGTGAGACGAAGCATGCGTAGCCGTCTAAATCAGCATTAAAGTGACTCATACATAATGCAGTGAAAAGAGCAAACGCGAGTAATAAGAGCTTACTTTGCTTCTTAGAAGAGGATTGACGTTTCCTTCTCACGCAACCCTATCCTGTCAAAAAGACACATTGAAAGAGAAAAATTATAAAATAATTCAAGTGTTATTTTCATCAAATTCTTCCGGAAAGAAAACGTAGAGAAATTGGTTTATTCAAGGCTATTGCAATAATGAGTGATCAATAAGTTAATTACATTTAAATATTGGTTTTCTAATTCAATTTCGCTTCTACTTTGAATTTGTATTCTCTGAGCTGCAGAAAGATTGTAAGACTGAAATAAAGAATGTATTAATGAAAGAAATAATTTTATCTTTAACAACTATAGTCTCTTCTGCCAATATGCCCACTGGCTCCATTCGCTAGCAAGGCAATTTGCTTTTCCGTGTGTGATAAGTTAAATGGATGAAACACACAAATCACTGCTGATTGAGGAGTATTGTTTTTAAACTAACTAAAAATTTATCATCCGGTTTTCAAAAAAATTTTAGCAAAAAGAAATTCGCAGAAATGTATATTACAATAGAATGTTTTACTGAAAAATATTTGTCTTAATGAGAATAGTATTCGACATTTTTTAAAACATGCTGTATGTTTGAGCTAAGAAAGTATTTAAAGCACTTATAGAATTGAGTGTTTTTACATAAATATTACAACAAATTGTTTCACTATCTTGTGAATATCTAAAGTAGTATTACAAAATTCATCCCAAATCATTCTATTTTTACGTAAAATGGGAAACCTTTCTTAAATTGTGAGTGTTCGATATAAAATTTTAACCGAAATTTATACCAATATCAAAGCCGATTTACAACTCTTCGTAACTACTGATTTCAGATTTGCTCTTGCTTGATTGATCTCCACCTGAAATTAATTTATTATGTAATGCCCCTTAAAATACTGAACACTTTTCGCAATGTTTGAACAAGAGGACATGGTACACTTAGAATAAATATTATTTTCATGTAACTCAAATGTTTTAGTGTACCTTACTACAAAATGTAAAACATGCCAATTCAAGAGAAAAAATCCATTTTATAAACGATAATTACAGTTATTTTCTGCATTAGTATTTCTATTTTATTAAATTTTTAGGTAGGTAGTTGAATTAACACAGAACTGGAGCAACATAACGCGGGCAATTACCAATTTATTATAGCAATATTCTAAAATTTCCACTGTTTCCTAAAATTCAATATTTAAAAACATTTTCCTTGAAGTGTTCCTACACTTTTATGCCCGGTTTCGTATGTACTGCTGGTACTTAATTTTTACAAAATATTTCTATCACACATGAAAAACAAAAAGTCACAACTGATGTCATCAATTTTTTAAAAATGAACCTTAATCACTGTCTCTCTCTCCTCTACGTAGTTACTTCATGTCCAAGTTATTGAATTTGTTATAAGAACTATCAAAGAGAATTTCAGATCCATATGTATGTTATTGCTTCAAAGAGGTTAAAATTCATCTAAAATATGTATAATAAAAGATGTGAGAAGTTCATTCACCCTTTTTCTTGAATTCTTACCCTCTTTTCTAGGGCTGGGCAAAAAAAGATGGAATTCTATGATGCTTTTGTATTATCCATTCTTTCGCTGAAACTTAGTATACGTATATTCATTCACAGAGAAGCTCAAATCAAATGAAAACACATGGTATAAATTTCGCTACTCTTTAATTGCGCCGATATATTTACATTATATTTACAATTTTAACAGAAACAGGAACAACACATTTTCTCCCGCTCAATCCGAGAGTTCTATCCAAAGTTAAAGAATATTCTGTCAGTTTTTCCTTTTTGCGCATGCGCGACCAGTCCGCAGAAACGATAGCAGGCTCGCATTCGCGACATCCTCCCACCCCTGAGTTTCAGGTTCATGAAACTCAGGAATCAATCAAACGTTGGGCAGGTCTTAAACGTCGTCCAAACCTTGATATTCGAATTCTGTTTTTATCTGGGTTTGTAGTTTCTAGTTGGTAGCAGATACTACTGTTTTTCGTCTTTCCAAATTGACAACATCAAAATCCGGTCCCGCATCCGAGACTGGCCATTTATCACTAGGTTGTTCCAGCCACTTTGGTCCCTCCCACCAGCGACCTATCTTCAATTTTTCAGCAGTGTGGTCCCCGTGACGGTAGATCAGCCGGATTTAAAGTACCGGATATGTGTTTCCAATCCTCAGGATTCGTTAGAAGTCGAATTTCTTGTACTCGATTGTACACAAATGTTCCCCAGTTTTCATTTCTTCTAATCCAGTATAGCGCATTTACTGAATCAGACCAATAAAAGGTTTTCAAGTTCTCTACCTCTAGTTCTTTGAGTATGGTGTTTGCTAACCTTGCTCCGATAACACATGATAATAACTCCAGTCTTGGAATAGTTGCTTCTCTTATTGGAGCTACTCTCGTCTTGGCTTGTATTAGTTGGCAAGACACCTCGTCATTGTAGGATGTTCTAAGAAAGATGCAGGTGGCATAAGCTGATTTACTTGCGTCGCAAAAGATGTGGAGACTTGATTCACCAAGTTGGATGTCATGAGGTGCGAGCTTACGCGGGATTCTTATTTTCTTCAAGACTTCTATTTGTTCTTTCCATTTTGTAAATTTCTTTTTCATATCTTTGGGTAGTTCATCATCCCACTTGAGCTTTAGTTTCCAACACTCTTGCAGCATTAGCTTAGGCAGAAGAGTAACCGGAGCGGTAAATCCTATAGGATCAAATACTTTGTTGGCTTCAAATAGAACAGATCTTTTAGAGATCTTCTTTGGATAGCTTTTTTCTTCAAAACTCATCAAGCTAAGCCTGTCATCTTCTACGTGCCACTGCAGCCCCAAAATTGGTTCAGGTGATTTTTGGTCTTCCATGAGTCCTATGCTTTTACCTGCTATGTTGTCTTTAACAGGAAGATTGTACCGCCAACCTCGTAGGTCAAATTGCGCTGACCCTAATATATTTCTAGAATTGGCAATAAATTCTTGTAATTCTTCTTCCGAATTTACACTGGTTACGCAATTATCGACGTAGAATGAATTCTTTAGCTTTTCAGCTGTATGTCTGAGAGGCTCTTCTACTTCGTTTAAAAGATGCAACAAGGTCGCCGCTAACAGGAATGGACTAGCATTAATGCCGAAAACCACTCGACAATGCCTATAAACTTGCAGCTGTTTATAATCACCATCTTTATACCAGAGAAATTTCAAAAAGTTTTTGTCCTCTTTTAAGCTGATCTGAAGGAATGCTTTTTTGATATCTGCACTGACGCCTTCCCTTTCTGAATCTGTGCAATATAGAGGGTATCAGTTCTATCAGATTTGGACCCTCGGCTAAGCAATCATTTAATAAGGATAAGGAGTGTTTCTCTTTTGCAGAGCCATCAAAAACGGGTCTTATCTTAGTAGTAGAACTTTGACGAATCACAGCTCTATGAGGTAAAAAGTGACCTTCATTTGCACCCGAGTCAGGAATCGTTTCTATGATTCCTTCAGTTTCCCATTCTTCGAACACTTTCTGATACGCATCTGAATTCTCAGAGGACTTCAAGTTATGAACCGTTGACTTAAGTCTTTTTTCCGCTAGTTCTCGGTTAGTAGAAAGTGTCGGATGATTTTCAATCCAAGGTAGTGAGACAATATACCTTCCATCTGAATCTCTATCTACCGTGTTATTAAATAAGTCTAAAGCCTCTTGGTTTAAATCTTCGGCTTTTTTTCTCTCGATGGGATCTCTTATTCCAAGTACGTCTAGTTCCCAAAGGTCTTTCAATTTTTCACTTTTAACATGTAAGGAAATGGCAAGTAAAGAAGTGTTGCCAGTTCCCCTAGACTCTGGAACCTTCCCCATCAAAGTCCACCCTAAATGAGTCTCAATTGCAGCGAGGCCACTTGATAAAAGCTTAAAATTTCCAGTGAAAAGCTTCCCAATAATATCTGCCCCAATTAGCAAGTGGATTTCATTGTTCCCTGTTTTAGTACTATGATCTGAAAACTATTCCGCAGAATTTTGCTTCTATAATCCAGGGACCATCTGTAATTTTTGGGAACTCTGCGCATATTTTTTCTTGGTCAAACACTTCAAAGTTACATGAAAAGGTTTTGAAAGAGTGCTTAAAAATATTTTGTACCGCTCATGGGTTCTAGTTTCTTCCGACCCCCCGAAAAGACTGTGATTCATTTCTTGTTGTCCCAAAGACTGATAACCAATATCCTGACTGATAACCAATATGCTTTGAAAGGTACGAATGCTGACTTCCAGAATCATACAAACATCTTATAAGGATCTCTTTATCATTATTTTTTAAGATTACCGATGAAGTCTGCATTAATACATCTTGGTTGCAAGTTTTGTTAGCCAAGGCTTGGGTTTTATCACTCACTTTCTGCTTGGGGACATCTTCGTGACGTTCAGTTTTGTTGACATATTCTGGGCACATAGTAGAGAAATGTCTTTTCTGACATTCTGAACATCTTACATAACACTTACAGTCTCGGGCGAGATGTCTAGGTTTTAAACAAATAAAGCAACAACCTCGTTCAGATAGAAATCCCTTTTTCTCTTTCATAGACTTATTTTTAAATGTGTTACACTCCTGCAAAGAATGGGTTTCATCACTGCATAACACACATTTATTAACCCTTCTACTGGTATCATTTAATAATCCTGACGCAGTGGGCACATTTTTATTAGGTGTAAAAGAACGATAGCCAAAATTTCTATTCTGTCTGGCAGGCAACTCGAACTCTTTCGTTTTAGCGTCATACGAAGTGGTGTGATGCGAAAATCCTTTGTCATTTGAAAGATGGTTTTGAACCAAAAATTGGGCTTTCTCACGTGACTCTAATTCTAATTTTACAATATCCAACATTTCAGAAACTTTCCAAATATCTTCAGATCCACAATTTTTAGCAATTTCAATTACAATTTCTGGAGGCAATAATTTGATGAGAATAGGGCAAAATAATGCTTCATAATTTTCAGGATTTAATCTGAGCGATTCAAGGTTACGCACCTGTGTCAGACATGTGTCATATAATTTTCGCAATGCGTGAATATCGGTAATTCTTTTCACAGGGGTTAAAGATAAAAGTTTATTTAAATGTGAATTAATCACTAATGTTTTCTTTCCGAAACGCTCTTTTAAAGTATCCAGAGCAACTTGATAATTGTCATTGGTTAAAGAGAAACCTTGAATTGCATGGGCTGCTGATCCGGTTAAATACGATTTTAGATAGTTAAATTTATCGACATTAGCAATATCTATATTTTTATGGATAACCGACTCAAATTGATCGAAAAATCGTTGCCAATCACCAGGATCATTGTTAAATTTCTCAATAGTGATCGTGGGTAATTTAATTATAGAACTTTCTGGCATTCTTCCAACAGACATAATACTTTTACCTTGAGCCATTTTATTCGGATCAGTAACAGTAGGTATCAAACTTGTTTTTAAATTCTCAATTTTTCTTTTTATTTGCACTTTACACACAATTAGCTTCTCATTGTAGTCATTACTAATAACTATTTCTTCTTCAATGTCCTTAACATCCAAAGTTAATGCTTCAATTTCACTGTTTACTTTACTAAGTTCAACTTCTTTAAGAGAAAGTTGTTCTAATAACACATGCAATTCATCCTCAACAACATTTTCAGATAGTTTCCCTTCAATTTTATTAATTAATTTGGTAGTAAGTTGACGTATAACTGAACGTTTCGATTTCGCAAATTCCATGTCGGCCAGTTCCTTTTCACAAAATTCTATACTGGTCGTTTTTAAATTGCGAATATTTCAATTTTATAATAAATCAATACTTCTAATATTGAGGGAGAATTGCAAAAGTTCATACAAATAAACAAAAGGCATCAATATCACTCAAATATATTCACTTTCGATTTTGCCCAAGTCCCTGTACGGGCGCCATAAAATATTGCTTCAAAGAGGTTAAAATTCATCTAAAATATGTATAATAAAAGATGTGAGAAGTTCACTCACCCTTTTTCTTGAATTCTTACCCTCTTTTCTAGGGCTGGGCAAAAAAAAATGGAATTCTATGATGCTTTTGTATTATCCATTCTTTCGCTGAAACTTAGTATACGTATATTCATTCACAGAGAAGCTCAAATCAAATGAAAACACATGGTATAAATTTCGCTACTCTTTAATTGCGCCGATATATTTACATTATATTTACAATTTTAACAGAAACAGGAACAACATATTTTCTCCCGCTCAATCCGAGAGTTCTATCCAAAGTTAAAGAATATTCTGTCAGTTTTTCCTTTTTGCGCATGCGCGACCAGTCCGCAGAAACGATAGCAGGCTCGCATTCGCGACATATGTAATACTGTATGCATGTAATCTCTCTGTATTCCTTTTGGATAAATTTCTAAAAATTCCAAATAGCTCGTTGTGTTACTTTAGTGCGACGTAAATTCAACTGTCTACCTAGCTACCTAAATATTCCAATTAATCGAAAATCCCTAAAGCTATGGGTAGGTAAGTATGTAGTTAATTAACGTCGCACTGGAGCAACACAACCGACTATTGGCGGCGGTCCGGGATCATTCCCGAAGGGAAAGATCTGAAAAGAACAACTCGTAATTTTAAACCATGGTCAAATGACGTGGTCAACACCTGCGCTGGCACCCCACTCTCCAAACTTCCACTCCATGCCAACGTGAGGACGTTTGTGGCCACGACAGATTTAATGTGCTCCAGCCGCCGTCTGCAAGACGGTATTTGACTGACCAAGTTTCAAATTCACAACCCTCCGTTACTTAAGCTATGAGAAAGAATCATGAAGTCCTTGATTCTTTTCTAGTTATTGGCGACAAGTTAAATCACGGACCTAATGAAAAAGTGCCAGAATTATATTTTTGCGTAAGAGGCTTGCATTCTTCACTTCTAAACATTACTGTTTCTTTTGAGACTGAATGCTGAATTCATTCATTCAGTTTTCATTGCCCTCAAACTAAAAACGCCAACCGTTCTGAGTTCAAACTACTCTTTTTATAATCCAATCTTTAAGCCAACAATTTTGCATGGGAAGTCGACTTCCTCAATCTGCACAGCTAGATAAAGCCTGGCGTGACAACCATGCGAATGAAATATTGGATCAGAGGGAAAATCTTTTTATATTGTTTCTATGGCAACGGTAGCACCACTCCGAGCTGAGATTTTTGAAACATAAATCTTGTTTTCGGTTTCCTCTTTCCTTTTTCTGAAATCAAAAGCACTAAAGGAAGGAGTACAACAACAAAAAGACACTCAAGAGAAAACTTTTCTTCGAACTTGGGGAAAAGAAATACGCCGAAGTTGCTCGCAGTGTGGGTTATAACCGAAACAATCAGTGATATTTTTCTTTTGGAATATATGTATGGTGTATGCTTCTCTGTTCTTGTTGAAGCTTACAATATTTTTTACTGTAATATACAAAGTAGGTGGTGTGAATTTTAAACCATTCAACCCAAATATTTGACAGGAAATGCATTAATGAAAAAGAAACGTCGCTTTTATCCTTTACTCGCCAATGGTCAATTATATTCAATGTCCTAGTGGTTGTATATCGCTGGTTGCGTGATTTTGTTATTTACGAAAATATTTTAACTACTTACTAAGTTAACTACGAAAACTATTTTAAATAAATTTCACCCAAAATCACTTCCTTTGCCGTTTAGACAATTTTTAACATGTCACCTGACGAAGAAAAGCTTCAACTTTCTTTGGTTATAATGCTTCCAATGCATAAATGCCTCTCAATGGTATTAAAACTTTTTGAACATTGAAAGTTTCTGTTTTACTCACAAAAATATAGTATTTACTATCGAGAGCTCTAACAAATTCAAGTACAATTTGCATAAGTACTCGTATGAAAAGTTTAATTATGTCCTTTAAAATGTTTGTATCCTAATTGCATGCAAATAAAATTTAAATAATATGATAGAAATTAATCTTTAAGAGCCGTTTTAATCGTGCTAAAAGAATTTATACCAACATGTTTTTATGATTAAATATTGGTTAAATAACATGAAAATTAAAAAAAGAATATATCTTAACTATAAGTGTGAATTTAATTTTTAAGAGAAAAATATGTTGATTATGGTTTAAATAAAGGAAATAGACCACATGCTAAAAATCAGAAGCCAAAGACGTGTGAAATGAGAATAAATAGAGCTTTAGAAATAGAGTCTGGTCACGTGAAATTGACTGATTTGACGCCAACCAACTGATTTAACATGATCTATAAAAAATATCTTTCAGATCATTTTATGGGTTTTATCACACTCTACGGTCATTTTTTTCTCACAGGGGCGGATTAGACTCGGACTTTCGGCTTAAAGTGGATTCCAAACAACTACGAACATTCATACCATAACCTGAATTCTTATCTAGAATCTGTTGAATCATGGTCCGGAGCTCTAAACGCTCGGCTACCAGGCCGACAAAAGTTATATTTAGAGACATACTAGTAATGAATATATGATGATATATCTATTTAGAATATAGTTGCATTGAATAGAACTCGTTGGGTGCATTGGATTCAATATTGTATTAATCGTGTCCCATTATCTATGTAATAATTACATCACAATATCTATGTGTTTGTCTCAAATAAGAGCATTACTTTATGATTACTTTTAGCATTACTTTTACGATTTTAGAACCAAAAAAGTAACTCATTTCAAATGAAATATTGAATGATGCAGTTTTTTTTAAACGTGATAAATACACAATCCACGTTGATTTTAATTATATTTTCTTCATAGGTCATCTATAGTAGAATAAAAAAATTTCATTGCAAATATTGGGAATTCACGTAAGTGGTGCGAGAGTTCTATTAAATTAAAATATAGTCAATACGATATGTTAAAAATCATATCTCGCAGCTCTGTAAAATAACGTTCAAACGTGAAATCTCTCTGCAAAGGACTGGAATTATTTTAGAAATGGACGAGTATACAGAATAAAAAATTAAGTCGCACAGTATGTCTTAGTCATGACAGTGAAACTACAAAAATAAATGTCTCTAAAGCTAACCAGATGGGAAAATACTCTACTCAATAGGAAACCTCATCGATCAAAAGTTTCCATTGGATTATGAGGGTGGGATTGATAAAATGCCTGAGTTGAAGTGACACAATCAATCAATCGATGGGAAAGTTTAGTTTTATAATTTGATCAATTACTCTAAATTGCTCTTAAGTTCCATCATTTTCAATCAGATGACTCATTCTATCAGGTTTTAATGGCAGGATTTTTTTTCATTTCCGTTGCTGTTATAAATCTAGAGAGACTAAATAGGGAATCTGCTGGGCCCTATTATGCTACCAGAGAGCTAGAGGGGGCTTAGGAAATTTGGAAAGCTTTAGTACACTAATGTGTAGTGTATTTTCTAAATTTAACCATTATGCGAAAAAAAAAAGGGGGGGGCTCCTGGAAAACCCAAATCATTCAGCGGA
Source organism: Meta bourneti (assembly GCA_933210815.1). Classification (NCBI taxonomy): domain Eukaryota; kingdom Metazoa; phylum Arthropoda; class Arachnida; order Araneae; family Tetragnathidae; genus Meta; species Meta bourneti. Next base: position 56,848,224 of record OW119923.1, read on the forward strand.
CCACTTTGACGCGATATAATTATTTCCTCGGTCCGCATGCAAAACAGAATTTAACGAAAATATTCTTTGCTTTTTTTCCTTTCTAATTTTAATGTCGACTTCAATAATACCTGAGATGGTTGTTTTCTTTCATAAACTTTCTTAATTCCTTTTGGTAGCCCAGTTGGTAGTCATGGATTAGCAACTGGAGGGTTGAGAGTTTGGAACTCGATCCTAGCAGACCGTCGTGTATGTGGGGACTGGTGCTCGTTAAATCTGTCGTGACCTCAAATATCCTCACGTTGGCGTGGTGTGGGAGTTTGGAGAGTGGGGTGCCAGCTCAAGTGTGACCTCGTCATGACTGTGATTCAAAATTAGGAAGTGTTGTCTTCTGATCTTTCCCTTCGGGGTTTATCCCGGAACGTTGCCAATAGCCCGATGTGCTGCTCCAGTGCGACGTTAATTCAACTACCATCAACTATCAACTTAATTCATTTTGGAAATTTTAAAAAATCCAAATCCTGACAAATTAAATAGAAAAAAATTTGTAGAAAACGGACATATGCCTTCAGACCTTTGGAAATTTCTTGTTTTGTTTCCATGTGATTTTGTATTTATGTAAAATAATTATATGAGTGAGACTTGTTTATCGTTTTCCTTAACGTTATCTTTTCTTAATTATGGCTTGGCTAAATGCAATATTAATAGAAAATTCACTTCAAAAATCTATTTAAAAAATGCAATCTTCTCCCACCCCAACTGTCGGGATAGGTAGTGTGGAGATCCGAGCTGATCGCCTGAACTTACACCTTGGACCGATCGCTAGGGTGTTACGAAGTGATACGGAGATTAGGACTAACACAATTTATTTCTCTACCTAAAAACTATGTACAGCAACCGTTATCTCAAATTGATGGAACAGCCTACACGCTGCCACTTGCATTAATTCTCTAAAAAACTGCGCTCGCTCCACCTGCGCGTGGAAGCCTTCAGTTCCTAGTTCAAAACTGCGCTCGCTCCACCTGCGCGTGGAAGCCTTCAGTTCCTAGTTCAAAACTGCGCTCGCTCCACCTGCGCGTGGAAGCCTTCAATTACTAGTTCAATTCTAACTCACTCTCGCTGAGTCAGGAAAATAGTTTCTACCAGTCACCGGATTTCAGCGGACATCTGCACGTGTGGTTAAGTCGATCATCAGCCGTTTGCACATCCTCACACCAACATCAAGTTTAAATCAGAAATGAGCAATAATTGACTATGGAAATTTACTTTTGGTTGGTAAACTTGTTTGGATAATTTATGACGCATTTTTCAAGACTTGTGAATACATTTTCAATTGAAGTTTAATTCCTAGTTGAAAATAAAAATGCGGGTATTTCGATTGGTCTATATTTTTTCTAGACAGAAGCCCAAAATCAGACAAGCTGCGCCTTTTTAGAACGCATGGCCGAATTTTTTTTCAGAATTGAAATCGTGTAACGCATAAACGAAAGGAAGAAAATTGCGGTTACATAATGATGTCTTCTAAAGAGTAAAACCATATAGCCACTGCATTCTCAAATCAGATCTTTGTTACTAATGGGCAATTACCATAACGCTGGACTATAGCGTCTGAACAATGAAACTGCTTCAACGGATCCACCATTATCTAACAGTGACCCTTATTTTGTTAATAGATTGATGTAGGAGCTTACATGTCATTGAAAGGAACATAAAAGTTGCAATTAATTAGTGAAAAGGGCCTTGATTCTCGGAAAGTGTTTCATTACCTTGTTTAATTAAAGGTTTTGTGCTTGCTCAATAAAATAGCTTATAGATAGATTTTCTGTCACACGTATAGATTTAGTTTACTATGAGGGAATGACTTGCACTCTTACCTTGTCGATATTGTCACGCAGAAAAAAGATTCGAAGAAATAAAATGTAAAAGTTCATTTGGAAAAGAGAAACACACACAGGAAACAGCAAAGTATAACTAAAGAGAAATTGAAAGGGAATTTTAATGAAAAACAATAGCCGGAAAACGTCTGCCATCAAAGTCTAATGGCGTTTTTGAACCAAGAACTCCTTTTTTTCCTTCCAATTATTTATCGTCTTCACAATTCAGAACGTTACAATGTGACGTGATGCATATGAATTCATGTTGTTCAGTTGTTAATTATTTGCGTCAGAATTGCATTTTAAACATTTTCTGTCATTTTGTTTTCTGTGGAAATTTCTACTTTCTGTTTTGCGTCAAAACTGAAAACACCCCGAAAGCATACATACTGGTTGCTCTAATTTGATTCATTTCCCCCTCAAATTTTATCGCCATTCTGTTCCCGAGACAACAAATATTAATAGGACGCATTGCTTGAAATTCCATTAAATATTAAGTGATAATATTAATTCAAGCTTTTAACGAATATTGTAATACATCGTAGTAAGATTTGTGAAATTTGCAGAAAATAGTCAAACTTCACGAAACATTACTGAGAAATTCAAAACCTATGACAATACATGAGGCATTTCTTAAGATAAAATTATTCGCTTCGCATTCAGAATATCATTAAGTTGTACTAAAGTTTGGTAATATGTATGATGGTAAAGATTATGGTAAGTATAATGAAGGGGTATGTGTGGCGATGTTTTATATTGTTGAGGAATTACTTTTTTTATCTTTGCTTTTTTGCATTTAATGAGTAAAATATATCTTAAATTTAAATGATGCCATAGCCACGTTTTTTACATGCACACACAACATGCTTTACTACAGTGCACATTTGGAAGTTTTCAGTCTATATATTAGTGCGAACGTATTGTATTTATTACACAGAACTAAATCTTGAATTGATGCATTCAAGTACAACTGAAACAAAAATAGTGAAGTGTCGTACTGTATAAAAATATTTTTATACAGAAATTAGAATAATTTCAGAGACAAAATACATTTACAAACACATGCAATAACAGTCACATTTATAACCAATACAAACGATATAATTGAAAACAAAGCAGTTTTAAATTTCTAGTTTGAGTAAAACATATTCAACATTTTTGCTTCATGCACATACTATATCCAAAAGTTAGGGATAGTAGAGAATTCGTATTAAGGAGTCATCTGATCTCAATCCAATACAGCATGCTGGGGGTGCTCTCGAACTTCGCATAGCAGCATACATAACACCACCAAGGATCGCACAAGAAATAAAGACCTGCTCCATTGCGCGAATGGGACTTCTTGCAACAGGAACTCTCGGACAGCCTTGTGGAAACTTATCTGCACGTTTGTGTCTTCATTTGGGTTCATGTCTGCACTAGGATCAGAAGCCAGGATATTCCCTATTAGATTACTTTTAACAGAGTAACCCCCCCCCCCCCCCCCGTGTTAATTAAACCCCATTTGTTAACTTTGTTTTCCAAATAACTACTTTGGTTCAAAGCAGCACCACGAGGCCTGTGGATGTTCTTATTTTATTAACATGGCTTGGGGAAAATTCATTTGTCATTTGAGGTATTTCGGTGCAGATATATGGCACGGAATTTATCTTGAATTGTATCATCCTTAATTTTTGGACATGTGTGTACATCTCTTGGACACTAAATCCGTGGCTCGTAATACTTTTCAAGTTTTAAATACTTACTTTAATCTTTCCTTGTTGCATGTCTTTCATTGACGACATAGAAGTATGTATATTACACGAACTTAACTACCATTTCTCTATAATTCTAATTTTGGTGTAAATTCTTTTACAGATGCCATGGCACACGCACAAAAATGTGACAAATTCAATCACGACGCATCAGCAATCAAGTCAAGAATCTCAAAGCTTTTAACAGTATGACTAAAAAGCACTTAAACGATTTTCTTGTTCAAAATGAACGATGGTATTTAATGGTTCTACTCAGTTCTGAGTGTACTGAGGAAATGTGATTAGAGCGTTGAGCCGTCTCGTCCAATATTTCACCGTCTGTTGAGTTTTACGAGCCTTGTTCTATTGATTTTAACTAATCAAGGTTTGATTGCAGTGTTTCGGCACCATTCTACAAGATTACGTTTCAATGACTTTTAAAGAGGAGTCCTTTCATCTACGTAATGATCCATTATCAAATAGTGCTTATATAAATGATAATATAAATAAGTACAGAGAACTTTTACGAAGACTTTAGTAAATGGTAAAAAGAGGTGCAAATATTGCTGTATTCACAAGTAATCTTTGTTTATAAATGCTTGAATCAACGCATATGAAAAATGAAAAAGATATATTTCGCTTCATTTCAGAAAATATAAATGATAAATTATAGTTTTAAAAAATTAAAAAAAGCTTTTTGAAGTGTAATTTCTTTATTTATGGTGTTATTTCATCGGTTTTTAAATATATTTATATCAAATCAACTTTAACTTCCATGAGGGGCGAGTTTTCAGTTAGCTATTCAAATGGCTTGAGCATTCAGTCACCAATGAACTTTAACTCGGAATAAGTACATATTAATAGCCAGCTTGAGAGCATGCAGAGAAACAGAATTCTGTTATCATAATTTATAAATAAATGATACGCTAAGGAAAAGATTCAGGTCACATAAAAAAGTATTCTAAGAAATCATAAAAAATATTCTTTTTCTAACTGAAATTCTTAGAAGATTCTCGTTATCACTCGTCCTCGATTTTAATGATAGTTACAAATTTGAATAATCAAGACAACCTTTTGAGAACGTTTTGCCTAGAGCTCTGAGAGAGAAGAGGAGATTTTGAAAGAATTACACGGACAATGATATATTAGAATTCACCTCATCGCATCCGAGCGACCTTGGAAACCATGATGGAATGATGAAATGAATGCTGTAAGATCATTACTAAATGCTACCAAACCATAAAAAATTGTTTATGCTTCCACATCTCTCCCTTATGAGGTATTCAATAATTGTATCTTTCTATCAACTATAACGCACACCGACCTCCTTCTAAGCATCTCATTGCATTTACTTTATGATACATACTTTAAAGAATCTTGCATTGAAACCTACTTTCAATTTGAAATTTTTGAAGAAATCTACTCAAATCCCAAAAGAAGACAGAACAGGGAGAGAGATGGAAGACGAAATTTCAATAAAACGTTGAACTCTTCCTCTTTGACGAACCCTCAGCCATAACCAACGATGCCGCTGCGGAATTCCCACAGCCAAATCGAAGAACAAATCGACACTTTCATTCAGAATTTCAAAAGAAACAGCGCCGTGTTTGTGAGCAATTTCAATTTGGAGAACTATGGAGCCACTTTGCGACACACTTTCAGTGCGGCACAACTCAGTCCCAGCTACAACAACCGAAGCAAGCGCTCGTCATTTGTATCGACGTATTCATCTTCCTCCAGAAGGACGTCCATTGATGGAACCAATTCCTTCTCCGAGGGAGAGTCGTTCTACCACGATGATGCTGATGTCAGTGAATCGAGCAGCGGTAAGTACTGTTGACTGTACCTGTACTGTCCATGCAATCTTTTTGTTCAAGCAGACTTCAGGAACAGGTTTTTAAATTTTTCAGTCATTGGTTTTCGCGATGGTGGTGTGGATCCCTTCGAAACTAATAAGAGCTCCGTGGTGAATTTACTCACCACAATTCTTTATAAGCCAGAAAACAAGATACTTCATTTTTATGATCTCTATAACTTGCCCCATACATTTATCAAGTACCTCATAAGGTAAACTTTTCCTTTCAAAGACATAAGGACCAATAGATTCGGGGGCCCCATATAGGGAAGGTTCGCCGCTATCATGATACTGGGGGCGGAGGTCCAAGACAAAGGAAAATGTGAAAAGATTTTGCACTGTAATGTGTGCAGTCAGTTTTATAAGTTCAAAAGTCGTAAATCGCTCTATTCTGCTTATATTATCTGCTCACATTACACCCACTCACCAGTCGGGATATACTAGGCTATGATTTACCGTTAGGGTCCCAGCATAGGCACCATGGTACTGGGGTCCAAGGTCTTTGTGGACTCCAGGAAAAGTGATTTTTAACTGTAATGTGCAGTTTGTTTTCTAACTCAAAAAGTTATAAATTTAAAAGTGTACTTTTATAAGTTATTATAAAAGTACACTTGTATGAAGGAAAGTTAGAGAAAACATACATTTGTACGAGTAAGACATTGAATATTGAAATACATGTTTGCGCATTTTAAGATAAGCTCGTTGTCCAAACTAGTGCTGGAGTCTTGCATCTAACCTGGTACTAAATGCCGGAGTGCAGATATGTAGTGCCTGCACAAACTAACTTCTAAGTAACAATGATTTCTGACTGAAGAAATGCAGCGCTATTAATATCGCTTTTTGAAGTAATTTTATTTGAAGAAAACTTTGTAAAGCACTCCAAATTCCAAACAAATTTTACAGGAAGAGTTAAGTACTTAAAAGAGGTTCTTCTGAACTCTCTCTAAAACTAGGTTTTATGTATCTTTCGTTCCACTGACGCCCCCTCTCCTTATCCATTGGTTAAGGATCACAATGTTGTATTTGGAAGATGTTTTCTTTTCTAAAATATAACCAGTAATTAGAGAGATACATAAATAATTTCTAAGGATGTGAAATACAACAAGAAACAAATATATAGGTACGTAGACAGAAAAATAAAGTTTCATTTCTTCAGATGAAGTGTTTAGAATCAAATTCTAATGCGAAAAGGTTAAGAGCTTTTCAAAATAATTACATTTATCTTGGGATTAAAGTATAGAGATATTTAGGAAGATATATATGGGAATACTAATTTGAGTAAATATGGTTAATGAAGGCAAAATTCTCTGGGGTCACATTGATATTTATAAATTAATAAATGTATTTTTTCTATCCAAATTTAGAAAAATATTTAATGCTGTTGAGTAACATTTCAAACTCGTATTTCTTGAAAATACTCCGTTATATTGCACCAGAACGACGTAAATTCAACTATCAAGTACTACCAAATGTTAAAAAATATTTAAAACTCTTGATCAATATTTAAAGCGTAAGAACAGTATAAGCGTTTTCAAGTCATTAACAAAAATCTTTAAGCTTTTTGTACAAAATAGGTATAATAAAGTATAACAAATTCAGTTTCTAAAATATTAAAAATAGTCAAATAAATCCTGTTAAATCATTTATCATTTCCAGCACAGATTTTTTTTGCCCTTTATTAAAAAATTCTTATTCGAAAGCAGTGCTTTCATGAGTTTTCAAGGCTTAGAAAATGTTTTACTTTTTGCAGGTTAAGCGTAAAATAAATCTGAGAAGATAATGGTATGCAATTGGGAGATTCTTAAGCTCGTTCCCGATTGAAAATTTTTTAACATATCTATGAACTCTGTGAATTACAATGCGATCAACGAAAAGAAAAAGAACATTATTAGATTTAGCAAAACTGTGACAACGGAAGCAACATTACTTCAATTTTCTTTATAATCCAACAAAAGTGCTGACTGTTGGTAATATCAAATTGCTGACAATTTCCTGATGAGATGTTATATCCATTTGTCTTATTATAAAAGTTATGCGTTGTTTTGGTGAAGAGAAGAAAATGTCAGTTTTTCTCCTAAAACTAAGAATCTGAGTTTGTAAAAAGAAAGTTTTTCTAAGAATAATTTTAGGACAAGCGCATTTCTGCTTATGCATTTGCATATTTTGATAGCTTTTTATAAATATGTCATCTAAAATATCATATTTCGTCGTATTCTGGTCCTGTTCACTTTTCAAAACTATTTCCTGAACTTTTTTGTTTCTATTTTGAATATTCTTTCACAGAATTTTTCAGATGAAATGGAAGGAAAACACAAATCTTTCCTAATCCTAAAATAGCAAAACATATTTGGATGCTCACAATAGAATTTCTGCTGCTCAATAAGCAACTTATGAAAGTGCACATTTTTGCGTCATAATTCTTTAACCGTAGAAATGTTGGCAAGTAGTTGAATTTACTTCGCACTGGAGCAAAACAACTGGTTATTGGAGACGGTCCAGGATCAATCTCGAAGAGAAAGATCCGAGAACAACATAATTTTGAACCATGGTCAGATGACGAGGTCAACACCTGCGCTGTCACACCACTTTCCAAACTTCCACTCCATGCCAACGTGAGGACATTTGAGGCCACGTATACGACGATCTTCGATTGGATCGAGTTTCGAACTCACAACCCCCGGTTGTTAATCCGCTACTTTGTCAACAGGGCTACGGCGGCCCCGTAGAAAAGTGGAAAGAATCATAAGTAAATAAAATGCAAATTAACCAAAATTAGATGGGTCAGACACATTTTTCATTTAAAATAAATTAATAAAATACAGAAGGATACAAATTTTTACTCTGATGAGCTGTAGAACTTTCTATAAAATTTACTAAAATACGAAATTGGACAAAAAGATTTTATTCTGACTTGGAAACATCATAAGTAGTTCGTGAAGTGTAAAAGCTTTTCCCTTTCGCTCAACTACCCATTTTTTCTTAGAATATAAAAGATAATCAATGTTAGGAAAACCAGATTCTAAAAAATTATTTTAATAAAACTTATTCAAAATTTGATCAGGTGACACAACACATACATAAAACTTCCCAAATAGAAACATGTTACATAAAGAAAATCGCTCGGATGAAAAGAATTATTCCCATGTTACCTGACCAGCAGAAATAGACTTATTACTGCTATAAACTACGATACTTAGATATGATCTAAAAGTTTTATGATGCAACTGTCATAATAAATTTCCCAATATAACTATTTTCTTTGTGTTCTATGTCTAACGACTGTTATTGATTATTCTACGCATTTCCAAAATGTCCCAATGTGCTTCATGAAAAAATTCCTAGCTTAGTATATCAACTGGGGGCCATCAGTTACTTCCCTCTGATCTCTAAATGACGACAGACTTGCAAAAAAAGAAATCTTCTCATGATAGGAAACGTGTGTCAAGCTGATGTACCCATTCATAATCAGTATGTTGTAAGAAGTAGTTCTTAATATGCACATCCAAAGCTGGGTTGCGAGAAGTTTTTTAATGGGTAGCTAATTTTATGCTTAAGTCGAACTATGCATTAATTCATTTTCTTAAATTTAAAGTTGAAAGAGAATGAATCAATGCAGTTTTGTGTCCGATTCAATTCGTTTAAATTTCTTCTAATTCGTGAATTTTTACTAATGAAGCTCACTTTATTGCATTTCGAATTAAGTGCATGGTTCGTGGATAGATTACAACTATTGAAAACAGCAAGATTCATAATGATCTAAAGAGAGGTTGGATACATCCTCTTTTTGACTTCAAGGCAAATCAGGAAGAGTTCAAAAGCAAGACGAAACCATTACCATGATTTTTAGATAAAAACTTTAGTTAAACAAATTAGAACACGGCTTTTACAACTCTTTTACAACTATAAAAGGAACAGCACAAAGTGTGCAACTTGTACAATTGTACAATATTGAAGTGTCGTATACATTTTGAACATATTACATGAAGTCATTAATTGAAGTTGTTCTTTTTGTTTGAGTATTTTTTATACATTTGTAGTAAATCAGTTCCAGATCCTACATAGAAGTTGCATTTCTCTCTGACAAAACTGTAGAAGAGATCAACCGATTCAATATTTTGTATTGTATTCTACACAGCTGGCCATCGAAAATGCATGAAGGACAAGAGATATCAAAGTCATACTTATTATACAAATAACATAAGGCACAAGGTTGAAATTGAAGCTCCATTCGACTTGCGGAACGCGAAGAAATCAGTATTTTGTGTAACCGCCATGGGCGGCAATAATAAATGCTACACCTCGGCATTGAAATAAAGAGGCTTTGGATGCATGTTTGGAGTATGTCAGTCTATGGCTGCTTCTACACATTGCCAAAGTTCATCTGGCATAGCCACGGTCGGTCGGTGGTGTGCGAGTCGTTGGGCGACATTTAGGAATTATACGTTGCATATCACGTGCGGACGCTGATTGTTTTGTTAAAAACTGGCTGCAAAATAATTTTAATGTATATTTCAAAGTAAGCACTCATGTCCGGTCTTACATTTGAAGTAATTAGTAAATTTGGTGTAGTCCCCACTTAAATCTTCAAAATATTCATTCAGATTTTTTGTTTTGAATTGCATACTTGAATATCGATTCATAAAAAATGTTTGTGGTGGAAATTCAAGATGTTTGAAATTATTGTTTTGATATGTTAAATTAAGAAAGCAAAGTACTGAATTTGAAAACAACTTTCCAAGTTGTATATATAGAGTGAGTCTAAATTGTTTTTACAAAATAAGAGGGGTGATAGTACCCATCCAGACGAGCAATAATTACCATGGAACATAGGGTCGCATTCCACTCTGAGAGGCAGAAAAGAGTCAAATTATAATTTCAACTTGAACCAACAGTGTTGGGAAAGCGAATGAGCGATACCAAAAGTTGTATAATCTGATTGATTGATCAGAGAAAAACTCACAGCAAGTGCTCAAAGTGGCGGCCACGCTTGTCGTAGCACAGTTCACACCGGCGAAGGAATGACTGGCTCTCGAAGATTCCTGTTGTTGTGTTAATTGTGTCTGCGGCAACACCGAGTCTCTCTACGAGATCTTCAGCCTAAAGATTTTATGTGCCCCCAGAAGAAAAAGTCCAGTGGGTTGAGGTCCGGTGAGCGAGGAGGCCAAGTCACAGGTCCGCCACGTCCGATCCATCTTGCTTAGGACATATGCTACGTAGGCAGATACAAAACGACGTCAGAGGCGATGACTTTTTCATGCTCGACACGTTTCGACTTTACTCTTTTCTGCCTCTCAGAGTGGAAAGCGACCCTATGTTCCATGGTAATTATTGCTCGTCTGGATGGGTACTATCACCCCTCTTATTTTGTAAAAACAATTTAGACTCACCCTGTATACAGCTCAAATAAAACATGTTTAAACTAAGAGGCAATATTGGCGAATAAATCCCGTCGCCAGTTTTGCCTTTTACTTCAAAATGTTTGATTGGAGCTATGAATCTCCATAATGTTGCTACAGTTAAAACTACACGGAAGAGCTCGCCACTCCAACGAAATCGTTCATGAGTCTGATAACAGAAAGCAATGAGATCTGGAAAATAGAAATAAGAAAATATGAGCGTACGGGAACATAGTTTAGACGTTAAAAAAATACCGAATCGGCTTTGGACAAAGGTCTGAATAAGAGGTACTCATTGTCCTTTCTGCTTTACAGAACCGTGCAGAGAACTTTTTTATTAAGAGTAGAGACTGAACTGTAAATAGGACACATTATTTTTTATATAAATACATCTTTAAACTCGGTCCAGTATCTGGAAGTCTACGAAAACTCTAGGAACCCCCCAAAATGGCAAGATTTGTCGCGATTATGTTTCTTAACCGTAAATGATAATCTAATAGTTCAAAATTTGTTGGATGGACCGTTTATTTCCGTAACTAAAATGGTGGTTGTGCAGAAGTGAGGTGAGAGAGGTAGCGCTTACGCGTGGACACAAAATGGCGACCGCGAGGCGTTTGGATTGCAAAGAGAAAGGGCGTTGAAATTGGTGTCGATTTGTATAGAATAACAGGTTGTACATTATATAACAATAATAACCAATAAAATAAAAATTGTAAAGTTAAAAGCCGATAAGTGTACTGAGTTGAAAAAATTTACATTGTCGAAAAAATTGCAAAGGAAATATGAACAGAAATGTAAGAAAAATATATCATTGGAAAAAATTCAAAAGGATCAGAAAAGCCCAAATTGACGGATGCCGAACGATGCAGAGAGAGCTTCTACGCCGGCGCTAGTACTTCGAGTGAGCCGCCGCTTGAACCGATGGATATTGACTTGAAGTGTGATAACTTTGAAAGATTCTATCAGGAAACTTGTACCCAATATGATTCCAGATACTAATGTACACTTTATGCTCACCGGTGGTTTCAATGTCGATGTTAATCAAAACAAATCGCTTATAGACTATATGAACCGTGAATTCAACTTGAAGTACATTTCTACATCGTCCACTATTCAGGGCAACACTTGTATAGATTTTACCTTTATGAAAAACGTTCGATGTAAATACTGCTTTGTGGATTAAACTTTTCCTATCATCGGTCTTTAATGAAAAAATTATACTTCACTTATAACCACCAAAACTTTATTCATTTACATCTTACCCTTCTCTTATGACTCAAAGACGGATTCACTCCTTAAAAGATTACGGCTGTGCCTCCTTACACAACCTTTTTAAGATAGGAAATATTTACCATTTTTTGTTTGCAGACTTCACACATACTCGTAGATTGTAAAACTATAAACGAAATTTGAATTATTCTTTAAAAATTGAATGCAACTATTTTTTGAAGGAAAATATGTTATCTTACAAAAAGCTAGATGTTTCAGGACAGTGGGGGAGCTATTACTATCAAAAATTCGAGCTTCATTACAAAACCCACTCTTGAATAACACTATAATAATAAACAAATTCTGTAATGTATATTCAAGATTCTAAACAAAAAATGTTAGAATAAGGTGGCCCAAGTGCAAATCCAAATCATTAAGTTCTATATTGAATCAATTTATTACTATGCCTCAGTAATTTTTAAAACTGTTCATATTTTAATACACCCTTCCAGACCCTTTACTAATATGTATACACTCTCATTTGCTTAAACTTACCATGGGGATGAACGCAATTTTAAAAACATTTTCCAAAGCTGTTTCATAAGGTTGCATTTGCTCCCACATGATGGGAAAGTGTTTACCATGGACTGTTTTCTTGTTTGCAATATGACAGTATTGGGAGAGGAACATGAGCATATACAATTTCATTTATGCCCTATGGTCTGAGTAACTTCCCTGTCAAAATTTGAAGCTATTTGAAGACGAAAATTGAAAGGTGCCCTCCTGTTTCGAAATAGCAGAGTAGCGTTTTCTCAAAGAAAAAAAGAGCAATAAGGACTTACAGTCCTCCCTCTCTTCATGGCCCTATTGTCTTACCTTATGTACTCCACTGACCATTGGTAACTCTAACTTGACTGGAATAAATACATCCATAGAAATCATCCATATCCCATATAGCCCCTCCGCATTTGTATTCTTGGCCCAAGATTACCAGGAAATAACGGGCCCTAGCGAAAATTAGAACATGCTTTTCGAATAATAATGTATATAAATATCGTTTTCTTCACCCTTGAGCACGTGCGGAACATTTTTGTAAATATGATGAAAATATTTATAAAACAAGTTTTTAAACTTGAAAAGCAGAAGGCCCGTTTCAGAAAAAAATGAATTTAACATTTCCCGGGCCCCCCTTATCTCTGGTCCGGTGACCCCCTTTCTGTGTGGGACCTTTATTAGACAAACCTTAAATCAAAGTAAGGCTTTTCGTATTATCTTGGGAGTTCCAATCTCAGAACTTATGAAACGTTTATATCCTCATAAATCAAAATTAAATAGGGACTGGGTGAACGCATCCAGGTTCAAGACCTTCCAGATCGGAATATTTGTTTTGCTGTTTCGGTTTCATTTATTTTATCTTCATTCAAAAATGTTTTCTAGATTTATGCTTATGTTAAGTCTATTTGAGATCTCTTCAATTCATTCCGTTTACGTAGAATTTGCAAAAGACATCCGTTCGTGTCGCCATCTGTTGTCATATTCTACAAACGTTTAAACACGCTAAGAAACTTAAAACAAGGCATACGGCACACTAAATGAGGAAGAATTCGAAAACTTGAGTTAAAAGACAAAAAGGAGGTCCAAGAATGGATATATTAATAAATAAAAGGAATTTTAATTTGTTTAATAAGTTGGGAACGAAACAATTTTAAGAAAAACAAAAAAATGGAAAGTATGTGTAAAATCAGACTTAACCAAAAATTTTATTTCATACAAATTTTTAAGATGCTCTTTATCTGTATCATCACAAATTTAAGCTTTATATAAACCATTTGGGTTCTGATAGATTTTAAGGCTATTCTTCAAGTGCAAGTATATAAGAATTTTATATTATACTAGCTGAATTACCCGGCGTTGCTCGTGTTGAAATGATTAAATGTTGCTTGAAAAGTGAATTAGAATAATCACTTTTCTTTCACAGAAAAATGCAATCATTTAAGTTGTACGGAAAATACGTTTTAACTTTTTCATAGCTTCTGGAATATACTTCGGACGCAAATATATACATTTGATTTCTGAATATATTGCAATATGTAAGAGATTAAGACAAAGACAAACAGAAACGAAATTCCGACAAAAAATGCAGAATTCTAAAAAACGAAAGATGCGCAAAGTGCAGCTTCAACTGCTTCTGTTTAAATACTCTCGCAATAAAGTCGTGGCGCTCACTGGGTAATTGACCATTGGTAAGAACCTCCTTGATCTCCGTCCAAGTGGGATTGCGGGTGAAGGAGATAAATAAGTCTGGTCTCCCTTACGTCCTCACGTACGTCATAGCATCTTGCTTGTATTCGTGCATGTGTCTGGGACTGCCTGTAAATGTAGCTGGTAGTACGACTAAGGTACCGAGGTTTTCAGTGTTCCCGTCATTTGACACAGCATCTCTCAGGTGAATATATTCGTCAACTCTCAGTTTACGTTGATTTAGACGAATGTAAAGGAGACGCTCACTCTCGACTTTAGCGTACATATCGACGATGAACTGATGAAACAATTGCCTGCAGTTCAATACGTGGTTCTGCTCAGTATCTCGAACCATTAATCTGTACGCATAGAAATCCATCGCTGAAACTTTCTTGCTGGTTGTTTCACCTGTTCTTGGGTTGATCTGCCTCAGATTAAAATGATATCCATCTTCACCATGGGGGAATATAACTGGGTACTGCAGAGCATCATAAGATCGATGTGTTTCCTAAATGCGGTGCAATGATTCACCTCGTCTTTCAATAACGATATCCCGTTGATCAAACTCATCGCCTGATATAACCACCGCGACTTCATCTGCTTGAGGAGAGTTAAAGCGCCGCTCGTGTTCGCCTGCTGGTCTTCGGTCTCTGCTCTTATGACTACTTTATAGTCATCTGTTGGTATACGTTCCAATGCAGTTTCAAACGTTTTAATAAGATTATTGTGCTCATGAAACATCCTTTGTAAGTTAAACACAATCTGACGTCTTGTTCCCGAGATGTAGGCGCACCTCTGATCAGTTTGCATTTGCTCGTTTTGAATAAAATATTGTTGTAGAAATTTTGGTGGCTGATCTGGCAGCGGAAGCAACGATCCCGCTCTATGGTAAATTTGCCCTTGCACCTTAAATGTCGATGAAAATCCGGGCTGTCCAACAACTGATGTGGCGCCGAATGATGTCATTTGGAAACATGAGTTGTATTTTCTGATGTTACTAAGAAAATGCTTCGACTCTGACGTATCTCCTGATGTGTGAGTCAAAAGTTCTTATGGTGGTGGTTCCAGTTGGCAGAGTTTAACTTTTCCATTTTTGCAGCAAATACCAGTAGACTGCGATATAAATTTTTTGGCTTGGCTGTAACTACAAACCATTTCCATTTTCCTGACGGTAACACTTGCATGCAGCGAGTAGTCTTTATGTGAATTGTAGTGAAATCCTTCCTATGCTGAGCTAAAATGGTGCGCAGTCCGTGATCGTTTGACTCTATCTCTCTTATCCTGTAGTCGGGCCTGACGCTGCTGTGCCGTCTCTGTTGCTCTAGATGCAGTAGCTCTCTCTTTCATATCCTGTAGTCGGGCCTCACGCTGCTGTGCCGTCTCTGTTGCTCTAGATGTAGTAGCTCTCTTGCAATCGCAAGTCTTCTATTCCTCTCCTCGGAAATTTCTTGACTACGCTCATCTTTCAGCATCTTAGCCGTTGACTGCACTTGGCCGATCGCCTTCCGCTTCCTTGGAGGCATTGCTACAGCAAAGAAATCTGTAAAGGAATACAAAGAAAAGCTATTTCATAAAATAAGCAAAAGGCACACTCTCACTGAGCAATGAAATCTATTATAGAATACAATAAAAAGCTAAAATTAACGAAAAAACAAATTTAAAATTATGTAGTACTTACATCAGTTTAAAAATATAAATCCAAAATGTACACTATCACTGTCGAATAAAGTAGGGAACACTTATACAATCAATTAAAAGAGCGAAATAAAACTGCCAGATACACTGAAAGATGATAAACTGGAAGTCTTACCGAGTTAGCTTCCTTTAAATACGACCAGCTAAGAATCGAGTGGGTGCTGGAATGTGCTCCACCATGAGTCGAAGGAAGTTTCCGTTTCCCAACTTTCTAGAAAGTTCTACAAAGTTTTATATAAAAAAAAGTAAACATTAATTCTGGTGCTGCCAGATATCGAGTAGCAAAATTACGCTTTTATGATCAATGAGTTTTTCGTTTGTGCTTTTCGGAATACCGGTGCTTGGATTAGAAATAAATGTAATCGGTGTAGACAAATTAAACTGAATAGATAAAAAATTTTCAAAAAGCAGAAGGTCGATTTTACAGAATTTTTAAGAAAGAAAATCACTGCTTTCAATGGAGGATTCACATGCATCTATTCCGGACATTTTAAAATAAGTTACACGCCTTACCTAAAAAGCTTATGAAACAGAATTCTACAAATCATTACGTATTCAATAAATTATTTAAGGAAAGTTGGTCGAAATATGCACCAACTTTCCTTGAAAATTATCCTTGAACTCCTGAAAACATTTCCTTGAATTTCCTTGCAAACATAAATATTTTAAAATATTCTTTCCTTCATCAATAAAATATCTATAATTTATTTACATCATGGGAAGAACTAAAAAGTCAGTTCAAACATAAATATTGTAATTTAATTTGTTTCGGAAAAAAATTGCGTTTCGATCAACACTGGTAAAGCAACCATCGCTGCCTAAAGCAATCAATCTATGCCCAATGTTATTTCTATGGGATTTCGAATAGTTTTTAGCTCCCTAGGGTCAATAGAACGGGGGTTAAGAGTTAGCCTATGCTGACCGCAGTGTTCTAAAGTATAAGTGTACCAAATTTGGTGTGTATTGGTCAAACGGTGTAGATTTGTATAGAAAATATACACACATACACACACACACACATCCTATTTTATATATATAGACTAGCAGAATTACCCGGCGTTGCTCGGGTTGAATTGGTTAAATGTTGATTCTATTTCATAGAAAAATGCAAGCATCATTTAAGTGAACAGAAAATATTTTTTAACATCGTTTTAACCTTTTCATTGCTTCTACAATTTACTTAGGACGTAAATATGTATACATAATATATCCATCCATATAATCCATTTCATATTCATCACACTCTTGCTGTAATACAAACTACAAAAACTTTTTCTGAGATGACTTCTTCAGAAGTCGATTTTGAGTTTTGGAGTGATTATGAATGCCAATTAAGTTCATTTCAGTAAAAATGAGGAACTTTCAACGAATAGTCTTGCACTCAGTTTTCCAATCAATATTTATTATTTGTGGTACCCTTGCACCATGAATGCGATTTTTTCGAATTACATTATCAATGTGAGGATGGCAAATTAAACCGTGACGGCATTCGTGGTTAATTCATTTTGAAGCACACATCTTTTTCTTGAAAATTCTATTCAGCCGCACGTGGAATAATGGAACTTGTTTTTAAAACAAATGTCATCAGTGTGTAGACAAAGCAAACTCAATCGATTACACTTTTTACAAAATCACTGCTTTCAATGAATGTTTCACAGGTACTTAAGTTGTATACGAACAGTTTCAACTTCAAGTAAGCAACCTCGACCTTCTGTCACTTAAGAAAAAAAATTCTATTTTCAACAGTCCTAGTTTATATACTTCCTTACTAAGATATTATTCCAAGATCAGCAAAGTCGTATTTAAAATTCGATTCCTCCAACATAAAAATTTAGTTTTAAATCGAATCCTTAAGGTACTTTTTTCAATTGAGAGGCTCAGTTTCTATATGGAAACCACGTACCTATTCAGAATGATACATGTAGTTACTTGACTATGGAGTACAGCTTTCAATAATACCCATGAAACATGAAAAACAAATGTAAATTAAATTGATTTTAATCGTCTGTAATGAAAATATATCAAAATTTAGAAATATCTTTGAACTACAACGTATGGCTACCCGTTTTGATTTAACGTAACAACTTATTTCAGAATAACTTTATTTTAACTTTATCAGGGACTTACGGAAAGTTCGTCGAAATATACATATTCAACCAAGAAATTACCCATGTCTATTGGTATTTGGAAAAAAATAAAAATAATTCATTACAATTTAATTCCTAAATAATATATTTTTAATATAGGAACACATAAATACAAACAGAAACGTAATTCTGGTCATTGAAAAATGTAGAATTCTGAAAAACGAAAGATCTGAGCAAGCGTGTCGAATTTCGACGTCATGAGAATATTCTGAAATAGAGAAATTCGAAAAAGACGCTTCAAAAATATTGATAGACAATAATAAATTATTTACAAAAAGAGCGCGAATTTACAAAACCTAGAAATGCTCAAATATGACCGCAATATTTCGCTGTCTTAACTCAAATACACAAACACGGAATTCTAAATTTAATTTATGAAATAAACATTAATTCTGGCGTTGCCAGATACCGAATTGCAAAATTACGCTTTTATCATCAATGAGTTTTTTTGTTTTGGCTTTACGTTTTACGCTTTACTTACATTACAAAATGTAAGTTGTGTAAAATTAAATATTTTAAATATCCATTTTTCATCATTCAAATATTCCTAAATTTTTTATATTGTGGGAAGAAATAAAAAATCAGTTCAAACATAATTATAATTTTAAATTGTTTAAATATAACGTTTCGGAAAAAATAGTTTTTCGAGCAATACTCGTAAAATAATTTTATTAATAATTTTGATTTTCGATCAATACTAGTAAAAACAACCTGAGTTGCGTGCAGCAATCGTTTGATGCTCAATGTTTTTGCTATGGCAATTTCGAATTGATTTAGCCCCCTCTGCACACCTAGGTTAAAGAGAACGGGGTTAATATGTAGCTTGCGTTACTCTGAGGGTTCCAAAGTATAAGTGTACCAAATTTGGTGTCGATTTGTAAAATGGTGTAGATTTGTATAGAGAACATACATATAGACAGACGCCAACTTTGCTTTATATGTATAGATACTCATACTTATAACAGTGGAGAGGGTTTTTTATCCTCTCCATTGTTATAAGACTGTTTAATACCTTATTCATACATTTTATTTCACTTCAATTGTTTCTAAAACATTTAGGGTGACAATCGGTGATAAAGTACTAGGAATCGCCAGGATCGATTTAAACCACACAAACTGATTTGAATGAAACTTTTCAATTATGAACGTCAAAAAGAACTATTAACCAATCAGTCGCTTTATTTTCTACATAATTTCTGAAAAAATATATAATATATAATTTTGCGATTAAATTACATTATAAAATCAGTTATTGAAATATAATCGATTTTGTGTCAGTTATATTTCAATAAGTCATTTTATAAATGTTTTATTTTCTTCATGAAAATTACATCTGAGTTATAAAAGTTTGGAAAATTCTTCGTTTGTCTTCATCCGTAGGTATTAGTTTTTAAAAAATAATTATATTTGGTCTCTAAATTTCAAATTCATATAAAACTTACTTTTACATTTTCTTTAAATTTAATTGAAATAATTGAAATTATTTTCTTTTATTAATTACTAGCTGAATTACCCAGCGTTGCTCGGGTTGAAATGGTTAAATGTTGCTTGAAAAGTGAATTAGAATAATCACTTTTCTTTCACAGAAAAATGCAATCATTTAAGTTGTACGGAAAATACGTTTTAATTTTTAATAACTTCTATAATATATTTTGGACGCAAATATATACATTTAATTCCTGAATATATTGCAATATGTAAAAGATTAAGACATAAATACAAACAGAAACGAAATTCCGACGAAAAAATGCAGAATTCTAAAAAACGAAAGATGAGCAGTGTCGAATTTCGACTGCCTGAGTGTATTCTGAAATAGAGCAATTCGAAAAAAGACATTTGAAAAATATTGATAAAGACGATAATGATTTATGAAATTTAGTAATGCTCAAATATGACTGCAACATTTCGCTGTGTTAACTCAAATAGACAAACAAGGGGTTCTAAATCAAATTTATAAAATAATAAAACATTAAATCTGGTTTACCAAATCTAAAATAACAAAATTGCGCTTTTATAATTAATGAGTTGAAGTTTTTCGTGTTCCATTACAAAATGTAAATTATGAATCATTAGGTATTCAATAAATTATTTAAGGAAAGTTGGTCGAAATATACACCAACTTTCCTTGAAAATCATCCTTGAACGCCTGAAAACCTTTCTTGCAAAAAATAAATATTTTAAAATATTCTTTCTTCATCAATAAAATATCTATAATTTATTTGCATCATGGGTAGAACTAAAAAGTCAGTTCAAACATAAATATTGTAATTTAATTTGTTCGATCAACACTGGTAAAGCAACCATAGCTGCCTAAAGCAATCAATTTATGCTCAATGTTATTTCTATGGCGATTTCGAATAGTTTTTAGCCCCCTAGGGCCAATAGAATGGGGGTTAAGAGTTAGCCTATGCTGACCGCAGTGTTCTAAAGTATAAGTGTACCAAATTTTGTGTGGACTGGTTAAACGGTGTAGATTTGTATAGAAAAGATACACACACACATCCTATTATATATATATATATATATATATATATATATATATATATATATATATATATATATATATATATATATATATATATATGTATATATGTATATATATAAATATATTGAATATATATATATATATATATATATATATATATATTCAAAGTTTAGACACACCTTCTACTCGTCACTGAGTCTTTTACTGTTATCCGTCAACCACTATTAGTCTCAATTCTGCAAATTTTACAACATTTCGCAAATGGATAATAGCGGGACATGTAAAGGTGCATTTTAAGTAGTATTAAAATTTCCCCCCACACACAGGGATGGTCAGAAGATCAGTTCACACCTGTGATTGGCATCCTTATTGTCTAGACCCTGTAACTTTTCGTACTTCATTTATTTCTTTTTTCAAATGAAATATTTTATTAATATTAAAAATTAAAACTTTTTAATATATGTTTTTATTGGAATATTACCACAGAAATCAACATTATTTTTTTTCTGAGGAATGACAATAAACGGATATAAACAATATAAAATCAACCGCTTTAGTATTCATAAGCCAATTTTGCCGCTAAATTTAAACAGGCTTCATTTTTATGGAGCTGCATAAACACAGAAGAGCTCAAAATTCTTCAGCAGTCTGATTCAGCAACAGAATTCTTCAGCAACCAGGTTCCGGAAGGGAATGAGAAATCTGGAAGAAATCAGGGAGAAAAAAGGAAAATGTGAGCGAACGCGAAAAATGTTTAAACGTAAAAATTACCGAATGGCATTTGAACAACTGAATTGAATGCAATTGAAGAGGACATCCAGAACCAAAGTGTCGGAACATGACTGAGGTATGCAATTCTTGCCATGCACATTATTGGAAATAAGAACTAATAACATATGAAGTGCACGACATTCTGCTTTTTTATATTTTTGTTCAACTGTGTTTCATTTGTATGAAATATACAGTAGCGGAAAAGAAACGAACCACCCCTCTTCATTCGAGCAATTTTAACAGTAGACCGCTCTTCCTTCGAGCAATTTTAACAGTAGACCCCTCTTCCTTCGAGCAATTTTAACAGTAGAGAAATTCAAAGATGGCGTTTGACAGGAACTAACGTCTTCTATAAATTCAAATGCATAAATTTTACATAAAGGGCCGTCTTTATATAAAATTGTGCACGAACTTCATAATCTCCTATAGACACCCGTATTTCGACACAAATTTCGAATCTAAATCAAAATATTTAACTTCAGTTACCAAATTCATGTCATTAGGTTCTACCGTTTCGAAGTTATGAGTACAGAGAGATTGGAGCTCCTAATGTTAAATCAGTTTCTCAGACTTTTATGCTCGGATCTTTCCCTTCGGGTTTGATCCCGGACCGTCGTCAATAGCCTGTTGTGTTGCTCCAGTGAGATATTAATTAAAATACCTACCTACCAGATTTTAATGGATATCTTCCTAAATAATATTTCTATAGCGCTGGTATTTTGTACCGAGTTACAGTTAAAAAACCCAAACAAAATCCACCTAATATTTTATTTTAAAAATAATTTTAGTATACAATAATAATTATTAAATTAATACTAGAAAAAGTTATTGAATTGGGAAAATTACTATATTTTGATCGATTCAGAAGGACTTCTAATTAACCATTCAAAATTCCAGCTCATTCGAATGGTTAGTTTTCGCGTTACATTCAATTTTCCTCATTATGGCGATTTTAGGGGGCAGCCAAAAGTTCAAAAAACGTCTGATAACCTCGGGAAATAATTATCGAATCGTGTTCACTTTCATAATAAATATAATAATTCTCGGATCATTTGCACGCGCTGACAAATAGTGGTCAAATTTCAAATTCGGGTAGCTATAACTACAATTAATCTCGATCTACGAATAGCGATTTTCAATGTGGAGATGATCCCTGAAATCTACAGCAATTTTAACATTGAATATTCTGGATATAAAGATAGTAAAGTCATGGGGAAATTAATATTTAGACTATTTTAACGATGAAGAATCTGATTAAAGCATCGAAACATGGTGTTTCCATTGGAAATATTGTTTTTTGTGCAAAATTTGACATGAAAAAGTCCCCTTGTGCAATTTTTTGCATTTGAATTTGTAGAAGATATATATTACTTATTCAATGATATCTTTGAATTTGCTCTGCAGTAAATATTGCTCGAAATAAAGGGGATGGTTCGGTTTTTTTCAGCGACTGTACATATCGATGCTTACATTCATTACAAATGGATTTAAATAAGGTGTGAAATATGAGTAAAGACACTCCTATATCAATATATCCTTAGTAGAAAAAGGGTCTATATCCATTTTGCAAGTTTTTGATGACACCTGATCTATTAATTTTTATTTTTGAAAATTTTAATACAGCATGACATAGTACATGATATATGAAGAGGCGTCATTTGCTTTTATTGTATGGCAACGACTAGATCGAAGATCTAGTCGTTGCCATACAATACATACACGCAATACAATATCTTCACGCAATACAATATCTTCACGTTGCCATACAATATCTTCACGCAATTTCGCTCAGTCATAAAGTCTGTCGGTGAGAAGCACTAACTTTTTACCAGATTGAGACAAGTTTCAAATTTATGTATTTCTATGCTAAGTTTCAAAATGATGTGCAAAATTTTGTTACTTGTGTATGAGTTACATAATGTGGTGCAATTGATGGTCTAAAAAATGATGTATCAACCATGTTTCTGAAGATTGTGATATAAAAATATCAGACGAAATAAATAGTCCATGGAAATTTGAAGAACTGTGTACGCTTGTCACAAAGTTGTTCCACAACCTATACAGATTTTCGAATTATGATGACATTTTCGTGATAATGAATGACGTTAGCCATCAAAACCATTAGATTTTGAAATTACACGTTTTGAACCAATTCCATATAGAGATTGGATAAACTCTTTTAACAGAGGAATATTGTTACCAGTTGGAGCATGGAATTGCATTCATTTTTAATTCTTTATATTACTACAACGCAATTTGCTTTTCACGCAAACCTTAATAAATCAAAACTCTCATCTCACCTACACTATATTTTATTTTTAGTGCTTTATAAAAGCGATCTGAGGTTAGGAGCTTCAATGTATTTGTCTCTTAGAAACGTTCACTTTAGCTGTGTTTCAAATAGAAATAGTAAGATATTTTAAATCAGCGATCCTATGGATATATAAGAGCAAGAGTGAAAAGTTGTCGCATATCTGCATGACCAGAGTGACAAAGTAAATCATTAGTGTATGGATGTATATTTTAATGAGTGTTAATGTTCAAGCAAATGCGTTATAACCGTTATTAACACAGATATTTTACATTTTTTGAGTGAAGATGGTAAAATTGAAGATTATGAAAATAGCTGTTATGCCATATAAACACGTATTTAATATTTCACGAAATGAAGGGAAGACAATACTTACTGGTATAGAAGGTAGATATTTCAATTCACTTTTCAATGCTTTGAAAATCCAATATGAACTGGTAATCCCTTCCGACAATGAGTGGGGTCGGATCAAAAGTGACGGAAATTGGACAGGCATGATGGGTATGATTATTAGTGGTGAAGCGGATTTGGCTGTGAACCAAATAACAATAACAGAAAGAAGGTACCAAGACATCGACTTTAGTATTCCATACTCGATTGATCGTTCAACGTTTTTGGCACAGAAAACTAAAGCAATACCTTCTATGTTATCTTTCCTCTATCCCTTTGATTTTAGAGTGTGGATGGCAATCCTTTCAGTTCTTATCCTTATGCCTTTGTTATTTTCATTCCTGGTGAAAGTAAAATACCCGTTCGACCATCTTTACACGAAAGTACTAGGTAGTGTTTCCAGACAGCCATTGGACATAAAAGACAAGTCACTGAAAGGTAGGATACTGCTGACATCTTGGTTGCTTTGGGTGTCTGTAGTAACGCTCAGCTATTCCGCTGTATTGCTATCATTTTTAACCGTTCCGTTGCAGCAGCCGTTTATAAAGAACTACGTCGAACTCTCGGCAGCTGTCAAGAGAGGAACATACCGCTGTTTTTCATCAGAAGATTCTCTTAATTTAGAAATACTGAAGAGCGCCACTCAAACACATTTGCGAGAACTGGGTGAAATGATGTTAAAAAATGAATGGTTCATACCAGAATCGGAATTAAATGGTGGGGAATTCATCCTCGTTGAGAATTCAGCACGCTTAGGTGATCAAATATTTTTAGACATTAATCGTGCCGCTGCTTTCCCAAGACCCTTCTACATTGCTGAAGATTCACTGATGTTCCTTCCTATTGCAGTAGCCTTGAAGAAAGAATTCTGCTGCAAACAGAGATTAAACACGATGTTGTCGAGGTTCATCAGTTCGGGATTAAGAGAGAAGTATCGAAGGGATGAATTACGAGAGATAGAATTAGCAGCTCCTGAAGTAGCTTCTGAGTCGGATCAGTTGTATATGGAAGACATCGCTGGAACTATGATATTTTTACTTTTAGGATATGCAGTATCCTTCGGCGCATTATTTGCTGAAATTATCTGTTTTAATCTTAGGAAAATTTAGTTTTGGAATGAAAATACGGAAAAAGTGAGATCTAGTTATATGTTAGAAACTATATGTTAAAGGCACACAGGGTTTTTAAAGTAATTACACGATGCTTTGTAGATAGACTGTATCTTTGGCTTTATGCTGCTTTAGCATATATAACTTTTAAAATTCTGTCTAAAATGGAATTTTAGCACTTATTCGTTAAACTTTGATTTGATTTGATCACTAAACCTGTTTTTAATTAAAAGATTAGAGCTAAGTATACAATTGAAAAAAGTGATGTTTTAAGTATGTTAATGTGTTAATTATGATAATAAAAATGTATTAAATATTAAAATAATCTACAAATCAAGAAAGAGTATCTACAATTCCTTAAGAACGAAGTTAAGTTGATTTCAATGCATTTTTAAAATTTATTTTAATATCATGACCATCTCTTATACCAACGGTGATACCTATTTTCAGCCATTTATGTTTGTTAAATGCCACAAATATTCTAAAGGTTTTTTAACTACATCAACGTGCTGATATAACATCAAGTAAGCACAAAGAAAATCTTGTAAACATAAATTAAAGCAATTATCATTCGATTTCTCGATTTATTTATTATATCTCATGCATTTTTATAAGATTTTACAGCATTATCTATGTTACTGTTTTAAATACTTTTGCCGAAATTAGATAGTGTGCCATCGTAATAATTCTTTTAAATTTTAATCTGTATCAAGTTAATTGAAATTTCATTATGCATTAAGAAATATTTACCGTCGATTGTTTTCAGAAGTCGAAACATTCCCAGAAAAAAAATCGCTGAATATTTGTTTCTATTGTTTCGTTTTATTTTCCTTTCCCCTCTTTTTATAATGTAAAAATTTAAATTACAATTGTATGTTGGAATTTGTTTTGAATGTTTGACATGCCCCCACATCTACACTCCAGGCTCAATTTAGTTGATAGATTCTAGTACCAGTTTAGATGACGATGGATCGCTTATGAAACAAAACAAAATGAATTACAAATACTCAATGTACAAATTAACCCTCCAAGTAGTTTCGACTAGATATCTTGTCCAGCGAGATCTGAAGGGGACTGGTGAACGTTAAATCTGTCATGGCCTCAAATATCCTCACGTTGGTGTGGTGTGGAATTTTGGAGAGTGGGATACTAGCTCAAGTGTTGCCTCGTCGTCTGACCGTGGTTCAAAATTACGTGTTGTTGTTCCTGATCTTTCCCTTCGGATTTGACCCCAGACCGTCGCCAATAGCCCGTTCTGTTGCTATGTGCGAGGTTAATTAAAAATACATGCATACATACCATCAAGATCTGATCAATGTTAATGACAAGAATGCTATCTAGGGGATCTATATTACTTTCACAATAAACGAGAACAGCAGGCATATAAGACGAAGCACGAACATTCATTTCGACGGACACTAAAAGCTGCGTTTACCAATCGGCCATTTCTTAATCCGAGTCTGGACTTTCATCTTTCAAATTTTTTTCATCAACTCGCTCGTAGTTTGAGCTAACTTCTTCACACAGCCTTAAGCATATCCCCAAATTTATTTAATTATTCTCTAAGATTAGTAGATCAGTGAGAAATAGAATATTCAAAATCCCACAAAATCAACCATCCTGACCTCCATCCTCGGAAGAAGCATCGAATGTCAAATTCAACTTGTCTGACTGGCAAGTCTCCATCGTCATGTAAAATTAAATAAATAAATAAATAGACTGAAACAGTTATATGCACTTCTTTAACACATTTTAGTGGAAGTCGGTAGACCATGTCTTTATGTGATCTGCTGCGGTCGATGTCAGTCTTGGTCTTATACGATATACGTGATTAATTTATTTCGAAGCAAATGCATTTTTTCTTGAAAATTCTATTCAGCGGCACTTGGAATAATGTAGCTTGTTTAATGTCATCTAGTACAAACAAAGCAAAGTAAATCGTTTACTATGTTTCAGAAAACAAGATCGATTTCACAGCTGTTTTAAAAAAGAAAATCACTCTTTTCAACTATGTTGCAAAAGAATAACTTCAACTTGTAAAGTAACTTCGACCTTCTGTCACTTAAGACAAAAATTTTTTTTAATTTTTCAAAAGTCCTAGTCCGAATATTTTTTACAATGATATTGCAAGATCAAAAAGTTTTGATTCAAAATTCGCTTTACTCCACCTGACATGCAATTTTAAATTGAATCCTGGTAGCAATTTTTTCGATCCAATGATTCGATTTCTAAATTTTAACCACGAACCTATTTAGAGTGCTACATTTAGTTACTTACTATAGAGCAAAGCTTTCAACAATACTCATGAAACATGAAAAATAAATGTATGTTTAATTAATTTTAATCGTTTTGTAATTAAAATTAGAAACATCTTCGAATTGCAACGCTATCAGTCTTATTTTAACGTTACATGTCTTATTTAAAAATTATTTTCTTTTTAACGCTATCGGCCATTTTAAAATTACACTTATTTAAAAAAAGCTTTGTTTTGTGTATTTTATTCATTTTTATGAAACGGAATTCTACAAACCGTTATGTATTGAACCAAAGACATTTAAGGAAAGTTGGACCAAATATACAAATACCCCCAAAGAAATGAGCCAATGTCTTTTATCCATGATATTTTGAAGAAAATAAATAATTCATTAATTCTAACTCCTAAATAATTTATCTACATCATGTAAAATACTGGAGTACATAAATACAGAAGTATTAGCTTAACAAACGTACATTAAAGTCCGATAATTGAAAAAGTGCATAATTCTGAAAAACGAAAAATGAGAAAGCGAGTCGAATTTCGATTTCCTGAATATATACAAGAATAGAGCAATTCAAATAAAGACTTTTGAACAAAAATGAGAGACAATAACTATGTATTTACAAATAGAACACATATTTATAATACTTAGAAAATGCTCAAATATGACCGCAACATTTCGATACCCTAAACGCAGAATTTTCTAAAACAAATTTTTAAAACAAAACTTTAATTCTGGCGTTTCCAGATACCAAGTAGCAAAATTACGCTTTATGAACAGTGGGTTTTTCGCTTGTGCTTTTTGCGTTAGATTCGTTCATTACAGAATGCAAGTTATGTAAAATTAAATATTTTTAATATCGTTATATCGTTATATCATAAATTATTTTTATTTTGGAAAAAAGTTCAAATACCAAGTATTGAAATTTGAATTCTGTAACAATGTTGTTTTGGAAAAAATTACTTTCCAACAAGACTGGTAAAAAAAATCTGACTTTCAGCCGTAATCGTAACAATCCTTAATGTTAGATACACGGTACAGACACAGATACACGATGTGTACATAGGGAATCTAAAAACATGAAAAATTGCAAACACTTTTTCAAACATAAAATTAATATAAATGAAAAAAACAAGTAGGAAGCTATAAGTTTCTCCAGAATTCGTTATATGCGACTTGAACAACAAATTAGCCAAGTTTTCAAAAAATCGGAGGGAGTCGGGTTGTGGACTGTGCAGTTTGACATTCCAAGCCAAAATGCACAGTCCCCGATACACACAACCCCTCCGATAAGCGATTAACCCTCCAATTGGTTTCACTGAGATATCTCGTCCATCAAGATCTAACCAATTTTGCTAATGACGAGATACCTCGTCATCAAGATATTGCCGATTTTTATATGAAAATATCAAGATCTGGTCAATTTTCTTCTAAGCACGAGATATCTCGTCCATCAAGATCTGGCGAGTCTTGCTAATGACGATACACCTCGTCGAGACAACCACTAGGAGGGTTCAGAAACTTAATCGTGAATGTCTTGCGCGTTTCTGCTAGTTTTCATTTGATTCAATAAAAAACGGCGTCTTGTGAAGAAGATATCTTAAATCAATAAGAAAACGGTCAATTCCTCGAAGGTATTTCCCGAGGTATTTCGCAAAATTCATTGAAACGCAGGCTTGGCACGCTGAGAGGGTATGGGAGTAGAAAAAGACATTTCAGCACTGGAACAGCTGAATATTCCAACTTTGACCCGCAGCAGCGGCCCCTTAAACTCTCAGGCCCAGTCCTTTCTCGCATCGTCAACCTGTTCCTTTCGGATGATTTTATTACATTCCAGCGGGGAAGGAATGGACGCGCACGAATCGCTATGAGAAAATTATGAAAATACCTACCACGGTGGAAATCGGAATGAAGCGGAACAGAGCTTTGCCCACAGCGATGGAAGTGTTCGCTTTTGAGTGGATGGGTCCGTTCAGAGGCGAAGTGACCGAAGAAAGGCAATCAATGCCATATTTCTAAATACTAGCGGCCCCGTACATAGCATCTGCGCTTTCCTAAGTGTTTATATCTATGGATGGCAAGGTGTCGTTACTCACATTTCATATCTTCTTTAAATCCATTTATAGTGAATCCATATTCACGTAAATCACTTTCACACTTCCAAATGAAATAAAATTATCCAAAAAATATCTAACAGCATTTCGTTTACTTTTCCTGTAGTTAATTCTTATTTCGAATAAAATGTATGGTAAATAGCGCATTTCAGTCATATTACCACAATTATATTCTAAACTTCTACTTCAATTTCATACCATTCCCTCGTTCAAAGGTGAATCGACGCAAAACCGATTTTATCTCATATTTTCTATTCTACACTTATTTCTATCTTCCAGATTGCTCATTGCTTTCTGTAATCAGAGTGCTGATGAATTTCATTAGTGAGAGCTCTTCCATACAGTTTTTGCAATATTATCCAAGCATATTTAAACTAAGTGGCTAAATTGGCGAATGAATCCTACAACGGTTGATTTTATATTGCTTGTATATATTTCATGTACACACAAATCGCAAATAAGTTCATCACGATATTGCCTAATAAAAGCAGAAGATCAACACAGTAAGTAAATTAGAAGATGAACATGTGTGTGTGTGTGTGTGATCCAAGGCCCCCTATCACTGTTTACTAGATACAAAAAGTTATAAATATTTTCATTTTTCATAATCATCGACCGTCTGAATGAAATAGTATGTGGGCGGAGTCGCTGTTGTAGGATCGCAGCAGTGTAGGTCACGTGAGCTTGGGAATCGACTTGTGGGATTATCTACGAAGCGCAAATTAGTGTTTTTAATCGCACTCAATAATCGCCGTAACCAGTCAATAATTAGTGCTGCATTAGGATTCGCACTTTCTCTCAATAACACGTGATGAATCTTCATATGGATCGATCGGGAGAAATACCATGAAGCTGCATGCACATGCTCCGACTATTTCATTGGAAGATCACTGTTCATAACAAAGATGTAAAGTACACATAAGAAAAGAAAAAAATACTTTATACATTGGGGTCAATTAGCCCCACCAGTAGCCGAGTAGCTAAAGGCGTCACTCTTAAGAAACTGGTAAACTGAAGCGCTCGGTTACGAGTTCGAATCTCGTATGTGGCGAAGTCGGGTTGGCTGTTTGAAGTTTCCTGGTTTCGTCAAGACGACGTATAAATGTGGGCCAGCTTCCTCAAAGGACGACAAGAAGGCATGTCCCTGTCACAGTTTTCGGTGGGTGCGATGTGGCAGTACCCCTGGGTGGTGCTCTGGGTAAAGATGAGATTGCCAAGTTCTCGTCGTTAATGCTTGAAGGATCATACAATGCTTACCGGTATTGGAAAAGGCATTGGTGTAAGTAAAAAAAGCATTAGGTACTTGAGGGATTCATATTTTCATTTCATAAAGAACCCATAATCTAAACTTGTATTGAAGCCAGGAGTTCAGATAAGGGGACCTGTTGTGATCAGATAGGGAATGGAGGCGGTGTTTTCTGAGCCTACACGATAAAAGGGTAATGCCTAATCCTGAAGGTAATCTCAATGAAAACTGAAAGTCAAGGGGTGAAATCGCAAATGAAGTACAACTCGAAGTCAAAATATTAGAATAATTGAAAAAATCCACTTTGAATGGTTTATCCGCCAACTCCCCCTCTCCCCCAAAAAAAGCTAGCCAAAAGAAACTGATCCAAATGTAATTAACCTGTCAAAGTGATGCTACTAAATATTAAAAAATTATTGGTTTCTGAATTTTATACAAATCTTTGTATGTGTCATGGAATATTCTAATATTTTGAAACAGGTAAAATTTTATAATTTTTTGCTTTTCTTAAAATGTCAATTGTCTTTTTAATTTATTATACATTTTCATAACTTTTATGTTAAAATGTTCTGCAAACTGTAGATAAAAACAACATTGAGTTTTATGTTTTAAAAATTTTTGTTTCGGCAATACATAAAAAATCATTTCATTCAAAATTCGTTTCATCGATTTTTCTTATATTTTGAGCTGTAATAGGGAATTATGAAATAATATTTTTCGAAGGTATACGATAAATTATTAAAAATGATGCAGCATAAATATCAAAATGTTCTATCATGGCTTCTTACACATTTCTTACAAAAGGTATCAGATGCAATTTATAGAAGTTGAGGTAGTGTAACTTAAAAGAGGCGTTGTGCGTTTGTGTGTTGTACGAAATATTAGGAGAACGGTTTCTTCGAAGGATATGAAATTTTCATTGAGCTAAAAAATTTTCAAAGAGCGTTCAATTTTTCTTTTTTAATTATGTACTGGAATAATGTCAAATTTATTTTGAAAACACGCTTTCAATGCTGACCCCAATTTAAAGACGAGAAAATAAAAACAAGTCGATCAGCAGGTCATAGTTTTAGATTTGGGTTCTAACATAAAATTTAGCAATGTAGAGAATTGAAATCTACGAGATTGCGTTAAAAGCGTCCAAAGATTTAGTGTACAAATAGTTTCTTTGAAAACTTAACAATTAGAAGGTAGTTGAATTTATGTCGCACTGGACAACACAATGAGCCATTGGCGACGGTCCGGGATCAATCCCGAAGGGAAAGATTCAAGGGTACCTCATAATTTTGACGAGGTTAACATCTAAGCTGGTACCTCACTCTCCAAACTTCCACATCAAGCCAACGCGAGGGCATTTGAGGACATGACAGATTTAACGTGCACCAGCCCCTTACGTACCCGACGGTCTTTTGGTTGGATTGAGTCTCGAATTCTCAACCCTCCAGTTGCTAATATGCGACTCTACTATCTGGGCTACCACTGGTTCAAAATTGATCCAATTGATCCAAAATTATTTTCTGAATACTGCCTGCCTTATGTTTTAATTTGACTTACAAATGCAATCGAACTTATAATTTAAAGCGCCCTTTTATGAGTGTCATAGTGAGCAAGAACTGAAGGATGAGTCGAAAAATTTATGAAATGCACCATTCAGAGTTGCACTTGTTTGCACAACTTCTAGAATAGCACAAGCTATGCTTTTTGTGGACTGGATTTAAAAGAGCACACAATTTTAGAAATCGTTTCATTTGCAAATTTTTTTTTCTGCTTTTAGTTCCCAGAAATAACAAAATATCTTAAAAAGTAGCTAAAGAATTCCATATAAAGAAGCAATACTTCATTTTGAATTTATTTTTTAGAGTTAAAGTTTATATTCTGTCTAATATGTATTTTTTTGGTAGCTGTTTTGGAATTTCATGGTGAGATTAACGGTTTTGCTCCCAAACAACTTATGACAGCCTCTCTTCGATCAGTCGTTCATATAAACATTTCTCAAATTGTAGTTACAGGAAAGAAAAACATACTTTTATGTTTATGTGGAACACATGTTTACCTTTAATGGAGTCGATTTTCTCTAATTTCCGCCTTGGAGCTAAAGATTTGTCTCTGTATAAGATTTGAAATTCAAAATAGAAAACTACTGAATAATAGAGTAAGGGGGTTGTAATGTGCATACACTGTAAATTCGACAGTACTAGCAAATTTATAATCCTTTATTCGATTTTAAGTTGTGACCTTCTTCTTATAGGGTGACAACTATTTATACAATAAGAAGAAAAATACTAGTTTAATGCCATATCTCTTAGGTCAAAAGTGTTCTTTGTAGATTCATCTGTTTTTAACGGAAAATAAGACTAAACAACTAAAACATCCTTATAAAGGAAGATAAGTAGTTGAATTTACATTGCATTGGAGCAACACAACGGGCTGTTGGCGACGATCCGGAATCAATCCCAAAGGAATAGATCCGAGTACAACACCGTAATTTTGAACCACGGTCAGATGACGAGGTCTAAACCTGAGCTGGCACCCCAATCTCCAAACTTTCACTCCACGACAACGTGAGGACATATGAGGGCACGATAGATTTAACGTGCACCAGCCCCCCGCGTACACGATGGTCTTTGGTTGAATCGAGTTTCGAACTCGCAACCCTTCGTTTTCTAATCTGGGACTCTACTAACTGGGCTATCGCGGCTCACCTCCTTATAAAATCATAGGTAATTGAATTCATGGATCAGAGCCGGCGTGGTCGTGGGTACTGTGGTACCGAAGTCGGAAGTCTAACGTCTATCGGAGAGGTGTAAGGATATGTGAAAAGATCTTGTACTGTTATATGCAATCTGTTTTCTAAATTCAAAAAAATTAATAAGGAAAATAAAATTTCATTATTTTTATGATAAGAAGGGTGCATAATTGCACACGAAAGGTGCACAAGGTGCACAATATTTGCACAAGTAAATCATCTCTGATCTCTTAGGATTTCGGTAGTTCAAAGAGTGAATTGGAGGAGGGACCACCCAGTGAATAATCCACCATTGCTCCTAACAGGACCCTTACCTACACCCACGCACTACACGCCGGGTTTCGAATCCGAGACAAACAAATCCAGAGGCAGATAAATGCCATAGCCACTATACCAGGAAGAAATGACAAATTATGTATTGATACTTTGGTGTACCTATTTTTATGCCATCAGGAACCCGTCATCTAAACTGGTACTGGGACAGGGAGAGCCATCTATAATAACAATCTGAACAAAAGATAAAATTACTGTAAATTCATTTCCAGATAGTTTATTTTATTTTTGTTTTCAGGGGAAATGGTTGAATTGTATATAAACGTACCAACCAATATATTATTATTTTTCCTGCGAATATTTTAGTGTTACATAAAACAAACAAGAATTAATGCGAGGAATATGCATTTACCAATTTCGGCAGCTCACGCTGAAATTCCATTTCTTCCAACACACAATTTCTTGATGTGCCAATGAAAGTTTTTGTCGGTCACGGCTTTTGGTAAAAAAGAATACATAATCAGGGTAAATGACTACTCTTTTTCATGCCAACGCCATTGAGGAACATGTAGGATAAAGAACTCGAATATAATTTCACGCTCACTGAATGATACACTGAAGAGATGACATTGTGAAACACTCGAAGAGGGAGACAGAAGACACAGCTGCATTTTACTCTTTCGAACCCAACAACAATACATCAAAACTGCCTGATGTGACGATCACAAACCGTGAAAAAATCATGGCAGGTGATTACAGAAAGTATCGCTTAATCGTGAATTCAACACTTTCAACAGGATTTTTCACGCATTGTGTGCGCTCAAAAAGTTGACTTCATTTGCCTCTCAAGTAACTTTGGAGGCATTTCAAAACTCCCAAATTCATACATTTTGTTTTTTAGAATTCTTTCTTTTTTATGCAGAACATTAGTATTAAATAAGCAATCATGGCTAAAAAATCAAATTTATGCCCCTTTTAATTTCAGCGTACGAAGAATGTGGTGAATATTACCATAATCTCTCATTATATCGCGACTCGATGTATCGCTCATTTGTGGACATCGCTTTTTTCGTACTTGCCCCCAGGTGAATTTTCGTAGATAGGATATGTCTAAGGTATTGAATTTACGTCGTACTGGAACAACACAACGGGCTATTGGCAATGGTCCGGGATCAAACCCAAAGGGAAAGATCCGACGACAACACTATTTAATTTTGAACCACGGTCAGATGACGAGGTCATAACCTGAGCTGGCACCCCACTCTCCACATTTCCTCACTGTGCCAACGTGAGGACATTTGAGGCTACGACAGATAGTCTTTGATGAATTGGCAAATTTGAAACCGGTGAATTTTGACTTGCAGGAGCAGAAATTTTTTAATTTGTTTCTTTAGAATTGAGTGATGGAACGTCACTTGTTTCAAGCAGTTATCTTGAACATAATTGGTTAAAAACATTTGTGCGCCCAGTTGATTGTGAAACGGGGGGGGGGGGTATTTCAATTAACGTCACACTGGAGCAACACAACGGGCTATTGGTGACGGTCCGGGATCAATCCCAAAGGGAAAGATCCGAGGACAACACCACGTAATTTTGAACCACGGTCAGATGACGAGGCAACACCTGAGCTGGCACCCCACTCTCCAAACTTCCACACCACGCCAACGTGAGGACATTTGAGGCCACGACAGATTTAACATGCACCAGCCCCCTTTGTACACGACGGTGTTTGGCTGGATTCGAACTCGCAACCCTTCGGTTGCAAGTCCGTTACTCTTCCAACAGGGCCACCGCGGCCCTGATTGTGAAACGGAAGAAGATATAAGAACTATCTAACGGTTTTGTTTTGAAACAGAAAAATTACAATTGAAATTTCCCTTTCCTCAATACTCCCAACATATAACTACAACTCATATTTTCCCACTGAATTTTATAGTGGTTAATACCTGAGTGTTATTTTGATATAAGTAGTCAAAATTTTTTCTTCCATCATCAAAAGTACCATTAAACTACCCTGCCACTATAATTACCATTTTCTAACTAGGTTCAACTTTTGATTGTGTTCCAAAAAATTTATAAAAAGCAGTATTAAATTTTATAAGCACGAGTTAAAAAATGTAAATATGGTTTCAAGGTCCACGTTGTTTCGTCACTAATTTTAAGTCATACTTAAGTCTATGTCCAACGTGTAAGATGTTTCAAATCATTCTTTTGGATTACCAACGTATGAATAAACGATGATAATTATTTTTCTGTTTACATATATTTTACATATCCTTATTTAGAGAGGCATTTTCTGTCAAGCTAAATATAGGCGACGGTAATGTTCCTCGGCGATACGTGTTTCCTGTACGCATTCCGAACTCGACATTAGTTGCTTGTTTTTCGCATTCGATTTCAGCAATTCGCAAAAAATTTCCAAATAAATTCCGAATTGGGAAATGAATAGTTGTTTGGTCAACGCCAATTAGATTATACGCTAAACGTCGCCAAAACGGCACTAAACTACATTTTAGGCCTGATACTTATGCGAGAGCATTTGAACAGTAGGAATAAAGTATTCGTAGATCGTATAGTTAGTTCAGCGATGAGACTTGTTAGGACTAAGAGACATATTAACTGTGACTTATGGGAGGGTCGCCAAAAAAACATGAAAGTTATCCATCTTGTTTATTTTATTTATATTTATCATATATTGTTACAAAGAAAGATAATAAAAGTAAATAAAGAATTTAATTTGATGCGTGACATTGCATTGATTTAACAATTGTTTTTATACTTGGTTCAATTTTTGAAGTAGGCAAGCCCAAAACTGATTCTTAATTTTCGTTAGTCAAGCGATTCCTATTTTCAATTTGTTAATATTTATGACTGAAAAAGTTCATTCTCGGAGATATATGTCGACCCAAGGAGAGTTGCGTATTTTACAGTATTATCTAGCAACGATTTACAATTGTTTTTATCGACACAACAAAATAATTTGAAAAATTGTCTTCATTAAATTAATTTCGCAGGTTCTCATCGTTTTGCATGCCGATGAGTTCAAGCTGTACTGATTTGGGTGCATTTTCAGGCTAAATGGAAAAGGGTTGCTAAATAAATCTAGCAACCGTTTTACTTTTTGAAAATCAGAAAAACGATCCCTGATGGCTGATATCAAATTATCAATCTTCTCAACTAATAAGCATTGAACTTGCCATTGAACTAAAATATTACTTGAAGCTGGCATTGAACTTAAAAATTACCTATCATGTGACTTGTTAATATTAAAATAACAGATGGAGAGGCTGACCACCGGCAAATCAATGAAGGGCCGCATGCGACCCGCGGCTTATACATCTCTGGTCTAGTTAATTTGTTTCCGCTGCAAATCTATCATGTCTTCGGATTAAAACTGCTTTAAATAAGAATATACTTCTTGCTCGAATACATTTTAATATTGTAACTTAATAATGAATAAACAATATGATTAAAACTTAACAATTAATGGGGATATTGAATTGTTTTCCAAAAATGAAATTTGTAATTAAAATATTTTATTTTAGATAAAAATTAAAATTCTTCTTATTTTTTGGTTTGTTTTTCTTTTCTAACTACTTAACTTTTCGAATTATTTACTCCGAAAATATTCAGATTTTTTTTGAGTAGAAAATTTTCAAAAATTAAAAACGTGCCTCAGGCGAGAGGTTTATTTTAACTTTGAAGTAGTTGTGTCTTTTGAGAGAATTAAAATAGTTTTCTGATACATAGATTTTTAATGAATTTTATATTGATTGAAATAATATATTCGAAACAAAATTTTTTCCTATAAGTCCTCTTGAGTTTTGTTCCGAATCTCTCCCCATTGAAATTCTTCCGAATTTTCGAAATAAGTGTAGATTTATTGGTTAAATCGGATGAAAAAATCCTAAAATATAGCTTAAGAAAGTTTGTTGGAGAAGCCACAAAGGTTTTTTTTCAATTCATCTTTTAAAAATATCAAGTTAATACGCCACAAATATTTTGCAAAATCCAAATCTTCATAATATGTGAAAATCTATCTTTTTTCGCCACTTTAAGAGTACTAGTGTATTCTAAATTAACAGTGAGGATAGATTTCTTGTAATCGCACTAATTGATGCGCACATTTAGCGCAGATCTGAATCAAAAAAGCGATAACACTACCACGAGGGAAATTTGGCGATGAGTTTCTGAAACAGTTCCAGCTGTTCTTGAAATCAATGGGAAAAGTAACCCTATGAATTGGCGCGCTTCCACTCTCAGCTGCTCGCTGGTGCTGCTCCTGCCACACTTCCCAGTAGATAGCTGATAAATGATTGAAGTCTAGCTTGTGAAATTCTGGTATCTATATTTGATGCAATCAAATGTGATAGGCTTAGAAATAATTGTTAATCGAACAGCAGCTTGGAATAATTACCGACTTCGAATGCTACTGTGAAGTATGCGATTTCATTGGTTGGATTTAAAACTGTACATAGTGATTTAGCTGGTGACCCCTATGTCATCGCTATGACAAACATTTGTGTTTATTTTTGGTTACTAGTTAACAGGTACGTACACTTATAGATATTTTCAACAACTATCGGATTCATTCAACATTCTGCTTGAAATATTCTCAAATGTGTGATCTTGTTTGATTGCCGGCATGAATTCGGCAGGACTTGTATTTTCGGAATCCCAGAAATTTGACACCTTCGCGTTTGATTTATTTGTATTTATCTTTTAGTAGGTATACAGTAAAAAGGAAATCTGACATACGTATGTAGTTAAGTTGTGAAAAAGAAATATAGTTTGCTCATGGATTTAAGCTACTCATGTGAAATATCTCGTCACTTCATATTTCTCTTTTCAACAAGTTCGCTTTTTGTTTAAGATTTTATGTGCCAGCATCATTTTAAATTTAGCGTACATTTAGTGTCCAAACTTTAACCATTCATTGGTTTGATGCAGGATGTTTAAATTGTTCGGTTGAAACTTTAAATGTACATTCAATGTTGTCATTTAGTCTTGTAAAGCACTATTTAAATCAGACCTAGTCTCTTGTATGCATAAATTCTTTTTTCAAACCATGTCAATTTGTTTATTTTGCTATCAGTATGTGCATTTATATAAAGGTTTTAATATAGTATTCTTGAATTTAAGCTTCTAAAAATATGTTACATTATATTATTAATTAATTTATACTATATGAAATTAGGTTCTGCCATCGTGAAGCAATTAAATTGTATATTCATAGCATCATACAAATATCAGGATTTAAAGATTTGAAGAATGAAACTTGTGTTTCTATTCCTTTTGATGCACTATCAAGAGCATTCTGTTAATTATTACTTATGTTTTACAGTACATAAGATAGTAACATTATTAGACTAATTATATATACCTTCAAACTATTTTCAAACTGCAGAAACAGTTTCTGGTTGCCAAACAAGGTCATAATGTGCATATTCATTCTAATACATATGAACGTACATAATGGTATTTTTTTGCTAAGTACTGCACAATATAGCGTGAGCAAATTCCTAATATCTAATTTTGAAAACTTTCTTCGTAAATTTAGTATTTTAGAAGGATGAAAAATGTGGAAAACCTTTTAATGTGTTTTTGCAAATTTTAAACTTGTGTCATCGTAAAATGCAACACTCGAACATAGGTAATAGGTTTCAGTGAATATCTGTGCCTATACTTTAGACTTCTGTCTAATAAAACTCTTAAGAATATTTTATTCTCATCAACAAAATTTTTATCTTGGATAGTTCTTATATCCATTTGAGACATTTAACACATTTTAACAAATTTATATATTGTTACAAATTAGCAATTGCGATGAATATTTCACTAATTATTGTAATTAAACTAAAAATTTGCTCAATTTCAAGCTAAATTGTGGATAAGAAATCATGTGTGGAGAGTTCATTTTCCTGCAAATCATAAGGAACAGGGCTCTATTAAAAGTTTTGTTCTAAAACTCTGCAAATCGTGTATCTTGTAATTCATAGTACTTTAAAACTTATTTTTATGGAATGAAGACAATATTTGAAGAGACAAAGAAGATTCAACGACAAATCCACTTTTAGTGTAACTGCAGAAGTGTAATTTGTTAAACTTATTTCTGCCTATTTTCATTGAAACTCTTTTTTATCAGTTCCTTATGAGTGGGTTTGAATGAATTTGTAACATTTTCTAAGATATGTAACATTGATTTCGTCATTTGATGGATAAAAATTGATCAATATTGATTTCTTCATAAGACTACACTTTTTATAAAGTGAATTTTTTATTTTTATAGAATTTTTGCTCAGTGAGCTGCTTTTTAGGAACATACAGTATACATGTTGATATATTGACTTTGCAAAGATTCACCCAATTTTAATGAATGTTTGAACAAAATAAATTGGTCATAAATTTTCTTTCTCAGTGCAAAGAACTTTGTCTACCCTAATTATATATCCTAATATTAATTATAAAATTAGTGTTTGATAATTTCTTAATTTTAATATTTATTCTATGATGTAGAATGCAATTGAAAATGCATACCTTAGACCTAGACAATTCTGATATTTTGCATTTAAACCCATTGTCTTAAGTTAAACAATAAGATAAGAGGAAGTTTAAGAGTGGTGTTTGTTTTTGAAAGCTAATGTCTAATACATACTCACTTAAAAACATTTTGAAAATTTCTTCATTTATAAAAACAAAGCTTAACTTAAAATGTCAATGCTGACTGCATACCCATACTGCAAGGAAATTTGGGAAATAAAAAAATGCTAAACCTGCAGTTGTGTTTATAAAATATTTGAATGTCAGATAAAATACATAAATTGTATTTCTTACCCTTATTTGAACTGC
Organism: Meta bourneti; assembly: GCA_933210815.1. Classification (NCBI taxonomy): domain Eukaryota; kingdom Metazoa; phylum Arthropoda; class Arachnida; order Araneae; family Tetragnathidae; genus Meta; species Meta bourneti. The sequence goes on from OW119923.1 coordinate 56,888,905, forward strand.
ATAATTTCGTACCCCAAAAAGTTATAAATTTTCTTATTTTACTTCTACCCCCATTATTGCTGGGTTCATCAATCACCGCTTACTACAGCAGAAACCTAACCAGTCGTAGTCACTTATGTATGCCACTTGAAAGGTTTCAAGCTTACCTCTTCATGCAATCAATGATTTAAAAGCGTGTTTGGAAAAACAATGTTAAGTTAAAGACAGAAGAACTAGTTTTATTTTTTATTCCCTGACAGATCAATTGGTACATTTATCATGCTACCATAAAGGAATATGATTGAAATGAGAGTAAAACTGAATATTTTAATTTCTTGTATAGCACTTGCAGTAATAAACTCCAAAATTATTTTCTAAATCTAAGATGTTTAAAAAATATGCTTGTAAAAAATAGTATGTTTTTATTTCAATATTTAATAACCTGAAAGCTGTTGAAAAGTAATTTTTTCGTGAATATAATTATTTGTCAGATACAACCTTAACAGTTTGCATTTTAATCAGAATTATGTACATTTTGTATTTGAATACAAAATGCTTGAATAAGTGATCAATAGTAAAACAACTTGTGATAATATTTTTGACTGATTGTTAACATTCAACAAAATTTTCCCCAATATAAAATTGGAGTATTAAAAAGTATATATATTGACTTCTTTTCACAAAATTGTCTTGATTTTTCTCCTATCAAAGTCTAAAGTTGAACTAGAAAATTATTAGCATTTGATGTCAGGGGTATCAACTCCTAAGGGCCCCAATATTTATATAGTTAAGGCTAACCCTCCCAGATGCAGGAAGTAAATTCTTTAATTAAAAATATAGTAATTTACTAATAATTACTTTTATTAATAATTTAAAATTAAACATACAGAAAAGAAAGTATGGGAAGTGGAATATTAAACACATGAGGTTGTTCCAAAACCACACATACAAGGTGATTTGAAATTCCCTGGCCAGACCTTTAAAGGCGGTAGGGTGCTTCAAAATAAACAGGTGAGTGCGGAATGAAATATTAGCTTCCATTTCTGGAGTGCTTGAACTTCTCGGCCGACTCGCATCAAGCCTGCTGACGTGAAATGTTCCGGTTTCACACTGCTGGAGGTGCCAACGCTCAAATTTTTTTCGATTCGACATTGCCTAGCATTCAGTTACAATCTTTGAACAGCTTTCCTTTCCGTTGGTAGCTCCATGTGTTAGATGGATGTCAGCCATCTCAAAATTCCTGTGATGCTCCATCATACGAAATCCGCGTTGCGATTGACAAAGTTAAAAAAAAAGGAAATATTTGCAAACAGGCGCCCTCTAGTTCCTACTCGCACTATTCCTACCTGCATGCATTCTTTGACAAAACTGTTTGTTTTGATGCCCCCTATAGTGCGGCTCCGACGACAAGGCAGTCGACCTTTGGTCAGTGGATTTGTGAAAGGTCGTCAGGAGGGGGCTGGCATACGCGGAAGTATGAATGGCGATCGCCGTGTGTGACAACATATCTTTTCCTGACAACATATCTTCACTAGCACTTACGGCGCCGAACGATAAACTTAAATCAGAATCCGCACTTAAGACGCCAATTGTATAGAAACTCTTATTTTACGCTCCAACGTACACCTTATTTAAAGAATACTCGTCCATAACCGCGTGACTAGACTGCCTTCTCGCGGAGCCGGATTTGACCATCCTTTAAAGTCTGTTCAGGGAATTTCGAATCACTTTGTACAAATGAAATATCTGAATCTTACTCCAGTAATTATCCAGTGTTTTATGTAAAAAATAATTGTCAGCTTTAGAAATTTAATACTTTCCTCTTTCTAAAAGTATACCCCTGGTTTAAAAACAGTAAAATTACTTTTAACGAACTAATTTTTTGTTTCTACTACAATGTGTCATTTCCTGTATTGATATCTGAATTCAATGTTCTTCATTATGGTTAATTTCAAGTGATGGTTAAGATGCATGCATTTTCCACTAATCAGTGGAAATCTCGTATTGACTGGTTCCGGCTAAATTATTTTCGTGCATTATTTTGTTTTGTGTTAGCGTTATTTGATCTAAATCTACCATACCCACACTCCACCTACACACGTGGAGATCGCCGGCACTGGTACTCAAGGACTGCAGAACCCGAGAAGTGAAGTTTTGCCAGTTCTTTTATATTTTAACGTTTTTTAAAAAAAATTTTAACTTTGAATTAGCAGCGTACTCAAGTGCCAAATTGACTTTGTATTTTAACGGATTTTTAACTGTGTAAATTAGTGCGAAAGTAGAATTTAGCAGAAACAGTAATAAATTGCGGGCAAAGTAATGCATAATAAAAATATGTAAGAGGTTCGACCGAATCTTCATACTTGCAAGGTATAATTATATTTCATAAGCGGTCCGTCTTCTAATCTGATACTCGAGTCTAGAGTGCAGATTATGGGGCCTTGACTAATGTTATGAAATGACGGGAGAATATTGGTATGGTTAAGTTAATCTTCATTAATCGGAACATCTAATGAAAGGACTGGTCTACTGAGGATTTTTGTAACATCTGTCATGTTAATCTGTACAATTCTATTTTATTTAGAATAATATTTTTAGAGCAAAAAGTATTTTGCACAAGTATAGGCTTTCTTTCCTTCAGATGTCTAAACATTTTTTAGAAAATACCCCTGCAGTACTTTTTTGAAAAATTAGGGAAATTTTTTTTAACTGAAACAAATTAGGCGAAGTGCAGTACTTTTAAGAAATATCTAATTTTTTAACAGCAAGGTAAAAGTTCCTGTTTATATTTAAGTATAAGGAAGCAATTGGAAAACAATTGAATTACAGCAATTGAAAGGGCGCATAGTGTAAAACCAGGGTATGAAAAAAATCATGTTTTTTTAAATCATAAAAATCGGATTTATTTTATTTAAATCAGATTTTTTATTTAAATAAGATTTTATGATTTTTATTAATTCGTTCCCTCTGCATGTTTAAAATTGTAAGATTTGAGACATGCAAATCACAGTGTAGTTTCTAGATAGTATTGATTTATGTAAAACAATAATTTATATATAAGAATTTAGAAAATATAGCAGGGTAAAATTTTGAAAGATTAAAACAATAAAATTTATCATCGGGTCTCATTACTTTTTTCTTTCATATTACAAATCCAAAATTTGTATTTCATATTACAAATCCAAAATACTTAAAATTCTAACTTAAAAAAATAATCATTTTAATAAGGTAGGTAGGTAGTAATTAACATCGCACTGGAGCAACACAATGGACTATTGGCAACGTCGGGGATCAATCTCGAAGGGAAAGATCCAAGGACTAGGCCTCTTAATTTTGAACCATGATCAGATGACGAGAACATCTGAGCTGGCACCCCACTGTCCAAACTTCCAGACCACCGTGAGGACATTTGAGGCCAGAACAGATTTAACATGCACCAGCCCCTGTGTACACGACCATTTTAATAAGATAAAATTTAAATTTAATACATTTTATAAGTAAAAAAATGAAACATTTTAATTTTCTGGCCTTTTTGTTACCCAATTAGTTTCTTATGAACTAAGTGTGATGTTTTACCTCCCCAATTTCCTTAAGTTGGCACCACTACATCCCAATTAATACTATCATCTAATAGAGAATCCAGTTAATTTCAGTTAAAATAGGTCATTCTTCAGTGTTACTGAGTGGGAGCAAATTTTTAAACTTGTTTGAATAAAATAAAGTACATTCTGTCCCATATTATTAAACTCCAATTTAGAAAAAAGAAATTTTGAAGTTTGATTTAAATCAATGATTTTTTAATAAAAATCACTTGATTTAAATCGGCATACCCTGTGTAAAACGCGAATCGATTTAAATACTTTGCGGTGAAAGAAAACAGAATCCTTCCGTGAAGTATTTGCACTCAGGGAAAGATATCGATGTGTATTTAAAATAGTATTTCAAACTGTGTTTTAGTCTAGTTAGCAACTAGAATCTAGTTTCTGCATCATTAACCTTGACATTGCTCGACTTTCTTCAAACGTGCCACCACGGCCACTAATCCATTGTATTCTAAGTACCGAAAATGGCAGAACCATAACTTCACCATTTCCGAACTGAGACGCACTTTTCATATCAGCATCGACGAGAGCACAATTGTGTAGTAAATTACTACGATACTAACAATTGTTCATCCTTTCTTTTATTAATATTGCGCCTGCGCTTTTTCAAAGCAGTGATGTCCCATCCATTTCTAATAGTCTAGTAGTGGACTTCGAAGTAGTGGTGTCCAGTGTGAACTCAATGTCATGGAAGTATAAGAGTTTTCATTCTTTCTACCTTACGAAAGAGAGCGTCAGTGATATGAAAGAGGACTTAAGTTTTTCTACAGCCAACTATATGGAAGTAATATTGAGGTGATTGGCCCGTTTAATTTACATTACTCTGGTGTGATAACATATTACCGAGTGATCACTGGATTAAAATAACTTGTTGAGATGCGAACTGTGTGCTGTTTCACTCCACTGAAGAAACTCTATAAGTATGGGTTATGGTCTAGAGGTGGCATGCGTGTGCTCATGAAGCATGCTCCAGGAATAAGTAAGTAGTTTATTTAAATAGTTACTAAAGAAAAGTTGAAACAACTGTGTTCGTACACTCCTTCCACGTTGAATGAAAGAAATAATTTATTTGAATCATTTTGTAACATTTTTATAATAAACATCCACTGTGACCTTTGAGATGTAGGTGGCGCAGGTTCGATTCCTGTGACTTACCCTGGGTGTATTTCTCTCTTATATGTTTGTAAAACTTACAATGTGTGAATGCCCTTTTCTCTCATAAACATTCAATAAACATTTTGGTGTTTACAACCTTTTTATCTATTTTATGCAAACCCCTTGCTATTTTATTATTAAAAAATTATTTATTCTCTTTTATGTTTGTTTTCAAGTCTAATAGTCGTATTTTCGCTTTATGAAACATGTATCGATAAATATATTAGGGTTGTAGAATAAGCCAAAATTGTTCTAACTTTTTTTAAATAATATTGTCGGCTCAAAACAGAAACTTATTGACTGACAAAAAAATTTTAAGGGTACAGCTGTTTAAAGACTAACTATTAGTTTTTGGGTCAAAAACAAAAATTATAAGCATTTTGATAGTATTTATCTTGTAAACAGATTACAACTTAACAATCGCCTTATCACCTTGCAAATAAGCGCCTTAATGTCCTTCCAAAAAATGTCAGTTGATGAGTTTCTGCTCTAAGCCGACGATATTTAAAGTTATTTGAAACTATTGGGAGTTTATTTTTACGTAATACATATCTATCACATTCATTTCCATTTAGAGTTTTTACTAAGTCCAGTTGCAAAAACCTTTGTAGAAGGATATAGGTCAAATACAGTTTTATTCTGTAATATTGGGAAAACATGCTGATGAGAAAATGAATGTCTATATTAGAAAAATTGTTTATTTCATAGTGTTTTTAAGTGTTCATAATTTAAATCGAAATGGGAACAATGGATATCTGACGAAAATTCTTCCAAATCGATGCAGTTTAAACTGCAACTTGTCAACATGACTTAATTTTGGATATCGTGAAAAATCGAATATTGCTGTGAGTCTGATATCGCGTGTGCAGTTCACAAGGACATTCACAATAATCGTTTGCTGAAGCTTGACCGATTTTTCCGATTCTGAGAGAGACAGATCGGGAGCAAGTCGTCTCGCTATATCGTGTGAATTCAGCTTAAGGCCATTCTGTGATTGATTTTGCTGACATAATTCAAAAACGTTGTCCTGCAATTTTGAGTAGATAATTTTTCTAACATTTCCAACCCCTCTTTTGTGTATTTAACCATTCGTTTTTCATTGTTTTAGGCATGGAAATTCTTTAAAACTTAGAAACATCGTGATAAAACTGAGGATCTCATTGTAAAGCAACCGTCTTTCGTTTGATAACATTTCATCCTTCCAAATTATAAAAAGTATTTATGTACTTAATTTTTGATTTGATGTTTTATTACAGAAAGTAACATGATGCTCAAATCGAAGGTAATTGGATTTAAAACTGTAATTCTCACAATAACCACGAGACTTATGAATCTTTATAATTTTCAAAAGGGAAACTAAAACACCTCATTTCCAACGATGATTCGCTCTTATATTACTAATTTGAATGACCATCAGTATTTAACTACATACTGCTCTATTTGTTATTACCGGTATTCTGGGTGTGCATTCATTCTATTTCCATGACATATTTGACAGTAGAGTTCATCTCCAGAAGTGTTCGGTCATTTATTTGTATACTTTGAGGTAATAAATCACTAAGTATATTTACTCATACTGATGATCCGTAAGATAAGTTATCTTTTCATGCAGATGATTTGCATAAAATTAGTTTATCATTTTATGCAACCGGTCTAAAAAATAGTTTGTCCGCCAAGTTCAGATTTTTTCTGAATGCATTTCTTTGACTATTCGGCTTTAAAAGTACAGTTTTTGTCACTGGTGAACCACAAAATAAAACATTCTTTTACCTCAAAATTTATTCTGATTTAAGTCTTCGTGAATAGAATGAGTTGCTCTCTGTCCGGATGGTGGGCGATTAGTTACACCATCTATGGGTCAACTACGTGATATTCATACATAGCGGGATTTGTCGGTCATGTTAAAACGCTGTTTGATGTGATTTGTCATATATGATTGTAATCTTAATGATGTAAAAAACTAAAACTTCCTCGCCAACGCTTTAAATTGATCGAACAATAAAAGCATCTCGAATTTTAACGCGAACGAATTGTGTAATTTATCGTAGTCTAAAAACTAATTTTATCCTATTGCCAAAAGCCCTAAACAACTATTTTTCTTCATATCAAGTTTCTTGTTTCTAATGCGTATACACTTTTCTGATGTAACAGTGAAGTAAAATTTTCTTAGAAAAAGATGATGAAGAATCGTAAAAATGAATGGTATTGAAACAGTGATTGGCAATTATGCAATCTTAAAGTTACGTAAACTTTCAACGTTTCGAAATGAGGGGGGATTGTATCCCTTTATCTTTTTATATTCCTGAAACTGAACTTTTTGAAATGCATTAATGTATATTTTTTTAAATACTGACCACTTTCCAAAATATTTGACTTATCACAAATAAATCGCGATTTTTAAGTTATTGCAATGTTATATTATTCATTATTTACTAACAATTTGTATTTTCCATTTTTTATTGCGCTTTATATTGGGATAATTGATTGGCTTTAGACGCAAGGTCTAAAAAAGAACAAGCTTAAGATAAAATAGTAAACAACGAGGGAAGAAAAGGTAAAAACACACGAAAAGGCGAGAGTGAAATGGAAGAGGACAAATGACAATAGTGTACCTTGGATGTTGTAATACCCGTGTTTACTTGAAAAAAGTCACTCCCAGAGAGAGCTTCATTCTGGGGAAAAGCTTTATTTAAAGCAAATCTTTGTTTCAAGAATGCTTTCCTGTTTCGGATATACTTTGTCACTAAATTTAACTGTTATCGGAACAACGATTTTTCATTTTAATATAGGTCTCCTTCGTGTTCTTTATATCCTTAGAATCGCCTTTTATTATAAAAATCAACTTCATGTATCTAAATTGTAACAACGTAAGATAATAAAGAATCGTATTAATTGCCCTGCATATGAAACTTCGGAAATAGCATGAACTGTCGATAATTTGCTTACTTCAACGTTTTCATGCTAAATTGGCAAGGTTTTTAACAAACGAAATTCTTTTCGAATCCTAATTTTCTATAAATAATCGATTGTTTTTAATTTTTCTCATTCAACGTTTTCTTTATTATTTTACACACCTTATTTATGAACGCAAATATTTCTTTATCAATAATCTTAGAGGGAAAGGGACAAATTCTAGATATAAGTCGCCAGTTACCATCTAGAAGGTAATATTTGTCTTTTATTTTACGTACATTGTTTATTATCCTAAAGTTTGAAAATACATGTTATTTTACACAAAATGCAACTTTCCTCAAGCGATTCAGTTTTACAGTTGCGTGAAAACTTGGAACAGAACTCGAATGTGTTGGATTTTCTGACGTATTGCATTGCAGTTTTCGTGTGAAGAATTTTTGATGTTCGCCTAGAAGATTTTCCTAATTTTAAAACAAGATTTATTACTCACATAAGCCATCATAGTTGGAGGGGGGAAATCATAGTTCTTACAAAGGAATTACGAGAAAGTACTTGATGTAAGAGGCTGATGGGATTACCAAGATTACTGGTTAAGAGTAATCTGATGTTTCATGTCCAAAAAGAGAATGGGAAATGTTTTACGATTTTGTTAGAAATGGAACTGTGGAAATGAAAATAGATATCAGCTAATAAGCTATCGAAAGTTGAGGCTCTGACGTTTTAAAATAAAATTGGATAAAAGAATCGTTACATGTTCAAAGTTAAATTTTTTAGCATTCCCTGTGTAAGGTTGAATACTCTTAAATTTACCATCAACAGTTACAGTTGTTTTTTGGGCCCTTCAAACAGAAAAAATCTTTGGGAGCTTCCCTTTATTCTGAAAAGTCAATATAAAATGATCATATATTTCCTAATCCCCCTATAATTTTCTGCGTCCACTTTATTCCATTCGGCTTGATATCGTGGATCCAATTTTCATTTTGGATCTGTTCAGAGGTTGGGCTCAAACAAGCTTCGCCACCCCCGAAATTATATTTGTTACAAAAAAATAAGAAACTTAATGTCATTTTAAAGACGTTAATTGAAGTTTCTTTTAAACCACACATGTAAAAAAACATAGACCTGTCTGGAATCAGTTGAATAGGTCAGACGAAGTGCTCATTTAGCATATCAATTCGATCCGGATAGAAATCTTGGAAAGAGATAATTGGGGCACTCCTCGAAATGTTTTAAACGTGCTTTAAAGGATTCAATTAACAAAAAATAAAAGTGAGGGTAATATGATTGCTCTGAGTTTATTTCCGTTTCTGAAGTCCATTCTGATTCGTTAAACATCACAATTATTAAACCGGCTCTCCCTCATAGAGGGGGCTCCGGTAGTGTGATTCAAGGGGGCTTGGGAAAATATAGAAAATTTATTCTCTGCAATGGATAGTCTTTTTTTTCCAAGTTTAAAAGTTACGAATCTTTACGGAATGTATCAAAATGCAAAGGAAAGATGAGAAAATTCGGAACATATGTGCGCATATTACATTGAGTCTTGATGTGGTTTTCAAGGACATATAATCTAATGTAGTACGGGGCTAGATAAAAAATTTGTATACAATACTGTTTCCGTTATAAAGTCTATCTCGTATCTCTCAATTCCTTAACTACATTTTAAAAACATGAGCTATTTCAGTTCCTATTTTTTTATCGAAATTGACAACCGTGTAAACGAAAGTGAAAGGTATCGCAGTGTAGTACTAAGATCAGTGTTGCCAACTTGGAGGAAATTTTTTTATGGGGGCAAGTATAAGTACGAATAAAATACATACAATTTTATCGTCTACGTAATGATCGGATTTCATTTAGACTTGGCAATTACTGAGACTTCAGGCCTCCACGCATCTGCCCTCCGGGTTCTAGTACCAGATTTATTTGACTAGCCCCTCAAAAAATACAAATATAGCTTGATTATAAATGCAATGAATCGATTTATAACTTTTAAACAGAAAACTAAACTGCACGTTACATTTTTGTCACCCAGTTACCATGGTATTGGCGATCCCTTCTATGTGGAGGGCCTGCATTTGCTATTTTTTAACAGTAACCGAACTAGAGTTATTGGAAGAAAGGAACGGGAATCATTGTCCTCAATCACTTCATGGGGTTTGCACACGAATCATTCTTTAACTGAAACTATTTTATCCATTAATTTCAATGCCCATATTATATTTGTATTTACCTCCCAATCGATCGCGACTGTTATTTCTAGTTTTTATTTAATGACCACTGCTTTTGGATTGTAAATAGACGACACCGTGAAATCGGTCCGGATTCACGTTATAAAGTTGTATTGTATTTGTATCGCTCCTTTTTGGGGGCCCCTTGAAGTTGCTGAGTATATAAAATATGTGTTTCAACACGCTGTCGCAGAGAGACAGTAGGTGTCAAAGAACTGATATCTCTTTAATTCTAAAAATAGAAATTCCCCCTTTGGATAGCTTAGCTAGACAGAATCAATGGCCTTCGTTTGGGGCAGTGGGAGAGTTTATATTTGTATCGTGGTTTCTACATCAAAAGAGAGGAAGGAGACATTTCTAGGTAGATTATCTTTGAGCAACTTCCCGTCACCTTGTTGGAAGCGTGACATTGAATCTGGAGGCTTCCTACCTGAGCTATTTAAGAAATTTCAGTCGCACTGTGATGAGTTATCTTTCTGAATGAAACACCATGGTTCGGGCTCGATCATCTTCATTACGCTAGTTGTGGAATCATTCAAATCCGGTTTGGTGGTTAGTTTGGCGCCGCATAGTTTTTGTCTACCAAAAGTTCCGTATTGAATGGAGAAAAACCTCTACGGCAACTATTCTTCATTCCATGAAGAAAAAAACGTAAGAAAGAAGGTCCCTCAATGTAGCAGGGATCACCTCGATGTGTAAAAAGTACTCTAGACGAAATTAAATAAATCAGAAAACTACCCTCTGAGCGTCACGAGATTTCCAAGTAGTGTAGTATTGCTTTTACCCACAACACATTAGATCACTAACCACAACTATATTGGTTAAAAGAGTCATCATTCTATTGGTCAAGAAGGTAGAAACTGGTAGAAATTTAGGTCATGCAAGGAAGACAGCAGATTGCTGAACGTATTTATATCTGCCTCTCAGACGGTTAACTGCGTAGTTGGCAAAATGCTTGAACTAACTTCAAAAGTGTCATTTTGCACCCAAATCCGAATGGCTTTTCTGTGCTGGAATTTTTTTTACTTCACTAGTCATTTAAACAATCAGGATGCCATCCATGCTTTCTCGAATTAGCTTTTCAAATTGCATCAACTATGGTCGAGTAACTATAAAACAGCGATTTTCAACCGGTGTGCCTCAGGAAGTGCATTGCTGTGCATTACGGATGGTGAAAAGAAAGTTTTAAATTGAATGAATTTCATTTCAACGATTTAGTTTTGAACTTTTGACACGTGCGTTCAAGTAATACCCGTATAAATAATTTTGATTATTTTTTATTACAATGCATCATAACTAATTTGTTTCAAAAATATTTTTGGACAGCAACTTCGGATCAAAAAGGATAGGTAATTACCATCCTTTTTGGGGGAAGAAAAATCAAAATTATACCTAAATTTTCGTCACATCAGCAAAAAATGTGATTTTTGGTGTACTGCAGAATTTTAGTAATTAGTTTGTGCCATGAGATGAAAAAGGTTGAAATTCGCTGCCGTAAAACATCGATATTTGTGACTTCCTACAACGTATGATTGTTCATGTCAAATAAAGAGAATGTAGAATCTTTCACTCCAAAAATCTGGTCGCTCCGGGAGGTTAAGTGGTTTTTGATGGTCTTTGATTGTGGAAATCAAATTTAGCATTGCGACTGGGCAAAAAGTCCATTCCAAGGTAATGCTTTTATGGGAGGTTGTTGCTTAGATATTTTAGTTCTGTTCGTTTAATCACATAAAATTTATGATACATTTAAAATTCTTTAATGACTGCTTAATAATTTCATTTTTTAATTTAATAACTGCTTTGTTTTGTTCGATAACGTACTTTTTAATTAAAATTTTAAATAGAGTATTTAACTATTTAAATATAGCATGCAATATTAAGATGATGTTGCTAATTGCTTTTTTTTTTTAATTTACCAGTCATCTTAATGCTTCGGTTTATGTGTTCGTTATCTTCCAGTCTGGCATTTTAGATAATGTTTGAGGGACGTGGTGTGATACATATTTTATCCGTATATTTTACCACTATTTGAATGGTAACAAAATTTTCGCTTATGATACAATCATTTTCTAAGAAAAAAAGTTATACTTTATGTTAATATAGATTGTAAGGTCAAACAGTTGTTGCTTAACACTTGGATGTTACTGTTACTCAAATATCTTGGCGATTTTAATCTCTGCAGTTCCATTAACTGCGCTGATAATAAACCACTTTGAAAGTTAGCGACCTGGCTGAGTGCCTATCATTGTACTCACAACGTTTTTTAAACTGGAATTGGAATGGGGCGAATCTAAGATTTGCTGGCTGTTTACATTTGAGAGAAAAAAAAGGAGAAATATTCGAGGAAAAGAAATACAGTGAATCATGCAAAAACAATGGCATTGCTTACCACGGAACAATTTATATCGTTGAAAAATATAAATGAACAAATACGTTGTTTTCTTAACGAGAGTTGCTCAGCACTTTTTTTTTTTTAATTTTATTTTCATACCTATCATCTCTTTCCGAGAGTTGCAATGTTTTTCTAAACGGTAGAACTTGTTCGGAAAATGGTTATCTGTTGGAATTTAGAATTGATGGTAGCCATTTTACATTAGTTTTATTCGTTCTTCAAATTTTATTGGTAATTTATTCAGAGCACAAATGTTTAAAAACATTTTTTTCGTTCTTTACTGAGGGAAACAAAAGGTAATCATAAAGTGCTCCATCAGAAAAGAAAATTTACGATAAATATCGAAGTTAATCTTCGGTAAAAATATTTAATTATTATCAATGAAATACAGGCTTCACCAAGGTAAACTAGAGAAGGCCTGCTTCAAGTGGCGTGTTTTATAGTTATAAATTCGTTCTATTCTACATTGTGCTGTTGATTTGTTTTGCTTTTTTCGTCTTTGTTTCTTCCGTGACAAAAATTGGAATTTTTGTGATCGACATATTTTCGACGACTTTCCTAATTTCTCCACATCTAAGATTTTCAAACGTTCGCGTATATGGACAAATTAGGGACATCCGAGTGTATTGTTAAGCAAAATAATTAATGTATTGTGAAAATCGATTATGTCAAATAGCCTAACATTTCTGTAGTTTTCGATCGTTATAGTGGCATAATAAAAGATCATTCTAAAATTTTAACGAAATTATTTCGTGATGACAGAAATGCTATAAGTGGTCTTTATTTAAACGCATAATGGGTACTTATTCATTTATGATGGTGTATAAGCAGTTGAAATAGAGTTGAAAGTACCCTCTAGCACATCCGGGTGATACATCAAGTTTGTATCAATTTTGTGTTCCTACCTCTCAAATTTTGTACAGGAAGTTTTGAAATACTGTTCTTCCCGCATGTTTTTCGACTTCCATGCACTCGACTTCCTAGAATTCGGTTTAGAGTTTTGAAACTTTCCAACGCAAATGCGCACATCATCTGCGTTTCATCAGAGCCACATGAAAATCGTGGCTTCAACTAGATGCTGAATTTTGCACGAGCTGACCCATGTGACGACCTCAGTGCGTGATGTGATCATCCGGTTCCTATCTTCTAATTACCCGAGATGTGCTTTTCTTTTCTGAGGCCCTTATTCAACTTCATTCGTCGATTCCTTGCTTTGCCTGGATATGGCCTTTCATATCTGCTGCTTTGGTTGTCAGGTTTGGTCCATTTTGATCGATCCACGGTCACTTTTTGATGCACGAGTAAAATTAGACATGTTAACTTACGGCTGTACCAGATTAGATGACGGGTCCCGTATGAAATGCGCATATTCTAAGTATTTAATGCTTAACATGCTCAGTTATTTGCATTTTCTTTTTCTTTACATGCTTAATAGCTTTATATTTATAAATGTACCCAATGACAACATGTGTAACTTTTTAAATTTTTAAGGCAGACAAACAATACAGAATAAAAACACAATTCTCGGGCTCCGGTATCATGATACCGGTGAATTCTAAGTGGTGACCCTGACCTGACCACATTTAAAATATTATTTTTATTCCCCAAGATTTATTTTTAATGAAAATTATATCTTTGATCCTTATTCAAAGCAATTATTTTGCCTAATAACTTTATTTACAAGGATTAATGCATTTTGATTTTTTTTTATAATTTCCACGTATACTGCCACAATAACTAAATGTAAAATATTCTCTTTGACAAACACGACAGGGGCACAAAATCCTATAGGCCAAACCCATTGCTCCAATATTTTTAAGATTGAAGTGCCCGTCCCACTAAACATGAGGAATAAGTAACACAAATATCCATATAATATGGGTATTCAAACATTCAGGGTCACTCAACCTCACTCAGGAGACAGGAGCGCTGTCTACAAGGGGCCTGAACCATGAGTGATGAATAATACGAATTTTCAGATAATATTGGTGATGAAATGAAAAACAAATTTTTTTCCGAAAATGGACATGCTATCTGTCAGTCACGAGAACTTCTCCCGTCACCGAGTCTTGGTCGATCGCTATAGAAACAGGGCTCGTTCATTTGAATAAGGATGAATCTCGTGGATGACTTAATTTTATTTTGTTTTTCACATATGTTGCGGCGGAAAGAGGTCGTTTACTAGTATAAATCTCGGCGACAAGTAAAAATCGTGACAAATGTGTTTCCAATTTGTCCCCAAGTGCACCAAACCCAGTGACATACTTCAATACATTTCTTCAAGCTTCCCCTATGTAAAATAGGATGAAGTTGGTACAGACAGTTGTGTATGAATCAAAGGGAATCGTGCTTCCTCGGACAATTTTCCACTTTGGCGCCACTTATACATGAAATTATGTGGTGACTTACCTTCATTTGTTTTCGATATATTTTACAGACTAGTAAGATACTGGGCGTGAATAATTAAACGGGTTGTTTAATTAAGGTTAGGAATTAGGGAGCAGAAAGTCAAGCGTCAATAGCACCTAAATATACAGGGTAATTCAAAATGAATCATCCAATTTCAAAATTCCATATTTTCAAAAATAAACGACACAGAATGATAAGTAATATATGATTACAAAGGAAATATATTGAAGTTTTATATTGTGAAGAAAGATGACGCGCTCGTGTGTTCGTGAAGCTATTTCATGAAAGCTGTTTTAGAAGCTTTTCAGCGGCAAAAGTGATAATGGCGTCCTTGAAGCAGAAAGTTTTTTGTGTGCTGTCGTTTGCGCGATGTGGATCTGTAATCACCGTTCAGCGTGAATTTCGTAAAAAGTACCGAATTAATCCACCTATGGCTCAGAGTATTCGAAGGTGATATCATCAGTTTGAGAGCAGTTGGTGTTACACAGCTGGTCACCTGATATGACCCCATGCGATTTCTTCCTTTGGGGGTTTGTAAAAGAAAAAGTGTATTTGCCACCATTACCCACAAATTTATGTGAACTTAAACAACGTATTTCTGCTGCTGCACAATCAATTACCACTGACACTTTAGGTTTGGTAGGAATTTACATACCGTCTTGACATTATACGTGTAACTAAAGGAAGTTATATCGAACACGTAAAAAACTTCCATATTTTTCCTTTGTATTCATGTATTACTTATCATTCTGTGTCGTTTATTTATGAAAATGTAGCATTTTGAAATCGAATGATTCATTTTGAATAACCCTGTATTTCCTCAGTTGCCTAAATGCTCTATTTGGGTGCAGTTTCAAAGATTTTTTGTAGTGTAATTAATGACTAGAGCCTGAACTTGATGACCATTTACATTTGAGGTTTTTCTCTGAGTGCCATTTTAAACTTTGGGGTCATTGTATTGTTTTTCTGTACAGATTGTTTGAAGGAAGAATAAACGATTGATTTTGGTCTTACAAATGAAAATATTTTTAAAAAACCTTAGTCGTCAAAAATGACGACTGCATCTAAAAGCTCGGTCGTCAAAACAAAATTTTTTAGCTGCAAAATACGACTAACGACCGCTAATTTCGAACCCTGTGTGTTCGATTGATCGAAAAACAATAAGAAAATTTGTAAAAAAGTGAAGTATTTTGATTCTTTCAAACCATACAGTGCTCTTGAAATCAAAACGATGTCTGCGACACGCGGCTGTTTATTTTTGATATTTCGAGCAACAGTTATTGTGTACACTTTTAACACATTGTATCGTTGAATCGTCTGAGGTCAGTCATACGCCCTACTTCATTTATGAACCGCAAAATGGAATCAATGAAGCTCCGTGTGTTAAGTACCTCTCGCTCTGGATAGTGTGAAAGGATGGGCACTTCTTTATTGTATGATGAAAAGCTTTTTAAACACGTGATTCTGAGTCACCAAAACCGCAAACACGATTTGCGATGATAATGGGGATGCTACTAATTTACTCTTCTTTTCAAAGAGCCGGTGACACTAATAATGTAGGATATTACGCAGTGTTTTAATCGGATTCTTGTCTATATTGGCGGTTTGTTGAGTAATCAGACTTTAATGACTTAAAAAACATCTGTATTTTTATTTGAAAGCTGAAAAGGAATGTCCGTTTTTGTTTGTTGAATAGTTTATTTGGTTTTATATTGTTACCTCATATGTTGGAACCTTTTCAAATAATTAAATCTAAGTTTCGTTTGTTGTTCTTGCTATGATAAAATGCATTTTGATTTAACTCCCTGGGTCAACTTTAATATTTTTGTTTTTACAATAATATTTGCTTACGAATGGCATTACAACTCTATTTTTTGTTTGTTATCGAACGTTTATTCATGGAGTAAAATAATTTACGTAACAGAAAAAAAATTCCCTCTTTTCATGCGCTTTTTGGATAAAAAAATAAATTGTCTCCCTAATTTACTCAAATAACATGAAAAGAAAGTTCAAGAAAAGCTTCAAAGAGTGTATCACAGAGAAACAACCGAATAATAGTAGCTAAATTTTATAAACAAAATTGCGGTTGAGATGTCAGACTTGATGATAGTTGTCTCCTTTTCACAATTCGTATATTAATATAGAAGAAACCGTGTCTTTTTTTCGGGGAGTAAAAAGATTAACGACAATGATAGATGTCCGAGTTTCATGTGTATTCCTATATTTTGAAATAACATTTTAAAGATTCCTGAACCAAAATTTGTGTATTGTATTACGTTTATCAATATATTTTCACTGAACGCTCTTTATGTGTATTTGAATGTGCCAACGTAAGGATTCTTTGAGCATTTTATGGGAGTGCCAAAAGTAGATTTTTTTCGATCTTAATAAATAACAAAGAATTTTTTAAAACTTCTTTTTGCAAAGATACCTTTTTCTTCGATAACTGAGGTATGCAAGAAAAGCATTTTTAAAAACTGCTGGTAAAAACTGTTGAAATTTCACCATGTTACCTTAACAAAAGTACTTATAATTCTCATGCATCATTTTTTCAAACAGAAATATTGTTGGCAAAGAGCAGCAAATTTTGTACTGTACAGGTGTTTAAAGACTAACCACTAGTTTTTGGGTCATGATATCAAAAGTGTAAGCATTTTGATAGGTGTTTAGATATTTTTAACACTGCAACATGACGATCTATTTCTCAGCATGGAAATAAACGTTTAGTGTCTCCCAAATAATGTTAGCTAATGAGTTTCTGCTCTAAGCCGCAATTTGTGGGGCAATAAAATATTGCTATCTTAAGATCAATTAGCGAGAATGAAATTAATATAAATTTTAACACTTGAAGTTAAATCTATATACGTATATAGCATAGATGGATGTGTGGGTGTATGTTCTCTATACAAATCTACGCCGTTTGACCAATCCGCACCAAATTTGGTACACTTATACTTTAGAACCCTGAGAGCAACCTAGGCTACATATTAACCCCTGTTCTATTTGTCCTAGGTGTGCAGAAGGGGCTAAAAACAATTCCGAGTCGCCATAGGAATAACATTAAGTATAAAAAGATTTCTGTACGCAGCTCAGTTTGTTTTACCAGTATTGATAGAAAAATAACTTCCAATAAAACAATTTTTCCAAAACAAATTAAATTATAATATTTATGTTTGAACGGACTTTTTATTTCTTCCCATGATATAAATAATTTATGAATATTTGATTGATGAAAAAAGAATATTTAAAATACTTAATTTTGCTTAACTTACATTTTGTAATGGAACACGAAAAGCCGAAACGAAAAACTCATTGATCATAAAAGCGTAATTTTGCTACTCGGTATCTGGCAATCACAGAATTAAGGTTTAATTTTTTATATAATTTGATTTAGAATTCTGGTGTTTGTGTATTTGAGTTGACAGCGAAATCTTGCAGTCATATTTGAGCATTTCTAAGTTTTGTAAATTGTGTTCTTTTTAAAAATAATTCATTATTGTCTATCAATATTTTTCAAGCGTCTTTTTCGAATTTCTCTATAGAGTTCTATTAATTTCCATAACCTTCTAGAAGGCTCTACAGAGTTCTATAAATTTCCACAACCTTCTAGAAGGTTCTACAAAGTTCTGTTCATTTCCACAACCTTCTACATTCTATTGATTTCCACAACCTTCTAGAAGGTTGCACAGAGTTCTTTTTATTTCTACAATCTTCTAGAAAGTTCTACCGAATTCTATTAATTTCCACAACCTTTTAGAAGGTTCTACAGACTAGACAGAGTTCTATTCGATTAAACTTGGGCTTAAATGTCATCGAGACTGTCACCAATCAGCCTAGCGACCCCGAAAACTATGGATTCGACACTAATCTCGGTCATTTTGGACATTTTATTTTTCACCCCTTCTCACCCACCTTACCGATGGGGGCTGAACTTGGACTTAAACGGCATCTTGAGTGTCACTATTCAACTCAGCGACCTCGAAAACTGGATTCGACACTAATATCGGTCGTTTTCGATTATTTTTACATATCACCCCCTTCCCACCCCTAGGGGTGTCTTACCCCCAGAGTATTTTTTTCTAGATAGTAAGTCATGTGTACCAAGTTTGGTTGAAATAGGCGTTCTCCAGAGTCATGCTGGAATATACATACACACACGTCTATTTTTATATATAGTAATTTCTTGGTGGTAAATGTATATTTCGACGTACTTTCCTTAAGTCTTTGATTAAATACGGTATAATTTGTAGAATTCTGTTTCATAAATGGAAACCTTTTTAAGTAAGATATATAACTTATTTTAAAATGACTGGTAAAGTTAAAATAAAGTTATTCTAAAATAAGATGTTGCGTTAAATCAAAACGGGTATCCATACGTTGTAGTTCAAAAATATTTCTAAATTTTGACATTTTCATTACAAGACGATTAAAATCAATTTAATTTACATTTGATTTTCATGTTTCATGGGTATTATTGAAAGCTGTACTTCATAGTCAAGTAACTACATGTATCATTCTGAATAGGTACGTGGTTTCCATATAGAAACTGAGTCTCTCAATTGAAAAAAATACCTTAAGGATTCGATTTAAAACTAAATGTTTATGTTGGAGGAATCGAATTTTAAATACGACTTTGCTGATCTTGGAATTATATCATAGTAAGGAAGTATGTAAACTAGGACTGTTGAAAATAGAATTTTTTTTCTTAAGTGACAGAAGGTCGAGGTTTGCTTACTTGAAGTTGAAACTGTTCGTATACAACTTAGGTACCTGTGAAACATTCATTGAAAGCAGTGATTTTGTAGAAAGTGTAATCGATTGAGTTTGCTTTGTCTACACTGATGGCATTTGTTTTAAAAACAAGCTCCATTATTCCACGTGCGGCTGAATAGAATTTTCAAGAAAAAGATGTGTGCTTCAAAATGAATTAACCACGAATGCCGTGTGACGAATTAATCCGAACTTTTGTTGGACATTAAAAAATAACATTTATTTTAACACAGACAAAACAATGGGTTTACAATGGACGCGCGAAACAAAAATGCTTATTTTCATATTAAAATTTACGAATTGCTACGAAGACGTCTCAACTAGACGGAGTCCGTGAGCTAACTGTTTCTCATTCTCCTCACATGCGCAAGCGCAGTATTGAAGGACTTTTTAACAGGAAACTTCCGGGTCTGCAGCCGGCCATTCTAGACTCTTAGGCGCTAAGATGTCACAGCCGTCACAGTTTAATTTGCCATCCTCACATTGATAATGTAATTCGAAAACATCGAATTCATGGTGCAAGGGTACCACAAATAATAAATATTGATTGGAAAACTGAGTGCAAGATTATTCGCTGAAAGTTCCTCATTTTTACTGAAAATGAACTTAATTGGCATTCGTAATCACTCCAAAACTAACTCAAAATCGACTTCTGAAGAAGTCATCTCAGAAAAAGCTTTTGTAGTTTGTCTTACAGTAAGAGTGTGATGAATATGAAATGGATTATATGGATGGATATATTATGTATACATATTTGTGTCCGAAGTAAATTGTAGAAGCTATGAAAAAGTTAAAACGATGTTAAAAAATATTTTCTGTTCACTTAAATGATGCTTGCATTTTTCTATGAAATAGAATCAACATTTAACCAATTCAACCCAGCAACGCCGGGTAATTCTGCTAGTAATATATAGATGTCAATGTGAAGTCAGATTCATTTGCGAATTCAATGCAGTATATATATTTTCCTAAAAAATGCTCCTTATTTTGAAATGTGCAGGACCTTGTAGTGAACTCGTAGGGATAGAAGCTGAAATGATAAAAAAGAGGCATCTTTTTTCAGGAAGGGAAAGATTGGAATTATTTTATGTGAGCACTCCTTGTCAATCATAATTTATAAAAAAATAACTAATTATGAATCAATCTTCAAGCAAATACATATACAACTACGTTTAAATGTTTATTGCATTATCAAAAAGCTGCTGATCATAAGTTAAATGTTTTCAAGGCATGGACAATGTTTACTCAAAGATTCCTGTTTCCTACTCGCAAAGAACCCACTCTTAAATAACTCTTTGAACAAATCAATTCCATCGTTTATATTTGACTTGTACAAAAACATTACTAGATATTTTGATATTTATGTAAATTCATTAATCGAATTCCATGATCAGGACATTCTTGTAAAAGGACACTTTTGATTCATTAAGAAAAAGGACAGGGTCTTCACCCACTGTACCACTCTTCAAGACCTTGCAAATCTGCATATTATACATAATAGTTGTAGACATTAGAATAAATGGGTTCATTTGTATCCAAATACATGTTGCATAGGATTTGTCAAAATTGCACCTAAGTTCAAATCATTTTAAGACTTGGAAAAGTAGCCCATGCACAATAAAACCCTGTCTTGTCATCACTTTAACTTTGCATAATTTTTTTAGAATTTTGATTTTAGCGATGTGATTAAATGTAATCTAGTTTTGCTCATAACAAAAAACATTGGAATGGAGGCAACTTCACCATGTATTGTTATTTATTCCATTTTCAAGTATAATTCGCGAAACACCCCAGAAGTTTTTCTTTCAAATAGCTTTTAACTGGTTCATTAAATGAAATTCGAGGCTCACGAAGTCCTACTTCGACGTTAAATGTACAAAATCCTACATAATCACCTCATTTTGAACCTGTCAACGGAATGCAACATCGTTTACAGTGTTATTCAAAAGATTTATCCTTTTGGCATGAATATTAGAGACACAATTCCCTAAAATGACCAAAAGTATCGAGATTTGTTTTATTGTCTTGTATTAATTTTCATCTTAAAAGAATATGACCAAATTTCCATTGTTTAGTTACATTATTTAGCGAGTTAAATTTTTTGTATCGAATGTCAGGAGTGGAACCGACTAACTTTTAAATTACTATGTCCTTTTTCTCTGCTTTCTGTGTTTCATGACAACAATATGTTTAAAATGTTGTAGCTTCGAAACTTTGGCATGATGTATTTCATAACTTTGTATTGAGAATGAGTATTTTGAAGAATAGTTTATCAAAAAATTGATGACATCAATTATGACTGTTTCCAAAGTGTGTTATAAAAATATTGTATTTGTAACTAAATAAATAACAGTATCACATGCACAAAATTGTGTGAAATACTTCAATTAAAATAAAGAGAAAAGTATTTTAAAAAATCGAAATTTGCAAAAGGAATAAAAAGAATTTTTTGTTGAAATTTTTTTTAAATTGAATTTTTAAATTATTGTGTAAAAATTATTTTTTTTCTTTTGTATATACTGTATAATGTTTGTTTTATGTGTGTTGGAATAAAGTACCCCCAAACATGTTGCAAACACAAAAAGATAATTTTTCAAAGGCATATTTTCGAGGTATTGTGACAATTTCTGGCTATGGGAAATGAAACTACGTATAATTTCCTGTCCTCTTCGTAAAGCATCAAACGTTCACGTAATGACTGGATGATCATGTGATGCAGCAGATTTTCCAGGAAATAACTCGCCTCACTGCTTCGTTTTCGTCTTTCCCAGTCTTATCGAATCGTCACGATAGACGTCATAATCCTCCCTCAACTACTCAAGGTCAAGGTAATCCTTGCCGAAGAATCTTGACGCGCTAGTTTTTAACCGGTACTTAATCTGGTTACTTCTTTTTACCATTACCATAATCTTATCTATATGAAAATCGCGTATCTCTTCCCTTTCAATAACTTCCACATTCTTGCTGAGAGCGAAATATCAGTTGCACAATTTATTCGATCACTTCAATTATATTTTCTTAAAAGGGCTGGCTTCAAAATAATGTTCTTGGGGCATTTCAGGTTTGAAAAATGGATTATATGACAGGTCTAGCGTAAATGTTACCGACGGTGTCGCATGTTTTATGAGCAATTGAAAAGCACTCCCTTTAATAATGGCTGTTCATATCACAAGTGATCTGAACAAGGATGTAGATCAATAAAAATAAACTTGGAACCCGTTTGCTTTACGCAATTCATTACCTGGAAATGCAATTTCATGCAAACTTCGCACAAAAAATGTGGACGAACATTTATTACTCAATTTTTAGGATAACAATTTATTTTCATTGCTTTTGCTGCAGAAGATAGATGTATTGATCTCCCTTTTGAAAAGAACATATTTAAATTAGAAAGAAATTTAGATATTTCTACTATTTTTACTTATTTTTCATTTTAAAAACTGGAAACAATTTTTGTAGCGACACGAATTTTGAGTATTTATTTCATGAGCTATAAATCAGTTGTGAAAATTTCTTTTAAAATTTCCAACTTATTGTATAATTTTATTTCAAAGAATAGGGAATTGTTATATTGAGTTAGTAGGATTTTGAATTAGGGAGTTTTAAAGTAGTTATAAGTCCCACAAATTCAAAACTCCACTAAAAACTCCAATTTAAAAAATTAATATTGATACCCATAAAAATCCATAACTTTCCTATTCCAAAAATCCTAAATTTTCAATATCCATCAGCTGTTTATCATACCCTGATATGAAACTGTTCAGGGTATGTATCGAAGTAGATATAAAGGAAACTTTCTAGAATTTTTTTGGATTGTATAAAAAAAATTTTGTGCACAAAAGTCAACTATTGGTTGTAGCAGCATTTCTTGAACTATGTTTTGTGAGTCCCAAAAAATATCCCCAATTAAACAACAATTATGCAGATAAAAAATTTAGACAAAATGCACTGATGTAAAATTTTGCTTCCCACAATTGCAAATTGACATCAGTGCATCAAGTTTTGCTTCCCACAATTGTTAATTTTGAAAGTTGCGATAAATCACAACTTTCAAAATCACTCTTTCCTTTAATTGTGTTCCATTTCTTAAATGTAATAGTACACCAAAATCGCAAATCACGTCTTTCAAAATTAACAAAAAAAATTTCAGAAAAATTGTATACTCTTAATCACAAAACTGAGCACTACAAAATATTTCATTGAATATATCATTTACATAATGCACAGTGAATTATGTGAGATGGTGTTAACACTTTTTTGAACCTTTTCTCTTTCAAAACAACTTTACATTCTTTTGGTGTCAATTCAAATCTTATTTTGATTTATAGGTGTAGATTTTCTTCGTTCAAACTTTTTTTTGTTTGGTTTTAAAGCTTTTTTACAAAAGCTCTAAGGAATTTGAATCAAAACTTTACAAAGCCTCTAAAATGTCGACTTTTTGGATGGGATGAGTACCTCTTTTCACAAGCTTAGAAAATATGTTTTGGATCTTCAACGTTTTGAAAAATTGATTTTCTGGGCGTATTCGTTCCATAAGAGATAACTTGTTTTACAAAAATTCGTACTATAAAAGTTCTAAATATATAAAGATAGGATGTATGGGGAGCAAGAAACAAACCATTATAAGCTTCTTCATTATTCTTGTATGCTTTACTGTAACAACAAACTTTCATTTAATTCTTTAGACTATATAAACATCAATTTTAAATTGGTCAGCTTATAAAATAATTTTGTGAATAAATTAATATTTTTTTCCTTATTACTAATTCTAACACCTTATTTTAGATGAAACTATGGAAGAAAATAGTTCCTTGTGTGTACAAGATGTTGCACACTTGCTACACAACCAATATGCAATTATAACAGGTAATTAAAAATTATATTTTTTGCCTTTTTATAATTACCAAAGCTATTATTTACAACTTCAGCTTTCTTTTGCAGGCGGTAAAACCTTAGATGGTTTTCCAATCATCACTTTTCCAGATTCATCTGTGGAATTTTTGAATCTTCCAGACGATGAATACAGAAAATTGATGCTCTTTTTGACAGGTGTTCCTTCGTAAGTTACCTCTTAAAACTTTTATTTGATTATTTTCAACAATTGCATTTAAATTATAAAATGTAATATTTGGAGTTCTGGTCATTTAAATCATTCTCGATCAATTGCAGATTTAATAAGTACTTATACTTTTTATCAGAAAATTGCTGTAGTAATGTAAAAATTTACAAAAACAAGTATACCTTTTTGTATGAATATTAAATTTTGATTTCTAAATTCACTGATCATTTTGGTCTAGCATACGTTTTCAAAATTATTTTACAGCCTAAAATAGATATGCAGAAAAAAATATATGTTTCTGTCTATTAAAGTATCTCTAGTTTATATTTAAAGTACAAATGTTATATTCATAATTAAAACTAGACGATAAACTTAAAATAGTTTTTGTAAGATTCATGATTAATTCTTTACAACTAGTAAAAGAAAAAGACATATTTATATGTTTAATATATTTGTGAATAATATTGCATTGAAAGTATTGCTTTTTTATTAGAATGCAAGATGCTGACAGAGGATTTGTTCTTATCATAGACAGAAGGAATGACAAATGGAGTTCTGTCAAAACAGTACTTTTGAAAATTGCTGTAAGTATTCCATTTTAAAGTTAAAACATAAAATTGAAACAGTGCAAATTGTAAACTTGAAATGTATTATCATTTCAAAATATAGAATTATTAATCTGCATCTCAAGCAATTACTAGAAAAATAATAGTTTCAGAAGAATACTATCGCATCCTTTAAGTATTATGTGGATATTAAAAAAAACTGCAATGAGAGAATTTGTTACTTGTGAAATATGGTAGTGGTTTTACTTTTGCTGTATTAGTATTGACAAGCTGTTCTTTTTAGCTAGACTTATTTTTGAACAATAGAAATGTTTTATACGTTCTGTATTTAATAATGCATTTCTAAGTATTACCAGTATTCATTCCGTTTTACACTACCATTATTTTAAATAATTTGTTTTGAAAAAGTATGGCACCTCTTTCATTTACCTTTTATATTGGTGATTTAACTTAGTTATAATTTGCTCTTTGTAATAATGTAAAACTTTTTAAAAATTGCATTGCATCTTTTTATAGAGATAAAAATATTATAGGACTTATTGCAATTTTCAATCTCATAAATAATACATTAAATACACTGCCAAAGGAAATCTAAACACTCCAAAACCAGTGTTCTATCAGAATGAAACAGCATGTGTGATGTATGTGAAGAGATAAAGAAATTTTCACAATATAAGTTCTAGAGGGCTCTCTGCGGACAAAAGATGCTAATATATGCTGTGGCATGAAGTCTTTATGCCATCCTTCTTATGTGCTCCTTCTGATGAAATGACCTAATAAGAGGGATTTAATCACTGTATATTTGGTTAATGATATTATTTGCTATTTGTTGGGAACCCAAGGAGTTGGTGCCCAAGTTGAGCAAATAACCGAACAACAAATATTTCTGTGGTTGTTCACTGAAAGCAAGTGTCACGCACATATCCGTTTGTCAACAGAGGCTGAGTTTTATACATTAGGGGCCAGTCCATATATGCAACAGTGTTCCCAGTTAAGTTTAACATACTTGTCTCCATAGAAAGGTTGGTAGATTTGAAGTGATACCCTTTCAAGAAGTAGTTTGCAATTTCTGATACTAGAATCAGCACTGTTTAACATTTCTTTTCAGTATATTGCAAATGAGCAATGTGTGCTCCTCATCTCCTAGCTTATTTAATAAACATGTCTGAAGAAAATCAATTGAGCTTAAATAAAAAGAAACTATTTTTTTGCAAAATCAAAATTATCTTGAATATCATGCCTCTAATTATGAAAATTCAAGTGAAAGCAGATATGGGGTTTCGTCTTTGCAAAGCGTTATATCCCAGATATCTCCTTTGGAATGGGAAAACTCTTAAATTTTTGGTTTTGTGGAAGAAACTTTTTTTAAGAAACTTTTGGGTTTGTGTAGAAGACAAAACGATTTATTAAGCCCATCATACCACCAGTTACTTCTGTATTTGTTGAACAAATATTTTCAACAGTTTAACTTACAGTTTTTACTATTGAGGAAAGTTGGGTTGGGAGCAGGTAAATTAATTATTTTTATTTATGAACGTTTATTAAAATTAAATCATACCTTCCTTATTAAAATATCAAGTAATTTGATTTTGTATCAAAACAAATTTCAAATATAAGAATAAAAGCAAAAACAAGGCCATGAATAATTTTAATTGTTTTAATCTTTCACAAATTTGCCCTGCTATATTTCCTGTACTGTCATACACTGGTAGGACAAATTAATATGAACACCTGTGAAAAAAACAACACTCGGCAGAACCTGTCGTATACTCCCGCCCTCTAGTGTGGAAGAGTGCCACCTAGCAGGGGGAAATGTGCACACATCAGTCTATTAGTAGCAGTGATAGCGTTTGGATGCAAAATATATTGGGGCGTTAAAACTTCGTTAAGGGCTGACCTCATAGATTTCGAAAGAGGCATGATTGTTGTAGCCCGTCTTGCCGGAGCCTCAGTAACGAAAACGGCCACCCTTGTTGGTGTCGGGAGAAGTACCGTGTCAACCGGTAATGACAGCCTACAGGAAAGACATCTGCCAAACAGTGGACGAAAGTCGAAGCTGATTGATAGAGACAGAAGGGTTTTGAAGCGGATTGTGGCCATAAAGCACAAGACAACAGCATCCCAGATATTATCTGAGATGAACACACATCTACAGGAAGGTGTATTGACAAAAACTATATGCCGTGAATTGCATGCAGCAAACATACACGGTAACGGTATGTTTGCTGAGCGGCTATTCCAAAGAGAAGAGAGCGGCTATTCCAAAACCATTGGTGACACCATGCAATGCCTTGAAATGACGAAAATGGTGTCACGACCATAAGAATTGGACACAACAACAATGGGAGAATGTCATCTGGTCAGAGACGAATCGTTGTTCACATTATTCCAGACTAACGGACTTGTTTACGTTTGGAGAATGCCAGCACAAGTCTTTGATGTTGACTGTCTCCTTCCTACTGTTAAGCATGGAAGGTGATCAGTGATGCTGTGGGGCGCGATGTCTCACCGTGGTCTCGGCCCACTTGTCCTGCAAGGGCAGGTTAGAGCACCGGTTTATGTCAGTATTCTGGCCGACCATCTTGATCCAATGGTGCAAACTTTATTCCCTGATTCTTGACCTGTGTTCCAAGATAATGCGCCCATTCACACTGCTGGAATTGTTGGAGACTGGCTTGATGAACACGGTGATGAACTGCAACACCTCGTGTGGCACCTCAGTCCCCTGATCTTAATATAATTGAACCTTTGTGGGGTATTTTGGAGGGCAAACTGCACAGTAGGTATCCACCTCCAATGACACTTTCTGAATTAGTGACCTTTTTGCAGGAGGAGTGGCTACGTATCCCTGTAACTGTTGTGCATGACTTGTATTTGTCCATTCCATGACTGATACAAGCTGTAATTGATGCAAAAGGAGGGTCAACAGCCTATTAATAAAGATTTTGTCTCATTTCACAGGTGTTCATATTATTTTGTCCACTCTTTGTATATATTAATGTTTAACATAAATTAATACTTTCTAGAACTACACTGCAATTGGTGTGTTACATGTCCAACAAGTTAAACTTATAGGGGAAACAAATAAAATAATAAAAATCGGATTTAAATAAAAAATAATGATTTAAATGAAGTAAGGCCAAGTTTGTTTATTTAAAGAAGTCATGAATTTTTCACACTCTGATGGTTCCTTATGTAATTTTCAGATCTTTGTATGTTGAAGCTCTAACTTGTTGATTTGGCAGTACTGTTTTCACTGACACTGGCTTTAAAGTAATTTTAATATGGTGCATTTTCACATTATTGTTCTATATGCTGAAGAATTCACTTAGAATTTGTTTTATCTATTTTAGGGATTTTTCCCAGCTCTTATTCAACTAGTATTTGTGTTAAGACCTGTAGGTTTCCTTCAAAAAGCTATATCTGGTGTCAGCAATAAGTTCTTCAAAGAAGAATTCAAGTTTAAAGTATGCATATTCTGTCATTCAAATATTGTTTCATATTTTTCTTTTATTTTGCATATGAAATTAATATTAATTTTACTTCAATATATTCTAAATAGGTTATGGTCTGCACAAGTGTGGAAGAACTTCATTCTCACATAGATATCAGCCAATTGACAAATGATTTGGGTGGGACTATTGCATATGATCTTGATGATTGGATTCAGCAAAGAACTGTAAGTTGATATTAATGCAAAGTTGTGAAACCATAAGTTCATTTGTAGCGATATTTTCATTTAAAAATATTAATTTAATATTTTAATCTCCAGATTAAACATGATCAAATTTCTTTTTGACTCATCACATCTTTCAACTCTGAACTTGGAATATAATTTATTTGTAGTATATGTAGTAAAAAAGTGTATTGTTAGTTTGAATAAAACTGGAAATCCAGGATAGAATGTATGTTATGCACACTTATTTGAAAGCTCATTGACTTTAGAGGCTCAGCGGGTTTTCCTACTATTCTAACAACCCACAAGTTGTAGAGGCACATGCTGGGTTCCTGTCAGATTCGATTCCCCTGGGTGTATTTCTCCCTTTGTGCCAGTAGACTTTCCTTGTGTGTATTTCCATTTACATGATGTCGGTTGGCACAATTTGGCCAAATATGGTCCCTGTGCCATAAAATCCAACCAACCTATTAATTTGATTAACTGCAACAAACTGATAAAAGTGTTTGTTTTGTGTGAGATAAACACTTCACATAAAAAACAACCATTTCATACAAACTGCAGCTACTTCTGGAACTTAAGTAAACTTTAGAGTTTTTGTATTCTGTTTTAACATCCTTTATATAACAGCTCAATTCTTTATTTCCTTTCATTGCATGTAACAAGAATTTATTGAATCAAATCTCTTCTGAAGCTAATGGGTACAAAATGAAATCTAAATTTAAGCAGATAATTTTTTTTAATTTAGATTATATTTTCTATATACTTATTTGTATTTAACATTTTATATTACCTTAAATATTTAAAGTTATATCATTAATGACTATTTTACTCTATTTTTGTTTTTGTCAGTTTGTTTGACTTAAATTTAGTTCATGATTGATTTTAGCTAAAGCTACAAGTTTTATTCAGATCCTTTTTATTTCATTTATAATTTTACTCTGCATTTTCACAAATTTTGATCTGTCTATGTAGGCTGTTGAGAGATTTTCTGCAAATACGAAAGAAATTTCCATAATTTTGCAAGATATGATTGTTCAATTGCAAGCCAATGTTCTACCTAATGATGTCCTCTCTACCATGACATACATTGAAGAACACACTAAAGAACACCTGGAGTTGAAAGATGACATACAGAGTGCTATAAGACATGGAGAGACTCTCCTTAGTTGCATTCGTCGACCTTCAGTCGAAGATGCTTCCTTAGATCTTTGTCCTGACAAGCTAGTCAATGTTGCTGCAGTTGAAAGGTACTTTTTAAATTTTATTTATGCAAATTAATGTATCTCCATCTTGTTGAGGTGATGGATCTTGCATGCCCCAACTACTTCAAGAACTATGCTGTTGATAGTTTACTACTGGTAAGGTCTCCCAAGTCAGATGGACATCATGGAACTAATAAAATATTTTAATGAAAAAATATCAGATTTAAATAGAAAGATGGATAAAAAAAAAGAGTGCGTTAGGATTTTGTTTTAGTGTTATAAAAATAAACTGAAGTCATTGATTTTGCTTTAGTACGTAATCACTTTTCAAAGAGTTCTTGAATATGTGTGCATGAAAAAAGGTTTGACAATTTGCTGTTTTGTTACATTTGAAAATCTTTATTTGAAGGGTTTTACTGTACTATTCTTTGCTTCAGAGAAAAATGCTTGTAATAGTTTTACTCTTGAAATTTAAATATGCATATCAGACATTAATGTGCTTGTCGATGTGAATGCATTTAAAAAAATGGCATCACATGCATGAAATTATATATAAGTTTTCTGTATGGTTAGATATTCAATATATTATGCACATAATCACAGAAGAAAACTTTTGGTGCAGATCTAAATAAACTTGCTAGTAAAATGGTAATCTGACTCACTATTTTTACTGTTTCATTCCTTTTTCAGATTATGAATTGCTTTCAAAACTGAAACAGGCAGGCTAATAGATTTATATAAGCACTTTTTTGCTCGTGAGATTGATTAGTTTAATATGGCTATATTTTATCTGTTTATTTTTTCAGGTTATTAATACAATTGGAAGAAACAGAAAAGAATTTTGATGTATTTTGGAATGACCACATGAAGAAATTACAGCAATGCTTAGAACTTAGGCAGTTTGAACAAGATTTCAAAGAAGTATGGATTTCATTCCTTTGAATTATTTATTCAAAAGCTTAATTGTACCGAAACCTTTTCATATGATGCTATTTGTTAACTGACAAAAATTTACTGGTAAAAGCCAAAATAGTATAATTGTCTAACTCATTTTTAAAAGTTTTGAAATATATACAGTTAATGAATCAAGATGGATTTTCAACCTAGTTTATTCTAATTACCACCTTTCTTGTTTTAAAAGCTCAAATTAATTAGATGGAGGTGTATTTCTGTAGTTTGATGTATTTTGTAATATATATGCTGAAGTGTTTATTTTTTAGGCACAAAGTGTATTATCTTCATGTTTGGATAAACTTGCTGATATGCCAACATCTGGTGATTCTGTTATTCAAGTAAAAGAAGCTCTACAAAATGTTAAAGATTTTCAAGAAACTGTTGAAGTAATTTCTTAAAACTTGTTCCAATTAAAGTTTTTCATACATTTGTTACTTTTAACCTTCTGAAGGGTTCACGTGTAACCTGTAGTCTTCCCTGCATGACTTCCAACCAATTTTGACATTGACCTAGGATTTTTTTAACTAGATGTGGTTGTTTAGTCATGTGTGCTAAGGGGTAAAAACAATACTACACTTCTCAGAAATCGTGATACTCAGAGGGTTAAAAATTCTTAGTAATTAAACAAACCTTCAACTGTTTTATTACATTTTGTGTATACTTTTCAAATTTAAGTGTTATTTAACTATCATATCTAAATTTCTTAGTTTTATAAATATTCAATACCACAATCACCATATATTTTAAGCACAAGTGGAATTATTGTCTATTTTAAATGGTCATATTTACAAATTTATTTTCTATAGAATAGGACACTGAATGTAATATGAGTTCTGTGTATTGGATAATGGCAGGTTCAATAAATTTTTCATTTGTACGAATAGAAGGTTTGAAAGAAGACAAAAAATGAATGTCCAGACTAAGATTAAATCCATAACCGCATAGGATTGTTTGGTCATTATGTCTATAGGGATACTTCAGACCATGGTTACCTTCATGAATTTCAGTCCATTCTGGTTTTAGGAATAAAACAGAATACTTAAGGCTGTAAATATCTATAATTTTCTGATTTAAAGTTTATATTGTTGGCTTACAAATGAAATACTAAGTTAAACATAGTTCTGAGAAAACGAAAAATTCTACTCCATAAGCTAAACTTACCAAGTGTGTTTCTCAAGAAATCTAATCTTCATGCAAAGAAAAAATGTCTTAGTGGACTTCATCCGTCTAAAAATCACATTCTGTCTAAAAAGCCAAAAATTCATATCTTGAAAATTTTGTCTTTGTACGAGTATTTCACTTGTAAGCCAATGATTGTGTAATACTGATTTCTACAATCCATATTGTATTAAATTATTTGAAACTACCACCTCAACCTAACATATTAACTTTTTTATGTGTTTTAATTATCCATTTCTCATAACATTTGTATTATATCAACCTTTATCTTAATTCATAGTGTTCTTTCTATGTGTAAACTTTTTGGAAATTACATTGGGATATAATATCAGCTTTAATTCTTAGAAAATAATATGCAGCATAAGAATGTAAATTATTTCATATTTTTGTTAGAATGACTTGAGTAAAGCTGCTGTTGTTCAAGAGAAAGGTCAACAACTGATATCTGATGACCATTATGCCATTGATTCTATTTCTCCCAAATGTGTGGAGCTTGAGAAGATGGTAGGTGAGCTCAAATCCCAGCTTCAACGTAAACTTGACATGCTTAGGAAATATTGTGACCTGCATGAAAAAATTGAAAAGGTATTTTTAATTTTTTTTAAATCTAACCTAACTGCTACTCTTTTAAAAATTTC
Source organism: Meta bourneti (assembly GCA_933210815.1). Taxonomy (NCBI): domain Eukaryota; kingdom Metazoa; phylum Arthropoda; class Arachnida; order Araneae; family Tetragnathidae; genus Meta; species Meta bourneti. The sequence goes on from OW119923.1 coordinate 56,921,627, forward strand.
CAAATCATTTCAATGCTTTGTGCATGTATGACTTAACAAACTTGTTTGATGATTTTAGTTCAAATAATACTTATGCATGCTGATATAGTATTGATTTTTATAAAACTAATGTGTTCTATAATACTAACATCTAATTTCTTGTGATTTTCATTGAAGTTGGAGTTTTCCTTAGTTAGTTTCTTTAATAACATAAATCACTTTGTTATGTTAAATGAAGCAAAATTATTTTATTCTAATATTGAACTATTATGCTTGAGGTCAACTTAATCTGAAAATACACAATATACTATAGATGGATAGAAATCTCACAAGCATAAATGTGATGCTTTGATTTGTTATGAATAAAATCATTCACTATTATATGTGATACACGCAAAATCATCCAAGAGAGAGAGATGTAATTTGAAGGGGTTAGCGTATTTGTATAATTATTACTTAAAATGCAACATTCATTTTCTAAATAGGATTTATATGTTTACACTTGATCAAACACCTGTTGAACGTATACCCAATTCTACTACATCCCATCCTTTGATGGGTACTTATAAAAACCTTTCTTGAATATTTAAATAATTAACAAAAAATAAATTTCACTCAAAGATCTTTAACATTTTAAAGATTATTTTTTCTTTTCATTTCAAAATTATAAAAGAGGTAGTGTTCCTTCTCCTTTGGAAAATGCTGGCTCTGGGCATTTTATTTGATGAAGAAATCATTGCAAAGTATTCAATCAAGTAAAATAACAAATTAATTCACTGAATTTTGAAATAAGCATTCCAGTTTCATATTGAACGCAAAAATTTTATTTAGAATTAATTCATTCTGAGGTAAATTTGCAGTGTTTCAAAAACTATTTTATGACAAGATCCACTTTTGTAGTATAAGCACATATAATCAAATTAACTTGATCAGAAGTGTTGTTTAAGAATCTACAATGTTTTTAATCTGATTCAAAATTCGTAGTTAATTATTTTTCATTCCTATAAATTTTGACCCAGTTGTCATTTCTGGCACCTAAGTTTTTCTGAATTTTTCACTTGTATGACAAATTCTGGCAGATAAACTTTATTTTTTGTTATACTCTATACCTGGACGTTTTAGATCCATCAAGGCCATACGCTTACTCATCCTAACCTTTCCGTAACCATAGTAATATTTACTGCAATCAACACTCCAAACCTTTAATGAACTTGAATAGTTTTTATAAAAACAAACCAACAGAAATTGCTACACAATGACCCAAAACAATGTATTGCCCTTTTTGTGAAAAATCCAAAAACTGCATTTGGTCATATCACGCCCTAGTCATTACACTTTATATTTGGACACATCCATGTAAACAAAATAAAGTTGAAATTTTGCCCAAGTTGATCAGTTTAGCAACTGCGAAAAGTGTTTAGGTGCCAATGATGCCCGTCTTTCTGCTCCCAATTCAACCCTGTTTTTAATGTGTCTATGAATGCGATATATCTAGCATAAGCATCATGTGCTTTCTTGGGAACTCTACAATGAAAATAAAAACATTTTAATTTAGAGTTATTTTAGAATTTATAAATATTGTAATATTAAATATACCTTGAAAAACTATTGTTAAAAATTGTGTATTCAACGATAGTGCAAAAATTCAAAACTGTTTATTGCTTTCAGTCAAGAAGTATTCAAAAATAGAATATATTGACTGGGAAGTTTTGTTTCTTTGTCTATTTCAGTGTTGTTTTTGCATCAGTTGACTTATTTCCAGGTATCATCAAATCATAAGAATTAAGAGCAACTTATGCAAGCTTTTGTCACAACATGTAGTGTAAAGTTAAAAATCTAAATTATCTCATATGTTCTCAAGTAGAGGTTTTATCTTATTTTACATTTTACCCTGCATATTAGTTCATAAAGTTAAGATTATATTTTAAAATATATTTATGTGGCAGAGGAACTTGATATTTTTGCACGTTCTTTTAAAGATGCATTAGTTTCAGGAACATATATTCATATAATTTGTTTCAAAGCATATGCCATATACTTCCCAAGGCCTGGTAGCCGAATGATGAGACTTCTGGTTCTTGGTTTAACAGACTCTAGGTTTGAATCCCTGTCATTTCATCTGTTTGTAAAAGTTAGGAAGCTACTAATGAATGGATGGTTAATGAAATGGATCTATGACTTACATAGATCCATTTCATTAACTCTCATGTAGCAAAAAATGATTAATGGTTATGTATATTTCAGCATAAATGTTTGTACTCTTGCTCCTTAGGCTAATTCCTGGTGTGCAGAAGGAGTAGAATTGTTGGCATCTCATCAAATTGAAAAATGCACCTGCTATGAATTTTCTTCAAAGGCATTGCAAAGTATTTCTGAATTCCTACAGAAAGGTTGTGATTTACAAATTTGCGAAGAACTGGAACATCACATTATTCTTGATGGAACAATTTCACCAGAAACACGGGCACTTGTGCAACAGGTTTGTGTAATTTGTTTCATATCTCAAAATCTGTTTTTAAAGTTTTATTTTACTATTATTTTGTTAACAATTGGTAGTAATCAGACTCCAAAAGGATTATGTGCAAAATTTAAGTGTTTGAAAAAGAATGCATTTTTACAGGATTGTTTCAAACCATTGTTAAATAATAAAATATTTGATAAATTTAATTTGTATAATGTTTAAAATATTTTTAAATTATGATTTTATAAATTGTTTTTTAAGTACCTAATGCTCATTTACTGTGTGCTCATGTTCTAAGTATTGCAAATTTTTACATGATACTATTTAATATACTGTTTACTATTTTATTTTTAATGATAAACTTGATTAGTGATGTCATCTGTTTTAATTAAGCAGCTGCAATTTTCTGGGTGTGTAATGTAAAAATTTACTTTTATTAATTTTTGGGATTACAATCCTAGTATTACTTAAATGTAGAAAATTAAGTAAAAGTAGTTACTTTTAAAATTAAGTACTAGACAATGTTTTACAGGTTTTGAAACGACTTGAAGATATGCAAACAGTTTGTGAGAAACGAAAATCTAGTCTTGAAAAACTTGCAGTTAAACCAGTGCGGCCAATCCAGGCAGTTGTACCAGAACCTAAAGTGCCTTCTCACCCTCCTCTCCGTAGAGCCTCTCCAGACAGAGACAGGAAACTCCATAAAAAAGGAACCAAAGTAATTTCACTGCTTTTGCAATTATTTTTAGTTTTGGAGTTTTAGAAGTAAACAAGAACAACGATGAAATTCCTTTGGAAAAGAAACAAGGCCATGTATGAGTCACTAGCATACTTTTTTCCAATGGCCAGGGTACAATACAAACATTAGAAGTACAACACTACAATTCAAACACAAACTACTACAATACAACACAGGTGAATTGTGCGCATAAAAGAAAAAATACTAATATCTATACATATAATACAATTTATATATTTGTAGTGAAGCAGGTGTGATCTATCCATAGGGTCAGGCTGTTTGCAAAAGTGGTTAGAAAGACTCAGTGACACTGCCAATTCTATACAGATGGGCAGCAAGACAATCATACCCAGTTATAAGATGATAGGTTGTCGCTGGTTTTTCAGGACCTCTTCGAGACAACCACTAGTCCAGTAGCATACTTTGTGTATAACTTTGAGTGGACTACCGTGTTAAATTGCTCATCATTATGTGTTGACATGTTTAAATTAGATTTTGTTGAATCATGTTAATGTTTAATGTTTGGTAATAAAATAAAGTACTTTTATTTTTTACTTAACAATTTGCTGTCATATTGTATAAAAAGTTTAAAATAGTATTTATATTGCTCATCTTTTTTCTTTTAAAAAGATTTTTTATTCAATCAGTACCACATGTATCAAAGCATTGCTTTTCCTCTTGTGTTTTTATGAATTAGTCAACAGTAACTATTTTACTTTGTGAAAACTATGTGAAGGCATCTATGCTTTTTCGGTTGGTAAAACAATTTTCTGCTATTTGTTCCAGCATTTGGATGCACAAGGTTGAAAAAATTCTCTAATGTTCTTTAAGAAACAAATACTCCTTTTGAGTTTACCCTACATGTTAAAACTTCAGACATGAAATACAAATAATAAAGGAATACTAGTTGAAACCAAATTGTATACTATATAATCAATTATACGTTGTTTTATTCACTATTCTACATTGACGATGTAATATTTGGATACATTTTGAATACTATTTTATCTACTGGTGATGGTTAGCTTTTTAATTTTAATTTGCACTGTTGACAAATAAAACTAAAGTTAAGAATTTTAACTGCAAACAAGCACAGGAAGGATGCAGTGCATAAGTAGTCTAATGCTGGGTAATAATTTGTATGTTTCAGACAACTATAGAAATTTGCTTTGAAGAAAGTGAAACAGACGGATCTGCCTATTTTCGTCCAATTCAAACAGTTACCACTACTCCCTCACAGAGAAATAGCACTGATGTGTTGAGGTTGAAAAGAAGGTAAATGTCTCTAGAAATAACAAATAAATTTAAGATTTAACATATCAGAATGAGGTTGCTGAATTAAAATTTGTTATTGTATTTGAAGATATTCAGTAGAGATTATTATTCAACCAAGTATTCAAGACATTAAATTTAATCTTAATGTGTTGATGTTAATGGTGAACTTTACGGAGAAAAATGAGCTTGCAGTGTAATTCATTAAAGTTATAATCGTTGATTTTTTAATTAATGCAGCTTAGTTGTAGTTAAAATGAATTCTAACCAGATTTCTTTATTTCGAAGACTGATAGTTACACAACTTGATTAAATAATATCATATAGAAAAGTAAACCATGATGCAAACTCGATATTTAAAACTGGTTAAACGTTTTTTGAGTGGTGGTTGTGGTAAAAATTACTTTTATCATGTGCTTATTGCGCTAAGAATTATTTGTATTTACTATGATTGCATCAACATAATTACTATCTTACTAATATTCCTCCATTTGTTTTCAACTCTACAGTCATAGTCAAATTGTTTTAAAATGGATTGCATTAAAACCAATTGAAATATATTAAATGCTTTACTAAAACTAAGCTTCTTACTATTACAGTATCTTCACCAGAGACCAGTCTGAATTTGTGCCTTACATTTTTGTTTGTATGCGCATTTCATCTCATATTATGTTTACATTATTTGGTTTTTGTTTATTTGAAATTATTTTTGCATTTTTTCAGTCACGTTTTGAATGAACTTATTGAAACAGAGAAAACTTATGTAGCTGAACTACATAGCATATTAAATGTGAGTTAAAGTTGGTTTCACTCTTTCTCTCCTTTATAAAGTGTTCCATTTCAGAATGACTTATGCATCTCCAACATTTTGTAGGGTTACTTAAAACAAGTTGAGAATCCTGCCATGAGCGACATAGTTCCCACTGTACTTTTTGATAAAAAGGACATTCTTTTTGGTAATATGGCAGACCTTCATTTCTTTCATAGCAAGTAAGTAATTTGATTTTCATGAAGTTTTGATGGATTGTTGATTTTAATTAAATATCGAATTATCATGTTTCATACTCAGCTAGGTTTTGAAACATTAATGAGTTTGCTTGTTCTCTTTTGTATGTTTTTCTGTCAATCTTGAATTTTAAAATGAGTAATTCACATCTAAGATTGTTTTTCTTTAATTCCACATAGGAATGCAATAAAAATAAATAAAACTGAGGAGTTATCTTGTGCAAAATTATTTAATATCATTGCACCGATTTACTGCTTTACAAATACTTAAAAAATTTAATAATTAAATTTTATTCATTTTAATAAAGTTGCAAGCTCTGACCTCCATGAGGAAATGGATAGGTCACATCTCTTCCTCTCTCTTTACCCTAGACTTTATGGTCGATACTGGGGGGCAAGTGCCTGTATGAGTTTATAGATTTTCTTCTCTTATAGTCTTATTCTGTCCCGTCTTATTGTTTTGTGTTATTTTCTGTGTATGCACCTTTTTTTCTACTGTAAACTGCCAAAGGTAAAATTCTAAGATCAATTGTTATATTTTTAAGAAAAATAAAAGATACAATTTTTGATTTGAAATCTTTATAAAATAGACGCGTGAAATAAGTTCATGGACCCTTTCACTATAGCATATGTTCTGTTCTTTTTTTTAAATAAATTTTGCTTGAGGACTAATCTATATTAATCCATGTTGACTGCATCTTCAACATTTTACATTTGTAGAAGTTTTATAGTACTAGAAATATAAGCAAGGACTACTTTTGTGTACCTTGAATTGATTTGAACTGAAGTGAAATTAAAATAATAATTCTATACAATATTTATTTTTTAAATACTTAACATTTTATTCTAATCTGTATGCTAAATGTTTGGAAATACTTATGTTAGTATTTCCAAAATCCATTACATCGTGCCATCATTGTAAAGAACCTCCATCCATCATATTTTAATTTCTTGTACAGGTCTTAGACATTTTTATCGACAATTTTTAAACCTTCATTACCAATTTTATCAGACCTGTTGAGTCAATCTCCCCATCCATTACTTTTTCGATTTCTTGATTTTTGCCACATGTATAATTAATAAGATTTTAAATTGAATTCCATAAAGTTTCATCATTCCATAAAGAATTAAGATGGGGATATCCCATCTTAGCTCTCTTTTTTTAAATAGTTTTACATTTCTTGTGGTTAAAATTTTTCCCCTTCATATTTAATTTTTATGTATATCACTTGGTTTTATTCATTCCATTTTTGTTTTAATGTTGGTCTGGTTATTAGTTTAAAGTTTTTTAAGTACATTTCCTAATTTTATTGTTTTGTGTTTGGCACAGTTTATCTGCTTTTGGATCTTGCGCCATAAAACCCAAATCAACCAACCAAAATCCATTAATACAAAAGTATATTGATGAGGCTTGTTAATATCTCAATGGGCACTTCGCAATCCAATCTATTATTATTTTCATGTATTGGACTGACTTTTGAAAAATCGAGTTCTATTTACTTTCAGTATCTTCATGTAATCCATGTGTGTTTATATTGTAAGTTGGACATTAGTCTTTAATAATATGATGATAACAATAGTACTCTATTTTCAATTTTACTTCATTTTATTCCCTCTCCTTCACAGAACTTTTTTAACAGATCTTGAAGGCTGTAGTACTATGCCTGAACAAGTTGGAAGGTGCTTTGTTAAAAGAGTGAGTTATGCATAAATATTATGCAATATAATTTTTTTATACTTGCCATTCAGTTCATTTATTATCAGTGACAAAAATGAAAAAGTTATAAAATTATGTTGTATAGTTTATAGATATCTTATTGAAAAGTTTCTATCCTCAGCCAGCATTAATTTCTATTACATCAATTCAAACTAACAGTTGCTCATTCATCAGTTGATTTGGCACCAATTGCAAACTTGTTTTAGTAGCATATTATTTAATGCATTTCATTTTAAAACTGAATTACATGTCTTGAAATCCATTCAAGGGCAAAGTAAATTTATTTTAGAGCAAAACACCAATTTATTTCAAGGGTTTCTATAGATACAAATTTTGAAAAACATTGTTGATTAAATTTTTATGTATGTATTAACTGCCCTTATGAAATTACTCTTGTTTAATGAAATGTCCTATGTAAGTTGAGCTTATTTTAATTTTCTGTTTTGTTTTAATTTAGAGTGAATCATTTCATAAGTTATACAGCATTTATTGCCTGAACAAGCCTAAATCCGAATCCCTCCGTAGACAATGTGGTGATGACAATCCCTTTTTCAAGGTAATTTTTCATAGGCTCATTCTCCCTGTATATATTTCTCTCTCCTGTGTCAGCAAAACTTCCCTTGTGTGTATGCCATTTGACATTGTTTGGCAAAGCTTGCCAAATATGACCCAGCCAGCCATAATATGGTTGATGCTATATTTCTCGTGGTTTTATGTTTAGAAAGAAAGTTAATAGTTTTAAAAATTGATTTTTAATCTTTATTATTTTTTAGGGATTTAAAATTTTTTAAATGATTTTTTTTGTCATACTTATCAGTTTTTAATTTATTTTCATGTTTTAACTGATAATTGAAAGTGGTGTTATGCGGTCTCTAAACTATACTTTTATCGTAATTTGCTTCTCTTGATCTATAAATATTGAGCTTGCTAGGAACAAGTATGATTTAATTAAGATAATTAGGTTCATTATTCTGCTTTACCTATATTCATTTAGTATGACTTATTGTGCTTAATAAATTTTTAAATCTTTTGATTCAGGAATGCCAGAAAAGTCTTGGTCATAAATTACCTCTTGGTGCCTATTTACTAAAACCAGTCCAAAGAATTACCAAATACCAACTACTACTTCAAGTAAGCCCACTTACATATTTATCTACTGTTTTATGTCATAAGTAATCAATTTTTTTAATTCTCTAACAATGTTATTTTACATTCAGGACTTGCTTAAGTTTTGTGAAGAAAGTATTACTGAGCTTAAGGAAGCATTAGATACTATGCTAACTGTGCTAAAATATGTGAATGATAGCATGCATCAAGTAGCTATCACTGGATTCCATGTAAGTTACTTGAAAAGTTTTAGTTCTGAATATCTTTCTATCTATTATAAGCTTATATGTATGTAACTAATAAAAAGTCTGATTTCTATACAAAATAAACCCTTAAATATCAATGTGGCTGATTATAAGGGATCTATAACATATTTTCAACATAGAAATGTATTGTGCAAGCATACCTTGATTTATGCAGTCTCAAGTATTTTGGTTAAGCTTTTTTTGTACAATATAAGGTAGTAAAGAGTATTTTATGCTAATCAATGAAACACATTTGACAAAAAAAACTTGTATTTGGTTATTAACACATAATATAAGTTACCCCCACATTTGGTTTGACCTGTATAAATTGATTACATAGACATTTGCCGTTTTATTCTTATAGAGAAACATTGTAAATCACACTGATCTTAGAGTATTTTATTTATTATGAGTTGAAATGTAATTATAGTACACTATCATACCATTAAATGCTTTTGAGATTAAAAGGTTAGGTATACTCAAATAGGCACAAATAATGATACAAATTGAAGCTATAAGATTCATATTATCCTGTACTATAACTTAATTTTTGCTATTTTTTTATGAGTGAGACCTTGAAAATAAATTTTTTTAAAGATTTCACAATTGCATTAGCGATAGTTAAGATATATAGTTTATTGCATTCCAAATTAGAAAAAGAAATCTATTAAAAATTATCCCAAATGTACTTTGATTAAGAAGTTCATGGCTTTGTATGTATTTGGTTCATCGCTGTACATACTCTATTACCTATTAATTGTTGTCAATTATACAAAATGTTTGTTTCCTGGATTTGAAAGCATATTTCTGATATCTAGTTTTTTTAATTTGTTTTTAAATGTCGGCAAATCAATTATACTTCATGGGTATTGAGTTAAAACAAATTACAATGTTGGTGTGTGGAAGATGTGATGTGTTTATTCCTGTTAATATGCAAAAGTAACCTTCACAGTAATTTTTGCACATTAGTTCCATTTTAAATTATATTTCTGGCTGATATTTTTCAATTGTGAAATTTTATTAACTAAAGAAAGTAAACTTATTGCTTGGAATTGGTAGGTTATATTATTTTTATGAAGTATTCATTTATTTCTCAGAATCAAACTAATGCAGTATATAATATATCATACCATTTCAGTTATTAGCTATTTGTGAAAATTATTTTTCTAAAGTGTTTGAATTTGTTTATTTTTATATAGGGGTGCTTGACAGACTCTGGCCAATTGCTACTACAAAGTCCTTTTAATGTATGGGTTGAAAATAAGAAAGATCGTATTAGAGATTTGCGTTTTATAGCTCACCAGCGATATTTATTTCTTTATGAAGGCTTAGTTTTGTTTACAAAAAAATATGGCCGTGAAGAAAGTCCCAGTTATGCATATAAAAATTCTTTAAAGGTAGAGTTTATTTTTCTATAAATTTATGATGAATATGCCTAGCTAAAATTTATAATTGTTTTCTTTATCTAAATAGTCTGAAAATGGTGTATGAATGCATGAGAAGTAAATTCACTATCATATGGTTGTATAGCTAGTTAAGATAAATTTCGTAGTTGAATGAAATTTTAGACCAATTTAATATTATTAATGTGAAAAATATTTTCAAACAGCCTTAAAAATAATAAACGAAAATGAAAACGATAAAAATATTAACATTTTATGTTCAAATTCATATTGTGTACCTTTTTCATTTGCCTAAATTAAGATCTGTATCTCACATCTAGAAATATGATGTAAAAGCTTCTATGTATTTAGTTTAATGCATTAACTTTATTGCTTTTCTTGACAATAAGTATAAGTAGCTTTCTTTGTATGCTTAGATTCCTCTGTAGGTGCATTTCTCTGTTCTGTTTCAATAAAAACTTTTTATGTGTTCATTTACTTGGCATTGTTTGGTGCAGTTTAGCCAAATATGGCCCTTATACCATAAAAACCAACCAACGAACCATATGAGTAATTTTCAATTCCAAAAAAGTAAAAATTAATACTATCTGGCTTACATTTCAAAATGTATTCCTTTTATGCTTATCAAAGTTACTTTCAAAAAGTATCATTTAAATGAAACCATTTTATGTTTCAGACATCCCAAATTGGATTGACAGAAAACATGCATGGTAGCAAAGCTGAAGGACGTAAATTTGAATTATGGCTTCATGGGCGCAAGCAAATATACATATTACAGGTATGATTTTGCTTATTATAAAAGTCCAGATGTGATCCAGAATACACATTATCAGTTTTGAAAACATGGTATTTATAATTTAACTATCAATACCATATTTTCTTTATTTTTTAAATCTTTATAAAATGACTAAAATCTCTTTTCTAATATACAACATACAAAGTAACCGTATTCTCCTTATTAAAATTTCATCATGTTGTGTATGTGTTTGGTTTACATATTGGTTCTTCATGTTTTAAAAGGCTGACCATGTAGAGAATCCTGCTTTCTGCAATTATTTAAGGTTCTCTGGTCAGACATGTGAGGAATGCTGTCCTGAAAGAACCATTTGATCTCCTGTGAATGTAGGAGTGTCTGATTGCCATCTAGGTCTTGGGAAGGTGAGGGAAAGTTTTCTGCAATAAGGTAACTCTCAACGGATGGACATAGAAGAGGAATGACATGAAATTCATTTGTACTGCATGTCTGACACTCATGGTAGCAATGGTTTAGAAATGTTTGTGTAAAACGATGTTACATTTTTAAAATAAAGTTTACACACTCCATGGCAGTTTCACATCTTCAGTAGAAAAAAGGAGTACCAAACCATTCACAGACCATTTTTACGCTATTTTCATACAGGCTGAAATCTATACACTTGTATTTAGTGATTATGACATTACAAATTTCAACTTCTCCAAGACTACTCTTTAGAAAACGAACTGGTTGGCATTTGCAATTATTGATTTGTTTAAGGAAAGCACATAATCGATTTGATGAATCAGATATTTTCCAGTTGTCTTGTAAACTTTATATTTGCCATTCTTAGGATTCACTTCATTATCTTAGGATGATATGGCTTGCTCGCATTTTTAAATATATTTCTACGTTATCCGTAATTTAAATGCTGATTGGAAAGATCACACACAAGCATTGCTTGGCATTCTTTATACAATACCTTTTTGTTAAAGTATTAATATATTTATATTGATCGTTTCTTTCAGGCTCCAACTACTGATATAAAATTGAAATGGGTATCCGAAATTAAAAGAGTTTTGTTTCAACAATTCGAGCATCTCAAAGGTAAGTTTTTTTGCAAATGAATTATTCTTGCCCTTAGTGTTTTGATAAAATATCACATCCTACTTGCAATAAAAGCATTATATATATTGCTTATGCGATTGTAGATTTTTTTATTGCTTTCCTCTAATTCTAAATCCTTTAAACAATTGCTACAGCAGTACCGAACTGAATAAGTATCAAATTGAAGCTCTAAGTCCTCATAAGAAACTATTGAATTAACAATGATTTCAATTTCTTTCAGTGAAGCTTTTATTGTTCCCATGTATATTAAGAATTTTTTAACCAATGCTCGGCCAATTTGAACTTATTAGAAATTATTATTTAGTCATCATGGCTCTACAAAGGCAGAATTGTGAAGCACTTGGCATTACCTGGTGCACCATGGGAGATGAGCTCATGTTGCACCTCACATACATTCAAGGCACAACTCATTTATAAAAGGGCCACCAGGTCAATCTAGATGGGCAAACATCCACGCCTTACCCCAAATTTGAACTTGGAACCTATCACTCTAGAAGCCAGCACCCTGACCACCAGCCCGATTGGTTGACCAATATTAGAAGTAGATATGAGTAAAATGCTCAAAATAAAATGATACTAACAATGAAAATGGAATTAGCAGTTATATTTAAAAGAAAATAGTAAAATGAAAAATCTGCTTTGACGGATATGAATGATTTACATTCTTAAGCATAAAAGAGTTGGTAACAAATTTAAATGTTTCTGCATTAATCATTATTAAATAATCATAACTATAAAAATCTTTTTTTATATAGTTGTTTCAATTGAAAAACTGTTTTCTGGCATAAGTTGATTAGTTTCCTATTTGGCATTAAAAGAAAAACTATTCAAATTTTTACCATACATACCATGAGCAGTGGTATGACTAATTGTGGTATTTGTTATTTTGATAAATATGCAGAGATCAAATACAATTGATTATTTTTACCTTGAAAACTGATTTCACCAGATAGGATTAGTCTACCAGTTTGCTGTTTCTCTTAGGATTTACTTTTCTTATTTTTTAGAAATAAAAAATGAGAAAAGTAATTAACTAATAAAAAAGCAAATTTTTACTATCCCTTTAGTAGTTAGCATTGGTTTCAGGCATCTAAAATGATAGTTTCTAAGTTTTAAAATCTAAAATGATAGTTTCTAAGTTTTAAAATCTAATATTTAGTTCATATTTGTAAAACTTGCATAATTTGCTGTTAATTTTTATCAGTTAAGAGGTTTGTACTAGCATTTTATTTTATTTCAGATGAAAATAAGAAGCAATATTCAGATAAAATAAAAAGTTTGAATGGATTAATATCTCAGTCTCCTGTATCAAAGAGGTAATAATACATTTGATTTACTAAAAAAATACATACTTGTGTATTATAGACTATTAAATCCTTTTGTAAATTTGTACAGTACAATTTGGGAAAACTATATATGTTGCAAACTTGGATAGAATAATATCCCTTTCAGATTCAAGTAAATTACATTTTATTGAAAGAGATCGATCTGGTTGTTACAAACAGCCAGGTTAAACAAAAGCTTACCCTGGCTGTACATTTGGTTTGCTTCACAAAATTTTCTGTGGAAGAAAAGGATTTAATCACCCTTTCACCCTTTTTCAACCAGTTACTAATTAGAAAACATTTCACTTGAATAAAAATTGTCAATTTCAAACAGCAGACTGATTATTGATTAAATATTAAGCATATACATACAGACAGCAGTAGTAATTGCTCTGTGCAGTTAAATTGAAATATGAGTATCCGATTTTTCAGAATTAAAACAATATACTAGCATATATTGTTAAACATATACTATTTTTGTTTATATATTATTTTAAAGGAATTAAGGTTTTCCTACTCATTTTTTCAGTTGATTTTCAATCATAAAACTAATGTATTCTCTGATAATTTTAATGTTATTTCCCTTGTCTCTTTTAAATTGTAAATATGGAATGCTTATGTGAAAACAGTAGCTATTTATATAAATCTCATAATTTATTTAGTACATGTTCTGTAGTTATACATTATTTTTATGCTTAAAATAAATTTAATTATAAAACTTCAATTATTCAATTAAAAATCATCTTGAAATTCATTTTTTATTACAAGATACACAAAAAATTCCTTTGTAAAATTAATGAATCATATAAAAGGTTTCATTATTAAATTCAAAAGCTATTTGAAATTGTTATATTCTGACCTTTTCTATTTTATTTTAAATGCTCCCATTTTTTCTGGAACCCTTTTTTAAAAATTGAGCAAGAATAGATTTAAAAATATACTAAGGTAAGAATAGATTTTAAAAATATACTAATGCTATTTAAATGGATTTTTCAAGAGCTGTTAGAGTTTACTTGAGTATAAACTGAAAAAAATATTTAACTTTTTCTCAACATGGACCAATCTAGTTATTTTTTTCTCTATAAAATATTTGTTACTTTTAGTAAAAATTACTAAAATGAGTCTTTATTTCAGAGCCCAAGTTGTTTCTAGTCAAAGCTGGGATAATACTCCTCCTATAAACAATAATATCGGAGATAAAGTTGAAAAAACTCGCAGGGCAACTTTTACTTCTGAAGACAGCTTTCAGAAGGAAGATCTTGACAATCATGATGATGGATGGTCTACAGATGAACTTTCTCAGACTGAAGATGAAGACGAAGAAGGGGATATTTTTCTCCTGACCGCTGAGGTTATTTTTCTATTGCCATAATTTTCAAAAATATTTCTATGAATCTCGAGTGATTGAATCTAATTTGAAAAAAACTTTTATTTTTGATTAAAAAAATCCCAATTTTAACTTGTGGTCCAATTAGAAAAATTGCTGCATCTGCTATGAAAATATTTTTATAAAACAAGAATCAAAGTGAATTTAAAAAATTTCATTATGATTCATATTTTATGCTTAATTACATGGTAATAGTTGCATGACCATTTTTAAAGGTTTTCGAAAACACATTTTTGTAAATATTGTTTATTTATGTTACAATTCAGTTTTATGTACTATGATTATGCTATTTTAAATTTACATAAGCCATTTTTTATCAAATTTTTGATACTTATGGAAATTTTATTGCTACTCATTAATTGTGTATTTTGAGTTGTACTATTTCGATCCTTACAAAAACAGCCAAACTTACTAGTTAATTTAAAGTTTGATATTTGTGCTTAAAAATTTCTCAATTTTTTGTAGAAAAATTGTTTTAGATTGTTTTTTGGTATACTGTATTAACAAAAGAGGGACATCACTTCTGATTATTTCCTGCTTTGTTGCAATATGTAGAATACACCCTTATAGTGGAGACTTCAAGCAAAGAAACTTTTTTTAAACATTCTGGATTTTAACCCCTTACTAGTGGTTGCCCAGTGGTCAAAATTCGACCATAATTCATTTAATTTTTAAGTTTGAACGTTAATAAGGTTCTTTTGTCAAAGAGTATACCTCTATATTCATTGCATATAATTTTTTTGAATTTTGTTCTATTACGTAAGCTGCGAGCATGTACAAATACGTCATAGGAAAAATGCGGTATAGCTTGGTTAAGCCATATCTAAAAAACAATAACGTGTTGTTTGACATTTTCTTGGGTTTTTTTTATTGCTATACTGGCCACAGGTTTCGCCAAGGCTACACAGTTAATTTGCCTATCTTTTTCAAATTATATAAAATTTAAATAAAAAATAAATCCAAAAAATGAAATAAGGAATACGTGCTTCGTATTTTTTTATATATTTTTTATTGAAACGAAAGAAACCGTGTGGTTAAAAAAATAAATGTTCTCCATTGAACTTGAAATAGTTCAACAATGAATTTAATGATTCAAAACTTCTGTGTAGACGATGTTTTTTGTAAAAACTCTTTCATCGTTTGCTAAATGCCCTTGACCGATATATTTTGAAATATAAAATCTCAAACCATCGAACTCTACTTGCTGCGACGTACAATTGACCATGTGTAAAAACTGGCTGCCTCAATAAAATTCCAATTTTTTCGAATGTTTGTCCTTGAGACTTATTTATTGTCATCGAAAAAGCAGGTATAATTAGAGATTGAGTTCTTTGAAAGTTAAATGGAAAATACACTGCTGGCCACCGTAAATGCAACACCCTGAAGGAAGCATGCAAATAATATGAAATTTACAACATGCATTAGCGGAGGTGAGATATGCAAATGATTAGAATTTCAGCTCAGACGCACATCACGCGCGCCTGTGGCGCCACTTCAAAGCGCTATTTAAGGCTTGGAGATTTCGACGATTTCAAGTACGGCAATTGTGTTTTTCTTGTGGTTTTTTCAAAAAAACGATCAATTATGCCTCGTAGAAAACAGCGATCATCTTTTGATCAAGTATCCGAGTTCGACAGAGGAAGGATAGTGGCCTACCGAGATTGTGGATTATCTTTCAGGGAAATCGGTAGTCGTGTTGGACGAAACCAAACAACTGTAATGCGGATATGTAATCGTTGGATGCAGGAGGGTACGACGGACCGACGTGTTCGATCGCATCCACCTCAGTGCACCACTTCACGTGATGACAGGCATATTGTGCGTATGGCAGTGACGGATCGCTCAGCCACATCACGAACCATAGCACAGCACATTCAGTCTGTACCGCATCATCCAGTGTCTGCGCGTACCATTCGACGCCGTTTACAGCAGAGTGGTCTGTCCGCAAGACGTCCATTGCTTCGTCTACCCTTGACGCAGAACCACAGACGTTTCCGCCGCCAATGGTGCGATGAAAGAAGGATGTGGACGGCAGAATGGAATGAAATTGTCTTTACTGACAGAAGTCTGCAACACCACGATGGTTGGATTCGAGTCTGGAGACACCGTGGAGAGAGGATGCTGAACAGCTGCGTTATGCACCGCCACACTGGTCCTGCACCGGGTATTATGGTATGGGGCGGTATTGGATATCACTCTCGCACTCCTCTAGTATGCATTGCCGGTACTTTAAACAGCCAGCGCTACATCTCCGAGGTGTTGGAGCCAGTTGTCCTTCCTTACCTTCAGGGCTTGCCCACAGCCATATTTCAACAGGATAATGCGCGACCACACGTGGCACGCATTGTCCAAGGGTTCTTCGTCAATCGCCAGATTGAATTGCTTCCCTGGCCAGCTCGCTCTCCGGATCTTTCGCCGATAGAAAACATGTGGTCCATGGTTGCTCAACGATTGACCCAGAATACATCCCCAGCTGCCACACCAGATCAACTTTGGCAACGTGTGGAAGCTGCTTGGTCTGCTGTACCCCAAGAACACATCCAAAGTCTCTTCGAATCAATGCCGAGGCGTGTGGCAGCGGTGATCTCCAACAATGGTGGCTACTCTGGCTACTGATTTTGGCAGGAACCACACTTCACAGAAGTTTATAAATTTAATCATTTGATACTTGGTCAACATGTTATCTACAAAATAAATTTTGTTGTGATATCTCTTGTCTTTCTTGGTGTTGCAATTTGGGTGGCCAGCAGTGTAGTTCCGGAATATGTTAAATTTATACGTGGAATCAAAATTCTCTTATTGCGTGCGGTTCCAGTTAAAACTTCGCAATCAATAGTATTATGATGCATAAATTTGATGTGCATTCTTGTTCCATTGACTAATGCTTCCTTTGTATTTAAGTTTCTGATCAGCAAAACGATGCATTTAACTTTCAATACTAACTTATGTGGTGGCAAATTATACCAAATCTCATACTCCTCCGTGCGCGCAATGTGCTTAAAACGGGGTACAAAGTTTTTTCTTCACGTATTAATATATAGATTATAAACATGTAATTTGTATTATAGTCAACAAGTTAGACGACTACAAGATAGTAAGATACCATCTTACAATAAATACTAATCAAAATACAAAAATACTAGACCATGCTACGTCCAAATGATTGAATATATTTTCATGAAACTTTGCATTCATTTAGTAACTGAACTTGGTTGCGTAAGTCTGTCCGTCTTCCCGTTCTATGTTCGATTTTGTGTCTGTTTGCAAGTATAACAAGAATTGTTCCACATATTTTAATTTGATGTTTTATATTTGATACACCACATTTTAGTTTAGTGAATGGATTATTTGAAATTTCTTTGCTTAGGCAAGTTTCAAGCTAAAACATCTAAGTAACTACTTAAATCAATCATAATTTTAGTTGTTTTGGAGTAGCTGGGAGGAATATTGAGCATTGCAATTACTTGGATTGTTTTACCAGTGCTGCTAAAATATCAATTTTTTCCAAAACTATATTTACAGAATTTAAATTCTAATAGTTTATGTATTTCGGGCCTTATTTTTCCTTTGCGAAATATAAAAAAATTCTGAATATTTGGGACAGACGATAAACAAAATAAAATATGCAGAACAAGACCTTTTAAAATAAAACTGGTAGTTAATATGGCGACCTTGGTATTTTTTAATCGTTTGCTTGTTTTAGTGTCAGTTATATATCAAGAATCTATTTTGTAGTGAAAAACAGATACATTCATTTATTTTCGTTTGAAGTTTTTTTTAAATTTGTTTTAAGATGCATTTCTGATTTTGAATTTGATATTTTTCATTCAATAACTGTACTGAAGGTAAATAGTGGTTTAATAAGTTTTAAAAACATTTTTAATTATTGTATGATAATTTTGAGAAACGCTTTTGTTTTTAAATGACATACAAGACATTTATTTGCATACTCTGAACTATTCTATGCATTCTGGGTAACATTGACACTCCAGATACTTTTCTTTCTTCCTAAAAATTTAAATTCTACAAAAATGTTAAATATGACATTTATTTACATTTGTGAAATTTAGCAATTGTGGATCTTTATTAGATGTGGTAGTTGTTACATGGGATAAGTGGGAATTACAATTTATTAACGAAAACGGAAATTAGGTAACCAATTCAACCCGAGTAATGCCTGGTCATTCTGCTAGTACTTAATAAGATTCAGATCATTTTTTTCAATTGTAAAAATCATTTTTGTACATTAGCCTTGTTTGACTTAATTTAGAAAAAATGTGATTTATATGGGCATAATCCCTATATTCTTATGTAGAATTCTTAATTCTTACACAGTAGGTAATCAGACAAATACAGGAAATAATCAGACAAATATATTTCTTTTCCTCATTAAAAAATTACGATTTCTCCTAAAATATGCTTTCCAAACTTTAAATGATTCACTACTTATTCTTTATAAAAGGAACAAAATAGTGTTTTACTCAAAGATGTATAATGAAAGCAGAAATAATAAAATATTTATTAACTCTGAAATTTCTACAGAAAAGACCAATAAATTCTTAGTAAGTTAATTATGGCATTGAAAAATCAAAAATTTGATTGTCTACTTAGAATCAGTAAGCTATGAATGAACTTTTCAAAGATGGTCATTAAATCAATTTATTTTTAAATGAATGATTTGGTTTGTAAATTATTATGGATAGTTTGATGAACTTATCAAGTTTATTATTTAGCTGTCTTTGATGATGTTTTTATCCTAAAGTACAATATTTATAAGTAAAAAAAATTCAAATTGAATAATATATTTTTTTTATTGTTTTTAGGTAAAAGGAAGATATGTAGTTTTGGGAGACTATGAAGCAGTAGATGTAGGTGAAGTCTCCCTGCATGAGGGTCAAGTTGTGGAAATAGAGAAAATAGGATGTGCTGGATGGTGGTATGTGCGTTGTTTGGATTCAGGATGCCAAGGCTGGGTTCCAGCATCTTACCTCGGACCCACTACTAGCCATAACAATAAGAGAGGATCTAGATCATCACCATCAGTCAGCAGTCAAGGTAAAAATTTATATTTATAGATTAACCCACTGAGGGTCATGTATACTTTATTCCACCATGCTAATTGTAGTTTTCCCTGCATGGTTTCCAACCAGTTTTAAACTTCTTGACCCAGGATTCTTTTAACCAATGAATGGGGCTATTTGGTCATTAACCCTCCTGATGTTTTATCTTCACGTTTAAAACTACCCTGTAGTGACCAGCATCTGATACAAAACCCTGTTCCATTCTTTTCAAGGGACAAGTTGTTTTTTTCTTGGTTGTTCATTCCCTTGGAGTTAACAAAGCACAGGTGTCTGACAATAGTAATCAAAATTCGTTGTCCTTTTACCTGTATGCCTCTCAGGCTCGGGGCCGACAGCAAACCCTTAGGAACATTTGAGGTTTTCTTTGTTAAGTTGTGAATTTATAATTGTTGATTCTTATGTCAAGAAAATCACATACAAATGCTCTCTGATCTGTTCAATCGGCTGAAAAGGGTCTATATGTGAGGTTTTTGGAATACATTCTTTGTGTGCCTTATTTTGAGACTCAGGAGAAACGTTGTTGTCAATTCACGTGAGGACCACATGCAAAAATGCTTCGAAGCATGAGAAGGCACAGCAAAGCTGTTTTGAAAAGCCTTTTGAAACAACTTCCGTGTCTGTTCAATCAAACGAAGATCACATGTCATTCAACTACTCGGGGAAAGGGCATTGGGAATAGTGCACTTGTGAAACTCATTAGTGACCCACCTTTGTTATCTCTTTTGAAAGGGGGGTGAACGACAAGGCTTGCAGTAAAACCTGCAGCTTATCTTTCCGTGGTCTCATTAGCAAAATGAGCCAGATTGTGTTGTACGAGGTGTCTGAGAAACCACTTAGATGGGTTAAATGTGTTGTAAAATAAAAGCAAAAGTACACTTCTCAGATACCGTGTGTTTAGAGGGTGAAACCTTTCATTTCTAATTAAAATATGCATTTATGTGATCAGTAAAAACAGCTTACTGGTGCAGTATGACTTTAGTTACTTGCAGTAATTGCATAATAAATAAAATAAGCAACTTTTTGGATCAAAACATGCCTATATTAAGTTCATGTTGGTGTTAGGAGTAAGGATGAAATATAATATGCCATTAACATCTTGACCTTACTAATTACACATCATGTGATTATTAACACTGAAAACATGATTATCTAATCTGTTTCCAAATTTTGACTGCTCTAATCTATCACGATACATAGATAAAGGTACAGAGCAACTATTCTCTAGTGCCTTTATTTATATATCTTGATATGTCACTAAGTGTATTTCTGTCCATTTTATACCTGATTTAAGTTAGAAAATTCATAAATAGAAATGGAAATCAGTCAAGTCATAATTATTGATTTAATTACGATCTGTGTATCTCATCTGCTCATACATTAAAATGCTAGGCTCTTCATTTCTAATTATATTTTGTAACTATTACTCCAGTTACCAAAACTGTTAGCCTACAACGGAATATTTGCATTTGCTAGAGAAGTGATGGGAAATTCACCTTTTGGTATGCTAAATTGCTATCACAATCTAATATCACCTGCTTGGAATTTTATAAAGTATTTTTATGTCTTAATTCAAATTAACTTCATTTTTTAATGTGTATGAAAGGTACATTGCTATTATGTTCCAATAATTGTATTTCTGGATGATCATCTCATTTTGTAGCTTCATATTTCATTTCAGCAAACCTGTAAGATGAGGTCTATGGTGTAGATTTTTATTTACATTTGTTGCTATTTACCAATATACAAATGTCAATGTCTGTTTTGTTGGCATAATTTCATATTTCCACTTTATTTCAGATTCAGGCAGCGGTAGTCTTCAACGTGCAGCTAGCAAGTCCAGTGTAGCCAGTAACATGAGTAGTACAAGTCAGGAAGCTGTTAATTCATGATAAACTGTAATTCATGATAAAAACTTTCCATCCATTCTTATCCTAAAATTGTAACAGTTCTACCATAACTTAAATTATGAATGTGATCAGTTATTTTTTAAGTTACAGACTTCAAAGAACAATTGCATTTCTGGTAAATGTAGTAATATTTATTTAAAACTTCATATAAATTGCAATGCTTTTCTAGATATTTTTCGAAAACAACTGTTCATATCTTAACAAGACATTAAAAGAGAAGATAATACCATTAAGTCATGGTTTTATGAAAGCATTATTTTAACTAAATAACATAGTCATTTTACTATCAAAATCTTGTAAGTCCTTTTGGTTTTGAGGTTTCAACAGTATTTGGTTACATATATGCTCACTAAACATGTTTCAAAAGCTCTTACTCTTAATCATTTATGAAGTCTTCATCAGCAAACCTTCAAACTTTGTACTCCATAACTGATAAAAGGTTTGGTATCTAGTTTTTCATCACTCCTCTAAGATTTTGATTTCAAGAGGTTTTGAAAGTAGTGACAATATGTTCAATTGCAGGAAATCAAATACAAATGTAAAAACTTTAAATGAACGAGACATGTTTATTTTCCAACTTTTGTAAATATTTGATAAACATGTTTCCTTATTAAATTCAAACTTTTTATATGGATTAGATGCAATATACTGTTCTAGAAAATGGCATGAAAAACAGTAATAGAAAATTAAATAAGTCAAATAGATACATCTTTTTCCTTGTGAATATATAATGCATGAATTCCATTAGTTTGGTGGTCAGCTCATTATAATATATAAATGGAAATTACCAGTACAAAACTGTAAATAGACTGTTTTAGTCATTGTATAGTTGTAAACATTCATTGGAAAATTAGTCATCAGAGTTAATATATAGTTAGGGTTGTGACTTCATGTTGGTCATTTCTATTAGTGCACCTTGTTTAAAAATACAAAAATTATGTATATTTCGTGTATAAAAACACTTTTGTAAATATGTATGTTTTTGTAATGTGATTTGCTATTTATTTATTGCACTTAGTTTGTGTTACATTTGTAAAGAAAAAATAGCATGCAACTTTTACATTGAATGCTTCCTTTTTAACTTAAGACTTACAATAATGTGCAAATGAAGTGTTTTATAAAGGTTAATATACTTGAGCAATAGAAAACAGATTGCTTCTTTGACCGACTTTTTCTAGTGTTTTTTAACTGTTGCAAAATACTGCAGGTATAAGGTGCAATACAAAAATATGCTGCTAAAATTATTCTGTTTCTTTAATAAAAAATATTCTATATGATTAGATTTATTTATTATTAGTCAAATTAAAGTTATTTATAGAACTTTTCACTTGCTGACCAATGTTTATACAAGCACAGCTATAATTAAATAAAATCAAGCTTATTTATGTTATGATGTAAGTTTTTACACATGAATAAAATCTGTTTAAGTATATACTAGTTGACTTATTAAGAGTGTCATTTTCTATTTTATTTGTGCTATGCAGTTTGTATCCTTACAGATCCTTAAAAAATAGTCATGATTGAAATCAACAGATGTTAGAAAGCTAATTATAAATAGTTTCAATTGAAGGACTAGCATAATTTAATTTCATTAAATACAAGTACTCCAAAACTGTTTTAAAAGTATATTTATAGTTTTTACAAATTCTTCGATATATTTTAAAAGAAAAATTGTCAGTTTTTGTTACTAACAAATATGTTTTATGTAACATTTAATTTACTAAAATTCTAGCTTTCAAGTCCTGTAGAATGTGTTTACATTCCAATAAGAATAGAGTACTTCTATTTATCCATCTAAAATGTTTCAGGAGTTTCGGTGTGTGCTAATCTTGCCTGAACATTTGACAAAAAAATGGTCTATATTTTCAGTATTTTCTCATAATTGAAAAGTTTTGAGATTTTTACTTTTTTACGTTCACAGATTTAGCTTAAGATTATTTTAGATTTATATTTAGTTATAAAGCTAATTTTAAATTGGTATTAAGCTTTACTAAATTTATCACTGTATTTATAACAAAAATATTTATCCTTTAAAACAGACCAACTTAGCAAATAAAAACACTTAAATGAAAAAGCTGAATAAAATTTAATGTAATTGCTGATGAGTTAGATTTTTCTCCTTTAGCCCTCCGACTCCCATATACATCTGAAGACTCGTTAAAAACCCAAAATTGCAGTTGCATTAGTACTATCAACTATTTCTTCTCTTTTCCAATTTATTTTTATACCTCATCAGGGGACTCTACACCACGTTTGAAAACCCTGCTTGTTTTGATCAGGGGATACATAAAGTACTCTTTCCAACTTTCAGTTTAATTTGGAATTAGACATGTTCGAGTTTGCTGATGTTTGGCATCTATTGCATTACATTTTTTAAACTTGTAAGGAAAACGTGAATAAAAGTACATATTTTTCAATAAATATTTTAAGAGCAATTTGTTTATTTTCCTATCTTTGATTTCAAAGCTATCGCTATGGGAATACATAAGTTCTGTTTTTGTTGTGTTATCTGCAATTTGTAATTCTTTACTTTATGTTTAAAGCAGTGTATAAAAAATTAGGAAAATTTTTAGGTAAAAGTATCTTTTGCTTTGGAATTGATGTTTAAAAAAGGAAATTGGAAAAATCACACAATTTTATATTAGCAGTCATTTTTCAATAATTCCTTACTTAGACAGCGTGAACTTAGTTTTCGTTTTCTTTTACAATTGGAGACCAAAAACATCTAGGTATGTCAATGAAGTGTCACTAGATCACGTCCTAATTATGTTCCTGAAATGGAAGATTTGGTGGTTTGTGGAAACTTTCAATGTGTATTTTTCGAAAAACACTACAGTAGGGCGAACCTTTAAGTGTAAAAGTGACAGATCAATACCTTTGATGGACAAAATAGCCAATGGGCGAAAAAAACTTGCTTATTAGAAATAAGTCACATTATTACTGTCGTGAATAAATTGTGAAATTAGCTTTTCTAGCTAGTAATTCAATTTCAGATCTATTCTTTACATAATGTCTTTTTCAGCTGTTATGTATGCATAGGCACAAAACAGAATTGCATTTCACATAAAGATACAAGCAAAGATGTACTTCAGTCAAATTCCATGTAGAAACCTAAAGCCAAGTGCATCATACAAAAAATGGAGGAGTTTCTCCTGTTATAAATTTGTGACAGTTTCCATTCTGTAAGTTCGAGAGGTCTGGAAATGGTTTTCAATGTTTAATGGCAGATGAACATTAGTTACTTAAGTGACATTTGTAAATCCTTAGAATTTCACTATTTGAGTTCAAGTATACACATAAAAACGCATGGGATACTTATCTTCTTAGAAATCCATTTACTCCCATTCTAAAAGATTGAGGCGCTGAAACTGGTTTTCAGATGAGGGAACATAAGCTACAAATAAGGTCATCCCATTCTTATATACATTCTTAGGTATAAGTAGGTATTTTAATTAACATGGCACTGGAGCAACACAATGAGCTATTGGCGACGGTCCAGGATCAAACCCGAAGGGAAAGATCCAAGGACAGCACCATGTAATTTTGATACATTCTTAGAATTTTGCTTTTTTGAGTCTTATCCCAATGTAAAAAAAATACACTAAGTCATTGAGTGCAGTTTTTGGGCAATAGCAGATGGGTCCTTAAAAATGTCTCCATGTATAGCCTTAATGCAATGCAGGATGTGTAAAGGAGAGGCTGGTAATAAGCTGCACTTTGTACAGGTGAGAAAGTACTTCTGGCGATCATCTTTTTTAAATGGCTAGATCGGAGCCTGGCAAGCATAAAGTTTTGAGTATTGGGCTAGAATATATCTCCATGCGACCACTCTTGGGTTAATGTCCTCAACATTTGGATTATTTCTGGCTATCTCTAGGGAAGTGGTTTTGTATATGAGGAGCTGACTTACCGACACGAAGTCAATTGTTCACTCAAGGACCTGTCAGGCTGATTCCCCTGTAACGTGTACTTAAACGTAAGGTCTTTTGCATATTTTAGCTCAAATCAAAAATCTCACAAGGTTATCTGATCTGCAGATAGACTGAACAGATGTATAGTTAGAGATCGACCCCCTAACACCTGATCATCATACATCACTGCTTCAGGTGATAAGGGCAGGGTATGCCGATTTAAATCAAGTGATTTTTATTAAAAACAAATTTAAATTTTAAACTTCATTTTCCTATCTGAGTATTAAGTTTATTGATATTGATTCATATTGAAAATGAAATAACTATGAACAAGATGTGTTATCTTATTCAATTAAGTTAAGAACTATATCAAATAAGTTAAGTATTCTGTTTTTCAGAAAAATAAAGACACTTAGTCACAATGAAAAATCATCTGCAGTATCAAAAGCATTCCAATTTTGCACATAAATCTTTATAATTGGGAATTTTAATATTTTCATTTTGTTTTGTGAAATATGTTGGTTAATTTTTATTTAAATTTAATTGGGAAATTTTATGCATTGATCCCTAGGAATTCTTTACACTGCTAGCATTTCTATTCTGTATTTATGGTATTGAAGTTTGGAATGCAAAAATTAATCTGCCCATCTAGTAATTAAATACATTAACAAAATAGATTATGGATTAAAGTGGAAAGATATTTCTATGATACTGATGATTTTTTATTGGAAGCTCAAAATTCCACTCAATTGACATGTTCTGGAGGAATGCTATTTCACTTATTCTATGCTCTTAGAGAATAGCTTCATTTTCTTGTATGTTATGTATAAACCCTTTTTGTGTGCTTGGAATATCACTTTGAAATGCTTATCAATGCTCAGAGAAGATTTAAAAAAATAGGCATATTTGATTTCAATTTATGTATATTTTCATGTTTTATCTCATTTTTTATTTTTTTACAAATAAGTACTTTTTGCAAACTAAATATTAATGAGAAGTAGGAATTTTTTCATGAATTTTGGTGCTAAAGTTTATTTTATTTTCTATTGGTGACAACTTTTTCTCAAAAACAAATCTTTAATCAATTAATTACTTTATAAAAATAACTAAAGAAATTCTATACATCTGTGTAATGAAAAAAAATTCTGAAATTTGTCTGATTTTTTAATAATTTTATACACTTTAAATGGTGTTAGTAGGATCACCCAATGTTATTTATCTATTTCAAAAAAATTTCATGCCACCGGTTATGGGTTAAAATCAAACTAATCTAAACTACCCGAGAAACAGATGGGAAAACATAGCTTATACATGGCATTTCCTGTTCTATTTACTCTATCATGCTCTCTATGCTATTTCTTAGCTAATTCCTATATTGCGTTTTAATCTTTCAAAAATTTACCATGCTATATTTGTTAATGTTCATAATAAATACGAATGTTTAACATAAATCGAAACCACTGATTTGCATGTCTCATATCCAACAAGTTTAAACTTGTATAGGCAAGGGATTAATTAAAATAATAAAAATTTGATTTAGAAAAATATTTAAATCAAATAAAACCAATTTTTATGATTTTATTAAATCATGATTTCTTCATTTCCTGGACAAGGCGATAACAGACAAGCCTTTGTAAAGTAGTTATAAACGGATTACCCTCTTCAGGGGTAGAGGGGAAAAACATAAGGGGGATTTCAGGTGGCTGGCTTTTTGTGTTTCTGGCTGGTATGGATATCAGAGTTAATATTGATAATTTAAAAATATAGTATATCTGAAAATACTGGGTGAGTAGTCGTGCTGAGAGACAACTAAGATTAAAATATCAGACAATTTTAAAATTTGATTTTTTTTTTAATTCATGTAAGATTGTTCTATACGAGAAATCTTTTTTAAAAAATCAATCGCCAAAAACTATTGGGATATAAAATCAAATAATTAAAATTAAACTTGATTTCTATTTTTCCATATTGAGCTTTTATTATTCAGTAAATAATGTTGTACATACTAATAAAGTGAAAACTATGAATGAATAATTTACAATATTTATACACTTTTAAGTAACGACTTCAGAGAAATATAAACTAATCAGGTAAAGCTTAGTTGAAATTTAGCTAATTAGATGCTTTCTACCAAAGAAATGTACCTTCTTCTCAAAAGCAGCTGACTTTATTGTAGTATTATGCTCATAGAAAGGATTCATGGAATGCTAAAAAATAAAACAAGGTTATATTTTCACGTAAAACAATTCCCCATCTATCTGCATAAAGGAGAATGCTTAAACCAACACACTATACTAGTTACCATTTTTTAATATGACTGACTAGAAAATTTTCATGCTCCAATGAATCAATAGATTTCCATCTTTTAACGTGGCATAATATTTACTGCTAACTTAATGGTTTTGATGAACTTCACTAAAGCATGAACTTGGAATAAAGCAAGAAATTTTTATAACTGCATGCTAAAATTATTGAAAACCATTGTTTTCTATACTACACAAAATATATTATTTTTCCTAGAATTTAGTTGATGGACAAAAGATAATAAACGTTCCTTATGAGATTACATCAAAAAGTATGTACCAGTATGAAATGTATTTTTATCAAAGCCTTCTAAATGGTAATCAATCCTCAGATTGACTTGAGATAAACCAACAAATTGTTATGAATAAGAGTGCTGCAGCATTCTTTTTAGCAAAAAAGCAGTTATATTTTTAAAATTTTCTCATTCATTAGATAATATTTATTGATTTGTGTAACTCAACATAAAGCCACTTTCTGCTTCTAAATTTTGATTGATTGGACCTTGAAATTTCAATCAGGACTTTCATATGCAACATAGGCTAAACACTTGTATCTATCAAAAGACCAAGAGGGTCATAAATTTGTGTTAAAAAATTTGAGACTGTTCAATTTAATCTGTTTTTAAAGGTGATTATTTGCTGAATGAAATTCTCAGGAAAATTTCGTTAAAAACTTGATAAGAGGTAAAACAGAAGCTGGTAAACAAAAACTGGTTTGAAGCATGCTGTTCAATATCCATAAATTTGGTTAAATGAAGTTTCAGCTTTTACCAAATGTCAAGTGAATATACAAAATTTCATTTGAGAGAAATTTATATTTTATTTATATAATTCATTTGAGAATATATTTTATTAGTTTGACAAAATAAATTTTAAGATGTATCTAGAAATTTCTTGGAATTAATTTCAAGTTTAGAGTATAAAAACCAGAGGGTAAATGTTTTTTTCCCTAAAGCTGGATCAATGACCTCTTCGGCACATGGGACAAATTGACAACTATTTGTGATGGAGTAATTGCTGCTGCTACTAACAGGGACAATCACCAATATCCATGCTTTTACAAACTAGGACCTATCAGGTAGCAGACAAATGCTATGACCACTGTATACTAGTTAGAGGGTAAGCTGACTATTTTATGAAGCGGGAATAGTTTAAAAACTAAATCTACTGTATAGGTTGCCTAAAGCTAATCATACCAAATGATCATGAAGAGCAGTGTTTGAAAACCTACACAAAAGATGAGCGACACTCTTCGGATAGTTTAAAACTGAGAAATATATACCTAAGTTGAATTCATATAGCAGTAGCCAAGCACATAAGTTTTTAATGTGCTACTCACAATTTATTTCCAGTTATTCAGAAATAGTGTAGTGAAATGATAATTTTCAATCAAGGTTTCTAGTTAACATTAGTATTATTTAGTAATTCAGCAGTATTCTTGAAAATATACCTATACTAGTTTTTCTAATCATCCATTATCAGAATCTGACTGCTTAAAATTCATAAATTAGATTGTAAAATGAATTATTTAACTTAAATCTCAACCATCAAGTTTAAGTAACATACTAATAAACATTAGCACATGTTGAAATTGCAATAAATGTACAGTAAAATAATGTTCCTGAAAGGAGAATTTGAATACTTTTTATCACTGATATTATAAAACTTTTGTATATATAAAGTTTGTATAAGCATTGTAAGTTAAAATACATTGCAGTGGAATATAAACAAAAATACTTTACCATCAATTAGAACTTACTTTAATATAAATTTCATACACTTCATGAAAAAAATTCTTTATCCCATCTTCATTCTTCTGATCATGGAGCATTACAAAACGCATTTCTATCAATAGCTAAGGTCCACTTTCACATTTAAAAAGCATGCATATTGAATAACTAAAATGCTTCTTTAACTGGAAATAGGGGAATCTCACCTCAGGAAAAAAGTAACTATTCATAGGATATCATACAAAAAACTCATGGCAAACTTTAGAATGGATGAAAAAAGGCTCTAGACATTCATGCCACATGATTCAATCTGGATTGATGGCTAAATCGAAAAAATGCTTAAACCATAGCATAAAAGGTTGTACAGCTTTGTAGATACCTAAATTTTTAACAGAAAAATAAGTCAAATAGAGATACCATTTCAAGCCCATATTTCTCAAGATGTGGTTTAATCAAAGGCAGTGTCTTTTTTATTCACTATTTCCATATTCACATCAAATGCAAGATGGTCAGAAGACAAATACTTTGGATATTGTCTATATAATCATCAACATGATATTCATAGCTGAAGCTCAGGCTATATGTCAAGCAATAGAAAATCTAACCATCCCAAACAAAAAACATGTTTTTCTGATGGCAAATCAGTCTTGCAAAATCATCACAAGATCAAGTAAAATGGTTCTACGAACCAGAAGTAAAATATCCAAGCACATACAACATTGATCTTCATAAAAATTCATTTGGATTCCAAATCACAAAAATATAATTAACAAAACAGCAAACAAATTATCAAAAGCAGAAATTCAGACACAAAATTAGAAAATATTTCACCTGAATAGTAAAATTAGAAAACAATCTGAGAATAGATAAAATGCATACTATTTTAAAATTAGAGATTTGCCCGAAATTCAAACAATATATAAATAGTAGTCATAAAATAGAATGTCAATCATCCCAGTCTTCCGCCTATTTAACTTTGAAGATTCCCTAGACCATATAAATTACTTCAGTGTAAAAAATTCCAAAAACAATCACATACTCTTCCAAAATCTAAATGTAATTTACCTGAAACATCAACTTCTGCAAATTAAGATATCAACCTTTTAAAATAAATCCTATACAAGAGAATTCATCTGCTTTCTATAAACCAATAAATTAACTCAACTGTACCATAACTAAAATCCCAAACTTAAACAGAGATGAAGGTTGAAAATGAACTAAAATATTATGTAGAAATTGATTATTTGGGTTTAAAAAGGATACTACTTGCTGTCACAAATGCAGACACATACCACTCATTAAACTTATCTACAACTTTCAAGTACATGTTGTTAGTCAACCACATGTGTTCATCTATCAAATCTAATGCAGCGTGTGCAATGAACTGACTTAGATGCCGATGGTCTTCTTTCTATAAAAGAAAATTTCAATAAAATTCGACCTTCTAATGAAATAGACAGCATGTGGGCAGTCGCTATCATAAGATCTCTGTAGGACAAAGGAAGTGGGCTTATGAATCAACTTAGACGGTTGGCTATCGAAATGCAGACTAGTGTTTTTTCAGTGGATAATCACTTTAACCGATCAGTAATTTAGGATGCATACTTTTTCCCACAACCAAGTGACAGATCTCCAGAGTGACCAGAAGAAACAACATAAAGCTGTGTGCACAGGCTCCATCTATTTCATTAGAAGGTTGATGTGCATCAATAACACTTGTGCTGATCAACAGGTTCTGTGACTTTACAGCAAGTTGGGATGAGGCTCCCGAAACCAAATATCATTCAATAAAAATATAGTTTACAACAGTGATTTGGCATATCCAATGTATAAGAGACGATTAAATAACAGATTTAATTTATGATTTATTGAATTTAATAAAAGAATGGTAAATTACCAATGCATAATTACATACAGAATACATTTGCCTGAAAAGAAAGTCACAAAGTAATTTGATTCCTGCAAATTGATTTGAGTATGATTTGTATTGCCAGCAATTTTTTTTTCATCTGTTAATTGAGATGGTTTATAAGCAGATTCCTAATATTAAACATGCATGTCAGAACTTATTTAACTGAAAATAAAAATCCCAGAATAAAAAAGGAAATATTATTCATTACTATTAATCATCTGGGTGGAGATGTCGAATCCGAGGCACTAGCGATTTATCGCCAAACCTTGGTATTTTGATCCAGCTTTATGGCAACCCTATGCAAAAAGTTTTTCGCATAGGAAAGTCCCCGTTTTTTTTTTAATAAACATACTGGCTTTGGACGCCATCTTGATTTGGCGACAAACATGCCTTGGATTCTATATCTTTACCATCATCTGGATAAGTTTGCATAGTAAGAAATCACAAAAATCGCTTACGCCAGAATCGTGAAAACATTAAATATACAGATCAATATTAATGCTGCTCTAAAAATATTTATAACACAATATAATTGAACAATATTTCTAAAATTAAGAGAAAAATTGGAAATTAAAAAGTATTAAATTTTTAAAAAAGTTTAAAAAAAGAGTTTTAAAAAAGTATTAAATTTCTTTTGAAATAACACATAAAAATATCATACGATAGAATATCACATGTATTCAATAATCCCATGAATGGAATCAATTCAATCAAAAACTTATTCATTAAAATAAAACTACAGTCGAACCTTGTCAATACGAAACTGAAAAAAATTTCATATTATCCAACTAGATAAAAATTTTGTATTTTCCGTTGAGAGAAACAGAAACAATAGTATCAATAAAGTGTAAATCTGATAGTAGAATCTGAGTATATATAATAGAACTTGAAACTGTTTAACTCTTTTGATTTAAATGGAAACTAAACAAAATTAGAACATTTTCCTTTAATTGTTTGCATTTATTTATCTAAATCATTAAAACTGCACAAGGCATTGAGTCTAAAATAATCAGTTATAAAGTGTTCCATTTAATGGGTGGAACAAATTTTAAAGTTTTCAATATCTCCCAAGCTGTTAAGTGAAGACAAGGCATTATCTTGCCTTGTAATGAAACATAAAAACAGATGATATACCTCATTCAAGTTGAAAAATCATTGTTAAGCGAGTTTTCACATAAAAGAATTCATGTTAAACTTATAAATTATTGCATTCCTCTAGTCCTGTTTGACAAGACCAGGCATTCATTTTGCATTAAATGGAATTTTGCAATAAGCGTTTTCATGCAAACAAGGTTTGACTGTAGAAGCACACCCCGAAATCAGTATTCAATTGGAATAAAACTTATCATGGTGATGTATATGCAGAGATAAAGAAATTATCATAATATCAAGGAATTGTTGTACAGCCCCTCTGACAGTGATGCATGCAGATAGAGTTGCGTGAAATCATAAAGCTATCCTCAGTTGTGAATTATGGCAAGCATTCTGTAGCTGCTACTCGATTCCTTATATTCAGGGAGTGTGTACTTGACATCCTAGCATATCCTTGACAATCTGAATAGGGGACCCGATCTGGAGATCTTTCTCCAAGAAAGGGTTTCAATACCATAGAGGTATTCCTCACTTGTTACAATGCTTCCTGATCAGTGAGATCCCCAGATCTGTCTACCACTGAGGAAGCCTAGGATATGATAGGTCATCAATTGCTCCCTCCCGTCGAAACATAAGTGATCTGGAGTAGCAGCTGCAGAATGCTTGGCACAATTTGCCAGAAGGCAGCACAAGTGCTCCATTTGACTACATGCCACGCCGCCAGAGGTTTTTATAACTTACTACAAATTTATGACCTTTATGATGCAATTCTACACTAAGAGTTCTCAATTTGATCGTACATCACACATGCTAAGTTTCATTCGACTGCCTTCGGGGTGTTTCGATTTTTTGTGGCAGAGTGCATGAGTCACTGTTTAGAATGCATACTTTGACATCAGTTCGAGAGGAGGGTACAAATTCCATTTCAAATACAGGATTATCGTGATAGCCAACTATCACGAAATAATAGTTTCCGCCGCTTGAAGACATGGTTGTAGATTTCTGAGCAAAAAAATCTTGTGGCACGAAACAAAACCAAACTACATTTCTAATAATTTCAAAACTTAGTGACGGCGTCACTACATTACACCCAGAATGTGATTACTCAAATAGTAAACAAACCAAGCATACGAACAAATGGATTGCGGACAGAATGAACACATCTCAAAACCAAATCCAATGTTGCCCAAATCAGACGACTATTTTTAACATGTGATTATTAGAGATTATTTATCCAATAGTATGAAAATACTGAATAACAGACCACGCCTTTTTCTATGACATCTTGATAAAGGAGGAGCTTAGTTAAGAATTTTTTTTCCCCAAAATTTAACAACAGCACTCTATCCTTTGAAATACCAACATGTAATGCGCAAAACCGATACATAGAGCTCTCTACTGCGCAACGCACTTGTAGGCCTCTTGATTACCAATTCGTTAGGTGGCAACATGAAGTTCATCAATCTGATTGTGATGTGAATTGATGTAGTGAGAAATTTCTTTTCTTATTTTTTTTGCTTTTTTTAAGTTGTAACATTCTCTTATGATAGGATCTTTTCTCTGTCCAACCTGCTACAGATACCTTCTTTTCATTAGAGCAAACCTTTAATCGCCATAATCATGTCCCAACAGCGGGATCTTATCGAACAGAAACAGGGTAATCACATCGTACGGATACGCAGTGACAGCGAAACAAACCTAGATGATCTCTTCAAAGCGGTAATGCAACCGAAAGGAAACCAAGCACATCACAGTGTTCCGATGCGCATGCGAAATTTGCCACCATCGTTCTTTCAACAGCCTGATAGGGGTTCTAAATCGGCATCCCATAGCAGAGAATCAAGTACTGATAATACTTTCTCCAGTCCACCTCCTCAGCCGGTCAATCAGAATAATAATAATGCCAACAGTACAACAACTAGTAATGCCAATCAGAGCAATAGCAACAATGCCATCAGATCTCCACCACCACAGCATCCTGGTGGCTTGCCAATCAATCACCCAAGGGCACATTCTTCCCCTGCATCTCTACAACAAACGTACAATAATAATGCTGGTCAGCATCAGCATTTGCGTCAGCAGAGCTATGATATTACAGATAGTATACCTCTTCCACAAGGTTGGGAAATGGCCAAAACTGCAACGGGACAGAGATACTTCCTCAAGTAGGTTGACTATATTTATAGTATCAATCTGAAAATACCCTGTTCAAATCAATATTATGTTCACATGTTGAATGATAGGTTTATTGTCGAAAGGACTCAGTTCATAAGATTTTTCATGCAAGTGTTATGCTACAAAACAAGTGTGTATATCTTATCAAGTAAGGTGACTCGGTGTGATGCTAAATAGCACTTTAAATTGCTATTCTGTAATGTTTCGGGTTCTTCCGTTCTTAGAACGATCTGTTATTAGAACATAATGAAGTATGAATTAGCAAATAGGTTACTAAATTAAGTATTTCGAAATGGATAATCGTAGTTGTTGTGTACATTTCTAAGTCAGATGTCGCTGTGTGCATTTTGCACAGCTTTGGCAATGTCGATTGTTTCGTCACTGTAAAGCTGTTCTTAGGGATGGTAATCAATGTTTTCAATAGCAGCTACTGTTGCAGGGCAGGTAAATATATGAAGAGGTATGAGTTCAATGCCAAGACAGTTACAATGTTTGTACTTCTTGACCTTTAAAATGTCCTATTCTCAGTCTGGATATTGTAATGGTGATTTTTCTATCGGTGTTTCAGTCAGTAGTTAATGTGTATTGAGTTTTTGCCAAACGACTCAAGATGAATAATTGCATCTGTCTCAATTTATTTAAATAGAATATGAATTTGAAATATCACAAACTTGTTCTTTTCTAGAATTGAAATTTGAATCATATCTTTAATCATAATTTTTATTGAAATGTATTTGTGAGGTGCAAACCTACAAAGTTTTTAATTGTAGCAAGTTTGTCAATGTAATAATTCTGGCTTATAGCAATCTTTTGCAAAAATAGTCTTATATTTTATCTGATTCTCATCTTAGCTCTAATTTAAAGCCTATAAAGTGATTAACTAAATGTATTTTTGAAAGTGATTGAGGTTTGAAGAGATTGTTAACGGTTTTTCACATGGGAATAATTTAACAAAATTTACATCTATTCAGTAATCCTCAATATTTTAAATAGTTACTTTAATGCTTTAAAATTGATTGAAATTTTCTTTCATATGATTGGAAAAGGGTTAAATCCTGGTATATGGTGTTGTCAAAGTTTGCCAAATTGGCATCTTATCAGAAATAGTAACCATTTGGCATTGACCACACCATTAACATGGATTTTACCTCTCAACTTCTATTGTCTTCTTGATCAAGAACATCCTTTTTCAGTCATGTAACACAGACAACAACATGGGAAGACCCCCGTAAAAAAATAAGTACTGGATCTCTCTCAAATTCATCTGGAATAACTTGCTCAAGTCCAAGTACAAGTCCAGCCTCATCTCTTCTTAATCTCCAAAACTTAGGTCCACTTCCAGATGGATGGGAGCAGGCCACCACTGCTGAAGGCGAAGTTTACTTCATCAATCATAAAGCACGTACCACGAGTTGGTATGATCCAAGAATACGTAAGTTTGAATATTATTCCAACAGTAAAATGTACTCTAATAACATAGTAATTTCCTGTTATAATGAACTCTGCTGGACCACTAAATTATTTCCTTGTAAAAAAGATAGTTATAAAAAGTTATTAATTTATCATTGCATAAAATGTTAAAAAAGCATTGACAAACCTATCATGTAGATATTGATGGAAGAGTAGGTAAGCTATCGTGGAAAAATATAGGGTGAAGTGAAATTGTAAAATTAAAAATATGTACCACAAATAAAAAGAAAGTAATGTACACATATTTCCAAAAATTAAGGATCTTAACAAATTCATATCAATCAAGGTCATCTGATCTCAATCCAATACAACAGGATTTGGATGCTTCCAGATGTTGCATTACAGCCTACACAACTACACCAAGGAATACACTAGAGCATTGACTTGCTCTAGTGTACAAATGGGATTACCACAGGAACTCTTGGATAGCCTTGTGGGAAGTATGTCTGTACATTGTAAGGCCTATAATATGGTCAAAGGCCAGCTGATTCCCTATTAAGCTGCTTTTGACAGCAAAAGAAAATTATTTTTTGCAATAACTAACTCACAATATGTTCTTCTAAGCAACTCAATTGTCACAAAATTTCTCTTTGAAAAAAAAACAACTAATGACAGCTAACTTTGGCTTTCATACAATAAAATTCAATTATTTATATAAAATACTCACTCTAAACCTAACTAAAAAGTTTAAATATATTCATATTATAATAAATATCTATTTAAGTTATATATATATATTTCATGTATAAGAATAAGATTTGTTTTTTCACATGGTTCACAATGTTTTCGTTCCATTAAATAAATCATGCTGCAAGAGAAAATTATTCACAAAGTTAATCTGAAGAAAATAAGGGACAACAATTTTTATCTTAGAAAAAGGGCTGTGGTGGAAACTGATTTGTTTCTTTTAATAATGGTTTTCTCCTGTATTTCCCCAGCAATACATATGCAGCAGCCACCAGTTGTGCCAATATTAGGTGCTCAAAGTCCTAATGTCGTAGCCCTGCCACCTCAAGTGAGTATTTATGGAATTTTTTCGTCATTTTCAAAACTTTAATTTTGAAACAGAAACTACATAAATTAAACTTACTTTCATTCATATTTGCAACAGATACATTTAAAATTATATGCAACAGCAGATATATTTAAATTGCATCTAAAAGTTGGTGGAGACAGTAATTTATTTTGGTACAACTTTGATATTTTTTACTTTATTCAGACTTTTGTGGCAATGGTTTTGGCGTGCTTTTTGTAATTGTGGCAGGCAAAGGCAATCTAGCATTATTAGGATTATGAAAACCTCGCGAAATTCAACTTTTCTTTTCCAGCCCTTTTTCCTTGAATATTTTGGAGTGTTCTTTTCATTTCTGTTGCTGTCGTTTGATTTCATTAGTCGTATACAAATTTTTGCCACACAAGTCTTTATATCAAAACTGTACCTTTGTTTCCTATTTAATGAACTTAACTTTAGGATTTTGTGTTCTGATTAAATAAAGGTACCATTGTACTTAAATTTCCTTGCAATTTAACAACGAACAAAAGTTTTACTACATATCTAAAAAACTATTTATCTAACAAATTGTCCTTACTAAATAATCTTTGAGTTAAAGTCTCAACATAAAATTCTGAATTTTTCATCATCAGAAACAGTATGCCAATTTAAATCGAGTAATTTTTATTAAAAAATCATTGATTTACAGGGTTCCCACGCTCCTTAGAAACTTCTTAAGAACTCCTTATTTTTAGCTATCATTTCTAAGAGCTCTTTAAAACTCCTTTGTTTTAAAATCAAGAATCCTTTAAAAATTCCTTATTTTTCCCAAAATTAGAACACTAAATTTTTCTGATGGTAGTCATTTTCCGATTTCTCCCATTTTCGAGCTTCGTTGTCTGGTCTTGAACGGGAAGCAGCAGGTTTCACTGGGAAACAACGTTTATCTTTCCCTCTTCAGAAATGAATACAGGACCACTGATTGACCCTCTGAAAGGGTGTGTGACTGCGGACACCCTGCAAGGTTGATTGACGGGTAATGACCATTTAGTTCATTGGGTCTGGGGAGATAGATGACTTCCATTGATAGATTTGCTCATGCTTCCTGTTCTCGCGTTTATCGGCTTTTTCCCAGATGTTTTCAAATAGTTTTTACAATGAGTTT
The DNA here is from genome assembly GCA_933210815.1 of Meta bourneti. Classification (NCBI taxonomy): domain Eukaryota; kingdom Metazoa; phylum Arthropoda; class Arachnida; order Araneae; family Tetragnathidae; genus Meta; species Meta bourneti. The sequence goes on from OW119923.1 coordinate 56,959,865, forward strand.
CTAAACATTGAAGCAAAAGCACATAAATAACAATCTTTATTTCCACATTGTCCCCACAAGCAAAATACATGACAGATGGGTTTGCATTAGGTACTTCGTGGGGAATGAAGAACTTTGAGGAGAAACAACTTGGTTCCGCTTATAAGGATTGGCAATTTTGGGCAGACTTCGATGCAGAGACGAAGCTCTTGGAGGGTTAAAAAAGTATGTCTGGGAAATGCGTTTTTAACAGCTTACGGACTACAAATGAAAAGTATCAAGTTTGGATTGCAGCTTCAACTGATCGCCATAAAGCAAAATGCCTTGTTTGCCAAAAAGAATTTGATATTGAAAGAATGGGGGAAAGTGCTGTTAAAGCTCATATGACTGGTAAGCAAATTGAGTAACTGTTGTTTTATTTGGTGATTGTTAGCTGTTGTGAAAGCCTTTTTGTTCACATTTTTTACACATAAAGATGTGTAAAACAATCAAGTTTTCTAAACACGTTAATTTATTTATAAGTGCTGATATTCGAAAAATGTGCTCCGATATAATTAGTAAATTAACAAACAAAAACTTTCCTCTTAAAATGGAAAAACTCAGATGGATATATATGCGAATGGATTGTAAAACCATACTTAGGTTCGAATATAATTTTTAAATGATGCATATGCTGTGCATTAGTCATTTTGCAATTGTTAGTGATCATTTTTACATGTAAAATAAAATTACAAATGAATAAAATATTCAAAACACTAAAATGAATGAATATTTAAAACACTAAATGAATTATTTTTAGAGCCTATTCCAAAATGCACCCTGATTTAATTAGAAAATTAACAAATAGTTCTTTATGATAATGAAAATAAAAAAACTCAGATGTGAATGCAAATTAATTGTAAATCCGGATTTAGGTTCTAATATATTTTGAAAATCATGCACACCCATGCATGATTTTCAAAATATATTAGGTTAAAAGATATAATATAATAGAAAATAATTTAATAAAATAAAATTAAAAACGAGCCCAAAATGATTTTTAAGAGCGTATACTCCAAAAATTTGCTCCGATAATAGAAAATTAACAAACAAAAAAAATTCTTTGTGAAAATTAAAATAAATAGAAAATCTCATAGATGCGAATGGATTGCAAAACTATTTAGGTACTAATATAATGAAAAATAATGCAGCTGCGTGCGATTATCATTTTCCAAAGAAATGTAATAATTTTCACAAAATGAAATGCGATTTTTGAAAAACAAGAACATGTTCTGTGTGCATATATTACTTATTCTATGTGCATTAAGAGTCTCCTGCAAGAAGGTAAGATTTCAGTAATTGTCTGATGTCAAGGAGCTTCCTTTAACATTTTGTGGTCATAGATGGCTAGAGAATGTCCCAGTTGTAGAATGTGCAATTGTAATTTGGACTGATGTTATCAAATTTGTTAGAAGTGTAGAAAAGGGTTCTTCGAATAAAGTAAATTGCAAGTCTTTTCTGACAGTACAAGACGCTACAAGGATAGTTAATTCTGGCAAAGTTTATTATTGCAACCATTCCTTGAATTTTATCAAAACGATAAATCATTGTTGCCTTTTTTGGAGATATGTTAAAGCAATGTATGGAATACTTTAATCTTCTAAAACCAGAAGAAAAGTTAATATAAGTACCATTCAGAAGCTTTCCAAATTTGATTTTTCTGACTAATTCTTATTCTCCTGTGGACAAAATCATTATAGGGTTCATTGGGAAAAGAATAGTAAAGGAAAAGTTAAAGGAGAAAAAATAACGCTTTGTGCTGCCTTTGATTTGCGGCTTGATTGCAGAGGTTTTGTTATACAAATGCTACGTCTCATGGCTAAATCTCCTGCAGCATATTTGCTTGTTCGAAATGCTTCATGTCTTGATCCTAGATGTATGGTTCAAGATCAGATGAAGTGCACGAACTCCATGAAGCTTGTACTTTACTCAGAAAAAGATTGTGATGATATATTACTTCAATTGGAAGATTTTATGGAATTACCGTTTTCAAATCCGCTTCACTGTCTCAGAATTTTGAACCAAAAACAATGCATTTAGATAGTTTTTTAAATGACTTTCTTAGTGTAGATGATACAAAGGGAAAACTATGGAAAGTTATGAAAACCATAATGATCTTATCTCATGGCCAGGCTTCTGTGGAACGTGGATTTAATATGAACAAGTCCTTAGAAGTTGAAAATTTAAAAGGAGTCTCCTATATTGTACAGACTTATTTATGAAAATACTAATGATATTTCAAATTTAGTAATTGCTAAAGAAATGGAAAAATTTGTTTCTTCAAGGCAGAAACATGTTATGCATTTAGAAGAACAATGCAAAAGTGCGAAGACAAATTTAAAAAAGAAAAGAAAACTCGAGCTACAAGAACTTAATTCCTTGAAATCAAAGAGAATTTGTGTTGGGTGATATAATGAGAATGGAAAAGTCAGCTGAAGAACTGGCTAATGAGGCAGAAGCTTCTGAGGACTTTTCTCTTTTAAAAAGTGCAAATGCACTAATTAAAGAAATTAAAGGAAAAGCACCTGAAATAAAGGAATTAGACAAAATAATTTCTAAAAACAAATCAGTTGAAATTTATTCGTAAGACTTTTTTCTTGGGCGATATTTAACAAGATAAATATATTTGTATTTAAAACGGAAATAAATCTTTGTTATTAAAATTATTTCTTATTTTGTAGAAAAAATGCAATGATTTTTAGAATTTCATTTCTTTTTTCCCTTTCAGATGACATCCTTAAAAATTAGTTTTATTGTGGTTAAATGGGTTCAATTTGTGTAAAATACATTCATCTTTTTTGTGCATTGTTTTTAGAAAGTTAACTTCAAAACACACAATGTATTTAACAGACAACATCAAAAAATTAACTTTTAAGTTACTATAAATCTGCCAACGGTCCTGCATACATCCCTAATTTTTGTCCTACTAGATTGACATACAATGAAGGTGCAATATGGTTTTTGGTATATCTCGATTAGTCTTTATAAAAAATCATTTGTGTCCTTAGAAACTCCTTATTTTTTATTTTGAAAAAAAGAGTGGGAACCCTGATTTAAATCAAAAATTTTAATTTCATCCATTATCTATTTGTTTTGTATTATGTTCATTAATATTGAAAATGAAATAACTATGAGCATGTTATTTTATTCAAATTAGTTAAGTAGTCTGTTTATCAAAAGAATAAAGCATAACTATTCTGTATTTATGGAATTGAAATTTGTATTGAAAAGAGTTAATTTGCTCATCTGATAATTGAGTGAGTGTTAACAAAATAGATTATGGATTGAAGCAGAAAGCTATTCTATTGATTATGATTCTTAAAATTCCACCTAATTGGCATGTTCTGGGATAATGCTATTCCTCTTATTCTATGCTGTTCACAGAGAAAAGTTTCACTTTCGTGAATGTTATGTATAAACCCTTTTTGTGTGCTTGGAATATAACTTTGAAAGACTTATCAATGCTCAGAAAATTTGAAAAATATGTACATTTGATTTTAATTTATGTATATTTTCATTTTTTACTATTTACTTACAATAACATTTTTTCACAAATAAGTACTTTTTGCAAGCTAATGAGAAGTAGGAATTTTTTCATTAATTTTGTTGAAAGTTCCTTTTATTTTATTTTCTATTGGTGACACGATTTTTCTCAAAAAGAAGTGGTTAACCAATTAATTACTTGATAGAAAGATAACTAAAGAAATTTTATATATTTTATTCATATATGTTAAAGATATAATGCAAAAAAATCTGAAATTTGTCGGATTTTTGATTAATTTTATATTAAAATTTATAATATGATGTTGGTGGGATTCTGCCACCTTTTTTTTTAATCTAGTCCAAAAAATTTCATGCCACTGTTTATGGGTTAAAATAAAGCTAATCTAAACCGTTCGAGAACCAGATGGTAAAACATTGCTTATGCATGGCATTTGTTTCTGTTCTATTTATTATCATCTGATTAACTTTGCTAATTCCTATATCACATTTTAATCTTTCAAAAAATTGCCCTATTATATTTCCTAATACCAGGGTATGAAAAAATCATGATTTTTTTAAATCATAAAAATCGGATTTATTTGATTTAAATCAGATTTTTATAATTTTAATTAATCTCTTGCCTGAACAACTTTAAACCTGTTGGACATGAGACATGTAAATCAGTGTGATTTCTAGATAGTTTTAATTTATGTTAAACATTAATATTTATGATGAATAACATTAATGTATTAGGAAATATAGCAGAGTAAATTTTTTAAAGATTAAAACGCGGTGTAGGAATTAGCAATCACTTAATAAGAGTAAATAGAACAGCACAACAAATGTCATGCATAAGCAATGTTTTCCCATCTGGTTCTTGAGTGATTTAGATTAGCTTGATTTTCACCCATAACCGTTGACCTGAAATTTTTTGTACCTATATAAATAAGGTTGCGGGATCCCACTAACACATTATAAATTTTGTATAAAATTAATCACAAATCAGACGAATTTCTTAGAATTATATATTTATCATATATGAATAAAATGTATAAAATTTCTTTTGTTATTTTTATATAAAGTAATTAATTTGTTGAAAACTTATTTAAAAAATCAACCTACACCAAGCATGCCTGACCCCTTGGAACGCTTTAAAATTGTTATGGTAAAGCCCAGAACCCCCAAACATAAGGGATAAATATGCAAATAACATAAGTAACCAAATATGCAGAGTGTTTTGATCTGCTTTAGGTTTCTTATCAGAAGGGTTGCAAGGTTCTTGTGATTCGGAACTCTTTTTGTCCTAATATTTTTATGGTTGGGGCCCAGCCCTCCCTCCAACATGAGATAATATTACAAATATCATGATTTTATATAAACAAAATAAAGAGTGAAGCAAATAATTTTTCTCTGTTGACCCCCAGTGCTTCTCAATTATTTTTAATGTCCTCAAAGAAGGGAGGCCAGTAATTGTCAGTTTTATAAAGGATCAATCTGGGGTGTTACTGAGTAGAAGCAAATTTTTAAACTGATTTGTATTGTCTCCCACCCTATTTCATTTTCAATATTATTAAACTTAGGAATGAATTTAAATTAAAGTGATTTAAAGCAATTTTTTTTAATAAAATCACTTGATTTAAATTGGCATACCCTGACTAATACATTAATGTTATTCATCATAAATATTAACATTTGACCTAAATCAAAATGCTCTAGAAACTACACAAATTTGTGTGTCTCATGGCTAACAAGTTTAAACTTGTGCAGGCAAGAGATTAGTTAAAATTCTAAAAATCCGACTTTTATGATTTTTTTTAAATCAAGTTTCTGCAGTATAAATCAATATTGTGGATGTTCCTATCATGTGATATGGGATACTGAAGTTTTTAATATTAGTGTAGTTTCTTTAAGTATAATAAAATAGGAATATGTACAATTGTCAGGAGAGGTACGAAAACGATAAATTTTAACACTTTGTTTGATTTCTTGAAGTTTGTTTTTCAATAATTGAAATACCTGATGTATATTTATAATTAATTGTATTTCATTTTTATCATATTTTTCATCATTCTAACTTAGTTTTTTATCTAAGATGATCCATCTTTATTCTTGTATAAAATTTACATATTGTACTTTTGTAATTGATTTTAAAATTGCAAATATATGTTCAGATTTCTGGTGCAACTGCATCTGGAACAGCTACATTGCCCTCTCTAAGCACACAAGCTTTGCAACAACAGCAACAAAAACTACGATTACAAAGACTTCAAATGGAAAGAGAGGCTCTACGTATTAGGCAGCAAGAGATAATGTCACAGGTGACAATTTATTTAAAATTCATCTAATGTCTAAAATTGTAACATAAAATGAACAAAATTCATTTTATTAGTAGCAAATAACTTTGAAACAATGACTTAAAATTAGAAATTAAAAGATAAATTTTCAACTTATTATTTTCTATGCTTACTATGTGTAATATTCTGATCTGTAAAATTAAAAAATTCTTCAGAATGTAAATTTTATTAATTTATTTTTTATAGGCTTCTTATTTTGGAAATCCTATGCTAAATGTAAGTATGCATTATAATACTTTCAAAGTTTTGAAACTTTTTCAAAACAAAATAAACCTTGCTAATACTAGTGGGGAAAAGAAATAAAAATTAATAAAACCTGAAGCAAAAATGCCTTTTGTTTCGAACACCAATCTCAGTGAGACATTAGTTTCTGTTATAACAACCTTCATTTTCATTGAAAAAGTCAACCAGGCATTGCTGATGAACCATCCTTTCAGCTTCAAATGGTTTCTTACTATGATCGGTTCGGGACATTTGTCATGCGCAATGGGTACCTTCAACACAAACTCTTCTCTGCCCCATGTATCCTACTGAGATAAGCATCCAGTCCAGATAATATATGCAATGGATTGCACTGTCTGCCATTCTCTCATTTCCTTGTCTTTGTAAAAAAACAGTCCTTGGATCATTCTCATCGAGTTTCCAGGATTGGGTGCAATTACTCTTTTTCAAGGCTTCTTTTAACATGGGGCTAAGTGATTTGTATTTTATTGTCATTGAGGAAAAGGAATAATGGCAAATTTAGTTGACTTATAAAGTTGTTTAAAGCTGAGCATAAGAGTTTTTACTTTCAATCCAATCTCGACATCCCCAGTTATCAATGGAATGCTATGCTACTGTCTAATGTCAAGAATAATAAATTTGTATTTTTATCCATAAACTCAGACTGATAAGTGATCTGGTTTTATACTTGTAATCACTTAAGAAATAGAGATGTATATGGTTTTGCTAAATCAGATTTGTGTTTAGGATCATCCATTAGTATAGAATTTCTATAAATTCAAAATTTTTCTCGACTTAACTGTTAAAAGCTGTCGTGTTTTCCATTAGATGATCCCTTGTAATCCTTTCCTTTGTGACTAAGTCGACTGAATTTTGCTTTTCTTGACAACACTATATGGCCTCCTTTTTATTTGCAAGGATTTGGATAACTATATCCTATTTTAAACTTGTGTTAATGTCCATTTGATGTTTGGCACAGCTTGGCCAAATATAGCTCTTGCACCATAAAACCAACCACCTTGTTGAACATTGATTCTCCACACAAAATATACATTATCACATAATATGATTACTGAAAATAACATATTTCAATAATTTTTCATTTAAATCTGAAGACAACCTTAATGAACTGACATAGGATGATAGATTTTATAATGTAGCTTAGTATGTAAGTATGCCCTGAATCTAAAATTTTGTTTTGATTGTAGGAAATGATGATTGGGCGCACTATACGCGATAAGAATTCTCAACCTACATCTCCAGCGAATCCTTCTGATGCATCTCAGGCAAACATTGATCCATTTTTGGGTGCCGATTCAGATTACCATTCTCGTCAAGAAAGTGGAGATAGTGGCTTAGGTTTGGGCACAAACTACAGCTTGCCAAATACTCCTGAGGATTATTTAATGGGTATGGATGAAGGAGCTGAGGGAAGTACTACTGATGGTAAGTGTTAAAAATATTTTGATTTGTAAAATGTTTGATATATAAAAATATTTGTGTTAAAAATATAGGATGTTGCAAATTTGATGTAATTTAACTGTTAGAGTAAACTGAATTAAATAGGTCTCATTTTTTACATGCTTAAGCATTTAATTAAAGCAATGTATATACATAGTTTTGTCTTTTATTTAAATTATGACTCGTAACAATTTTAAAGATGTGCTGTTGGATATTGCCGAACTGAATTTGGAACCGATTTCTGGTGGTACTTTGGACATGGTTCCAGAAAACATGGATTCAGAAGATTTAGAGCCAAGTTTACAGGTAACAATCTCTTAGAATTCTACTTAGTGCATTTCTGTAAAGGGCATGAAATTAATTCAATCATTTTAAATTGAGAAAGTTTGTCATCCATATTTAAATAACAAAATGTTAAAAAAAAATTTCAAAGCTATTTTGAATGAAATATTTCTAAAAAAATTTTCTTAACGTAATTTTCAGGCTGAATTAAATGAAGAGATTTTACAGCTGAGTGATGTTCAAGATCTGTTAATAAAAGAAAATGCATTGAAATGGCTGTAAAAATGATAAGGTATTTTAAGGATGGCTACTGTTTTTTCAGGGTTTTTTAAATCTCAAGCATTCTTCAATCTCATTAAAGTTAAGCACTCAAACTTGAAGACTTGTATGTTAGTTCTGGCAGCAGTGTTCAAAACTAATACTCTATGGAAAGAGTTTTTTGTATTTTTCACACAAATTTTTTTATAAGAAATGTTGATGTATTCACCTCATACTTTTATCATTTGGAATTATGAATCCTTGCGATAATGTCTAACTAATGTAAGGTAACATTACTTTTTAACCATGCTGATTTCTTTCTTAAACACATTTAATGCATATGCCTAAGATTTCCCCAAACATGGTCCATGTAACTCTTCCCTTGATCACTTGAGATGAGTTTATTGTGCCTCAAACCCTCAGTGCTGCTAAAATCAACATTTTAAAATTTAAAGCTTTAATCTTTGAAAATTCACTGGATATCAAATTAACTATTTAAAGTAATTGACATTTTTGTTGAAATTTATACTATTAGGTTTTTAGAATAAAATATGCTATTTTAAGCAAAGCACTTTTAAATAATTACTTTTACAACTTGTGTTTTTAAGATTAGCAAGTACTCAACTTTAGCATGTAATGAATGAGTCTGATAGAATAATTCTTGGCCTATCATTAGATTGCTGGACTCTGAATTTGAACAGGTGACAGATCACTAAGCAAGTAGTTTGAAATAAGTGTTTAAAATAACATCACCTTAAAAATGTTTTTAATTCTGCAATTCAGAAAGTTTTTTTTTTTCTGTAAATCACCTCAGTTGGTTTTAAAATCTAAATAACTTGAAAATTAAGTTAGACTTCAGAAGGGATATGTAAAAAGTGGTGCAGTGTTGAGTAATTTCTATGCATAGCACAAGGTGTCTTGCGTTGTGTGCTGATAATGCATGTGTTGGCCATGAGCAACAAGTTTTTTAATTGATTTTACAAATAACAATTCTTGAATATATATATAAACTAAATTTGTACACATGTGCAAATTGTGTTAATGTTTACGATATGTATAATTTTCTTGTGAATGAAATCAAACTTTTTTGTTCAGGAAAACTAGAATTTTTATTGTTTCTTCCTCAAGATAATCTCAAAATTCTGTCAGTATATCCCTTGTTTTAAATGTTTTTCCTTGTAAAAATGTTTGAGTTTTAATTATCTTTACTTCAGAAATGTATATAAAATATCCATTTGTTATCTGTCACTAATTTGTTAATTAAAGAATGTTTAATTAAGATTTGAAGTATTAAATTTTACGTGTTTATATATGGCACAATAGTGATTAATAGTTATATAATTGTTAGTTTGGTTATTTGAAAATTGTTTTTAAAAATCAATCAACTTGTTAAAAATCACCAATTCCTTTTATAATGAAAGGTAATTTTGACTATGTTAAAATTGTATGCTGAATCAAATGTAACAAGTCATGTCTATACTAGTTTTTATGAGCTCAAATTTTATATTACCACCCAACACTGTTATGTGCCTTTTTATCCTGTGCCTTTATAAATTGAGACATTTGTGTAGTGACTTGTTAATTAATGTCTCACTTGTGAATGTATTGTCTTGGTAAAAATATTTTATGTATAGTGTTTGAAATCATTGAGACATGTCTTGCTGTAATTTTTATTGTTGCCCAGTTGTTAATTTAAAACCAATTTGGTTCGCTAGTTATTTCAACTTCAAATGGTAGCTCAAAAATACAATACTCCATACAATTCCTAGTGCAGCATTTACAATTTCATTTGTCGTAAGTTTATTTGTCTGAAAAACAAGAGCTGCTATTCAGTTTATAATTTTTGTTTCCAACTTGTGTAATTTGCAAGCTATGCAAATTGTTTTTATCTTGTATCCTTGTTTTGTATGTTCTATCAACTTGGGAAATTATTTCTCATTTTAATCAGGATTTTATATGCAGGATTTATGTAAATATAAAGAGAACTTTAAATTCGATTGTTTAACATTTAAGTCACTACATTCAACCACTACTACCAAACTGAAATACTACACTTGATAAAAATAAGTTTATTAACCCCTCCCCATATGGCATAAAATTATTTTCCAAGTTTTAAATATACTCTATTATGATGGCTTATTTTTTGTTGATAAAAACAAAGTAATAACCAAAAAAAGTATTTGAATTGAAGCAGGGTATTGAATTTTTAAATGTCCCCATCCTTCAATACACTATACTCAGGAGTTTTATCACTAAGTGCCTTTGATGTTTCCTTTAATTATATTCTTTTCCTACTTGTTATATTACAAGTAGATAAAAGAATGTTTAAATGATATCTATATCTTGTTTTGCAAAATGAGCATTATACAACATGGTTTTGTATAGGATTTTTTTGCTGACTATTAAGGTTATTTTGGACATTATCATAAATTTTTGCTGTTTAGAAATAAGCAGCTTCAATTGCATACTGCAAGTTACTGTGAAAGATGAAAAATAATTGCCATATTTATTTCAGCCATTCTTATCGCCAAATTGTATTTTCTTTTTAATGTTTGGTGTAATCTGATGCCATACTTCGTTTCATTTGTCAGTGATTTGTGCCAAACAGACACTGTTCTGCAGTTAATTTTAGGCAGCATTATTTATCATTGCTATTTATCATGCACTAGGGGTTTCAAATTGCAGGACAAGTAGCTGATTTTTATTTTCACTAGTTATATCTTAAGATCAACTTTGTATTCATTATTTAAAGAATTTTCAGTTAGAGCTATAAGGGCTGAAATAATTTTTCAATGTTGTAAGTAAAAAGTACTTTTCTGCTATTTACACCCCCTGTGCATTTCATTTTTCATCATCATTTCGTATTCGTTTCATATTACATATACTGCATTTAACCAATATTTTGTCTTAATTCCTTTTTCGAGTTTCATTGAAGTAATTTCCAAAATTTTAAAATCTATTGATATGAATATGTATTGTTTTCAATTTAAAAATAATTTTAGAAGTCAATTGTTATGAAATATTTTGCATGAGTAAAAATAAATTTATTTAAAATAGTATTTGTAATAAAAAAAAGTATTAGTTTTTACATAATATGCAACTGTTTCTCATGAAGTGGAATAATAAATGTTATTTAGATACCATTTTTCCTTTCATTTATAAATACAACTCACACGAAATAAGAAGCACAATATTTCTTAGCAAAATAAATCAATAAGTAAATTTATTTTTTATACATTTGCATTTACATTATGGAATTTTATTACACATAACACTATTTAATTGCAATTTATACATACCTTTTTCAAATAAAGGCATGAAAATTGTTTTGCATAGATATAAGCTTCATTATAAAGCCACTTTATAAACTCAGTTTAATTGAATTTGCTTCCACTGCTCATTAAGTATATATATAAATAAGGCTTTTCATATTTACTATTTGATTTCATGAAAATATTTAGAGAATTAAGGACTGAGACACATTAAAAGGGTGAATTTGCTAAAGTAATAACTATTAAGTTAACACGAAAAGATGCATATAAAATCTACTTTGTTTTAAAGAGTTGTTAATAGAGCTAGAGCAAATATAAAATTTGAATAAACATAACTTTCAAAACAAACAAAATATATATATATATATTTCATAAAACATTTAAAACATCCTTAGAGTTTTGAGGTATTAGCCTATGTTTCTATAAGATTAACTATCAAACTTAAAAGATAAACTTAGCAAAGACTAGATGAGAATGCAAAGCCTTGTACTACCAAGTATAATATATCTGTATGGGGTATTATATACAGATAAAAAGTAATTTATGTACAAATGAACATAAATTCATACAAGATACTTTATAAGACACACTCATTCCATATCCATTCACTCTTTAACATTTGTTATTAGATCTGCTTTTAGTTGGCAACTTGTGCTTTAAAACTTTCAGGATGTGCCATAAGTAAGCAAGCCGAAGACTTAGACACTCCACATAAAGGAAAACTAAAAGACTTTTTTACTATTAGTGTCATAGAAAAGGATTGCTACAGTTGTTTTTCGGAGCAACTGGAAATCCTGTAGTATTAGATGATACCTGAAATAAAAACAAATTCAATTAATTTGTTTGATTAAATATATTTTTAATACTTATAGGAAAATGTCAATGCACTGCAACTCTTTTGAGAATACCATTGAAATTGGTTGCCAAATAAGGGATCTAGTGTTATGCTCTCCTTAAAATTATATTTCATATAATCCATAAGTAGTAAAAATAAAAAATCTCAAGTCTTACCATAAATGGATTGACAGGATTTTGAATCCAATCAGAATGCTGTGCAGTTTCAGCAGATTTGTTCTCACTAGAAAATAGACCACCTAGTCCAAGTTGACTAGAAGACCACATTGGCATGTTTGTTGGCATATTCCAAGATCCTGATCCAGATGTTGGAGACACTATTCCACCATTTTGTAAAAGCATTTGACTAGTTCCATACCCATTAGTGGGACTAGTGACCATTTGAGTTGGGAAGGAGTAGTTTGCATTGAACTGATTGCGTACATTATCATCACTTGGGCTGTTCCCCACCATTGGTATAGGAAAAGGTGCATAAGCTTGGCTGCTAGATATCTGAGAGTACGAAAGTCCATCTGTTCCAGTTTGGAATGGATTAGCTGACTGGAAAGAAGGTTTCACAGACTGAGAGTGGCTCCATAAATCAGTAGAAGTAAATGGGTTGGAGGGAGCTGTAAAAACAAACGGTATGGTTGTAACTTCAATGAACTATTTTGGAACAAATTTGACAGAGTACCTAAGCAATACACATTGTATGTTACCATATGTGCACTAACAGACTGGCTCGACAGAAAATGGGTATTTCCGCTAGATTTTAAACAAGTGTTTCAGGTTAACTGACTAAAATTCTTTCCCCCTTTTGATAGGAAAATAATACTATGAACTGTTAATGTGTATGTTTTGTTGAAGTGATCAGAATGTCCACATTTAAGACATTTTTGACAAAATTGGAATGCAGTAGGTCAAGGTCAAAAATAGTTTTTTCCATGGTGACATAGCAAGCATGAATTTGTAACAAAATTCATGCTATTGGTTAAAAAATGGCAGGACTTTATTTTCATTGATCTCTGGTGATTTTTTTAAAGTAGCCAAAATTTGAAAATAGGAACTTTTGAGGTAGATAATCTTTCATAAAAAAAATACTAGTCGAAAAAGAGTAGCAAAATGTCACTTTTTAGTCCTGTAGTAAACATAGCTATTTGGTCATTAAACATGTGTGGTTAAACCAATGGTGCTCCAAGGAAATCTCGTAATGTTCAGAGGTTAATGGTTATGTTGGATACTAGTTGCAACAAAACTAATAAAAACAAAATAAGATTAACTTTTAATTAAAGAAATAAAGTGTATTACCTGCACTACTCGTACTAATACTCTTATCACTTGCAACAGGAACATCGTGCATAGATACAGTACTTGTAGTTTCAACTGTCCAGCTCGGAGCTTTAGTGGAAGTCGGCTGATGAAACAAACTGTCCAAGTCTGCCAAAGCAGCATAGCGGTCAGCGTTACTTTGCAGCATAGTTGTCGCAGCAGTAGTAGCTGGGGTTGACAAAGGAGGACTGAAAGCAGTCACTGGAATTTGTGGAAGTTGACGAGGCATGGGATAAGCGTCCAGGCTAGCAGATGATGGCAAATTTGTGGCTGGAGGCCCTGCACTGCTAGCTACAAAAGATGGCCACTGAGATGGTGTTGATGGATTAACTGAATTAGCAGTAGGAGGCGATTTGAAAGGGTTTGTAGGAGCAAAGGTTGGAAGGCTCAAAGGTCGAGGCATCACCGAAGAATAAGAACCTACACGAGAGACAGAGTCTTTGCCTAAAGTTGAAGAATGAGAAGCAGAAGGAGAAAGAGGATCGAGATCATCATCAAAAGATGTCCAACCTATGGAAGGAGTGTTAGATTTTCCTTTTTGTTATACAAAGTTTTTAGATAGAGAAGAGAAAACAAGTGCAAGACCAATATTCTATTGGTACACAAATTTAAACTTAAAATGATAATAGTAAACTTTTAATTTATATAAATTACTAGTTAATGTGTTGCTGTAAGAGCAGCTAATATTTAATAAATATAACCAGTAAGGCAACAAAAGGTGATAAATTACATTAAATTAAATCATACTAAAATATATTTTCCAATTTAAAAATTTTGTTAAATTTATTTCCTTTAGCAATAATTATAAGCAGAGTCTAGTTCATATATTTTGATTACTAGCAACAGTTATAGAAAAGTAGGACTCATTAAAATAGTATGAGACAAAAAAATTACAATCTTTTAGGTTACTGAAGTTTTATTTTGAAAGGTTCTCATCTTAAAGTAAAATTTAATAGTAAAGCAGGAAAGTCGAAAGCCAGAGAAAGTTGCATAGTTTTATATGAAAGCAGAACAAATGCTTGGATTGAAACATGCAGAATAGTACTTTTAAGAAACAAGAATGATTCAGAAAATAAAAATGTTAAGTAATTTATTAAAAGAAAAGAAAAACTGAAAGTTGCATAATTTTCAATACAGATATACATTGACAATAAAAGCACATGCCAATGTTCTGAAATGTAAAAACTTTTAAAACTGTTTCATCAAAATAAAATTTTTACAGAAATATTAGGTTTAAACCTAGTTTTAAAGATTATAAATCTTGTCTATATCAAGCATGCAAAATAATGCACAATACAAAAAGATGCTCGAGAGCTTTAGAATTCTGTCAAGGATTATTGGTACAAAATTTTATTTTTAAAAGCATTTAGTTGTATTATTTATAATGTTCACAGCATTTAGCATTCTTTGTCTAAAGCACACTAGCAATCTGTCAGATATTCATCTTCTAACATGTTCACATTCAAATATATATATATATACAATAGGTATATTTACATATGTATAAATTCATCAAGTATTCCCTTTACATTAAATCATCTTCAATCTAGTTCTGAGGCTATCAATAACAATTCCAGGATTCCCAATCAAGAAAAATGTAGGCCCTTTTCAAGGCTATTTTTCATGTATTCACTTTTATTGATTTTTTATCACAAAATATTTCTGAATTTTACTGTTTTGGGATGCCAGGCTTCTGGGCTTACATGGATGTGAAGCTGCTGATAATTAAGCACTTGACAATAAAAATACACTACAGGAAATACAATTCTCATAAATGCTTTTAAATTAAAAATAACCAAAATTACAAGAAAATAAAACACCTGAAATGATTAAGGTAATACTAAAATATAACTTTTAATGTTATACACAAAACACACCTGATTTTTCTACCGAGTTGAATGCAGAATCAAAATTGGCAAAGTTCCCATTTGCTGTAGAGTTATTGATCATGGAAGCTAAAAGGAAATGTAATTTACAATGAAAAAGCAAAGAATACAAGACATGAATGATATAGGAATTTTACTCAGTATTTTTAAAATAGGACTGAAAAATCTACTTTTATAACATTTTTAATGTTTACCTTGATTATTTGATGCAGAAGCATTAGCAGCAAATTCAGAAAGTAAATCAATGGATCGACTGCCATGATTCTGAGCTGAAGTTTTTGTGCTTATAGTAGGTGCCGATGCAGATGAAACTGGATGTGGCCATATCTCAGTGTTCTGAAACAAATTACGTTAGCTACAAATGATTTTGCTCCATGTAAATTAAAAGTGCTTAGTTTAAAGTCTAAAATTAGATGTTTGCAATCTTTTCATGTGTATTCTATATTAATAAAGAATGCATTTTAATTCAATGACCCCAAACAATTTTGAGCAGCATCATTCAGTCAGTTAGCAGGAGCTGAAAAGAAAATGTCTGCAGGCTTTATTTTAGAAGAGGAATGATTGCCGAATTATTTTGTGTGCACACTTTACAGTATGGGGGTCCTTTAGCAAAGTAAAAATTTTTGCAGTCTTTCCCTCTAATTTTGAACCAATATGCAAAAACAGATTAAATGTGGACACATTTAGCACTATTTAGAGGTAAGATCAATGCACCTTTTCTTTCTCAAATTGCCAGTAGCGTTAATGTCTTAAGGAAGTTACAGAAGTCGAAATTTAATAGTGAAATGACTGTTTATTGAATGTTGAACCCAATCCTGTAATCTGAGTGCAAAACCAACCTTCAATCAAATTGAACAATAAGGATATCTAGATTGCAATAAAACAAATTTTGGCAGATATCTTTTATCACTATTAATATTTACATAAGGCTTTTATCATGTTCCAGATATCATATTTTAATATATTTCATTCAAGAAAACACTTTATTTCAAATTGTCATGTGCTGTATAAAACCTTACAATACCAAAGCATGTGAAATTTAGGGACCTTGAGCCACTTCTAAATATGAATATATTTTGTTCACATTTCATAGGCCTTCTTTTTTTACCTAAAAAGGAACCATTTAGGAGGATAAGAGAAATAAAACTGCAAAAAGTTTGGGGGCTATTATAACTTTAAAACAGCAGGCACTCTCCAGTTTCAAGGAAACTGTGTGTTGTTTCGATATGTATAAAGTTAGTAAAATAGTGATAATATCTAATGGCATCCTTACTTTTTCTCATTTAAGCAAACTTAAGCTTATTTTACAATATTTTCATAAGCTCATGATTATTTATGCCACAAAAATTAAAGTCAATTTATTGACAAACTTGCAGAATACACATAAAGCAATGAAATTTAGAAAACAAAAGAAAATGTGTTATTTTTCTTTGCAATACAATATTTATGCAGATTTTGCTATTAATTGATCAAAAATATATTACACATACAGATGAGCAATTTTACTGCAGTTTCTGTGCTTCATTTACTTACTGAACCTGTGTGTTTTGGGTGTACATTGTTTGCATAGAAATTACTTTAGAATTTCACATTTCCTGCATATCAGATAAGTTTCTCACCATGTGTGTGTGATTCTGATTTATAATTTGGTGCTTTTACCCTTTGACTTGAACTCAGGATGGACTCACTAGTAATTTAGATTGGCAAAATTAGAGGACCTTACTTTCAAATAAAATATTTCTAGCTACTTTGCAGATAAATGATTGCCTTTGCAATCATTTATCCATTATACTTTTTCAATTCTGTAGCATCCCAAGTGATATAAATCCAAATTATTTTAGGTTTTGTCAGCAGCATCTATGTAACTTCCTTGTTTTTATTTATTTCCATTAGAATGCAAAAGGAGAGCTCAACACCAGATTCATTTTCGGATAATTCTCAACTGATTTCCAATTTCTTCAGAACCTTTTCTGCAAGTTATCATTTTTGTGTCTGATATGTGAAAAAAAATCACATGTGAATAACATTGTATTGAAATAATAATTGCTAATGAGATGAACAAACTTGGATGTAAACACATGATTGAGATTGACATATTTCCATCTTTGAAAGAGATGCAAATATATGCAAGGTCAAAAGAAAAAGCATTATTAAATTAATAGTGGTTAGAAATCTGCTTGTTTTGCTATTCTATGGTTATTTTTTGCTGAATGAAAGCTCTCAATGGGGGAATGTGCTTGGTGTCAAAGACACCAGAACATTCTAGGTAAATTTAACTGTAGAAGTTTTCTAAATTGAGTTGCACAAAAAAAACTTTCTGCTGTTGCAAGAAATTGTCAAAATCTGGCAAAAAATGCCAAAGGGAGAAATTGACAAACACACTTCTGGGTCGAAATCACACCAATGATCGTTCTAGTGTTAAGGGACCACTCATTTCACATATACAATCAATTATAGGTTATCAAAAGTCAAATCTGGGATTTGGATTTATTTTTCAAATAAATGCCTGGAAAATGTTTACTGGAAAAAATGCTAACTATATAAAAACTGCTTATAAAAAATCTAATCATATTAGATCATTTGGTGATTAACATTTAGCTAATTCGAAATCTTACTTAAACTATCACTTGTTACATAAATATTTAAAATTTTTGAAAAACATTTTCCAATTTAAGTTGACAAATGATTAGCAAAATTTAATGCTATAATTTATATAAAAATCCTTAAAAATAAAAAATTCTTGAATGGAACATACCTGATTGTTTTGAACAACTAATGGTGTTGGACTTTTACCCAAAAGACGTGATAAAGGTTGAGTTTCTGGTACACTTGATCGAATGTTGTAATTTTGAGGTTGTGCTATTCCTTGTTTTTGCCGTTGCAGAAGATCACACTGCAACTTCTTAACAGCTATGTCAGGATCAACATACCACCTTTTCTTTTCATATTTTTGGACCATGAAATCTCTCTTTTTCTGATCATCAGACACCTCACTTTCAATACTATTGGTAGTAGTATCAAAAGTTCCAAGCCAGACATATTTACAGTACTGAAAGTTTCATTAAATATATTATTACTTGTACTGCTGCACATAAATTAGTAATCATGTAAATTTATTACAAAATGCACACATCAATATTTGTGTTTCAAACCCAGTACTTAAATTTAATAATTAAAATAACTTATGTTTTTAGAACATAATTTGCAAATTTATTCTAATATTTATGATTTTATTTAATTTGTTGCCCCTTTAAGTTTAAACTTGTTGGACATTAAACACGCAAATCAGTGCAGTTTCTACATAGTATTGATTTATGTTACACATTTATAGATTTGAGAAATAAAGCAGGGAAATATTTTGAGATTGAAATGATTAAAATCAATGCTTTCAGTCTTGTCTTTGCTTTTATTCTTTCATTTGAATTCTACTCAATTTTTCTACTGAATTCTACTTACTACTTTTTATAAATTCAAAAACTTGATATTTCAATTACAGAAGTTATAACTTAATTATAATTTTATATCATAATTACATAGACTTTAATTTCCCTGACTTTTTAATCCCAACGTTTTTTAAAGTACAAATACTAAGTATTATATTCTGACTTTTGAGACCTTTTTCTGAAGAATGAAATATAAAAATTTTAAATTTGAGTAAACTTATTAAAACATAGGGTCTTAGTATAGGGTCACAAATAGGTCACTTGCAGTGCTAAAAAATCTAAATTTGTGACCTTGTGTGAATTTGTGAACTATTAATGTCAATATTTAACAAAATATAGATTTCTGCAACATAATATTTTGCAGTTGTTCATTACTAAGTGACCTAGTTAAAAACTCATTTTCACTAAAATCGGTGACGTTACCCACAGCCAATTTGCATGCAATAACCCAAATACGAAATAAGCATTTTAAATATACAGAAGGGTGGGTCATTTAATTTTTTCTCCTTTTTTAAGGGGCACAGCGATAAAAAGTTGCTAAATGGTCTCAAAATAACATGTGTGAAATATTATTACATTCTGATAAGTCTAACTTCCTCCGGATTGATATCAAAGTTTCGATTTTTTTTAGGTAAGTTCCAGTTAGGGTTCCAACCAATAAACATTACTTTCTTCATATATGGACAATGCGTCATGATTGCAGGTGTGAGGGTCGAGTGGGGGAGAGTCGAGGCCTGCGCGTGCCCCACCCACATTTCCAGTATAGCTCGGGTTGCAGTAAGGTGAGGTTGTGTTGCGCTACTTTGCGCCATTTTTATCATAGATCATACTCGTTCAGAGTTGAAATGTCCGTTGTTTGGTGATTCAAGTGATTTTATATGCAATATGTTACCAAACTATGAAGATGTTATGAAGTTCTATGAGTGGAACCGGCATAAGATAAAACGTGATAATGAAACTAATAAAGAACCCACATATAAGAAAACAGGACATTGTCGTGGTGCAAAAATTGAAAGAAATATGGTCAAGAGCTTCCATTCCTACTGTCCAACATAAATGAGTGAAAGCGATGTTGAAAGCGTATCATCTGAAATGCAAAAAATGTTTTTAATCTCATCCTAAAATACCGAAGAAATTAGAAAAGTTTCGCCGTACCACCAGTAAAGTATAGCTTGACATTTCATCCTGCAAGCATAAGATCATCGATGAGTGGTGCATTTGTCCCAGACACAAAAAAATTACCTGTCAGAGAGAAAAGCTTCCTAATCGACCAATGAACCACTAGAAGAATGGTGATCGGAACCATAGATATTGTTACAATTTATAAAGTAACGAACCCTTTGAAAAGGAAAATGCTAAGGCAAAACTCAGTTTCAGCTTCAAAGAGAAAGCACAGAGAAGCTTTATGTGTCGACTTCATCTGAATCTAGTCAATCGGACAGTGACGATGTATTCCAGCCAGTCACAAGCCTCAACATTTGCGGCTCCTGTCGATAAGCCTACCGCTACAAACTGTACATTAGACTACGCTTTACTTTCAAGAACGTATGATAGATACGAAGTATCAGACAGGGCTGCGGCAGCTATTGCTTCAGCAGTTCTTCACCACTTCCACTTCGGAAATTATTGATAAAAATAAGCTTCGCCAGAAACACAATATAGCACGAAGATTGGCCGCTGAAGATAAAGTCCTACAAATATCTGCTTTATACTTCGTGGATAGAAAGATAAAACTTTAATTATATCAGAAAAGGACGGAATAATGTATAGACAGAGCATTCTTGAAGAGCATATTTCATTGATAATGGAACCAGTGTCGAAGTTCTTGGGTTATATTGCACCAGCTTTTGGCACTTCTGAATGCATAGAACAGGCAATCACCGATTTCTTCCTGGAATTAGAAATATCTATGGAGTCTGGTGGCAGTTGGGTGTGATGAAACTAACGTGAACGTTGGTAAATATGGAGGTGTCATAAGGCTTAAAAAAAGGTTAGATAAACTGTTACAGTAGATTATCTGCCTACTGCAAATAAACGAATTACCCTTCCGACACTTGTTTCTACATATTGATGGCAGCACATCGGGACCAAGACATTTTCAGGGAGAATCGGCAAAGATCTAGAAATGTGTGAAAAAAAGCCCGTTGTTCGGTTTCAACAGGCATATTTCCTAAGGATTTAATAAACAAATCACCAGGCAAAATGACTCATGCCCAATGGCTAACTCGTGCTAATCGAATTCTACGTTTGTATGTTTCGATGGAATCTCCTTCTGAAAACTTAGTAATTCTTGCAACATATGTCGTCAAGGTTTACGCTCCAACCTGGTTTGCTATTTGTTGAGTACAGCACCGTTCAAACTCATCACTGGAACTAGATATTTGCCCACAGAACTGAAAGCCAAAATAGACCTGTAATTCAAAGAAACAGTTACTTCACACACCCTGAAAATTTATTGATCGCAATGCTGACATACTCTGAACTGCACATCCGTGAACTGGCAGCCCGTTGCATTTTGAAAGCCCACAGCATTCAGGAAACTAAACTGACTGTTTCAACTTCCTGCTGTGAAATTTGATGCATCATCTTACATCAATCTCATTAACTGACAGAACATATCTGATCCACCAATATTGAAATCCACATCTGACGAAGACATCCAACTGTTTGTCGCCCAAAAAGCATGAGAAATGTCTTTACTATGCCTGCCATACCACACATAAGCTGTTGAAAGGGCAGTCAAGACTGTGACAGAAGCTTCAGCCACATTGTGTAAATAAATCTGAGAAGGCTTCATAAAAACCAAATAGTCTTGAAAAGCCATGCCAAAATTCGATAGCAAGGATTTTCGCACTATTTGAAATATTATAATATTATAAATGTCATTTTTGTAAACTTTTTCTTGTAATAAATAAATGTTTTACTCATACAATTTCAATTTGTTTTATAGAAACACATTTTTAAACTTTTTTTAACCTTACTGTAACAACTCATCAAAAAGGGTTTTTTTCAAATTATGTGTTCTCTAAAGTCAATCCGGAGGCAGAAGATGATATCCCATTCTAGTCAAATCTTGTATGCGAGCTAAAAAAAACATAATTTGACACCCTTTTCTTGTGCCGGATAGAAGTTATAAAAAAAATTCTCCATACAACGATGATCCACCCTAATATACAGGAAATAAATAGCTGTCACTATCAAGGCAGGAAATTTAAAAAGCTACATTTTCAAAGTACTGATAATGATCAGCTTGTAAACCTTGATGAAAACTGTAAAAAGCAGTCATAAGGTCAACAGAGCCAGATTAAGGTCAATTTTAGTTTAGGATTTGTCAGCATTCTGATGACAAAGTCAGAGAATAAATAGCCATTGCCTCTCTTTGTGTAGCTGATTGGATAAATGTAAATTTTATATATTTAAAAAATGTTAGGTTTACTTGTTTGCTTTGTAATAAAAGGCATTTATATAACTAAAACAAAAAAAAGTATGATTTAAAATGCCATACCTCATTACCCCTGCCTTTTAAATATTCTATTTCTTCAGGTGTGAATGTTGTCATGGATATAGATTTTACCCTGTGAGGAGGTGTAAGTCCTCGCCTAAAATATAAACAAGACAAATAATAATCTAAAATCAGGTCAAACCTTTGTTTCAAAAGCCATTGAACACAAAAAGAAATATGAAATAATATACAAAATTACATGAAACATAAGATTTAAAAATACAGTAACCCCTCAATATATTTTACTTCTTGAAAGACAAGAAAAGCACAATATACCAAGGAAAACAGTATAGTGAGTTAAGAAAAATTTTATTATAGAAGTAAAAGCATTTAATTTTATTAAATTAGACTTTTAATTTAACTAGCAGATCCACTCATAGTATTTGCGTTCTTAATTGCTAATATCTATTGATGGCAATGTCAAACATTTCATACCTTATTTATTCCCCATTTATCACCTTATTCACATTTCATACCATTTTATATCCATTTAATTAATGTAAGCTACATTTCATACTTCCAAATGAAATAAAATTAGTCACAGATATTAAATAACATTTTGTTTATATTTTTCAAATGTACTCTTACTAGTGTTAATTCTTATTTCTAATAAAGAAGTTCATAATGCGAGAAAAGTTCAAATCTCAGTTATGCTACTGCAATTAGATTCTGAACATCCACTTCAATTACATCTCTCATTCACTTGATCAAAGGTAATAGGATATTTTTACTTCAAAACCTATTTTCGGGTTTAGTGGAGTTAGATTTTCTCTTGTGTTAATTTCTTTCTTCCTGACTTCTGGTTGCCTCCTGTCATCAGACTGCTGATGAAATTCATTAGAGCAGTGAAAGCTCTTCCTAATTGAAGTTCAAGCAATATTATGTAGCTCCATAGCTCAAATCAAGTATATTTAAATTAAGCAGCAAAATTAGTGAATTAATCTTATAATGGTGGTCAATTTTATATTGTTTATATTCGCTTGTTGTCATTTGACGATAACAAATAACCACGATTTTTGTGCCACATTACATTAGTGAAGTTTAGATTATGTTAAACAAGTTAATCACAAAATTAATGATAAAGCTTCTTAAAACAATGCAGTAATATTTCTTTAAATGGGAATTCAGCCTCATCTGCTTTTAAAGACAGCGAAATTTTTTCACCAATTTAGTTCAATCTTTACAAAAGACCTGGGATACATGCACTCCCATATCTCTACTGTTCTCACAAAAGCTTGTAATGCTAATGGGAGTGTATAGAGGAGCTGACTATCTGCTCAAAATCAATTGCAAATTCAAGAATCTCTTGATCTGTCCTCTGGTTTTGACTCTAGCCTTTTGTCTATTTACAAAGTGACACAGGATCTTTTAAGAGGTAGAACTGAAAAGCTCAATGGTGAAAGATTCATTTATTACTTCTTGTATGACGCCTAAAGATTAGCTTTTATGATAAAAGCATACTCGTCATCCAATGTAGCATTTTAGTGACATAAGAATGTAGTTTTCTTCTGGATTTTAACATTTTTCTAATAGCAATTTATATAAAAATAATGTCAGCTAATACCCATTACATAGATATGGTACATTATAAAAAATTTATTTTCATGAAGTTATTCAATTACCAGTGATAACCTTTTTATCTCTAATAAAAAGATTTTTTAAATTATTCATGTATAGTCTTACCATCATTTTCTAGTAGTTTGGGGGCAGATTCCCAATGCATGATTAACTTTCTTTGTTTTCTACTAAATTACTATTTAATTAGGTAATATTCTATTCGAATTTTAGCAAATACATTTAATTGATATCTTAAAAAGTATTGCCAATGGGAAAAGTGGTTGCAAAACACAAGCAGTACTTAACCTATAATGGTCTTCAACACTTTGAAAATAAGTATATTTTGTTATTTATATACAGGGGAAGGAAGTATCATTTCTTGAAGGGATTCTTCGAAAAATTTGGTTGGAATGTGTAAGATCTAGAAATTTGTTTTTAAAGGATATCAATACAAGCATTGAAACGACACATTGATTTGATTTCCAGATGTACTTTCCAAAGCTGTTTAGTGAAATAATTTACCAGTTTTAAGACATACGAAATTATTCACTTGCAAAATATGTATAAATTCCTGAACTGTGAACAGTCAAATCAGATAAACTTCTAACGTCACCGGAAAACGTGAGACAAAAAGCAACGTCTATGAACTAAACAAATCAATGTGAAAACTAAAATTTTCAATACTGTCTACGCTGTACTGAATAATGTTATAGAATCAATAACATTGATACTTATATGCATGAGAAACTGCCTAATATAATAATTCCTAAATATCTAACTTGAGCAAAAGAATCAAGTCGCTCTCAACTTTCTCAGTTACGTTTACAAGTACAGAACCGCTACAAGTTCCTAGAAATTTCAAAGGTTTGATTCATGAAATCGTAATCAATTAACGTTTTCGTAACACGGTAAATATAAACAGAAAACGACGCACTGTTAAAAGGCACGATTTCGCAAACAAAACTTACAATATTCCGCTGCATGTTGTGCAAACATAAGATCCAATTGTTACATTTATATAAGTTGGCCCACGCTGAAGACAATCAAAACATTGTTTATTCGCTGGAATAGCAGCAAGTTCACGTAAAAGTTTTGTGTTTTTGTCCTCAGCAGCCCTCCTCCTAGAAGCCATCTTGTGTAACTACCGGAAGTTCCATTCATTCATTTGACATCTAACAAATCTGCAGTAAATAAATGATTTCACCCATAACCGCAACTGCAGCGAAAAATAATGACGGTCATGTAAAAGACAATTTAAAACGAAACCAAATGAAAAATGACGTATTCTGACTTCTGTAGATGATAGTTCAATGATCTTCAATTTTGTTTTTCAAAGTATCCATCCGTTGAGCTAATATAAGAGTCCCTAATAATATTAGTCTGCAAACAGAAAATGTTTTAACTACTTGGCATCTTGATTTAACAGAATGTGCCTGAATGGCTAAATCTCGTATATCTATTACTATTCAATTAGTTTTTTCCTGAAAACCTCAAAAAAACTTTCCAAACAACTAATTTTTCTTTTCCCAAATTTCCTTTGATATCAGTGACAATCTGAAATTGCATTCGAGTTACATACTAAGTTACGAAAGAGGTTACCAAATCACTAGAATCCTCTGTAGCTTTACAGAAAACACTCACAAAATAGTTTTCGACAAAATTGCATAAACTGCCATAACAAATCTGTAAGTAATGGAAAGAACCGGCTATAAAATGGGAGCACAATCTTTAAACACAAATATTTTACAAAATTCTTTGGATCTTTACTTTCTGGTTTGATCCCTGACCGTCGCCAATAGCCTGTTGTGTGGAACCAGTATGACTTTATTAAAATACCTACCTACAAAATTATTTTCTCTTTATTGATATAAATGCTTTTATTTTATTACGGAGATAGTTGAATTAAAGTCACACTGAAGCAACACAACAGGTCATTAGCGGCGGTCCAATAAGGATTCAATCCTTATTTTATTACGAACTAAAAGGTAGGAAATATTTTACGATCCAAGGTAGGTATTTTAATTTACGTCACACTGGAGTAACACAACGGGTTATTGGTGACGGTCCGGGATCAATATCACGTAATTTTTAACCACGGTCAGATGACGAGGACACCAGCGCTGCCACACCCCAATCTCCAAACTTCCACACCAAGACAACGTGTGGACATTTGAGGCCACGACAGATTTAATGTGCACCAGCCTCCCTTGCACACGACGCTGGATTCAAACTCGCAACCTCCGGTTGCTAATCCGTTACTCTACCAACCGGGCTACAGGGGCCCCTATTTCATGATGGAGAAATGGAAATGAGTCACTTGAAGAGATTGGTCTCCTTCAAAATGGAATATTGTAAGTTGAAAGATATTAGACACAGCTATTTGCTCTGTGGATATCAGAGATGAAAGAAAAGAATGGCTAATGATTGAGACAAGCTGGGCAACTATACAGGGTGTCCCAAAAAGGTTGTTCCGCATTTTATCTTTTTACCATTTGGAGATAGGTAGGCAATGTAAATTGCAAAAGTACACCAAATAAGGTAAGTAATTAAGATATGTGAATAAAATTATCACGTGATAACAATTTAAGTGGATTCAGTTTTTAATTTTTGTACGACCCCTCTAGATAAAAATCCGAGATAGCAAAAATGTTCCTTACCTGCATCCTTATCGTTAGCAGAAAACTGCATTTCTGTAGGTTGAACAGTAACGGAGGTATAATGGCTCAAAAAAGTTGACTTATACCGCTTGTGCACAGCTGTTCAAGCAATCAGATTAGGGACCGTATACACAATGCTAAAAAGCATTTTTTTTTTCGGTCAGAAAGTGCAACATTGTGCAAAGTAATGTAGTATTGCAACTGCAGATGAAAATCGCACTGAATAATAGTAGACAATGTATTGTTCAATAAAAATATTGTAGAAAAAATGGTTTAAATAAAAATAAAAGGAAATTTACAACGCATGTTCAAAATGTTTTCCATCTGCAGCAATGCAGAACTTCGCTCTTCATTATTTTTGGCCATCGTTCTAAATTAGATACGGCCCCCTTAAAATGGAAACTCTTGTATCTCCGTTACTATTCAACCTACAGAAATATGGTTTTTTTACTAACGATAGGGATACAGGTAAGGAACATTTTTGCTATCTCGGATTTTTATCTAGAGGGGTTGTATACAAATTAAAAACTGAATCCGCTTAAATTGTTATAACGTGATAACTTTATTCACAAATCTTAATTACTTACCTTATTTGGTGCACTTTTGCAATTTACATTGCCTACCTATCTCCAAATGGTAAAAAGATAAATTGCGGAACAACCTTTTTGGGACACCCTGTATAGTCACGAAGAGAATATTTAATCATTTTAGAGAAATGGACAAGATTCGTTGGATAGCATGACACTGATTACAAATCAGGTCTCTTCTTTGTATCATGCAATTATTACATTCAACTGACACAACCTACTGCAGTGCAAAAATGTGGACAAGGTGTAGTTTTAAAATTACTGTACAGCTATCATTCTTTTCCTTCGTTAAGAAAAAATCTGGGTGATGTCGAATCCGGGGCACTAGCGATTTATCGCCAAACATGGTAACCTTGGTGTTTTGATCTAGCTTATGGCAACCCTATGCAAAAGGATTTTCACGAAATAAAGTTTGCGGGTTTTTTTAACGGTGTCCAAAGCCAGATGGCTTTGGACGCCATCTTGATTTGGCGACAAACATGCTCCGGATTCGACATCTTTACCAAAATCTGTTTTCTCACAAGGTTTTTTAGATTTAATTAAGTTTCTCTCCAACTTTTAGTTTTAGAAATTTTAGTTTACAAACCATAATTTTATTTTTAATATGTTGTATTGAATAACGGTTGATGACTTAATTGTGGCTTTGATGGACAAGTTAAAAAACAACTTTCTTTCTCATAAATGTGATTTTGATGTTTTGCTCACTTACAAGTTGGCAGGAGCTGTAAACTTGCTCATGAAATGCAATGCACTCATCAGACCAATATCAAGACTAACTAGAATTATCTATATCTGATCAGATGTAGAATAAATACAGCAGGAAAATGTTAATAAATTTTTATAACGATCAGTTGGTTGACTAAAGCATATTAAAAGCAATCACTCCAACATCAATACAAGTACAATTTTAACAGGTCAGTTAGGAGTTGTAAATAAGTTCACAAGTTAGCAAACCACATCTTTTATTTGGAATGCTTCTGTCTAGTTTTTTGTTGCTACATGCATACACAGTAGTAACTCTTTCAACATAATCCTTCATGTTATATAAAACTAATACAGGAGAGAGCCACTATGCCAATTCTCTTACTGAATGACCATTTTCCTTCTTTTGGAGGGAAGCACTAACCACAGCAGACAATTTGTTAGAAATTATTGATCCATATTTTATTAAAACCTCCATTTTAACTTTTCTTAGTCATTGCTTCTCAGAAGCAAAATGGTTTTATTGTGAAACTTAAAAATGTGTACATACATTCATTGATAGAATTGAGGAACTCCAGAACAAATATTTCTTTTTGTACAACCAAGCGTTAAAATAAAAGGTTCTGAAAAATTGCCATCTTTCTCACCTTAATGATAAAGTTTATTTCCAATATAGTTCTAACACTGGTGAGAAACATTTTTAAAATTTATATCATTCATTAAGGTGAGACATTTATCACGTAGTATCAAAGTTTTGAAAAGAGTACTTGGAAGAAAAATGTATACTGTACTTCAGTGACACACAGCATGGAGCTACAGCAGGCAAGAGACAAAATTTTTGATATTGTTAATTAAGCATTTATAAAATTACAAATATTAAAATGTTTCAATACTCAAATGAAGGTGCAATACCTTACCCATAACTCCCAATTATTAATTGTTTTATTTACCAAGTGCCTTTTCATAGTATAACTGTTTATAGTTAAAGTATCCACTCAGTTGGTTAGATTTCATGATGCAAGGGTTATATTTGTCCATGCTGCACCAAACACAATACAAATAATATCAAATAATAGACACACATACACAAGGAAGTTTTACTGACACAGAAGATACACCCAGGGAGGAATCGAACCTGTGCTGCCTATAACTCACTAAGTATCCACTTAGACTTAGTTTTACATGGTAGAAGAGAATAATTTATTTTATTGTAAATATTAAAATGAAATCAATAAGAGATAATTGTGTTTGCAATCAGAAACTCATCAACCTTAATAATATATCATTAAACTTGTACAGAAAAATATTGTCTATAAATGTCCAAATCAAAAACAAAGCTCAAAATAAAAAGTCAAATCATTCATGTTAAGTCATAATTTATTTTGTATAATATACATACGATGATGTATAACAGGTTGTAACAAAATGTTCATATTTCTATTGATGTATTACAATTCTATACACATGCCACAAATCTCGATTTGAGTATATGGTGCAGGTCTTTTATGGTTAAAAGCACAAAAATATTTTAAAACTAAAGAAAATAACAAGATGTCAGTGTCTGCTTTTTTTCGATTTATGTTTCCTTGCAGGAAGTGATTCTGGAGAAATGCGTCGCTTGTAAGGAGACTTGGATCTGGAACGCCGCGTTCGCTTTGGACTCCGACTCCTCGATCTTAAAAAAAAATATTCTTTTTGAGATTTATCAATATCTAATCGTCACATAAACAAAACACTCATTTTATTGTATAAAGCATATTTTATAATATTGTATAAAGTCAGCGTACATTTCCAAATTTAAGAATAAAATTCTGAAAAAAATGCTACATTTAAATTTAAATCATGCACTATACCTAATATAGATAGTTGTAATTCATTACAAGAAAAACAATTAATGCAAGTAAGTTAGAATACATGAACTTCATGTCAAGAAAACTTATGATGCTTGATTGGTTGGGTTTTTATGACGCAAGGATCATATTTGGCCATGCTGCTCCAAACAGACAACATCAAGTAATGGTTATACACATACAATGAAAGTTTTATTCACACAGAAGAGAGGAATACACCCAGGGAAGAATTGAAATTGTGTAGCCTACAACTAGCATGTTACTAGTGCAGACGGCAAACCCATTGAGTCCCTGACTATTTATAGTTATGCATTGTTGGAGTAAACATTGTATTATTTTAAGACTGTTTGACTTGCTCTGCTACATGCTTTTATAGACATCTACAAGAGCTTGCAACAGAGTATTTGAACAATTGGCAGTGGCTGACAAAATATGATTTCCTGCCAGTGAGGAAGATGTCATTTTATTTTCTTGCCATACCCAAGATACATACAAGACTACTCAAATTGAAAAAGCATGGCATGGAATTGATGTTCAGTACAATGAATTTCTTATTGGTAAATCAATGAAAGCACATCCCATTCACATCCTTTCTTAAAAGTTAATAATGTTCAGGAATGTAAGTAAAAAAGTTATCAATTTGGACATATACCTGAAAAAAAAAACATTTAATTTTTGCTTTTACTTCTAAAGGATAGGGGAAAAGGGAAAGTAAAATTATACAAACTTAGTACAATCTGCAAAGATTTCAAGGAATAACAGATTTATCATTCAATGTCAAATTAACATTTACAAATCCCAAGAATTGGTGCTTTCAAATTTGCTATAAATTTAGAAGAATGCTATAAATTTCTGAGAGTTTTGCAACAATTTGTCAAATCACTAAGCAGACAGAAATAATGGACAAATAGTGAAATAAAACTTTTAACTGTCTGGTCAAAAGTACAAGGAAATTAACTACCACTCAAAAAATCCTAGAAAAGTTAAAGTCTAGCTTATTTAAAGAAGTTTTATTGCTGATAGAAGTTTAACAATTTGACCCTATGAAAGGATTACTATGTGGTCAAAACCCAGAGCAAGAAAAAAATCTTGCTACAGTAAAAACATAAAATAGTTACTGTGAAATAATAAAACAGATTTAAATTGATTTTGTATAGTATGAGGAATGGAATAAAAATTTACCAAGAATTTATGAGACTTGGTTTATCCAAATTTTTAAACTATAATTTTAGCTAAGGACAGACTTTTTGCAGAGAAGCCTTTCGGAGTTGATCCTACACCGACGCCAGTGGTCTGGTGTTTATATTTTCGGTGCCGGCAAGGCGCACAAATCTGTAGCACTTCAAAATGTATACATTCTTCGGGATGCGAAGGCAGACGCTCATGCGATTGGTTCAAGTGTAGAACATTAAAAACTTTCGAGGACTATGCTTTTTCGTTTGACATGTCGGGAGCCATATGCAAGTTTCTACTATTAAATTATTTTTTATATAAATTAGCTGTACACCTAATTCTGTTTTGCACGAATTCAAAATAAGTATTTCATTCTCTTTTTACGCGAGTCATTTTGATTTAACACGAGCGGTCCAATCCAATTTCTAACAATTTTTTTTGCCTAAATTCTAAGAAAACAAAATTTTATTTGTGGCGTAGTAGATCATTTCTATTTTCTATATGTACGAGGGTAAGTTAAAAATTACTTACACTTTTCGTTCTACAACTTTATTAAATAAAGATAGGTGTACAACAGATACATTATTTTTCGATATAGTCTCCACCTTGAGCAATGCACTTGGTCCAGCGAGCCACAAGCTTCCGTATGCCTTCCTGGTAGAAGGTTTTCGGTTGGTCGTGAAGCTACTTTTGCACCGCATCCCGAACGTCCATGTCTGAGGCAAATCGACAATCTCTCAAAGCCTCCTTGAGCGGTCCAAAGAGATGAAAGTCTGAGGGCGTTGTCTTGCAACAACAAAACTTTCTTTGAGAGTAGACCACAGCGTTTGTTTCGAATTGCTGGTTTCAGCTTATTGGCCAAAAATCAATGTACATCGCACTATTTAAGGTAGTCCTCCAGTATAGGGCCTTTTTCGTCCCAAAACAGGGTTAGCATCACCTTCCCAGCCGATGGCGAGGTCTTGAATTTTTTCGTTCTAGGGGATCCTGGGTGTTTCCACTCCATACTCTGGTGTTTCGATTCGGGCTCGTAGTGATGAACCCACGTTTCTCATCAACGGTCACTATTCTGCTTAAAAATGCGTCGCCTTCCACGTTGAAGCGATCCAGTAAACGTTGGCAGATGTCCAAACGTTTGGTTTTGTTTGCTGCGGTAAGCATTCGTGGTACCTATCGCGCGCACACTTTACGGAATTTGAGTTCGTCGTGGATAATTTGATAGGCAGAACCGTGACTGATGTTTAAAGATGCGACCTCATCAATGGTAACTCGCCCATCTGCTGTAACCATCTCTCGAGCTTGCTGAATGTTGTCAGTGGTCGAGGTTGATGGTCGCCCAGCTCCCTCTTTTTGTGTTACGCTCGTTCGGCCACTTTTAAACATTTCGATCCACAAAAAAAAAAAACGCTTTTACGAGATAAAGCACTTTCCCCGTATTGTGACAAAAGTCTCCGGTGAATTTCAGCACCTTTCACACCCTCTGACCACAAAAATCTGATCACTCCTCGTTGCTCCAATCTGATAGCGGAGCTGACATGCTTATGCTGTTGTAGCTAAACGACAACTGACGCGATCGTGATTAAATTCCGCACACGTGACCACAGACGCGCCAACTCAATGCATGCGCCCGCCACCTATCTTTGATTAATAAAATTGTAGAACGAAAAGTGTAATTTTTGACTTACCCTCGTATAACAGCTAGTGTTTTGAAACGCGTGCTTTCCTCTAGATACATTACATAACGTTTTTATTATTGAATTTGGTGCACATCTACCGTATTCGTGCATTGTATCTTCGGAAGACATTTAGTGTGTAGCTCTATTTCAAAGTGAAAGAATCTATAGTGAAATTTGTGCACATATAAATTTATAAATTTTGCCGAAAGTCAATAAATTGTAAGTTTACAAATTTTTTATCCTTTATTTTTTAATTTCAATTTGAGATATTTTTCGGTAGCCCCTTATATAATGTCACTTAATTCACCCATTACCAAAACGAAAAGGAAAGCGATTTCTTTGAACTTAAAATTCAAATTTTAGATCGTCT
This sequence comes from Meta bourneti, assembly GCA_933210815.1. NCBI lineage: Eukaryota > Metazoa > Arthropoda > Arachnida > Araneae > Tetragnathidae > Meta > Meta bourneti. The sequence continues at coordinate 56,992,781 of OW119923.1, forward strand.
TACAACTGGACAAGGTGCTACCTCTGTAGGTAAGCATTTTGGTGTACATGAAGCTACCATAAGAACAATTAAGAAAAATGAAGCTGCAATCAGGAAGTCGGTTTGTTCTGGAACAAAAGTGTTAATTCATCATCATATACAAGAGATATTATCAAGGAAAAGATGGAAAAGGCTCTGGTAATATGGATAGAAGATAAGTCACAAATAAGAGTATCAGTAGATGAAAATGCCATCAAGCAAGCAACACTTAGAATTTGTAGACAGATTAAAGAAAAGGAGCCAAGCACTTCATCTCAGTTAAACAGAAAGCATGAATTTTCTGCAAGTACAGGTTGGATGACAGGGGATGTAAAAGAGATTTTTTTTGTTCATGAAGAATTTTTTTCATTTTCATTACAAATTATTACATGTGTATTTTGTTGAAATAAAATAATAAGCTTAAAACGAATATTTTCATATGGGTTTTTTAAAATTATTTTTACTGCTTTTTTAGATCCGGAACCAATCTTCTTTTCTTCCATAGATACAATGTCTTTTTTTACACGTATTCTTCAGGAACGTATCTATCGTGCAAAAACAGAATTAAGTGTTCCATGATTAAGAAGCAGATAAAAAAAGACTGGTAGTTTTTAAAGTTGACGATTTGCTATATAAAATGGCGTCCGCGACAGGACTTGGAATTTGTGATTGATAAGAAATTAATTAATTTACTTTAATTTTATGATGGAGTTTAAAGAAAATGCGTACTCCTCTAAGTGGTTTCACTAGAATCGTTAATGCGTTGTATGAATGGTTAGAAGAGGAGGAACGTGATATTGATGAAATTGAAATTCAGTTAGACGAAAAATGGCTAGAACTTGAATCGAAAGAAAAAGAAATTATTGCTTTGTGACCAGTTGAAGATGAGTGTTCTCAAGAAAGTTTTAATCAGGCTTACGAAGTTTTTGAAGAGTATAATAAGGAAATATATATTAGACTTAAAACTAAAATTAAGAAAAGTATTAATGACGATAATAAAAGCGTGCTTAGTGAAACAGTATCGAAACGAAAGTTCCAACTTCCCGAAATTGAGCTTAAGAAGTTCAATGGTGATGTTAAGGAATGGCTTGGTTTCTGAGGCCAGTTTCGGAAAATTCACGAAGACTTGGACATCGCGCCAGAGGATAAATTACAATATCCCAGTCTACTGTAGAAGGATCGCGTGCCAGAGATATTGTAGATTCCTTTCCCGCATCTGCTGAGAATTATGAACAAGCAGCTGAATGTCTAAAAGCTAGATTCGGAAGAGAAGATTTACTCATAGAAGTGTATGCGAGAGAATTGGTAAACTTCATTTTGAACAATTCTTTGCATCAAGCTAAAGTTACACATCTCACCAAATTGTATGATAAAATTGAAGCACACCTCCGTGCCCTTGAAACATTAGGTGTAACTTCCGATAAGTATGCTTCTATACTGTATCCCTTAGTTGAAAGCTGTTTGCCGGAAGACATGATTCGAGTATGGGAAAGTATTAGTTTAACAAATGAAACTAAGAAAATGCCAAATAAACTGACCGCTCTTATGAGTTTTCCAAAATCATAAGTTGAAGGGGAAGAACGAATTTCAATAGCAAAACAGGGGTTTGGTTTAGAGGCAAAACGTAAAGGGAAATATTCCTATTCCACATCTTCTAATAATGATAAACAATTTCCAACCGTAATCGGACCTTTTGACAATGCTGATACTCGCCGGAATAAACGCATGTTTCACAAGCTTGCAGAATCGCGTTAAAAATGAGTTGGGATGATAAAAAGAAAATCTTAGCAAAATGGGTTGTTTTTATACCTAAAAATCGGTCATAGAGCTCACGATTGCAGATACAAGATTAATTAAGAAAAGTGTAGGAGTTTACAAACATTGTATGTACGATTACAAGGTATAGGAAATAAGGGGAAAATACACTGCTGGCCACCGTAAATGCAACACCCTGAAGGAAGCATGCAAATAATATGAAATTTACAACATGCATTAGCGGAGGTGAGATATGCAAATGATTAGAATTTCAGCGCAGACGCACATCACGCGCGCCTGTGGCGCCACTTCAAAACTTGATTTAAGGCTTGGAGATTTCGACGATTTCAAGTACGGCAATTGTGTTTTTCTTGTGGTTTTTTCAAAAAAAAAAACCGATCAATTATGCCTCGTAGAAAACAGCGATCATCTTTTGATCAAGTATCCGAGTTCGACAGAGGAAGGATAGTGGCCTACCGAGATTGTGGATTATCTTTCAGGGAAATCGGTAGTCGTGTTGGACGAAACCAAACAACTGTAATGCGGATATGTGATCGTTGGATGCAGGAGGGTACGACGGACCGACGTGTTCGATCGCATCCACCTCAGTGCACCACTTCACGTGATGACAGGTATATTGTGCGTATGGCAGTGACGGATCGCTCAGCCACATCACGAACCATAGCACAGCACATTCAGTCTGTACCGCATCATCCAGTGTCTGCGCGTACCATTCGACGCCGTTTACAGCAGAGTGGTCTGTCCGCAAGACGTCCATTGCTTCGTCTACCCTTGACGCAGAACCACAGACGTTTCCGCCGCCAATGGTGCCATGAAAGAAGGATGTGGACGGCAGAATGGAATGAAATTGTCTTTACTGACGAGTCACGCTTCTGTCTGCAACACCACGATGGTCGGATTCGAGTCTGGAGACACCGTGGAGAGAGGATGCTGAACAGCTGCGTTATGCACCGCCACACTGGTCCTGCACCGGGTATTATGGTATGGGGCAGTATTGGATATCACTCTCGCACTCCTCTAGTACGCATTGCCGGTACTTTAAACAGCCAGCGCTACATCTCCGAGGTGTTGGAGCCAGTTGTCCTTCCTTACCTTCAGGGCTTGCCCACAGCCCTATTTCAACAGGATAATGCGCGACCACACGTGGCACGCATTGTCCAAGGGTTCTTCGTCAATCGCCAGATTGAATTGCTTCCCTGGCCAGCTCGCTCTCCGGATCTTTCGCCGATAGAAAACATGTGGCCCATGGTTGCTCAACGATTGACCCAGAATACATCCCCAGTCTCACACCAGATCAACTTTGGCAACGTGTGGAAGCTGCTTGGTCTGCTGTACTCCAAGAACACATCCAAAGTCTCTTTGAATCAATGCCGAGGCGTGTGGCAGCGGTGATCTCCAACAATGGCGGCTACTCTGGCTACTGATTTTGGCAGGAACCACACTTCACAGAAGTCTATAAATTTAATCATTTGATACTTGGTCAACATGTTATCTACAAAATAAATTTTGTTGTGATATCTCTTGTCTTTCTTGGTGTTGCAATTTGGGTGGCCAGCAGTGTAGTTCGCGCACTCTTCGACTCGGAGTCAACGATCTTATTTGAGTAAACGTGTAGCGAAAGAAATGAAATATGATTTTATTAAAGAAAGTTTTATTCATAGTTTATTTGGGGGCAGAGAACATCCCGAGAAACATTTTAAATACAGAGTATTCATAAGCAGTTTGAAAGGTGATTATAATTGTAACTTTGAGGTCCTTGACCAGCAAACAATTTGCTCAGTTATACCCATTCCAACATTAAAAACATGCGCTGAGGAGCTTGAATACCATAATATTACTGTAACTGATCAATTAATCTCTGAACAAGACAAATCGTTAGAAATTGATCTACACTACTGTTTGTGAAAATTGCAACACCATGAAGGAATCATGCAAATTAAACGAAACTTGTAGGAAATGCAAAACAAGTTAGGATATGCAAATGATTAGAATTACAAAGCAATCACGCATGTGTGGGGAGAAACACCCTCTAAACTTCCAAGTGAGCCGTGTATAAAAAGCACTGTAAAGGTGCGTTAAAATGTGTGTATCGTCGTTTGACTGCTGTAAATGATTGATTAGAAGTCAATATGCCTCGCCAAAAACGTAGAGTGCCATACGAGCAACTAACGAAGTTCGAACGGGGCCGCATGATCGGCCTCCGTGAGGGTGGACTTTCGTATCGTGAAATCGCCACTCGCACGGGGCGTAATGCCACAACAGTGATGCGTGTGTCGAAGAGATGGACCATGGAGAACCGGACAAGTCGAAACCCCGGCAATGGGCCACGCATTATGACGTCACCACGGGACGACAGACACCTCATCCGCATGGCGGTGACGGACCGTACAGCGTCCTCTCGTGCGTTGGCACAACATTGGAGCTCGCCTACAGGTGTCATTGCCCCCACGGTTCGTCGATATCTGCTGTACCATGGGCTATGAGCAAGGATTCCCTTGACGCTGAACCACCAACGCCTCCGGCTACAATGGGCTCACCAACACAGGCAATCGCGTGCCGATTGGCAACAAGTCATCTTCTATGATGAGTCTCGCTACAATCTGGACTATAACGATGGACCGTCTTATTCAGCGTCATACTGGACGAATGCCTGGAGTTATGGTCTGGGGCACTATTTGATATCATGGGCAATTCCGCCTACTCCAAATTGTGGGGACCCTGAACAGCGGGTGCTACATCAGGGAAGTTGTGGAACCCAAGGTCCTACCCCTCCTGCAATGCATTCCCGGAGCTGTATTTCAGTAAGACAATGCCCGTCTACATGTTGCTCGAATGTACAAGCCTTCTTCAGTGCACGAGAGGTTCAGCTTCTTCCATGGCCTGCACGTTCACCGGATATGTCGCCCATTGAGAATGTCTGGGATTACATTGGACGTCGACTCGCTCGTCGGGCAGAGTGCAGCTGAACTTTGGCATCAGATAGAGGTAATCTAGAATACCATTACTCAGCATGACATTCAGAATCGCTGCGCGTGGCGGCTGCACAAGATATTGATTTTCGGCATTATTTTTGTTTTATTGCTCTAAATTTGATCGTTTATTTAAACCACTATAAGTAATACATGGAATAAATTTCATTTATTTCTGATGATTCTTTCATAGTGTTGCAATTTTCACAAACAGTAGTGTATTAATAGGGGCTGATGTTGCAGGTAAACTCTTTAATGGAAAAATTATTCATCTGCCGTGTGGACTTGTTGCTGTAGGAACATATTTAGGTTGGACCTCAATGGAAAAGATGCCATATCAAACTTCTGATGCCAATTCTACGATGGTAGTTACAAATATGTTAATTAAGGAGATGTAACTATTACCGAACTCTCGAATCTTGATATCATTGGAATAATTGACCTGGCCACACAAAAGGCCAGAGAGGAAAGAGATTTACAAAAAGATGCATTTTCAACATTCTGTGAACAATGAAGGGCGCTATGAAATTGTTTTGCCTGGTCTGAAAATCACCTACTGCTATCCACCAATAAGGATTTAGCCGTGAAGCGTTTAGAATCTACAACCCAGAAACTTCGCTCACAAAACCTGTTTACATTGTACAAGGAGGTTTTCGACAGTTGGCTCGATTGAGGTATAATCGAAGTCAAGCGAAGTGAGGTTATTGATGGACACTATTTGCCACACCGACCAGTCACAAAGGAAAATAGTTCTACCCCCAATAAGACCAGTATTTGACGCTTCTGCAAGAATAAAGCATTCAACGTCTCTAAATCAGTGCTTAGAATGTGGTCCAAATTTAATAGAGCTAATACCTTCCATTCTTTTAAGATTTCAGGAGGGTAAATATGAAGACATAGAAAAGACATTTTTACAAATTAGTGTAAAAGCCAATAATCGAGATTATCTTAGATTCTTTTGGTGGAAAGATGTGAATAAAAAGGAACTAAAAATATTACCAGAGTAGTGTTTGGTGTGAAAAGTAGCTTTTCTTTTAGCAGCTGTAATAGAATTTCATTTGCAGAAATATATAGAAAATTCTCACTCTGATAAAAATATGTTGCATAAACTTATTCACTCTTTCTATGTAGATAACGTTGTTACCAGTTTTGAAGATGAGCTTGAAATGACACTGTTTATTGAATAATCTCAAAAAGTAATGAATGAAGGAAAGTTTAATCTCCGAGGTTGGTTATGTACAGGGGATGACTTACAAACAGGAGTTGATTCACCGGAATTGGGATTATTATGGGATTACCAGAAAGATCTTTTAACTGAACCTGACATGGTTGGAAAGCTTCAAATTGATGGAAGTAACTACGAGGACTATTTTGGCTATAGCCCAGAGTATGACCCGATTGGTCTTGTATTGTAAGCCTTGTTCTCTTGCTTCCTAAGCTATTGTTACAAAGCTTATGGAAAATGGGAATTTCTTGGGATACCAAAGTTGATGAAAATACGAAAGAAAAGTTTCTAAGTTGGTTCAGAGATCTGAGTCTCTTAAAAGAAATTTCTATACCCCGATGGATACACACTAATAGAGATAACAAAAATTTGTGTAGCATTCACGCCTTCTGCGATGCCAGTAATAATGCATATACTGCTGCAGTGTTTGCGAGAATTCAGACTCCTTATGGAGTAGAAATTCATTTATTAGCTTCTAAGTCCAGAGTAGCTCCGCTGAAATCAATCATGATTCCATGTCCTGAGTTGATAGCTGCAACAGTGGGAGCGAGACTCTGCACTTCAGTTTTAGAAGGTTTGCAATGGAAAAATATTGAATTATATTTTTGGACTGATTCAACCACTGTTTTGACCTGGATCCAAAAGGAAGAAATCTGGACTGTTTTTGTGTTGAACTGAGTACGAGAAATCAGGAAATTAACAAACTTGAATGCATGGAGACATGTATCAGGAACCGATAATCCTGCTGACCTTCTATCCAGAGGCTGTACTGCCAAACAGTTTTTGTCAGTTAGATGGTGGGAGGGACCCTCATGGTTAAAGAAAAATGAAGGTAAATGGCCAACACCAAAATTTGAATATAATCAGGAAAACATTATTCAAGAAATCAGAAAAGGTGCTGTAACTAACACACAAGTAAATCTAGAAACAGAGGAAATCTTCCATAGAACATTTTCGTATGTCAAACTTGTTAGAGTAATTGCTTGGATTTATAGATTTTTCTCTAATGCAAAATTGAAAACATCGCGTTACTTTGGGGATCTATCTTTGAAAGAAATAATGCATGCAGAATTAGTTTCGTTAAAAATTATCCAACATGAAGCATTCCCTGTTGGCATAAATGATTGACAAATAAAGCCTCTTTATCCTGTACTCGAAGAAAAAGGGTTATTGAGAGTAAAAACACGCATTTTTAACAGAAGAGACAAAAAGAACTTTAGATTACCTGTAAACTTACCATCAAAACGTAGAATAGTACATATGCATTAGCATATGTACTATTATACGTTTTGTATAGACAGTAAGCATAAAGAACTAGGACATCCTGGAGTCCAAATATTGATGAACCAGCTCAAAGAAAATTACTGGATATTGCGTAGCAGAAAAACGATTAGACAAGTTATCTTGAAATATGTCCGATGTAAACGATTCACTGTGACCCATCCAGAACCAAGGCCTTCTTCCTTACCTGAAGACAGAATAAGGGAAGCTACGATAATCGAAGTCTAGGGTGTAGATCTTGCCGGACCACTGTATTTGAAAGATGGGACAAAATCCTGGATAGTTCTGATCATTTGTGCAGTATATTGCGCAGTGCACATGGAATTAATAACATCCTTGACAGCGGAAGCCTTCCTGCAGTCACTAAGATTTATACCTCGTAGAGGGCGACCCGCTATTATTTATTGTGATAATGGCAGTAATTTCGTTAAAGCTCACAGCTAACTTTGTAAAGTGGACTGGCTAAAAATAAAGTCTGAATCCATGATGAGGAAGATAACTCGGAAATTCATCCCTCCATCTGCACCATGGTGGGAGAGATTGATTGGCATGATCAAACAAGTTTTACGCAGAATAATTAGAGCAGGCTTTGTTAAATTATGAAGAACTAAACAGTGTTGTGCGATATCGAAAGTCTAATAAACTCCAGACCTTTAGCTTACTTATCTGAAAATATAAACGATATGATTGCTTCAACGCCTTCTATGTTTCTACAGGAAACGATAGAAAGTGGCGTACCGGATATCGATAGTATAGATGTCGCCTACATGTGCAAAAGATACCGGTAGGTACAAAAAGTACGTGAAGATTTATGAAAAAAGTTTCGACTGGAATATCTAGGACAGTTAAATATAACGGAAAACCTTCGGAAACCTCGAAATTTATCCCTGTTGGCGACATAGTACTCATTGGTTCAGACAATCTAAAGCGCTTACAATGACTGATAAAGGCAGGTTGTGCAAGTCCTGCCTGGAAGAGATGGAATAGTCAGAGTTATGAAACTGAAAACCAAATCCGGAACTATAATACGTCCTGTTCAACGTCTTTATTCCTTAGTCCTTAGACAGAGTTAGTTAGAGAGACATCAGGTCCTTTCCTCAGAAGCAAAGTTTCCAAAGATAAATATAACTCAAGTGCTACAAATATTGACTGTGAGCTTGTTCCTGCCTAAGAACACCAGAAGTCACCTAAATCGACAATCACTCGGAGCGGGAGAGCAGTGAAATCTATCCAAAGACTCTGCTTGTGAGATGAGACAATTGGTTGAGTTCTTCCAAGTTACAAACTCAGGGTGGGAGGATGTCGCAATCTGATCAGACTTTTTGCAGAGAAGCCTTTCGGAGTTGATCCTACACCGATGCCAGTGGTCTGGTGTTTATATTTTCAGCGCCGGCAAGGCAGACGAATCTGTTGTGCTTCGAGATGCATACATTCTTTGGGAGGTGAAGGCAGACGCTTGTGTGATCAGTTCAAGTGTAGAACATCAAAAATGTTTGAGGACCATCTATGTTTTCTCGTTTGACATGTCAGGAGCCATATGTAAGTTTCTACTATTAAATTATTTTTGATATAAATTAGATGTACTTTACTCTCTTCAAAAAGTAACTATAGGAAACAAATTCGAAGATTAAGCAGATAAAAAAGACTGGTAGTTTTTTAACGTTGATGATCTGCTATACAGCCAGCCATATATTAAAATTTCCCGAATATATTTCTTTTCATACAATACTATTAAAACAATTTACTAGCATTAGGAATTGATATGGCATTGAAATACAATACACAATATTTTATCTGAAATTTGGAAACCAAAACCAGAAAAAACTTAACACTTTTCTAAAGTTATAATTTTTTTTAACTAAAATGAAAAAGTAGGTTACTACCTTTGATGATTTATTAATATTCCATCAGAACATTTTCTGTCAGATCTCACAATCCCACGTAAGGGATAAGTTTCTTTAATCTCTTACATGGAGTTGGCCCAAGAAAGATTATAGGTATATCCAATGTGTGTGTAAGGGAAAGTAAATTCTCATATGTAAAACGGTACTTGCCCAGACTGGTAAAAGAAACAAGTTGGTTTTTCCTGTTCCAGATTACTCAGTTACACTAGGGTGTTAACTATTAAGGTATGACTTAGATAATCTAGTGGAGCAGTTATTTTGACAATTTGTAGCAAGAGTAACAAGTCTTAGAGCAAGAACTTAATAAGTTTGGAACAGTTAACAGTACAATAAGTTGGAAATTTTGGAGCAGATTCATGAAAAACTTTATTACAAGAATCCTACTGATATTAAATGTTTTGCACAGTAGTATTAACCTATTTGTAATTTAGTTAATGCCCTTAATGTGAACCCTTAAGCCAAACTCTCGTTTCGATAGTTTTAATTAATTCATTGACCACTTCAATAACTGGCAATATCTAGTACATATTTTTGAAATCTTAATTATTGAAAGCCATAGTAAGTTTAAATATAATAATGATAAGAAAATATGATGGGTGGAATCATGAATAGTTGATTGTAAAATGTCTGAAAAACTAAGAAATAATTCACCAATAAAAATGTTAGTGCCTTATTGAAGGCATCATTTCCTTGGTTAATAGAAGTCAAAATACATATCCACTTTTTTACCTCTAATTACCTTCACCCAAACATTTCTTAGATTTCATATTAACCTTTTGCATTCAGATGTCTCGGTATTACCAGAATTATAGTAGCCAAATTTAAAGGTCAGAATGCTGAGTTCAATTATTGGAAATAAAAATTAAAGGCGTTATTATTAAGTTATAAATAAGGAATGAGTTGAAAATTGTGTTTATAGAAATCTTTTTCAAATCTTAAAAAGTCCATTCTAATCTCTTTACACAATGGAGTAAGATTCCAATAAAATATAAAATATTTGTTCCCCATAAAGCAGCAGTTTTTTAGGAAAATGATATTTATATATAATAGAACAAATGTTTTCCAAAAATTTCAGGTTCATATTAAAACAGGGCTGACACAACTAAAGCACTAGCAAATTGTAATTTTAGAAACATAAATTCTTAATTAGAAGCAAAAATAGACTCATCCAGTGCTTTAGTAGCGTCTATTCAAATGGATCAGTTAAAACAAAACAAAATGAGCTAATTTTCTATGAAGCATGTCTTGAGAATTCACCAGAAGTAAAAATATGAAATTTTCAAAATTTTGAATATTTTTCTAATATGAAATCTAAATTTTTTACAATGTGTCAGAACTGATAATGATAGATCAAGTTTAACTCCAAAAAATTAGCAAATAAAATTTTTATTTAGTACAATTCCAATATCCAATAACAGTTTTCTTTAAAGATTTTCTACTTTCTGGTGGAAGTGTTTAACTTATAAAAAAAAGCTTGGTTAAAATAATATTTTAGATGGAAAATAACAAAAAGTGCCAAATTAGCCATTATTGTGTCAGGAAATCTTCATGAATGTAACTCTAGTAGTATTTGCTGAAGTAGACGCTAGTGATTTTGCAATGATTTGTAAGAAAATGACACCAAATAATGCTGGCACATGCGATTTTTAAGGAAATGGTGGATATAACCTACCTAAAAGTTCCGAAAATTCCTAAAGTAATATCTTTTGAGACTTTATGCTGTTAAAAGTCGCCATTGTTGAAAAATAGTAATATAAAGTTGCATTTTAGTTGCTTGTGGCAGCCCAGATAAAATGGACCAATTAAAGTCTTATGTGATTGCAGTTAATAGGAGAAAAACTATCTCTAGTTTATACTAGTTAGAAAAATTAACTTTCAAAAAATAACTAGTCTTGCCATTCTTTTCTGCTAGGCTTCAGTCCACAATTGGTGCTATCGATTCGGCAATATTTAATGTAAATTAGAACCAAACACATACTTAAAATTATTAAAGCTATAACTTAAGTTTTTTATTATAATTTTAGATTCATTTACGAACAAAGCTGCAGTAAATCATCAGCTCTTTCATCAGAAATTATTTAAATGGCGTTTTCTAAAAATGGTTTTTGGAACAGGAAGTGTTTGACAAAGCTTGGTGCAAAATCAACACCCCTGCATACAGAATAAAAACCAAACCTATAAAGAAATGCAAATTTAATGTGACAAATCAGACTTACCTTCGCATCTTTTTTGGAGAATGTGACCTATATGACTTGTGTGGGGAATGTAGTTCTGCTGGTGATAGTGCAACACTTCGTGGACTGATTTTTCTAATTGTAGCATAATAACTAGGACTTTGACTATGGTCTGCTTCTTCTGATGATGGGGATTGTGCTCGTATGACAGGCGATGAGGAATGGGATTTGTGCCGTTTATGCCGCTCACGCTCGCTTCCATCACGCTCTGTCTTACTCTCCCTTTCAGTCTGAGGAACAAAAACACAACAATAAAAATAAAGCATATCTCTATATTTTGTTTTCATTATTGAATTAAAGGAGTGTTTAAATATAATTACATAAGTAAAAAATAATTGATGCGAAACATTTTAATATGAAGGTTTCGTTTAAATAAAAATGTTTATATTTACAACCATAGTTAAAACTTTTAATTTAAAAATAACAGAATTCTCTGCAACTTTTCTTAAAATTCGGAACAATTTTGATATTGAATATAATTTTTTTCAGACATGAGCATTAAGCAATTTTTACATGTTATGTAAGCAAATAATGCAATATTTTGTTAAAAGTACCACCCCCTTCCACACAAGTCACAAAATAGATTTTTACGTAATTTATGCTTTGATGGACAACAAACAATTTACAGCTTAAACAAATCTTTAATCTTTCAGATGATTGAATAACCAATTTATAATTTTGTAAGTTTTGTCAAACAGAATTTTTGACATAATATCACCAAGAAAAAACCTGATCCTTTAAAACTCCTTAAGATATCATTTGATCAAAATTTGACATAAAAATTCATTATGTAATTAGTTATTTCATTGTACAAATGGTTTTTGCCAATGGTTAGTTCATAATGGAGTTTTCCCAACATGATTAAAATGATAATTTTACCTTTTTCAGTAATTTCTGCCGATAATGTTCCACTTGTTCAGAAAACTTCATGCAAGGTTTCCGAGAGCGTTTACCAGATTCCAGTTCGTCTTGATATTTCATTACTTTCACCTAAAAAATTCAATAGAATCAACAATCATACAAAACATTACATATCCATAATCAGACTGAATAATTATAAGGATATTTTAACAATGACAAGACTGCATGAGAACCTTAATAAAAAACTAGTACCCAGAATATAAAACAAGGGAAATAATTAAATACAAAACATACCTCTATTTCTCTTAATTTTGCTCTTCTTTGTTCATTTAGATCAGATTTAAACTGGTCCATCATTGTGGTAGAATCTTTGCTGTTTTCATCATCATGGAAAGATAATTCATCTTGAGTTGATGCAGTGTCATCCATAGGCCTATATTTAAATAGAGGATATAATCAAATTATAATATAGCAAAGGACTACACATTTCTACTACTTGAAATATTTATTTAAGCAAATAGAACTAAATTCTCAATAAAATCAAAATATTTTTTATTAGACATTTGAATCTTTGCAGTTCAGATTAGAAAAAATTACAAATTTTGTCGTAAATTACAAAAAGGGGAGAAAAAATGATATCAATGAAAACAGTTCATTTCTCAGATTAGTATTATTTTACAATAAGTATGAATAGAAAGTTTAAAAATTTAGTTTTAGCAACTGGCTTTCTTTGTATTTTGCACAGCAAAAACTTTAGGTTTAACCCTTTTATTTTTGCATTAAAAAGTCTTAATTTAAAGCATCTAAAATGATTGAGCAATTATAGATGAGTGAATATATTTTGATTGAAGTGATAAATTTAAATTTCTAAGTATTTCAAAAAAGGATAATTAAAATACTTCAGAAATGTATCACTTTATATAGAAGAAACATTTATGAATAATGTGTTTATTAGTTACTGATCCAGTTAAATCACTACGGAATGCTGATGTAATTCTCTTCTCAAAACTTTAGTGTACTTAATATTTCTAAAAGTAGAATTGTACTTGTGTGAAAAATTTTGTTTCACAATATATTAATTATGATGTTATAATTTTAAGGTTATAGCATTTTGATACACAGCATTGATTTAACCCACTATCCAAATTCTATACATTTAATAAAAAAATACACATATTATGATTTTACTTGAAGAAAATTTTGAATTACTTACTGTCCATCAATATCATCATTTTGCTCCTGGTCATCATTCTGTTCCAATAGATCCCATTTAGAAGTAGTTATTGCTGAAAATGTCAAACTCATAAGATTATTTTATATAAAACATGCAGATTCAACTTTCATTAGAAGTTCAAAAACAAATAGATTGATTTTTTTAACTTTTGGATCTTGAAACCTAGAAAATAAAATAGGTTTAATTTGTTTGTCATCTCTTCTACATGGAAAATAAAATAGGAATCAGGTAAATTAATTTAGTTTGATAAAAAGTGGTTATCCCAATCAGAACTACGCATTTGAATAAACTTATGGATTGAGGGAGTAACCAACTTTCAAGTAAATTAACTATCCTTACAATGTAAGTCTAAATGTTAGTACAGTAATGCCTCAATATATAATTGTATGAGACAAGGAAAAAGTATAATATACTGAGGGGAATGATAGAACAAGAGTTGAGAAAACACGCTTATTCAAAATTGAAAGGGACAAATTATTCAACATAAGTTATGAATTTTTTTATTTAAAATTATAAAATAATTTATGTAAAATTATATAACTTTAACACAAAAATCAATAGTAAAAACTTTTAAATACACTCACTGCCAAAAGTTAAGCACGGAGAGGAAAATGTTAATTTCCGGAAGCTAATCTGAATTTGAGAGGCTGCATTTCGCTGCAGAGATAGATGGAAGTATGCAAATATGTTCTGTAACAGCCAATCATGGTTTCGTATTGAGAAATATGCAAAAAGGCAGTCGTATAAGAAGCCAGCATTGAAGAGGAGTTTTCATGTAAGCTGATAAAAAGTGTTTAGAACTTTCGTATGATTAGTTTTCAAGATAGACGTGTTTCTATGGCTTCCAGAAGACAAATGGCAGATAGTGAGCACTGGCGTTCTGTGGGACGCCTTGAAGCAGGACAATCAATCACAGATGTTGCTCTTTTCTTCGTCGTTCATCATTCTGTCATTTCACAATTATGGAAACAATTCTGAACAAGCCAAACAGTTGTTCAAAGACCTGTGGCCGGTCGCCCAAGGGTTACGATCCCCACGGAAGATCAATATATTCCTGTTTTAGCCAAGTGGAATCGAAGAGCGACCTCCACATGTGACATCTATGGTGGCAGAGTCCATTGGTATGATGATATCTGCCACTACTGTTCGCCAAAGGCTACACATGAATGGACTGTATGCCTGGGTACCACGAGCTTGTGTTCCTCTATCCATCCAATCCAGAAGGGCATGATTAAAGTGGTATCAGCAACATGTGAATTGGACTGTGTCTGATTGGGCCAACGCTATGTTCACAGATGAGTCAAGATTTGGCCTGGAGCCAGATGACAAGCGTGTAAGGGTCTGGAGAGAACAAGCCACATGCAATCGGCCCCAGAACATCATCGAGCTTCACACATTCTGAGGTGGAAGCATCATAGTGTGGGTACAGGGATTTCGTTGGGATATTGCACCGACCTGCATATCTATAGACGGGGTTCTGTGACGGCTGTCCGGTATCGGGATGAAGTCCTAGAACCCACTGTGAGATTGTACGCTGCAGCAGTTGGTCTTGCTTTCATCCTAATGGATGATAATGTGCATCCCCATCAAGCCAACATCATCGACGACTACCTGGAGAGTGAGGGGATTGTGCATATGGATTGGCCGGCGTACTCGCCAAACCTTAATCCCATTGAAAATCTTTGGGATGCCCTCGGCCGTGCTGTGTCTGCACGTTTCCCAACCCCAGTCACTCTCAGAGTTGCAAACTGCTCTACAGGAGGAATGGCGATTACTTGACTCTGGGGTGGTTGATCACCTCATGGAAAGCATGGTCACATGCTGTAAACTTTGTATGAGGATGAGGGGTGGCCACATACCTATTAATGTCAGTTTTGTTTGTTTTGGATTTAAACATCATTTTGTTAATGACTCCAATATGACTTCATCTTATAATTTATGAAAATTCAATATTGTTTTCATCTTTGTATGTAATTCTTTGTTTTGTTTCATGCATAAACATATTTGCTACTTTCCTGCCGCATTTCGTGTCAATCAAAAATGTCCTTGTCGATTTTTTCGCATTTTACAGCTTCATGCTTAACTTTTGGCAGTGAGTGTACTAAAGGTGATAGAATATTTTCGAAAAAGAAATTCCTTATCATCTATATCCAAGGCCCCAAAGCTCTTTCAGAAATACAGTTTAAGATAGCTGCTTAAAAGAAATGCCTTTGAACCCTTAATTCTAAAGAAAAAGATTGAGATATCCTCCACTGTTTCCAAATCGAAAATTCATCAGGTGAAAAGCAAAAAAGAGCAATATACTGGCTCTTATATCAATCGATAACAAGGGGTTACTTTTATGGAGGCAGAATTGATGTCACAAAGCAGTACCTGAACAAAACAAACATTGCCTATTGATTTGACCTCACTGATCAATTAGAAAATGTAAAGGAGTCTGCTTAAGATGTGGTTCACGAAATCAGTGAAAGAATTATTAGAAAATAAATTTTATAAACCTAGAACCATCATTTGAAGCTATTCTAATAAGATAAAACAAAATTTTATTGACTCAATAATTCATAAACAATTATAAAAAATTTACTACTCAAATTATAATTTGTTAAATTAGATAGTTATTCTTTTTAATGGATTTGATAAAATGATGCAAAAATTATACATTACTTTGAAAAACTTTAAATATAATCACACTGAGAGAGACTACTTCCTTACCTTGTGCTTCAACTGTTTCAGGATCTACAGTTTCCCATTTGGAAGGTTTAAATTTAGAAGATATATCATTAGTTTCTTGTAGTGGAATATCTTCTAAAGGTTGTCCGTCCAAATCTTCATTTACTAAATTATAAAATAAATTAATATAATGGTGCATCTATTTTAAATTAAAAATATCAAATTAAAATATAGGTTCCACAAACCTTTTTTATAACTACAAAATATAAGTCCAGTTGTGTAGCTTTTATTCTATGCAACATTTGCAAGTATGTCCAATCACAGGTTATGAATGACTAATAGAACTTATTAATCTTTCAAATGCTCTTTTAAGAGGAAAATACTGGATTCTAATAAACAAACTTTTACCTCCCCATTCCATACAATTCAACAGAAAATATATAGGCAATAACAAAAATGAACTTTAACACTGCTTTATGGAAGACGAGTTTAGAAAAGCCATCAAGGGTGAAATTAAAATTAATTCAATCATAATAGAAATTTAGAAGAAATCAAATTATGAGACACCTTTAACTTTTTAACAAAAATAAACTGATTTAGATTAGTACTGATTTCACACCAATACTTAAAACAAGTACATACATGGAACACCATCAATGTCATCTCTTTCTTCTGCCAAAGGAACATCAAGAGGTACACCATCAATATCATCTGCAGATAAAGGAACACCATCGATATCATCAGCTGATTGCAATTCAGCATCAGCATTGGGCACTTGTGTGTTTTGAGAAGAATTGCTGTCATCATTGCTTTCACGATTCTAAATACGAACAAATCGAAACAATTAAGAGCATTCCAAGTCATGATTTTCGCAAATGTGACTATTAATGTTGTTTGCAAAAGTATAAAACATATAACACTTGAAAAAATAGCAAAATACCTCATATTCAAGAATACCAGTAAATATCTGAGAATCTTTAAGGATTTAAATTACTTGAAAAATTCATATTTACTTACCAATGGAACCAGACCAAGAAATAAATTTTGTAACTTGATTAAGAATTCACTAGGATATATTGCCCAATCTTCCCAGGCTCGAAAACAGCTAACAACTCTTTGCTGGAATAAATATTAATTTTATATTTCAATCAAATAATCCACATTGAATTTACAAGATACTTAATCATTAAACACAACTGCAAGCACATGAAAAGAAAATATTGACTTATCCTTCATTAATGTTTATTCAGCACAACTGAATACTTTTGGGGTGTTAATTTATCTAACAAAAATACTAGCTGTTTACTATTTATCAAAAAACTAAATTAAAGTAGTAGTTTACACACACAATTACAAGATTTCTTTAAACTAATAAAATTATTAGTTTAATTAAAAATTAATAATGTGGTAGTTTTATATGTATTTTATTAAAAATGATAGAGTAAAAGCAATTCTAACTATATTACATAAAGAGAAAATAAAAGATAATTTACCTTAAACTGTTCTGCTCTCAACCGGCCTTCTATACTTTGAAAAATTTCGTGAAGATCTTTAAATATATCAGGAAGTTTTGCTTGGAATCTAAAACATTATTTTATCACATACCATAAGCATTAAAAGTCACAAAATTGTGATGAATTAATTTTGATATAATTGATTTAATAATAATTTTAATGTTAATGCACATTTCATAGTTACAATAGGTAGATTTTTACATTTAATTTTAAAGCAGGCTAAAATCTTTACCCTTTTCGAAAAAATGAAGCATTTGCAACTTTTACACTACAGTTGTGAAGAATATCAGAAATGAGGTACAGCCTTGCAATCTAGAATTAAAATATATTCTTTATTATTTTGATAATCTAATATAAAAATGAGAATCATAATATTCTGTAATGTTTAGATTTTAAACATGCTTGATAAGTCATAAAAAGTTTGTTTGAAAAGTCTGATCAAAAAATAAAGATAACAATAACATTAGGATAGAAATATCGTAAAAATTTAATAGTTATAATATTTCCAGGCTAAACAATTAACTATAAATGATAAGGCTCTCTTAAACTAGGTTTCATTCATTTAGAGAAAACAGGTCAATACAAGATAAATATTTTAAAAAATAAGTTTCAGAGAGAATATTTAAAAAAATTGAAATCTGCATAAGTTGATTTTGTAGTGCAATATATATATAATCAGAGAAAATAACAAATGTATCCTTACTACTTGAAACATCGATTTCTAGGTAGGTTTTGATTTCTGACCCTAATTCTTTCAGTAGTGATTTGATCATATTATAAAATAAACTATAAATACTGAAATAAAATAAAGGGACTTTATATTACCTTTTTAAACAAAGGTGCTTCTGCTATAGCAATAGCTTCTCCAATACATTCAATTATTTCTTCTGCTGCTTCAGCATGATCAATGCAATAGATCATAGTTTCAGCAATTCGGTATTTTTCAGGTGTTATGTGACGTAGCAAATCTTCAAACTTATCTCTTTGACTAAAATGATAACTATATTTAATTCAAGGAAAATAAAACTTCATTGCATATAGATAAAATATAAAAATGTAATTGATGGAAAGTCCATTTTTAAAGTTCAGTTTACAAATTGAACAGTAATCTGTTTTACAAAATTGCAATAATGATTAAAATGTAATTGTTAGCATTTCTATTAACAAACTATCCATATCACAATCTTATCAAAGCCATGGTTTGATTTGTCATTCTACAGTCATATTTTGCTGCACCAGGACTTAAATTATTACGTAAGTTCTCTATGTAAATCTATACACTTTCAACACAAATTTCTGCAAGCATTGAGTTCAATTAAAACAGATTCTTTAACAATAACAATGAGTTACTGTAGACCTGCAAAGTAACAATTATTTGGACTTTCCCTGGTCTTCATTGATTAAATTTGGTATTTATGTGCTGCAAAACTTGGGCAAATTATGCTTTTATAAAAACACAGTCACTCTAAGTCTCTCACTATCACATGTCATAAGACAAGAAAGAATCCTGGGATGGTTATGAAGTTCTAGCTTTCTGCCAGTGTATGAAAAATCATGACTTTTTTATATAAAAACATAGGATTTATTTGATTTAAATCAGATTTTTTATTTAAATTGGATTTTTATGATTTTAATTAATGCCTTGCCCATACAAGTTTAAATTTGTTGAACATGAGACATGCAAATTAGTGTAGTTTCTAGATAGTTTCGATTTATTTAAACAATAATATTTGTTTGTAAAAAATTAATGTATTAAGAAATATAGCTTGAAAGATTTAAAATGCGACAAAGGAATTAGCAAAGTAAATCAAATAATAGAGTAATTAAAACAATGTTTTTACATCTGGTTCTCAAGCGGTTTAGATTACTTTGAATTTAACACATAACAAGTAACATGAATTTTTTTAATCCAGATAAATATGATTGCGGGGTCCCACTGACACCATATTATTAATTTTTTCAATCATAGAAATTTCAGAATTTTTTCCATTATATATTCATATATGAATAAAATGTTCCGAATTACTTCGATTACTTTGATATAAAATAATTAATTGGTTCAAAACTTGCTATTGATAAAAAATCATGTCAGCAATAGAAAATAGAATAAAAGGAACTTGCATCTTGAAAAAATTCCTCATTAATTTTTAGCTTTCAAAAATAACTTATTGGTGAAAAAATTGTTCTTTTTTGTAAGTTAAGAATAAAAAATGAGACATGAAAATACATAAATTTGAAATCAAATGTCTATTTTTTTAATTATTTGAGCATTGACAAGTATTTCATAGGTATATTCAAAGCACACAAAAAGGGTTTATCTATAAAACAAAAAAATGAAGCTTTTCTCTCTGAACAGCATAGAACAAATGTAATAGTTAATCCCTCAGAACATGCCAATTCAGTGGAATTTTGAGCTTGCAATAAAAAATTTATCAATTCCAATAGCTTTCTACTTAAACCCATAATCTATTCTCAACATACTCAATTACCAGATGAGTGAATTAACGTTTACATTCCAAATTTCAATTCAATAAATATTGAATATTTATTCCAGCAGTGTAAAGAATTCCAAGGGATCAATGCATAAAATTTCCCAATACATTAAAATAAAAATTAACCAATATATACACAAAACAAAATGAAACTATTAAAATTGCCAATTAAAAAGATTTATGTGCAAAATTGAAATGCTTTTGTGATACTGCAGAAAATCTTTTTGTTGTAAGTGTCTATATTTTTTATGAAAAGACTACAATACTAAATAAATAACCAATCTTAGAAAAGAAAGCAAGTTGCCACAATTTTAATAATTTGAGTGACTATATTTCGAACATCTTCACTGATCACATGGTGAATGGTTTAAAATTGGCCATGTGTGATTTATAGTCACATGGAATGTTTAAAACAAAATCCACACTATGAGCAGGCTTGTGAGCGTTACCTATTGGTCAA
This sequence comes from Meta bourneti, assembly GCA_933210815.1. Classification (NCBI taxonomy): domain Eukaryota; kingdom Metazoa; phylum Arthropoda; class Arachnida; order Araneae; family Tetragnathidae; genus Meta; species Meta bourneti. The sequence goes on from OW119923.1 coordinate 57,013,419, forward strand.
TGGCCCAAGATGAAAATACATACATGTCTGGTAATTTTATGATCCCAATCAACAAATACTTATTTAGTATCTTCATAGCGAGGATGATTTTCAATATAATTTTGAGGTGAAAGTACAAGCGAAGTTCTTAACTTATTTGAATAAAATAACGCATCTTGTTCAGTTATTTCATTTTCAATATTATTAAACATAACAGAAAGAAAAATTAAACTTTGTTTAAAAATTTTTTTGATTTGAATCAATGATTTTTTAAAATAAAAATCACTTAATTTAAATCAAGCTGATTTAAATCAGTATACCCTGCTTTCTGCTTCCAATATTCGGAATAAAATAAATATAGCAATATTCAGAATAAATTTTACAGCACATTTTAACTTAAACATGTGTATCCCAGTATCAACTAGTTATTTAAACATGCATTAAATTAAAGATTTTCTCACACAGGATTATAAAAAAGTACCTATCAGATAAGGATCCTTTTTTGGGTTCCATTGGTCTAGGTGCTGGTACTTCCACTAGTTCTTCTGGCATACCTTGAAGATACGGATTAAGTGGAGGGGGTTTCCACTGAGAGCCATTTTTAAACATTAAGAATTCTTCTGTACGCCATTTACTAGGATGATCGCCCTAAGAAAGCAATATAATTTAAGATTAGAACAAGCAATTAAAAACTTGTTAATAGCTCTTAAACATACTACCCCAGGGTAATAAAAAAACATGTTTTTTATTTTTTTTATCGAAGAAAATCAGATTTATTTTAATTAAATCAGATTTTTATGATTTAAATTAATTTATAACCATTGTACGTCTAATCTTTTTAGACGTCAGAAATGCACATCACAGAACAGTTGCTAGGTAGAATTGAAATATATTAAACATTAATACACATAGGTTTAGGAAATACACCAGAGCAAATTTTCAAGCATTTTTTTAAATGTTTTGAAATTGTATAATATAGGTGTATAGTTTCAAAGTACCATACGAAAAAAGATAAAAATGGAGTGAGATTGGTTGTGTTTTAACTAAGCTGTGATTTGATCACAAATCATCAATCTGTCCTTTCTCTGACTTTGGCTGGCTGAACTTGATGTGAGAGATATTAAAAATGGAGCAGAATTAATAATTTGGAATCCCTTACAACTATCAGATGTTTCTCAAAAAACTATTTAATTAATATCCTCTGAGTAACTGCTTTTCTTCAAAACCACATGGTTGCTGTAAAAGTTTTTTCATTGCAAGTTTATTGATAAAAAGTAACGCTGACCTTTAGAATTGAATAAAGTCTCCACCTGTAGTACACATGAGCTGGACTCTGGTTATCAAATAAAAATCTGAAATACAAAAGAATGTAATAAACCCTGATGCTTTTTTTTTCAAAAGCTACTGTACAGAAGAAAATTATCACATTAGTTTTTATTTCAAAATAATTAGTGAATTTTAATAATGTAAACAATCATGTATGTCCATGTACTAAATTCCCAACAAATATATTTGAATTAAGTTTTTCCCCTGTAATGCCTGACCATTGACCATGTTTTCCCATGTAGTGATCTTCACTACAAGGGCGAACTGATGGCTATTTATGAAAAAGCACTTAGTAGATAAGCTGCTGTTACATAAATGCAGTTCAATACATTTATTAAGTATATAAACAAAGTTTTAAAAATGATACTAAAAGAAATAAAGCTAACATACCTAAACATTGGATTATTTATTTCACGATTCATTATCATAGCCTCAAACATTGGTCCTTCACGAACAACGAATTCTATCATTCGATGAATGAGACATAACAAACTCCTGAAACATACAAAAAAGACAAAACATAGGAAACCGATTCATTCATTTTTAAAAACTGACATTACATTACTTTAACATTTTAGGTTTATTTTTATTATTTACTATTAACATTTAGATACCATGTTTATTTATTACATACACAAATAAACTGTAATTTACATTTAAGCATTTTCAATTAATAGGCTTCATGCTTTATACTTTTATTGAATTTTTTTCAAATATAGCTAAGTTCCAGAGAATATAAGAAATTTAATAACAATACATTTAAATTGACTTTTTTTCAAATAAAAATAATCAGAATAAAATAATAAGAGCTAATTTTTTAAGGAACTTGAGGATTTATTATGAAATGGTTTTATAGGTATATTTTGATTAACATTTTTGCGTTGTTTATGCATTAAGCAATGCTGTCTTTTTACAGAGAGACGGTTTTAAATATTTTTTTTTTAGTTTTGAATAAAAATGCAATATGTTGTGAATGAAAGTAATTTTAAATTTCAGTATCAGAGTGTAAACAGCACAATTGAGCAATATGAACATGCCATTAAATATGAACTTAAATGCTTAGCATGTGAATATTCAATTCAATTTGTCCCCAATTGTTTCAATTTGAATTTATGGAACTTCACTACAATTAGGTAAGTCCAGTTTAAAGAGATCAAGCCTACACAAAGCACAAATACTTAACCTTGTATTCCAATTAAAGAAAATCCATAATTTTTGTTCCCACAAAAAGCATTTGGGATAGAAATAAGAGCAAATATTGAAATAAAATAATGTAGTCAGATCCATCTCTGGTATAAAATTGAAAGAGTAGCCACAGAACATTGAAAAACTAATAATTAGAGTCGTTGCCAATGAGTCTTGATATAATTTTATTCATTTGTTAAATGCAACCAAATAGTAATATTTTTAGTCTCAATTGCTCAGTAAAGTTTTAAAAGTATCTAATTATGATTTTTAAATACTAGAGATGTGTATACAAGGAATACCAGACAAACAAAATGGAAGTTCTTTTAAATGCTCAATTAAAGACTTTTTTAAAATAAATTTTACGCAATATTTTCTGTTCTAATATTTTCTTAAAATTCCTTAAATAGAAAACTTACAATAAAAGTTTACAATTTTTGATTTTCAAAATATTTCATGACTAATCTAAAATCATTAAAGTAAAAATAGTAAATATAGAACGCTTTAAATAACCAATTAAACATGAATTACACTTCATATATAAAAGACATTTAATTACCAAAATACACCTTTATAAGAATTTTTTTTAAGTTTAGGGAAATTTACTAATAACTCATTTAAATGAATATATATCAAATGTCAACACTATTGTAATTCAGTTACGCAAAAATATTTTGTGAATTCGTGGGAGTTATAGGAATTCAGGTTTACAAAGTATAAATGATTTCATAGAAAATCTTAATTTGCTAATTTTCAAACAGAAAAGATCAAAACAAACAAAACTTTTTAAATTTCATTTGAATAAGTGTAATGCTGTTTGCTATGGCAAAACACTAGGTTTTTTAAGCATGTATGTCTAGACCTGTTCAACAGTGTCAGCATGTTTTATTGGTTGTTTAGTAGTAATTCGGATGAGTAAATGGGTTTGTTGCTCTTGTGTGAAGTACAGTGACATTTAACTGACCAAAATTTTTCGGGATTATATGTTAAGTTTGGTAATGACACTATCATGGTTTGCACACCATGTGTGCAAATGATGTAAGTACATTCACAAAAAGTTTAAAATAAACATTAACCAAGAATAAGAAACATTATATGCATACAAATTATTAATCCTATTTGTCCATTAATGAATAGTGGTTTATGAAATAAGTGGGGAGATTAATATAAAAATATGGCAGAATGCAAACCACTTAGTAATATATTATTTCAAAAAGTAACAAGATGGAAGCCATAAACTTTTAAAAGTGACCAAAAAGCATTAAGGGCTTAAATCTCATAGGTTTTGGGATTTTCACACAAAAAAATGATGTCATAAGCATTCTTATGTATGAAAATTTTGGGTACACCCCATTATGCTCTCTCGTGACAATGTGGGATGGGGATCCGAAATATGAAAGAGCTACAATGAAGGTGATAACATAAATTTTGTGGACTACACTTCCAATAATTTATGGTATACTAGAGTTGTTGCATGTATTACTTGCCTTCAAGTTTATAAATCAAATTAAGATTTATAGTATAAGTCCAATTTATATTTGATTCACCTCATATTTTTATGAGCAAATACTAATAAGGAATATTGATATTTGTAATCAATCAACATGAAGATAACATTTTTTGAAAAAATAACCAGATAAGTTTTTTATTAGCAATTTATAAAAATCAACTTAAAACTATTTGAAGTATGAAAACACAAAAATTCTTAAAATTATGACAAAATCAATTTCAGTGACTGCCTATTTTCATTCATTGAAACAAAACACTTTCATCAACAAATAAATTAACGACTTGAGACAATAAAACAGTTTTAAATAATCTTAAAATTTATGCTGAAACTTCTCAAAGTTGGCACAAAATTTGACTTTATAAGTCAATGTAGATTCGTGGTTAAAGGCAATACAAGTAACACAGATAAAATTTGCAAGTAATCCAAATCTTGAAGCAAATTAGACTGCAAAATACAAACATAACATAATGCTACATCATATTCAGACCTGTAAGAATTATTTAAAAATGTACTTTTTTGTTTAAATCTTTAATTGTGAATCACTTGCTTGTATCTTTACAGTAAAACCTTTCTCAGAATTGCAGTTGGTGCAAACCCACCATGTTTACAGAATCCAGTTTATTACCAGTGTCAAATAAATGCTCAAATCTTATATCGCAAAAGTCCCCATCCAGATATTCAGTGATGTTATTCATCATTTTCTTTTACAGGAAACAATTCCACTAATGTGGCTAATTCTGGTGATAATGTTATTATCTTCACTAAAAGTTTCCAAAGCAAATTTCCCCACTGTCTACTGAAAATGATGGGTTCAGAGTTCCAAGACATTTGAGTCTAGAACTGAATAGACTTGCCAAGTCTTTAAATGGTTATGACATAGGTCTAAAAATTGGCATACAGTTTAGCCAAAAAAATTCATTACAAAAAATTCATGAATAAACTGTTAGCAGGCAATAGGAAGTTCATAACAATTCATTTTATAAAGCAAATATTAACACATAGATATGATAGCTAAAAATGCTGTTAATTATGCTCAGATTAAATTCAAAGCACTTTCATTTGTCACCCTATTACAAGTTGATTGGTTGGATTTCAAGGTGCAAGGGCCATATTTCGTCAAGCCTCATTACAACAGGAGAATAAGGATAAAGAATAAAGCATTTTCTATGAATTTTATGCATGGTTAAATGGAGTATCTACAATATAAGGCAAACATGCAAAGCCATGTGCAAATTCTTATGAATAAATTATTGTAAATTTTTCTTTTAACAAATACAATTCTTTTAAATTATTAATGCATTACATGCCTTATTAATGTCAATAAATAAATCAAAATTGTCTCAGTAATCTTAAGATTGACTAGAATTACAGCATAGAGAACATACACTGAACTATTTATTTATAAGCAATATCAAATTGTCAGCTTAACTTGCTTTTAGTAAATGGTATACCTATACAGAAATTAGGCAAATATTTATTTCTTAACTATTGCTTTTGGTATTAAAACAAATTAAAAATCGTTGTTACACTACACACAGAAGAATCAACACTAAGAAATGAAAGTCAAGAAAACAAGCTTAAAGTCAATGCGAAAACATTTAAACATTAAATAAATTGAATTTTGTGAGCACATAATACAAGCAGTTTATAATTTTTTAAAAAGGCTCTCAAGATAAAATAAAATTCATAAAGTGAAAACAAAAATTACATTTTTGAAGGGTTAAAGAAAAATCAGAAGTTAGGCATTTTGCTGGAGAAAAAAAGTCAGAACTATTAAGCATGACTATTAGCAGGGATCCAAGGAAACGCCATTACGGTTAGAGTATTGATTTTAAAGCTACCAAGTCTAACATAAAATTGTGCTTTTAAAATTATTTCACTAAAAGTCAACTTTTTTTTAAAGGAATTGGGAAAAACTAAGTGGATGCTTTTAACAGACAAAATTTTAAAAATATTTATTGGGATGTTCCACTGTTTGCCTTTGTGAACAAAAGCTTTTAAGAAAGCAATAAATACACATTTTCATTTTTAAATACTGCTTATAACATAGGTAGTCTTTCTCTTTCTGTAGAATAGAAAATATAAGCTGACATTTCTGTTTCTTAATCACAAAATTCGATTATGTGGCAGAAAAATCACCTTTGATCCACTAAAGGATTTGTTACAAGTTGAAACTGCTATCACCAATCACATAAAGCAAAGACAAATAATATCCAATGCTAATACAAATATCAGAAGAGAAAATTAGCAGAAAGCATGCAAATAAAGAACAAGGCAGAAATCAAAAGCACAATTTAAAGTGGTTAGTCTTTCCCTCTCTCCATTTTATGTTGAGTTTTATCCACTGAAGCTGTCTCTGTGGTTATGCAATAAAAATATACGGATATTGTGGCATCAAAATCCAGCAATATCAATCCTTAAACATTTAACCACAACCTTAAAATTGTTCATGTACCATTTTTAAGTTAGTAATAACTTTTCTAGTGATATATTACATGACAGATTTTTTATTTGTTTTTCAAGTAATACAATGAATATTAAAAATACAATTGCTTTAGAAAAATAAAAAATTGCTTTGTAAAAAAAATCAGGATCAAAGGTCAAACTGAATGACCTTGAATAAAAAGGTCACTCACAGGGTAATATAATGTATTATTAGAAAGGTTATTTATCGAGAAAATGAGCCAAATTTCATTTCAATTGAAAAATTAATAAACTTTTTTGTTATTCAAGGTCAAATTTCCATAAGTCCAAATTAAGTTTCCTTTCCAAGTGACCTTTAAACAAAAAAGGTCATTCAGTGTTATACAATACATCAGAAAGCTCATACTTTATCTAGAAAACAATCTCTTTGAGCCTGATCGGATAATTAGGCCTAACAATACAGGTGTTTATGGATACTGATTACAATTCTATTTATTAGGAACATTGTTTCATTATGAACACATCTGTGTCCAAACTTGAAACTTTCAAAAAGCAAATATAAATAATGTGACTTTAATTAACATGTATCTTTTAGAAAAAATTGATACATTTTTTTAAATTCAAGGTCAAATTGAACAGCTTTGAAAATAAAAAGGTCACTCACAAGGTCAAATCTTTAGAAAAAGAAATGTCACTAAAATTATTGCATACATCTACAAAATATTAAGTCCTAGTTTAGTCTGAATGGACAATTAGATCCAGAGATATGGACAATTTAGTAAATCTAGGATCATGAAAAATTGCCTATTTTTCTACAATTAATATAAATAAAAACTATTGCAAGTAGGAAGATAAAATATCTATATTTCTTATATATGACACTGCAAAAAAATTATTAAGTTTTTAAAAAGTCGGTGATCGAGTTGAAAATGCCACCTCATTTTCAGTGATGTTTTGTGAATTTTTAGTCACCAAAATTTTCGATGTGCCAAAAATTTGAAAATAGGATCATCTGAGACGATTTTGATAAAAAAAGATACCCTTAGTTGTCAATTGTAAAACAGCAGCAAAGTCGCCTTTTAATTGTCTGTGGCAGCCTTGTATACAGCTAAAAAAGATATTAGATGGTCTCTGGAAGGTGTTCAGATTTATCTTTAACGAAATAGTCAGATGTGTCTACATTTGATAGCTTGTCAGACATTTTCAGCCATCAAAGGAGAACATGTCTGATGCCCATGAAATGATATATTGTGAACCCACTAATTAGCATATGATCAGCAATTCCTTAAGACACTATACAAAGTTTTAGACTCAATGTAAAGTTATGTTGCAAAACTTTTGTTTGTTTCGTTTTATTTTAAGCATTCCTTCAATGAAGGGCATTTTAATTGTCATGCAATTTAAATTATGAATTCAAAATAAAATGTAATTAGAACTTTATTAAGAAAAATATGATTGTTTTCTGTATTTAGTTATACATGGAAAGTATTAGGGGGACCGGAAAGTAATGTCGTTTTTACATTAAATTTAAACAAATAAATTTTTAACCGTTTTTAATTTTAATCAATGATGTAATCACCCTCGTTATCAACAACCTTTTGCATCTAGTGTGCAAATTTTCAATGCCGGATTGATAAAAATCAATTGGTTTTTGAGCAAAATATCTGGAGATGGCATTTTGGATATCCAAATTATTTGTCACATAGAAAGTGCTGTAGCGATCGGAATAAATGGAAATCCGAGAGTGCAATGTCGGGCGAGTATGGTGGGTGAGGCAGTACCTCATACCCCAATTCATTAATTTTTTCCAGGGTTCGTCTTGCACAGTGCGGTCTTGCATTATCGTGTTGCAGAATAACGCCTTTTCTGTTGACAATATATGGCTGGACACTTCAATTAGAGATTGATTTACTCAATCCAATTGATCGCAGTAAAGGTCTGCATTCAGTTTGTCCAGGTTTCAACACTTCAAAATGAACGATTTCACGAATACTCCACCAAACACACAAAAGTGCCTTTTGGGGATGTAAACCTGGATTCATTCGGAGAGCCACTGCCTTTTGCGTTTTGGATTATCATAGAGGACCCATTTTTCATCTCCAGTGATCAAGCGATCAGAAAATGCTTCTGTATTGTGCCGTTGAAGCAATAAGTTGCATGTGGTGGATCGGTTAGCTTTGTTTCTTTGGACGGATTATGCGGGACCCAAACACCTGCTTACTTTACCAATCTGCTGCAAATGCTCTTGGATGGTCGACCAAGGTTGGTTAAGAGTGTTTGACAGTTCCTTGACTGTCTGACACGGATTTGCTTCCACTTCAGCCCTTAACACGTCATGGTCTAAAGTTGTTCGTCTTCCTGATCGATACAAGTCGGAAAGATCAAAATTACCGGATCTGAACTTAGAAAACCACCTTTGGCATTTACGAACATCTAATGCACTTGGATAAACATCGCAAATGTTTTTGGTATCAACTGTTGCATTACTACCCTTGTGAAACTCAAAAAGCATACAATGCCGGATATGTACCTCTTCTGGTATTTGGCTAGCCATTTCACCCAAAATTGCAAAAAAAATATAAGATTTAATTATTTACAAGTAAACAAGTCACTTTAACCTTAAAAATGTCTTTGGCACTACTTTGAAGTACACAATGAGCTGATAAATGGTAAACAAATATTGACATGCACAGAAACGACATTATTTTCCGGTCCCCCTAATACTTAAGAATATTTCATACAATAGCACTTTTTATTGTGTCTTGCACAGTATTGTACATTTTCAACTTCACCCACATTTTTGGTGTATGAACTTCGTTATATATATATATATAGGTAGCTGAGATATATAACACCAAAGAGAAAATATAAAATAGCCTTATTGAATGCTTTCAGAATGTAGAATGAAATAGATAAAAATAATAATACAAAAATAAATTTTGTAAAAGTAACATGTCTGTTGATGAACCATGTTTCCAAATGCAAAACTATACTTAAACAGCTTTTTTAAATAATATGCATCTGCCTGTTATTCTTTAATTTAATATATTTTTCAAAATGATTCTTATTCAGATTAATCCCAGTTCTATTAAGTTAGAAATGTGTAACATCCTAAAAGGAATTTATAAATGCAGTTTTTCAAATAATGAAGCAGAAAACAAAAATATACATTCTAATGCTCACAGGCACAATTGGTTAAAATTTAAATTTCTAGTACAAAATTTAAAGTAAATTTTGTTTTCAATGGGGTTGAAAGGAAATCCATGCCACAAAAAGGTTCTTAACCCAAATCACTAAAGGTACTCGCATATGGTTGGTTTGGTTTAATGGAGCAAAGGTCCAAAAGTGGACAAGCTGCACCAACTCTCATATATTCAAAATGATTTCAAAATGATTCTTATTCAGATTAATCCCAGTTCTATTAAGTTAGAAATGTGTAACATCCTAAAAGGAATTTATAAATGCAGTTTTTCAAATAATGAAGCAGAAAACAAAAATATACATTCTAATGCTCACAGGCACAATTGGTTAAAATTTAAATTTCTAGTACAAAATTTAAAGTAAATTTTGTTTTCAATGGGGTTGAAAGGAAATCCATGCCACAAAAAGGTTCTTAACCCAAATCACTAAAGGTACTCGCATATGGTTGGTTTGGTTTAATGGAGCAAAGGTCCAAAAGTGGACAAGCTGCACCAACTCTCATATAGAAAATCTTATAGAATATTGAAGCTTTTGCTTATGTCTAGAGCAATGTATAGTTAGAATTGTTATACAAAATACAAAGAAATGATAATGTTTACTCTCAATCAAATAAAACTTTTTAAGACCATTTCTTAAATTAAGTAGTTTAGCATTTAATAATTGATTTTGGTTAAAATCAACTTCTGATGTTCAAATAAAGAAAAGAAATTATAATGATTTGTAAAATGTGCCAAACTAAATGCCAGTATCACATAAAAAACTGCTAAATTCAAAATAAAATGAGCAGTTTTTCCCAGTACTTCCTGCTTATTAGATTGTTAATTAAAGAAAAAACAGTCTTTGAATTGTATGTTATTTATACTTGATCAATTAAAATACCTTTAGCAGCTAAGATTAAGAACATATTTATTGTGAGATTTTTTTTCTTTTAAGTTAGCAACTTCCTACTATTTGAAATTAATAGAAATCAGAGAAAAATAAACCAACTAAAGATTAAATTCTTTAAAATAAATATTAAAATAATTACCTTTAAGTATTAATTGTAATATAGATTCAGAGTTTAAAATCTGTAAGAAATGTATTTTTAAAAGGATACAAACATATTCCTTTAATGTAGTCTTCCAAAGAGAACCAATTCTTTACCAACACAGGAGATTCCGATGTCTCCCACGATTTTTTAAAGAAAGCAAAATTAGGAAGTCAATTGATAGGAAAAAAAGCACTGAAAAAATGTATACCTTTCGGTAGGGATTACCACTTTGACAACTGCATTCGATAAAAGCTGCAGAAGAAGATGATGACACCGAATAAAGGTAAGAATAGATATCGATTATTATTAAGAAAAGCATTGTCATTAACATATTTAATATGAATCAACTACATATGAATAAGCAATAATGGAAATTTGTAATATAGTTAGAGATCAAAGAGTAAGATAATTAAATACCATCAGAATAGAATACCTTGAAAACTATGAAAAAGTTATTATTGATAACAAAAATTAGTGTTATTAGGATTTTATAAGTACTGATAAATATTTTGATGCAAGCATTCTGAAAATTCTTTCATGCCAACATTTTTAATGTGAACTTTAAATTTATTGAAGTTAGACTGCAAAACACTTTAAGTTTATTTCTATGAGAAACAAAAGAATGATTTGAATGATTACAAAAATTATAATCATTCGTTTAATAGGCAAGTTTATTTAATTGTGAGAAATGTTTATAAAAGTATGAAAGGCTTTTTCTGTCACGCTAAATGTAGGTGGCGGAAGCATTCCTGTGGCAGAACGTGCTTCCTGCATGTATTCTGAAGGTGATGTCACTTGACTTGTTTTTTAATACAATTTCAGCATTTTGCCAATAAATTTCTAAATTGATATATTATAATTGATTGGTCAATGACAATTAGATTAAATGCCAAAATGGTGATAAGCTACATTTTAAGGTAATACCAATATGTATCATGCAAGAGCATTTGGGTAGTGGACATCACCTTTGGAATACATACAGGAACATATTCCGCCACAGAAATACTACTGCCACCTACATTAAGCTTGACAGAGGAGGCCCTCTCATACTTTTACAAACATTTCTCACAATTAAATAAATTTGCCTATTATAGACGAATGATCAAATTTTTATAATCATTCTTTTATTTCTCATAGAAAGACAGTCTAACTTAAATAAATTTAAAATGCATACTTAAAATTATAGAAGAAAAATAGCAATCAAAGGCTAAAGTTACATTTAAAAATCAAGTACATGGGTGTATACGAACATTGCACTCAATTATAATTCAGTCTTCATTTTCAAACAGAAGTATTTCCAGTCTAATATGTATTATTTTTTGTTTTACAAAAGAATTTTAAGATTAACAAGCTTTTGAAAAGAGGAACAAACTACATAAGTATTAAAAAACTTTAAGAGTAAGCAACGAACTCTGCACAATTGTTATTGCTTCTTAGCGATGTTTTTGGCTTCTTGTAATCTGTGCGCGACTAATAATCACTAGAAAATTAACAATTTCACATGCGGAAACAGTGAAAGATAAACATTTGTGTTTATAATAACTACACCCAGATTCCTCTAACTTCTGTATTCAGTTATGCAATAAAATTCCAATTCTTCTATCCCAAATTATTTTTGCATAAGGTAATTAATTGTTAAAATTGTATAATTTCAAGAGATCATATCTTAATAATGGAACTTTAATTATCTAATAGGACAGTTTAAAAATACAATTTGTGTTAATACAACACATTCTTTGCACTTCTTTATTCAATACCATATTTATAGCAGCCCAGAAGGTATAATTTATTGTAAATTGAGAAAAATGTCAGTCTCAATTAAACAGAAATTACAATCCATTCTCTAATTTCTGATATTTTTTCAGATCAAGCTTCACAAAGTACAGGAGGCAATGCACAATTTAACCCTTAGACTGTTTACTTTTCCACTTACAATTTTTCACCCAATGTCAGTATATATTTTGCCCATTTAAAGTGTTTTCTAAACCACATTTTTAATATAAGGACTTGTTTAAATCAAATTTATTTATACAAAATGTCGGATACAGTAACCATCTATTTTATAAAAGCAATAAATGCTTCAAATGCATTCATAATTCATTACATTAAAAAGCTAAATGGTCAAAGAAATGTGCTCAGCTCGCCCATGTATGAAGGAAAATTCTGTTGGAAACGGTTTGTATGTCTGTAACGGTCTAAGGGTTATTAATTGTAGAAGTATAGCATTAATTTTTTAAATAACATACAGTAAGGAATTAAAAAGTAATTATCTTTTACAGAAGCAAAAGTGAACAAAAATAAAGAAATCACAAATACTTTTGCAATTACAAAACTGAGGCAGTCACTGAAGTCCATCTTGTTTTTAAAGCACAACTATTCCGTTTAAAATTTAAATTATAAAAATATAAGCACTTACATGAAAAAGCTTATTTGTAATTTATCTTTTTGAAACACTTATCTTGAAAATACCCTTGATCTTTTATTTTGAAATTTAAAAGGTAGATTTTCTTAAAACCGATTTTTAGACATAAGGAATAGTCTTTAAATATGTGATCAAATTTATTATTTCATGGTATTATAAAAATGATTTTGAATAGAATAAATTTTCCAGTTTTTCACAATTCCAGTGATAGACATAATACACTTGATTAACAAAAATGATTTACATACTAGCAAGTATTGCTCATATAAACAACTTAATGGCAAACAATGATAAAGATAATGCAGATAAAAATATGTAAATTTTGTAAATGAAATATGTCTTTCATTTACAAAATAAAAACATGGAAAGCATTAGTCACATTCAGAATGTGACTTTCAATACATGCATTTTGGATAAGATTCAAATAACTTTTGAAATTTTGTCAGATGGTATGTAATCTTTAAGTGGCATCTATGTTAATGCTGTATTAAAAAATGTAAAAATAAAGTTCCACATTTCTTATGAAGTTATGTTCAGTATAAATGATTACGCAAATACACTGCCTATTAACTAAGCACCCAATTCCTTTTTAAATTAATGGAATACAAACTGCAATCCTAAAACGTATAATTGTGAAATTTTATGTCTATGGCTAAGCCTTTCTGCTTTATCTGAACTTGACTTCAATTTTGTAGGCTTGTAGTGAATCAATCTAACCACTCTTTCCTCTTCTAGTTCAGCAGGATGCCACGGGAGCAAACGGCACTGTGGTCACCCTCTCCGTTGTCCATTTAGACAGAGGCTAACAGTGACATTTCGCTGAAGTATGGAAATTCAAATCTCCCTGGCTCGCGCAGTAAGAGTAGAAGGAGCATAACCCCAGAGTGACGAGAACATTTCCCCCTGTTCTGATGTGTTCCTATTCAAGTTAAATAAATTTTATTCCTGTAAATATGTCAGTGTTATTCAACACGCAGCAACATTTTCTACATGGTGACCCAGACTGACACTGACAAACTTGCAAATACTTTATAAGAAATAACTCGCTTTTGTATTCAACAGTCACCAACATTCAATGGCTCTGGACTGTGATTTGCCCTGCGACACGAAGATGTCAAACGTTATGGTAGTCAAAATACTGAATTTCAACGTCACAGACCCACAACTTTTTGCATGTGTGAAAGCACATTTGAACTGGCCACTCCAAAAGCGATAACAGAAAGCAATGATGTATAATTATTGCATTGCTCATTTGCCTCTCGACATTGCATCGATGGTTTGTGACATTCTAATTAACAAGGAGAAAATGGACCCCTGCAAGGAACTTAAAGGAGCTGTCATGGAAAGATGTGGCGAAAGCTGAACTCAGGAAATAAGGAAGTTAATTGCCAGTGAACAGATCGGAGACTGAAAATCGTCTCAGCTTTTACGAGACATGGAACGTCGTGCAAAAGCAGTCTCCGATACACTACTGGAACTTTTTCTTCAACAAATGCCACGGAATGTTCAAAGCATCACCACCAGTGTTGTTTCTACAACTCCGCAGAAAGTAGTTGTTATCGTCGACAGAATTTTGGAATTTTCCTTGTAGGAGGTGAACAAAGTTTCTTTTGCATCTACGAAGGACAATTCAGAACTGCTCGCCGAACTCCGCCAAGGAGGTTGCTTCCCTATGACGATCGAGGAGCACCTCCACAACACATGGAAACAGTGGCATGTGCTGGTACCACGAGAAATTTAAAGAGAGGGCTTTAAAATGCAAAAAGCCTTGCTCTTATTCGGGAAACTCCGAAGGGCAGGAGTAGTGGTGGCGTGTCTTGCCTGCTCATTCTTGAAAGGCAACAAAAACCTATTCAAACATTTGTTGCTGCAAATGGCTGCTCATTCTCATCGCCTATTTATCAGTGACAGAACAAAGGTAAAACTTTTAATTGATACCAGTTCAGATGTCTCTATTGTGTGTGCTTCCAAAAACGAAAGGCAACAAAAACCTATTCAAACATTTGTTGCTGCAAATAGTACTAAAATTCACGTGTACGGAAAAAATTGCTTACATTAGATCTTGGCTTACGTAGGAACTTTGTATATTCATTTTTTATTTGTAATATCTTTACTGCAATTTTGGGTGCAGATTTTTTTAAGAGTTTAATTAAAAACCTACGTAAACGTTTATTTGATAATTGTACTACTCTGAGTTCTCATGCAATTTTTAAATAAGTCTAATATTTGTTCTGTTAAAATGTATTTCGTAATAATGATTATGCTAATTTACTGAAAGAATTTCCTAATATTACAAAACCACCCAGTTCCAATCAAGGTGAAACATACTGTTTTGCATTATATTGAAACTTTCGGACCTCCGGTTGCCTCAAAGCCTCGTTGCTTAGCCCCTGATAGGCTGCGCATTGCAAAAACTGAGTTTCAGCATGATTGATTTAGGCCACATGTGGCCATCAGATAATTATGCCTCCCCATTGCACAACATGATTCCAAATAAAGACTCTTCCGATTGGTGACCGGTCAGAGATTTTCGTTCTCTTAATGCTCAAACAGTCAAGGATAAGTATGGAGTCCTCAACATTTCAGATTTTGCTTCTGAACTTCAAGGTACAAAAGTATTTTCACATATAGATCTAATTAAGGCCTATCACCAAATCCCTATAAATCCTTCAGATGTTCATAAAAGTGCCATTACAACACCATTTGGATTGTTTGAAAGTTTGAGCATGCAATTTGGCCTTTGCAACGCCAGTAGCACTTTTGTTTCGTTGATGAGGTAACGAGATCTACAGGGTGTATATGCTTCTGTTGATGATATTTTGATAGCTAGTAGTACACAGGAAAAAACATGTTCAACATTTACGTACATTATTTGAATGCCTTGACCACTATGGACTATCCATTAGCCCTTCAAAATGTACCTTGGGTGTACCTTCCCTAAATTTTCTGGGATTTAAAGTGTCTGAAAATGGGTTAGCCCCTATTCCTGATAGGGTAAAAGCAATACAAAATTCCCCAAACCGTCTACTCTCACACAATTCTGTAGATTTTTAGGTCTTCACAATTTTTATAAAAGATTTGTTCCTAAGGCAGCTGAAATTGTAGCCCCTTTAAACAAATTTCTAGAGGGACGGAGAAATAAAAAGAAGTCTCCCCGTTCGTCACAAAAGACTGAACTCAAATGGTCAGAAGCTGACAAAGCATTTTCTGCCGCTAAAGAGGCACTTGCAAATGCAATTTTACTGCGACATCCCAATCCTGGTGCTCGATTTAGTCTTTGGACAGATGCATCTAACGTAGCAATAGGGAGTTCATTAATGCAATTTTCAAACAATGATTGGGGCCCATTGCATTTGTCCATGAAACTCAGTAAAAGTCAGAGAAATTGGTCAATTGATTGTGAGCTACTGGCAATCTATACATCAATAAAAAAATTAAGACACATGCTTGAAGGTCGAAAATTTCCCATTTATACTGACCAAAAACCACTCATATGCATTCAAACAAAATCCAGACAAATGTTCTCCATGTCAACTACAACATTTTATATCTCAATTTTCAATGGATGTTAGACATATTAGTGGTAAAGACAATATTACTGCAGACGCATTATCTAGGATCGAGATCGATGCTATCTCAAAACCTCCTATTCTTGATTTTAAGAAGTTTGCAGCAGAACAGCTTCAAGATGAGGAACATAAACAACTACTCCAGTCCGACTCTTCACTGGTACGTGAAAAACTCTATTTTCCTCTCAAGAATGTTTATTTATATTGTGCCAAATCGAAACACCCTTGTCCTTTCGTTCTGAAATCTGACACATAGTTTTCGAGAATCCTCACTATCTCTCATCCTGGAATTTTAGCAACCACTGAACTAATTACAAAACGATTTGTTTGGCCTAGAATGAAAAAGGATATTAAAGCAAAGGTTCGTAATTGCAACAAATGTCAGCGAGCAAAGGTATTTAAACATACTAAAGCTCCACTTAGTACATTTGCTTTACTTGATGCTCGTTTTGCCCATATCCACATTGATTTAATCTGTCCTTATCCGCCATCTGATGGAAACCAATACTGTCTCACAATCATTGATAGATTCACTCGTTGGACAGAAGTCGTTCCGACTGTTGATATGTCAGCAGAGACCACAGTCCGTGCTCTTCTGCATGGTTGGATCTCTAGATTCGGAACATGTCACGATCACTTCGGATCATGGACAAAATTTCAAATAAAATCTTTTTGGGGAACTAACTAACATTTTAGGCACTGGTCGAATATTATCTTATCATCCACAGTCAAACGGAATGATTGAAAGATTTCAGACGTTTAAAAGCAGCTATTGTTGCTTATGAACACACTAAATAGTCAGAGGTTTTACCCATTGTGTTATTAGGTTTACATTCAGCCCTAAACAGTCATTTGAATGCAACTAGCTCTCAACTAGTTTACGGGACAACATTACGTTTACCATCGGATCTTCTCACAACTGATTCTCTGACGCGACCCATAACTCCTAATTACGTGTCCAACTTAATTTCGATGATGAGACAACTTAATCCAATCTCTTCTGAAACTCATAGTAAAACTAATGTTTATCTAAGTCCATCATTGAAAACATGTACTCATGTCTTTTTATGAATTGACAAAGTACGACCTCCAATCACACCTCCCTTTTCAAGACAACACTTGATTATCAGCCGCACAGATAAAAATTTCACAATAGACTTAAATGGTAAACAAAACACTGTTCCAAATTGATAAAGTTAAGCCTGCTTTCTGCCTTTATGACAATTTGGAAACACCTAAACTCTTATCAAAAATTGAACAGCCCAAAATTGACACACCTAGTACTGACACTTCTGTAAGGCCTACAATTACAAAATCTGGCCAACATGTCCATTTTCCTAAAAGACTTATTCAAAAATTGAAATAAATATAAAAAGAATTGTATTGTATGCCTCAATTACTTTGTAATGCATTTTATCTATCAACACTATGTAATAATGTGCTATTCTGATTGTGTTATGTTATTACACTGTTTTTATCATTTAAATTGTAAACTGTTCCTTATTTGTATCTCCGCATTACATATATCAGATTCTCTGTAATATCTTTGTATATGTGTATCGTTCCTTCATCACTGGGGGATACTCTGTAATGAATCAATCCAACCACTCTTTCCTTTTCTAGTTCAGCGGGATGCCACAGGAGCAAATGGCGATGCGGTCGCCCTCTCCGTCATCCAATGAGACGGAGGTGAACCATGATGTTTCGTTGACGTATGGAAATTCAAATCTCGCTCGCGCGGTAAAAGAGTAGGAGCGTAACCCCAGAGTGACGAGAACGTTTTTCCCTGTTCTGATTTGTTCCTATTAAAGTTAAATAAATTTTATTCCTGTTAATATGTCAGTGTTATTCAACACGCAGCAACATCTCCTACAGGCTCATAATTTTTCGAGATAAATTTGGAACAATCACTAATTGTGTTTTAATTAAGGAAGAAACTTTTTATCTTTCATTTGCCCAACACTGGAATGTGAAAAATATATAATAGAAAAAGGCATGATTACATAGGGATGGTAAACTATGTTATATTAATTGCCCTTCAGAAAGAAATAATATTTTTAAATGAATTAAGGATGAATTTATATTTTTGGTAAGGAACAAAGACAGTTAAATTTTTATGTGCATTTTATGCGTTAACATAAAACAAAAATGGTCAATAAGAATTATTTTACTTGCCAACTCCATTACATTAAAAATAAATTGATGATTTTTTAAATTTATGCATGCTAAAAACATCTTTTTCAATTGTCAAGAATTTAGAAATAAAAAATGTATGTGGAAAAACATATTTATACTTACTTATAACTTAAAATCTTAAAACATTGAAAAAAATTGAATAAGAAATCTATTAAGATTATACAACAAACTTGAAGATGCATATACCTGCTCAAAGGATTCTTTAGTTTCTGGTTCTCCAGGCCATAACTTGTGCCTATCCTTCTTATCTAATTGAGCATTAAATGGCAGTCCAGATGGTGGAGGTGGAAGAGTAAGCTCAACCATTGCAGGAGGAATATAGATTGGATGAGGTGGAATAGGCACAGCTTTTCCCCATCCCAATTTCATTTCGAAACTCATCACATCTTTACCTAGAACAGAATATTATAAGTTTAAGAACATAATAGGTCAATCCATTAAACATTTCAATTAGATATATTACTAAGAAACACAACATGGCAAAAGGAAAATAAGTAGATTATTTGGAATAATGCATAAAAAAAGTGGAATGTACACACATGATGGATTTAACGTGCACCAGCCCCCTTTGTACACTGCGGTCTCTTATTGGATACAAACTCGCAACCCTCCAGTTACTAATCCGTTACTCTTCCAAACAGGCTACCGTGATCCTCCTCTTTAAGGAAAGGAACTAGATTTTAGAAAGCAACAGAACGACCAGAAGTTTAATAACTTTGAATTGCCATGGATTCTATGCAAAACTATGTCACTTTTCAGTGTACTGAAATTTCACCAAAATATGCAAAATAATGACTCAAATAACATTTTGCGTAAAAATAACAAAAGTACAAGAAAATGCCCCAACAAAGGCACTTGAATTTGTTTAGTTTTTTTAAACACATTTCTATTCATTAAAATAACATTTCAGTGTTGCCAAAAAAAGATGCAAAATTATCAAAATCCTAGTGCCTCTAATACAGTTAATACTAAGAATATTTTATGAAGTAAAATATTTATAAATACATTTCTTGGAAAGACGAAAAAATTGGTTTTTATCTTAACATCAAAGCTGTTTCAAACTCAGCAAGATAAGATTTCAGTTTTTCATATTTGACTTTATTGTTAATGCCATGAAAATATGTTTTTGTTTCTGGAATTCAAAATCTCCTTACTTTGCTCTGATTTTATATTTTATATCAGCTGCATTTTCATGATCAAATGTCCTCATGTTGGTGTGGTGTGGAAGTTTGGAAAGTAGGGTGCCAGCCCACAGGTGTTGCCTCATCATCCGACCGTGGTTCAAAATTACATGGTGTTGTCCTCGGATTTTTCCCTTTGGGATTAATCCCGGACCGTCACCAATAGCCCGTTGTGTTGCTCCAAGTGTGATGTTAATTAAAATACCTACCTACCTTAAAGAAGAGTTCAGATGTATGTCATCTTGATCAAACACTATGTCACTTTGGTCAGAAAAGGATATTTTCTTAGTTTGGTATCAAATTTCTCAGAAATAATATTTTTTGTAAGATATTTTATTTACTCATCACTTATAATTTGTTTAGACTTTTCTACAAACAATTAATTCTTTAAGTTGCTTGGTTCATTCTTATTTCCTAATTTATGGTTTTGTGATTTGCTTATGTATTTATTTTATTTTTGTGGAGAGCATGTCTTGGTTTCATGACTTTAGAATTTTGAATGTTTATACAAGGGCTTGAGATTCAACAATTGACTTATCTGGTTATCCATTATCTGTTTGGGTGCTGACAGTTTTAAGACTTTACATAACAGCAGCATACAAGATATTCAGACGTGGAGTGCACGATTCAACCAATTTGCGGGCCTCACTACAGGACATATTTTTTGCAACTTTTAAAAGTTGAAATTCCTTTTCCACAATCCAATGAGGGCACTCACTTGAATAAGAAGCATGTCCTCCCCTGCAATTAGTGTGCATTCAATTTCTGTGCATGAAGTGTGTTCGTGGCCTAGTTTTGAGAACTGAGCACAGGTGGGAATTTGAGCCTAGCAGAGGGTCTTAACCGAATTTCACATAGAAAGCAGCGTAGAGGATTTATACAAAAAGGCGTATGTCACAGCTTTGATTTCAGTGAGCATTACAAGACTATCATGTCAGTATTGCATTTCTCAAAGGAACAGTGCCGTTCATGTTTGATCAAGATTCTCTTTGCAGTATATACTTTCTGTTTCCTTTTATTTCTTTTCCAAACTCCTCGTCAGACATCATGATCAAGTCTTCTGATGGAATTACACCTTTGGTGTAAATTAGAGTTTTATGACCCAATACTTCAATGCTTATTTTGCTGAAATTTTTAAGTTTTTCTGATTGTATAAATGACCTTGATTCAACTAACAGTGCAGATCTTTTTCCAATATTCTTAATTTCCTGCATTATAAATGCATTTCTCCATCAATGATGACATTTTTGTCCATAGACTTTGATTGTTATGTATAATAAAAAATTTGGTATTGTTTATTCTGTTTCTTTTTAGGAATTTTGAGACGCAAAAGGGAAATCTTGAGTAGGTTCAGGTAGGTTTGACGGAATAAGGCAAGAAAAAGTTTTGGATCCATAAATGAAAACGAAAATGTTCATTCTGTGTGCCCCATCCATCATGCAGCTCAACCAGTGGAGGTAGCATCAAGCAATTGACCAGCAACACATCTCAGTACTTTCGCAAAGGTTGCAACCAAAATATAGTGTTACAATTCCCCCTGATATGCAATGACATACACATAGCAAATATGCAGGTCAGAAAAATTAACGATATTTGTATAAATAAAAATAAAAGAATTCAAGTAAGAGTGAAGTATAAATTCAATAATGAAATAAATACGTATGTAAAATTCAATAAAAATATAATTTTGGAAAAAAACTTTTTTAAGTAAAAAGCATAATTTGGCCAAAACACTTGAAGAAATTGAATACAATATTTCATAATGAAACAGTGCAAAATGTTTTAGGATTCACATGGCAGAAAAAGGGGAAAGGCTGAAAGTAGAGAAAGATCGCTTGGGCATCCAGGGAGCCCCATATGTACTAAAGACAGTGAACCCCATGGGAAAAGAAAATATCAGTATGGTACCTTGGGTTCATGATGCATGTACACATTAGGAGATGTGCCCCTAAGGGCATAAAGTAAATCATATTAGTTTTGTTAATAAGCTGATAAATGCAAATGGAATTTATTTAGAAGCCATCTACATAAATATTAAACACAAACAAATTGTTTACAAACCATTCAAGTTTTTCATGGCTCTTTCTCCATCTTTTCTATTCATAAATGCAACGAAACCACAATTTCTACCTCGAGCTCTTTCTTCATCAGATCGAGGCCACATGATTTTTACACTAGCAAGGGGACCAAAACGACCAAAAACTTCACACAGCTGTTGTTCAGTCATCTGAAAATTAAGTAGTATTTTTTCTAAACTGATTTCCAATGCAAAACTTTTCTAAATTTTAAGGATCTTCAAAATGACAATTCTTGTATACAAAATATAAAAAATACAGCTATGCAGAATTTATCATGTTAAAAATCATATTTCACAAAGCAAAATATTCCAAATGAAGTATTGATACAAATTAGTTTTAAAGCATGCTATTTTAAAGTGCATCAACATTTATGTTCCAACTTACAAAAATAACATAATAGTCCAAGTTACTTTATTTACAAAAAATTATTATATGAAAACAATAAAATAGTTTCAGTTGTTCAGTATAGTGTGACATACTGGAATGTATTCAAGCTAGTGTCGACAAGTGGAGCATTTCCATTAATTTCAAACACTTTAAAAGACAATTTAATTCGGGCTGCCGATGCACTTGTGAAATATAGCATTAGTAATATTAGTAGCATAAATTTTTAAGAGTGGCAAAATGTCCCTTAACCCTATTTCAGCAGCAATATTAGTTGCTCAGATATAAAATGAATCTGCTAAAACACAAAATGTGCTAATTAAGTATCAAACACATGCTGAGGATCTCACCAAGGAATTAAAATTTTAAAAGTTAAATATTTTCTCAATAAGGTTTTCATGACAATCTAGCAATCACAAATTCCAATGCTTTTCTTTCACGGCTGCCATGACTCGGCACCAAAACTTCAAATCTGGAATCCTTTAGAAAATTTTCCCACAAAAGAAAAATATTTTTCTGTCCACTTTTAGTTAAGAAAAGGAACTAAATTTTCCATGACCTTGGGTGAATTTTCGAAAAAAGTAGCCATAACCTTTGAAAAGTAGCCAAAATTTTGAAAATGGAGCTTGAGATGATTTTGCTTAAAAAGATACCACTAGTCAGAGGGTGAAAAATAGTAGCAAGTCGCCCTGTTTAATAGAACTTTCAGAAGTCAAAACTAATCAGATAGATTCCCTCTAGATTTTAAAATTCCAGATCTTTTACAGAAGTATGCAAAAATTAAGTATGGTCATATACAAATATTCTTACTATTACTATTTCTGTTGATGAAGGGCATAAATATACCTGCTGACATTTGAGAGGATATTTTCTAAGCAAAATAAAAAAATTATTTCTTTGAAAGTTAGTTTAAGTTAACAAAATGAAGTCAAGATAGCTTTATTTAGGCAAAATTTTACTGTCCTAATTCTGTTTATAGCAAATTTACAGGTAAAACTATAGTTGGAACTATTAAAATCAGCTTGTGATCTGCATTGCTTTCACAAACAAATTTTCTTTTAAGATAATTATCTAAATTTTATGTGTTGAAAGTTGAACAAAAACAATTTTAGCAATAATAGACACACCAAGACATAAAAGTTGAAAAATGTATTAATTCTGAACCTAACAAAAAGAGAAAATGAAATAAATCCGAATCATAGATCCATCCTTGAGATAAAAATTCTAAAATTTTTATAACTTCACAGGCACTTCTTTAAAAATTACGGTCATGATAGACATTAATGATTTAAATCTATTAGGATCTATACATACTGCCTACCTAGTATAGTTATCATAGCATTTCTGTCACCCAATAGATCCCGGGTTCAAATCACGGTTCATATACATGTGAATGGTGGTGACTATCCCTTTTAGGAGCAACACAGGTGCTCCCTCACAAATAGCTGTCAGTTTGTCCCTTGTAATGCCTAAGGCCAAATAGGTCAGTGGTCGGGCATTAAAAAAGGTCTTCCATATGGCAATGTCAATATCGCAAATGAAAATTGTTAAGGAGGTTAGGTTTTATGGCACAAGGGTCATATTTGGCCACACTGTGCCAGACAAAATCAAGTAATGGACAAACACACAAGGAAAGTTCTACTGACACAGAAGAAATACGCCCAGGAAGGAATCGAACCTCACCGAAAATTGTTGTGCATAACTGTAACCACTCGTATAGAGATTAAACAAAACCTTACTTTGGGATTTAGATTTCCAAGGTAAAGATTAGTGGTACTTGGATCTCCAGTATCATATGAGCCATATGTTGGATATCTATAGTCATCCGCTGAAAAAGTGAAAAAATTTAGCTTGAAAATTAATATGAAAAGATTACAATGAAAGTGCAATGAAAATAAACTTTTAAAAAATAATTTATATTTAATGCAATTGAAACTTACCTAACCGAATTTGAGTTTCTTGTGGCTCGACAGGTCTGCCAACCTTCACTTGTTCTTTTACAAGACTTTTTAATCGATGCCTTTCCTCTCTTTCTTCCTGAATCCTAAATTCATAAACCAGTATAAATACATGTCACATTTTCTCATCAAGAAACTATGAATTACACAAAAATTTGCCCCTTACATTCTCAATTCTTCCTTAAATATCTCAAGATTACTTTTTTTCTTCTCTTTTTCTCTTTTCTTATTCTGCAAACAAAAGTCATGATTAAATAATTTACTAGATTCTGTCAAGGCATTTAAGCAAATTTAAAGACTTACAATTTACCAATTTACAAGACCAATTTACAGTATGAATGTTGACTAAAATAGATACAATGCAAGAAAAAGTGTCAATTTTTAGCTTGAACTCTTGAATTGACCTTAAAAATAGATTAGATATATAAGGTAAAAACGTTAATATACTGCTCAAGCACTTTCCTAAGAATTTACATTAATGTTATATATAACCTTCCAGTGATGGTACAATTAAACCTTCAGGAAGTTATGGCAGGCACAAGTCAATTTCTCAATTAATTTCATCAAAACAATAAAAACCATGTCTTCAGAAAAAGCAATTCAATAAATATTTGATTCTTAAAATTCCTTTTTCCTTCTTAAATGTATTTGTTTTCCTCTTTATTTCAAATTAATAATATAAATATAATAATCTATATAAATGTATATCATAACAGAAATCAAAGCTATTCAGTCGTATGACAGGAGTGATGTAAGGCAATTGGTGAATAAATCCATTGGGGCTGACTGTAGTGTTGTGTTTACAAGTGGAGACAGAAAAGTAGTTCAAGTTCATCGATAAAGTTGACAAATTATAACATCATGTGAATGGAGAAGTTAATTAATTGTAGAGTGTAGGATGTTTAGGACTGCTTTGAGCTCTTAATTCTACTGGGCTCGTGAAACAATAAATAGTTAAAAGTGAACCTGCTAGGATAAGGATTAAGAAAGATTATTGAACCAGGGGATCTGCCAAGAAAGTTCATTGGTAGAAAGCCGGTGTCTATGAAGTGTTGTACCAGCGATCTGAAAGGGAGAAACAAACATCTAGAGTGAGCAGGTCTGTTTGAAGTCATGGTAGTGAGATGGGTGAAGCTCAAAGGTAAAAGTGGATGACAAGCTGTAGTGACTATATGGCTAAAAGTGGTGAGACACACTAGTGAGTGAAAACAGAAGAAAAAGGGGCAGTTAGTCTGGAACATTAAGGGACTTATCTGTGGTGAAAATCGTATTTAGGGGTTAATTTTAGGAAGTTTCATATTTTTATATAATAGCTTAATGCTGAAATTTGTCTTCAAATTGATTAGAATGCAGAGTGTCAGAGTTCTGTAAATCTATAGTATTATATAAATTTATAGTATCATTGCTCTGGTTTATGAGAAAATTCAATTTTTAGAGCATCATTGCTCTGGTTTATGAGAAAACTGAATCATCATTGCTCTGGTTTATGAGAAAACTGAATAGAGCATCATTGCTCTAGTTGTGTAAAAAAAAAATTGAATAGAGCATCATTGCTCTGTTTCCTTAGAAAACTAAATAGATGAGCATCATTGCTCTGTAGTATTGTTATTTAAGTATTATTGTAGGGCATCATTGCTCAGTGTTGAATATTTAAAATTTTGTGTGCATTGTAAACAAAGAGCAACTATTGATTATCAATTAATCTTTCGAGCTTCATTTAGTTTCGAAGAACGAATGTTGTGTATGTAGCGTGTAAGTCATTGCACAGTCCGTAAAAAGCATCATTGCTTACTAAAAGTGAAATTCACTAAAATTTCAGTGGGGAGCATCATTGCTCTGTTATTCAAATCTTCGATACGCATGGAAGTAGCTAAAAAAAAGAATTGATTTCTTTGAAATCAATTTGGAAGATTATTAAGTATAATGTGTGCTTGTTGAAATCTGTACCTCAAAGAAATAATTGTTGTGAGGGTCTTAGAATATAAGTGTGAGAACATCATTGTTCTATTGTGACAAATATTCAAGGTATTTAATTTAATTTTGTGAGCATTAGAGATATCTTTTTAAAGCATCATTGCTTGTGATTCTTGTGTCATTAATTCTGAGTATTGAAAATTATTATTGCTTGATTTTATAAGTATTATTTTCAAGAGTTCTAATTCGTTCATTGTTAAGCATCATTGCTTGTGTTTAGAGTACCAAACTAAAAGGGGTTATTGATTGATACACGTAGTATTAAGTTGATTAGTTAGAATTGTTTTGTGAAACTATTGTTGTTGCATTCGTCCCATAGATGTAGTGATGTTGGTGACATGGAATGTGACTTAGATGAATTTCAGAGACGTGGACTGTTGGACACACTAAAGGTATTTTTCGATATGTTCAGCACTATACCTGGGCTCGCTAAAGTTGAAGGGCATTCTGTGCGGGTAACAGCTGACTGTTCCCTGAAAAAAGGCTACGACCATATAGGATACCTGTTGCATTGCAAGGAGAGGTCAAACGTCAGATTGATGACTTGTTACGAATTGGTTTGATCGAACCAAGCAGTAGTGAGTGGGCCCATCCCATCGTCTGTGTCGAAAAAGAATGGAAGTGTAAGGCTTTGTGTGGACTATAGACATCTCAACAGTTTCACAATACCTGACGCATATCCCATGCAGAACGCTAAAGACCTGCTATTCGAAGTTGGGAATGCAAAATTTATCAGTGTCCTTGACCTCAATAAGGGATACTGGCAAATTCCCACGAAGGAAGAAACAAAACCATTCATAGCATTTGTTACACATGGTGGACACTTCCAATTTCACATCATGTCGTTTGGAATGAAGAATGCGGGAAGTACATTCCAGCGATCCATGGACAAGGTGTTGATACCTCACAAAAGGTATTGTCAATTATACACTGATGATGTGCAATATTTTCCGAATCCTGGCAAGAACACATTACTCATCTACAAGTCCTTCAGACCTTACAAGAAGTCGGACTTGCCGTCAACTTGGACAAATGTGAGTTTGGGAAGAGACGGGTAAAATTTTTGGGTCGTGTTGTTGGATCTAGACAGCACTCACCTGATCCAGAAAAGGTTGAAGCAATAAGTAACATGACTAGACCAAGCACGAAGAGAGAGCTTCGGAGCATTTTGGGTCTAGCTAGTTATCCCGTGACTATATCCAAAATTTCTCATTTATAGTTTTGCCTCTGACGAATTTAACTAAAAAGAACATTCCCAACATCATTCCTTGGGATGAGAAAGCTGAAGAATACTTCTTGAACTTAAAAAGAGAGATCGTGAAAATGCCGTCATTTTATAACCCAGATTTGACGAGGCCCTTTCAATTGTATACCGATGCTTCAGGCATGGCCATCGGAGCATGTTTGGCTGTCCGATGACACCGGGAGGAAGAATCCGATAGCATTCTCCAGTAAAAAATTGACGGACACCCAAAAGAAATGGTCGACCATAGAAAGAGAGGCATACGGGGTAATCGAAGCCATAAAAAAATTCGACAAATGGATTTTCGGGGCTAGGGTTGAGGTGATATCAGATTACAATCCAATGACTTACTTGACCCAGTCTGTTCCTCAGGGGGCCAAACTGACTCGTTGAGCATTGGCTTTACAACGATACAATGTCAGAGTAACGTATCAGAAGGGCAGCAAACATGGAAACGCTGACTCCCTGTCTTGACTGCCCCTTGGTAAACAGTAACTTTATATATAATTTTTTTTGTCTGAATTTATATTTTGTATTTTGCTTATAAAATTTGTGTGAATTTATTCAGAGCCACTTTGGTCAATACTCTCATATTTTTTTCTTTTTCTTTCTCGTACATTGTATTTGTTGTGTTTTATTCTCTTTTCAGCTGCATAGTTTCTAAGGTGACGATGAGGGAACGTGTAAGGTTCGGATAAGATGACGTTGCGCCGTCAGAGCAGGACAGTTTTTCTCCCCTAGAACCCAGAGAAGGCGGGAAAAGGATAGCGTGAGTAGATTAAGGGTGAAATGGCAGCGGCGTGTTGTTCGCTGTGTTGCTCTTTAGAATAACTTATCTATATTTAATTAAACCATGTACATAAAGTGTAAATATTATATTTTGACCAAAATAAAAGGTTTACACCTTATCAAATTATTCTTTCTTAAAAATTGAGTGGAAAGAACTTTACTGTCAGTATTATCTAACTGTTCATTTACTGTTTCTATGTTGTACACCATTTTTAATATGCTTCCTGGTTTATTTTACTTTGCTTCTTGGAGAGAGATATGTTTACTAGGAAATATTAGAAGGAAAAACAATTACCTGTCGATCAATTCTGTCAGCTTTTTCTTTAGCTGTTTCTTGTCTCTCTTCAGGAGGCTTTTTCACAGTTTCTGTTAATTTGGGAGGCTTATACAACTTTCCTGTTTGTACTGTAGACTTCTCTTCTATGAAGATAAAAGGAAATACTTTTAACCGAAGATCTTATAAAACCATAACAACCTATTACCGTAAACAATTAAAAATTAGTTATGAGTACAAGCTACCAGAATATGCATTTCCCAGTAATCACTTTTAAATTTTTTATTTTTGAACTACTTTTCTACATCAAAATTCAATAAAATCTTAATTTTAATCAATTCAAAAGCAATAAAAGCAAGGTCACAAATGTTAGAAATATTTACCACCCAGTATTTACAGGCTATTTGCATAATTTTCTAATTTAGCCAAGATTTCAACTTTGCAAGTGTTGTTTACTTGGACAAGTTTAATGAATACCATCACTCAACTAAAATATAACTTTTTATCATAAGTTAGAAATAATGACAGGAAGACAAATAGAACAAAATGCTAATAAGACAGTGCTAATAAAAAGTAACATGCAAGTTATTATAATTTTTGTTTTTCAAAGTAGATGTCAAAATCATATTCAGAGTATTTTAACTACTCAAATAAACAGAATAACTGACACATTTACACTATAGTAATTGTGAAGCTGAAAAGAAATTTCTGAGCTGAAATAACATTTGGTGTCTTACTAAAATTGTGAAGACAAAATATATATACTGCAATGTCTCATTTTACGTGGTGGATACGTTCTACAGTAAAGCTCATATAAAAAAATTGCATAAAAAATGACTTTACTTGCCTTGAAAAATCAGGGATATTTTCCGTAATTTTCTAAAATCGCATAAAACCAAAACAAGTTGAAATTAACCTAAAACCGCATAAAAATGTTTGCAGAAATTTTTTTAAAAAAAGGTTGCTTAATAAATTCCTTCAAAAGTCTGAAAGAAATTCATATAAAAGTTTAAAATAAACTTGTATTCAAACTTAATTCATTTTATTTCATTGAAAAGTAATATAGTTTTACATTTTGTAATCATTATTGCTATCTGATAATGGTATGCACTGTTTGCGAACTGGTTCCAAACCACTTTCATCATCAATAGATCTTTTCGGTAAAGGCGATGGATTTTCGCAAACTTCATTCTCGTTCTGTGTAGCTTTCTTTTCCGACAATGTAATCAGTAATTAAACTTTGCGATGATGATATTACTAATTTTTTATGTAGCTCACGATATCAGGAAATACAATTCTGCAGCTCACGTTGTAATTTAAAGGATGGTTCAGAAATGAGGTCATTAACAAAAAAATGATTTTCTAATTTACTGCAAAGTTGAAGACCTTCTCGAATTAATTTGGCAGTGAGGGGCTGGTTTTTCTTCCGCATCATTATCGCCTTCTGGACCTGCGACAACAACTAAAGTTAGTTCAATAATATCATCATCACTTAAGACATCATCCACAAGCAATTCATCTAAATCATCATGGCTAGAGGTATTAAAACCATCTCTGCCAATTTCATGTGCCAAAGTAATGATTTCATTTGATAGTGTCAATGTTTGAATGGTTGTATTGCTTGTAACACATCCCGGCCAAACCTTTTTCCAACAGGCATTTAAAGTTATTGGTCTTATTTCAGGGGAAGCAGATGCAAAGTGAATTAAACAATCAAAAATAGAAAATTGTTTCCACACATCTTTTACTATTAAGGACTCATTTTCTAGTTTATTCAAGATGAATTGGTAAGTCTGCTTAATGTAATACTTTTTAAAAGTTGCAATTATGCCTTGATCTAATGGCTGAAGAAGGCTTGTTGTATTGGGCAGAAGAAATACTAATTAAACATTTGGATGTTCTAACTGGATGACCTGGTGCATTGTCAATAATTAATAAAACTAAAATCGAGGATTTTTCCTTCATATAGGCTTCCACTTCTCATACAAAGCAATTGTTGAACCATTCTGTAAAAACAGCTGTTGTCAGGCTTTCGGGTTAGCTATCCAATTTTAAATCTTTGCCTTTTAGAGCATGTGGTCTAAGAGATCGATTTATGAGGAGCAGTTTCAACATCCGATCTCCTGATGTAAACTACAAAGTAATAATGGTACTCGATCTTTGCTTGATTTATGTCCACTTGCAGTTTTTCATCCTTTGCGATGTAAGTACGGTCAGGCATTTTTCTCCAATACAATACTACCTCATCAGTATTAAATACTTGATTGGCACAATATCCCCATCTTCAATAATTTTTGCTAACTCCTATGGAAATTTTTTTGCTGCTCCTTCATCTGCTGATGCAGCCTCCCCTGTAATCTTGATATTATAAAGTGCATTCCTTTTTAAAAATCCGGTTAGCCATCCTTTGCTAGCTGAAAATTTTTTACCAGTCTGGGAAGTGGAAGTTGATGGCTGATTGTTTCATTGACTCATAAAACAGAAGAGCTTTTTCCTGAATTAAATAACCACTTATAGGAATTTTTCTTTGAGTTAGTTCCTCAATCCAAATTGGAAGGGCCCTTTCTGTTCTTTCTAATAATTCATCTCTTGAATACTATGTTAATTTGGCACTTAATTTTGTACCAGAAATAACGGATTTTGTTATTGCGACTTCATTCTTCTTAATGGCTTTTATAATAGATTCGCCTAAATTAAAATGTTTTCCAATCGTGGTAGATCCTTCTCCTTTTGCTAAGCGATCTAAAATTGCAATTTTCATTTCCAACGAAATTGCCCGTCTTTGAAGTTTTTTTCTCCATTGGGCCAAATGAAATCTTAGAAAAGAAATTAGGAAAATTTAGACTTATGATAATGAGAAGGCAAAACCAACTTCTAATGAAAAATTTAACTTCATGACATTCACTGTTTAAACGTTACAATCCAAAAATCATAATGTGATGCTTACTACTGCAACTTGAAATTAGCAAAACTTAAACTCGCTATTATAAAAATGAACAAATCACCTCTAATATAAAATTTAATTTCAGAACAATTACTATTTATTCCTTTCAATGCAAAACTCAGAATGATGTAATAACAACTTGTAATTGGTAAGTATCATGTACAAGGGGAATCCCTGAATTGCAAAAGTTCACTCTTAGAACAAATCAGACAGACAGAAATATGTTCCCTCCCTTGCATCCATAAGATCACGACAAATTCAAATGCAGTAAAAAATATTTAATTTTTTTTAAATAAAAAGGTTTTGTTAAGAATTAAGTATTTTATTTGTTTTTGTTGAAGTGAGCATCAATTTATGCGATTTTTAGACCATGAGTTAAATAAAATATTCCAATAATTATTACAAGTTTTTGAATGATTCAAATGTCATGCATTGCAGGTGGTGCCATTTTTTGGAAGTGATGAGTCCATTAATGTTAAGTCAGTGGAACAAATGGAGTGAGCTTTAAGCATACCACAATTTTTGGTGACTGTCTATACATGAGCTTCCTAAACAAGCCTATATGTACATGTTTGTCTAAGAAATTTTTGGGTGAAATACAAGCCGCATAACTTCAAAATCGCATACAAATTATCAGCATAAAAAGAGACCTTACAGTATAGTATATATGGTTAATTGTTTTATGGATATGTTTCAAATTCATGGGGTCCGGAAATCCCACCTGTTTTGATGGAGCTGCAAATAAAGAGATCTTGACAAAATTAAATTGTATTAAAAGATATGTTCATTTTCTTACTAATTCAACTTATGAGTTGATCTTTTGATGAAATAAAGGGCAAAAGTAAAAACATATTCTGTGTTTAATAGAACTGGGTAAATGTTTTTCAATTTTCTTAATTTTTTCGAATCCACTATTAAGTTAACTTTTTGCACATTTTTTCCAATAAATGTTGCAAAAGAATGATTCTTTTCTTTTTCCTTCTAATCCCTTCTTTCATTTCTATCAAAGACATTGCTACAGAAATATATGACGAAAATTGGGAAAATGAACATGACATATGTAGTCCTTTTCCAAAAATTCTTTCGAAATTGAATTTCAAATAGGCTTCCCTTTACAATTGTATAACGAAAACATCCAGGTACACTTATGAAATGGTATTAGAATTGTCTTCATTATGCCCCTGTAATGGAAACTTTGGCACTTAGTGAGAACTTTTTAGTTTGCACCTTTATCTAAAAACATTAAGATAGGACAATAGTGACAAGGAAATACAGTAACCTCTTGTTACACTATGCTTCTTGGAATATAAAAACTGTGATACAGCAAAGGCCCAGAAAAACTCACTGATTAGAGATTGAAGGGCACACATTAAATTATGCTTTTGTACTTAAAATTGCATAAAACTACAAAATACATACAAAATCTCTTAAAATACTAAATATTTAAAAAAAACAGAAATTTCTTCTGATCTATGATTTTGACACAAATCTTAATTTATCAATTTAGTTAAGCCTTTCACAGGAACTAAGATACATGCTATCTTGTAAGTAAACATTTTGGTAATATTCCCACCATTTCTCGAAAAATGTTTGGTCCCCTATCACTTTGGCTAGGAAAGTGATTTTATAGATAAGGAGACAACATTTATTAGAGATCAACAGTTTACTGAAGAAACTCTTCGTTGTAGTCCTCAGGCTTCAACTCCCTGTTATACAAGGTGTGTTCGAAAAGTTTGGTGAATGGTCTCATAAAATAAAGGAAACAAGAGATACAAACAAAATACATTTACTGGCATTCAAAGTAATCGCCATTAGTGACAATACACTTTTGACATCGGTTGTACAGCTGCTGGAAACTATCAGCAAACGCTTCTTTCGGAATCACTCGAAGCACCGTTGTCATACGTTGTTGGATCTGCGCAATGTCAGAAAAGCGTAGGCCTTTCAGGACTCCTTTGAGGCGGGGAAACAAGAAGAAATCTGCAGGTGCCAGATCTGGAGAATAGGAGGGTGTTCAAGAACTTTCACCTGGCGTGTAGCGAAGAAGTGCCTTACGCGGATCGCAGTGTGCGGACGGGCGTTGTCGTGGAGCAGAGTCCACTGTCCACTCTGGAACAATTGTGGCCGAACCCGCCGGATGCGTTTCAGCAGCCGTTTCAAAACTCCCACGTAGAATTCTGCGTTGACGGTTGTACCCGCGGGTAAAAATTCATGAAGGATAAAGCCTTAGTGTCGAAAAAGGCAATCAACATCGTCTTCATCCTGGATTTGGTCCGACGACATTTTTTTGGGAGGGGGGACGACGATGAACACCATTCCATGGACTGTCGCTTGGTCTCCGGATCGTACCACGACTCATCCCCTGTAATAATTGTTTCCAAGAACTGCTGATTCCGGTCACACGCGTCAATGAAATCTCCAGAGGTTTCCATCTGGTGTTGCTTTTCTTCATCTGACAGCTTGTGCGGTACAAACCGGACACAAATCTTGCGCTTGTGCAAATGTTCGTGAACAATGGTGCTCACACTGTCTAGGCTTATCTGCAAATCTTCTGCTATCATTCTCAAAGACAGCCGCCGATCATCCGCAAGCATCTGTCGCACTCGTTCGATGTTGTCTGGAGTTCTGCTTGTTGACGGTCAACCAGAACGCGGCTCATCTTCGACATCTTCCTTTCCCTCTCTGAAGCGTTTAAACCATTCAAAAACACATTTTTTACTCACTGCTTCCACACCGTACACTTTCACTAACATTTCATGTGTCTCCGTCGCTGTTTGCCTAATTTGAAGCAAAACTTGATGTTCACGCGTTGTTCCATTTCGCAGTGACACTCCTTCTCACACTGACTGCATTGTATTGGTCGCAGTGTGCACTTCTGTTTAACTATCGTGATTTGGATGCTAGGGGGCACTAGTTGCCATGTCTCTCACTGCGTCTGCATGAGCGCAACATCCTAACCCGCATTGTTTCTTAAATATTGGACCATTCACCGAACTTTTCGAACATGCCTTGTATGTATTTACACAAACCGTAACACTGGGTTATAGAACTGAAAAGGACAATGAGTAAAAAAGATCAGTTGAACCCTTGGCTGTGGAGGTGCATCATATTGTGTACACTATTCTCTTCAATAGGTGTAACACCTTTATTTACACTCGTCTTGTCTGTATTTTCAAGTCAACAATAGCATGGTTCATCTGAGTAGTGAGAATGATCATAACCTTTACGTTACGGCGCCCAAATTTCGTTACTCGAGTCTAAGAGCAGCAGATTTCTCTTGACTTCCTTCCCCTTTAGGGCCAGTCACTGACAGCTCGCAAATGGTGATCGATGTCAGCAGTCACTTAAAAGGGGGATAAAATCACATCTGTACCGAGCCGTTCTAGAAAGGAAAAATCTCACGGTAGGACTGTTGTACTACCAGTAGTCTAAAGGTTTAGAGCCACTTTGAATAGAGGTCATTTAAGATTTTCCTATCTTTCCTTTGGGGGTTCTACATTCGCAAGCAAAGGAATTAGGTACAAAAAACTGAACAAACAAATATAGTTAGAAAATGACCCCATAACATCTGATGACAATTTAACAACTTCGGGTGGCGAATAAGAACCATGGTAGAGGGGAAGAAACACAGATTATTTCAGGCTATTTGGACGTGTCTGCATGCAAATCTGTTTCAGACCTTATGGGTGTCAGAGGGTTAAAGAAACTTTTACCAGTTATTGTGATCATAGGCCAGGGAATGACCTCTGGCCTTCTAAGCTCTTAAGTGAAGCCTTTTGAATACATCCAAATTTAATGGAACAAATCATTTTAATTTTATTTGTCTTTTATATTTTGTCTTTTAAATAAATGTTTTTTGAAATACAAAAATAAAATAAAATAAATCTTCTCACTTTGACTTGCACAATTAGAACCTTTGTAAGCCACAAAAGCACAGCTAGTCAGTTAGATTTTTACAAAATAACGTGTATATTTTAAAATATATATAACTGAAGTTTCATTAATGCAGCTAGTTAAATTAATGTGGACTTGCAACATGAAAAGGTTTCTCGCCCCTGTTATCAGCAATAGATATTTCCAGTTTTGTACTTCTTAGAGAAAAAGACTCAGGTTATTTTACACACAGCATTCTAAAAACCTACAGTCTACATTCTTAATATTCAAGGAAATACATTGGATGGAAATATATCTAAAAAAAACTACACTGAGAAATTCTTGAACTTTTGGTTTAAAATGTCATATAATGTTGGCTCTTTTCTTACAAAGAGCACCAATTCAAATACTTTACGAAGAATTTTTTGTCAACAAGTGGAGAAAATATCCTACCTCCAGAGCCTGCATTAATAACAGTTCCTCTAACAAAAAGTTTTCCATGTTTGGCAGGTTCATCAAATGAGGCCAGGAACTCTTCATATACTTCGGCAGCTGCTTTTTCTTCCTCCTATTAAAAACAAATTTTTACATTTTAGCAGGTAAAGTAAGAAAAAACACTCATATTGCTCAAAGTTAGAAGTTGCAGAAAAGGTACAATTTCCTTAAAAGTGCCATTTCTTTAAGAATGTAATTCAAATCAATAAGCTAATATGGAATTAACACAATTTGTCATAGTTTGGTTTGTCGTTCTAGCCATATTTGTTATAGGAGGACCAATTAACTTGTCACAGAATGCTAGTCAATTACTCTTTGTTATACTTAAAATAGAGATGGAGATTTAAAATAAAAAGACCAACTGCTTATTTGGTAAACACTGAACAGCTTATTCAGAATTAGGGCTGTCTTTTGAGAAATATAAAATTTAGCACATGTTCACTGTTTTCATTTGGCAAATTCTTCACAAACTTGTATAAATGTATCTTTTAAAAATATAATACTGATTTCATGAAAGAAATTTTATTTACACAAAGTGAGTGACAATTGAGTACCACATTGGATAAAGACAGAAGTGCTGCTCTAGAATTTTTCCAGTTTTATTTCCAACAAAATCGGTTTATTTTTGTAAGGTGGACATCAAACTTAGTTGTTATTTACTGCTGGTACCTAACAGCACTTAGTTCAGTTTTTACTTTTCTAAATAAACTTTTATATTTGGTTTGTGATAATACTCTACGAAACCATCATAAATTGTAACAAATTCAAATGAATGATTGTTGATTGTCAACTAATTATAACTTAAGACTGTCAAGTAACAATTTTAAAATAAACAATGGTTGTATATGTTTTTAAACATCTTAATATTTTAATAGATTATGACATAACTATAATAGGTCAAATCACACACAAATCACTGGCAAAAATGCTAATTATTGTAATCAATTTCAATTAAAAAGCTCTTCATTCTTTATTTCTAACAAGAGTTTCTATACTGAAAATATATTGCATTATTTTTACTGGAAAAAATTAAAATTTTCAAAAGAATTTATGTAATATATAAAAAAAAAACTTACCGAGCACTTGAGTTTGGGATCTTTTTTTAATTTATCAGATTCTGGTTTAGTGTTCTTTTTTCCCACAGGAGCAATGTTAAATGACTTCATTTTTTGACCCTTGGGAACAAGAAATAAAACATAATTCATATATTTGATTTATACTCTTAATTTTCTGCTCCATAAGACCATAATGATCCTAATTTTCTACCTTAATACATTGAGTAAAATAGTTAGATCTATGTTAAATAGATTATAAAACATTAAAATATCAGGTAGTGATAATTCAAAGTTCTGAAACAGAAAAACTAGAATTCTGAAATAAAATATACAGTAAATATTATTCACTCTTATTTATCAATTAAAACGTATTAAAATTAAGTCTCAACTTGAAACTATAATATTGGTGTTTCAAAATATATACTGTAATCCTAATGTGAACAATGAAGCTGAAAGTTCAGTTCATTTTTAGAACCTATATCATTTTTAATAATTATTTTGTAGAACGTAAAAGAATCATAGAAAGTAATGGAATGATTTATTTTTCTTGAAAGGTTATTTTGGTCAGTAAAATACTGAATGTTTTCCATGGCCCCCTGAAGCCTTATCACAGAACCCTGGGGGTATGTGGACCACAGTTTGAGAACTACTGATCTAGACTACAAAGAGAAGGAAGACAACTATTCATAACAAGAGCTATTGGACTTTAGAAAAAGCATTTTACAGGGAATCGGAACGAGCAATTGTTAGTTATATTTTAGTGATAAATTTTATTTTAACGACTAAATTTGTCATTAAATTCGTAATTTTCGATCAGGGTATGAAAAAGTCGTGATTTCTTTTTAAATCATAAACATCGTATTTATTTGATTTAAATCAGATTTTTTATTTAAATTGAATTTTTATGATTTTAATTAATTCCTTGCCCCGTATAAGTTGGAATTTGTTGGACATGAGACATGCAAATTCCAGAGTAGTTTCTAGATAATTTTGATTTATTTAAATATTAATATTTTCATGCAAAACATTAATATATTAGGAAATATAGCTGGGTAAATTTTTGAAAGATTAAAATGCGACATAGGAATTAGCAAAGTAAATCACATGATAAATAGAACAGTGCCTCAATGTTCCCAATCTGGTTCTTAAGTGGTTAAGAGAATTTTGAGTTGAACCCATAACCGCAACGTGAATTTTTTGGACCCAGATAAATCAGGTTGCTGGATCCCAGACATCATATTATAAATTTTTTCAATCAAACAAATTTCAGAATTTTTGTTTGCATTATATATTTATCATATATGAATAAAATGTTTTGAATTACTTCAATTATTTTGATATAAAATAATTAATTGGTTCAAGACTTGCTTTTGAGAAAAAATTATGACACCAATAAAGAATAAAATAAAGGAACTTGAACTTCAAAAAATTCCAACTTCTCATTAATTTTTAGCTTGCAAAAAAACTTATTGGTGAAAAATTATTATATTTTTGTAAGTTAACAGTAAACAATGACATGA
Source organism: Meta bourneti (assembly GCA_933210815.1). Taxonomy (NCBI): domain Eukaryota; kingdom Metazoa; phylum Arthropoda; class Arachnida; order Araneae; family Tetragnathidae; genus Meta; species Meta bourneti. The sequence continues at coordinate 57,052,029 of OW119923.1, forward strand.
AAATACATAAATTTGAAATCAAATGTCTATTTTTCAAATTCTTTGAGCATTGACAAGTATTTCATAGGTATATTCAAAGCACACAAAAAGGGTTTATATAAAATTTTTAAAAATGAAGTTTTTCTCTCTGAACAGCATAGAAAAAGTGTAATAGCATGCCCCAAACATGCCAATTCAACAGAATTTTGAGCTTGTAACAAAAAATTTATCAATTCCAATACCTTTCTGCTTCAACCCATAATCTTTTCTCAACATACTCACTCAATTATCAAATGAGTGAGTTAACTTTTACATTCCAAATTTCAATTCCATAAATATTGAATAGTTATTCTAGAAGTGTAAATAATTATAAGGGATCAATGCATAAAATTTCCCAATAAACTGAAATAAAAATTAACTAATATATTACACAAAACAAAATGAAACTTACATTGCCAATTATAAAGATTTATGTGCAAAACTGGAATGCTTTGTGATACTGAAGAAAATCTTGAAAGCACATAAATTTTTATAATTGGCAATTCCATTTTTGTTATGCATATTTGTTTTTAGTTTCTAAATTTTACATTTTAGCAAACCATTCATCATAATAATATAGGAGCACAGGTATCCAAAATGCTCTAACCAAGGTGAGAAACAATTCTTATTTGGCATTTGGGTGCTTTTTTATTTGCACAATTATGTAATTAATTTCGTCAATTTCCATGCAGTTATGTTTACGTTAGCTTTTTTTCTTTCAGCAAAAACAGAGTATACTCTAAAATATTCTCTCAGCATGAATTTAAGATAAATATGTATTCTTTAATGTTTAACTCAGCTTTTACTACAAAGTGAATACAACACATCTAAAACAAGTCATTTCTATAATAGGCAAGTTGTAATTATAAAGTAAATTGCATATTTTTACAGATAATCGAAACATTAGAAAAGTAAAATTCAAAATTTTTACTCAAAACATTTGCACAGAAATTTTACGTACCCGTGTAGGAGAATCGCCCCCTTTTGAAGTAGACATAATGAACACCTAAACACACCTAGAACATTTCAAATCAATCATTAGACACAACTTAACACAACAATTTAAGTAATTTAATACAACGATTATTTCTAATACAATAACTTGAATGCTGTCAAACTTTATTGGATTTTGGACATTAAGTCAAAAAAAATTTTCGAGACAAGGATGATTTCATTTTCTCTTAATAGTATTTATTCATAGAATTTTGCAAAGGAACATAATAAATCATGGGGTACCTCGATGTATATCTGAATTGTGTGTGCACATAGTTTGAATTAAAATTTATTTAAGTTGAAATTTCTGGGATGAAATACTGATAAAAGATAGGAAAACGAGAAAGTAATAAATTTTTAAAGAGGAAAATAGGCATATCAAACATCTACTCTTAAATAATTCAAAATTACGTATAACACAAGAAAGCTCATTCAACTGATTGAAGATTTTCGAGACTTGGATCAACATAATGATAGTAATTTTACAAACTTTTAATTATTTTATACTAACGACTTTAAATTACTATTCCAAGTATTGTCATAACCAGGTAATGTGTTGATACAAAGAATGTCGATATCCAATTGTTTAAATTGGGGAATTTCAATCCATACGAAGAAAATAAAGTAAAATGTGCCATTATTGTTGCTTTCAACTTTCTATTAAAAATGATTATAAGTAATATGTGATGAATGGGACAGGTCAACAAACTGACAAAATTATCAAAAAGTATAGCATTTATTAGCCTTGAAATCCAAAAATAAAGCCAAGCTTTCATAATTTCCATGCATCATTGGATACATACCTGTTATTTTAAACAAAAATACAAAGAAAATTATTATATTTATAGGTAAGGAAAAATCAAGCTTTCATTTTTCTTTCCCATATAAAAATAAAAAATAAGGTTTGAATTTAGTTGTTGTAGAACTGACTATCGAAACGTTAATCTAATTCTTATTGATTCCGTGAAAGGCTCAACATCAGAATTCTCCTACAAAACCTAGACATTTGACGATCTAATTTCCAGAGTAAACCTTGGCGTGGTGTGGAAGTTTGGAGAGTGGGGTGCCAGTTCAGGTGTTGCCTCGTCATCTGACAGTGGTTCCAAATTACATGGTGTTTGTCCTCGATCTTTCCCTTCGTAATAGATCCCGGACCATCACCAATAGCCCTCTCTATTGCTCCAGTGAGACGCTAATGAACTAACTACCAACTACTAGAGTAAAACATTTTAGATTTGAATCGTGCAAACAAACGTAATCCAACAAGACGGGCTCAATCGAGCCGGTAGAAATACTGAACTGAAATTTAAAATATTTGGTTCTCGTTGCCCAGGATTAGTAGGGAGGTAGGTATTTGAATTTACGTCACACTGGGAGCAATACATCGGGATATTGACGAAGGTCCAGGATCAGTCTCTAAGAGAAAGGCTGAGAACAACGCCATGTAATTTTGAACCACGGTCAGATGACGAGGTCACAGATGATCGTGGATTCCACTGCTCTGTTCTAGCTCGTGGGACTCGTTAATCTCAGATAGTGCAAACGTTGAACGCAACACAAAGAAGCAATGTATTTCGCTTTTGCTTTTTAGCAGCCAATGGCCACAAAATATAAAATCTATACAAATTTAAATAATAAATAAAGCTCAATAAAATTTGGATAAAGAAATTTTAAAATCTAATTACCAAGTATAAAGTTTTATGTGGTAAAGCATATTGCGATAATGGTTCAGTTTTTTTTTGTTGTGGTCTAAGTGTATTCTTTCCCCGAAAAGACGAAGTATAAGTATTCTAAAGTAATGTAAAAGGAGAAAACACTAAGCCGTGTGCAAGTAATCGTCCTTAATATAAACATAAGTTTCATAATTTCAATCCAGCCATTGAAACAACTGAGTTAGAGAACCGAAACTCAAAAATCAGCACATGAACTAAATTTTGTTATGTACGATGCCTATAATTACAGTAATTAAATTTCTGTAAACGATTCAAATCAATGTAATATCATTGTAAAATCATCGTTACAAAAACCAATGCTGTCATTTATTTTTGAAAAAATCAGTGAAAATGTAATACTGCAACTGAGCAAAAATGATCGAAGGTCAAAAGTGCATTGGTCTTTCTTGAATTCCTCTGACAATTAGGGTTTTAGAAGTGGGATTTTTTTTGCATATTGTTAGAACAGTGGAACAGAGAAATGCTTCACACGCTTAGGCTGGTTGTGACCGATAGTGTATGTTAAAAGATGGAGAATGTTAAGACATTTTATCCGAATATGCTCAACGTCACTCGCATAGTTACTTGCATCACTTGCGCCTTGCTGAGGAGATAAGGCGCATACATCCAACGGTAAAAGATTTTATATCTTTAGTAAATAAGATATTTTTAAAAGCACCAAATCGTATGACTACTTTTCGGGGTTCTTCCGAATGCCTCTTTCATCAGAACCTATTATTACTAGGTGAGAAATGTGGTTGTCTGCAGCATTGTATTTTGCCGATCACCATGTGAACTTTAAAAGGGTATAAAGTGTATTGTAGTCGCTTCCACAAGAGGCAGTAACCATCACCGTATTCCAAACTTCCCGTTAGTTCTTCAATAATTCAAAGTCGAGTATAACCAAGTATACATCTTAAAATATAAAAAGTACGTTATCCGCTATTGTTCACATGCTTGGCAAAAATTAACTATGCCGCCCGCAGTAAAATTCTCATCTTGAATCCAGCTTTTAAGCACTGTGCTTCTAGATTTCTGAGCTTTTAACATCTTTGAAATGATAGTTACCTTCCAAGACAAATATTTAAAAGCGGAATGAAAATAGCATGATGTAGTGATGGAACGAAAATGAGTGATTCGTTCATTTGAATCGAATCTTTAAAGTGAACGAATCGGTCAACCGACTCCCTTCAAAATGAATCGAATCATCGACTCCCTAGTTCTTTTTTACCAGCGATAGTCTAGTTACTAGTTTCCATTGTAAGGCTATACATTTTCAGATTTAGCGATCATTTTCTCATTGAAAAGTAATTAAACAGGTTCTGAGACACATACAATGGACGCCAAACGAGGATGTCTCTCCGGAAGCAAAAGAGGATATCTCTCCTATCGCCAGTAGGAGCCAGCTGATTCGATTCATGAACGAATCGCATAAGTTGTTTCGATTCGTTCACGAATCGGATCATTTGACTCATCAACTCATTTGACTCTTTGATTCTTTCGACTCATTTGGGATTCGAATCTTTGAGATTCGGATCTTTGGGAGTTTGTTCGTTTGGTTTGGAATGAGAAGAAAAACTTTCATTTTTCATTTTTTTGCTTTGATTTTTTTCTTTTGTGTTTCTTTTCACAATTTCTTCACAAAATGTTGAATTTAATATTTAGTATCACTTATATAGATGTATTGCAGGAACTGTAATTGTGAAAGCTTTTTCTTTTATTTCCAGAAGTGAATTTTTCTTTTCGAAAACAAAAATTGTTTTCATATCTAATTTAATTTTAAAAATCGTTAATATCATCTAATTTAATTTTAAAAAAGAAAATTTATTTATTAGCTTTGAATTTGATTGAAATACCTTTGATGAAAATTGAAGACGAAAATTTTCTTTTAACATTTTATATACTATATATTCACTTTCCGAGAAATATTTCGTCACTGTAAACATTTCTGCATTTTACACAGTTCTATTTTTAAAAGCAATCAAATTGCATTTTGTACAATTATATTTTGAGGATATTTATTGACTACTTTGAAAATTATTTTCTTCGAACGAATCATTAAAAAATCTCTCATTCTATATGAGCTTCATATAGAATATTAGATATTAATTAAAAAATAAAAAGGTCATGCAATTAAGTAAACAACTTCAATCATTGCACTGATAGCTATAGGGTCATTCCATGTGAAATGAGCAAAAGACAGAAAAACCTGTTGCAGTAGGATGACGGATTTTCATGAAAATTGCTACATGGGTTAAGTTTATGCATAAATAACGATATCCAAAATATTTTGGCTCAAAATGAAATATTTTAGAAGTTTGAGGCATTTTAAGGACTTAAAATTTGAAGAGCAGTTGTGAAATCGCTTGGTGTTGCATGTTTGAAGATCTCTTTCTCAAAAACTGCTTAACGTAGACAATAATATTTCATATTTTTGTAATCTATGAAGAATTCTCTTTTTATCTACTTGGAAACAACAGTTTCAAACATCATATTTAATCTAAAAATTAGTAGCGAAAATGGAAAATAGTCGATTTTGATAGAATTAAAAAGGTTTTTATGGGCTAAAAGAAATTAAATGGCATCGTTAAAATTCATACCAGATACAGTGCTAGGTATGATAAAACTACTGCTGAAGTTTGGAAGTCGGCTTTTATTTCCTTCATCTTCCAAACAGCAAAGGAAAATTATAAAATGACGGTTTTCCACTTAAAATAGGCACGCAAAATGAAATGAAGGACAGCTCTGACGAAAACTATATATTGGAAGAATATAGTTTAATATGTCTATTACTTGTAAAAAAATCCAGGATTGTATTTTGAGTCCCAAAGTAACAATAACAGAATTAGTAAAACGCAAAAACACGTTCTTGCCCTTCCAATCAATTAACGACTGAAAGTTTCGTCGCCAAACGCCTTTCTACGAAGGGTTACCATATTCCATCAGTATCGCACTAACTGGCAATGTTTATTATCGCCAATCATAGCATTTCCTTCCCATTCTATGCATATTACTCGTTTCAAATGGATATAATGAAACCCCAAATCAACAATGAAATACCAAATTATTTGTAACTTTTGAAGGAAATTTTAAAAGCAGGACATAAAATCACAATTAAAAAAGCTTAAACATTTAAAACCTTTGATTGTCTTCAAATTCACTTTCAATCTGATAAAGGTTCTCTTGTTCAATTTCGTAGTTGCTTAAATTAAAATTTTCCTAGTTCTGCCGAAATCTTTACTTATTTCACTAGTGATTGCAATAAATATGGGAAAAAGATTCATGAGTTATGTACATTTAGGGAGAATCGAGTTTAACAACGATGTTTAAATTTCTTTGCTCTCAAAATTAGTGTTTACTTGACTAATAATGCTTAATATTTAAAGAACGCATTTAATATTCACAAGTAGTAGTATTTAATGCTTACGTTTCCAAAGGAAAAGCAAATCGAAAAGACTTCTCTAACAAAATTAACATCCCACCTAATTATTTCATTGATGGGAACACTCCTTGGATTAAGCAAAAAAACTTTAAAAAGAAGTTTCATGTAAAATTTTGCACGTGCACCATAATAATAGTTATATTTAATTCTTATACCGCAGTTTTTATGTTAACAGAGGTTATAACTCATTATCAGCTGCGATAAAAAAGTAAAATTTACGTGTAGTTAAAATTTTTCCCGAGACAAAAATAATCAAATTACAATTACGAAATTTCAGGAATAATAGACATCTTGCTCTTTTATGTTGAAAAGTTTTGATGTTCTTGGAGCTTTCCCTCACAGTGAAATATGCATTTTTAAAATTGAAAAATCGTATTTTTCCATGATTTTTACTTTTAAATGTTTTTTTCTTTATAAAGGAGTAGAAATACAATCACCAAATTACGCCACGCTATTTGTTAGGAAAGTCTCTTCATTAAGAATAATTTTTAATATTGTCTTTCCATTTCTAGAGATACCAAAGCAATTTGAAATTTAAAGCAAATTGGCAAAATTTCTATTTTCGTCGATCCCTCAGATTCAGCAATGACGGTATTAAATTATATTCTGACCTTTCCTAAGACCTTTTTCTGAAGAATGTAACGCTATATTCATTTTAAATTTGTGTCAATAACTTATTGAAATATAGGGTCGCAAACAGGCCACTTTTAGTGCTAGAAAATCTAAATTTGTGTGGCCTTGAACTTTAAATGTCAATAATTAACAAAATATAGATTTCTGAAACCTAATATTTTGCAGTTGCTCATTACTATATGTGACCTATTTAAAAACTGATTTTCATTAAAATCGGTGATATGTCAGCCACAGCCGATTTGCTCATTTTGCGTGGAATGACCCTATACTATTAAAAATGTGGCAATATCGAAAGTCAGTAAATCAGTATGTTAGCCTTTAATTTAAAATTAAAAAAGATCGATATAAATATTTTAATACTACTCAATAGAAATATTTTGACGCTATAACCTGTGTTAAGCATAAAATTAATGTATCTCAAAAAACCTAGATATTATAGTTCCAACGTGCGCTAAATTCAAGTTGCGAGAGGTATGAGACCTGGATGTCCAATCTCGAACACGAGCAGAACATTTTTAATTTTATAGATTCAACACACATTTATAGCGTTTAACCGGAAATGACTCAGCACTCCACTTTACTTTGAATAAAAAAGTATTCCAAATTGCATTTAATGAAAAAATTAGTGGCAAAGGTCTTTTTAGGTACCAAAGATCGTTTTTGGTCTTAGATTCTTCAGTTTTTTTTTTTTTTTTTTTTTTTACGTCCTGCACTCCGAAATAGGTATTTTAGGTGCTATACAATTGACATTTTAGTCAGGATATCTCAAATCGCAAAAATGTAAATAATAGATTTTAAATAGAATTAATGAAACTAAATATTAAAAACTTAAAAATTCGTGGCCTAGTCATGTGGTTTGTAACAGACAGATCTTAAAAAGAGTGAAAAAATTAAAATAAAAACAAATTTTAACCACTCTATTCTTACAAACAAAATATTAAAAAAAATTATCCACCTTACTACTGATTACCAAATAAAATCTTTTTGTTAAATATAAAAGCAAAAAGTAGTTTCCAACGTGCAGTTCTCTTAAAGCTTGTTGATCTTATCTTGGCGACAGGAATGGTTTCCAAAGTATAAATGCTCCTGCCACAAAGTCTGGATGATGACGGTTACTATACTAATAGGGATCGTTCATTTTGAGTAATTGTGACTTTGGCGGATGTCTTAATATTTTATTTGATTTTGGGGAGTGTTGGTGGCGGAAAGAGGGCAATTTACTAGGAACGATCTCGGCAACAAGTTCATGACAAATATATTTCAATTTGTCGTTGAGTGCGACAATGGGACAAAAGAATAAATTCTGTACTTCTCGGTATCTCATATCACATTTTCTTGGCGACTTTTTTGGCTATAAAAGAGACATCCTCGGCGCCATTTACATTTACTCGTGCTGCCATCTATCAATGCTTTATAAGATTTATTTAAGGATGTGGTAGTACTTCTCGGTTAACTCCGATCCCATTTCTTGGCGACAAAAGAGACATCGTCGGCGCTGTTTGCATTTACTCGTGCTGCCATCTATCGATGCTTTGTAAGATTTATTTAAGGATGTGTCTAATGCATACTGGCGAAACATGTGCCTCATGTATAAGTGTTCTCATGCATTATGAGGACTGACTTACATTTCATGTATAACGAAAAGAATTCATGAAAGTCATTTGAGATGTTTGACAAAATTTGGTCAATAATTAGATTGAAATTTTTCTTATATATTATTATCTGTATGATTTAGATTGGAATTAGACTAAAACAGCAAGTAAATAAGCAAGTAGTAAACAATTAATGTCTTTTCTTGACGATTCTGCAAATTTAAAACTCCATTTTTTTGTTTTCGTTATTATACTATAATCGTAATTTTGGAAATTGTTCTACTGATGTGAACAATGATGATATTACATGATTACCATCGTGATAATTATTATGTAAGTGATATAAATGCAGTAAATTATGAAAAGGCCCTACTTTTTCCCCTGAAAGTAGTGAAATAAAAATTTCATTTTGTTACTGCAAAGTAATAAAAGCATCGACAGATGGAAGCACAAGTAAATGTAAATGGCGCCGAAGATGTCTCTTTTGTCGCCAATAAATTTTGTGACAGGGGATAATCGAGAAGTACTTACAATTCTCTTCAAGCATATTCTATGGAAAATGGGATAAGATTCGTTTCTATGGCAACAAACAGGCCCGGAGTTGGTGGCGGAAGCAAATCCCATGGTAAACGTACAGTATCTATGTCAAAAATGGCAATATCTTATTCTATGATTGAAATAAATCATTCAGTGAAAAAAAGTAGAAATCAATGCTTCACACAGAAAAGTGTAATTTTATTTGAAAGCAATTTCATCCTAGTAAAGGATATTCTTTTACTGAATTAGCTATGCATAATTGCGACTTTTTTTATGCAACTTCACAAATTTCAATACAAAAACGACTCACGCATCTGTGCTTCTCCTTTTAACTAAGCCCATCTTGATTCCGTCGGTTTTAGTTCATCTGATTTCGTTGAACTAAAGACTTCGGAGCTTTGTAGGAAACTGATCCCTCTCATTTCAGAAAACACACAGGGAAGTCGACTAAAAGTTTTTAATTTTTCTATAAATTTGATGGTTTAGAAAATATGTATCATCAAAGCGAACTACTATTCCTTTCTTTTATAGTAATTCTGGATCCTAATGACTATAGCTGGCTTGCTACCAAGCGCGCCAATGTGGCGATAGCCTCACCCAAATTATTTCTCTTCGTGTGTATAACTAACTCATTAGTAGTAGTGCTCACATGTAGTGGTGCATCCAGCTGACCTACCATCGCGTTTCTAAACTTCTTTTAGCTTATTGTGGTAAAAGGGCTACTCTAAATCTTGTTAAAGTTTAAAAATTGGAAATAAAATTTATAGTTTAAATCCATTGTTTGTACTCTATTTAATTTATCAGCGACCAGGTCCTCAGTCATGTAGGTGAGAGACTTAGACGCCGAGTATCCCCTCAGTAAATTTCATAGCTTGCCCTTAAAAGTGATAAATTTAAAATTGTATTTTTTTATTTTATAGTCCATCATCATTTGAAACAGGTTTAATCAGTTATGTCGTTTTACTCGTTTCCGAGTTTATGTAATTTCGATTTGCTCATTCGTATCCCTCCTACACAGTAAACTTTTTCTCTGAGCGATCGGTTTTGAATCATGAACGCCTTAGAGAGGGTTATCTGAATATTTAAATATTATTAGCAACAGTTCATCAGTTCCTTACTATATCACCTCAAGGACACTTCATAATCACGTTCGTCGTAGTTAATTGAAACTTCTTGGTAAACCAAGACGTTAACACTTTCATGTACTTGCCATGAGCATTTCATTAGAAGTCAAATCAAACACATATAGCCTCCATAAATCTATTTTGTGTGAATCCAAGCACGCCAAAGTCAGATTGCCACTATGAGTTGCCATTGCACATTTCCTTTTGTTGAATATCCCTCCTGTGACTCATTTTAGTAACATAATATAGATGTAGGGTAACAAATTTAAATATTTGCTCGTGGCATTTAAGAACTCTGTACTTTCGGGCAAAAGCACTGATCATACCAGGTGAACTTGGAACAATGGACAGAAATATTTTATACGATTTCTCATTTTCGTTTATAACAGTGTGTAAATTAAATACTAATAGAAAACATTTAAATTACGTTGCGTTACATTATAATTTTACTCAGCAGAATCTACTCAAGCTGAACTGAAGATCGTATATTGTGTACAACGTCTACGACGAATCGAGAACAACTCGCTTCAATTTTATCTTTTGACAAAGAATCTATGCACGTAGAAAATTACTGGAGAATTTTCCTTTCTTCTCTCTTTTGAAAGCCATCGTATTGCTTTACTGATTCATTTGTTTAGTGTTTCAGGGTTTGGAAAATCGAATAATTTTGTAAAAATGAAACCTCAATTCAAGCCATTTTCCGAATGATTCGCTGAGAATAAGGATTGAAAGTTTTTCTAATTCAAATGCATTCACCATTATCTTTGGTGAAATATACTGATGAGGTGTTCATATGCAGCTTTGAGAACATTTCGAATCATACTTTATTCTTACTTGACTTGATATAATTGTTCATAAAAAATAGTTTTAGAAAAGGAATTGCTTTGCATTTCATATAATTAGAGACCTATCTACTAATAAAGTACACAAAGAGAAAATTTTAGATATTTTAGGGAATTGTTAATCGTACATTTTTTGTTGAAAAAATCAGTTATACCGTTACTGAGATAGATTTTTTTTATGATCCAACCTACCAAGAGCTTAAGGCCGGTCTGACTCCACCGCAGTCAGCACTAGGAGCCAGGTAGCAATTACATTCATTTAAAGATGTTACATGCATATATATTTACAATCATCTTCTGCAAATGGGAACAGGATGATAAAAGTTTAAATCTTCAGGGAAAACAGATATTGTAAAGACTTCAGCCGAGTGAGATAGATGGCGCTCTTGCGCATGCCCAGAAGACTGAGAAAGGAAAGAGTTGAATGAGTGTGGCGGGAGACTTGGTTTTTTTTTAGAAAGAGGAGTGATCGAGACTGTAATGTTTCGATTTTTTGATATATACTACCTTTTTTATTTTGTGTTGTGTGTCGTGCCTGTACTGTGTCTGTGAGTTCATTAAAATGGTTTAAACCAAAAAGGGAGTATTCCTTGTGATGTATGTAAAAGGAAATTAAAATTTTGAGCAAGTCAGTACAATAGCTTTCTAACTAAAACAAGCAAAAGTTTTTAATAAAGACTAGAACAAATGACAAAGCATTTAATTGCCATACATTTAAAACATATAAACAAATATTTATAGTAAATACGAGCACAAATGCAGACTAAATTATAAGTATTCAAACAGAATCGGCACACATTTAAATAAAATACATTATTAAGAAGTATATACAATTAAGATATATACAGAAAAGGCATACTATATAATGGGATGGATATGTACAGGTTTGAGAAGCCTCCACCTCAACTGAGATTGATTTGAATATTGCCTGCATAAATAACGATTAGGCGTTTATTTTCAAAAGACGACATATCCAGAACTCTTTTCTTGACACTGAAAGAAATTTATAAGTTATGCATGTAATTATTAAAATAAAACGTTTTGAGATAATGCAGTTTGGGACGAAATTCACCCATTTTTAAGACTCAAACGTAAAAATGAAAAACTAAAATGGAGTTGTCAAGTTTTGAAATTATGAACATATCATCTTTTGAAGAAAAGCAATTCAATTAGGTTGCGAACATTTTGGAGTAAAATTTCATAGAGGATAGAGCATACAAAAGCAAAATTTTTATCCCCTTGAAATTCGTCTTACTCATTTCTCAGTCAATCGAATTATTGCGGCGGTAGACAATGAAATGTTTTTCGCACTCTCTAACCTGAGCATAAAAATCCAATGGAATGAAATTGACTGGTTTAGTTTTAATCACTGTATAAATATATAGGGTTTAATTTCTTTAATAAGAAGCATTCAAGTTGATTTAAAAAGAGCTAAAATGAGTTTTCGGAAATATATGAATGCGTCTTCCAACATTTATCAACCTTTTGTTTCAATTCAGGAAATAATTTGATGACATCTTAAAGTAGCATATTTTCCTCTCAGAACTTAAATAATGAGGCTTGAGAGGATTTAAAAATTCATTTGCATAGATGTTCAGAATTAGAGTGAGTGTGCCCGTCTAATCCAAAAGAATTGATATGCACCAAAAAGAAGTAAATCAACTGCAGAAATATGATTTCAAACTATGCGAAAAAAATATCAAATTACGGCTTAGTGTAAAGTATCGAAATTTTAAAAGTGAAATACGCACGCTGTATATGTTGACTGAGATGCGTACTGGAATTCATAGCAATGCAATGCAAAAAAGTTTGATTGGAGAATAATGAACCTCCTATTACTACTCAATTCTCAGTACGTTTGTGGTATATAGATAGACCGACTAGTTACAAAAGGGTATTTATTTATTAAATAATATTGAAGGAATCCAATAAAGCCAAGACACTACAATTATATTAATTCCTTTTGTACTTGTCCAGTCAATCTAAAAACTAAATTTCATTTATATTCAATTTATCAATATCTATCCGAAGTTGATATATGCATAAGAAAATTATATTAAAATTCAATCAACAAATCTTTTTCACTACGAATGTCATCATGTGTTTTGTAACATTCTTCTTCTAAAGATGTATTCAAGCTAAGAAAGGTATTGACATGCGGTTAGACAGCTGCGTATCTTTTTGCAGCTCTTATCATCATTGTTAAATCAAAGTAGTCTGCAAGTTTCTGACATCATCTGCGTCTACGTCGTATCTTAATGAAGAATACGACTTTTCGTTCTAAGGGCTATTCCCCAAATTTTGGATTTTTTTCAATGAGAAAAAGTTCATCACTGAACAAAACACTTCTTTCTTTTCCAACTCGGTTTCTTTTTCTCGAACTCTTTTTCTTCTTTCAATTTCGACTGTTTAGAATACTTGACAAATTATCATTAAGAAGCAAGAAGTGCTTATTTGAACTCGTGACATCCGGAACCACGCAATTAGTGGAACGAAAACCCATTAGAGCAGGCCTTCCCAAATCGTTCTGCGGGTAGCTTTGACGGAACAATTTTCAGGTTGTCCGCTAGTTTTAAAAATTATACATAAAATTTAATTTAATTCGCACATTTTATGTAAATTTATCACTGAGAATTTTGCTCTTTATGATCTCAAATAAAAAAATCTAATTCAATAATTACTGTCAGGCTAACAGCGTGGCTAGTCCTGACCACGTACTTTAATGTCGGTGTGTCATAGAAGGACTTCCATGATGACACGAGACTCGTTTTGTGGCATATTTCACAGGGAGGCCTAACTGACCTAATTTTGACCCCGGGATAAGAATAAAAATCACTGTGAGTGAGTAGTATGCTTTTTTCATAAGCTTTCTTTTCAATTCGTTTTGAAAAGCAAAAAAAAATAAATCTCAAATTTGGGACAATATTAAAAAAGTTTTAAGTAAAAAAGAAGACACCGCCCGACCTTTGAAAATTTCTTGTTTCGTTTCCAATTCAGTCATTAATCTTTGAGTAACTTGCGAAACCAATAACCTTTCGTGGTTATGCCAAGAACTATGAATTATAAATTCAAAGATATTTCAGGTTTTGTATGGGGTCTATTTGACATCACATTGATACAAATATTACGTCTCTATTTTTGTTTGTGCGCGCGTCGCGGAAAATTATCGTTTGTGCGAATGCTAAGTGATTATCGTTTTGCGCGCGCATTGATATCTTGGCTCTCGAATTATTTTAAGAATAGTTTAATTATTTTTGTGTTTCTTCTTTAGAATCAGTTGTGGCAACATTAAAAAAGATGTCTTTAGAATTTGTGTTCCTGTTATAATTAGAACTGTCCGTGTTATCGACTAGCTGTATGCCGATTATAGAGCAAATTTTATACGAACGGATGGAATCCACGGAACAATTTTAATGTACCTTATTTTTTCATGACTTTAAATGTGACTTGGCGAACCGCAAAAATCATGATTTTCAGGGCCGCATGCGACTCGCGGGCATCATGTTCAGTTCCATGAATCAGAAATTGTTCTACCTATCAGTTGTCTTCAGTTTTAAGATGACACATTCAAGGCCCAATCTCAAAACAAAATCATTTCCTCATGAGATTCTTAAGAAAGATAATGTTGTACTATCGGCTAATTTTAAGATAAGATTCAGGTTGAAACAAGTTTAAGTGGGGGATATGTCCATGAATATTTTCCTCAATTCAATCTCGAATATTCTAGAGGCGTTTCAATTGTCTTGAATCATATCTTAAACATACGCGCTTGTTTCTTATTGTAACTAATCTCGAGTTACTGATGAGACCATGCCATACAAACATATCTCACTCGGGGGCTCGTGACAAAATAAAAACAATGTCTTTTGTCAATAAACGTTTCATACTCGTTTAAATTTGATTGCTTGTTTTGGGGTTTAATGGCGCAAGGGCCATATTTGGTCAAACTGCGCCAAACACAAGACACAACGACAAGTAATAGGCAAACACACAAGGAAAGTTTTACTGACACAGAAATGAGAAATACACTCAGTGAGGAAACGAACCAGCTCCGCCTACAGCTCATAGGTTGCTAGTGCAGCGGACGAATCTACTGAACCAAGGATACCTCCGTTTAAATATGAAAAAAACTATGCACTGTTCAAGTGTATTAAATTTATTAGTTTAGTAAGAATTTTGTTTTTGGGAGGGGTTTTATGCTTTAAGTTCATTTCTTTTTATCATAATTTTTCATTCGGTTACCATTCATTCTCATAATGAATATTTTAGTTCAATACAGATAAAAGTGAAGTAACTTTCCTTGAAACCTGTGTTCAATATTAACACGGTCATAAAAACAGATGCGGAAATATCAATGCAGATAAGTTTTTTCTTAAGTACACATATTCGGAGACGCTAACAAACATGAACTAGAAAAAGAAAACATATGTATAATAAACATATACACATTCATACATATATAAACACATTTACCCACGTAAATACATCTCACAGATCTTTGAAAACAGTAGGAAGTGTTATGTATCGAGCCGTCCAACTAATCGAAAATAAGGGCAAGTACACTGCTGGCCACCGTAAATGCAACACCCTGAAGGAAGCATGCAAATAATATGAAATTTACAACATGCATTAGCGGAGGTGAGATATGCAAATGATTAGAATTTCAGCGCAGACGCACATCACGCACGCCTGTGGCGCCACTTCAAAGCGCTATTTAAGGCTTGGAGATTTCGACGATTTCAAGTACGGCAATTGTGTTTTTCTTGTGGTTTTTTCAAAAAAACGATCAATTATGCCTCGTAGAAAACAGCGATCATCTTTTGATCAAGTACCCGAGTTCGACAGAGGAAGGATAGTGGCCTACCGAGATTGTGGATTATCTTTCAGGGAAATCGGTAGTCGTGTTGGACGAAACCAAACAACTGTAATGCGGATGTGTGATCGTTGGATGCAGAAGGGTACGACGGACCGACGTGTTCGATCGCATCCACCTCAGTGCACCACTTCACGTGATGACAGGCATATTGTGCGTATGGCAGTGACGGATCGCTCAGCCACATCACGAACCATAGCACAGCACATTCAATCTGTACCGCATCATCCAGTGTCTGCGCGTACCATTCGACGCCGTTTACAGCAGAGTGGTCTGTCCGCAAGACGTCCATTGCTTCGTCTACCCTTGACGCAGAACCACAGACGTTTCCGCCGCCAATGGTGCGATGAAAGAAGGATGTGGACTGTAGAATGGAATGAAATTGTCTTCACTGACGAGTCACGCTTCTGTCTGCAACACCACGATAGTCGGATTCGAGTCTGGAGACACCGTGGAGAGAGGATGCTGAACAGCTGCGTTATGCACCGCCACACTGGTCCTGCACCGGGTATTATGGTATGGGGCGGTATTGGATATCACTCTCGCACTCCTCTAGTACGCATTGCCGGTACTTTAAACAGCCAGCGCTACATCTCCGAGGTGTTGGAGCCAGTTGTCCTTCCTTACCTTCAGGGTTTGCCCACAGCCATATTTCAACAGAATAATGCGCGACCACACGTGGCACGCATTGTCCAAGGGTTCTTCGTCAATCGCCAGATTGAATTGCTTCCCTGGCCAGCTCGCTCTCCGGATCTTTCGCCGATAGAAAACATGTGGTCCATGGTTGCTCAACGATTGACCCAGAATACATCCCCAGCTGCCACACCAGATCAACTTTGGCAACGTGTGGAAGCTGCTTGGTCTGCTGTACCCCAAGAACACATCCAAAGTCTCTTTGAATCAATGCCGAGGCGTGTGGCAGCGGTGATCTCCAACAATGGCGGCTACTCTGGCTACTGATTTTGGCAGGAACCACACTTCACAGAAGTCTATAAATTTAATCATTTGATACTTGGTCAACATGTTATCTACAAAATAAATTTTGTTGTGATATCTCTTGTCTTTCTTGGTGTTGCAATTTGGGTGGCCAGCAGTGTATAAATATTTTAAACAGTTGCATTCGTATAATTGATGTTTTTGTGCACATAGGAGAGCTAATAAGAGATAAAGCTGTCGAATCAGGTTTTAGAGGAAAGAATGGCCTTCATCCATTATGCTGCTTCTATGCTGTAATGACCAGTCTCCATACCAATATTGAATCATTAAAATATGATTTCAATTTAACAGAAGACATTTTTAAATCACTGTGCTGAGCTTTGTTGAACCGTGTAATTATCCTTGCCTTAATATTCTCAAGTTTCAATACTTGATCAAAATCGATATTTTCACAAACAGCTTTCAATACAAAGAATACCAAAAGAGACTTAGTGTTGCTCCTCTCCATTATAAATTTTATGTAGTTTAATAAGTTTTCACAAAAAGCTTTGTTGTTACAGTTGTAATTGGACTCCAAAAAAATTTATGTAATGCAGTCGGCGCTCTTTAATCCGGCATTCTTCGGTTCGGCACATTCTGCAATCCTGTACCGATCGAGCCGTTCGCGTTCGGATTTTTTCGGGTGGTTCGGGCGTTTGTTGACCTTAACCGCCAGGTCGCGCCCCTGCGTTTTGAGTTCGCTGTGTTTATCGTGATGTCAGTTTTCATTTCAGTAGTGTTTCCTGTTTTCTAGCGGGTTACGTATCATGTTTGCACAATATCACAACTGTGTATATACAGTGTACTGTACTGTAAAATGTTCTCGAAGCCCAGTACGAGTTCTTCAAGTGCTAATAAGCGTAAGCATGTGACTCTCACTATACAGGAAAAGCTAGAGATACTTAATCGTCTCGAAAAAGACGAAAACAGAAACGTCATAATGCGTGATTTCAATATTGGTTCTTCGACAATTTATGATATAAAAACAAAAAGAACTTAAGAAGTTTGCTGCTCAAGATGTAACAGCAAAAAATAAGAGACACACATTGAAGAAACCTAAACTTTAAATTCTTGATAGTGCCTTGTACACTTGGTTTAGTGCGAAAAGAGAGGGAAATCCAGTGACTGGGCCTATGGTCATCGAAAAAGCAAAAGTTTCCTGGTGATCTGATTATAGAAAGTGATTGTGTGTTTTCCGATGGTTGGCTTCAGAAATTTAAAATTCGACACGGAATCCGGAGGCTGGATGTGGCTGGAGGGAGCAGATCAGTCGATGAAAACGCCACTGAAAAATATAAGAACACTTTTAGCAGATTTGTGCGGTGAGAATTAACCCTTTGTGAAGTTTACAATGCCGATGAAACCGGCCTTTTATGGCGTTGTTTGCCAACGTCTACTCTGGCAGGTGGGGATGAAAAATGTGCTAAAGGATTTAAGAAAAATAAAGACAGATTGACTGTTTTGTTGTGTGCAAATGCTTCTGGCGACCATCAGCTGACACCTGTCGTGATTGGTAAATATAAAAAAAAACCTAGAGCTTTAAAAGGAGTCTTAAACTTGCCTGTGCATTATGATGCGCAGAGCAATGCATGGATGACAGCAGATTTGTTTAAGGACTGGTTTTTCCATCATTTTGT
Organism: Meta bourneti; assembly: GCA_933210815.1. Taxonomy (NCBI): domain Eukaryota; kingdom Metazoa; phylum Arthropoda; class Arachnida; order Araneae; family Tetragnathidae; genus Meta; species Meta bourneti. The sequence goes on from OW119923.1 coordinate 57,070,407, forward strand.
ACCACAAGTAAAGGAAAACTTTAGGAAACGTGGAATGTCAGAAGATAGAGCGCTTTTGTTAGACAACTGTACCGCTCATCTTCCTGCTTTTGATTTGGTTTCCGGCAATATTTTTGCAGATTACCTACCACCAAATGTCACTCCCTTGATTCAGCCGATGGATTAAGGTATGATTCAAAATTTCAAGTGATTTTATAGAAGATCTTTGGTGCAAGGCCTTTTGGACTGTGACAGTGTAAAAGACTTCCCAAAGCAGTTTAATGTCAAAGATGTAATTTTCGCAATTGCCTTAGCGTGGAATCAGGTGAAAGAAGTGACTCTACAGCGGTGCTGGCGCAAACTTTGGCCTAATGATGAAGATGCGGATCAAGATCCAAATGTTACCAGTAATGGTCAAAATATGGTGCTAGATTTGGTAGAAGCTGTGCCAAACAACCCTTTCACAGATGTACCCCGTGAAGCAGTTATAGACTGGATTGAAATCGACAAAAGTGCCAGTGGTCGAAGAACTGAGTGACGAACAGATTATACAAAGTGTTGTGAACCCACAAGAAGGCCAGGTTCAGGAGGTGGAATTGGATGAAGAAGGATCCATGGCAGATGAAGCTAAAGTCTCGTGAAAACAGGTTTCTGTGATGCATTAAATACATTTATAAAATTTGCCGAATCCAACAAACAGCTATAACTCTGCAGAACACATAAATTTGTGAAGAGATCCGAATTACGGATGCAACGTGATACCAGAGATTTTTTAAAACAGTAACTCTTATGTGTATTTTTTCTTGCCATAGAGCAGCTTATTACAACTTGTTTTAAATATCATTGTACTGTATTAATTTTTCTTTGGTATCCCCGTTAAACTATATTGACGTTCGATAATCCAGCAAAATCTCTAATCCGGCACTGCCGTGGACCCGAACGTGCCGAATTAAAGAGCTGAATATATTTTTATAAAATTTTGTTTTCTTTGTATACTTACAAGTAACTCAGTCTCTGTCTTTCCCCTTTATGTCTGTTTTCGTGTTTGCGCAAGTATCACATAAATTTACGTAATTTAATATAATTTCATAAAATGTTACAAATTTTTTGATTTAGTGAATATATTATTTAATTTTCTTTTTCTTCATTTGAAGACGTTTCAAGCTAAAACAGTTAAAGAACGACACTTAATGGTGTTGATGAGGTCATGGAGGACCTCTAGCAGTATAGCACTCGATAAATAGACCTGCCTTAATATTTGGAGATCATAATAATTTAGAAGATTAAGAAAAGAACTAAGCATATATAAATATATGTATTGACAGGTTAACATGATCCTTAGGTTAGCATGAAGGTTTTATTTTTTACTTTGAAAAGACTGCTACTAGGTTAAATCCAGCTCAAAGTAAATTTGTTTGATTCAAATTTTGAAAAAAAAATAAGCTTCGATCTGGATGAGCACTTGGAAGAGTTCCGAAGTGCTGATCAAGAGCATTGAACTGGATAAGAGCTTTGCATTGGCTATACGAAATTAAATGAAGAGTTATCATCGGCGGTACGACAAAAGGTAGGAGGTCGAATTGGGGAAGTTTCGGGATTTCAGTCTCCAAGAAGAGTTTTGCGAGCTCTTGTTTTATTTTGGGGGAGCGTTGGATCATAAATTTCAATTTTTTTTACGGCAAGGTTGGTATTTCTCTCAATTTCAGGAAAAAATTTGTGGGAGATTTTGTTAATGACGTTTTATATTGAGAGAATTTTGAGGGCTTTTCTGATATCGGTATTACGATCTGGCTTTTGTAATTTGGCGGGGAAAATGACTTTGAATATGTTTTTAAATTTTGATCGAATTTTTACACCACCTAATTAAGATTTTATACGATTTTTAAAATCGTCTTTTTGTGTTATTTTTTTTTCTCAGACTATGAACTTGAAAATAATTACAATAAGCACTTGTTCAAAAAGTGATATATCTCGTTTGATATACGAATGACTACACTGATCGTTTAGCAAATATTAACAACACAAATTACATTAAATAGCAATGTGAAAATATTGAAACACCGTTTCTGGAAATTCAATTTTTCCTTTGCGGCGCTGTTGGAAGAATGACACGGTGGATATATGTGAGAAGATGGTTGGAGTCTCCACATAAAAATAATATCCTTAATCATTGCTATCATATCTCGTAATAATAGTAACTCTTAACCTATTGCATAATGGATATAATAGCCATTTTAAGAATAAAATGACTCATTTTTTCGAACACAAAAATATTTCATTCACTTATAATATTTTATTTGTAGAGATATTTTAAAAGGCAGAAACCAGCACTTTTGGGATAATACTTTCGTATTAATACACGAATTCGGAGCTTGTTGAAAATCCGAGTGGGGAATGACCCCTCATGTTACAGAAACGGTTATCGATTACCTAAAACAGCGCCCTCTACCTCCTAAACGTAGCATTTCCGAACATATATTCTTTTACAAAAGAAATGGTTATTTTCAGTCCCTCTGCGACCCTTTACAATTTGGCCAGATAATTTCGAAACACCCTGTATATAAAGCAGAGTTGCATTTGCTTTCTATAAAAAGCAACACAGTTAAATCAATTCACTCCAAATTTGGTACTTTTAGATCCTGCCAGTGTCGCAGGCTACATATTTCCCTCCGTTCAATTTGTCTTGAGTGCGCAGAGGGAGCTAAAGCTATTTGAAATCCAATAAGAATAGCATTGAGTATTGTTATGATTGCGGTTGAAGCTCAGATTCTTTTACCAGTATTGCTGAAGAAACATCCTTTTCCCAAAAAATTATTTTTGCAATATCTAAATTCTAATACTTACGTGTGTACTTATTTTTTTGTTTCTGTGCACAATTTTAATATTTTAATAATATTTGCTTGATGATATAATGCGATTTAAAGTATTTAATTTGTGTAACTCATATTTTGTAAGCAAGGAGTCTAATGTGAAAAGTGCAAGCTAAAAACCCATCGATAATAAAACTATCTCCGCTACTCGATATCTGGTAACTCCAGAATAAATGTCCATATATCTGATCATAAACAGATGCATAAACAACGAAATGCTGCGGTCATATTTGAGCCTAAGTATTATATATAGTATTTTTTTTTGTAAATTAATCCTTATTGTATAGATCAATATTATATAAAAATCCTTTCGACAAATCCTTTACAAATTTTAACATAGGGTTTCATTACATGACGATTAACATACATTTGTTTTTCATATTTCAAATTATATTGCTGGGTTTTATTAAAAACTCAATAATTTTCAAGAAAAAATGTATTTCCCAAAAGAGAGAGAGAGAGAAAAAAATTAATCATGAATATCGTATCAAGTTAATTTGTCATCATATCGTAATGAGGTGAAATTCGAAAATATTACATCCCTCGTGAAAGACACACAAAAAAAATTTGGTAGGAAAACTGAATACCAGATTGTTCGACGTTGGTTCATCATTTTTACAGGAAATGAACTTAAGGGGCATTCATTATTATTCCAAAACTCAAAATCTATTTCTGTTGTCGTCACACCACACTTTAGAATCCTCTTCTATATTTTTCTCTTACACTAAGAGTGCGATGTATGTGAAATGGATTACATGGATGAATATAGCATATTTGCGTCCAAAGTAAATTGTAGAAGCTATAAAAAAGTAAAAATTGTGTTTAAAAATTATTTTCCTTACACTAATAACTGTATTTTTCTATGAAAAGAGGGACTTATCTGGTCCTTTTTGAATCAATATTTAACCAATTCAACCCGAGCAACGCCGTATATTTCTGCTAATGACCTATGAACAAACAGAATAAGCAAGTATAGTTGATCACAGAAACTGAATAATTAAACATTTGGGCCATTCCATGTGAAAACACCCATTTTGAGAAAAGGTTGCACCATAGTCATGGATATTTTCAAATTTTTACCATGGATAGACAGGGCAGTGAAATCCATTAATCACAATTTTTTAAATATTTTGACCAATATTAGCTGAGATACGGGAATTTAAAAACTAGTCAATTTTATAAAATGGTGGCCATCTTGGATTTGCTGCAGTATCTATAAATGAACCTAATTGGAGAACTAATGCTTGAAATTTAGTAATTTTGTACCAAAGGGAACCATTTACTTCAGGAATGTATATAAAATACAAAACCAGTGGAAATTTTACATTTTAGAGGATTATTTTACATGTAAAGTGAAAAATTTACTTCTAAAAGCAGTCGCCCTTTAAAAGGCTATAGAAAAAATGATCCCTCATATTTTCTCTCTGAAACTTTGTAGAAGTATTAATTACTTTAATCAGAAAAATTCAATGAAGTAAAATTTTCGGTTTCTGAATGAAAGTTATTCTAATAATAGCATATATGTATATTTCCAAACGGTGTAGGTATTTAAGGTATTTTTAATTAACGTCGTTCTGGAGCAACACAACGGGCCATTGGCGACGGTCTGGGATCAAAACTGAAGGGAAAGATTCGAGGACAAAACCACGTAATTTTGAATCACTGTCAGATGATGAGGTCAACACCTGAGCTGGCACCCCACTCTCCAAACTTCCACACCACACCAATGCGAGGACATTTGAGGCCACGACAGATTTGACGTGCACCAGCCCCCTTTGTACACTACGATCTTTGGTTGGATTCGAACACACAACCATCCGGTTGCTAATCCGTTACCCTTCCAACCGGGTTACCGCGGCCCTTTCTAGACGGTGGTAATCTTATACCTAGTACAAAATTGACATACCTTAAAATCCAATGGTCAAATTTGAATTTTTATAAAGTATTAATTCAAAGCAGGCTCACATTAAATGTTTGGATATGAATACAATATCAAATTACAGTCCTATGTAATTTTTAATTTATTTTATCACATGGTATCTTTGGAAAAGTATTTTAAGAACCATAGAAGATGGATTGCTTTTATTTATTTAAATTATTTTTAAACAATACTTTACAAAATGTAATGCGTTTTATAATATTTAATTGCAATATTTCTGTTAAATATATTTACATTTATGCTTAGGGTACATTGCTTAAAAATTAGTGAAATTCTTATACTTTAGTTTCATATATTAATTAGAAATACACAAAAATATTTATTATGCCAATTGTACAACACAAATACTCATTAAAATTTTATATACCACTTTATAAAAATTTAATGGGTACTTGTGTTGTACAATTGGAGCTATTATAAATAACTTAACACACTCAAATAGTTAAAACAGAAAATACATCAATAGTCTTTTCATATGGGAAAAAGTTATTAGCGCTAGTTTCTATTAGTTTTATCTATACATTCTGATTAATTATTAAATAAAAACAATCGGTTGTCATTCCACTGGATCTCTGATACGGTGTTAAATTGTACAATGTCATTACAAAAAAGGCGAGTGCGTGGTTAAAAATTACCATTTTGTAAACGAAAAAATCTGTTTTAATCTTGTTACGATCATGACCCTCTACGTCTAGAACTTCAATGTAGACGGTCAGGGGCGCACCCAGGATTTTATTCTGGGGGAGGGGTATATAGTAAGCCAAAATATAGTAAGCTTTCTTTTAGGGGATTGATCGAAATAATTAAATTATTTATAAAAACCACAAGGTTAAGTTGGGATCCTAATTAGCCCCCAGGAGGATGTTTTTAACCCCTAAGCCCCCTCCCCGTGGGTGCGTCTATGCCATGGTTAAGTTCTGAAGGGGTATTTTGTTAGAACCTATTAAAACCCAAAATAGCCATTTATAAACCAAATATTCGAGTTGAAAGAAAACCAATTAAGATTTCTGAAACTTAAAAATCGGAGGCTTTATCATTTCTTTTGGAGGAGTTAAATTTCGGATAATCCCTTTTGTAACCGAACATAACAGCCACGCAATCTACATTAGTGGATGATCCCTAAAGGAATTTTATCCTCGGTTATTTCAAGGTTTATATTGTGTCATCACACGTCTGTCTGATTAATCTGATAGCGTAGTATACACATAAATCGAAAGGCCGGTAGTTTCCTTGAGAAAAACTTGGAGATAATCTTTTCACTCTTATTTTACATACAGTTGAGTTTTATAAGTATGTAATTTGTTTTTCTTATTTGAGAGACGTTTTTGATGTTTAGTACTGTTTTGGCAAATCTGTATAATTTCTGTATCAAAATATTGGAACAGCAAAATTCAACCATCTGTCTCTGAACGTAGATTAAAGTTTCGTTTGTTCGTTTCACTATTTAATTTATTACTTTTAATTGAGCTTGGCATTTTTTTTTAATGTTTTAGCTATCGAAAATTATTTGTTGGCTCTTGTCAACAGATTTTTGACTGGATTGATTGCCTTTGCAAATTCATGTCGATTTTGTTTGATCACCGTTCCATTCGCAATTTTTATTTTCGTTTAATTTATAAGATTTGTATTATCGTTTCAAGCGTTTAGAGGTGGAAGTACAACAGCAGTCCATTGTTTAAATTTAAATTATCCTTCCTACAGGTTCGTATACTATGCATGGATTTTTGACAACGCTATTATAATTACTGAAAATCAGTGTTAAAATTTTATTTTTGCTAATTCCATTCCTGTAAATTTGTTTGCTTTTGTAAAAATTCAACATTTCCATGATTCTTCAACAAAATCTAAACTCAAATAATTGTTTTAAACTCAGAAATATGCCAATTTCACATTCCAGGTATTTCTTCCTTCCTTCCAAGTAAACCCTTTTCTTTATGAGGACTATTTTGGGTTTTTTCAATCTTCTGAATTATTTTATAGTTTTCAAAATGCTCTTATTAAAAGATGCTTTCAATCTTAAGCTTTGTATTTGGAATTTGGTTTTTATTGATTTTGTCATTCAAGTTAAACAGCATAAAAAAATATTTTTGTCCCTGAAAATAAAATTATTAAAAGCTAATTTACTTGTATTGCAACATACTGAGCAAGAAATTAGCTTTGGATGACAAATTACTCAGCTTAATCTTGCTTTTTAAATATATTAATTCATTTTAAAGTTTGTACTTTCTTTGAAATTAAAGAGTTAACCAAGTTCAGTTTAAAAAAGTGAACAACTTCAGATTAGTGGATATTGCCCTGCTTCACAAAGAAAAAAGATGAAAAATTACTCATGCTGTTACTCTATAAAGCCTTAAATATGCACATATGCGAGTTAAGATTATGATATTTAAATAGTTTGGATATTTTTATATAAATTAGTTTCAGCATTTATGTATACTTCTGTTTTTTATGAATTTTACAGGACTCAATTTCTGAAAATATTTCTATTTGTGATAATGTCTAAGCATTTTGGAAATGTTTAAGTGATAATTAGAACAAAGAAATTAAAAATATTTGTGATACACATTCTAGTGCTTTAATATTAATTGTGAATAAGTTTTTGTCAATATGTTGCGATAAGTTTGCATTTAAATATTTACCCTTTAATATTTAATAGCATGTTGTGTTGCTCCAGTGTGACGTTAATTAAAATACATACCTACCCTTTAATATGTTTTGCGACACATATTTTAGTACTTGGGTAATAGTTTTGAAAGTGATGAATTGCACTTGTATTTTTACCCTTTAATCTTTTCTATTGATAAGACCAAATTTTCTTTTAGAAAGTTGTAAGACTTATCTCTTATTGCTCTTATCGGAAGATTTCAGATTAAAGTGAAGATTGGAATAAAGTGTCTTACCTTTTTAGCGTTCTTTTTCAAGAAGCTAGAGGATAGACTATATTAGTTAATTTTCTGTTCAGTCATACCAGCTTGTAAGAATTTGATTCATTCAGTCAAATAGGAATATATGCATGTAAATAAAAGCAGAGGTAAAGAATATTTCAGTTCTGAAACAAATTCAATACTCATGATCCATTATTCTACTGAATTGTTTTTTGAAACACTGAATTCAAACCTTTAAATTACATTATCTATAAAATGTGTGGTTTATAAACTTGGATCTTTAATTGAGGTTTGAAAATGCTGTGGATATCAGAAATTTACTAGCTTTTAACCCCTTGAAACATTTGTATTATTTTGTAACCCAGTTTTTAATATTTCCTTTATGTCTTATAAATTTATTTATTTTGACAGAAGCCAATATGTCTCCATCACCTAGCAAATCAAGAACAAGGGGATCATCAGCTAGTATTGAAATAGTGCGTCCAGACTTACCAAGCAAATGTACCTGGCACTTGGGAGTGAAAAAAGACACTTCTGCTCACAATCATCTTACAAATGTGTGAGTGTTTTACTAGTATTTTTAGTACGCTAGCATCTTAGATAAAGTTTTAGTAATTTGTAACTGAAATAAATATTTTTTACAATTTATGGTATCTAGTTTCTTGCTCTTTTTATGTATATTAACAATTTCTTTTTGTACATTCTTTTAATTCGTCTTGAGATCGACCATTCTAGAGTCACATAAATTTTTATTGGTCAGTGAAACCATGCTAGTTTTGCCAACAAACTCTTTCTATTAATAACATTTTAACATCTTGTTAGGTCTTACCCAGTTTTTACCAACTTTTTTAATGCAAGATCACCTGTTTTATCTGATTTGTTGGATCACCCTCCACATTCATCACTACCTTTTTACATTATTGGCTTTATATCTCATATAATGCATAATGTTTTGATTATGTTTCATAATTAAACTCTTTTAAACTTTCGATTGTTCTTTCATTATTTGTATATATACATATATATCAGTCATACTTTTTTATATTATACTTCACGTTGCTGGTTGGTGTTTTAAGTCACTGACTCAAAATTTTTTTTATGTTGACAGGTTCTAATGTCTTCATATTCTTGACAAAAGTTTTTTGTGTTCCTTGTTCATGTGTGCATATTTTTAGACTCCTTTTCATTATTGTTCTGGTTGCTATTGAATGTTATTTAATCTTGCATTAATCGCAGCTTGTCTGCTATCAAACCTTGCTCCATAAAACCCAAGCCAACCTCTTTTTTGGAATAATTATTAAAAAGAGTTAATGTATTTTGACATTGGGATGATGAAAATTATTTAAATAAATATTATATTATTTATGAAAAGGTTTATGTTTTACTATCATAGTGCAACATTTTTTAGGTAATATTTTTTTTTGCTTATCCAAAATCCCTTTGCTAAATTTATTTTCATAATTACCCTTGAAATTCTTATGCTCTCAAGAAAAGTTAAGACTAACTTAATTTTTACAAGCAAAGCAAATGTGTATAAAACTAAGTATGCAATTTTTTTTATCAGTATTTTCTTAAAATTATTTCTTGAAATGTGCAAGATTATAATTGTTCAACATTGCGAAACGAAATTTAAAACTTGTTTCAATTATAATTTTCATGGATTCAAACTTTTATTGGACCAATGCATTTTTTGCCAGGAGTGTATTCATTACCCTTTTCCCTAATTCAAACGGCTCTCAGGGGCACATCTTTAGGTACATACTGGTATTACAACCTCGAAGTACCCTCTGTTCTCTCTTCTGTTTTACCCTTGCCTACCCTTCGGCCTTTTGCTTTTTTTCCTCCCTCGTTGTCTTGTGTTTGGTGCAGCTTGGCCAAATATCCTTGTGGTTATGAAACCCTATAACCTAATTCAAATGACTGATTAGTTTTCAATTCCCAAATCGAATTGAAATAAATGTCAGTTTTACGTCTTATTCACATTTTATAATCAAGGATGTTTATGAGTATAAAAAAATGGGTTTTTATACATTAATTATGTAACAATTGTAAATAGGTTTGAACTATTCCATTACATTCTATTTCATTATGGATTAATCTACCACAATAATGTAAGAATGTTATATTGCTATTTGATTTTATTGTCATGTGAGTAATTTCTGTTCAATTCATACCTATTGAGCAGTGAGCTTTGCTCAAAATAAAAAATTCTATAAAGTTTAAGGTAATCTAATAACCAGTGTTTTAAACAAGACAGTGATTTCAGGATGATAATTTTTATAGCAATATAAATATATTCTTAACACAAGGAATGAAAAATAGTCTATATAATCTGACTCTGGGAAGTTGGAATTTGAGTCATGCGATTTTGAATGAGTCTACGTGTTTGGGCAAGTTAAAAGTAAACAATTATATATATGATTATAACCACACACACACTTTTCCAAAATTATCTGTCTCCTCACCAGAGCTAAAATGAAAATTAGGTGAATGTTTCTTTGTGTCTATTTCTCTGTATTTATTCTTTTCCGTAACATTAGAATTTTTAACCGTTTTACTTTTTTGCAGCCTTGAAAGACCAAAAATATTTCCCAATGTCTTATATGCTATTGGTAACACTCCACTCATCAGACTGAATAAAATTCCTGCTGAATATGGCATAAAATGTGAAATGTGTGAGTAATTTTTTGTGTTACATTAGCTATATTTAGGTATTTCACTGATAAAATTGAAAATCAATAAGTTAAAAATTATTTCATTGAATACTGCTCTTAAAAAAGCAGACTATGTCTGAGAAAATGGTGTCTCAATAGTGGGTCTTAAATATAATTATAGGAGAAACATGTTACAATGTGTGTGAATAGAAAATATCTCGTTTCAAATAATTGGGCCAGTATTTTTTATGTCCGACTGATTTTTCATTTTAGTTTTTAAGGTCCCTTAAAAAGCCTTAACATTTGCTGAAAGTCCTCAAAAAGTTTTGAAAAGCCTTAGTTTAAACAAGAATACTGCACATTTTTTATCACTCACATTAAAAAACCGATGATCTCAAGGTTAAGCTTGTCCAATGTCAAGTGTCATCAAAAATCAGAATAATATATAAGTTAACTCAAAATTGATGTTTTTAAAACTGGATCCATGAGACCCAAACCTAGTGCTTGTGAAAGTTTCTTCACATGTGCACTCAGAGGTTAACCTATTGCAATCTGAAATGTAGCTATAAAAGGGCCCAATTTTTCTATTGCTTGAAGAATGAGAACGTTGTTCCTTTTTTGTGTCAAGATCAAGAAATCTAAAATTTTTAAAGGCCAGTAAAAGCACAAACTTATCAATATGATCAAAAGAATAAATTCATGCATGTTTGCCAAACCTCTGCCGATCACTACTTTTATTTTCATGTTGCATAATTATGTCTTACATTAATGTCATAGGTGATTGTTACATAATAAAAGAAAATGCCTTCGAGATTGGAATTTTTTATTAAAACCAATGAAGACTTTTAGAAATTGTGGTTACATAATAGATGGAAAATCAAAATGAGAATTACTGTTTTTAATTTCATAAATGTTATCAAAGTTATTAATTGTTTTATTTAATTTTTATAATTCGATGTTTTGGAATATGCTTCATTTATTGTGCAAAATAAATTAAAAAAGGATTGAATATTAATTAAAAAAACTTAATTTTGAGAATGTGGTGGGGTTTCATGGAGTAGGAGAATCAATTGAACCTCTTATTAAATCTACTGCAGTTATTAAAAATACTTTTTACGTAATTAAAAATTGAATTCTAAGTTAAATATCTTCATACCATTTTTTGTAACAGACAGCTTTGTTCAATGACTGGTATGCTCAGTTTTAGTTGGCATTTTAAATTTTAAATGTAACCATGTTGTTTTGAAATAAGCGGGAAACAATACTGTTTCGTTGAGATTAATTGTATAAGATGAGTTGAAAGAAAATGAGAAAACTTGACTTTCAAGTGTTTAGATTTTTAAGTACTTCATTGGAATAGAGTATACATATTTCTATCTGTATAAATAAAAAATGCAGAGTTCGTACATTGAATATTTTCGACCCATTTCAAGTTTTCTATCCGTCTTGGGCCCTCTTGATGCAAAATCCGTCATGCGCGTTTTGTGTCTGTATGTGTGTGGGCCATGCTACGTCCAAGTGGTTGAATATATTTTCATGAAACTTTGTATACTGTGAGTACTTACATTCATTTAGTGACTGAACTTGGTTGCTTAAGTCTGTCTGTCTTCCCTTTCTATGTTCAGTTTTGTGTCTACAAGTATCACATAAAATTTATTCTACATATTGTAATACAATGTTCTATATTGATGCGACATATTTTTGTTTAGTGAATACATTGTTTGAAATTTCTTTGCTGACATATTTAAGCAAGTTCCATGTTAAAACATCTGAGTAACTACTTAAATCAACCATAATTTGGTAGTTTTGGAGTAGCTGGAATGTATATGGGAGCATTGCAGTTACTTGAATTGTTTTACCAGTACTGCTGAAAAATCAATTATTTTTGCAAAAATTATTTTTATGGATTTTAAATTCTAGTACTTTATTTATTTGGAGCCTTATTTTTTCTGTACAAAATATATAAAAATTCTGAATATTTGGGACAGACGATAAAGAGAATGAAACATAATAAAATATACTGAACAAAACCTCTTAAAATAGGACTGGTAGCTAATATACAACATTGGTATTTCTTTAATCATTTGCTTTTTTTAAACTTGTTTCCGTTTATATTCCAAGAATCTATTTTGTAGTGAAAAAAGATACATTCATTACTTTTCATTCAAAAATTTTTTAAATCTGTTTTAAGATGTATTTCTGGATTTTCAGTTTGATGTTTTTCATTCAATAACTGTAAGGTAAGTAATGGTTTAATTAGTTTTAAAAACATTTTTAATCATTGTATGATAAGTTTGGGAAACGCTTTTGTTTTTAAATGATATACAAGGCATTTATATGCATACTCTGAACAAGGCATTTATATGCACACTCTAGAGACTTCTTTCTTACTAAAAATTTAAATTCTACAAAAATGTAAAATGTTAAATATGGCATTTATTTACATTTGTGAAATTGTATTTAACAGTTGTGTACCTTTATTAGAGTGTGGTAGTTGTTACAATTTATTAACAAAAGCGGAAGTTAGTTAACCAATTCAACCCGAGTAACGCTGGGTAATTCTGCTAGTTGTAAATCAAACTAGACAGAAATTAAAATTCTTCATTTTCTCTTACAAAATGCTTGTTTTTAGTCTGCATGCTTTGCCATCATAAAGATTTATTTTGAATTTGTCCTTTTTTATATAGTGGCTAAGTGTGAGTTCTTCAATGCTGGTGGGAGTGTTAAAGATAGGATTGGTCTTCGTATGGTAGAAGAAGCAGAAAAGAGTGGAAGAATTAAACCTGGGTATACGTTAATTGAGCCCACATCTGGAAATACTGGTATTGCTTTTTTTAATTTCATGCCATCTGAATTTCTATGAAATGAATAAAATGTCTTATCAAAAATTAAAGTTTTAATTTACATTTTTTTTTAAATAAATAGTTTACCAACACTTAAGTTCTGAGTTACAAATGTATGTAAACCAAATGGTAATGTAATCATTACTTCTAATTAGCTCATTTTATAATATTGCTCATTTTATAAACCTGTGATATATAATAAGTACCTCATTCTTATTTTGTCTTGTGAATGCCTATTTTGGCTGCTAGAAATTGTGCTCCTGAAATTAGTTAAAAAACGTTTCTTTGCATTAAACTATTGCAATTTAAAGTTTTGAATTGTAAAAATACTATTTTTATTTATCAGGGTTTGATAATTTAAATCAACTTGATTTAAGTCATGATTTTAATCAAGTGATTTTTATTAAAAAATCATGATTTAAATCTAACTTGATATTGAAAATTATTAAAAATTATTAAATTGATTAATATTGAAAATGATATAACCTGAGACATACATGTTATTTTATACAAATAAGTTTAAAAATTTGCTTCTTCTCAGTAACACTTGAAGAATGACCCTTATTTAACTGAAAATAACTGATTTCCCAACTTTGAAGACAGTAGCAATAATACTATTGATTGAAATGCAGTGTCTGCCAGCTTGGAGATATTATTGGGAGACTTAAGTAAACTCTTTATTTTATTTATATAAATTATTACTGATATTATTGGTATATTTGTAATATTTATCCCTCATCTGGAGAGGGTTAGACCCAACCATTAGGACCCAAGAAATTCAGGTCCCTAGAACTTTGCACACCTGATGAAGTGACCTAATAAAAGACATTGAATCACTTTTCGTGTTTGGTTAGTCATATTTGTAATATTTATTCTTTATGTTTGGGGATCTTGGGCCCAACCATAAATTTTTTTAAAGGGTTCTAATGGAGTCAGGCTCCTAAGGCATGCTTTTTGGAAATGGTTTTTAACAACTTGGTTTCTCATTGAAGATATTTCCCAGTCCCATTTGGTCATATGCAAGGGGTTTGGGTCCCTAGGAGATGGTGCTTGTGTTGGGATGGCAATGACAACTGACTAACAAATATTTCTCTCTTTTTCATTAAAAGCAAGTGTCACTCACAAATATATTGACCAGAGAAAGGCAAATCTATTGAAGCACTTTTTCCTATGGAAAGATTGGATACATGAATTTATGCTTTTTCAAGTGGGATCTATTTCTTATAAAGGAATCAACACTGATATTTGTTTTCGGTATGTTATAAACAACTACTGTGTCCCCATCCTTGCTTATTTGAAACTTTCCTAAAGAAAATCAACTGAGCTAAAATAGAAAGAACCTTTTAATATTTGCAAAAGAAAAATATTTATCTTGAAGCCACTATGATTTGCATGTCCCATGTCTAACAAGTTTAAATGTATAGGGCTACAAAAATGAACTTAAATGATAAATATCCAATTTAAATAAAAATGATAGAACTAAAATAAATCTGATTTACCAACTGTATTAAATATTACCGAATTGTCATACAAAGTATCCAAATTCAGTTTTAACAAACAGATTGCTCTCTTTGAGCAAATGTAAATGATTCCTTTTTGTGACACACAAAGTTTAGTTACAGTAACCACAGATATTTGTATTAACATAACTTGATATCCTAAAATATTGTGAATTTGTCTTACATTTAAAATACAGTTTAATGTATTTTATCTTAATTCATAAAGAATTCATTGAAAAAAACCGATTGAGAGTCCAGAGCAGTTAATGAGTTACAAACTTTTAAACAAATTTGTTCTCCTGCCTCTTGTTTTTATTGCTAAGAGTTGGAACTATTTAAAAAAAAAGTTGAATTAATCAAATTAAATTCAAAATGACACTTAGGCTGCTTGAAACTTTACCCCACTCTTTGGATATCAAAGTGTTGCTGTTTAATCTTATTTAGAGAATTTCTTACCAAACAAATCACTAATTCAGTAGAATTTGTCTTGCAAAAGACAAATTGTACTAAATTACTGATTGGTTTGATAATTGTTAACTGAAACATGGATAGAAATAATTTAGTATTTTTAAAAAGAACTTCTTACGGTAATAATGATTGCATTTGTTCCTATATTTCATTCTTGGATTTTTAAGAACTCAGTAATTTATTGAAAATTTTGAATTTTAGGAATTGGCTTAGCTTTAACAGCTGCTGTGAAAGATTATAAATGCACTGTTGTTATGCCAGAGAAAATGAGTAATGAA
Source organism: Meta bourneti (assembly GCA_933210815.1). NCBI lineage: Eukaryota > Metazoa > Arthropoda > Arachnida > Araneae > Tetragnathidae > Meta > Meta bourneti. The sequence continues at coordinate 57,085,822 of OW119923.1, forward strand.
AAAGTTAATGTTCTGAGAGCACTTGGTGCTGAAATTGTTCGAACTCCTACCAGTGCACGTTTTGATGCACCAGAATCTCATATAAGTGTTGCACAAAGATTCAATTGTCAAATAGCCAACAGTGTTATCCTTGATCAGGTATGTTTATATAAGAGAAAATTCAAGTTAACTTAGTTTTACTAAATATTTTTTAACTAGTTTAATTTATTGAAAAGGAATTGTATTGTTCAAAAAGGTTTGAAACGGTTTAACCCTCTTAATGGGTACACATCCGCATATTTGTTTTGCTACCCAGTATTCCAGTTTTGACCTTGACCAATATAACCTATCCTAGAATTCTACAACTAATGGGTATTATTTAGCCACATGTGTGTGGTAGGGTGACAACACTACACTACTTGGAAATCTCGTGACACTCAAGGTTAAAAATTATTTGTTCAGAATTTAGGTCTATAAATGAACTAACTAAAATATACTTTAAACTTTATTACAGTCATTGACAAATGGAACAAGTAATGTACAATTCTAGCAAATGGATTGGGATTAACCATGAGAACTTGTAGTATTTTAGTTAGTTGTATAAGTAGATTTTGACTCATCAAATTAATTCTGCACAGCATGGATAGTTTGGTTTAGTGATTTCAATTTACAAATTGATTTGATTTCGGAGCCTGCTTAAGTTATTTGATTTAGCAACAGATTTTTTTGCGATTGATTTCAAGAAGTCTCATTCTTTGTTTATTAATAAAACAAAAGTTCAACTTTTTTATTACATTTTATATATACTTTTTATCGTTTATTTATTTCCTTAAGTGTGTTTACTTGTTTGGTATCATTGGGGAGATATTGATTAAATAATAATCCCAACGTTAAATAATTAACGTTTTTATTTGCATCACGAAACAAAATACAACGTACACACACAGCGAGCTGAATCCTTAGATATCTAACTCACTTGAATATATCTAGAAAGTTCTCGGTTTTTTCCACCAGGGTGACATGTCAGCAGTGACGCAACACAGTCAGACTACACAGCGCCACAAAGAGAGGATTACAATATATCAAACGGCACTTCAGCCGTCTGAGTTACGAGACATACTACATAGTATCCCCCAGTGACGGAGGAACGATACATTGAAATACAGAGTGCAAGCACATAGTAGAATAAAACGAATTACAAAGTGCAAATACAAATTTGTAAACATAGACATGCATTTAACAAAATATAGAGTGCGAATATAAAGTATTAAAAATAATTTGACATTTAACTAAATATACTGCTGCAAAACATTTAGGAAAATGTACTCTACGACCTGACTTAGTAGTAATTACCTTTTCTCGATCAGTTTCTTTGCTTGGTTGTTGACAACAATATTATCAACACCCTTAACATGACGAATATCTGTTGAAAACTGCGATATGAAATCAAGATGTCTTAATTGCCTGGGTGAGCATTTCTCTGGCTGTTGATGAAAGGCATAGAGGCTTTTGGATTCCTTTTCCACTTCTGTTATGCTTTTTTGTATTTCTCTTTTCTCTAAATAAAGCTCTAAATCTCGCTCTTTTCTTTCAAATCTTCAATTTTTCTATATGACAATATGATATTCACACAAACAAATATAACCCACACCCTTGAAGGTTCCACACCACTATAAAGGTTTAGAGTACCTCAAGGCGAGGTGGGGAAAGACATTCTATTTACTCTGACCAGCAGGTCCTGGTCCAGCTTAATTGTAGCTGATGAAAAGAACTGGGAATCAAGGGAAAAAAAAGATAAGGGACTTCTGAAGAAAAATTAGTGCAATGTATAGAGAAGTTGGATTTCTACTAACATTTATTACCGATTGGATTTTATTTGATGGTGATGGTTTAGTTAAATGGTATCTTAACACTAGATATACCGACAATTTGACTATGATTTTTCTACCGACACCAGTCAAAATGACTGGTCTTAGAAAAAATGGCTGGTGGGGTTTCCAGTCTTTGTATATTTTTTGTAAATGATAAATTACTTCAATTAGGTTAATTGTAATATATTAATTAATTTTGCTTGCGTAAATATCCATTTTTTGTTCAAAACTCGAGAAGCTTCTAACTCTGTACAAGTTCTTATATGTTCTAAAATAAAATGGTCAATTACTAATAAAAATGCGCTACTTATTTCCTCCTTCATAATATTTCTTTTTGCATATGCTGTAGGCCCGGGAGTATCCTTGAAAATTCTGTGAACTGATAATCTTCCACCAACGCCCCTTCTTTTATTTTTCTCCAAATAGTTCCGTCTGTAGAAATTTCTGTTTCACTTTCATCTTCGTCACTGGAACTGGACGGCAATGGTAAACATCTTCGTTTACGTATGTTTGAAATGTTTTCGTATTCACTGTCACTTGAATCATCTTCATTGCTCTTATCAGAAATATCGCTATCGCTACTCTCGATATTCAACACGTTTATTGTTCCTGCTGTGTGGATCACTTTGGTTATCTAATAATTCGCCTTTGCTATCATAAAGCTCATCATTTTCAACATCCGAACATTCCATAGGTATGTCAGTGATATTTTCCAAAAACACGGAAGATTTCTTTCGTGTTGTCATTTTTGGGGCCTAGCGATAATTATAAAAATAATTTGAAACTAATAATAGGATAATATTTCTCTCTGTATTTAGTTTTATTACCAAAGAATATACAATATTTCAGTATCCAAAGAAATGTTTCTTTCCAGTTTTCTAAACAAAGGTCCACAGCCAACACCCCTCAAAATTCAATCAACGACTGAAAATTTGTCACGAATTCTGTAATTATCACCCGCATGACATTTTTTTTTATCGTGCTACAATTACGCAATATTTATAATTTATTATAACTGCGCAAAACTCATTCCATCACATAGAAAAATGCACCAGTCATTTTGACTGGTTTGGTATAAGTACCGATGATATTCAAAAACTTTTTAATTTTGAATAAAAATATAAAACTAACCACCTAATAATATTCATTTAATTATCGCTACAAATGTCATGACAATCGTTTAAAAAAAAATTAAGGTGAAGTAAGAATTTTAAAATAAAATTGTAAAACCAGTCATTTTGACTGGTGTGGTAAATGTAGTGTTAATAAGGTAAATGGCATTTTTTTAACTAATGAAAAAACTCTAATGTGCCATGAAAGGGCAGGGACTTAACATGAATTGAATACTTTTGTTTTGTTGAAGTGTCATTGGGGGAAAATTTTTGCAAATTTTGTTTTTCACCTATTAAAACTTTATGTTAAATAGTATTTATGTTTTCACCTCTCATTTATTCCTTGTAGTATCGAAATCCGGGAAATCCACTTGCTCATTATGATACAACAGCAGAGGAAATACTTGATCAGTGTGATAACAAAATTGACATGGTTGTTATTAGTGCTGGTACAGGTGGAACAATTACTGGAATTGGACGCAAAATCAAAGAAAGGTGTCCAAATTGCAAAGTTAGTTTATGCCTTATTTATATAATTATAATATATATATTTCACTTTATGTGTGTGTGGCACAGAAATCAGTGTTTGTATACTGATGAATGCCATTGTGCTGATATAAGCAATGTAAAATTTTGTAGAAATTATAAACAAAACATGAGCATGGTTGAATATCACAGGATGCAAGATGCGTTATGTGACACACTTTTCCATAAGTTTGAATTTGAGTTTCAACTTCATTGTTAACTTGAAATGTTTGCCTTTTAGATTGTTAGATAATAGATATATCTAAATTATTTTCCTTATTGTACATGAAAGTTTTTCTAGTTTTTTTAGTGTAATATATGTATTAATTTCATTCACGCCTATTGGATTTCAGCAAGAATCGAACAATACAAAGTTCTTGATTAGCAGTATCCTTGATTTGAACTACTGAACTGTTTAGTACTAAAACTATGGAAGAACTCACTGCTTTAAAGCAATGTGAAATGAACTGCTATGGAATTTATTCATCAATTTTACCACTTAGTTTAAATAGCTTCATTTGAGCTATGGCGCTGCATGATGTTGCTAAAACTACACAGAAGATCTAGCTAGCTGCTTTAATGCCAGTATTTTGATGGCAGAAGGCAATGAGAAATCTGGAAGATTGAAATCAATGTAGAAAAGAAAGTGTAAGCGAACATGAAAATAGGTTTGATGTAAAAAAAATGCTTAATCACCTGGTGAATGGGATATAATTGAAATAGATGGTCAAAAGCCAATTGTGATAATGTGACTGAGGTATGAACTTTTTGCTTCACACTGTTTAAAAATAAGAATTGACCCCAGTAAGAAGTGCAGAAAATGCTGGTATATATTTTTGACTAATTTTATTCCATTTGGAGGTATAAATTATGCATATCAATGCTTTTATCGATTATTAACGTAGTTAAATAAGACAAAAGTAACGACACTGCCATTAAGTGATAAGTAGAAATTGCAGCACAGATGCTATGTGTGGATCTTCTAGTATATTAATTAAATTATTTTTATCTAGATTCTTATGTTAATAGTTATTTTAAATGGTTAAGTTTTATAAACTGATTATTGTAAAAATGTGAAATGTTTTGGTTCCATTATTTTAAAATAAGACTTTGTAATATGTATGATTAATGATTAAAAATTTTTCAAACAAGATTTTTCATTGGAACTTAATTGTTATGGACTCATTCCATCTATTGTGTAAAAATAAATATTGATCATTATGAAATAGTTATTAAATAACATTAAACTTCTATCCTAAACCAACCTAAGCTTTCGTAAGCTTAATAGTTATATATCTTTCTATTTGAGGCAGAATACTTATGTTTTATGTTGGAACATCATCTAAGTCCCCAACTTGTAATGACATATTAATCTGTTTTTACTTTAATATACTTATAATAATTTATATATAATTTATTTGCTACAATGAATGACTCAAAATTATTGACTATTTATTACTATGTCAAAAGTAATTCTTTCCAAGTTCTATATTTGTCTTATAAAATTCTCTAGTACAATGTCAATTGTATTTTTTAATAATATTTGTTATTGTAGATTATTGGTGTAGATCCTTATGGTTCAATTTTAGCTGAACCTGAGGTTTTAAATGAATCAGACACCTCATTTTATGAAGTTGAAGGCATTGGGTATGATTTTATCCCAACAGTTCTTGACAGAACGGTGAGTATTATGTGTTTCAAAAATCATATTTTTTTTATTTGTAATACTTGAACTTTTTAACAATAATGTAACTTGAAGATAGTGAAATAAAAAACTGAAACATTTTGCTCCTTCAAATCCTCTTGAAGTGGTAAATAAATTAAAGTATAATTAAATGTTTTTGTTATAATATTTATTTCTTTTATTCTTATGTTGCTTTTAGTACTATTTTGATTTGTTGGATAGTTGATAATAATTCAGTATTCTGTGTAGATTGTTGACAAATGGGTTAAATCTGAAGATAAAGAAGCTTTTCTGCTGTCTAGGATGTTGATTAAAAAAGAAGGATTGTTATGTGGTAGGATTTGATAGATTTTATGTTAGCAAATTAATAAATATTTTGGATTTCATTTTTTATGGAAATCTAAATCGTAACCCATAATATGGATTTATTTACAATAATTTTTTCTACATCTATGCTTTATTTATTACCATGTTACACCTTAATAATGGCTCACTATTTTATCATATTTTCTTGTTTATTAAATGATATGCAATAGATATTTTTTATCTCTAATGACATCTTAAATAATTGCAGTATGTAGTAAGTGTACATGTATACCCATTGGTATTGTATACTTTTAATATATTAAGTAACATTTTGTCTGATGTTTTGAAATTATAGTTAATTTTAAAAGTTATTTTTCATTGTAATTAGTTTTAGTAGTTTCTATGTCTATGAAATTTCTAATTTTGTTATATGAGGGATATGTCCAAAAATATGTTTTGTGTACCTTATTGTTAATGTTCTGACAAGGCGAATTACTGTTTAGGTAAAGGCAGACAACAGCCTTCATTGTAGGTGAGGCATGTTCTGCAGGTTATTTGTTGCAAATGTACAGTATGCAGAAGCTACTAATGGGCAAAGTGTGTGCTCATAAGAAGGGAAGTCATGGTGACAAACTTGTTAATAATGTCAACAAAAATGAAGCGTGCATGACTTTACATTTGAATCGGCAAATGACTTATAAAATCCATATGTGACATACTGTGAGTTGCAGGTTTGGTTCCTGTAACTTAACCTGGATGCATTTCTCTCTTCTGTGTCAGTAAAACATGCTGTGTGTGTATGTCCATATTTTGTGTTTGGCTAAATATGGTCCTTGTGGTTATAAAACCCCAAAATGGTATAAACCCCAAATAACAACCCACAAGTAACTTAGTGATTACATTCCTGATGTGATGATAGAGGAAATTTAATGGAGATGAGGGTGACAACCTTGAAAGTCATGGACATTAACTATGTAGATGAATGTTTTACATAGTGGGTGTCATGATTCATCTTATCTAATGCGTTTCTGGATTAGATTGTCTCAGCTAAAATTCAAGCATGCTAGATCACACCACATCATCTATGGCATACTAGACTCCTGCAAATATTCGTAATTGTAGTTGACAACTATAACAAATCGCTCTGGAGTGGATAATGTGATTGACATGATGCCACATTGTAAGATTTGACGAAAGAAGCTTTCAGTTGTGTCAGCAAACCACAATTCACAAGAGACAAGCTGTTGCTAACCAAAATAAGATGACTACTTTGCCAGTGTTCAAGAGTGCAGATCACTCCTATGCCAGTGATTGTGGCATTCCTGGCAACAAAGCCATAGATGTACTTGTCTAGAGGGGCACAGCAACAACCTAATCTAACTGCCTTGAGACCTCATACAAATCAATGACCTCAATTATATGCAAAAAAATTTAAGACTTATGTATCCAACCTCACTGAACATATTAAAGGGAAACGTTAGAAAGGAGCTCTTGTTGGGTTCTCTGACTATCCAAGAGCAAAGGCCATTGCTGCTTTCAGAACGACTACTGACCTTGATTGCCTTGTAACTCACCTGCAAAGCATTGGAATTCTGGGTAGCCATTTATACCCTTTTTTCACAGGTGCCTTAATTATAGATGTCAAGGCCTTTACTGCTCTTCCCTGTTGGGCAAATCTGGTTATTAGTTACTAGAAAGCAAGAGTCTCATTTTCTAATTTGTTTCCATGATTTGTTTTATTTTTTTATATATCCTGATTGATTAAAACCCCACACACCAGAAACAGATCCTTGAGAGATTCGTTTGCAAACACCTGAACCACTCTACTGGTGTAACTTTCCACCCATTGACTAACATTTCTGAACTGTGAAGATTCTAATAGAACTGGAACCATGACTGAAAGTGCATTTGTGACTGTTCATATAATAACTTTTATTAAAGCACTTCTTATATATAACATTATGAAGTAGTACAGCTCTGTACAGAATCAATACTGAAAAATAATACAAGAATATTTATCTCTTGTCAAAATCACATTTGGTCTTGAATAAAAAATTCCGTTGGTTGCAGATTTACAAAGCTTATTTTTGGACTTTCTCTTGCATAATTTCTTTGAATCAATTTTAAAATTTTTTGAAACTTTTAAATTTATATGACTAAAATATTTTTCTGTAAAGGTGGAAGCAGTGGCAGTGCTGTCAGTGCGGCTTTGAAGGTTGCAAAAGATTTGAAGGAAGGACAAAGATGTGTGGTTATATTGCCTGATGGAGTTCGTAACTATATGACTAAGTTCCTTACAGATAGTTGGCTGACAGAAAGAGATTTTATTGATATTCATTCTGAAATGATTGCTAAACATTGGTAAGTGCTAAAAGCTTTAATAGCATTCAGATCTACCCAGGCTTGTTTCTGTGAGTACAATGAAATTATTTGGTTTTGCAGGTGGTGGGATTTGAAAGTTAGCTGCTTGTATTTAGCAGCTCCTCTTACTATATTGCCTCACATGTCATGCCAGGATGCTATTGACATTATGAATAAGGAAGGTTATGATCAACTACCTGTTGTAGATGATACTGGGTGAGTTTTACAGCATTGTCACTCTACTTGTTTAGATTTTTGACCATACTTTTTAAATATTAACCAAATGTATAAATCATCCATTGCAAAATAAACAGTAGGAATAAAATTGGTACTCTAATTTAGAATATTCTAAAATTGATTAGATGTTTTAAATAAATTAATTTTATTAATGAAAAATGTTCTTAGTTTCAAGTTCTTAGTCATGTTTCTCTTAGTAATTATTTCTTTTTATTAGTGATGGGCGTATTGGAAATAAAAAAATACTTGTGAACTCGATACTTAAAAGTATTTGTTGTACTCTATTCTTTTCCAAAGTATTCGGATACAAGAATATTCGGATACAAAAGTACTCAGATCCAAGAACGTTTGGATATAAGATGCCATAAGTACTCACCTTATGTATTCGAATACCAAAGTGTTCATCTTAAGTAGCAGTGTCACATTGCATGGGTATATCCATGTTGCTTGTCAGTGTTGTTTCTAGCCTTTGTTTTGCTTTTTCCAATTTTACGTATCTTGAAAATGCACATGCTGAATGAAATATCGAAAAAATCCATCGATTAAGAGATTGGATTTGAAATTTTCTGGAAGCACTTTCCTGAACAGGCATTGTCTCATCAGACCATGATTTAAAAATTGTGGTGTTGTCCTCGGATCTTTCCCTTCAGGACCATCGCCAATAGCCCGTTGTGTTGCTCCAATGCAACATTAATTAAAATACCTACCTGAACAGGCAGGCTTAATTATCAGTAAATTACACATGGTTTGCCTTTTTTTCGAAAATCAATGCATTTTTTATTCTTGACATTTTAAATATCTGCTAATAAGATACTATAATGCTTGAAATGCTTTCTTTTTCTTCAAGTAAAATAACGTTATTTCGTTCTTACGATGGCTGTTATTTTCTTTAAAATATCTGACAAGAACTAAAATTATCTTTTAAAATATGTATGACAAAATCTTTGTTACAAAAGTAAAATTATTATGAATATTTTTTCTGCTTTGACTCTACCATCTTCTCACATCTTCGTACACCCAGCAGTGGTTGCAAAAATAAAAAGTGAATTTCCAAGAACTAGATTTGATTATTTAACGTAATTTATTTTGTAAATATTTACGGAACCATTCTTGTACTTCGATCAAACGAGATGTGTCATTTTTTATAAGTTTACAGAAAAAATTTTAAGTTTCAGATCTTGGCTATTAAAAATAACAAAATATTTTTTACATCCATACAAACATTTTAAACAGTTTAGTATGAAAACTTTCATTTTTATCTTCAGGGCTCCCTCCAAAATAAAATTCTGTCTACGTTCCCTATTAAAATGATTATTAACGATTTCCTTAAAATACAGTAGAAAATCAAATCTATCCAATGTGAAAGCTAAAATTTGAAAGTGATAATAAAAATACTTGACATATATTTACAATTGCAGAAAATATGTGACCAGAAAATTCAGAAATTTGTACATGGGATTAATATTTTGTTCTTCAAAATACAATTAAAATATAATTTTTCTACAATTCAAATAAATTAATAATAGTAGTGATTTCATACTTTTAATTAAAAAAAAATTTATATCAATAATTCAAAAAAAGAAGAAATTATAAATATAATTTAGATTTAAAATTTGAGTTTCGTGAAAAACAAATTCCTTTTTTAAACACAACTTGATCAATATATTTAAGAAAAATGAAATAAATTTGATTGTCTTGTCAAAAATTATCATTCGCATAAAAAACAATCCACCAAACTCCTCTTGTAGTGGACTTGAACCTTAAACTGGTTTGTTACAAATCCAGTGCTCTAACCACTATGCTTGGGAGGACACGATAAGTGTGTGTTATTTTTAAATAACAGCCTTATATCCTAGTTCTCTGATTCTTACTATCAATTAATCATTTTTGTATATGCATTCGAATACGTACTCGATACTCCTCGAATACCGAGTATTCGATTCTCAAAAGTACTTGATTCTGCCCATCACTACTTTTTATACTATCATGTACAGATTGTATGTATTATTCATTGATTCAAATGTTTTTGTACTTGAAAACTAGTTGCAAGTATTAATGCAATCACTTGTATAGTTTCCAGTTACGTTCAAGGATTGGTCTTAATATTTTCACACATGGTTTTGAAATCCTGTTAGTTTTTAGTGTAAATACTATTATGATAATCTTTTTCTAGGGTTATTAAAGGAATGGTTACTCTTGGTAATATAATGGCCAAAATAATGGCAGGGAAAGTGATGTCAACTGCTTTGGTTTCAGAAATTCTGTACACTACATTTCATAAGGTAAGTAGTCAAACAAAGTTTGTAATTTTTGCATGCTTTTATGTCTAGTAGGTTTTCTTGGAATATTTTTATCTTATAAGTATATTTTTTAGAAGTAGAATACTCATCCGATAAATATTCTATTTTTATTGCATGCACAATGTACAAAGTATACATTTCATTCCAGAATATTTCAATAAACAATGTAAGTTATAAAAATTAATTTTGAACTACAATTGTAAAAGATTAATACAGAGAAATATTAGTTGGAAATTGCTGTTAAAAGTTTCCAAAAAGCTGAAGCATTATTTAGGACAATAAAAATTTTCCACTCTAAGCAGTTTTCAATCATACTAAATAATTCATAACTAGAGGCTTAAAATATCACTTTATTGCTGCGGATAAGTTACGAAAGGCATATCTCCCAAACAAATTTAGGAGTTTCCCCATGATTATCAGTTTTAATAAAAATTAGTGACTGAAACATCTGAGCACTAACTCTTTCAGAACTGCTGGCGATTTGTAAAAAGGCATTTTATTTTCTTGTAATTTTTGATATATGTCAATAAGTGTATACTAAATCTGTTGTGTAAAAAATATGCAAATTTTGCTGTGAAAGTAGTTCTGTTGAAATGTAACTTTTTGTTAGAGATTGTAAATCTATTGTTTTAAAATTGAACTGCCAGTAAAAATCAAAAGTGCTCTGAAATTTTTAATCCCTTGCATTTTCTTTTATAAGAATTGCTGCATTTGAACTTCATGTGATTCTTTATACACTGATGTTCAAAATTATGAGAATTTTCACTTTTGGACGATTATTTCCAGAACTACTGGACATATTTTAATGAAATTAGTTATTTACATAGGTTGAAATAATACAAAAAAACTATACAACAGTTATGGTATTCATGCATGATTGTGTGTAGGACTCATCAGTGCAGGAAGGTCTAAAGCAGAGATTACAATATCAACATAAAAATGGATTAATAGGGGGTATGGTCCCCTCTTATGCAGCTCTCACAACATGAATTCTTGCAAACAGACCTCTCATGTAGCCTTTTGGAAACAGTAACCCTTGAAACTGCTTCCTGTGGCCGAATGAAGGTCACGAAAGAACTGAGAAACTGTTGCTACTCCTCGCTGTAATGGACAAATATCGATCCTCTTGGCCGTTGTGGCCCTTGGACAACCTTGCCTAGGCTTTCTCTCTATGGATCCGGTATCCTTAAACTATTTCCATAAGTTGGACACGACGCTGGGCGTTACATTCATCTCTAGCAATCTGCACTTGAGACTGCCCTGTTTCCAGTCCCCCGACAATTCACCACCTCATTCTATCATCCAAATGTGTTAGTGATTACTCATTTTAATTGTTTGCTTTTGAATTTCACCGAATGTTGCAAATAAACACCATGAAATTCGCCGCAGTATGCAAGCGAACAAAGTGCGGAAATTGTCATGTGTGCTTAGAAAGCCTGTTCCTCTAAATGCACTGCCCACACTCACGTGTATGCTTACTTATTCGACACTTTTTGCATCTGTTTAGAAGTATTAATTTTACCAATTGTTCAGTACTTTTCGAGAAATTCGACAAAATATGGAAATTCTCTTAATTTTGAACAGTGTATTTATTATAAGTTTACTGTGTTTTCTTTTTCATGTATTATTAATGAATACTTTTTATTCCTGAAACATTTATTTTTGTTCATAAGATTTCTATATTTTTGTAGATAACTCTTGATTCCACTTTGGGTCGTCTGTCCAGAATTTTGGATACTGGTCATTTTGCTTTGGTTGTACATAATCAAAGACAATGTAAATAAGACTTTTTAATTTTGATATTTTTATAAAGACTAATTTATTGTTTAATTTTCTATCATATTCATACATTTATCAACTCTTATCACACTATTTTTAAATTGCTCATAAAATAAAGCCAAAATATTCTTAATTAGCTAAATTTACTGAATGAAAATTAATTTGAATGATCTATTTCAGTGGTGACTCTTTGGTTACTGCCTTTAACTATTTACTTTGAAGTTAATGCATGTAGCATTCTAATTGTTAGAGATGAACACACTGGAACATTTTTGTGTGAACTGCTAGAAAAATACCTAAAGTCAAAGATGAAGTATTACATTTTGTTTTCTGTATTACATTTATTTAGATCCTCTTATCCATTAATTTCTTTAGAACTCATAATCCTGGAAATTGTTTCAAACTCTATCTGCTGTAAAACATTAAGAAAACAGGTTTTAGTATTGATTATGGAAGCAAGGAAATCTGAAATAATATACAGGAACACAATCATGCATTCAGTTAAGTCTTCTCTGTATTGATATCCTGATACTACAACCCTTTGTTTTTGTGAAACGTTTCTTAATTATTTTTATCTATAGAAACTTTAAATCTGATCTTTAGAGAAAATAAAATTTCTATGACAGCATTGACTTCACCTTTCTAGATTGACATTGAAAGTGTTCCTCCTTAAGTGCAATTAAAATTTGCAGTATGCCAGATTTTAAACGTTCCTACAGTAAATTGATTTTTTAAACCAACTATTTGTCTGAGAAGGAAAGTAGCCAAAAAAATGCAAACATGCATGTTCATTTTAGACAGTCGTCACATATGTGAGCTATTAGTCAAATGTAAACTGCAAAATAAAAAAAAAAAGCACATCTGACAAGTAAAAACTTATGATACTTGAATTGTTCATAACAGATTATACTTGATGTTAATTTAGAAAGTACTTTATTAGCAAAACCGTAGTTAATTACCTCATTAAGAAATATCCATCCCTGCTGTAATGTACCTTATTGTCAAGGGATTTTATACTTCTAATAGGTACATATTAGTATTGGAATCATTCTAAGTTAAAGTACGAGATGCATTACTCTAGAATATGCTTTTGGTAATCAGTTCTGTTTGGATAGCTTTAATTAAAAGTGTCAGCTATGATTCTCTATCAGTACTGACAGATGTATTGGTCATGGAAGCTTTTGAATTTATTAATGTAACACTTTGCTGAAGACTCCTATGCTATCCTGAGTATCTAAAAGTTGAAAATTATTAATTTTATATTTAGCATTACTGTATTATTTAAACAAAATATTTTATTCGCATTTCACTTTCCATTGTTATAAATCCATTATTAATCCAGTAAACACACTGACTTTTAAAGATGGCCCATGAAAGATGTAGTCTCTTGTAATTGCATAAGCAAATTGCTGCATAATACATATTAATCTCCAGTACCTTTTCATCACTGGTACCTCAGTGAAACACCAGGAGAGCTGTTTGCCTTAAATTTGCCCCGGAAAACTTTCTCTATGCTCGCTAGGCTCTGATCTGGCATTTGAAAAAGATGATTTTCATTGATGGCCAGAAATCCTTTCCCAAAGTGCACTTATTACCAGCCTCCCTCACACATCCTGAATTGCATTGGAGCCATGCATAAAGATATTTTTAAGGACCCATCTGCCATTACCCAAAAACTTTTTTGCAGACTCAATGACTTAGTGTAATTTGTTCTTTTTTTCTTATCCCAGTGTAAAGAAAGACATATTAATGTTAGAAATATCTCCAAATAGCTACTAGCCACTGATTTATCAAACTAGGAAAATGTCAAAACGGATTTAAAAAATAAGTATGCTTACTTGGAACTTTAAAAATATTTTAATAACTAATTCACTTAGCAATTTATCCGCGTTTTGCTGTTTGAAAAAGCACATCTTTATGTATTTAAGCTGGATATAATTGAACTAAGGCAGTAGACTTATACTAGCTGTTTCTTAAGTTAATGCAACTAAAAATTAGCAGGTGAAGAAGTGACTACTGTTCATGAAATTGGAATGCAACCAACCTCAGAAAATAGAAAAACTTCTGTCATTTTATCTCATGACTTACAATGTCAAACAAGTGAGTTTCATGAAAATTATCAATTACTTCTCAAGTGCAGGAACGTATTCAGAGGTGGGCAAAAGACCTGGGCAACCCTCAAAATATTCCTGATTTCACAAAATAAATGTTAAGATTATCTTAATATATGAACATTGAAGTTTTGATAAACCCATAAGTAGAAAAAGTCAGACAGGTTTGAAAATAATCAAAAATATCTGCGAACTTAATACTTAATTTAGCATTCGCAATTGATTGTTTGCTGAAGCAAATGAGGAACCCATATTTGTGCTGCATGGACTGTCTGCATGGAAAGAGGTGAGAAAATAATACAAGAAAATGCTCTTCATTTTGGATTTGTGCATTTGCCTAGGCACAGGAATTTATTCAAGTACCCATGGAGCTTGGGTCTTCCCCAAAACATACACTCTGCCAAAAAAAATAGAAACACTAAGCAGCCAGTGTGTGATGTGATGTACATGAATGCAGCCCGGTACCAAACCTAGCATTAGCTATACCTGGTTGTAAGACGTTGTCCAGGGATTTGTCATTTTTGATATCTAAGATTTTTTATGATGAAATATTTTATAGCAGTAATATTCTGAGAATAATATTCACGAATGTGCCTAAATGCTCAGACTCGAAACGCCTAAATAACATCTGTATAGCAAATATCAGTGACCAAGGAATTAAAAAGAAATTTTTTTACTGAAAATGAAGATCAAAGCAGTCTATCCTTTTCTTAAATGTGATAATACCAAATACTGTTTCTTTGCAAGTTCGCATTGCAGTGTAAGTTCTTGTTTCAAAAATCGAGTGACGTGATTTTTTAAAAGTAATACCAACCTGTTTGCTCGTTTTGATAAAAAAAGCATTGTGAAAAAGTGAGATAAAAAGAATTGTCTTAAGAATTTGATCTGTTTACTGTAAATATGTTAAAACAATTCATTTTTTCTTAATTTTATTAATTACGAGTTTTTGCTTTCAGTTGCAGACAAAGAAAAGATTGAAAATAAGCAGATTGTGATTGGAGTTGTCACCCGAATGGATCTTATTAGTTTCATTACAAATGAAGAAGAGAACAATGTTCGATCCCGATCACATTCCCCATCCCCCAGCTCGAAAGGTGGAAATGAATCGGATGACGTTTAGCCCTCGGTTGCATACAAAATAAGCAAAACATTCCATGCATTTTTTCATTTTATTTCTTTCCAATTTATTTTCTACTCGGAACACTTGTCTTTTTATAATATACTTAAACTTTTGGTATTATGTGGGCACAATTTTTAACTTTTAGAAACATGAAAATTTGATGGAAAATATGGCTACATACAATTCCAGTTTTTTAAAGACACATCTATTTTAGAGTAGGAGTTAAGTGGCATTTATGTAGTTTTTCGCATTCTTGTCTGGTGAGATGTACTATATATTTCAACAGGGGTAAAGATAGTCCAAACATACATGTGAAGAGTGTATATATGTTGGATAATATCGTTTTTTAAGAATGTAAGTTTGATAAAGCATTTTCTCATTGTATATTTTTGCTTCTATTTATTATAAGTGAGAGAATCATTTATGCATTAATCAAAATAATAATGATACATTTTTAGGCAATGGAATTGGTGTTTGTGTTAAGATTACAGTTGTAATTTGAAAGATTTTAGTTGCCACGTTAAGTTTAACTCTGGCTTACATTCCTTCAGGAACTTTTGCAAATTTGATCCTCACTTATTCGAAACAAAAAACTATTTTCACTGAATTAGTTCACTGAATACCTAATACTTCCATAATATCTAAATTAATTTTTCTAAAATTAACTTTACTCTAAAAATATCAGTATGAATAGTTTGGTATTTTTAAGGTAGTTGGAATAATGTTTTGAACAAGTCATAACAGATCATGTGAAGAATGGTATTTAACTGCCACATTTTGGATAAGATTGGTAAACATGAACATCTTTTAATTTAGTTGAATATTAGGATTTCATTGTATCCTGAAACTAAAATATCTGTTTAACTTATTTTTAAATCTGAAAAGGTTGCTATTGGTTTAAATGAAGGAAGAGCTTTAAAGTTATTAACATTTCAATCTGGCTCTTGTACTTCAAATAATGTGTAATCTAAAAGAAAATATTTAAAAATGGAATATTTTAAAACTAATTTATTCTTTGAATGTGATACTAGCTAATATTGGCATTATTGTAAATAAACTTGTGTATTGTAATTTAAAAAAATTTAAATACCACTGTGTTAAAAGATGAGCTTATGGAGTGGAAAGGAATATCTGATTCATGGGATATTCAGTATTTACTGATGTTAAAGTTTTGATGGTTCACTGTTTATGGAAAATGACCCTAGAATGTTTTAGTTGACAATGCTTGTTGAGTGACTCGAGACTTTCAAAATCACCAAAATCAATTGAAGTTTAGCTTTAAAAATTAATTTATACCAAACTCTATATCAAAAATAATTTTCCAATTTCGATCATTTTTGATGGAGTTACAATAACATAAAACATATATAGTAGATAAGTATAGTAAGTCTAAAAAATACGTTTTTTAGATGTACTTTTTATCCTATTGTTATGCATGGAACAAAGCTCAAATGAAATAAAATGCTGCTCTTAAGTTATTAAACGTTCAGTCTGCAAAAATTGGTGATATTAAGTTTTTTTAATATAAAAATCAAAAGTGCAATGTTTTAAGTTGGTAAAGATTCTAATACTCCTGAAGATCTGGCAGAGTGAAAGGTAATTTGCCTTTGCAATACCTGTTGTATTGAACTTTTTGGATTTTTTCTGAAATAAAATTTCAGACATTGTGTTACTGTATTTTGAGTTGTTTTTTGAAATCAAAGATGTCGACTTTCTGTATAAAAGAAGTTTTATTTCTTTATGATATATAGATCACATTTGCATATAATACATTCATATAAAAATCACTTGTAGCACTTGACATTTTTAACAATATCAATACAAAATATGAGCAATTAATTGAATTCCAAGATAAAAAGATTCATTATGAAGCATTTTGCATCACATGCTGCATTTTTATAAGTGATTTATTAAATTTGTTTACAGAATGGGAATTAAGAATTTGTAACATTTTTTTACAATTATGTTAGGAATGAATAGATATAGATTATGATACAGTGAATAGATTATGGAAAGTACGTATCAGCTTATAAGTGAAACACCAAGTCAAACTTTTCGATATGTGTGTTTTTTAGTTTTTCCAGACCAGAATGTGGTGAAGTCTACTAAGTAATTTCTTTGCGTATGAAGGTTAGATTTCTTGAGAAACACTTAGTGAGTAGGTAGAACTTTGTCCCCTTCGTTTTCTCCGAACTGATTTTTTGACTTAGTGTGTTTTACTTGTAAGCTGACAATATTTTCCCTTAAAATAATACAGTAAATGTTTTTTTTTTACTCTGTAGAGACTAGGTGGTATTTGATGAGAATGTCGATTAATATGCTAATTTCAAAAAATCTAATAGGGCATTCTAAACAAGAGTTACTGATACATTTTTAATCCCCCAAAGTAATCCGTTTTCTTAGAGATAATAAGTCTGGTAACCTAAACCTCTCCTGCCTTATTCTCTATTCAAAATGTAAAATCTATTTTAAATTTTATTAAAGTTCTTGAGAAGTATGCTTAAGGAATTTTAAATTCAGTAAGTAGTTTATGCTATATTTTAAAGTTTATGAATGGATAGGTGGTTTTGATAATTTGCAAAATCTAGCTTTACCCAGGAAAAAAAGGTCCAAAGGAGAGTAAAACTTTTTTAATTTCATGTACTAAAAGGGATAGGAATAAAACACTAGTAAAATTTTGGTGACATTTTAACAAAGTGGTTTTAAATCTATATTTAACAATCGAATATATCCCCTGCATGAATTTATAACAAATTTAACAAAATTAAAAAACTTAAGAGCTCTACATTTTTTAAAACAACATAAAAGTTTGAAAACAATAAACAACATGCATATATGGCTGTAAAAAAGACAAGAATCACAACAGTTAAATCATATATGTACAAAACAACACTAGAAAAACTACTGCATCAATAGCTATAGACCATTAGGAGCTTTAGCAGAAAAATCACAACATGCTTGCAAGAAATGTAGCAGAGTTTACAGTAGAAAAAAAATTTGGTGAAAATAATCTTGTTTGGAGAATAAAACGAGGAACTTAAATACAAAATTGGCTTGATAACTCCATATTTTTATTAAATAAAGCTATAACAAAAATCTTCAAATGTATGGATTGCATAGTAATATATTTGATTTTATTCTTATTGAATGTTCAAGAAGGCTCGGATAGCAAAATTAAATTGTATAGCTTCACCTGGCTAATAATATCTAGGGACAAAAACTAGAATTTTTCATAAATAGTCCTTTTATATCTGAGCTCCTCGAATATATTCAGAAATTCATGGTAGGATTGTATAAGTACATAAAACAAAAGATTGTGTTTTTGACTTGTAATTCTGAGATGCACACATTGACCTCATTAAGAGTAAAAAATACTGCTGCACTTTTACACAACGCAGTGCCCACTAAGTTGATTTGCATTTTCATAACCAGGTTTAAGACTTTAATCTAGAAGTTGAATGACACAAATGACCAGATCACCGACTCCATTAAGTAGTTTTTTAGACATCGATTTTTTCTTACGATCGTTTCTTTTTGCATTTGAATTCATTGGCTGGATTGAGTTCGAAGGCGACACGGACAGATCCGTATTGGTGGATGTCAATTCCGAATGCGGGGAAGCAACTGGCAGAAGGCATTGGTATCGCTGACGCTTTTCAGATATTTTCCACCCGGTCCACCGGTCTGGCAAAGAAGTTGGAGTTGGAGACTTTGGACTGTTCAGTCTGGATAAGAATATCTCTTTATCCTCTTTGCTCAATACACCATGACTGACTGGTCCTCGAAGGAACTCCTCCGGAGTCATGGTGAGGTATCTGACTAGAAACAGTGCTTTGCCCAGTACTGAACACTTGTTTTCGGACGTCAACTCCTTCCTCTGCTTTTTGCAAGCTCGGCAGGCCCATCTCATCACGGAATCAAACACCACAGCCTCAGAGCTGACTTCCAGAGTGTCCCTTTTCACTATCTCGACCATGAGTTCGAGCTCCAGAGTTTCAAAGAGTTCGCTTTGCAGTACGTCGTCGGCGTGGTGGTCTACTATAAGAAAGCATTTGAATACCAGTTCGTTCCTCTCGTTTTCGTTGTCATGGCATTCTTCACTGAATGCCATGTCGCTGGCTGACGGGTCGGAGGAGTGATTGTTGATGGAAGGCTGATGGACTTCTGGACAGAGAAGATGACTTAGCACCATGAGGACGTTCGAAGTATTGACATTCTTTGAAATGTGACTCAGGCAGTGGGATGTGAGCGATGGAAGGTAGTACACTCGGCTTGGGTGAAGGAGGCGCAGTGTCGAGTCTATTGTTAGTAAAGTCACTTGACCCGTATAAATGTATCTGAAAATGAAAGTAATGGAGTTTTAAACATCTTAAAAGCGCAGTTACTATTGGAATATTGATTTAAATAAAACAATCACTTTTTCAAAATCCTTAACTACACTGATGTCCATAAATTAAGGGTCAGACACAATATACAAATTTGCGGACGCGGAAGTTGATCTTTCGTGGCGAAAACTCACTGACGGCAGCAACAGACGTAAGAAATCGAAACGACCGATTGGTTGACCTTAATTAACAGATTTGGAGTCACGTGACAACACAAGATTGCTAAAATGTTAAAAAGCTGAAGTGGGTGTCTTGTGATTGAGTGAATAACTATCTTAGAAAATTCGAAGTAGGCCAAAGCATAGTCGCAAGGCTGTAAAAACGATTTTCCGAAAGTGGAACTGCTGCCAGGCTGTACATCCCCAGCAGAAGAACGTTGTATGATAGTAACGGCGAAAATACGTCGCATAACTGCTGGAAGGTTAGCTAGAGCTTCAGGCAAGTACGGAGACCATAATATCGTGCCAGACTGTCCAGGCGATTGAATCATGTTTTGTATGCGGACATGGTGTTCAATGGAATTCTAATTTGTTTCCGTGGACTTCCTTATTTCAGTTTTATTTGCCACCTGATCTCCGAATTATTTTCATTCTGACAACCCTGACATGCTATTTTTGCTACTGAGTTTTAAATATGGATTAAACAATCAATTACTGTAATTTTACCTCTCTGAATTTCATGTATACTTAAGCATCTTACTAAATACGACAGTTGTCATGTTGGCTGTCTAATTTTTCATCTCGTCTCTGAAGTATTTGAGTTGTTTCTTTGCCCACATTTCAAGGGGCCGTCATGGCTCAGTGGGTATGTCCACTGCACTAACAACCTTCGAATTGAAGGCGGAGCAGGTTCCATTCCTGTCAGGTGCATTCCTCCCTGGGTGTATTTCTCTGTCAGTAAAACTTTCATTGTTTGTATGTCTACTACTTGATATTGTATGTCTTGTGTCTGGCGCCGCATAGTCAAATATGACTTGCGCCATAAAACCCCAATCAACCGACCAAGCCCACATTTCAAATTATCATCTTCCCTTTAGTTCTTTGTCTCTTTAAGGTGTAAGTCCCGGTCTAATTAACTCGTGTAACAAAAAAAACCAACCTTCAAAAAAGACAATTCTCTGATATACATGTGTCACAACTGCATAAAAATTACCACAGAACATTAACATACAAATATCAAATGTTTTCGCATCATCTTTAAATTTACTTAGCTTTGCTTTTAGTAAGGCTTATTTCTCCTTTTCATAGGATTTTCACAGCGTTGCGGAAACGGATTAGCAATAGGAGGGTTGCGAGTTCGAATCCAGTCAAACACCATCGTGTGCAAAGGGGTCTGGCGCACGTTAAATCTGTCGTGGCCTCAAATGTCCTCACGTTGGCGTGGTGTTAAAGTTTGGAGAGTGGGGTGCCAGCTCAGGTGTTGCCTCGTCATCTGACCGTGGTTCCAAATTACGTGGTTCTCGGATCTTTCCCTTTGGGATGAATCCCGGACCGTCACCAATAGCCCGTTGTGTTGCTCCAGTGTGACGGTAATTAAAATACCTACCTTCACTGCGTTACTTTTCTGTCATAGTGATAAAGGGGGGATATTTCAATTAACGTCACACTGGAGCAACACATCGGGCTATTGGTGACGGTCCGGGATCAATCCCAAAGGGAAAGATCCGAGGACAACACCACGTAATTTTGAACCATCATAGTGATAAAGGAAAGCCCGTTTGTAGACAATCTTTTTTGTAATCAAATCTGGAGGCTCTTTAATTCCATATCCTTTGAAACGCGATCGGTCCCTCTAATAACAATCACATCTCAGGATGATTAAAATTTACTTTGGATGTATAATTGTATCAGTCATGTTACCAGAAATGGGACACAGCTTTTATCACCGAGTTTTCAATAATGATTCTAACTTTTGTTAAGGGCTTTTAAAATTCTTAATTACTAATCAGACATTTTATAATTACAAAAATAAAACCAGAAGAAACGCACACGAAAGATGATTTTTGTATACAATTGACTAGGATGGAATTATGTATTCTTATAAGTAACGTTTGTCAACTAACAACGATGTTAAAATGTAAGATTTCAAAAATGCGTTCCTTGTAACTTGATTATTTCAAGGCCAGATGGCCCCGGCTCTAGATTGTTGTTGATTTTGGGTTGCATACAGATCCAGTTCTCCAATATTTCGCACTACACATTACAAGTTATTAAAAAATTTAATATCAACTTTTTATAAATTATGTCTAAAATAAGTTTTTCGCAATTTTCAATTTTATTCAAGTCCAGAGAGGTCCGCTAGGCGTAAATGTAGATAGATGAAATTTTTGAATTGCAGGTTTCCCTTTCTTCAACTGTTTCGTAATGTTACTAACTACTACCAATAATTCAAGAAAAATGTACATTTTTTTGTCTAAAATTCCTATTGTGGGGGATTTTTGATTTTTTCAAGGCGAGATAGGTAGTTGGATAGTTGAATTAACGTCTCACTGGACCAACACAACGGGTTATTGGCGGCAGTCCGAGATCAATCCCGAAGACAACACCTGGTAATTTTTAACCACGGTCAGTTGACGAGGTCAACACCTGAGCTTTTTCGAGGTGAGAGGGGTACAGGTTATAGTTTTTATATAGTTAAAATTTTGTGTTAGATCTATGGGCCCCACAAGTCAATTTTTCCATATTACAAAATTTTCGTATTGCTATTACTATACTATATTATGTGTTTAAGTCAATTTTCAATAAAGTGTTTCTCAGTCCGCCCTACTTGGGATGTTATACGAATGCAATTCCAGCATGTCGTATATTTAAAAAATAGCTCTTACCATCTTTAAAATGGTGATAAAATCCCAATTAGTTCTTAACCGGAATTATTTGTTCTTCTCTGGTAATTTCCTTATGTTACACTGAGGTAGGTAGGTATTTTAATTAACGTCACACTGGAGCAACACAGCGGGCTATTTGTTACACTGAAGCTTTTTTTAATATTGTATAAACAAATATTTTTACTGCATCTACTTTAAAACTACTGCATAATTATGCATCGAAATTTTTCAGATAGCCATTGACTAAGAAAACAATTTTAAAATAATTTCATTGTGAATGTGCTCGTATGTTTAATGGACTATTAATCGAAATAATCACGGAATACAAAAAATTGGATAGATTTTTACTTTTGTGATGTTCAGAATCTTAAGGGATTTTATAAAAATTATTAAAATCATTAACAATATATCCTACAGATATCTTTTCTGCTCTTAAGTTTGTGCTTGTTTGATTAATCTTGGGAATTAAAGGGAGTATAGTGTGTTGATTTTGCTAGACACTATCTTTTAAATTTCAGGTATCTGGAATTCTCTTAGTTTGATATGACTGATGCTGAGTTCGTTTCCCTGTACGTTAACTGAAATGTAAAATGTTCACTTACTATCTTTGTATCAGAAGCAGGTTCTAGAAATGCAAATCAGGTAACGATGCTAATCAGAATCTAAGAATACCGGGAAATCTTGTAGTTACAGATGACGCAAGGATTCATGTATCATAAGAAGTGTCCGTGAGGGGAAAAAATGATGTTTTAATGTTTATAAAGGCTTACGGCGTTATTTCCATATGTAATGCTCAAATTCTATTCATACTATGAATATCTATTTGTCAAGAATCTTGATCTCGTTATCTGACCGTGATTCAAAATTATGAGATATCCTCTGATCTTTCCCTTCGGAATTCATCCCGGACCGTCGCCAATAGCCTGCTGTGTTGCTCCAGTGCGACATAAATTCAATTACCTACCTTTAAATGTTCATATTTTGGCATAATAACAAAAAAAACTTTTTTTAAATTTTAAGTGAATTTTGGCATTAAAAATTTGAATTTTAAAATTTGGGTCCCC
The DNA here is from genome assembly GCA_933210815.1 of Meta bourneti. Taxonomy (NCBI): domain Eukaryota; kingdom Metazoa; phylum Arthropoda; class Arachnida; order Araneae; family Tetragnathidae; genus Meta; species Meta bourneti. The sequence goes on from OW119923.1 coordinate 57,109,480, forward strand.
TTCGAAATAAACTGCTGTATACACTACTGGTTGTGAAAAATAAGTTGTTTTGATACCGTAAACCAGGGGTGTCAAACTCAATTAAAACACGGGCCACGTAATGCAACTGGTAAGATTCAGGCGGGCCACATCACATTTACAAATTTTCTTAAAATTATATTTTGAAGTGAGGATTCAGGAATATGGGTAGGATAATTAAAACACATTATGTAATTAAGTGAATTTAGGGTAATAATTTATAATATTGCTATATAATTGCTTTTATTTAAACGTTAATTTAATTTAATTTTATTTTATTTATAAAACTAAAATTAATTTTTTTTACCGGAAACTTGCCAGCGCTTTCCTCCTAGTAGTTTTCCAATATCTGGATTCAAAGACTGAGAACAGACAATCTTCATTATGGCAGATAGATGTTTATCAGTTAATCTTGATCTGTAGGCCGTTTTATTTAATTTCATGGACGAAAATAGTTGCTCACACAATTTTAACATGACGAAATTGTGTGTACGGTATTGCCTCGATCTCCCCTAAGTGCTATTTTCTTCATAACATATTGTCCTGTTTTCATTTTATTTCAGAGCATCGTGGGCCACAAAAAATTACCTCGGGGGCCACATGCGGCCCGCCAGTTTGACATCCCTGCCGTAAACGATGTCATTGTTAAATTCCGATGTTTATTTCTCATGAGGTGCTAAATAATTCGCCTAAAAAGTTACAAATTAAAAACACTTGCAGATAAAATGTAATACAATCATTTAAGCAGTGCCTACAGTGTTTGTGCCCACTAGTTGGAAGAACGTACCTATCTATGGATCTAATGTGCCTATACCTGGTGTATGTACTATGGTATTTTAATGGGCACGATCGAAATCGTGACCTCTCTCTGAGCCCTTGATGTTCGAGAAGTCGATGCGCATACCATTAAATCCGCTATTCTAAGTCCCATTTTTTTACACTAGAGCTATTTCGACCGGGACATGCTCTGAAAAGTGGATATTATTCTTATGGTGTTTCGTTTGAGGTTATAAAATTGTTAAAAGCCAATCTAAAGTATCTTGTCACAAGGGCAAGTTTTCTGTTTGCAAGTTTCACAAAGACAGCTATTGTTTAAACTTAACTGAACGAAGAAATTGTTGAAAATAGTTTCAGTGGTGGCCCAATCATCTCTCTCCCGATACTATCGAATTGCTAAAGTATTGATAGAATATTTAGTTGAACAAGTTTTTCGACTGTTTCCAGAAAAGTCTTTCATATGTGTATTTTACCTGGGTGATTCGCGGACTCCAATTTACACTGATGAAACTATTCGGCATGTAATTTTGATTATTTTTTAACACCAAAACCATTTCGGAAACACCATGGAAACAATAATAAATAAATTATTCAAACAAAATGAACAATCCGGATAGTAAAAGTTGCGGATAACTGGAGATCGAATACGTGTTCTGCATTAATAGAATGATAGCAAGAAAGCTAGAACTTTTTATTCAAGCCACACTGAAAATAATCACCTGAGTATTTGCTCGAACACCTCTGGCTGGAAATTGGGCAGTTTCAAAACCAGAGGAGTGGTCGATTCAGGATTGATTTCCATGTTGTTCAGTTGAGAGCGGATTTCTTCGAATTGAAGTCCGTGGGCTGCTTTGAGCAGAGCAGTGAGGGTGGATTCCGTTTTACCGAGTATAAACGAATGAGCAGGAAATCTCCACTCTTCGTGGCCTACGATAAAAGTGATATCACTATGATCTTCACTATTGTAAAACAGATGTCCAGGACTGGGTGCTGATGGCTGCTGGATATGTTGGCTCTGACTACTATGATCCTGGAAAGAAAGAAAATGTTTATCAATTCGTACTCTCTTATTTTCGTTCAGCAGTACATTAGATCAGTCACAACTGTACTCTGATGTCTGACTCCAGGTCCAGGTTAGATGACGGGCCTCTCACGAAATACCAATATGTATCCCAAGTTCTCACCAGGCCGACCTGTAACGTAAGGCCCAATTCAATCAATCTCTGAGGGCCACACAAAATATTAAGAAAAATAATTAATTAATGATGCTCTTTTAAATGGAGTGAATTGAGTAGCTGACAACACTCAACTTTTTAAAAGTAAAAATAATCGTTTTTGTGTGTCGTTATAATTTAGATATTGCATCTTTTCTTAATCACATTTATGACGGGGTCCTTGGAATGTGTGGGACCCCATTTGGGGAAATAGGTGGAATCGGCTTAGTGCTGTCCCTGGCACATAACTGCATAATTTTATCTCTTCCCTTTGAACACTTACTTCACAGCTTTACTATTATAAATAAAATGAAGATTTAACTTTTTAAACTCAATAGTCAACGTCCGGTTGTTTACAAATACCGGACGTTGACTCTCACGCAATTAGCCATCCAAAGACAACTAAAACCTGACTAAAAGTGCAGTACACACGTCAAAGTGTTCAGCCGTCATAGGTTCCAAAGTCACATAAATTATAAATTAGCTTAGCTAAAATGCCGAAAAAGGATAACTCGAGCCCAGCCTAGTTGAGGATGTTAATCTGGGGTAAATGGTTAGGTTAGGCGCATTGTGGTCGCGTCTATTCAAACGAATAAATCCCAATAGGGATCAGGTACCGATGCGTGTGCCGGTGATATGATGCATAGCTTGAAATGGGGTTGCAGATATTTCGACTCAATGAGGAAACAAGTCTCGAAGAACTTTCTTAACCAAAAACAAAATGCTGAAAGCGAAATGAGTCCTATATTCCAAGTTTTTATCAAATATTTTGCTCACAGCTACGGCTTTTTTCTGAAATATTTATTTCGGATTAGCATTCACAGCAGCGATTTCTGCATCTCTGGTATGGAAAGTGATCCCGGGTATTACTTTACTGCTCGTCCATTACACAACTTGATCCACATCATAGGGAACCAGAACCACAGCCATTATGACGTCCGTCTCACCATTCCGTATTCCAACGGAAAATAATTTAAATTGTACAATTTATGGGCTTAAGGGAGACAGACAGTTTAAGACAGTCGAGTTCCTTGTTAAATTTACATTTTTTCCCTTGAATATTTTTTTATATAGCGATTTTAACAGCTTTATTCTATTGCCTGCAAGAATTCATCGTAAAATCCTTATCAGAGCAACACAGGCATGTGTCTTTAACAGTTCCAAATTCTAGTTAATTTTTTTGTTAATTCCTCCCTTTCCTCCATTCATGCTTAGCTTTGCCTAAGGCTCTTAGACAATGTGGGACAATGTTTCCCGCAAACCCTAGAGTTTTCAGTAAACTCAAATGGAATTCAGTTTAATTAATCTTAGAATCATTGGCATCGCTATTGCGGAAAAGGATACATTACTTTTATTAAACAACAAAATGTATGCAACGAAGAATTCAGAGATAACATGGATTAAGGGCAAATGTACTTACTAAAGTTAGATAAGCGTCTGGTGTCTGAGATATTCCTTCACTCCGTTGCACCCGGGTAGTAATTACCGGGGCTATGGTGCCGTTGTTTTCCAAGCACAAACCTCCTTCCCCGGTGCACCGCATGGGGGGCAGAAGCAAGGTGGGTCGAGCAGTGGGTGGTGTCGAAGATCTCCTGTGAGGATGTTTCGACTTGGAACTGCTCTTGCGTCGCCATGCGATGCTACTTTCTGAATCTTTTACTTTTGGACGACACTGAAAACAGGACACTATTAATTGCGTTGATTTTTTAATGTTTTTAATATAAATACGTCGTTTCAAAGTTGTAATTCTTGAAAAACGTTTTAAAATCCATTTAACTTTACAAAGAAAGTTAATATAAGACATGGACCATTATTTCCGGAACAGAGGCAAATCCATCAAACTTTTTACTTATGAGTTTTTTAAATTTAAATTTAGGTACTCGGAAACATTTTTTCTTCATTATAAATATATTCAACTCGTTAACATTTTAACTTGATTCAGCAACTCTTTGCATACACATTTATTCAATTATCATTCATTTTACATCAACACTGAAACGAGTCAAATAATAATTGAAAGTAAAAGAATAAACTACAAAATAAATAATCTACTGTTGCCAAATGGTAATCTTTAAAGTCATGTAATTGTTGCAAACGATAACAAATAGTTGAAAATACATTACTCATAAATTTATTAACCATAACCTGTCTTGTTCACTGAAACGAAACAATTTTTCTTGGAATATTTGATTGAATAACACAGCTAATTTTCTATGGGTTCTTTAATAGATTCCAATTAATAAAAATTACAGCGTGATCAGATTATTTTGGATGATACGAGTTTTAAGAGTCTGAGAATTTCTCAAGTTTTAGGGATAATATTCTTTTATATTTTAGTTATTTTAAAATACATAGTAAAATTATATAGTTCTGTAAAAGGTCATAAATTTCTCAATAATTTATAAAACTGTAATTTAATAATAAAAAGTGTTACATTCATCTTTTATGCTAAAGAAAACGTTATCACACTTTGTTTTCGAATGATCGGTATATCCTGGTAGTGATAGCACGAGACTCACAAAAGAAAAGTTCTAGTTCGGTTCCCGAGCTACGATAATTGTAAAATCTTTCTTCGCAGTTTTTCTTCTGTAATAAATTTAATATTCGCTATTCTTAGCCATTAATTGCAAAATGAAATGACGTAACTTCTAGGGGGAAAGATCTAAAATTTTGTATTATTATATAAAAAGTCCGGAATTGATTTCCATCAAAATATGACTATTGCTATTCCTAATTTCTTTGAATTTTAATTTCATAATTAATATTGCATACTAAAATTATGTTAGTTCGAAACATTAGATTTTGTCTGGGTTCGTTAATAGATTCCAATTAATAAAAATTCCAGCGTGATCAGATTATTTTGGATGATACGAGTTTTAAGAGTCTGAGAAACTAATTTAACTCTAGCTCTAAATTTTCCATTTTTATAATGCAGAAATTGCTGGACTGAATGACTTGAAACCTGGAATTCCGGGTTAAATTTTTATACAAATTCAGAAAGGAGGGAAGAATTCGAAAATTTAATATGAAAAAGTCCAGTTAGCAAATTTCATATGGATTTAAAGAAAATGTTTTTCCCAATCAAATGGTACCTTTGAATATGTTCTTCTATGAACGATGAAAAAACAAAGAGGGTTGTTTGATTTTTCTCTGCAACTGGACACATTCTGTTACATTCAATTTTACATTTGTGATTTGGATACGAATCATTTTTCACAAATGGATCATAAATGAAAAAATTAGATTAATGCATCAAGAAGTGAATATTTATACACAAATATAAGAATAGAATGCTAAAATATATTTTTATAACATTAAAAGAGGACTAGGAATTTTGAAATAATTTTGCAAAACCACTAATTTGCGAATAATATTTTCACTTTATAAATATTCCAAACAAATTATCTTTCACCTTACCTTTCCAAACAAATGAAGGCGGAAAAGCTGAACCATGTGGAAGCGCCAATCCCCACGCCAATTCCTGTCTCATATTAAGTCTCATTTACAAAAGCGCCGTGAGCAGTAATTGTCTTTTCATTTCAGCGAGAGAAAAGACGCTTCTGCTCACTATCTGCCAACTAATCTGCTCGTCGCTAAATGCTTCTCTTAAACTGGTCACTTAGCTTCATGCTATTAAACCGAGTGCGAAATATTTCTTGGTGTATATCTTCCTCCAAGGTTATGCCCCGACGAAATGTACTCATGTGAAACCTATTTACCAATCTCCTTTGAAAATGATATTGCAGCAAAAATATGATGAATTCGTCAGTCTGAGTAAAAGTTTATTGAACTAAAACGGATAAAAATACAGTGGCAAGTGGTGGGATTAGTGAAACTTAATCCTCTTGTGTAAGTAGTTTGGATCTCACATCGGTTGATTGCATGTAAAGCAGGCAGTAAAAAAAGTTTTTAAAAGTATTTTGTAACTTATATTCATACCTACGCTGCTTTTTATTTATTCAGTGATATTTCTAAAGAAACTTATTTTCCTAGATCATAAGATTGCAATTTATTAAGTATAATGATCAAAGGCAGAAACGGGAAATACACTTGCAAATAATGATTTAGAAACGCTATCTTTTTTAAAAATTAAAGAACACGTCTGAGTAATTTATACTGTGCCATTTTTTCCTGCAAAGAGTTGATTTCTTTTTTACCTCCCAAAATCAGATAATTGTTTTCTTGACGAAACAATCTTTAAATATAGCATGTTTGCTTGTTTATTTTCCAGTAAACATTCTACGGTATTCTTACCTTTTGCCAAAAACTTTTCTTTAGAAAGTTTAATCCTTTGAAAAAGGTTGAATGTGCTCGGAAAAGATAGAAAGTAAAAATATAAGAATTATTCGGCCTTTTTGGTTTATTTCTTGTTAATTATTTTTGTTAATTAATAAATTATATATTGATGAAAATGAGAAAAGTTTGCAACACTGTTTAAGTATAAGAAAATAAAAAGTTCAAATTTTTTTCAAAATTTCATCGAATCTTTCATTTAAGGATATAACTTTCCTTTTCACATCCATATAGTTTTCATGAGTAAAATATTCATAGTCGTACAGATAGTTCTTTAAGTCGTAGGTATAAATTTGTTATCAAAAACCAGAGAATCAATAAATCTGCGCTTCAATAACAAATTTCCTGTTTCCATATGCTTTATTCAACACAGAACTCTTTCCAACTGGTATATTTAAATTTTTTTTCTCTCGATATTTAATTTTTTCACTTATTTAAATCAATTTATTACTGTCATACCTTTGAAGCTAGAAATTCAGTTTTTTAAGGACTCGAATTTCAATTTTTTTATTTGTGTAACCCAATGACTGTCTAATGCGTTATTTTAGCAAAAGGGATCAGCACAATCTCTTTCAAGACTAAAATTTATTCGACCAACACTCTCGTCTCATGCATATGCGAATCTTTTACCAGTTGGAACTTAGAATCGGCAAGAATTATGAATCTACAGATTATACGAGTGTCCAGAGCGTGTGTATACGAGTAGTCCACTTATGCAAAGTAGTTTCATGTATTCTTGAGGGATAATTTATGAGAAAAACTTTTTCGACATAGTTAAGTGACGGGAATTTTAGTGCTTGGCAAATGAAAATACATCTTTTGAACACTCATACTATGGTAGATAAAAGTACCTGATTTGAATCACAAACCCAAAACACTTTTAATTCACTCACAAAAAATTACTATTGCTATTCAATTCACTCGTGCACTAGCGTTTGAATGTTTTCGAAGACGATCATTTGGAGTCAGAAACGTTAGAATTCTGAAGAACTTCTTTATTAAGTGATTTATGATTCTGAAAAAGGAAAACGCACCACGATCACTCCGAAGAATGAAATATGAGAAACAATCCATCAAGTAATTCTTTGAAAATAATATTTGTAGCATAAAAGAGGCCGCCAATCAAGATGCAGTTTTATTTACTGTAAAAGCCTTTGCTAATAACCTCGACACAGGCTTAGCTTCTGGTTATGGCAGTTCAAGAAGGAAGCGCTTGCTCTAAAGACGCACTCCAAACAGATTTGAATAGGACATGAATCACGAAGCGGAGCTTTTAATAACCCGTTAATGGGATTTTAAACGTCCTTACTGAGACACTTCGGCCACCGAACGAGAACGTGGGTTTGAAAAGAAAGTGGCTTAGCTCATAAAATGTTCCTAGATAGCTTTACTTTCAATCTTAAACAATCAGATGTAGGGACACCATGGCCTAATTGGAATAATTTAGACCAGGACAACAAGGAAGACAAATCTTCAGAGAGAGGAATCTTACGAAAACATCGGATATGATTGGATGTTATTTACTACCAAACTGGTCCAGAAGGCAGTATCTCCAAATTTGATTTTTGGGATTGGCGGTTCATAAAACGTTGTTTGTAAACAAGTATATGATATCTCATAAAAAACCTAGAAAACAGACAATCGCACACACACAATAGTTCATCCCAGTTGGTAAAGTCTCGGATTAGCAATTAGAGGGTTGCGAGTTCGAAACTCGATCCAACAAAAGATATGTATGTTTCATATTAATCATATTAATCTGGTTCATATTAATCTGTCGGGGCTTCAAATATTCTTACGTTGGCAGGGTATGGAAGTTTGGAAAGTAGGATGCCATCTCATGTGTTGATCTCGTCATCTGACCGTTATTCAAAATTAAGGTGTTGTCCTCGGACCTTTCCCTTTGGGATTGATCCCGGACCGTCGCCAATAGCCTACTACGTTGCTTCAGTGCGACGTAAATTCAAATACCAACTATCTACCAGGAAGAATTTCCCAGAAATTAGACACAAAAGACCCCAGTCCATTAAAAATAATATGTGGCTTGATTTATGGCTAAGAACCACTGGTTTTATAACTTACAATGTTTTTTTGGTTAATCTCTTTCGGTACCAGACCCTCCACGTTCCATACCAAGCACACTACATATGGCATGATGCCGATATAGCTTTTTACCAGAAGGCCTTTAGCCCTGTATTGGCTGTGCGAACAGTGAAATTGATCTGATGCCACTGTATTCATCCCGAGTCTGTATTCCGGCTTTTCTTTATTAAAGAATCAACGTATTGTGTAAAGTGTGAAAATTCTAGATACAATTACAATAAGGATACTAAAAAATATAATTTATGAAAAGAAAAAATGTGATATGTGACAGCATATACATATTGCATGGCTGGTAAAGTTAAGAATTAATTATCCATTAACACACTCACGACACACTTTTGGTCTCCGTCAATAGCTTTGGGAATATTGGTTTTGAAACAATACTGATAATTAATTGATAAGTAAGGTGACAAACTTTTTTACCTGCAATTCTCTTTAAAGGCTATAGCTATTGATTCAAGAACGACCAAATTAGAAGCAAAGAGTGTTTTTATGAATAAGGTTGTCAAAAATGGTGTGCCATAGCAATACTTTATGCGACATAGTTTTAGTAGCGATTTGTCGATTGTGAAGAACTGATTTCGATTAAATACACGCAGTCCATTTAAGTACCGGATTCAATACGAACCGGGAATGGATAAGCGTCATATCAGTTATAGATATGTTAATAAATATCGAGCTCTACATTAATGTCGGATCTTCAGATGGCAGGATACGAACGGGGTCAGGATATCCGGCGGACCGTAAACTGGACAACGAAGAAAAACACGAAATAGATATCGATCTTGCCATGACTCTGGATTCGGAAAGCTTAAAACGAGGAGTTATTATTTTCACTTTTCCCCCTTTTTTCAGTCCGTTTTGAAAACTGAAAACTATTAGGGCGTACGTCTATTGCGGAAATTAGCCGGCACACGGCTTTGTTTTGCTACACAGTTTTTGCTTTCGGAAAAAGTGGGTCACTGAAATCCTATAAGATTGTCGAAGTTGCAGTAATTAGACACACGCAGTCAATGAGAAGAACCGGGGGATTGCAAAAGATGTGGTGCTAATAGCAAACGGAGGGTATGCTCTGAAGCATGACGTGGCCAAGGGGGCGGATAATAGAGCTAATTCGCAATGTTCGCTCGGAAGAGGTGTGTTATTTTACAAGAGACGTAACAACTTTCACCTTGGAAATCGTTGCTGAAATTGTTAAATTCGCCGGCTCGTATTTGAATCTAGAAGGAGGTTTATTTTTGTGTTTGTCGTTTTACTGTCATTTTTGCTGCTCGAGGGCAAATTAGATCTAAGCCTACGACTTATTTTTAACCGCTGTTACGCGTACTACAAAATATACTTCAGGTATTCTTCATTGGTAGGCGAAAAAAATTGTATTGCAATTTTGTTTCGACGAATTAAGCTAAATTTAGCATCAAAAGCAATTCAAGTCCAATCTTGGAAAACTTCAATCGATTAAGTGTAATAAATTGTTGTAAAAACCCTCTCAGACATCTGGCATTACACCGCCTCTAAAAAGGGTTAAGACGAATGTATATAAATATTAGATAGTTATATAAATATTTTAGGTATGTTAAGGCTAAGGAATATCGATATTCTTTCATTTGATATTCGGATGTCAAGAAATGCTATAAAGGGTTGTGGAACATATGGTGTTCCACCTCCCCTTAAAAGAAACCGAAAATACTATATTTTTATTTTGTGCAAAACACATTAATCTAGGTTGAGGTCTTCACTCATAAGATTTATTTCCTCCTCAAAAATATTTTTTAGCATAAAGCCCTTCAAATTAAGCGTGTTCAAAAATTTGTTTCAAAATGTTCAGTATTCATGAAAATTTTTCTCTTGGTTACCTTTAAAATATTAGGCATTGGTGCTACGTAAATTGGGAAGCACTAGGTTAAATCTAAGAAAAAGATAAAATATAAACGAAACCATATAAGTAAGAATAAATGATAGGGTAGGTCGAGATGCCTCGTAAATACATTTATCGCGATATCATATGTACTCACCTCGTATTTTATTTTTCTGATTAAATCCATACAATTTTGTTACAGCAATCTAAGGATTTTTTTGACAGTTGTTATTAATAATTGCACAAGGGTCAAATTTGAAGCTTTAATATTGGCACATTGGTACAAAATTCCTTACGAATTTATAAAACGGAAACTTCAATTATTATTACTTTGGAGAATATTACAGTGGTGTATCGATTTTCTCTTGACAACACTCATGTGCCATTAATAACACGTATCTACAACGAAATACTATTTTGAAAATTCCTTTAAATGCATAACCCACAATCAAAATGCTTCAAGCACCCAGATTTTGATACATTTTTAAAAGACTAATATCGTTAGCTAAACCACATTTTGAAAAGTATTGACAAAAATCACATTTACAAATTGTGATTATCATATCTATGTAACATAATTGAATAATTATTTCGATTACGTTTTCAATCACGGGCGTTTCCAGAGTGGCCCACGGGGTCCAATCGACCCTAGAAATGAGGCACGGTAGCCCAGTTGGAAGATTAACGGATTAAGAATCGAAGGGTTGCGAATTCCTTATCATCTGACCGTAGTTCAAAATTATGAGGTGTTGTCTTCGGATCATTCCCTTCGGGATGGATACCGGACCCTCGCCAATAGCCTGTCGTGTTGCCCGAGCAATCACCGATGAGGTAAGTATTTAATTAAAGTCGCAACACAACGTGCTATTTGTAAAGTCCGGGATCAATCCCCAAGGGAAAGATCCCTAGGACAATACCACATAATTTTGAACCACGGTCAAATGACGAGGTCAATACCTGAGCTGGCATCCCACTCTCCAAACACGATGAAACATGGGAATACGATAGAAAACCGCGAAAGTGAAAACTGAGCTGTTCCCGAAATTTTTTCTCGAACTTCCATAGTAAGGCATGTTTCCCGCTTAGAAATCGAATTGCTTGTTGACTTCGCAGGGAAAAAGTATTTAAAAAAGCAGCTTAGAATGAACTGGAATGTTATAACTTTCTCACCCATGTATTTGACTTTCAGATGCCAATCTTATTTGTGAAAGGTCAAACCCTCATAGGCAAGAATCCCAATACCATAAAACTTTTATTCTTCGAAGAATACGGCCAAACAGGAGTTGTTTGGATCCCATTTCTTCCTTTCAGATTCCCTCCTACGTTTGCTCTCTCTCTTTTTTACTTTCCATGCATCATCAATTTTCCCCACCCGCCACCGCTTTATGATCTTTACTTTCGATTTAGTACTGTATAATAAGCACAAGATAAAAACAGAAAAACCAAATTGTATTGTGTGAAGGAATTTCTTTTTCCACACGTGTGTTGCTGTGATGACCTTGTTTTGGAATTCAGAAGCGTTACTGGGACACTAGGGTAAATATAATAAACTTGATTTTATGTGGCTTTAAATCAAGTTACAGATACTTTAGTGGCCAAAAAACATAAGCATTCATCTCATGTTAGTGAACCAGCAAAATGAATAATGTTTTAGAGTACAGTTTTTTCTTTGAACTCTCAACTTTTGAATAGAGTTTTCCTGATCTCCGAGTTGATATATGATGTTCAGATTATTCTCAATTCAGCATATTAAATTTGACAAATTGGTCACATTTAATACACATTTATATTGAGCAACATGTAAAAAGAGAATACAGTTTAAAACCCTTAAATCTCGCATGTTTGAACTTAGTAGTGTTGCAGAACGTTTGTGACTGTAAACTCTTAACAAGTGACATATTATTTTTAGTGTTCGGAAATATTAATGTTTGAGAATAACATAAAACATTTTTTTATTATTATTTTTGCACTTATTGTTTATTCAATTAATAATAATTGGTGGAATAGGAAATGGGTAAAATTTTCAATTTGAGGGAATCATTGCATTCTTTTATTAGGGTGCTAATGAAAATGCGGGAATTGTCAATTGTAAATGATATTGTGAGATGTTGCAAAATTCCTTTCTGTCTGATTTGGGACCGAATCAGACAGAAAGGAATTTTGCACCGTCGCCAATAGTCCAATGTCTGGTTCCAGTGCCTTTAATTCAACTACACCCCTTTCTGTCTGAAATTGATCGACAAATGGTTTAAAGCACACGTGGTTTCAACAGGATGAAGGAACATGTCACTCAGCTAGTATGACCTTGCGAATTCTAAACAATCATTTCCTGACAGAATAATGTCAAAATCTGGTGATGTCGATTGACCCCCTCGTTACCCTGATTAGACCACGCTGGTTTTTTCTACAGGACTACATAAAGGAACGAGTCCAAGCAAACAAGCCGACAACGGTTCAACAGCTTTTGCAAAACATTCGCGAAATTTAATAAATCACATGTGCCATGAAAATGTGCTCAAACGTGCCAGAAAATGTGGTCGAAAGAGCCCATAGCAAGAGCCTATAGTCTAGAGGCAATCATTTGGCTGATGTCATATTCCATAAATGCCATTAATTAAGTTAGCAATATGTACAAATTTAAATAAAAAATGTTTTATTTAGAATTTTTTCCAAAACACAAAAAGGTGCCTTTACATACAGACACCCTTTAAATACATACAATAACAAGATGCGTAACTTCCTGCATTAGTCTTTTTAGACTAAATTTTGCTTTAGAAAACAAAATGTAGAATACAGAACAAACACGTACAATTCTTGTACCGCGGTATCATGTTACCAGTGAACCCATCTGTATGGTTACCCTGACAAAACACATTCAAAATATTGTTTTCATTCACCAAGCTTTGTTTTTAATGTATCGATATATAATTATATTTTTGATCCTTACTCCAAACAAGTATTTCGTCTTAATACTGAATTCATTTACAAAGATTAATGCATTTTGTATTTTGTGAATTTCCACGTGTGTATACTGCCATTAATAACTTTATATAAAATATAAAAAACCTTATTTTTTGAAAAATCGATGTTTTCAAACTTAGGAACTATTTCCCTTTAAACTAATTCCCTTCTTTGATTGCACCCAGTGCTTTTATTACCATCGCAGTGTCTTTCAGCCCCTATCTGCTGCCATGAGTCCTTGACAAGTACGCATGCACATGTGCGAGAAAGAATGCAGGTGGCCGCCGAGTCGGGGAAAAGTAGGAGCGATTAAAAAATATGCTATAAAAAGCGGGCTTCGGGGTTATTACCCTTTCGTCCATAATACAGAACGAAATTGTGTACCCTCTCCCCCTGAATGTGCGCGACACGGAAGAGGTGCCAAGCAAGTGCACTGTGGCCCGAAAGTGTCACCGAACTTTCAAACTGAATGGAGTTATCGCCTTGGTCTGAGCATGCTATATTTATTCCACTGATTCTAGAAATTACTTTTCAGGGACTTGTTTGGTTAAAATATTGTTGTAGACATTTTTGAGCTCACATTCAAACGATGATTTTTTCATGTTAGATCAGCAATTTCCAACCCCTTTCATCATGGCACACATAAAACTCTGGCACACCAAAAATTATTTTTTTTGCCGATCTGACAAAAAAAATTTATATAATTTTGATTGATTTACATAAAATAATAATAAAAAATATTAATATAGTAATTATCTACCCTTTTTTCTACAACTCATAAAAATACTTTTTGAAAAAATTTACTTACGGTACTGTATAATTAGAAAATGATACTCAAAATTATTCATTCGGGTAAATTATTGAGTTTGAAATTATTTGTGTCAAAAGTTCAAAATTAAACCGTTGGAATTAAATAAATCTTACTCAATCTAATTCACTTCACCATCCGTAAGGCACACAAGTTCCTTTCTTACGGCACACCGGTTGGTAATCGGTGTGTAGATTAATGAAATATTAAACCATAAAATAGATACAGATACACATTCCAATACGAAGTTGTGTATTTGAACTTCGATTCCAAATTCTGCATCGCCTTGTGCATACTATAAAGTAAAACAGTTGTCGTTAAAAAGACCCCATAATAAAGACGCATGAAATTGTAAGATCCACGACAGCAATTTCTAGTTTTCAGAAACAATGACTTCGGACAGTGTCTACTTTTGGAAGCAATTTAAGGAATTACAGTTCTTAAAATGTAACCTAGAAGGTTACAAAAATACCCCAAAGCTTGATTTCGTGGGATTTTAAAAAAAGCGCCAACTCCAAAAATGAGTAATTGTGATAAATGTGAAATTTTGTGTTTTGTCAACTGAAAATGTCCATCATTAACCATATGGAAAGCACTTTGCAAAAGAGGTTTTAAACAAATTTTATGCGTCAAGACAGTCACCTTATTTAAATCTATTTTGCGCGTAACAAAAATTTAATACTATATTAGTTTCTTTAAAGGGTGATAAGATCCCTTTCGTCTCGTGGTGGAGGTGGGTTGTGATGAAGATTAAAAAGTTAACATAATTAAAATATAAAATTAGTAAAATTTATAATTTTTTATGAACCCCTATCTAAAGTATTCCTAGACATCAGAGTACCAAATGGGAGAACATTTGTACACTAGCCTTATATACTTAAAATTTTTATGTATCTGACCGTAACCATTTCAAGGAGGTAGGATGCTGTATTCCACCGCCCCTGAAAGGGTTAAGTATTAGCTCTTAATACGTTTTCCCCACAAAATATTAAGTCCATGTTGAACGACATTGTCAAAAGGACACATTTATCTCAAAACACTAGTGTGTCGCTTGCTAGTTCTCGTGAATTTTTATTGCACGTGTGCATCTGTTACTAGTGTATTTGTAAAGGTTATTGTGTCAGTACTAACTATAATATTAGAGTATGTATTTTTAATTATGCACTTGAAAACTGTAATCATGATATGGAATGTGATAAAAAATTTAATTTGAATTTAGAACAATTGGAGACTGAGTGCAAGAAAGAATTAACACATGTTCTTTGTAGTTTTGTATTGTCCTTGGTTTTTTTTTGAATGAGTGTCTAAATTTTCAAGCGGTCGTTCCCATGTATGCAACCGAAAACCTAATCTGCAACTATTTGGTGCAATATTAATGATACTCTGGTCATTCGAGAAATGACTAAAGTCTTCATCTCCAAGTGAATTATAAACCGACTCTGATCACCACGAAATTAAAATGGTAGCAGCGGTGGGATGCCGAAAAACTCCGACAAATAGTTTTTGAAAATTGGAGGTTCACTATTTATTCTCAGCAGCATCATCCTCAAAGAGTGTAACGATCTTCGGAAGTCAATAACAGAGAGAAACAGAAGGGGGAAGAGGAGAGAGAAATGACCAAAAACCAAAACAAAGGCGGCGAATCTTTTTTCGCACGAAGGCGTGTCTTTCACAGCTTGTTTTGACTTGGAAACCCGACGGAAGAACCATATCCGGCCGATAGTACCATTTATATACGACTGCCTGAACGTTTGTTTTGTCCTTGTCTTATATTTAACATATGACCGCAGCAACTCGAAATACATTTAACGGCAGCGGGTTTAGAAAGTTCTTGTTGGGGGGGGGGCAGGAAATGGATTGGAAATTGTGTTTCAAAAAAAAGAATAGTTCGTCATGTGTTTTGAAGAAATCTCACGCTATTAGAATTTAATAGCTAAAGACAATTGTTCATGGTGTGTTACTTATAGAAGTTCGTGATGGGGTTAAGGAGAACATAATTTAAATATAAAATGAGCAAAATTTTGAATTCACTTAAAATTTGTAAATATATGTAGGTTCGCTACTGTGATAGACGTCGCGTGCGTCACTAACTGTCCAACGGGTTATTTATTTCCTTGTTCAAAAGATATTGACCGTCTGATTAACAGGAAGATTGTATTTCAGATCTCGATAGTAGCTAAAATCAGAATAGCTCAAAGGGAATGCGTTTCAAATGTTCAATTTTTACAATATTCAAACTTCTGACTCGAAACTCATGTTTCAGGTTCTTGAAAATTGTACTGTAATTTCCATATACATAACCGCTCCAGTGCGACGTTAATTCAACTACCCCATATACATTACCAGGTTTAGAATTACCTTATTTAAAACTAAACGATATTCTTTATTTTATAATACATTAACAATATTAGTTATTATTTAATTACAAACTGAATATTTCTTTTTGATTCAGATATTTTAGCATATTTTCTATAAGTTGTAACAATTAGTTTGCCATGTTTCATGAAGTCTGCCGTATCTTAAAAAAGATTAAACGATTGCGTTATCTCCAGAACGTTGTACTTTTAAGAGAATAGTCATAATTAACAAATGCAAATTTTAATTTAAGCTCCGAAAATGCATATTTGAAGCAATGTCTAGGAAAAATAATCTGTTTTACACGTCTGTTTTACACCCAAATATTGCAAATTCTAAATTGTAAAAACGTCTACTCAAATCAGCGATTTAATAAGAATTTGCTTTTCTTTTCTCTTGAAAATTTATAGCTTTTAGGGTTGCGACAAACCACTTAAAACATACACGAGTTCTTGTGATAAAATGTCTACCCTAGCTTAAAGTCATTTTTTAAAACTTCAAAACAAAGTTCCACAAGAAACCAGACATTCGTTTCACGCACAAAACCTTTCAAAACCAAAAGAAATAGCTTCTTTTGCGAATCAATCGCGTGATGCATACATTTCTTATCAGACAAATCCGTAGTACTTCGAGAGAAATCTTTCTCAAGAAAAGGACACCGAAAGCGAGACGTGATGAACCCTCCTGAAAATTTATTGTGTTTAAATTAAGGCCATTTTCTTTTAGGTGTACGACATGCCATTTAAAAACATATGAACACTTCAGACAAAATGTCAGCCCTGTTTGAAAACTATTTGTCTAAACTAAAAAAAGTTTCTGTTAGTATTCAGCACAAGAAGCACGAGATCAACCAAACTCGTGCAAAACAACTTTTCCCGCGCAAAACCTTTAAAACTAAAAGAAATAGCTTCTTTTGCGAATCAATCGCGTGATGCATACATTTCTTATCAGACAAATCCGTAGTACTTCGAGAGAAATCTTTCTCAAGAAAAGGACACCGAAAGCGAGACGTGATGAACCCTCCTGAAAATTTATTGTGTTTAAATTAAGGCCATTTTCTTTTAGGTGTACGACATGCCATTTAAAAACATATGAACACTTCAGACAAAATGTCAGCCCTGTTTGAAAACTATTTGTCTAAACTAAAAAAAGTTTCTGTTAGTATTCAGCACAAGAAGCACGAGATCAACCAAACTCGTGCAAAACAACTTTTCCCGCGCAAAACCTTTAAAACTAAAAGAAATAGCTTCTTTTGCGAATCAATCGCGTGATGCATACATTTCTTATCAGACAAATCCGTAGTACTTCGAGAGAAATCTTTCTCAAGAAAAGGACACCGAAAGCGAGACGTGATGAACCCTCCTGAAAATTTATTGTGTTTAAATTAAGGCCATTTTCTTTTAGGTGTACGACATGCCATTTAAAAACATATGAACACTTCAGACAAAATGTCAGCCCTGTTTGAAAACTATTTGTCTAAACTAAAAAAAAGTTTCTGTTAGTATTCAGCACAAGATCAACCAAACTCGTGCAAAACAACTTTTCCCGCGCAAAACCTTTAAAACTAAAAGAAATAGCTTTTTTGGGAATCAATCGTGCCTAAGCGTATCTTTCTTATCAAACAAATCCGTAGTATTCCGAGCGAAATCTTTCTCAAGAAAAGGACAACCTATAGCGGGACTTGATGGATCCCCTTCCAGTATGACCCCGATTTGAGGCCATTGTCCAGGTACTCCACAATGGATACTTGAGGGACATTTTTTCTCCTCTTCCCACAGCTTCTTTAACTTGGGGGCATCAGTGGGTGAGTTTCCAAGGGGGAGGAACCCATTCCTCGTGGACTCGGGAGTTTTTCAGGGGGGCATTGAACCATGTCTGTCTCTGGGCGTTGTGTTCTCTGGTATTGTCCCAAGCGGTTACCTGTTTGCAGTTTCTCATGTCAGTAACGAAATACTTACTTTTGACAATGTAGGTGAACTTTTATTGCAGTCGACTCTCGATTTAACGAACTCTCATCTTTCGAACCCACATTATTTTACGAAGTCCTGATCAGATGCCATGTAACATGTTTTAATTTCCATGTAATAAACTTGGGATTTGTAAAGGTTGAATTTGGAATGGAAAACTATGAATTCAAATTTAAAATGTTTTGTTTTAGTCTGATCACTTAGTTTAAAATTATGGTACGGTAGGTAGTTGAATTAACGTCGCACTAGAGCAACACAACGGGCTATTGGCGACGGTCCAAAAATAATCTCGAATAAATTAATGGCACATGCGATATATCTCACAATACGACACCGGATTGAAACAAAAAGAATAGCTAATTATGCGAATCGATGATGTCACCGGGCATATCTAGTGCCCGTAACCAACGAGATTCGTTGATAAGGATTTGAAAGCAGGAGATTTATCTTAATATTATGTGATAATTATTTGAAATGAACTTCACACACACGCACACACACACAATTGTGACAAAAGAAGCTGAACTTCCAAGTTTTTTCTCTTGTTTTTAAATTCCAAGATCACGTGTCTTTGATTTAAAATAAATTGTTTTCCATAACATTCATCAAATCCTTCAATTCTCCAGTGAATTTAATTTGGTTTCACTAAATGTCTCAAAAAATCATGCACCAAAAAGATTAATGGTTTAAATGGTCTTCGAAGGACAAAGTGTAACCGATTTCGGTCGTGATAATTTATGGGTTCACTTGAGTGCATACTTAATATTCTTTTTCGTTAAACGCAAGCTTTTGTAGTCTTTGCGTATTTATAAAATAGATCATACTTCGAGCAACATAACATTTGATATTTCCCAGTTTTTTAATATTCGTATTAAATAATTATTTTTATTTTAATACTAATTTTAATTTTCATGAACTTAAAGATATTTCTTTTGTCACTTGAAATACACATAAAAGTGGATTTTAGTACCTTTCACTTTGTAAGATTTTCAAAACAGTTTAGCTGAAAGAGTTTTGAAAGTCTCTTAATCAACAGTCTCTTTAATCAAAAAGAAGCTAAGCTATAACCTTTTCAAGTTGAAAATAGTCATTTCTATTTTTTACGAGACAGTTTAAATACTTCACAAATAATTATTACAACTAATTATAGGATTAGATTAAATTTGATGCATATGTCAATAATTTCTTTAACTTATAAAAATACAAAAATAATTATCTGATGCCATTAACAATATCGAAACCTCTTCTCATTCCCCTTTTGAACCTGGGGCCCAGTCGAGTAGTATCGACTATCCCATTGTGGAGACCCTAATTGGTAGTAATGTTATTTCAAGTTCAGACGAAAACTTTTTTAATGCCTTATCACTGACCTCTTTGGCTTTCGGCACTGCAAGGGACGAACTAGTGACTATTTGTGAGAGTACCTGGTGGGTAAGTCACTGGTACTCCTAACAGGGACAATCGACAACATCCATGACCTTAATTAGCCGAGATTCGAACCCGGGAATACCGGGTGCTTTTGACTACCATACCAGTTAAAAAATTGCGAGAATATAACCTAAAATTCTCCAAAATAATCACACACGATTACTTCCTGCAAAGAATATCGAACAAAACGTTCCCGTTTTTCGCATTCGATCTTGACGAATCTCCCCCTGCGAAATCTCGACTTCATGACTACCTACTCTCCCCTCGGCTATGACTCATACCGGGCTACTTCCCCCTTTCCTAGACCCTGTGGCAATTAAGCCCTTCATATATTCCATTAAAAGGGGAAGGAACGCTGATAGGAGGGCGAAAAAAACGAATTTCGCTAGTGGTAGGGAGCATTGACCTTTGCACGAAGAGGGTAAAATATATAGGGACACAGCTATATAAAAAATGTACTTTATTGTTTCTAGAAAAGATAACTATTCCTGGAAGAGAAATGACATTTGAGACATAATTATTTTTTATTTTGGAAGTTAGTTTCATGCATCTGCTGTCAGTGAGTATGTGACTCTAAGATAAGAAATTAAGAAATATTGAACTTATTTTTACGCAACTGCAACAGACTAGTTGTAAAGCCTTTGAGATATATAAAGAATACAACAGGTGCTACAAATCACTTGTTGCTAGTCAAGTGCTTATTATAATCCTTTGCGGAGTAATCGTGAATAATGAATGCGCATTGAAACGTAACCTTTATATGCATCATAATTCACGAGTACTTACCATTCTAAATAATAGTAAGAGTCAATTAATAAATCTTACAATAAATATATAATCTCCAGTCTCAGTAAAAATCTCACTAAAACTCGGTAATACAGAACTCAATGACAACTCTCAGCTCAAAACTACATTTCAGTTACTAATTCTAAATGCAAATAAAAATTGAACAAATAGCTGTGTTGCCAAATACAGAAAATTGCATACTAATAAATAATTTAATTATACTATGGCATATGCGCGTTTTCGCTACGTTTCTGTACAAATACACTTTCGTTTTTTTCTATTTTATCACAAATATTATCGCTTGCATTACTCGTTTCATAACATATATGTCATTATTTGATATTTATTTACTGTGCGTGAGCAATTTCTAGTGAAAGTATTTAAATATTTTATACTCGACAAGAATAAAATATTTAAACTAATCATGACAGATAATACACTAATAATAGAACAGAGAACAACTAATCCTGACAGAGAATAAAAAGCAATCTATGTCATCCGTTTGCATTTTATATAGTAGGATAAACTAAATACTTTGTTTTAAGTTTTTATAGGCAGTAGATATCGTTTCATAAACGTTGACTCCACTATCGCAATTTGACAAGAACTTAAACAGTATGATTGGAACATTCAAATGAATTACACTTTACACAAAATCTATTAGGAAATATTTTAGAAAATAGCTTCGTAACTGGTGAAAGTAAGTAAAAAATGTCCTGCAATTCCTTATAAATCCTATTATTTCTTTGAATCGACATCGTATTTTGAAAATTACTAACAACTGATGTATTAGTGTATCAACAATGATGTAGTACACAATAATTATAGTATTAATAATTATTAACAATGAGAGATGTAATTGTAAAAACTCAAATGAAACATAGCAAAAAGCACTAATTATCAAGAGAAGAAAATACGATAAAGGTAAAACATTTATCACATTTGCACACAATTAATTGGTTTCTTTAGAATGTTTTATTAGAATGAAGAGATCGAAGAAAAAGTTGGATCTTACGGAACCAAGATCGCAGCACGTATTTTTTCCTGCAATTACATGGGTAATGCAAGAAAGCAACATTTAAAAGGGTAAAAGTGAAAAAATTATTGAGAATGCGTTTTCGTGTTGTGGTAAGTTCAGCTTCGTTTAGCAGAAATTTGATTATATATTTTAAATTTTATGCCTTGCATAATTTAAATGTGGATATCAGCTATTTTGTTGAGGTTTATTCGTTTTCTAGTTCGTTTTAGTTCTGCGTTTCGTTGATCCGATGGAATGTAATAAATGAAAGGTTAACATTTTAACTCTAGACTAGGCACGATATTGTTTTACATTCTTGAAGAAATTTTAAGAAATCTTGCAGAAAATTTAAAACTTTTTTGTCGACGTATAGAAATATGACTAAAAATCCTCATTGACTGAATCATTATTGAAAAATAAATTTTGAAATATCTGCTTGAAGTGAAATATTGATATTTTAGCTTTCGATGATTAACCTTCGATTGATTGGATATGAGTTTATCACAAACAGAATGGAAAATGAAAACAAACTATTCTGAAATTGGTTGAAATAGAAGGCATTTTCAAAATTATCCAAAATTTAACTTGATATTTTTATAATAATACTGAATGCAATGGTTCTAATTCGCGTGCTGCTTCAAACCACTACAAACATAAACACCTGGTTATAAAAGCATACAAGTGAGAGGATGTGCGATTCATTATAAGAACTTATTAGCTCTGTATGAAACAAGTGTAAATCGAAGAAAACGCGTATCCCATTCTCATTACTCTTACAGAGAAAAAAGGTCCATGTATGATCTTTTAAAATTAAACTTTTGTGTCGATTCACTTTGTGTCAATAATATAATATGGGATATACCATAATTCATTTGGCTTTTCCAGGGATCTAGTGAAAGAAAGAAACTTTTGGGACCTATCAATATTTATTTTTACATTTATATTTCTATACAAATCAAATATTATAGCAAAGAATACATGATATTATTTACACAAAATAATAGTCATTAAATTTATTCATCTCATAACCATCTCCCTTAGTTCATTAAATTTATCTAATAGCCATCTCACATATTCATATATCTACATATCATATCAATGCTTCAAAAATGACAGAAAAATAAAGAGGAAACTTCAAAAAACAAAATTTGAATACTGTCTGTCTAGAGCAGAAACTCATTAACTGACAAAACTTTGTTTTTCTCTACAGCTGTTTAAAGACAAACTATTAGTTGAAGAAATTAGGTCAAGAAATAAAAAAATTATAAGCATTTTGATAGCGTTATCATCTTTTAAACAGATCGGAATACGGCAATGTGTTTGTCATTATCATGAACATAAACAAAGTGGCAATGAAAAAATATCAATTAATGAGTTTCTTCACTAAGCTGACGGCATTTGTTTAATGTTATTGAATTGTCATTATAAATATTGAACAAAAACAATTATTGTAAAGCAATTTCTGTAATCGGAACATTCCAGATGCGCCGACTTTTGTGCTTACAGACTTTTATTTTGCACTGATATACAGACTTTTAACGAAATTTATAAAAATCTAATAATTACTAGACCTTTATTTGGCATATAAATTATACTTTTAAATTTTGGTCCCTTCCGAAATGAAATCCTTGCTATGCTATTGTGTCCGTTTGGAGGAAACGTTTAAACTGGTTTTGCTAATGCTTGGCCAATTGAACTTAATCATTATGGCACTACAAGGACGGCTTTGTGAACCCCTGAGAGCACTCTGGTGCACTACGAGGGGGTTCATGTACACCTTAGATACATCCACACATTTTAAGCACAAACACAAACAGTTTATAGAGAGGTCATACATTCATTCTAGACGACAAACATCTATGCCTTAATCCCGGATTCCTTTCGCTCCAGAAGCCAGCACCCGACCGATTGGTCGGCACATGTTTTCACTAAAAGAGAGGACATGTCCTCTTTTGGATAACCACGAGGTGATCTTGGTCTGAGACAACATCAAGATAACTCCTATCGAAAATAGAAACTCCAATCTCCTTGTCAGAAAATCATGGCTATTTTTGTTTGCTCCAGTCACGTTAAATCCAAAAGTCCAAGTTTTCGCTTTTCTCTATTTCGAGACACAAACAAGGCTGTCCTCATTAGCATGCAACGGAGCAGTCTAATTATTGTGGGAAGGGGAGTTCCCTTGTGCAACATCATCAAACCGGAATAAATAACGTAACGGAAGAATAACGTTCATACTTGACCTTGGGAGAAACTGCTCATTTTCGATTTCTCTCACCCGCGGCTCGTTCAAGATATGATTTAAGGAGAATGTGGGTGGTAAGATAAACCGACAGGATTCGCTCTTTCAAATGGTACTCACCGATTTTCCACCTCCACGTTTCGTTGAGTCAGTACGCCTAATAGCATTTTCCTCGATTCATTAGCTTGAAGTGTGTACTCTAAATGAATATTTCGATTTCTCTTCAGGATGTCTTATTAGGATAAACTTTTCCAGCTTTTTGTTTTAATCATCTTGTAAAATTTTCACTGGAGCAGAACAATTCAATTTTTATTCTTTGTTCATTTATTTAATCTTTTTATTTCCAATGGAGGGGACAAATAAAAAATACTGACCGAAGTCAAACAACAGAACAAATAGCAACGAAAGAAAAAATCTATGGAACCCATTCTGTCCTTCGTTTTCTAGTAGTATACCTCCTACATTGAAGTAGAAGATAGCAGGACATCGGAGCAGGTGTGCATGGTCCATATCTCCCTCAAGATCATAGAGCTTTCAAAAAGTATTGTTTAGTATAGATATGCTTGCAGGTATTAAACAAAGCAGTCGTGGCCAGTAGCAAAGTTGAATTCAGCTTCGGCTCTCTTCCGTGGCCACTCAGGAAGGTCTGAGATGTTCTATCACGTTTTCATGGAATTCCTCGATAAAAGTTCTTTTTTGAGAATATTCTTGAAAGTTGTCTTAATTATTGATTTGATAGTGTGATAGGGGATATCAGCATCTCTGATGCTTGAGAAATCTCTGCTCCTTTAATTTGGCCAGCAGTTCAGCCATTTCATTGCCCACGATACCATTGTGACTAGGTATTCACTGCAGACGTTGTTGGTCAATATGAACTTTGAAGGTTAGGGATTGCACCTTGCCCTACCTCATCTTACCTAATTTTAAGTTTTATATAAAACACACATCAAAATTTATTTTTAACAACGGCTAGTTTTCATTTTGCTACAATGAAAGTCATTCCAACTTTGAGATGCATATTGATTATTTTTCTCACTGTTTGCCTACCATATGTTATACACTCCAATACCGCAAGTGGTTTTAAACACATGCCAGCGATAAAAGAGCGCGAATCTCAGCGGAGATGTGACCTCACTTTCTGAAAGGGGCCTCATACGTTGGAATCAATTTTCAGTAGCAACTACAACAAACGATAGAAGGAAAAAAATTCATGGGTGAGGGGAGAGGGATTTTCTCACACTTCTTCGGTTCATAACTGTTCTTTATTCGACTTTTAACGTCGTTTCTCAGCAAAAGAAACTTTCGTTATTTTATGTATTGGATATACTGACCATTAAAATGGCTTTCTGTTAATTGTCTGCTCGAGTCTTCCACTTAAGGGGGTCGTCGGTACCATTTTACCGGGACCTAATGTGGCCCGGAGCGAAAAATTTTGCACTGTAGTATCGCCGGCGTACAAATTAAACCCACTGTCAAAATATTCGAAATAAGAGTTTTTTAGCCTTTTTTACCACAATGTGGTGATATTTAGACTGGGGAAGTGTGTTAGTTAATTTTTCTTTGAATGAAGGTTAGATTTCTTAATGAGAAACACACTTTGTGAATTCAGCATAGGAGTTGAATTTTTCCCCTTTCGTTTACTCAGAACTATGTTTTTCGACGTGTATTTCACTTATAAGCCGACGATCTGCTATCTATTTTCTTGGATAAAAAGTTGTAAATATTTCATGGAGTTTTTATAACAAAGGTGAGTAACATTTAATGTAAAGAAAAAAGTTATAAAATCGTGCAAGTTATTCATTGAGTATTTGAGATCTATATTTTTAATACAAGAGAGGCCTTCATCTAAACTGATACCGGGGTCCATTATAACTTGATTGCAGATGTGGACTTGAAGTGTAGATGTAGACTTGAAGTGTAGATGTGGGAGGAAGGGGTTTATTGTGCTAACTCCATTTCATAATATTGCTTTACAGGTATTATATCTCTATATAATACCTGTAAAGTATGCAAACAAATGTTTCCATAATTTAACCATTTTAACTCATTGTATTTTGTTAGTTTGTAAAGATCCTCAATTTCTTTCAAAAATTTTTTGGCAGTATAAATAACCGATTTTGCAATTAAACAGTCAGTTCATCATTTAATTAGAGAATTTTAAACGATATTTGTATGTTAGTACGACTTTTTGATCATTGAAGTTCTTTTATATTCGAGGTTTCCTCTGACTTTTTAAAGAAATTTCCGTTCGTGAACGCTGAAGTGGAATAAAAAAGAACTCGTTTATAAATCATGCAAAACTGCACGAAATTAACAAGTGGTGGGTAAAAACGTTCATTTACGTTCTTTTTCGACGAATACGATACATTACAAAATCGTCCCCTATGTAAAAAACATCTGCGCCTTCTCAACGGTTGTTAAACGTGGTTTTCTTTTTCTTCAGATCACGATTGGAGTGGAAGCCGTGTTATTTAGCAAAAGATATATTTATCTGAGTATTTATAATAAGATTATACAGTATTGAGTTATTTAATAAGACTTAATTAATAGCAATTGAAACCAATAAAATTGCGACCACGTGAACCGTAAAAACAATCTTTGAATTGAAGTAACATAACCCTTTCTTTTGCCCTGTTTAAATATTTTAAATGTTTATTAACAAGTTTTTGAATCTTAAATAAAAACAGTTTATTATTTTGGTGCCTTTGACACATGTGACTACATAACTACAAGTTGAAATGAAATAGACTTAAACTAAGAGAAACCACACATAAAACCATATATGAGCGAGTCAAATGGATGAAAGGAGAAAAGAAAAAGTAGCACGGGCTCCAAATAACGACAAAATATTGTTAACCACTGATATGTTTAAAAGCTCGTTTAAAAACCGATTTAGGTTGCTTTCATGGTGTACATATTATAATACAGTTTTACCTGATGGTTTCATCTAACAGACTGAAAATTAAGAAGACGTTGGCTCAGAGACTTAGATAAACCTGTTAATGTGTACATCTTAATCTTAAGAAACCGTATCTTCATTTTATTGCTAATTCAACAAGTACTTGATCAAATGTATAGAATTTCAATTCTTTCACATTGTGATTTATCCCTTATGCATACAGAAGAACTATACAATTTTCAGTTAATTTGAAGCTACTAAAATAAAATAAAAATGATTTTATGGTTACAGTAATTAAAATTACCTAATATAACTTCAGTTACCGGTGGAGGTGTACAAGTCGTTTATGTATACAAACAAATGTAATTTATTTTGATATGAACAAATAATTAACATCAGCAGCTAAAAATCTGTATAATTTTGTATGTGTTTATACTTTAAACACTTCAGATAAGTATTGAACAGGAATAGGTACTTACATTTTTAGGTAGAAATTTGGCTCGGATGACCACAGTTTTTCTCGCTCTAGAAGGAGAGTTCGGAAAACCACAATTTCCATCAACACTTTTATAATATCGCGAATACAGTTTCTCATTTCGAAAATCTATTATTAGATAAAAAACTGGTGGCTTTTTTGCAGGTTTTGAGTTTCTTGGAGATGCGGGAAAAGCCATTTTAAAATTAATATATTTTTTAATTTTTCTCTTCAGTCGTTAGAAAAGAAGCATCGTTGATCTATTTCAGAAAGGTTTCACCGGTTTCGATCTGAAAATTGAGTAGGTATTTTTATGATAAAAAATCACCACTCAAGTGACACTCATTTCTAAGTAAGCTCAGGGAATGACTTTTTTCGGAAAACGAAAAGATGCACTGCCAATTCATAAAGATTAAAGAAAAGTTTGCTCGCTGAAATCTCAAGTGACAGTTCAAATCGTCACAAAACCAAAGGGCAGCAAAAGGTAAATAAAACCGTTATGCCGGCGGAATCATTGCCGTGTTAAGTTGCCTGTATCAGTTGGAGCGGCTGACGAAGAATCATTCAGGCACATACATGCGAGATATTTTCTTTTTGATGCTTGGGATAAGAGACTATTGAGCGGTGCCTCCCGCTACTTCGGGGTTGCCGAGAGGAGGAAGGGGAGGTTTCGTCGCCAAAACTCGCCAACGTGTCAAAAGAAGGTAGAAACTAGAGATGGGCAAAACAGTTATTTTACAATTGTGCTATCCGTTGCAAATTTAATGTCAACAATTTTGTTTTCAGTTAACAACTGAAGCTAACAGTTAAGAAACGGAATTTAACGGTTAATAACTGTTAGAAATTGACAATAACGGTTAATTTTAACAGTTATTAGTAGTTTAAAAAATATTGAGAACCTTTTATTTTTGTCAAATACTTTTATAGATATCAATATTTTAATTTTCAATTCAGTTCAATTTAGATTGTATCGCCTGCTATCTCAATAACAGTTATTGGAACCTGTTAATATATGTAACAGTTGCTAACTGTTATTTGGTGTGTTATTTAATTGTGTCACTGTTATTTAAACTGTTTTTGAAATAACAGTTAATCTCAAAGAAGCATTGGAACTGAATACATTGAAGAGAACATTAAAGACAAATATTTCAAATTCAGGTTGCTTGATTAAGCGAAGGTGACAAAACGTGTGTGGTGAAACAAGTAATCCAGTATTTATCGTGGGTGAACTTGAATAAACTAAAACGTTCCATTACTCAAGTACTGTTCGATTATTATGGTAGTGAATAAATTAATCAGTTTCGAAAGAAAATGGCAACAATCGAAAAAAAATAAAAATCCCGTCTAGCGCGATTTCACAACAGTCGCAGTGATAAAAATTCAGAAGTGATGATGCTATATTTTCTGAGTTAAAAAAATTCTTGAAAAGTTTATTTTTGTCATGATTGTTACACGACTTTGAAAACTGATCCACATTTTCTTAAATCAGTATAACTTTTAGATTTAATCAATTATGATAAAGATGGAACATTTATATTTGCAAGTCATTCACTAATGTAAGAATACTAATTTAATGTGAGGATGAGTTGAATATATTCTTATTTTCACTATAATACACCCACATTTATGTCATTGATTTTTTAGGAATAAAGCATTTAAAGTAATTCCAGTTTCAGTAGTCTTTTTTTATTAATGAAGAAAGTTTATTGTTTTTATTAATGTATAACTTCTATTTTTTAATTATTTTTCAAAAGGCTTCTCTTATTTTATTTTTAAAAACCTAACGTCACTCAGATTAGGAATTTTTGTAAGACTTCTACTTAATTTGTTCCACAGGAATATTAATTCAAGAATCGAGTATTTTTATTTTATTCGTAGCCAATTGCGAAGAACAACTTTCGATAAACAAGCGATTTGGGTATCAAGAGCAGCGATAAACGATTGCCGACGGCATCCACACACAAGTCGCGAAGCCAATCACACAGCGTGTTGACAACTCAACCACGTGAGATGTAGTTGCCTAGCAACGGGGATCGCTTTGTTTTAAAGCCAACCGTGAGCAGCTGGTTTTGAACTCCCGCATAGAGATGTACCTATGAAGGCGAGAGAGCGAAACATCCTTGAAGCGAAAAATTTATGTCAGGATGAGAAAGACTCATAATGCATCAAGTTAAAGAGAGCAACACGGAAAAGTTTCAACCTATAAAACTCCAAAAAATACTTCACGATTACTCGTACTTGCTATATAAAACACAATTTAGAAAATCAGTCTGCTAACATGCCGAAATTTGATGTTTCACCTTTTGAAAGTGGAATGTTCACATGAAAGTGGAATGTTCCAATATTTATATACATTCTTATACAAATGTTAAGATAAAACTGGAATGTTTTTAGTTTTTCCGATTACATATCAGCTTCACATTTTGAAAACAAAATAATTTGTTCTTTTTTGTATGAACATAAATGAACTAATTTGGAAGCACTTAAAAATAAAAACGAAACCTCCGACTCTCTTGCCAATGAGAGTAATGAACAGAGTTCTTTCTCGGACATAGCGATGAGCAACATCAGAGGTCCAGTCCTTGGTGAAATCCAAAACCTTGTACTCATCTACTCAACACTAGTATCTGGCTAAGCGTGCTGGAATTTCCCTTCAGTTTGATGGTCTCAGATCATTACAAACTGCTTTGGCGAGACTCAGAAGTGGGGACGGCAAGAGTATGTTTCTCGAACGCAGAGACTAGGTTTTTCCATATTGCTCCTGTACTGTCTCGCTCTCATGCCCTTGACTGCATCGGTGCCTCTGGAT
Organism: Meta bourneti; assembly: GCA_933210815.1. Taxonomy (NCBI): domain Eukaryota; kingdom Metazoa; phylum Arthropoda; class Arachnida; order Araneae; family Tetragnathidae; genus Meta; species Meta bourneti. Next base: position 57,139,485 of record OW119923.1, read on the forward strand.
TTATTGGTGGAAAACAAGAGGCAGCTTCTCTCCTGCTCAGGCTACTAGATCTTATGGACCTGGTCTAGAATTTTCCAGATCAGGGGATGAGAAACAACGTAAGTACATAAAATAAAAAATAAATGACCCAACACGTTCTAAACTAAACATTAATTTCATGTAAACTAAAAGATAATTCTGTTGACTCTTTTTGTGTTAATGCTATATTTTTCACAATCCTCACAATATCGACCACAACACTTTAGAAGTTCAAATAAACACCAACGTTACAGTTAAAAAGTCAATTTAAATATTTATTCTTTGGAAAATAAATGTTCAGCTAAAAGTCCCTTTGAGACTTTCGTGTTTGAAAAACTTCAAGAATCAACCAATTAATAAAAAATAATTTCTTTAATTTAATCATTAAAATTCAGAATTATATCACTGAATGGTACATATATGACTAGACGTAAGTAGTATTTGTATTGTGTTAGTAATTTTTAATATTCCATTCATTGACAGCAGGGCTATCAAAACATTTGGTAAAGAGATGTAAAATGTCAGAAAAATCGTTTATACTGTATATAATATTTTCAATAGTTTCATGAATTTTACATAGCACTCTTGAAAAATATTTTTCATTTCTAAATTTGCACTTCGATAATAGAAACACCGCGTTGAACTGGAAACAGTAATAGTTTCGCACGATATGTCATACATGAAATTCCAACAACACCTGTTAATAGGGAAGACTAGTGTAATGCACATGATCCTACTCGGGGAGTCATGCAGCCCCAAAATAACCTTCAAACCCTCACGGTGGGGGAAATGGAAAAAAATGTGTGTTAAAAATTCACCAGTGGGAGAGTGAAAAAAAAACGCACAGTAAAAAATACCGAAAGAAAAAAACTCGTATATACTGCGTTATCTAGTTGTCCCGCCACTTTTTTTATGTTCTTTGTACTCAGAATTTTGAATATACTGTTCAGTATGCTGTTCTAAGGTCAAGGTTTCAAGTGTTGTACATGTGTCATTGTGTACTAGAAGTGTTGAATTAAAGTATTATCTTAATCCTTTCGATGATCGTAAATAATGACATCCTTTTATTGATGTTGAAATCACTTAAGTGAATTTATGACCAATGAAAAAGGAATTTGAATTGTAAATTAATAGGCAACATAAAATGCTGCTGCTTTTCACTACACATGAAACTTCGCTTTTTTACTAAAGGGGAACTGTAAACATTAAGTCTCTCACTAATAATAATACCTAAGAACAACCTAAAGTCATTCATCATTAGGTAGAACAAAACAAACAATAGAATAAATAATATGCCAGCTCACATACAAATAACATTATTGTTTACTAAACCAAAGTTGTTTCGTTTTGCAATACGGTTGCAATAAAAATATAATTACTTCGTGAATTAACTTTCCTTTAAATTCATGTCATTTATGCTGTATATCATGCGAAATAGACGTCAATAAAATAAATAAAGTACTCGGTTTTGATATTGATTCATTAAATCAAAAAATTAATATGTGGTAATTATAAGTAAAATAAATAAGAAGTATTCACAATAGAAATATATTTAACCCCAAAAATATGATTGGACAATTTATTCATGTTACTAAATCATGTACTATAAAAGATCTTCCACAACTGGTTGAGAATTACAATTAAAAGCTGAATTTATAAATCATTAATGTTAAATATATTTGAACGAATTCTCAAGATTATAATTGAGAGTCTCAATACCACATTACCAACAATTATTCAGCTATGGTCTATACTTTTATTTGCGAACTCAAAAAATGTAAACTTTTCGGAATATATCTTTATGAACAAACTAACTGAATCTGACTTTTCTTGGGGTCGGGCTTACCGTTTAGCCACCCCAGGGCGCTCATACCTGAATCCCTGGTCCCAGTATCAAGTTTGGTGACAGGCACAAGTACCAAGTTTGGTGATAGGCCCCGGTACCAAGTTTGGTGATAAGCCCCATCATCACTTTAAATAACAGACTCCTCATGACACAAATATATGTGTCCCAAGTACTCAATGTTTAACTACACAGATGAATAATTTTCCTCTTCTTTTCCCCTATTCAGTGTATCTTTTTTTCTACAAACGCATTAAAATATTTATAATTTTGAATATAGAAAGCAAGCTGCTATTACGGTACAAAAACTTTCTATATTTCTCTAGGATACTCCTAGGACATCCTTTAGGAATTTTCTAGTTCTCCCACTCATGTGTTGTTTTTGGTCTAACGTAAGACGTGCCGCCTCTATTCTGGATAGAAGGGTATCTGACTCAACGAAGTGTCATGATTTTGCACCAGTACTTAATAATTGTCTTGGGTTTACTATTTCATTAGACGCCATGGCTATGAGCAATTGTAATTCAAATGCATTTTTAAAACATTAACAAATTCGTAAGATTAGAATTGTCAGCTTACAAGTGAAACACTAATTCAAAATTTTCGAGACACGAGTTTTAGCTTTTCTAGACTGGATAGTTGAATTTATGTCGCTCTGGAGCAACACAACGGGCTAGTGGTGATGGTCCGGATCAATCCTGAAGGGAAAGTTCCGAGGACAATACCTCGTTATTTTGAATCACGGTCAGGTTACGAGGTCAACACCTGAACCGGTATCTTGCTCACCAAACTTCCACACAACGTCAGCGTAAGGACACTTGAAGCCATGACAGATTTAACGTGCACCAGCCCTCATATACACGACGGTCTTTGGTTGGACCGAATTTCGAACTCGTAATCCTCCGGTTGCTAAACCGCGACTTAACCAAAAGGGCTACAGTGCCCTTTTCTACACTGCTGGCCATCCAAATTGCAACACCAAGAAAGACAAGAGATATCACAACAAAATTTATTTTGTAGATAACATGTTGACCAAGTATCAAATGATTAAATTTATAGACTTCTGTGAAGTGTGGTTCCTGCCAAAATCAGTAGCCAGAGTAGTCGCCATTGTTGGAGATCACCGCTGCCACACGCCTCGGCATTGATTCAAAGAGACTTTGGATGTGTTCTTGGGGTACAGCAGACCAAGCAGCTTCCACACGTTGCCAAAGTTGATCTGGTGTGGCAGCTGGGGATGCATTCTGGGTCAATCGTTGAGCAACCATGGACCACATGTTTTCTATCGGCGAAAGATCCGGAGAGCGAGCTGGCCAGGGAAGCAATTCAATCTGGCGATTGACGAAGAACCCTTGGACAATGCGTGCGCATGTCCAAGGGTTGGTCGGGGTGTGGTCGCGCATTATCCTGTTGAAATATGGCTGTGGGCAAGCCCTGAAGGTAAGGAAGGACAACTGGCTCCAACACCTCGGAGATGTAGCGCTGGCTGTTTAAAGTACCGGCAATGCGTACTAGAGGAGTGCGAGAGTGATATCCAATACCGCCCCATACCATAATACCCGGTGCAGGACCAGTGTGGCGGTGCATAACGCAGCTGTTCAGCATCCTCTCTCCACGGTGTCTCCAGACTCGAATCCGACCATCGTGGTGTTGCAGACAGAAGCGGGACTCGTCAGTAAAGACAATTTCATTCCATTCTGCCGTCCACATCCTTCTTTCATCGCACCATTGGCGGCGGAAACGTCTGTGGTTCTGCGTCAAGGGTAGACGAAGCAATGGACGTCTTGCGGACAGACCACTCTGCTGTAAACGGCGTCGAATGGTACGCGCAGACACTGGATGATGCGGTACAGACTGAATGTGCTGTGCTATGGTTCGTGATGTGGCTGAGCGATCCGTCACTGTCATACGCACAATATGCCTGTCATCACGTGAAGTGGTGCACTGAGGTGGATGCGATCGAACACGTCGGTCCGTCGTACCCTCCTGCATCCAACGATCACATATCCGCATTACAGTTGTTTGGTTTCGTCCAACACGACTACCGATTTCCCTGAAAGATAATCCACAATCTCGGTAGGCCACTATCCTTCCTCTGTCGAACTCGGATACTTGATCAAAAGATGATCGCTGTTTTCTACGAGGCATAATTGATCGTTTTTTTTGAAAAAACCACAAGAAAGACACAATTGCCGTACTTGAAATCGTCGAAATCTCCAAGCCTTAAATAGCGCTTTGAAGTGGCGCCACAGGCGCGCGTGATGTGCGTCTGCGCTGAAATTCTAATCATTTGCATATCTCACCTCCGCTAATGCATGTTGTAAATTTCATATTATTTACATTCTTCCTTCAGGGTGTTGCATTTACGGTGGCCAGCAGTGTAGATCAGAATGTGGGGATCTTTGGACTGGTGAAGCCCACTAAGTAAATTTTTCTTTGGATGAAGGGTAGATTTCTTCTCGAAAAGCACACATAGTGAGTAGAATTTTCCCCCTTCGTTTTCTCATAACTGCATTTTCCGACTTTTCACTTTTAACCCTCTCGCTGCGCATCCCGCGATTTCCGCGGGGATGCATTTTTGCCGTCTATTTAACTGTGCAACCCGCTCTTTCCCCATTCATGGTTTCATTTTGGCTTTTCTGTGATGTTTAATTGTTTATTCAAATCTGGGTTAACAGATGGCTTTAGATGTCCACATTTCTGCGAAATATACAAGCATTTTTTGCAGCATTTTGCGCGCTCTTTTCAAAGCTCAAAGATGTCTGGCAGGAAGCGTTTCGCGAGTAATAGAACCTACATTCCTGACAATATTTCCGACACTGATAGCAGTTCTGACTCTGATATCAAGTATATTGAAGATAGTTATAGCGAAACTGATGAGAATTTCTCGGATTCCTCTGCGGATAGTGATTTCTAATAATTCTTCATTTCTAATAAATGCTTTGTAAGTATTTTGCATATTTTCATTAGTATATACGTTTTACCTTTGTATTTCATAAAATAAATTATAATTTAACCAAGATTAATTTTCAAAATTTTGCTTTTATATGATTATTCTTCCAATTTTAATATTCCGACAACCTTTTTTTATGATCTACTTCTATATTGAAAAAAAAAACTCTTTTACAAAAAATTTTTGTACATTTTAACTCTAAAATATATGTAGATTTGAAATATGTAATAAAAAATAAGCAATTTTTGAACCTATTTTGATAAACAAAATTACGCAGCGAGAGGGTTAAGAGGGTGATATTTTGTCGATTTACAAGTGAAGCACACCAAATCAAAACACATAGTTTCTAGAAAACAACGGTTAGTTCCACTCACTTAGTGTGTTTCGCAAGAAGAAATCTAACCTAAGAAAAAAAGTCTTATCCGATTCTACCAGTATCGAAATCACTGCATTCTGGTCTAGGAAAGCTAAAAAAAGTCATATCTTGAAACTTTTGAGAAAATATCACTTTTGTGTTTTACTTGTAAGTCCACTGTATTTCTGCTGCAAAAAATTCCAAAATTTGCTGTTCCAACAGGCTACTCAGCCTATTTATAAATACAGCACTGGATTTTCTTTTTCACAAATGCCATCATCATGATCAAAAAGCAAACATCTATTCAAGAAGCAACTGTTATGAAAATTTCCACAAATTTGTTTCCACCGCCAATGATTTTTACTCGGTTTTCCCAAACACTTGACACTTTCAGCAAATTCCATTATTACACTTGCCAATAAGCAAAATAATGCCTATTATTTTGCTTACCTCGCGATAATATTCTTATTCCATTGGAGGTCAGGGGCAGCGATCATGCCTTTGCTCTCCACAAACACGTCCTTCTATACCTGCCAGATGAAGTAACATAAGAAATAAGCGATTGAAGGCCAAATCGCCAGTATTCGTACTGAGAAAGTGGTCCATAAACTATAATCACAAGGGAGGGAAGAAAGGACATGGATTTCGAAATTGAATGCAATTAGGCGTCAGAGTTTAAGCACGCTTCTAGGCGAATGGAGAATTATTGTCAAAGTCAAAAAGTAAGATTTAGTATAGTGTGTAAAAGTGTTAAGGGCTATTTTGGACTTCAGTGTGGTGTTTGTAACGAGACGATTGTCACTCGAAATATATCTATTATTTGTACTCGCTTCTGCTGTTGTGCTTCTAATGAGAATCCAATTTCGATTTATTTACGGGTCGAAGAGCCTTGGATGAAAGTGTTTCCTCCCCGATTAAAATGAACAAAGGGCGTTTAAGTTGGCGATTCTGTTAGAATTATTGACATAAGTCATGTGAATGTGGAGTCAAAATGAACTAAGAGGAATTCTATTTTTTTTAACGAGAACGTGAGATGAAAAGATTGAGTGCCAAAATATCAGAAAATTATTCATTTTTGGTGTAAGGGGATCAAGATTTCCACTATGGTATTTCTTAAATTTTTATTCTTCATGCACCATAAAAGTATTACATGTATGAGAGGCATTTTGTCAAGCTAAATGTAGGTGGAGGTAGTAATGTTTCTGCAGTCTTAAATCTAAGTCCTTATTTAGTAAAATTCGCGAATATATGATTGTTCGAAATATGTGTAAGACCAGAATCTCTACGATCGTTACACTTTGTATTCAGGCAAATATCATTGGATAGGATATACGTTCTTAGACTGGTTCCCAATGAGAAACATTTTCTGTCCAGCTAAATGTAAATGGGGTAGTATTTCTGTGGAAATATGTGTTTCCTGTACGCATTCTGAACGTGAAGTCAGTTAGGTTATTTTTCAAATACGATTTCAACACTTCGTCGATAAAAATTCCAACGAATGAATTCCAAATCGATACATCAAACACTAATTAGATTAAACGCCAAATGTTACCAAAGCGGCGATAAACTACATTTTATGGTAACCACGATGTGTATCATGCGAGAGCATTCGGACAGCAGAAGAAAAATCTTAACAGATCGTCTTGTTTGTTTTCTCTGAAAATTCCTCCCATAGATCGGATAAGTTAAAACAAAATTACAACAGTGGCATAATTAAAAAAAATGTATTTTTGAAGTAAAGTTCTCAAATGTAGCGAAGTAATGATCAGAAGGAAACAGATTTTTTGGAGTGTGCCAAAGCTCTCCAATAGAAGTAGTTATTTGAAAAAGAAATCTAAGATAACCTATGAGAAAATGCGCGTATAATGTGCAAGTCATACATTGAGTACTTGGGATACCTATTTATATTTCATTAGATGTCCTCTTCTAAACTGATACTGGGACCTCAAAAGATTTACATACATGCTGTATATGGAGGAAAAACTTGAAAATTTCGAAGTTTCTGAAAGCATAAAACATGAATTTTCACCATAACTGATTTTTATTCATAAGTGCTTAAATTATTTCTAAACTACATAAAATTAAACTGCTGATATTAATATTTTAACAGAAATTCGGAAAATTAAGACCTTTATAAGCTTAAACTATACACAATTACTTCTCAACCATCATAAAGATTTTGAATTACTACAAAATGTAAAAATTTGGTTGCTATCCTTTCTTAAAGATACTTAAACTGTTCTTGTACAACGAACGTATAACTTGCTATTGTGTACAAGGGATATAAATAAATAAAAAAAATAAGTTCTTTTACATATGTATTTAGTTAACAATTTAACGAACAATATTTTTTATCTAAGTGACGAACTGACAAAATATTATGATAAATACTGACGAAACGTCAATTTAAAGATAGATATTAAGAAAGATTTTAGGATAATATCAAGAAAATTACGAAATTGATGCGTAATGGAAATTTATCAAAGGAATCTTGCAATTTCCTTGTTATTGACGTTTTAGGTTTGATTTTTAATTTGTACTATTACTCTAAACAAGCGCAATCCACATTCATTATCAGCAGTCTGCGGTGATTTCGGTTTTCATAAAGTAGCTTTCAAAATATCTTCCGTTACTATATATATAAAAGCCAGTGCATAAATACCGGTATCGTGTCACTCAAAATTCGATAACGGTTGATCCATTTCAAAATGTTTCCATAACTGATTAGTCCTTTACAGAAGCCTTCTAGCTATGTGTCATCATCCTAAGATCTAAGAAAACTGGCTGTGAGGATAAAAAAATATAAACTATTATCAAAGCGTTAAGACAATTAAGCGTTAGCTCAAGACATTAAGATTTCTAGCTGGTTGCTTTAGAGCGGTTTAATGATACATTTTCTGTGATTAATTGAAATGTCTGAACTTAAAATAGATTAAATTGCTCTGGTAATTTTTATCAAACAAAGTTTTTTTTCTGAGTCGCTTAATCTTACATGCGTCTTTAAATTTCTAATAAGGCAGAAGGGGGTATCATGTACAATTCAAAATAGTAAAATACTGCAAGACAATCAGAAAATTACAGGAATGCCTTAGTAATGTAATCAATAGGAGGAATATTAACAGGAAAGGATCAACATACTCGTCATCGTTTATGATAGGTAGGTATTTTAATTAACGTCACATTGGGAGCAACACAACGGGATATTAGTGACTGTCCGGCATCAATTCGAGGGTACACCTGTGCTGGCACCCCACTCTCCAAACTTCCACACCACGCCAACATGAAGACATTTGAGGCCACGACAGATTTAACGTGCACCAGCCCCCTTTATACACGACTGTGTTTGGTTGGATTCGAACGCAACCCCTCCGGTTGCTAATCCGTTACTCTTCCAACCGGGCCACAGCGGCCCTCTATCGTTTATGAATCACAATATTAAAATCGAGAATCAGTGTTGTTACAATGCATTTAGAATACTCATTGATTTTATTTTGAGAAAAACACGCTCGGTAAGGTATAGCACTGTTTTTATGTTCTATACTCCCTTTTAATATTATTGTTCGTATTGGAAAGACCTGGAGAAAATTGACCTTGATTTTGAAATATCAATACAGCGTTTCTCAATATTTCAAAAGAGACAAACGGATTTAAACTTTTTAAGAAATAGGAACGGTTTGAAGGACATTTGCAGGCGCAATAAGTCACGTGTGATCTGTGATCGGAACAAATAACCAACACACCCTGAATTTTATGGTTTCCTGTGCAAAAAGGTGGCTTTAGTGTTTTTGCAGGTTCGTAGGATTTAAGCTTGGGTACACTCTTCAATCTTTGTTTTGTCACGGAAAATTTTGAATTTCTTTTATTTTTTACATCCTGTAACTTTCAAGCTAAGTTGAAGTGCACTTTATAAAACTATCGAATCAGATGTTTCAGTTACTTTGAGTTTCGTATTATAGGATGACTAGAAATACAGAATGATTACATGTTTGGTTTAATTATTCAAATCTTTCTCACTCGTTTCTTTTCATATTAGATATTTTTCTACATGCAAATAATTCGTTAAACAATGTTTGGGAAACAAAAACATTTTCAACGGTTAAAAATTATCTTTCCATTTCTGCAGTTGAAAGACGTTATTAGATTCTTCACAAGACCATTATAACAGCTATAATTGCTACAATCCTTTTTTGTGTTGAAAACCAGTGAAGCGGATCTTGCATGGGCTTTTTAGAATCAAGGTGCATCTTCCACTTTAATTGTATTGCCTGTGGTTATAATATTTGACCTTGATAAAAAGATATATAATAACGAGATAACAGCAGGTGTACTTCTGACTAAATTTTAAGGTGTTATTGTTTTTTAATTTTTGCCATTTCGATTTAGTCTCAATCATTCTATGAAAGGTTGTGCTCACAGAGTAGTCATGGCAGAACCAGAAAATACTACTCCATAACACTAGAACGTTATAGATAAGACTTCGCATACATACAATTAGATGAAAATTTTGCGAATCTAATCTGCTTAAATTGAGTTTTACGTGAAACATAATAAACAAAGCATTTGGGTCATCTGTTAATGTACTATTCTCATAACAGTTTAGTTCTTCAGCGTATTCTGGCAATGTATATGCATAAAAATGGAGTACCTTATTTGTTATTGAATATTTTCGCCCCATTTCAAGTTTCCAAACGGCTGGATATATTTTCATGAAATTTAGTATACTTTGATTACTTACAGCAACCTAATGACTGAATTTAACAGCATCTGTCAGTCTTTTCGTTTTATTTCTGTTTTTGTGCTTGTATGTTTGCGCATGTGTAATATAAATTTAATTTAACATACTATCAAAAATTGTCATCTACTTTATAAAACATATCTGATTTAGTAAATACGTTATCTAAATTTACTTTGACTGCATTTTTAGACAAGTTTAACTCTAAATATCAACTGAAAACCCATACTTAAATCAATCTTAATTTGTTGGAGTTTGAGAAGCTGGGATGTAAATTGAGCATTGCGTTTACTGGGATTGCTTTTCCACTACAGCCGGAAAAGCAATTGTTTTACCAAAAATTATTTTTACAGAATTTAAATTATGATACTTTACTTATTCTGAGCTTATTTTTTCTTTGTGAAATATAACTAATTTCCAAATATTTGGTACAAATGATATAAAAAGAGTAATGCATTCTATTTTGCACAAGAGCTTAGTGGAATAGAAATTAGTTATTTCATATCCAATATTGCTAAAGACGGTGTTCATTTTTGGACGGCATGTATACATTTCGATCAACTTTTTCAAAAGTCCTTGGAAGCAGACAGGGCATTACATTATATGTCTGAGGAAGATATGTTTCTTTTCTTTGAAGGACCAGAGACCAGCGTTTCTATTACCAGGTATGTACATAATTATATCAAACTGGAGATAATTGATCTTCAATGTTCAGAGACATAAAAGTCGATATGTAAAGAATTTTGTTTAATTTATACCTACAAAAACTGGAAAAGGTAAAATATAAAAATTTGAGAGGTACTGCCAGAAAATGTTAGGCATCTGTGAGAGAGCAAACATTTTCAATTTTGAAAGAAAGTAAGTGCAAATTGCTGGGAATACAAAAAAAAAACCGAGAATGTAGAAAAAATGAGGATTTATAACAACAGGATTAACTCCCGATTACAAATCTTGTCCAAGAAAAAAGGGACATTTATTTATTAATAAATAATTCCTCTTAAAATAATTATTATCGTCAGTTCCTACCTCGCCTACGTCTCCCCTTCTTCAAACTAATATACACGTGGCTCGCTTGCTTCACAATCTTTTACAATCCGATGCGTTGCACTCACGACGTTGTGCCCCCCTGGTTGTAGAACATTGATTATCTGAGCTTCGATTAACCAAGTACCGAGTTATTCGAGCCGAATTTGATACCTAGGTTTCTTTCGAAGCTTAAACCCTCCTGGTGGTTGTATCGACGACGAAAGAAAGAAAGAAAGAAAGAAAGAAAGAAAGAAAGAAAGAAAGAAAGAAAGAAAGAAAGAAAGAAAGAAAGAAAGAAAGAAAGAAAGAAAGAAAGAAAGAAAGAAAGAAAGAAAGAAAGAATTTGATTTAACTTCGCAGTGGAGCAACACAATGGGCTATTGGCGACGGTCCGGGATCAAAACCCGAAGGGAAAGGTCCGAGGACAACACCACGTAATTGTGAACCACGGTCAGATGACGAGGTCACACCTGAGCTGGCACCCCATTCTCCAAATTGGCCAGATCTTGATGGATGAGATTTCTCGTTATTAGAAGAAAAATGACCAGGTCTTGATCTATCTAGTCAACATAAAGAATTGGCAATATTTTGATGAAGAGATATCTCTTCATTGTCACAATTAGTCAGATCGTGATAGACGATATCTCTCGTCAAACCACTTGGAGGGTTAATAAAGCATAGAGCATGAGAGCTTGTACATTGTACAGAGGCAAGAAAATGCTGCCAAACAGATGACTATTAAGGACTTTTTCAAGAGTTTAAAAGGTATGTAACTCAGGTCTAAATTCATTGCAAAAAATTATCACAATAACAAAGTTCTGACACAAATCCGAGTATAGATTATTCTTAATTCTGCTTTATGATTCTTTCAGTAGCAGTAGTAGTAACATGCAACACACACAGTAAATGTTTTTCAATTTCGTATAGGCTGTTTTGTTTTACTACGTCCGCATTATTCTAGCTTCTGGTTACCCTAGGACCACATTATCGCGGATAATGAAGATTCTACTGTACTTGGATTGTTATGTTATCTTATTGCTGCTTATATTTATCTTAAATGTTACTGGACTAAGTATCCTGAGCATTTACGAACTGCCTTGAATACTCGGTCCGGGAAAATGTAACCATATACTGACCACAGTTGTAGAACAATTGTTAGAAGCAAAATTTGAAATTTTAAACAACTTGGCGCCTTTTAAATAAAGATATGATTTTAGTAACTTTCGTTCAAGGAAATAACGCCTTTTCGATTGACATCTCGACAGAGATTTTTGTTTGTATTAGTCATTAACCCTCGAAGTTTTTTCGATTAGATATCTAGTCCATCCCAATCTGACCAATTGTGCTCATGACGAGATATATTGTCATCAAGAAATTGCCGATTTTCTTATGATTTCGAGATCAAGACCTGGTCAGTTTTCTTCTAATGACGAAATACCTCGTCCATCAAGATCTGGTCAATATTTTTCTAATGATGAGATACATCATCGAGATAACCATCAAGAGAGTTAATGCTAATTCAATATTAGAAAATATTACAAAAAATTAACCTAAGCCAGATTTTAAGAGGGTAGATTTATGAAATGAGAATTATTTCTAAGAAACTGCCATAATCTATACCTTTGAACTAAAGATGTAGCGCATCCACGTCCTTATTTATTACTATTGGTAAGGATTTCTTACATTATTACTATCTCTTTTATCGACCGAGGCCTCTAGACTTCTAGCATAGCTTGACTGCTTAATTGAACAACCATCTGCTTTGCTCTCAAGAACAACACAAATGTAAGTTAACTTTTCTGTCTTTTTTAACATTTAAATTTTAAGTTTTTTTTTAATTTTAAAAACACTTAAATTACTATGTAAAGCAAACTATCCCTGTCTAAGCCCTACCGGCCATCCCTATTGAAAGCTCTACTGGAATCCTAAAAACACCATCCTTTCGAGAATTTCCCGATTTTCCGTTGAGTCAGTCCGTTTTTGCTCCTGAATGTTTCAATGAGTTGTCGATGAAACAAGTCTCCTTCGGAAGAGAGAATTTTGTAATCTAATCTAGACTTCTACAAGTGGTGAAGAGAGAAAGTAATTGGCTTTCCACACATTCCCAAAAGGGAGGCTAAAAACGTGAAAGAGGAGGTGAAAAAAAGCAAAATTCCCCCGACAGATTAACCTGCGAAGTAATTCGTCGTACATCTGCCCACTTTCACTGGTTTTTTAATCGCTAATTATACCCTTGTATGATTCCTGCAGTCTATAGAAGGCCTCTTTCCTTCTCATTCGTCCGAATGAATAGAAAAAAATTACGTATCGGTAGTTGAGTTCCTTTTCTTCCCACACACCCCATCGGTGCACCCCCGAAATCCATAAATACACACCTGGAGTAGAAGTCAAAAAATGTTCTTTCACTGCGGATGACCCATTTTGATAACCTCGATGGTGCCTCCAGGGTTGAAGACCCCCAGCATTCGAAGGTTAGGAGATGGAAGGGGATTAAAGAATTTTTATCTTGTTAATATGTGCGAAATTAATTAAGACTGGACAGAAAATTATTTTTTTTTCTAATTCTTTTTAAGGGTGACCTTTCATAAATGATTAAATGATACCAATTAGTTTGCTGCATTTTAACCCATGTGATGCAATGGGCGAAATCTAGGAATTCAGAATACACGCTTTACATATACTTCGTAAAATGTTATATTTGCTTTGATATGTGTGATCCAAGGCAACTAGCTTGTGTTAGGTATAATGACTAAAATATCCAAGGATTTAACTCTTCTCATACTAGTTATTTTGTAAAGTAAATTGAATATTTTCCATAGCGTTTAATTCAATTTAAATACAATAAGACATAAAATAACTACTTGTGTGTGTGTCTGTATTAATTATAATATTTTCATTAAAAATTCAGTATTATTGAAGTTCTTGAGACAATTTCACTCCAAAGTGATATTTCTTTACCTCGGGGGCATAGGACACTAGGTCACAAAAATTTCCAGGAGTGCAGTTTAAAATTTTCCTGTGTTACGTATTGAGACTTGACATAGAGCTGTATACCATTAGGAACAGCAAAATAAGTTGGACAATATTATTAGAAAAGTCTATTTAAAAATGGACACAGAACACTATATATACTTTTGGACTAGAACACTATATATCATATACTTTTAAAAATGTAGATGGTACAGATTTAGTGAATTAACGGAATGAAAATATGTGAATTATGAAATAAATATTCAAAAAATATAAATAATAATAGTTATAAATATTTTGATGGCAATCTATTCCAAACTTTTTGTGCGATTGCAAAATTAGAGCTCAGTGGGCTTGGTTTCGATCATAAAAATTTTGAGTTATGGTTGTCACTTTGAGTGTAGAACATCTATTAATCTTAGCTTGTTTAAAAATTCTATCTTTGTAATAGTGCACAATGAAATGTAATGAATGTCTGTAAAGATCTGTTACGATGCGTATCAAAAATTACAGAACTCAATTTCCTAATTTCAGTGGAATCTACGTATATTTCAATTCAAATTACATCAAATAATATTTTTTCGAAATTTTTAAAATAAAAATTGAAGTACTAAACTTCAATAAAATTACTTCCTTTTGAAATTTTGAAAAAGTAAAATCTGCTTAAATTTCTATATACATCGTTCTTCTCTTAAAGATAAATCGCTGATTCTTTTTGATACTTCTTTATAATGTGAAAAACAACTAAAAAGAACTTTAAAAAAAATCGTCTCACATAGAGCCTTAATTAACATGGTGGATCATTTCCATTTGAAAAACACTGCCCTAGACTAACTGAATTTAAATAGAGAATTAAATTGAATTTCATCAAGACTGTCTGACTTTGTAATGTTTTGTAGTTCCCGATTTCCTTCAAAATCTGTTAATTTCTTTTCTAGCTTACGTTATCCGCATGGCATAAGTACATTACAAGTTCTAACACATATAATGGTCATTTTTCTATTGGTTATGTTTACATTCGCAGCATGGAATACCCTTTTACAGCATGAAAAACAAATAAAGAATTTTCAAAAATTGTCTCGTAGAGCCTGAGTTTTCTATGGAGGAAAGGTCCAATTTATAAAACACTGACTTAGAGTAACGGAATTTTAATTTTATCAACTCACAAAGACCTATTGAATAAGAGAATTAAATTAGAATTTCATTAAGACTGTCTGACTTTTTGATGTTTCTCTCGTCGCTCCTGATTCATTAATAATCTGGTCCATTTCTTTTTCAGCTTGCATCATTTGCATGGCATGAGTACAGTACAAGTCCTAGCACGTGTAGAGGTCACTTTTCGAATGGTAATGTTTACACTAGCAGCATGGGATTGTGGACTGTTTCAACCACGAGACAGAACTTAGCGAGGGAAGAAACATTCCTTTCCTGTCGTTCAGATTTATGGACGGAGGCGCTGCCATAAATTTTGGGAGCGTGGAAGACCATCCGTGAGCTGGGAAAGGGCTAAAGAGGGAAAGAAAAGTGAAAAAAGAACGAACACAAATAAATAAAGTGGAGCTGGAGGGCACGAAAGTACCCTGGGGCGACCGCGCCAAACTCCTTACTGCGGCACAGATGGCGAATGACGGTTTTATCATCAGGTTTGCCAGTCTGGAAATCCAGTAAACAGTTACCGTTGAAAGCAGCCAGGTGGAACAGAAAATTTTCTTTTTCCTTCAGTTCCTTTCCGTTTCTCTTTTTCGTCTCTGCTTATAGCAAATTGTTTGGCAAATTGAATTTTTTTCCGATTGATTATATTTTTTTAAAATCCATCTTTTGTCAAGGCATTTGATTGATTTTTTTTTCCAAAATGAAGATGGCGATGTGGATCTCCAGGGCTTCTGAGCTGGTTTTTTTTTGTGAAATACGAAGGGAGAGTCGTTTTTTCTGTGTTTTGTGAGTTTTAATCTCTCTAAAAGTCTTTTTACACCTCTAAATAGAACATAAAATCAATGGAAGCTTTAACAATGGTGAATTATTTTTGAGTTTAAATGAACGGTAAGCTTGTTATACATGGTTGGCCGCATTATTAAAACACCTATAATAAAGTTTGAATCCTCTAATTTCATTTTCCTAAAAAATACCAAAAAACCCACTTGTATCATCGTTTTTCATTATTTGACACATTGGAATGTAACGGTACACAATTTTTTTTGGAATACTTATTTTTTAAATTTGTTTGCTGAAAGAACTAAACCTTTGAGACCTGTATTTTTATTTTCCAGGAGAAAGGATTAAATTCCTGGATTTAAAGTTGCTATTTAGATCAACACAAATACTCTTTAAAAACAAGTTTGAATTTTCTAATAAAATTTTTAAATGTTTTTTCCACCATTTGCAAACTCAATTTTTTATTACTATAAAAATACAAATTTTAAAAGTTGGTTTCGATACATAGAATTTTGACGCCTGGCAGTTTGTAAGTCCCTGTATTCTATTGATAAAAAAACACTAGTAAATAGCCAGAAACTGTGTCTTTTAAATGATTTCGAATGAAATCATTAGGATACAATGTCAATTCTAAAAAATCATGAAAGTAGTGATGCCATTTGGTTCAACGAAGGTTAATAGTATCTAGTGTATTTGGTGATAGAACTTAACACTGAGGGGTTCATACGCATATATCCGTTCTGCAACCTGCATGACTTCCAACCAATTTTGACCTTCTTGATCAACAGAATCCTAGAATTCTTTCAGCTTATAGATGTAGTAGTTATTAAGTCATTATGTCTGTATTGAAATGAAAACAATACTACACTAGTAGGAAGTCCCGTGATGATCAAAGGGTTAAATTATGCTCACAATAAACGGGAGCAATTTACAGTTATTCTATAATTAACAAGGAAGATATAATATGCGATCTAAATTAATACATTTCTCTGATTACTAAACGCATTATCTCTCCTCTTGATTTGGATCATTTCACTCTTTATCAATCAGTAATTATGCAATTAACTGTTCAAACTACAATTATACTTTCGCATTAAAAAGGAGAGGGATTAATATAATAAATTTGTAAAATGTTCGCTATAGTACAGAATATTAATTTGGTATTATATTAATCAAATGAGAAGAGATAACTCCTTATCTTCTTATTGAAGAAAAGTGCAATTTTACATCCTTGAACTTTATACTTTTACTTCAAGGGGTATAAGCATTTTAATAGTATCATAGTACTGTGGTTATGAAATGAACTATGGGTTCGTACTATGGATACAATGGATACTATGGATTCATAAGACTATGGTACCAGGGTGGATCTGGGAGACATGAAAAATGTGTAATGTTATGGACTGTTATCTCCTTGTTCAAACTTTATAAATATTTTCATTGTTATGGACAATAAAAGGGTATAAAAATTTAAAAAAAGGAAAAATTTCATACTCGTGCAAGATATGTATTTTATACTTTAGTTGGGTGGGTGGGGTTTCATGGCGCAAAAGCCATATTTAGCCTAACTTGGATACTTTGGACACATATTTTTATTTCAAGAGCCCTGTCATCGAAATGGTATTAGGGCCCCAAATGCAGATATAGAGGACCCTGAAGTTTCTATCTTATTAAATATTTGTACTACTTTAGCATTCTATTCACCATGACTGGGTTCATGAGAACACGGAAAAGCTGTGACACCAAAAATGGTAAGATTGTGTCAGAGTGGAAACAATACGAAAACATTTGGCAGGGGGAGCTTCTCAAATCCTCTTTCACCACCAGACACACAACAATGAATTTACTATTATGAGTAATTAAGAAGCAATAACCTGCCAAATAATGCTACCTCTTCTGATCACAGGTAGACCGTTACACCTCGAGGCGGTTTAATCTTTTTCTCATCAGGTGACCATTTAGCCGTTCTTCGGACCGCCTTTAAATGTCGCAGACACGATAGGTGCAAACAATGCATTTCATTTCCGATGGATTTCCTGGTTAATTACGAAACACAGAAAAAGATGAGTAGACGGGTTGAGGGCTGATAGCACAACATCCGGTTTGAGATGGATAAAACATCTGTGTTGAAGACAAAAGAATGATTTGTGATCCAGCTGCGCCTTGTCTTACATCTTTGCAATTAAAATCGGAACTTTGATTCCTTTTCTTTTACCATTAAGTGGTGTTGTGGGTACAACAAAATGCACTACTTCGCGCTTTTTAAGAATTATTTTAATTTAAGAAGCAGTATACGTATATGCGTGAACTACGAAAATCATTGTTAGACCTAGATCGAGAACGTGTTTTTTTTAAACGTTAGACCTTGAGAAAAGGATTTTGTGTTTTTCTGTAGGTTATATACAAAGAATGCCGATTAACTTTATTAAAATTTAAAAATATCTTTTCACACAACAAAAATAATTAGGTACTTAATTTGAAATACGGTATCTACATTTAAGTAGTTTAAAGTTCAGAAACACAGATTACTCTCAGATTTCTAAAAGCATAAAGCGCAATGTGTTACTTTACATAAATAACCGAGTCAAAATAAGTACTGATTTCCGTTAAAAGGTAGATAGAAATTAAAAATTGACAAATCAAGATGAAAAATTTCAAAATCGTATTTTTGTTCGACAAAATCAGTTTGATAATTTTTATGTGATTTGCCAATTTTAACGATAAAAATTTTAGGGGTATTATGTGACGATGCAAAATGTAGAATTTTACAATCTAAAAATGTCAATCTAATACAAATAAGAAAGATCAATAAAGTGAAAAGAAACAAGGAAAAGAATAAAACCTGTAATAAGTATAGCATAACTGCTAACATATATTTAATAAATGTTTGGTAAGGGTAGGAGAGCAATGATGGATGTATTTCGTGATTTTCTGTTAAACGAAGAAGCTCAAATGGTATTGGATTGAATTAAGAGAAAATACGGATGCTTCTAGGTTGTTTGCAAACGCTAGGAATTTTATTATTTGATGTAATATCGTTCAACTTAACTGAAATTGATAGAATGGTTCGAATTATAAAATACTTCGTCAGTTTCAGAAAAGAAGGAAAAATAACCATGTGAACGAAAGGATTGAGTTGCCAACTTAATATTTTGGTAAAAATTTATTTTACACTAAGAACCTGTGTCTATACCATCTGAGGTTTTCAATAAGAATTGAATACATGAATCAGTTATGTTGTTTTTGGTCTTTTATTAGTGTCAGAGAGGTGTCATGCAACTTTTTAATCGATAAGAATATATTGATTTTATACAAAATCGAAGAATGCTATATCACATCTGACAGGCATTCATAAATTTTCATAATTAAAAAATATTTTTAAATATTAAGATACGGGTATTATTTCTTATTTTAGAGAAATTACGACTGCGAGTGAAAGACCTTTTCTGCCAAGCTAAATGCAGGTGGTGGTAGCGTTTCAGAGGCGGAATGATTTCCTGTACATATTCCGAATTGATATATGATAGTTAATTTATCAACGCCAATTAGATTAAGCGTCAAACGTCCCCAAAACGGAGATAAATTACATTTCAACGTAACCCCGATATGTATCATGCCATAGCATTTGGGTAGAAAGTTCAAATGCAAAGTATTTTATTTTAATATAATTTATTCTACAGTATCGTATACCACAGGTACACGCCTAACGTCACGAAGCACTGTACCAGTATTGTACAAAAAAATAGTAGCAGTTTGCAATGTGGTGATACTATCCTCACGAAAGGAAATACGATGAAGAATTCAGTCAACTCGGAAACTAGAATAAAATATTATCTCGAAGAGATTTCACTGTCCCTTATGTTCATATAAGTAATTGCAGATATGTATAGTTTTTTGACTAAAAATGTAGTTTCAAATCCTTAAATAGGCTGCCGCAAAGGTGAAAAAAATTAAACCACAGACTGACAAAAAAAAAAAAAAACATTTTTCCGGAAGCTGCATTGTACCGAGGACATGGGGTCGAGATCATTTAAAAGTCGAGCAAATATCGAGAACGATGTGCTATCAACGGAAATGGCTCACTTTTCCTAGTACACCCGTACTGGGTAAACATTGCGTGCAAAAGAGCTGCCATGAATTTTACTCCATT
Source organism: Meta bourneti (assembly GCA_933210815.1). Lineage (NCBI taxonomy): Eukaryota > Metazoa > Arthropoda > Arachnida > Araneae > Tetragnathidae > Meta > Meta bourneti. Next base: position 57,159,464 of record OW119923.1, read on the forward strand.
CTTTATTTCCTCAGTCAACATTGCTTGTTTGGCGGTCATTAACCTCCATCCCGGGCCTGGCTCCTTGCCCGCTCGTACGCAGAAGGGACATTTATTAAACGCACCACCCTCAATAGCCCTTGTTGAGTGGGCAGTTCGTTTGATACGGAACTGTTAATTGCAAAACACGTGTTTGGTAATCGAGGAGGAATGGTCGTCGGCATGCTGTTCTTCAAAGAGGTGGAGAGTGACACATTTAAGTGCCGCCTGTAAACAAGATTCATTGTTTTTTTATGCTGTGTGTGATAAGTGGCTCATAAACGATGATGAGATGCATTCTGTAAGTTTAAATGACTACTGAACTTTTGGGCTCGTTGGACTGATGACACACGTTTTGGAATGAACTGTAACGGAGTTCCTGCATTTGCTTGTAGAGAACGTATTTCTTTGGAAGAATGACCTTTGTGGATATATGTTTTTTGACTATGCTTTATTAAAAAGCACTTCTCTTATACTTAAATAGCAATATAGCATCAGATACATGAAATAAATAGTTAATTTAAATAAAGCAAAAGGAATGGGGTTAAAGAATTTCATGTAAAAAGTGATTGGAAATCAAACGTTTATAATTATGTAATATTGAACTTGTAAAAACCAAAGTAACATATTTTTTCTTATCCCGGGATCAAAATTAGATCAGTTCTATGTTTCCCCCTGCGAAAAATACATCTCGGAGACAAGAAAAAAAAATCTGATCATAATAATGTCCTTCCATGACACCCCGAAACATTGCAATACTTAGTCAGGATCAGCCATGCTGTGACCTTGAAAATTGTGACAGTCAGGGTAAATCTTGTTTACTGACACATATTTAATAGCTTTGGTGTGATCAGTTCTAAATCTTGATCTGTTGTAGACCGACTACTCGTTTCCTTGGTTCTGGTATATAAATGCCTGTTTTAAATATTCTTAATCCTAATTCTGTATCTGTGATACCAGGTGCTCCTGTTCCTTATAGAAGGGTCTAAAATTCTGATTTTTATCCTTAAAGAATTCATAGTAGAATGACTACTTCCACCTTCAGGTGCTAATATTCAAATCTATCCTTATCTTCAAGATAACTCATCCATTAGCATCTGAATTTAACCCGTGATTTGTGATTCCGCTTACATCTATTGCTCACAGAAGGGTCTGTCTGAAAAACTGAAGAACATTCCCTAAATAGAAAGCAGCAGAATGGTTTATATGTTGTCGAATACTCAAAATATATTGGAACTTGGAGTGCGAGAACGTTAGAATGTTCTGCTCAGCTGAGTTTCAGCTACTTAAATTCTCCGTTATATGGGATACATTTATGGTATTGGAGCTTTTTAAACTAGTCGGGTACCTTTCGAGTTTCCATACAGAAGATGAGAAAGAAAAATATGGCCTTGAGAGACTTTTTCTCTCAAGCTAAATGTAGATGGCGGTAGTGTTTTTGTAAAGGAACGTGCGTCCTGTACATATTGCTGACGTGATATTGCTTGGTTTGTTTTTCTAAACTATTTCAGCACGTCGCCATTGGAAATTCCAAAGAATGGATTTATATGGGAATGTTAGTTGGTCAACGCTCATTAGATTAAATGCCAAATGTAGTCACGATTGCATTTTAAAATAACGACAAGCGAGAGCATTTGGGTAACAGGAAGTAAAGTCCCAGACTGGTTAGTTTGTTTAAACTGTAAATACCTTTCATACTAAATACCTTTCATACACAGTGAAAACACTTCTGTTCAATCCTAACTTTTCCGCAACACGATTTAGATAGTCCCCTCTCACTTGTTACTTGCTTTGTGCTCGAATGTAATGAAACATTACAATAACATCAGTTGCATTACGCTTTTAAAAAGAATCAAATTAGATCAGTAATTTATAATTCAACATTATTTTCAATGTAATTTATAATTACATTTGATTTTTAATGCTATGCATCTCGTGTTAAATTTCAGATAATTTCATCTTTCAAAAGTGGTATTGGATATTCCGATGTATATAGTTTTACATATTTTGAGTTATTCTGACAAGAAAATAAGATTAATGAAGTTTACATCATAGTAAATTTAGTAACAAGTAGGAATGACAATGAAATCTAAAGATAACATAAAAAGAACGAATTCTTATGACAAGAGTATGATTTTGAAGACACAATTTCCTTCTTGATAGACATGAAGTAACAGAACTGCAAGGTTAAAGATGCATCCCTTTCAATTTGCAATTTAACCTTGAGATCACGAAAAACAGCACATTTTTTAGAGCAATACATATTATTTATAATGGAAGAAACGTTAGTAGTAGAATGAAAGTAATACGAACCGAACATTGTGTAATATTTACACCTGGCCCTCGGCTTCAAAACTGACAATATTACAATGGATGACTAAGTGAAGTTCTTAGTTACCAAATGTGAAAGATATTCAGTTGTCAATCAAGACAGCCTGTGACATCTCAAAATATTCTTCTCCCTAACAAGCGATGTGACAGCGGTACTGACGAAAATAATAGTTCGAAAGGTACCGACATGCTATCTCCAGATATTTCATTTCATCCAGATAAAGCATTGATAAATCATATGATTAGGAATTAAAAGACTTTTAAGTGCAAAACCAACTGACTATTGTTACAGTGTACTTAGACATCAAGCTTACGTTGTAACCAAGATCAGTAACATCACATCAACAAGCATACAAATTATATTAACATGATAATTAATATTATAACAAAAATTAGTATGCTTTTCCTTCATGAGCCCACGAATTATGTGAAATTAGGAAATAGCACCCACCAATTCCAAATAAACTATATTTGTCTTCTAAAAGTCTTTCATTAATGTGAACAGGATGGTATTCTTCTATGTCGAGCAGTTCATTATTGCGCATTTCTAATACCAAGAACATCTAATCATAAGTAATTTTGTCACGAGATGTTATCTAACTTTGTTTTATTCTAATCCTTATTAATTTTTTAATGTCCGACAGCAGGCCTCTTCAGTTTTTGACACTATTAGAGGCGAATTTACGACTATTTGTGAAGGAGTACCCACAGTGGGTAAGTCGTTGTTACTCCTAACAGGGACAATCATCAATACCATCGTTCAAATAGGGATTCGAACCCAGACCTACTGGGTGGCAGACAAAAGCTATAACCATCATGCCAGTTAGGCGGCAACTCCTATAGATCAACTAAAATAATTTTGCAACTTTAATTGGACCTATATCTCACGGATAAAGAGCCCATCGAAATGATGTGATCCAGACATGTATAAATTTTAATCGATTATACATGTATGCAACCCAACTGAATTATTCAGAATCTTGATAATTGCTCTTTTTGTTCTATTTAATTTAATTCAAATATATTTCAATTTTAACTTAGAGTTAACTGTATCAATCGAGTAAAGGAAAGTGAGAATTTGCAGAATTTTGTTTAAGAAAATTATTTTATGCAAACTGTTTGCATAAAAAGAGTTTCAAGTTGATATTAAATTAAGCTTGAGAGCATAGTCTTTCCATTTAAAATAGCAATAATAATAATTGTTATAAAAAAAGGTTTCTGAGTTCAATATGCATTTCTTACCACGGCATTTTTATTGTAAATTCAATAACATATTATGCCATAATCCCCAACACACTTCTTACTTATAATTTTTGTTACATCCAGTGTGTTAAACTCGTTACATTTAAGAATGCTTTGTTCAAAATCTTCGTCAAATCATTTGGAAAAAATATTATCATTCCGCGTCTTTTTAAGAACAGATTTCAGAACACCATACAATATAACTCCCAGGAGTTGTAGTCGATGCCATTCTTACCTTCGTTGCTATGCATGTGAAGGTATACCACTACCACAATCTCCGTGATCCGTAGCACAATTTAATACTTGTAGGGATTGTCATGTCCTAATAGAATCAGCGCGCGATCTTTTTTAATCCTATGACAGAATATGGAAGATTATCCATTTCCCTTCTTTCCGTCCAGTAGAGGCACAAGCTTGCGGTTCATTTGGTAGAAAAGGTGGTCTCAGCAATAGCAAACAACTCCTCAGTCTTCTACGTCCAGTCACACACTGGAGCAGCATGTGACCAAACATACGACATGCGCATGCTTCCTCCGCTTCTTTACAGAAAACATGCAAGTAGGTATGCGTATTTCGGTCAATATAGTGTCGCATGACTGATGTTGAACCAATGTGTGGCTTTCCTGAATGATCTGCCTTCCTAACTGCATTGGTGTCGCAGAGGAGACAGGGTACAGTGTTCTTTATTCCAATTTTATTCAGATAACTCGATAGCCAGATAAATTTCTATAGTCTCTTCTTGGGATCTCGGTTAGAATTTTACTCATCAGCAGTTGTTTCGAAGATTTTACAACAGCTTTTGTATGATATTCACTTTCTACATTTAAATTAATTGCATCGAATAATTCCACTTTAGCTTGATGGTATATTACAGGTTTATAACCCTAGAGCATCCTGAATTGCTGATTTGTTGAGCTTTTGAAACTTTACACCCTCAAAAAATAACTCTTCATTAACCCTCTGAGCGTAGCGAGATTTCCCAGTAGTGTAAAATTGCTTATACCCCACAACACAGTTAATGAGTAAATAGCCACATCTTTCTAAAGAATCCATAGATTCTTTCAACCTTTAGAAATATACGATTGATCCTTTCGCTAGAATAGAATCTTTCTTTGGAACAATTCTGTTTGCTGTTCTGTAAAACAGAATATCTTGGAACAATTCTGTATTAACTTTCTATAAAACAGAATTCCTGGGAAAGATTCAACTGGTCCTTTCGTGAGAATGGAACCCTTTGGAAATATTCTATTATTAATTTCCTTAATATTCTATTGCTCATTTCCTTAGAATAGAATCCTTTGGGAAGAAGATTCTATTGATCAAGAAGGTCAGAACTGGTTAGAAGTCATGCAGGGAAAACTGCAGATTGCAAGGTTGAATTATGCTTGTGAACCTCCTCGGAGGGTTAAACCATTCATTGTCTTGAGTAGTGATAATTGACTGGGGCTTTGATAGAAATAATAACGCAAAATACGTGCCCTTTCCCAACGTACTCAAACTATCTTACGTTTTTAAAAGTGTGCATATCTCTTCATGGAAATACTTAATTTTATGTTATTTGTACATTTAATGTAATTTCGTTTATTTTACAAAATAGCCATCAGTGCTTCTCAAATAACACATATTTAAATAGCTTGATTTAAAGTTGCCAATAAGGCTTTAAAAGTAAAAGAGCAATAACATGAATGCAACATGGAAATCCGGATATAGTATATTGCTACGAAACTGAGGTTCGTGAAATTTGAACCTGTATGAGTAATCATATTTTTGTATCAAATTGATATCACTCTGCCATTGTCCCAGTTAAGAGCAGAGTTGAAGATTTTCGTACACACAGAACGACGAAAACCTTGGTCAAGTCATAAAAATATATTTCCATGAAATGAGTCTATACGTATGCGTCATAATAAATATTTTACTACAATGTCATGGTCGACTGATGCGTGACGTTCTGTGGTAACAACACTCTTTCAAAGTACTTATTGTCGATATTTATTTATTCGAAATCATTTGTAACTTCTACCAACGGAATTTCTCCTTTTTAGACAAGGAAAAATGATTTTCGGAGACAATCTAGGGAAAGCCCCGAGAAGCGAATCTGGTGTATGGTGGAAAATCCTACAACAATTCAAAATAGAAGGATCATTAAGATAGTTGCTCAGTTTGCTCCAATAATAGTAAATTTATAATGGCTGTCGTGTAACCATGAGTTATCTAACAAGAACCTGCTCGATTTTAATGAGATTTACAGTGGCTCCCAAAAGTGTTCGTACACTTACGAATTTCAATGAAATACTGCTCTATCCATTAATAAAAATTAATATTTCAGAGTGGGAATTTTTTAATAATATCTATAACTTGTTCTTAACAAAACTACATAAAATATTTTAAAACATAGTAAAACCTTTTTTTGGAAAATCACTAATTAAAAAGTAATAAAAAAGTTACCTCACAAAAGTCTTCGCACACTTTAAAAAAATCTCTACATATTAGTAAATATTGTAATATTTCGGTAAATTAGTACTTAGTAGGATATCCTATAGCACCCACAACAGCTTTTAAACGTCTGTGAATAGAGTTCACTAGTTTCTTTGTAATTTCTGCATCAATGTTCCTCTATTCTTCAATCAATACTGTTTTTAGTTCGCTTTTCGTTTTAATGTCGTGTCTTCGTACTCTAACCTCCAGTTCTTTCCAAATGTGTTCTATTGGGTTTAAATCCGGCGACTGAGGTGGTGTTTTCAGAACTTGTGGACAATTATAGACACTAGAGGCAAATATTGAGAGCCGTGTGCTTTGGATCGTTATCGATAAAAAACAAAGTTGTTTCCAATAACCAAATTTTGGGCTGATAATTTTAAATTGTCTTTTAAAATATTTAAATAAAGAGAATGATTCATTATGCCATTAATAAATACTAAATTACCTAGTCCTGATGCTGACATGCACCCCCACACAAGACACCTCCACCGCCATGCTTTACTATTCCAACTAAGTTCTTGGGCTTAAGTTCCTCATTTTTTCTTCTCCATACAATTATACGCCCATCGGAATCAAACATGTTAAATTTGCTTTCATCTGCAAATAATATATGATTCCAATACGTTTTGGGCTTATTTATGATTGATTTTGCGAAGGAAAGACTTAGCTTTCTATTTTTCGCACTTGCAAAAATTTTCTTCGGGCAGAACGCCCATTTAATCCAGCTGATCTGAGCACTTGTCGAACAGTTTCAGATGAAATTATAGAAAGTTTTTCAGTAAATTCTGTAGAAATTTTTACAGCACTCAAAAGTGGATTTTTCACATATTTTCTAACTATAAATCTCTGATCACGTTGAGTTAACTTTGCCGGACGACCTTTTCTTACCATGTTTTCGATCAGATTTTCTTCTTTACAGTGTTTTATCACATACTGCACCGTAGAATGGGATAAATTTACTAATTTAGCGATATTCCGAACTGATTTACCACTACTGTGATGAAAACTAATCAATTTTCGAATGCTGTTCGTTGTTTCCTTACGACTACGAGTCATTTTTAAATAATAAATAGAATATTACGAAGTAAGTGAGCAAAGATTAAAGCCAAACGATTTTTTAAATGTCGCCACTATAATTTTATACACTATACTTTTATACACTATAATTTTATTTATTAATTCCTCCGAAAATGACTCGGTGTACGATCACTTTTATAATGTGTTCTTTCTCTGCCTCCTTGCATTTTCAATTTTATAAAAAGAAAATGAGTCAATATTTAAAAAAAATGCTAGGTTTTATTCAGAATCACATGGAGATGATATGAAAAAATATTGGACTTTAGATTCGAATTCAACTCCAGGCTACAGCGCTTTTTCTACAAATTTTTAATGTGTACAAACACTTTTGAGAGCCACTGTATATTTTTAGATGATTCATAGGTGGAGGGTTTTTATGCTACACTTGAGAAAGGTAGTTAAGGGCTTTAATATTGCTATCATAGAGCCCTTCACACAACGAGATTCATATCTGAATCATTCGATAAACAGAATTTCGAAAATCATCCCCATTTCGATATTAAAATTACAAAAAGAAAATATCTTAAATTATTCAGATTGGATATTGTTTCACGTATTATCGCATAGAAATACGAATTATAAAGAATAACATTTGTAAGATTTATCCGGAGGAAAGAGAAATACAGTAAAGTCTAACAGAAGTGGAATCGGAATACTCAATAAAGTATAATCATAAAGTATAATCAGTTTAATGTTTTAGGATTGGTTACAAGAACCTTCTAGAAGGTTCTATAATGCCAATAGCAAAAATACAAAATAAAATGTTTAAATTTAAATGAAAAAATGATTAAGGAAAATGTCGTCTGCAATTAAAGTTAAATGTCATTTCTGTACTTGCAACTCTGTTTACTATTCACCATCTACACAATTTGCTATCTATCGGCATTATTTAATTATCATTTAAATAAATGCTCATTAAGTTGTGTGCTATAATGCTTAACTTTCAATTTCTTTTGAGAGAATTATTTAGGCACATCTAAGAACGAAGTTTCATTAATATACATTTCATTACATAAAAGCATCAAATGGCGGTAGTACTCTAGGATATGGGGTAATTCCACCGGTTCCAACTTTAATATTTCTTAACATAACTTTAAAAAATAAAACATACTGCAGGTTTCTTCCACTATTTGCTTAACGTAATGCTCTTCGAACATATTTCAACATTAACAATCACGTTACTGGTTTTAAACAAGACACGAGAACTTCTTTATATTGCCATTGCCCGTTTCCCTTATATTGAGACGCTAATGATTTCGTTACCAAGATACAGCAGGAAATATTTTTTAACTTTTGAATTATTCCATTTACAAAATGCAAAGCAAATCAATCCACCCTTTAGTTCTCATTTGGTATCGTTTGTTTTTAAAACACAAGAATCAATTTTGATTATTGGAAGATAAATCCAATATAAAGAATATATGTTCTATATAATTGTTTGAGAAAATGGCTTGAAAACACCTAGCCAGTTTAAACTGACATAATTTGAAAGACATTATTTTTCTTGTAATTTTAAACCGGTTTGAATACATTCAGTTGTGCATGTATACCAATAAAAATAACCGTAAATACAAGTTAATTACGAAGGTGAGTACTGCCGTAAATTATAGTAGCTGGCAAGTATATCCATACATTAATCACTTTTTTTGTTGCTTTAGTGCATAATTCGATTATTTTCTCTATTTCAAGATTGTATAAGCCAACAATTTGATTTTTCTACGCACTCAGAAGATTTTTAAATCGAAGTGCTAAAGATTTCAAGACACGATACACACAACTCGAAAATATTCTGTCGTAAAAAAAAGAAGGTAACACAGTAACATATCACGGAAAAGTATTGTAATTGCTCAAATAAGTATGAGTTGAGGAAGTAGGCGTTCCAAAAACCTGAATGCCTTTTTTATAAAATATCTGATTGTATATATTAAATCATTGAAAACAACACTCGAAATTCCAATCTATTGAGTGATCTTATTTATAAATACTTTCCCTTACAAAAACTCTCTTAATGCTGCAATCCTTCACATAAATTTTTTCGTTTTTTTAAACCTAGCAGCAGAATTCTTATTCTTATTAAATTTTTTTCGGAAGTCCTTACAACTTAGTGGTTGACTTAAAAACGAAGTCATTGCATTTTAAGTGATTTAAAATTTACTATCAGAAATAAATGAAACGTGTTTATTTAACACAGTTACATCAGTACATTGATTTCTTAAATGTTAGAGTAAGGATATTTTTTATAGCGTATGCATAACAATAAAATTAAATATTTCAAAGTCACGATGTCCATTTTATATTGATTTTCATTATATAAACAGCCAAAGAAGTTCATTAATGGAGATCACAGAATCCAGTTCAATACTGTTTTTGCTCAAGTAAAATCAAAATGGAAATCTGCAAAGGTTTGTTAGTTGCTAGGGTTTTAAGGCTCAAGATCGATTGATAGATTGCACACAATTCTGACTTGTGTGCTTGATCTTAAGGATCCATTTACAAATCGTCGTTAAATAATGCATTTACACACAAGAGATGTTTTGCTGACACAGAAGAGATATATGCACCTAGGATAAGTTTCAGGAATCGAACTTATGCCTCGCCTCCTACAACGTATGGCTCAAGACCCAAAATTGGAAAATCTGCGCCAAACAAAAGATGAAATAACGAAGACAGTACAAAGTTAAATCATAAAAAGTGAATATAACAGGAGTAAGTGCAAGAATTTGAATTGCAAAATAAAAATATAGCCAGATAGTGAATTATAGATTAAAAACATGTTGGTAAACAAAATGAATTCAAGAAATTGTAGAAAGTAAAGCATATTGAAAAAAAAACAAGAAAAATATATCAATTGTAGAGCATAAACAAAATTTCATGGACTGATATTTTAAAACCACTTGATAAACAGCAACATGATGCATAGTCAAAAAGTATAAGTGATGCATGTTGTCATGCTAGGTCTTAAAAAGATTTAAACGGGAATCTCTCCCAAATCAAATCTTACACCGAATATGCAAAAGCAAATCGCTTACCCACACATCTAAGTTGTATGTTCAGGAGTCAGATGATCCATGTTCTGTCTTGGATACTCCACTTAATAAACTCGAGAAGAGTGTGATTTCTCTGGACTTGCACATTTTTGTGTCAAGGTTAGTTAAAGAGTTTCTTGAACTAGAGATAATTCTGTACTCTAACTCTTATTTAGATTCCTTCGTGACCTTAGGTAGAACAAGCTCCTGGTGCACGGGAAGAGGCAGCGGATACTCAACATTCGCGTCTCATCCGCTTTCAGCGGAAATCAGGAAAAAGGCAGCAGCAAAAAATGATGATTTCACATTTCCGATTCTGGGGAATTCGGCATGTGAGCGATATTTATTGATAAACATAGCAGACGTGAAGTTAGTGCAGAAATTTTGTGCTGCATCTGACGAAACATATATACTATATATATTTACAGAAACTTTGGAATTTTCAAGACGGACTTGGCTTATGTATGAAAAGCAATTTGGAAACGACTTTATGCATTGCATTTTTTAATAGCATGAATAGGTAGGCAGGTAGCTAATTAACATTGCACTGGAGCAACACAACTGCCTATTGGTGACGGTCTGGGATCAATCGCAAAGGGAAATATCCAACGCCTCGTAATTTTGAACCACGGCCAGATGACGAGCCTGAGCTAGCACCCTACTCTCCAAATTTCTCCAACACGCCAACGTGAGGACATTTGAGGCCACGGCATATTTAACGTGCACCAGTCTCTGTATACATGACGATCTTTGACTGGATCGACTTTTAAACTCGCAACCCTCCCGTTACTAATACTTTGCTCTTCCAACTGGGCTACAGCGGCCCACAGCATGAATAGTATTTAAATTATATTATGTTGCTAATGGGTTAAATAATTATTTATTGAGAGAAAGAGAGGAGCTTAATAATCTTATTGCATTGTAATTTGAGCCAAACTATTTATTTTCTTAAATACTAGCTTGTTATTAGCCAGTTAGGTGTTGATAATTTGAATAGTTCATTTAAGCCAAATGAAGTTTTTTATTCGCTTAAAAATTTATTCGGGCTTCTATTGGTTAGAATGTGGTTTCTATCTAATAATTTCGAAGTTTTATGTTAATTAATTAAAATGTACGCTACGTTTTTGTTTAAGAATCCATATCCCACTTGTTTTTTTATCTCATTATGAGGTGCATTTATATCACTCTGGCCTAGAGAAGGACAGTTTTTACTGGGAAAGGTGAGAATCACATCCAGGTTGTAATAAGAAGAAATTAAAAAACAAATCTTCTACAGCTCAGTCTGCTAGTGAATTAACAACCCCCAAAACAGATGGCTCATAATATACTTCGAGACCGACTGTAAAAAATGGTAGGTTTAGTAGCCAAATATAAATACTAAATTTTTCAATCAAAATCTATTCCTGTGGGTAATATTTCAAGAACTCAAATCATTTTTTTAGTTTGAAATTATAAAGGTGTATCTGTAATTTTTGCCCTCTTGCATTGGTATAAAAATATCAATTCTGTCTTTCCACCAAAAATAAAAAATCATGAGCATGTGTCAAAATGGAGAGAAAAGATATATTCTCTTACGCGACTGTGCCATGGATAAGCTGCATAAGGAAGAAATCAATCCAATCGATAGGATTTACTAGTACGTATGTCTTGCTGATGAGACAAGCCATACCATCAATAAGTGACAAATGATATGTCTGAACTTCACCTCAGTCTGTATTTTTAACGTCTGAATGATTTGTCTCTTGATAAAATCAGCGGTGCACCATGTTATACTCAAGCACTCAATATAAAGCCAAAACTTCAATCAACTTCATCTTCAATGCTCAGTAACTACTACTGAAATAAACATAACAATTTCAAATCCTTTTAAATAGGAATTATAAATAATATTCTTCTTGAGTAAAAACGGTTCTGACAGGGTTTGCAACGCAAATTATTTTAGACCAATTTTAAAATAAAATTGTATTTTAATTTCTGCACATCACAGCTTACGTTTTAATTATTTTTAAAATGGGAAGTTTTATATAGTATTAGCTATTTTTTTATCAAAAATAAATATGATACGTAGGTTGATGCATTGGGAAACCCAACGTCCTTCATTTCATGAAATTGTACTTCACTAGTCATCTGGAAATTTCCATTGGACAACGACAAAGGGGCAATGTCCGTCAATGAATGAACGAGGCAGATGGCTTCGGAGTATGGAAGAGGGGTGACGTTATGAGCAATAGAAATGATGGACCCCATGCCAAATGGTTCATGGGGTCCATTCCGTGGTCAGTTATAACCGGAATGATACATACATGTATCCAGTAAATAATTTCGAAAAGGGCCTAATCTCCCCTACTGATTTTCTATTCCAATCGAAAGACTATAATGGCAAATAAACATTAATGGTTTTGCGACAGTTTTCAAGCATATCTAAATTCATTTACCTACTTCGAAACTTCAATTTACATTGAATAAATTAGTTTTAGTGTGTATTTTTGCTCTGTGAGTCTAAATATTACCTTAGTCACTCATGTCTAGACGAATAGCAAAGGAATTTTTCTCGTCTTCTTTGATCCCTTCCCATTCAAATAGTTACCTACCACAACAAAGATGGATTCTTTGCTTGCTTTAGCAACCGATAGAACAGCTATAACACTAAATGAGCATTTCGTTTGCAAATATAATTAAATATTTTAAGACCTGTCTACGATTTTTCTACTTATGGGCTTAAAAAATTTGGATGACATCGATTGAGTTGACTTCAACATTTATTTTTGTTACGTGGTGCACCTGGGAATATACTGGCCTTTCGAGCTCTCCATCTGAATATGCCCCTGGGCATCGCACAAATACCATTATCATAAGATGTCCTCGGATCGTTACCTTCGGGAATGATCCCACACCATCGCCAATAGACTACAACTACATCGCCAGTACTTTACAACGCACTATAGTGTTGCTATAGTGCATTGTAAATTCAACACAATCTACCTCTGTGTGTGTATGTCAATTACTTGCCGTTGCCTGGTCTGTCTTGTGTTTGGAGTAGTTTCGTCAATAATGGTCAGGAAACCCAACCAACCATAAAAGGTATGGAGTTTGATGAAATGCAAAGTGCAATTCAAAATTTCTTATTTAGAGTCATTTCTTTAAAAAGTAGTTTATGTTTCAAAGTATGAAACATTTCAATGAAGGAAAATAAAACTCAATTAGCATTTTATAAGAATGAAGACACTTGTTTCCAGGGAGTAATTAAATGTTTGAAAAATATTACTTTCTTTTAGAGTATGGAAATTTGTTATTAATTTTAATAAAATAAAATTTAAAAAAATATTTACTGAGCCCATTTTAAAATTATCCAAATAATTATTCTTTATTTGTGAAAAGAATTCTCTAACACTAAAATAAATGAACAAATTATGGTTGTTGAGAATTATGACCCGCTGATATCAAAATAAAGCCAGCTAAAGGAAATGATAAATTTGATAAATTTATTTAAATTTAAAAATGTAACTTTTTCCAGATGACTTACGTTTGAAACGATAAGAATAAAAAGTAATGTATTACAAATCGCTTGACGGTTTTTAAACTGAACCAAGACATTAAATTGGACAACTTCCAATCGTCTGACTGCGAATTAAATTTTTGTTTTAATGATTTTTCAAGAACTTTTTAACCTCAGATTTTGCGTATCAATTTGAGAACATAGTATATCTAATTATTATTTACCTAATATTGGCTATAATTCAAAGCCTTAATTTCCCTTTTAGTACTTAAGTACACTTTTAGTACTTAACTGATAATTTAAGGTTGAGTTTAAGTAAATTAAAATATCCCGTTGTCTATTATCCTAAAACATTTCAAAGAAAAATTGAAAAATTTTAGTACTTACACGACTTTTCAAGCAAAGAATAGATAGCAAACCCATCGAAAATTTGTCAATAGGCTGCAATCCTAATCCGCTTCAAAATAAGGACTAAAAATTTTTTCTTGTAGAAACTTAGGACATCATATTTATTTTGTACGTTTGATCAGACTAATGCAAGTAGGTAACTAGCTATATAGAGGAATTTCTTGTTACTCCTATACTAATACCAAATGATGTTTTGAAAACTCGTGAAAATTACAACAGAATGAGTGGTGCCATCAGTCTTTCACTTGTATTGTTTTTAAATGCTTGTTAGTTGAAATGACGCGGTCATTTTAAAAATGATGAGATTAAGTCTGTTTTCCGTGTTTCATGCTTTATTACGAAACCAACAGGACAATTTTTGCTTTTCATTAAAAATGCAACGCAAAGAACGTTCTTTTCTAATTAGTTGTTCATTAGTTGAAATGTTTTGATAATACTTGTTCAACGAATGCATCGATTCTCTCCAAAAACCACTTAATTTCGCTACAGTCAAATAAGTTTTTATTTAAGTTTCAAATTCATACATCTTCCATCTTGTGATTTCATTGACAATTGTTTGGAATCGATACTTCATTTCTTTAGGTTGGCAATACTACATTTATATTAATTTTCATATACGATCTAGTTCTGGGTTTGATTTTTTATACGTTGAGATAAAAGCTTTCAGTTAATTTTGTTAATACTGGAGCAAAATAGTCTCAAAACAAATAGAATTCGTCTAATATATTATGTACATATTTTCATGCATATGCATGAAAAAGTATTAATATAATGAGGAAGTATTGATCTATTGTACATACATGGAGAAGGTACAGATAAATTATTTGTTTGTATTGTCAATCTAAAATAAAAGATACAATTTATTTTTTAGAACAAAAGTTTTCTATTTTTGATAGTAAGTCGCACTGCTTAAATCTCTTCAATTTTAGCTCTTAATGTTCTGGCGAATAAGCGTGATACACTTGTGACGATGCATTTTATTGTATTTAGTAAAAAATAACATAAAAGTATAATTTAAAATCAAATTTCAATTGTTTATTTGAGGGGATAGGACCTTTAAACGCTTTATTTTCAGTGAAAACAGGTAGAAGTTTCAAAGTTCTGTAAGAAATGTGCATTTAAGTCTTTCTCTTTATAGAATAGATCCTATATTTAAAATATTTTAAAGCTTCTATCGGTTAAACTTATATTTATGACCAAAATATATAAGAACAAATTTTGCCTAAATCTTATTTTTATATCTTTAGGTCTGCAAGATATCTCAAAAACCTATTACTCTATTATAATTAAGCTTTGCACACTTATTATAAGACTAATTAACTATAAAATATCTAATTATCAAAATTTTAGCTTAAAATTTTCTATTTTTTGCAGTAATATTCTTATATGTACAACACACAAAAATAAGGTATAAAATTGTGTCATTTATAAATTCATCTAAAGTAACTGTGAACTGATCATTATAATTCGTTCATTTTATAAAAAAAATGTAAAAATAACAATTTATATATTAATTTTATAAGCTGTAAAAATGACATTTGGGCAAAATTGGTTCGTACATTTTTGTTCAAAGCTTTGAAGTAATTTCCTCTTTAAATATAGCATGATTCATGCTATGAAAGTCCCGCATTCGAAAACAATCCACCGAAAAATACAATTTTTTTTACAGAATTTTGAAATTTCTACCTTTTTTAACTCAAGTTAGTGTTTAAAGGTCCTATCGCTTCTGAAAATATAAAAGCTTTCCCCGTTTTCATAGTACCTCTTCGAATCTATAAGTGTATTTATTTACTACCCTGAGTTGAGACCTCTTTATGACCCTCCAAAATGCACATATGCTTTTAGGAATTCCTGAATAAGAGTTTTGCTGCGCATAAAATCAGACGTTTTCGAGTTTCCCTAAATCTAAAAAAAATTAATGTACAAGCAATATCATGAAAGTAACCTCACCTCACGAAATGTGTATTAAATACAAATATTATGCAACTCACGGCTGTAATTTCAGATCATAAGGAGCTTGGAGAATAAAAAACCGTATTCACTTTATGGGACAGTGTTTTTGACGAATCTTCAAAAGAACATAGAAACCGCAGAACAAAGTGGAAGTAATCGAAAACTGAAAGGTCGAAGAAATTTCATTACCGTAAAGATTGAATAATGAAAAGACAATGAACGTTACATTAAAGTAGACATTGTTTTTGTGGTTTAATTTCCATGAGAATGAAGTTAAGCGAGTTGGGATCTTCCATTAATATAGTTCCTTGCTGTTTTCGATTTGAATTCGAAGAATACTCTTTTAACATTTCATCTTTAAGAAATTGGAATAACTTGGGTGAATATGTAACCTAGGTTTTCAACTCATCCCATGTGAGTGGATAGTTCGTCCTGTTGTATGAATTTAGAAATGATGCTTTAATTTTTCGCACTAATTTATTTATAAAAATTTAATTTATTAGTAACTAATTTATTTATTAAATCAATTTGTATATTTGAAGCAATTAGTGAAATAACTCTTTTGAAGAAAAATATAAATATTTTAACGTTCGCATGTATTTTTATTCAATTTTCCTTGCTAGCACTTAGATTGTATTTGAGTAATTCAATATAAGCCTATAATCCGATTAACTCCTTAAAATACTATCAAGAGGATGATTTTCTTAAACATATTTAATAAAAAAAATATATTGGATGTTTCCAAAATTAGCTTTCACATTTATTTTGTGCTTCACAATTCATTAAAAACATTGGTGTCAACATCAAAATTGACGGATGAATAAAAGGCGAAAACTTAATTTAAACCTCTGAAGAGTTAACACGTATATATCTGCTATGCATGCAACCTGATGTCTTCCTTGCATAGCCTCTAATCAGTTTTAATCTTGGCCAATAGAGTGTTTTCTAGGATTCTTTCAACCAATTAAATGCGGCTATTTAGTCATTAAATATGATGATCGATAATAGTAACGTTACACACACTCGGAGGGATAATTAAAAATATTAGTTTTACATTTTTGTTCATTTATTATATTTATAAAGTATCATCGGACAAACCAGGTTGAATCTTTTGTTTTTGATAAAGAAAATAAATCATTTTAATATTTAATGCCGATGTTAGAGTGAAAAAAATAATTTCAATTGGAATGATTGGCAATTTTTGAGCATTTTAAACGAAAAACCCTGCCTTTAATTCTTAATAATTCTGGATATTGCAAATCCATTTTAAACACTATTTTTTTCTTTTTTAAGTTATGGAGTTCCAAATACAATTAAGAAGCATTAGTTTCAAAATTGAGCACGTCGAAACTATCTTGATAAAAGTAACAATAAACAGAAAACTGAAGATTATTCAGTTTTACATAGATTTGGTTGACTTTACGCATTTTAAACGTGGGTATAAATAGTTTTATCTGATAGGACAAAACTGTGAGTTTTCGTATTTTCAGAGAGTATTGGTAAAATAGAGAATGGAATAAAAGGAATAGAAAATTGATTGAAGTTAACAGAACCCAGACAATGACTAATGATACAGAAAAAGTCACAAAGAGATTGTATACTTTAGGTACTCTAACGAAACTAAAACATTATAAAAGCACAAAAAACATGAGTAGTTGCCAAGAAAAGATTGAAAATATCTTCCTTAGTATTATAGTATTATACGTATATTGGTATCGAACTAAATTTTTAGCGATTTTTTACAGTTTGTTTCCTTTTGTTATTTTCATTTTGTTATACTTATTAATTTATCAACTAATCATCGTAGTATCAATTAAATGAATAAAAATCATGAATAAATCACTTTTCTTTTGTTTCCAGATTTCTAAGCGGTTTCGTTTGTTTCTTGAAATTAATGTTCCCATAATGTTCTAGAATTCAATTCGATGAATAGCGATAAATGAGTCAGTACCATCGAATGGTTTCGTGGAAACAGGAACCGTTGCTTTTAACATCAGAACGAAAATGTCTCATCACGCGATTTTGATACCAATTGGCAAACTCTTGTATGACACTTAGATTCTCGGATTCGTTATGATTCATATCTTTTAATCACAGAATATACACAAATTTTGGAGAGTCCAATAATGACTCATATACGTGGGAAAATACTTATGAGTCCTATAAACCTTTTGAATTGCACTCATATTTAAACATCTTAAAATATTGTACCCGAAAAACATCGAAGAAAAATTAGTTTAACTGTGAATATGTTAAATATATTGTCATACTTCTTAAGAAATAAGTGCGAAAACTATTTTTCTCTCATCTTTCCTAATTAAGGAACAATGCAATACCTAACCTAAAATAAAATTCATAATCTGATGGACAAATATAAAATATCAAAGCATATTGCCACCTTTTATTAATATCGTTTTTTAATCACCGTAGTGAAGTCGCCAATCCTTTGAAATTGAATTTCTTTTGAATTGGTCATTCTGGGTAGCTAACTGCTAGAATGTTCTTATAATTTTCTTAAGTCGTTTATACTTTTCTTTATAATAATATAGAAGTATTAATAAATGTCAAGATTATCATCTCAGGGGAAAAATGTATTCATATTTACTAATTATTTTTGAATTGTAAATAAGGATATATTTTAATCGTAACCTGTAGCTTTGATAATGGAAAATTCTATATAGATCATACTCTCTTTCAACGTTAATTTTCATTTCAATCTATTTTTGGTTACTTATATCTTTATTAATTATTATAAATTAAAACAAATATACAATAGCAAAAACTAATGAAACGACCATTCAAATCGGTTAAATATAAGTAATAATTTTAATTTTTGAAGGAAATTTGTTGTATAATTGTTCATGGCATCGAATTTGAGGTAGAGTGAATTTAATAACCTGCTGAATTATAAAAGAACAAAGAAAATCAGAAGGATACGTCTATATACATTTCTGGAGCAAGATTAACATTTTATAGAACAACACAAGGAGAAACTATCTCGATGCTTTTATCAAATATTAAAGTAGTAAACTAAATTTCTTCAATTTATAAGCATAATAGACTTTATTGCATTTCCTCTCTTATAAAAACACTATAATATATTAATTTTCGGAAAAACTAATTTTAAGGACGAGAGAACACTACCTAAAATAAAGCCCTAGAAACTCAAAGGATGCAAAAAAATGCACCTTACATTTTTTTCTAAATTTTGATTAATAGCAATTTTGAAATCACCCGATCAATTTCTCAACAAAAGTTGGGCACAGTTAATCTGAGGGCTTTAACCATGCACAACACTGGATAACATCATAAACATCCAACTATTGAGAAATAATGACTTTCACTTTCCAGTTCTAGCCAGAATTTTAGGAGTGGCTCGATCAATTTTAACCATTGCCATTCTGATAGGGCTGATTTGACCTTGATTAATCTATATTTACGAATGTGACTGAGACAGGATCAGCTGGAGTCCCAAACCAATTACTGTATTGAAATGCGTTGCATGAATTGAGGTTTCGCGAAACACAAGTATATAAATTAGTCCTTTCGTAACGAAGGAGGCAGTTTGGAGTAATTTCTTTCTTTCCTCAATATAGGTTTTAAAACAAAAAATACAGTTTTTGTATTTATACTAAATTATATTATTTTTATTTAGATCAATTTTTTCACATTCATCACCGAATATCAGATCTATTTGTATTTTTCCAGGCATGGAATCTCAACGCTTTGAGAAATCAAAAGTTTTAATTGAAAGGATTTTATGCGAATGGGGCTTCAAAACTCTTATCAAACATGTTTTATTTTTGTGTTCGAAGTTTTCTATAAAGTTCAAAACCATTTCCTAAAAATAAAACATCTGCAAACAAAATTTTTTCTGAATATTTTTTGAGTGCTGATCATGTGGGACGAAAAACATTCTATTTCCATAACTTCTATTTACGACTGATTTCTGAAGATTTGGAGAATTTGAGAAAAGGGACAGCTTTACTGAAAGGCAGATATTTGCGCCATCTGTTGTTCGAAACAGAAACCAATCATTTTTTGTGAAGTAAGTATAACAAAAATATTTTTTCCAAAAAATATTTAGTTCATGGAGGAAAGAATATCCTTGACGGAGCCTTTAAAAAGAGTAATGAGAGTTCTTGAAGATCATGATAAAAATAAGTCCATTTTTGGAAGGATATATTTATTGTCTGCTGTCTTCTTCAGTAACTAATTTTTTCACGAAATTAATATCACTACGATTCATATCAGTTCAGGCAGTACTCTAAAACATTTTCCACGCATTAATTTTTATCACTTAGGTGCAAACTAAAGTCATGTTATAAATTTAAATGCAAAGAAATCTGGAAAACCAGATTTTACTTTTCACTTTGGTCGTTTCTTAGTCATGAGATTGTTCCAGATAAAAGAAATTAACAGTGGAACACTTTCTCCATAAACCTCATCGTACCGTACTTTAAAATAACAATTCAAAACAAGTTAAATTATCATTTTATACAAACAACACTTAAATAAATCGAAAATTTGAAAGCTAAAACCTGTCAATGTTTTTAAACCAATCAAAATCATTAAACTGATAGTTCTGAGCTTTTATTGGTTGATAGATGCTTTTGCGTCATTATTATCACTTGACAAATAATATGGAGCAGGCTTTAGAGAGAAATTTTATCATAAGTTTGTTTTACAACCTAGGTTGCCATACTAACATATATACAACCTCATCTTCCAAATGGTTTTTGGTACATCAAGGATTGATCCGCAAAATATCTTTTAAATGTGCTGAACGTTACTGTTTTTACACATGGAAAGGAACTAACATTTAGAAATGAAATCGCTGTTAAGTGTTTTCTGTCAACAGGAAGAGTAATCACAATGTAAGAAAATGTATTTTGGTTGCCATTTGACACGATAAGTAAGAACAATTAAATAGGAATTTAAAAGGAATAGACGTCACATGACTTTATATTGTCGTTCGAAACAAAAATAAAAAATATGTATTCTTAAGCACATATCTGAAAATGTGCTGATTTATTGAGAGAACAGAATTACTAAGTCATAATAAAACATTTAAATAATGCATTGTTATCAGCATGTGAATGGATTTGTTTTGTAAGCATTGTTAATATAAAATGGAAACTATTCCAAATGGTTTTTTTAATAAACGAAAAGCTGCGGTTTCAACTCAATGATGCAACTAGCTCATTCACACAGAATAATCATAAGTCTTAACTACAAACTTCAACGTTACAGCACTTCTTAATCTATATGCGGATTGTAAATTTACAACTACTGAATACACTAAAAACATATACATACCCGACTCGTTTATTTTGTGCGTAACATAATTTGCAAGGCAACATATTTTCTTGTTCTTGCCTAAGATTTTTAAGCTAACTCCAGAACCAAGCCACTAAATAATTATAAATTTTAATAAAGATGTTTTCAGATGAAAAAATATCACAAAGTAGTTGAAATAAGACACCTAATATCTTTGAATATCGAATAAAACGATTTAAGGAAGCTCAGTGCCTTTAAAACTAAAAAGAAATAGATTTTTTAATTTAGATTAATTAAAAAAGGCTTAAATAATCTGATTCTGGTAAAACAATTAGCATTAGTTCGTTCACAATTAAGATTTTTCTGACACCCCTATTTCAGTTTTAACCCTTTCAGCTGTCAAGCAAACAGCTGTTGAAAGTTATGCTGAAAGAATAAAGTTCTTAAATGTTCGAGCGCTAGTTGTATTGCAGTGTTTTAAAATGGGTTTTCAGTGATAAAAAAACTGTAGAGAACTTTTTACATGTCTAATGTATCGATGGGACTTTTACATCTGGCAGACGAGACTATACTTTGATCAAATCGCTTTTATTGCACAACTCGTAACAAAATGTTTTGATTATCTGCGCATTCCATCGACTCTATACTACCGTAATTACTCAGTCTACCACGAGAATTGTTCCCTGCACTAAGGCTGGGTAGTGGAAATCCCTATAAGAATAGATCTCGTCCACTAGGGATTAATTTTAAGAAGGGATGATTCTGGTGAATGCCTTATTTTATTTTGTTTTTAGGATGTTGACGGTGGAAAGAAGTAGCTCACGAGAATAAATCTCGGAAGCCAGTAAAAATCATAGCACTCATAATTCCAATTTGCCATTAAGTGAGCCAATGTGACAAACGTGAATGCATTTCTTCAAGAAGCTGGAAATGGGATATGGTCGTTACCACCGAGATAACAAGGCCTGACCGCTGCCGTCATGGCGTCTCCCTAGTAGTCATACGTGCGATACGAACGACCACCGCCGTATTGGAATATTCAAAGCCTAATACAGCGAAATCTGTCTACAACGATACATAATATATTCTATATACGTCGAGACCACAGAAAAATATTGTTATACGTTATTGCAAATTATTATAGCAGTTTGTAAATATGGTTTTTCCCTAGTCAAAACTATGATAATCTCAGAACGAAACTTCCACACCCTCGCATCTTTCTTCGTTATTTACTAACGATAACAGAGAGTGTTTGTAAATAGTAAAAGCAATAAGTTATTAAAAAACCAGCCAAAATTATATCGTAAATTCAATTAAAAAATAGTGAAAATCTCGCTTATGACTTTTATTAACTAAAATACACACGTCAATCAAGCTTAGTACTGCCTAATATCATAATTTCTCAAATGCGACCATAAATCAAAATGAAAAGGAAACCCTTTAACATAGTCTAAAGAAATCCAATTAATGTTTTCTTCATCATTAAATCTGTAAAAATGGGAAATCAAAGCAATTGAACTGTTAATTGCAATAAATTAAACAACTGTAAAAGCAATTGCAGCAACTGTAAAAGCAATTGAAGCGATTATTATCATAGTTGGCTGAAGAATTTTTCATTGATATTTCATTTATAAAATTCAAACAATTTTCAATAACTTCCAAATTATTAACGTGACAGCGTGTTTTGATTTGATTGTTATCTACAGAAATTTTTTGGCCTTGTAAATGTTTCCATTTTCAGATTTGAATGTATTACAAGAGTGCAATTTGTTGCAGGTCCTGGATTAAAACAAATTTTGAAAAAAGTAACTTTTGAATCCTCAATTAGTTTAAACCAATTTTGTTTATGGGGTAATGAATCCAGAATTTCTAGTAGCCTATTAAAATTTTGAAAAGAAATAGATTCACGATGAGCAATGAACTCAGATTTGCTTTCGTTGATAGCTCTCAATAAATTAGATTCCTCATTTTCACGAATTTTATCTTCCCTGCTTTTACGAACGGTGGGACAAGTTTTCGAGAGATATTTAGGGCAATTCGGAAATACACTTGGTATAGCACCAACTTTTAAACGGAGACGTTTCATGGAAAAGGTAGAACACTTGCCAGTTTTTTTGTTGAATTTCGATACATTCCGGACGATATCATCGTTTTGAAAATGAAGTTCGCAGACTTTGCTGCGTTTTGATGGTGTAAAGTCGGCTCGTGGAATCGCCCTGAGCCATCTTTTTCTAATATTTTTATCCTCTGGAAAGGAGAAAACCGCCACTTTTGGTGCATCACCATATCTATAATTTCCAGAGCAAGTAAGTACACAGCATCTAAAGGGCATTTTGGATAGCCTCGTGGTTAAGCCTAAAGAAATCGGTCTGGACACACGTTAAACGTGTTGTTTGACGAAAGCCTTTAACACCTTGACACTGTAATGTTCCACAAATGTTATATAACAATATTTAACTGCAGCTGCACTTGCTTTCCGGTAAAATAGTATAAAAAACAATAATTTCTTGCGCTACATTAAAGGTAATCCACAAGTAGCCGACCATGCGGCGATGTTTGTTATGACTACTAGTAAGCGAGTCACATGATTGAAACGTCACAGCGGTCTGGCCTTGTTATCTCGGTGGTAACGATATGGTCCACTTCTACGGCGACAGCAAGAACAGACAGAACTGCTTCAACCTCGCTGGACACAGACAGTACCTACTAAATACCATACTCTTTTACCAATCCTAACCTTGCACAATTGGAGACAATTTGAGATGTAAGCATCCGTAAAGATAATATAGTGCAAGATATGTATTCAGAATCAAGTTTAAAATACTCAACTTTAGCGACCAGAATCGAAACTGGTTTTATACGGCTCTGGACATTCGAATATTATTAAACTAGAAATAAGAATTTCCAACAAAAAAAGAGAAAATATTACATCTTGCTAGTTGAAATTTACGTTTTTATAGAACTTTTATTATACTATTAATGAGATAATAATAACACTATTAATAAGAAAAAAATATGACAAAACACCATCATCATCACCTTGTCACTTTTTATCAATCTAATTTCAATTTTAAGATATTTGACTTTTAACCAAGAAAATATTTCGTCTACGGCGCATTTATTTTTTGTGTTGCGTCAAAATAATTTTCTGTTATGTAAAATATAAGATGAATAAGTGACTGAATTTACTTGTGAAAGTTCGGTATACTTCTATAACTTTTATTTTACAAAATCAGATTGCCCTCATTTTCCTAGCCCTAGTCTAAGGACTAGGACAATATAACTAGAAGCAGGACAGAAGAGCAGGACAGCATATAACTAAAGGACTAAATTCCTACCTCAGTGGTTTCCATCATTATTCCGATAATCACTTGGAAGTTATGATGAATTTCAATTTATCCAATGATGATAATTTTGTTCGATGCTGCCGGTTTACGTTTAAAGAGCGCTGTCCAAACTCTGCAATTTCCCATCCGAAATGGAGGCTTGTGGGAAAAGAATGATGGGATACTGTTCCCACTTTGAGCTACAAAATCATCATTTCTGAATTCCGGGGGAAACGTTTATAAATAACCACCGTGGACTCTTGCACGGATGGTGCTGCTGCGTCACAATATTCTTGCTCCTCCTTATCTTCTCGCTTTAACGAGCCTAACGTTGGCAGATGGCTCTAGGTAGATGAACAGACTCTTTCCCACCTATAAAACATTTATGCCACCGACCCCTCGCTGGAAAGTAAACATGCCGCGAGATAACTTCATTCAGAACAAACGCTGGGTACGGTTAATTTTAGAACATTAGAAAAAATATCTCCGTTATCCTAAGAGGATTTATAAAGCTTACACTAGACAACTGATCGAAATATCGTCGAAATAATTAAAAATTTGAAAAAAGAAGAAAATTTAAAGATTTATATGGGGAAATGAGAACCCCAGAAAAACATAATAGAAGTGGAAAGAATGAAAATAAATAATAAACAACGCTATATAATATATAGAAACGGTTTGTAAATCGTTTGATGTTTTAGGATTGATTACAAGAAGCTTCTAGAAAGTTCATGATGTCATTACCAAAAATATAAAATAAAACGTTTAGGTTTAAATGAGCAAATAGGTAGGAAAAATGCCGTCTACCATCAAAGTCTAATGACATTTTGGAACCTGGAACTCTTTCTGTTTTCTTTCGGTAATTTATCGTCTGCACAGGGGCAATAGACTTTTATAAATTGCTTGAGCAATAGGTTTTAAGATCAAATGATGCTTTATTCGATATATTTTGGAGCACTTCCAAGCCCTACGTTATGGGAAAAGAAACTAAGAAAATACTAATTTCTACTACTTATAATGCTACTATTCAATACATAAGAAAAATTTACAGAAATGAACCAACTTAATATTTTTTGGTATATTGAATACTTAAAAGTAATTTTGTAGGTTGGTTGGGTTTTCTGACTCAAAGGTCATATTTGGCCAAGTTAACAATGACACACGACAGACAATGTCAAGTAACAGAGATACACACAAGGAAAGTTGTACTGACACAGGAGAGAAACGCACTCAGGGTAGGTTACAGGAATCGGACCTATGCAACCTTTAACTTGAAGTTGCCATTTTATACGAAATGAAAATTCCTTTTTCATCTTCATGGAGTTTATTTTTTAATTATTTGAAATTATGTAACACATAGTTTTTGTTTATAGCTTTATGTGAACCATAATACACTGCTGGCCACCGTAAATGCAACACCCTGAAGGAAGCATGCAAATAATATGAAATTTACAACATGCAATAGCGGAGGTGAGATATGCAAATGATTAGAATTTCAGCGCAGATGCACATCACGCGCGCCTGTGGCGCCACTTCAAAGCGCTATTTAAGGCTTGGAGATTTCGACGATTTCAAGTACGGCAATTGTGTTTTTCTTGTGGTTTTTTCAAAAAAACGATCAATTATGCCTCGTAGAAAACAGCGATCATCTTTTGATCAAGTATCCGAGTTCGACAGAGGAAGGATAGTGGCCTACCGAGATTGTGGATTATCTTTCAGGGAAATCGGTAGTCGTGTTGGACGAAACCAAACAACTGTAATGCGGATATGTGATCGTTGGATGCAGGAGGGTACGACGGACCGACGTGTTCGATCGCATCCACCTCAGTGCACCACTTCACGTGATGACAGGCATATTGTGCGTATGGCAGTGACGGATCGCTCAGCCACATCACGAACCATAGCACAGCACATTCAGTCTGTACCGCATCATCCAGTGTCTGCGCGTACCATTCGACGCCGTTTACAGCAGAGTGGTCTGTCCGCAAGACGTCCATTGCTTCGTCTACCCTTGACGCAGAACCACAGACGTTTCCGCCGCCAATGGTGCGATGAAAGAAGGATGTGGACGGCAGAATGGAATGAAATTGTCTTTACTGACGAGTCACGCTTCTGTCTGCAACACCACGATGGTCGGATTCGAGTCTGGAGACACCGTGGAGAGAGGATGCTGAACAGCTGCGTTATGCACCTCCACACTGGTCCTGCACCGGGTATTATGGTATGGGGCGGTATTGGATATCACTCTCGCACTCCTCTAGTACGCATTGCCGGTACTTTAAACAGCCAGCGCTACATCTCCGAGGTGTTGGAGCCAGTTGTCCTTCCTTACCTTCAGGGCTCGCCCACAGCCATATTTCAACAGGATAATGCGCGACCACACGTGGCACGCATTGTCCAAGGGTTCTTCGTCAATCGCCAGATTGAATTGCTTCCCTGACCAGCTCGCTCTCCGGATCTTTCGCCGATAGAAAACATGTGGTCCATGGTTGCTCAACGATTGACCCAGAATACATCCCCAGCTGCCACACCAGATCAACTTTGGCAACGTGTGGAAGCTGCTTGGTCTGCTGTACCCCAAGAACACATCCAAAGTCTCTTTGAATCAATGCCGAGGCGTGTGGCAGCGGTGATCTCCAACAATGGCGGCTACTCTGGCTACTGATTTTGGCAGGAACCACACTTCACAGAAGTCTATAAATTTAATCATTTGATACTTGGTCAACATGTTATCTACAAAATAAGTTTTGTTGTGATATCTCTTGTCTTTCTTGGTGTTGCAATTTGGGTGGCCAGCAGTGTATTAAAAATCTTTGGGAAAAATGCCACTAGTCCTAGTCATCTGGCCATCACTCGATTTCTTTAACCAGCTCAGATGTATCACATCAAGAAAATACTACAGTGGAAGCTAGAGTGAGAACTAATATTACTCAATAACACTCCGTCAGTGTGTGTTTAAGTGTTGATGATACGTACGATAAAAAAGAATAACGAAATGTCTCTTGCCTTTCTTGAACAAAAATTTATCTTTATTTCATCTTAGGATAAAATGAAGAATATCTTTTGAGAAATAAGAATATTTTCATAAATTTATATTAATTTATGAAAATCTTTGAAGTTTTGGGGAATGTAAAGAAACGAATGGAATATTTGAGCCAAGAAAAAGGTCTCTTATCCGGAGAAGCAAATACCTCAGGCTGAACAATCACATAACTTTTGATGTGAGTTGATTGTTTAATTGAGATGGTCTTAAAGATCACATTGAAGTTAGTGTATTAAAAACGATTATCTTATAATTTTGTAATGTAAATACAAGTTCGTTCTTCTGTATTTTATGCTAGCATTTTTCTTTGGTTTAATGATATGGAATCACATAAAAACATCTATACACAAATATGAAGACTACCATGGCATATTTTTATGAATAAAAATGACTATACATCTATAAAAGGATTTTCAAATTTTTCTCAATGCAAGCAAACAGAAATAAAAAATGTATCGTCTAGACGAAATTGATTCTTCCACTGCTACGGAAACACCATTATTTATTCTTTTCCTCTCAACGAAGTCTAACTACTAAACGCAGCATCTTTGTAACAGAAGCAATAGGAAAACTTCACTACATAGTTATTTATATTGTTCGAAATTTCAGAACAAAATAAAGGAAGCACAGATTTTATCGTTCTTTGACTGTTTTATCGTGATATAACTAAATAAAAAAGAAATTACAATATTTGTTCAATCGTTTGATAGAAAAGTATTTTTTAAACTTTTTATAATCTTTATATACTTGAACCAGCCCCCAAAAGATTGTTTCGGGTCTGTTCTGAACACTTCAACTATCCATTAAAAGTCTCTCAAAGTCTTTAGACTTTCGAACTTCACTTTTACAGTTTTTTATAATTGCACTGTAGATTACAAAAGTTCACATTTTTTCTGATTCAGCATTATGCTGATAAAAGTATCAACTTCTCTCTTCGTCTTCCACAGAAATATACAGCGCCATCTGTTGGATTTGAGTTAAATTAAATTAAGCTTTTCTGCAACTGAATTTCTAAGAAATTTCTTTCTCGTGTATTAAATGTTATTTTCCAACCAGAGTCTTATTTTTTAGGATGAACGTCAGCACGTCTGGTATGCATTGATCGTTATAAGTATGAACTATGTAATAAGTCGTGTGTCCTGTTTTCAAAGCAGTTATCACTGTAAATGTCGCTTCTCTGTACAACTAAACTGTTCTGCTACAAAGCAGAATATTACTGCAATTTGGTTTAAAATCACTATTCTTCAACAATTTGATTTCAAGTGAAGAAAACCTTTTAGATTCGAAAGGAATTATATTTCTTTTTATGTGACATTTTCCTTTGTAAAATTGAATTTTCCTTGAGTCAGATTTATTTGTTGCTTAATTTCATTAACAATATTTTGGTGAAATTGTTATTAAGAAATGTAATTTAAATATTTATGAGTTATTTTAGAACTTTTAAGCCTCAAAGCACTTTCACAATTTCGACATTCCTTAAGAAACAAATTGCAGAAGGGAATTTTTTTATCAAATTAATCTAACTGACAAGATAAAAAATCCACCCTTAAAAGAAAACTGCTGAACAAGAAAAAATAATCGATGATTGAAAAAAATGAGTGAAGACCTTTTTCTCTTGCGTTGATCATTCCAGGAAGAATACCTTTTCATATTTTAATGACATAATCCCCTAAAAGCATCGCTTTTAAACACCCTAAAATAAGCGGTGCAAAAAAGATAATGCATCCCTTATATCAAAACCCTATTGCCTAATCGATACAAATTGGTCAAAAGTGACAGGTTTTCAGCCATTAATATGATTCTTCAAAGCCTAAGAAAAGTAACCAAAAACCGCTCTACTATTAATAAATGTATGATACGCACTGTAGCAGTCATTGAGCCCCCTTGTGATGGGATAGATAATGCTCGTTAACGAGAGATTCGCTATTTTTTGACCATACACGATGATTCATTTATGAGACCGTGATGTATGTGGGTGCCGGATTCTTTTGAGCAGGGTGTTTCGGATGGCAGGTGTCTGATAAAGCTCTGTGTTGATATTTTTTCGTGTGTCTGTCCCATTGGAGAGACAGATTTCAGTTGCATAGATAAAGAAAGGAGATGTCGTCACGCAATCCCACTGTGTTAATCGTTAGTTTCTAGGATTATTGATCTTTTTTGTCAACGAGTATGTAATTTCAAATGTGTGTGTTGCATTTGTAGAAATGAGTACAGCCTGCTCATTTTGAAGGGTTCAAGAGAGTATATATAATGCACATACGTATCGGATAGGAAGATAAATATTAAAAAATTTGATCTTTTCAGAAATTTTTGTTAAAAAACGTTTGTTCATCAAGTTGAAAAAATTTGTTATCATAGCATTTTGCTATGATTTATACGATGGCCCTACTTATTAAGAGAATTTGTTTAAAAATTAAACTTCAGAACAATATCTATTAGGAAAATTCTTAAAATTATTAAGTATCACCACCTCTCCACACGAAGTAGCTTTTGTCTTGTAAAACTGTCAAACATATTCAAAATCTTAAATGTACAATTTTATTTGGAAGCAAATTCTGATGATTCTTACAAAGAAAAATTAAAATTTGGAATTTACTGTTACTGAATTGTATCACATTTTAAGAGAACTGATTCAAATTAATCTCTTTTTTTATAAAAAATATGGCTAAAGTAATGTACTCTAGTGAGAAGGTTTCAATGAGTGAACAACGAAATGCTTGGAAGCAAATTTACATGAGAAATGTTTGTGGGACTCTCAGATCAGTTTTTGTTATAGGTGAATGATAGAGGCATTTACTAAGGTCTAGAGCAGAAGTACGATGTGAGTCACACGTTAAAAAGTCACATTTGTCATTGCGGGACAGTGA
The DNA here is from genome assembly GCA_933210815.1 of Meta bourneti. Lineage (NCBI taxonomy): Eukaryota > Metazoa > Arthropoda > Arachnida > Araneae > Tetragnathidae > Meta > Meta bourneti. The sequence continues at coordinate 57,190,012 of OW119923.1, forward strand.
ATTATTAAAATGCTCTTCAAATTTATTCAATTATGTTACCATTTAAATACAGGAATTAACTCAAAAATCAGGAGATAAAATTAATTTTTCTGCGAAAAATTTGTTGGTGATTTCATTATTATCACGAAATATAATGTCTTCTATTGAAGAACTAGCGAAGTTTAGAAATTGATTAAAGGAAACATTAGAAACATAAATAACAATTTCTGTGCAAATTTACTAAAAAAAACTAGCGAAATTAAATCTGTCACACTTTAGAAATTGTTTAATGGAAACATGAAACAATAATAATTTCTGTATATAAACTAGAGAAATTAAGCATGTTTCAAACTTTAGGCATTGGTCAATGAAATTAAAAATAAGGTTGTTGCAATTCCAAAGAGATTATAACGCGAAGAAATACACACTATAAGTTAAAAAAATGTGTAAAGATGTTAATGAACTTAATTGTTTAAACCAATTGCATAAATATAGCATTTAAATTATTCTGAAGAAAAATCCTTATTGCAGGAGATTAATAACTGAGAACAACAAATATTCTACTGATTAGATCAGATTATATAAAATCATCCTATCACTCTTACATCGATTAAAGCTCTGGAATCTCTAAAACATCATTCAGATAAAAGACAACTCTTCCGATAACTTATTGTATAGCCAAACATCTAGAAATCCAGAACCTAAAGCTGACACTAAACACTAATATCAACTTCTAATGATTAAAATGTCAAGCACTCTCAAAATTAAGTTAGATACCAGACACATAATTTGTTCACTGTCAAAGGTAAAAAAGTACCTAAAGATACCGAATACGAACATTAAAAGCGGAGATTGAAAACGTCAAAACCATAAGTATACGCATCTAAACTCATAGCAATTACTTGAAAGAACCTTTATATTACTTGACATAAACCTTCTCCCTAATAAACCTTAGAATTACAATTTTATAGTTTCAGATGTTGATATCACCTTTCAAATGCATGAAATAGTGACGATTTCCCTTGTACAGAAATCCCTACAACCTCCATCAAATTATTTTTTAGATATTTAAACCAAACTAAATGATATTTCTTTGTTAGTTAAAATGTTTCGTGAGTTTCGGAGACGTAGATTTGAACCAACTAACAAAACAAACTTAATTTCAATAAATCAAAACTGCAATAAGTTACATTTTAATGTACCCCAATATGTATCATGCTAGACCATTTGGGTATCAGAAGTAAAATCTTCGCATTCTATTTGATTTCTTTGTTTACATTGAAACTCTCATAAAGGTATCTTTTAAAAATGAATATTAATAAGGGGGTAAAGTTGGTTTGTTTTTCGAATACAATTTTAGCATTCGCCAATAAAAATTCTAAAGAATTAATTCCGATCTGGCAGTTGATTAGTCATCGCCAATTACATTAACCAGTTAGATTATTCGCCAAACTTTGCCAAAACAGCTATGAATTATATTTTAAGGTAATTTCTATATTTATCACGCGAGAACATTTCGGCTGGTTTGTTTATTTACACTGAAAATCCCTCGTAGAGACATCCTTTAAATATGAATATTATTTTTATACTTGTAATAAACTAAATTACTCAATGGTTATCTTTTTGCTATAATCGGTGACATGGTAAATTAACCCTCTGAGCGTCTCGAGATTTGAGATCAGTGTGTGTAGTGTTTTACCACACAACACACTTAATTACTAAATAATCACCATCTTTCTAAAGAATTCACAGATTCTTTCAATCTTTCAACGATTTTATTGATCTCTTTATTATAAGAGAATCTTTCTGTGGAACGATTCCATTGACCCATTCTGTAGAATAGAATAATTTGGAACGATTCTATTAGTCCTTTCCTTAGAATAGATTCCTATAAGATTCCATTGCTCCTCAGAATAAAATCCCCTGGAAAGATTCTCCTCGTCTTTTCTTTAGAATAGAATACTTTGAAAAGATTCTATTGCTCATTTGCTTAGAATAGGATCCTTTGGAAACATTCTTTTGGTCAAAAATATCAAAATTCGTTAGACGTCATTTAGGGAAGATTGCAGGTTGCAAGGTGGAATTATGTGTGTGAACCCTTCACATGATTAAACAAGTGTTCATGAACTTTCTCGGATGTCATATTCCAGCATCCGAGTCGAACAATAACACGTCCATCCTGAGATATAAGTCCATTTTTTTGGGAAAAAGTGACTGGCATTTTGCCCACTAACGATTTTCCCGTTTTCCCTCATTTCATTTCCTTTGTGCGTGGAGAGCATATAAAAATGACCCGAGTTGAATTATTAATCTATTTTCCACATCGGAATGGAATGCGAAGTAGTTTTGTTTTATTTCCAGAAATTCACTCCTCCTTGGCCCTCTTCGCTCGCCGTTAGGAGGGAAATTAATTTAACGCGATTTCGTTAAACTTCCACCGAGGGAATAATGTATAACTTCTACAGAGAAAAGAATGGTATTCTAAAATGGGTGAGCATTCACGCGAGAGCGCTGTTCAAATCAAGAGGAATGTTTGAGTTTTGTTTGAAGGATCTTTGACAATGATTGAATTGCGATTAAATATTTCTGAACACCTCTCGCTTTGTATAAGGTCTGAGTGGATTTAAAGAGATTTATTCAACCTTCGTCGTGTTAAATTGGGTCTATAAATACAAAAGCACGTGAATTGTGAGTTTTTTATATTCTCTTTGATAAATTAGTCATCATGAATCATATTTGAAAATGACTTTAACGATTTCCTAATTTATTTATTACATATCTTTCGAATTGAAAAGTTGTCCCGTGCAATGTAATTTGTTCAAAAAAGTGAACTGTATAATTAAAAAACTTATTTATTTCGGAAATTCTATGCAGGTTAACAGAGTCCGTGGCTCAAATAATGATTCCATGCGTCTGTACAAAATTTATGCTAATGCATTAAGAATCGGCATATGTCGAAGAATTCTTAACACGAAAAGTTCAAATGATAACAAGAATATAAATTCTTTGGTTTCTTTTTAAAATTTGCCACAGCTGGCGTCTAAAGAGTAAAACAAAAATAATTAAACTTCAAACGATTCTTAATTCCTCACTAGTGAAAACATCTGTGAGAGGGCAAACTAGAATCATTTGGCACCCGCCCGGCGTTGCGATTAAAAGTATAATCGTTTAGTAAAATTGGTATAGTTTCTCACCTTTACAGTCCTCTTGCTACACGACGGTAATTTAGACCCGAAAGAAAAACTTTCAAGAAGTAGAATTGTTTTATTATTTGTGGTCTATTATTTAAATTTTGTTTTATTTTTAATAATAAGAATACATTTAAATTAATGCAAAATTGAATGTTATGTTTGATGTTTTAATTTGAAAAGTAATTAGGAGAAATAAATCTTTACAGGGTATGTCGATTTAAATCCACTTAATTTAAATCACGTGATTTTGGTTTAAAAATCATTGATTTAAATCACTTTAGGTTTCTTTTTCTAAAGTTTAATAATATTGAAAATGAAATAACCTGGGACAAAATGGGCAATACGAAACAGTTTAAGTTTGCTTCTACTCAGTAACACCCCAGTTTAATCCTTCTTATAACTGAGGGCAACGGTAGCCCGGTTGGAAGAGTAACGGATTAGCAACCGTAGGGTTACGAATTTGAATCCAACCAAAGACCATCGTGTACAAAGGGATTCGTGCACGTTAAATCTGCCGTGGTCTCAAATGTCCTCACTTTGGCATGGTGTGGAAGTTTGGAGAGTGGGGTGCCTGCTCAGGTGTACCCTCGTCATCTGACAGTGGTTCAAAATTGCGTGGTTTTGTCCTCGGATCTTTCCCTTCGGGGGTTTATCCCGGACCGTCAGTAATAACCCGTTGTGTTGCTCCAGTGCTATGTTAATTAAAATACTTACTTACCTACCTACCTTTTTAAAACTGACAATTACTAGCCTCCCTACTTTGAGGACACTAAAGATAATTGTATTGATTGGGATGCACTGGGTTTCAACTTGGATAAATTATTTGCCTCGTTATAAATGCTTTGGAAACTCTTTATTTTCATTATATAAATCTTTATTAATATTATCAGTGCATTTGTAGTATTACCTGATATTGGAGGGAGTCATTACGCAACTATAAAATATTAGGACCCAAAGAGTTTCAGTTCTCTAGAACTTTGCGACACTTCTGATAAGCAACCTAAGACAGATAAAACCACTCTGCATATTTGGTTACTCATATTATTTGCATGTCTATCCCTTATATTTGGGGATCCTGGGCCATAACAAAAAAAATTTCAGGTTCCAAGAGGTCGGGCATGCTTGGTGTAGGTGATTTTTAAAACAAATTTAGTTCTCATTGGAAATATCTATCTCTACTGTTTGGGGGACAAAATGATTCGCACCCCTAGGGTTTAGAGCTCATGTAGAGATGACAATGACAATTGACCAACACATATTTCTATATTTTCTCATTTAAAACAAGTGTCACACACGAATCTGTTTATAGCAGATACCGAGTTTTTTCAGATGAGACCAGTCCATACTTCGTATGAAATATTTTCGGGTAATTTTGACATAGTCTTCCCTTGGAAAGTTTGTTTATACTTAAACTGATGCCCCCTTCAAAAAGGAATTTATTATTTCTGATAAAGAGGAATCTAGATTTACTAAACCCTCAGATATGCTTAAAATAAATCAATATTATCTAGTAACTACATCGTGACTTGCATGACTCGTGTCTAACAAGTAGTGACGTAACACATAAAGAAAATAATTTAATTAAAATCATAAAAATACGTTAAAATATATGGTTTGAATCAAATAACCCAATTAAAAAACATTTAAAAAAAGAATCGTGATTTTTTCATATTGTCCAAGATATCCTTTGGATTGTAATATTTGTGGTAGAAGACTGGAAAGCCATTCTTAGTCTTTTCACCTTTGCTGCTGTATTTATGTAAGGAATATTTTCAAATTAACAGTTTGAGTTAATTTATACAGCTTTTATACTTAAAACTAAGTTGGATAAATGAAAGGCCAGAAATTAATCTTGATTTAATTAAAATGATATGTAAAAATTTATTAAATTTAAAATGTCATAATTCCAAATAAAATACTTGTTTTTTTAGTATAGAATTTTGGGTATTAGGGATTTTTATTTACTGTAGATATTTAACCCTCTGATATATTAATATCTAAAATAATACTATCTAGAGCCTACAGTGTGATTGTCTCATGTCTGACATGTTTAAACATTTAGGAACAACGAATTAATTGAAATCATAAAAATCCGATTTAGATAAAAAAAAACAATTTTAATGACTTTAAAAAAATCATGCATTTTTTACACTCTGTCTTTATGTAAAACTCCATGAAAGGAAAAAATTGCAAAAAGATAAGTAAAGATCTTATAAGGTTTATAAAATGTAAAGAGCATTGCTCAAAATCAGCGGAAATTATCCCAAACAGTGATTACACATGCACTAAAACTTACGGGCGTACTTATGTATTAAAAACAATGATTACAGTAGCATAAAAATTTCGGATATTTTCTTGAGTGCTCAAAAGCAGTTTCCTAGAAATATTAAAACGCACTACACAAATCGAATATTATTTAATAAGGTTGCATGATTCTCAAAAAATGCATTGATCTTTCCAATTTTTAATTTTTCAAAATGGTCATTCTTTGCAAAAGCATCTGGAGTGCAAAAAAATTGCCAAATCTAAGCAAGTTTAACTTTACAAAAATATTAATCGAAACTTCTTATTCGAAAAGATATCACGAAAAATGGAAAAAAAGTATAATGAACCCTTAAAAGATAAATTAACCAAGTCTGGTTAGATTTCAATAACACTTATATCGGTTCTCATCATTCGTTTGATTGCATTCGTAGTGAAACCTAAGGGAAATTACATCATTTTTTTATCAAGAGTCTCACGCAATCTGGCGAGACTTGCAAGGTTAACTGGTAAACTGTCATGGTCACGAGTCCGTAGTGTTTCCTTTGGGCGCTGGAAATGTCTCACCATACCATATGATTAAAAAAACAATTTAACTGCACATGATTCGTGACGTCGTTAATAAAACAATTTGACCTAAAATAGTTATGTACGCAAATTAAATGAACTGGGATATTTTGAACAATATTAGCTTTTTATTTGCCCTCCTTTTCTTAGCATGAATAATTTGGTGATCAAAATGGCTTTTGAATGGCAAAAAATCAGATGAAGCTGTCCTTTTCTTCATATCATGGAGTATTTTTCAATTAATTATCGCGGTCCAATTGGCTGGTACAGTGCGCTAGCATCCTGAAAGTTGTAGGCGGTATAAGTTTAATTGTTATAATTTACCCAGGGTGTATTTCTCTCTTTTGTATCAGTGAAACTTTCCATGTGTGTGTGCCCATTTACTTCATGTAATCTGTCGTATTTGGCGAAGCTTCGCCAAATATGACCCTTGAGCGATAAAATCCAACCAAATGTATTATTGTATTATATTAAGAATATTTTAGACCCTAAATATATTTATTGTGTTTATGACAAATGATATAGTGAAACCCATTTCTTTAAAATAATCTATGTTACTAACACCAACCCACATTTCCTCTCCTAAGCGAATTTAATTTGCAAAAAAGTGCAGATTTTTATAATTTCAAAGTAATTTTAATAAGCAGACCACTCTCAGCATTGTGTATCTGGTTAAATTAAGACTGGTGCAGGTATCATGGTACTTGGTTCAAAGTCATGGAAAGCTCGGGAAATTTGACAGGTTCTTTAACCTTAGTATCAAATTGTTTTTTGGTAGATAGTTAAATTTAGGTCGCACTAAAGCAACAAAAAGGGCGACCCTCCGGGATCCATCCCGAAGGGCAACATCCGAGGACAACACCTCGTCATTTTGAACCACGGTCAGATGACGAGGTGACTTGAGCTAACACCCCCTCTCCAAACTTACACACCACTCCAACGAGAGGACATTTGTAGCCACGTCAGATTTAACATGCACCAGCCCGAGGTTGACGACGGTTTTTGGTTTGATCGAATTTCGAGCTCGCAACCCTCCGGTTGCAAATCCGCGACCCAACCAACTGGGCTACCGCGGCCCCAACCTGCTTTCTAAGTTCTAAAGTCTTAACATATTCATTGCATTTATAATACGAAAGCTGGACAAGTGAGAAAAGGGAAAAATTCATACATTTTGCTACATACTTGGTACGTAAGTAGTTGAAATAACGCCGTACTGGAGCAATATAACGGGCTATTGGCGACGGTCCGGGATCAATTCCGAAGGGAAGGATACGAGAACAGCTTTCGCGATTTTGAACCACGCCGCGAGCTGGCACCTCACTATCCAAACTTCCACACCCCGCCAACGTGAGGACATTTGAGGCTACGAAAGATTTAATGTGCACCATCTCCCACGTGCACGTCGGTCTTTGGTTGGATTGAATTTCGAACTACCAACCCTCCGGTTGCTAATCCGCTACTTTTCCAACTGTGTTACCGCAACTCCTAAGTACTTGGTATACATATTTTAATTTCATGACATCAATCATTGAATTATTTACTAGGTGTCGAAGCGAAACATTAGAGGGCTTTGTTTGATAAAAGAGCTCTCATGTGCTTAATCCTTCAAATATTCTTTGGCGAGAACGTGCATGTCTTAGTTTTAACCCAGGTGCTTCCACATAACATTCACTGTGAATTGGAAGAGGAGGAACATGCCTTCTTGGAGGACTGTCAGGAAACTGACCCACATTTACGTGTCGTCTTGAAAAAATCAGGAAACTTCAAGCTGACAACCCGACTTAAGTACATACGAGATTAGCACTCTTAACCAAGCGCTGCAGTCTACCTGTTTCATAAGAGCAACACTTTTACCTGTTTTAACACTGGTGAGCCTGTTAAGAAAAAATAAACTGCAATGATGAAGGCTTAAAAAAACTCGAGCTTTAAACAAACGCACGCATACTTCTGACAGACAGTTATTTCTCTCTTTTGTATCAGTGAAACATCAGTGAAATGTAGTTATAAGATCTATAATCTAAATTATATTCAAGACGGTTGTTTGTTGCTCGATAAAATGAAGTTAGTCATTCATACTTGCAAAAAGTTTGTCGCAGTATTTGAAAAACAGTTCCCCGTAATGCTAATTCATTAAATTATTCATTTTATGGACATTTTGTTATTCACCACGTAATGACAGTATTTTATTGAAAGAGAAATGTTGGTGATTCCCTACAGTAAAACGTGATTTAGCAATGTCAGTGAGACTTGCTGTTAAATATTTATTTTTGACTTCCATTACACGGTCCTAAAAGGTAAAAACGTTATTTATATTTCATAGCTCGTATAGCTTTCTCAAGAAAAGTAATTTTATATTCCCAATTAGACGCATCTATATTTTAGCATTTAATACAAAAACAAATAAAGAAATAGGCACAATTAACCAAAGAATATAATTAAAGTGAATGTGTTTGTAAACGAATTTATAAGAGTACATTTTAAACAAATAAACCAACACATTTTTTTGTTTCGTGAGAAGTGTAATATTGGTTTATGCACTCTTTAATAAGTATTTTGAAATGTTTACGTGTGTATTATAACTTCCTCATCGATTATTAGAAGATTTCGTCTTTTTACCATTTAAGGTTTGGCACTGACCTATATAATTCTATTAACAAGTTTTTAACACAAACTTTCAAATCCAATTTTGCCCAACTACTCATTACGATAGAACACATCAATTTCAATCTTTTTCCCGAAAAAAATTGTGACCCTTGTTTACTCCCATTTAGCTAGTGCTATTGATCGGGGGATGTCGGGGCTGGAACCGTTTCTGTGGCAACTGTTCGGAAGCGTGTTATTTTACCCAGGACTGAAAGCAGCACTTAAAAAGAGACTTGCCAACACCCATCAAGAAAGAAAACCGGCCAAACTGTGTTATCATAAATACAGGCCGAATGCCAATTGGCTCACTCGGATACATAAGCTTGAGAACTGTATTAAGCAAGTAATAACCGACATTTTATCAGTAGCCGTCGGGTTTTTCATTTTCTTCGTCCGTTTCCAACAGAAAATGTTGTTCGCTTTATCTTTTCTTTTCGATCAGATGTATTTTTGGTTGGAAAGAAGGAGATATAGAATATCGCCCGATAACGAGGCTGTTAATGTAATGATATCGGTAATGATTGCTGCATCAAAGGAAGATGGGAATGCAGGAACGCTAATGAGTGTTAAAAGTCACCTTCGAAATATTGGCAGCTTCAAAAAATTTCCAATATTTTCTTTTTTTTTTATATTCTGCGACGTAATAACTTTAATAAATTGTGAGGTATGTTTTCTTTTTAATGCTTCTATTCATTTTAATGCTTTATTTAATATTTAAAATTTCCCACATGTGGACTAGCAGCTAAAGGCGTCGCTCTTAAGAAACTGGTAGACTGACGCGCTTGATAACGAGTTCGAATCCCGTATGTGGCGAAGTCGGGGCTCTGTTTGTGGTCCATGAATTCAAGTATTCACATTTGCAAATGATCAATGAATATTTACATGTGTGTTTCGATGACTGCAATACAGAATTTTGCCCTTATTTGGGTTTCAAGTGAGTTTATTCCGGAGGTCTATATGTGGGACCTCAAGATTTGGAATCGTCCAGTGTCGATAAAAAATAATGTTGGAAAAGTAATTTTACTTTACTTTTTAAAAATTACTCTGTAATAGGAGCATATTGTTTGATTACCTTTCGCTTGAATACCGATTAAGCACGCGGTTGATAAGATCCACGTGTTGTTTGTATGCCACTATTATATTTATTGCTATTTACATTTTTTAATTTATTACCGATTATGTTTCCATTTAACACCATATGTCGTAACAGAAATCGAATTCACAGGTGTATTGCGAGTGGTGTAAGCCGTTTGGAAGTTCCATTTGGGATAAATGTAATGTTGGATAAGTTTAAAGTTCACCAATGCAATATTGATGCAGATAAATGTTCGCAAAAAAACACTAATCCGTCAGACAAGTTGCAGCATAGTGAAAAATAATGCAGAAGACTGGGTTTAACGTGTGTTCTATTGTGGGGTGTGCAATGACTCTGTTATGTTTCTTCTCAGTTAGTTAAAACGAATAGTTAAAACTTTATCCGCTAGAGGGTAAGGATTCAAAGGAAGAGTATTGGATTATGGAACTTTTTAAGGACAGTTTTATTGGCAAAAGGGCGGCATTTCTATTAAGATCGCACGTGCATTTTAAGTGTTGTGGTGGATTCCACCGAGCGAAGGAAAAGGAAGAAGAAATAAACAACACGGGCGAGCGGGGTTGTTTGATGCCGTGGTAGCGAGGTGGGAAAGCTCAAAAGGTTAAAGTGGTGTAAACATGCATTGAATTCACACCCCATTACTAACAATGAAACAAAGGCTCGCGGGTGAAGAAAGTAAAAGAAGAGGAGTTATTCTCTCTCTCTGTAACATTAAAGGACTTATATTTGATGAATGTTATATTTTAGGGGGTTGGGCTTTGTATCGTTTCACACATACATTTCATATAAGATTGCGGACAGGCCCACTAAGAAATCGGAAACATCCCGAGAGAGACTGATGCTTCTAGGCTAACAGTAGGGCTTTTAATAGAAACACGATGTGGCATAAACCACCTACATACCAATGAATATAGATAGGTACGTAGTTTAATTTACGTCGCACTGGAGCAACACAACGGGCTATTGGCGACAGTCTGGGATGAATCCCGAAAGGAAAAATCCGAGGACAACACCTCATCAATTCAAACCACGGTCAGATGACGAGGTCAGCACCTGAGCTGGCATCCCACTCTCCAAACTTCCACACCACGCTAACGTGAGGACATTTGAGGCCACGACATATTTAATGTGCACCAGCCCCCACGTACATGATGGTCTATGGTTGGATCGAGTTTTGAACTCGCAACCCTCTGGTTGCTAATCTGCGACTCTACCAACTGGGCTACAACATCTGGCATTAGACAAAGATAGTTGATTTTTTTGTTAATTTAAATGTTTTTTCAATTAAAAAGACAGTAAATTGTTATAAATCAATAGTAAAATCAACTATATTGTAATACGACTGTAGCCTTAGTGTACTTGAAAGCAAGGGGCAGATCATGATCAAACGATGCTGCAAGTCTAGAGGCCTTACCATATTAGTAAAAAAAGGTTTAGATGTGCCACACATTCTTTAGTTCAAAAGTATAGACCGTGACAGTTTCTTTGAAATAATTTACATTTCATAGCTCTTTCTAGACTTAAAATGAAATTGGATTAAATTTCTGTATTAAATCAATATGTATTAGATTGAAACAAATAAAATTATCTTTCACACGTTTGAAAAGGTGTCATTTCCTTGAAGAAATGTTAAAACGTCACCTTGTTTATAAAGCGTCAGATTGTTTAAAATTGCGTATTTTGCTTTTAACAATTCAGTCTTTCCCACAAGAGGCTGGTTGATGGCTCTATTTTCCCGAACCGATCATCCTAGCCCATCAGTCACTGGATGCTATGAAGAATTATTTTTGTACTACTTCGTCAAGCTAAACACATTTCTCAAACAACCTATTAGAGGTAGTAAACGTTTCAAAATTTATCTAATAAAGATCAAAAACACATGAAAAAAGATCTACAAGTATATCTATTTTGGTGGAGCAAAGCCTCTACCTTCATCAGATCAGAAACAACAATGAGAGGAGAATATGCGAGTTTAAATATGTTATCGTACAAGAGTGTTGCCACAACTCGCAATGATGATGGACGTTTTGCACCATTGAAACAGTTGTTGACCATTTCTTTCACATGTTTATTAGTCATATTTTAAGGGTTTAAAATTTTTACAACCAGTTCGACTAAGTTTTAATCTGTTTATAAACTTATTGAAGATTAAAACATTATTACCTTTTATGCATACCATATAGGCATATACTACTTCCATGTTCGGAAACGTGTGTTGACTTATTTATCATGTCCTAAATGAAGATTGGGAATTGTGCCACTAAAACGGATAATTCATTAAAAAGGAACGTATAAATAATTTGGACTTTGAGTAACTAGATTAACTGTGTGTGAAAATTAAGTACAAATTCTATAAAATATGCCCTCAGAGGCACATCTCCTTTAGGTGTGCACGGGCGTTTCGGACCCTAGGTACTTAAGAGATCTTTTCTTTTCCCACGAGATTTATTTTCTTTAGTAAACACGGGGGTCGCGCTCACAGGATAACCACAAACGATCTTTTCTTGCTTTCATTCCACTACTGTGTTCTCCAATCCCTCTTTTCCCCTTTTACGACATTTTTACTTCACGTTGTCTTGTGTTGTAGCTTTTACAAATATGGCCCTTGCGCCACGAAAAAACGCCAAAACGTTTACCAAAAAATCCAATACCAATATTTTTAGTAGAAATATTTAGTCACACACGTACCGAATGTAAAACAGGTGGAATCAGAAAGATGCACCATGGACTGCAAGCAGAAAGGCGTGAATATTGATATATTATAATTAAAAGTGGCGAGTGGAAAATAGAAATCCAGATTCCGACCTTGGGATTTGATCTGCAGTTCGTTATCCTCTGTTTCTGATGTTCTTGAAACGTTGAGCAGCTAATCATTAAATCGCGATGGCGCTTTAATTTGGGAAAGGCAATTAATAGTTATTGATAGATCAAGCGAATATTTTAGGAAGCCTATCTTAAGTTTTTCGATAGTCAATTCTCACAGTTAACACTAAACTTAAGTCTGTTAACTCCGATATCTTTTGCAGGATTTTGGTGCTTCCCTTTCATTTGGTGTTTCCCTTCCATTTACACTTAAAGACATGGATAGAAAGCTATTGTATGTTCATAACAAAATTTATTTCCTGTTTAGATTTGTTGTTTTGAAGTTAATTACTCCAGTTAGTGCCTATACAACTAGTTTGACAGTACCAAATTTGTTTTGATTTTAGAATGTTAATATTTCTATACTGAAGAGATGCATAGATATCTTTGAAAACAGTATAGATAATTATTTCATATTTGTATGGAATTGTTGGAGGAAACCAATACACACACACACACACACACACACACACACACACACACACACACACACACACACACACACACACACACACACACACACACACACACACACACACACACACACACACACACACACACACACACACACACACACACACACACACACCAAATTAACTAATAAAACAGAATAGATGTTGAAGGAAACTACTCGAACGGTTTTCTTGTTTAATTTGAAAAATTTCTTTACAAAACTTAAATAACTTAACTAGTCTCGTTGTAAATAAACGTGCAGAAAAAATTAATATCCTGATACAAGCTTGAATATATATTTTTCAGAGAAACTGTTAAAGTAGTCCTCTCGTGTGAACAGATTTATTCGACTTTCAAAGAGTATATAATTAGTTTTAAAAACTTAGTTATATTTTTTTCAAACAAATAAATATTTTGTGATAAATTCAGTAGGTAGATGTAATGGCGCGATGTTTCATTTTATCGAAAATTTAATAAAAGAAAAATTCCTTGTAATTTTAAAATGAAATCATAATGAGAATACTTTGCAAAAAAAGACTTAAATAATTTTTTAAAAATACATACTTTACCAATAACAATTTGACTCGAAGAATTATATTCAAAATGCAATGGAAAAATACCTTACGCATTATATGTATTTTGTAATATCAAAAAGGAGTATTTTAATATGGATTAATTAGGATACAACTGATTAACATTACAAAAACTTCCTTTATTATATATTCGTTTTGATAAAAGGAAGAATGGATATTTTTTACTTAATCTTAACATAAACTTCATTTAATCTATTTACACAGTTTCGTTCGCATTTATATGTATCCTATATTTTTCATAGAACACAAAAGTATTAAACGAGAACAAATAACAGTTTTGGGTCAGTTAAATAGCACTATTTCAGTATATACAAACATTTATATGCATCTATAAAAGGAAAAATAAAATTCAAGTTTTAGCAGGAAAATACTCGACCTACTCTATTAACGGTTCTAAATCGTTTCGAGTTCTAACTGATGATGCATGGTTCATTTTTATTGGGTGCTTTACTAAACTTTTTATGCATAAAACTCAGAAATATGTTGGTAGTGATGCTGATATTCTTTTATTGCACATTTATTTTTACTTTCAGCAAGTTTTTTAAATGTAACCCCACAAAACCTAAAAACGATATTGATTTTCCTACATCATGCGTGTTTCAAATGTTTTATGTATTTTTCTCTTCCTAGAACATATTTGGGTCAATACGGAAGCATTATTGAAAAAATAATACACACACAATGGTTGTGTTTTGAAGTTTAAATTAGTATTTTTTATTCGATATTATTGTATGCTTTGAATTTTTATTCGTTTATGTATTACAATATCCTTTTGTTTTATATGTTCTTATATAATATTTAGAATTTCAATAATTCATTACACACATTAGCTACTTTATTAACAAAAAATTTTAGATCCGTAAGACGGACTGGTTTTTAAGTTGTAGAGTCTTTTACAAGACAATTTTTAATAAATTAAAGAAATTTTTGTTTACGAACAAGGTATCTATAGTTTTGATTTTTGTATTATTTTATAATAGTTACTTAATTACTATATTGAATTTATTTCCACCATTTTCACATTATTTGTTTTTATTTCCTAAAATACTATGTTAATCTCTAATTAGTTACTAATTATGCTATGTTAATCTTCTTGTCCTGTTTAAAAGGCCATTGAACTTGAAACAAGAAACCATTCCAATTCTTGTATTGTTGTGAGTTCGAAACTAGGTCTAGCCAAAGACCGTCGTGTACACGTGGGCTGGTGCAAGTTAGCTGCGGCTCGTGGTTGGAAAAATAGGGGAAGGGCCTTCCTGGAATCCCCCCCCCCCGAAATTAAATCCTGGCTATGCCAGTGATATCAAAAGATAGCAGTTTCGAAAATTAGTTAATGAGGATATACCTCATTAACTAATTTTACTTACCTATTTACTGTAAATTAAATCAATTCTTCTGCTTTAATGCTGCAAATCTTTCTTTAATGCTTCAAATCTGTCTGATATGTCATCGTAAAATGGCTGTTTCTTCATAAGCGTCACTAATACGTTTTTTGAATAAAAATATTTCCTAAAGAAGAAAGTCTCTTGCGAAATAGTATTTCTTGAGTAAGTTTTTATTCTTTTAAGGCAAGAAAAACTCCTATCCACTGATGCACTTGTAGATGGAATTGTTAAGACGAGAGAAAACAAATTATGAGCTTCTGTGAAAATTTCTTTATCACCATAAAGCATTCGAAGAAGTTCTTGCGTCGATATATTCCTGAATTTTCCATCGGCATATATAAGACATAGTTAATTTTTAAGGCGCAGGTTTTTTTAAACACATCGCCGTAAAACTGTTGAAGATTTTCAAGTGCCTGAGATGGAAAATTTAAATTAAATTGTTCGCATTTCGTTGTATCAGCAAGACAAATGAAGTTTTTCACAATCTTGAAATCTTGTGTTTATTTCCATAATAATGTGGTCTAAAATTTCAAAAAACAGCTGTTTATAATTTTGAGAAATTGTTTCTATTGAAAGAGCGGCATATTCCCGTTTAGATTGGATTATTTCTGTGATTTTACGCGTGTTTTCAAACAGTGTTTTAAAAAGATCATCGTCTCTTTTACAGTCTCACGAGTGTATTTTATTTGAGATACACAATAGTTTAAATCTAGTGATTTTTTCTGGAGAATTTCGAATAATATATCAGTAAAGCCAAAAATTTCGCTGAATACTACTGCCAAAAATATAAATTCAAAATCGTTCATATCATTTAAAAATCCCTTTGGAAGTTGAATTGTTGTTTTGTCTGAATGTTCGCTGTTTGTCATAAATTCGAATATTTCTTTTAATTTATCCCAATCTTCAACAATCACATTCATTAATTTCGAATTGGAGGACCATCGAGTTTGTGTTATGGTTGGTATGCGTCTTGCGGAATTTGATGTAATAGCATAAGATCGCTTCACCAAGTGATGAAAAAACGAAGGAATGCCGCTGAGGTTTGCAAAAAAAATTCGTCCACTTGAATAGAAAAGAATTTAGTTCCGTTTATTTAATCTTTGACGTGATCGTTTATATAATAGGAAATACATTCAATCATTTCATTTTGAATAGTTTTGGAGTCACCAGTGAAGAAATTTTTAATCTTTTTGTAATGATTTTGAATTTCTAAAGGATTTTTGATATCTCCTAGTAATTCCTTGAAATTTCCGCGATTTATGGAGTCACTGCTTTCATCATGGCCCCAGAATTCCATTTCTTGTTTGCTCAAATACATATCAATCACTGTAGAAACAACCTATTCAAACGAGCGTTTTCATTGAAATGACTTTAAAAAGCCTAGCATTCTCCCTCAGGGCATCGGCAATCGTGTTCTGATTAAAACAAATTTCTTAGCATTAATTTACACTTCAGATGTTCAGGAGAATCATCGTGCCTATGGAGTGCTTGTGTAGGTCTGCGAATCCGTTTTTATTCCAGAGTGTTTATTACTAAAAAGCAAGCACGGCCAACAAAATTTTGTAAGTACTTTAGTAATTTATAAATCGTAAAAGAAAAAAAGAGAAATTTTACTTAGAAATATTGGAAATGTATATATATTATACATATACATATATATATATATATATATATATATATATATATATATATATATATATATATATATATATATATATATATATATATATATATATATATATATATATATATATATATATATATATATATATATATATATATATATATATATATATATATATATATATATATATAGTTTGTATCTAAAAATCTAGTTTGAAAAATGAATTTGATGAAAAATGTTGGGGAAGTGGCACTTCCCTTCCTTCCCCTGAAAAGTCGCCAATGGTGCACTTTAAATCTGTCGTGGCCTCAAATGTCCTCACGCTGGCGTGGTGTGGAAGTTTGGAGAGCAGTGTGCCAGCTCAAGTGTTGACCTCGTCATCTGACCATGGTTAAAAATTACGAGGCGCTATTCTTGGATTCCTTAGAGTTTGATTCCGGACCGTCGCCAATAGCCCCCTGTGTTGCTACAGTGCGACCTCAATTAACTACTTAACCTACCAATTCTTGTATTGGGTATTAATAATTACGTCACAAAAATGCATAGTTAAATGCCTTATAAGTTTTAGAAATAACCCGATCCTATTAACGGTGCTTGTAATTATGCTTGAAATGTGTGTATCATCTGTAAAATTTATTTAATGCACCAAATAAAATATCTACATTTTTACGAAATAATATATTTTGCATACTTTAAAGTATTGTTACCTAAAGTAATTCCTATGGTTGAACTAAAATTCACACAGTATTGTTGTATCAGTAGTTTCTATCTAAACATTTAAAAATTCTATGGTAGAACTGAGAGGGCACAGCCTACATTTGTTTAAAAAGTAACTTTTAATAATATTTGAAAAGATAGTTTTATGCAAATGTGTGATTGTCTTTTGTCGAGAGAAAAGCACGCGTGTTCCGAAAAGAGAGGGCTTCAAAAACTTCTTTTCTACTCTTGAAGGAATGCGCTTTTAGATATCTTTGGAACACTATAGTATTTGAACTGTGGAACTCGATTTTTCTTATATTTTGCGAATAAAATTCAATCTTACCATGATGCAAATTACACCATAAAGCTCTTGAGTTAACTCAATTCATGAAATACATATTGCAAATGTGATATAGAATACATTATTCATTGATAATTCAGGACTTGGTAAAGCTAACACATTAATTTCCCTTGAACAAGACAATTATATTGCTAGCTTTAAAATTTTTTAATTCTTACATTCAAGATTCGTTGTGAGATAGGTTTTAATAGCAAGTTAAAATTAATTCGAATTTTTATTACATACCACATTTCAATATTTATATGAGGTGCAATCGTGCCTATATACATTTGTAACTTGTATTACTATTGATGAAGGTTCTTTCGTCATCTTTTCATCTTAAGATAATGGGTCTAAGGAGATGTAAGTGAGCAGTTTTTACTGTTTTTTAGAAGCAAATCGGAGAAAGTGTACATGATATCCTGCACTTCTGTGTCTTCTCCCATCTTTCCATCTTTTATTGTCTTGAGAAAGTATTTTTCTGTAACATATTTTGTTTTCTTTAAATCTTATAGCATTATGCTTTCTGTAAATGAATAAATTTGAGTTTGATTAATATAATAAAAGTTTTCTACTCCGGAATGAAACATTTTCAACTAAGTGAACAGAAATGTTTGCATATTTTTGAATACATGCACTTATTCGAGTCCTTGAAGGCTGAGAAGACAGAAATCTTTTTAAACAAATTGTAAAAATAGTTTCATTTAGCGACAGCTGTTTAAAGCACAGCTAATTTTTATGTTTCGTGAGCATATGGACACACAGATTGGTTCTCAGTTAATTAAGCACCATAAAAGTCCTCTATTAAAAAAATGCTCCTCAGTAGCTCAAAACAGTACGTCAATGTTACAAGTATATTTTTATAAGATTTTTAATTTAGATTTACTCCTATTCTATTTATAATAAAATTAAGAATGTCGACCTTATACGAAACATTTTAAAGTCAAAAATTTCAATGACATATTTCAATTTTGGAAAAGAGATGCCTTTGTAATTATTTAAAAGGGAATAAAATTTTTGAATTCTGTACTCTATTTCCCGTCATAAGTTTATTGATAATTCTGAATTGCTATTAAATTTGGTATATAGGAAAGACCTGTGGACTCTTAATCACCTAAGAAACATTTTCTTATTTTTATAACTATAAATTCATATAATTTAACATATGACTTAGAATTTCACGCAGGTAATAAATATATTGTTTATTAGAATTTCAAGATGAATATAAATGTATTGTTTATGGTCTGAAAAAAATGTATGCTTTATTTACTAAAGTTATTTTTTAAAACATTCAAATGAGGTATAGCTGGAAGAAATATCAACTCTGTTTCCACTATGCTGTTGGGAATAATTTATCTTTTCTTCTGAATCCTATTATTTTTTATTTACTTATAAACTTCTGGCTTTCTTTACGGCTGACTTTATAATTTCTGGAGAATGCTTCTTACCAAACTTCCTGCTTTGGTTCCCAAAGAAATTGCATCTTTTATGCTTACTGTATATTTCAATACCTAAGATGTAACAAGATAGTTTCCATGGGCTTTTGAAACGCTGAATGTTCTGTTTACTTTCTTGACGAAAAACAAACTTCATTTTAATTTGAATAGATTTAAATACGATTATCACATATAATGTTTTCAAGTTTCTATCATTTGTTTTAATATGTAGTTGCATTTGCAATATGAAAGTTTTAAAAAATAATTAAGTTAGCCTTGACGGAGGGTTTATGATTGGTCGATCCTCCCTCATTTAAGGGTCGTCGTGGATCAATGTGTTTGCCCACTGCGCTAGCATCCTTCGAGTGAGCAGGTTCGATTCATGCCTGGTTGTATTTCTCTCTTCTACGTCAGAAAAACTTTGTGAATGTGTGTCAATTTACTTGACGTTGTTTGGCGCAGTTTTGCCGAATATGGTCCTTGCACCTTATAATCTCAATCAACTTTCCTCATGTGGGGTAAAGTTTCCCCATATGGACATTTTGAAACTACATGGTTATTTTAACCCTTATTTCATGTGCAAAATTAATGTCTAGAATCAAAGTTTAACATTTCCGCATTAGTTAATTTCTTTTTGCTTATATTTATATTACCTTCATTGACTGAACAAAATCTATCAAAGCATATCTAAACACTACTTACTTTTTTGGTTTGAAAGCACTTAAAATTAAATCTTTCCACACTTTTTTGACAAGGTACACAAAACTAATATAGTTGTCTGAGTACTCTAGTTGCTTTGATTTGACCCTAGTTGCAAAACATCGAAACACTTTTTAGAATAAAAATTCAGGGGTGAGTCAATCCTCTCCTGTGGTCAAGGTATCTGGTTGGATCTTAAGTTTTTCAACATTGGCTTTTACCAGTTTTTCCATTTGAATATCTACAAACATTTCAATTTTTGAAAACAAGTTCAGTATTTAAAACGTTTTCTACAAACCAATTATCTTAACTCCTGCAGAAACATTAATTTTCAATAATAAAATTCCCTTATTTAGTGGAACTTAAAGAATAAAAAAATATAAATTTACAATTATGAAAAAGATTTTAAAGACTTAAAAGTGAAAATCCGTTTTTCGCGCACATAAGCATTCGTATTATTTACATAACGACCCTTAAAATATCTACGAGATATGAAAAGAATACTTATTCAACAACAGATAAAAACCGTAACAATATTTTCTCAAACAGTAACCATACTGCAATTCCAATTCCTCCAAAACTTATCAGATGATTCTTTCAAAAGAGAGAGATGAAAAGCAATAATTCAAACTACAACTCACCGGACAAAAGAATCCACAGCAAGAAGTGTATTTCTCTTCATCTATTTCCAATTCCAATCTGTAAGCTTCCGGATTTTCCCTCATGTTTAGAGGGAACCTCAGTGGACATGGAAACCCAGCATGTTTACACACAACGGTAGGACTTGCCCTCTGCAGGTTCAAGATGAGACAGAGTCATGCTGATTTGCTTTTCTCTTTGGAATCTTTTCATTGATCCTTACTCGCGCATGCGTATTAGTACTTTTACGTCCGGCGTTTCGCATCTTTCGTTCTCGTGATAAATGACCGCTCGTTATTGCAAGTTTGTTCTTGACTTGATTTGTAAGAAGCTGGCGAAACTATGTAACTTAATGATTCATTTTGATCACCTGATGAAAAGAGCCATCATATGCTTTTGAGGATGCTTGGAAAAGATATACAATTTGTTTAGTTTATTCCACTTGTGACAGTTGAGATATTTAACCTTTTAATAACAATAACGAACAACGAGATGTGTTTCAATTTGGAATTGATTTTAAAATCTCATGTTTGCAAAAATTTCATGTTAAATTCCAGAATAATATTAATGATCTATAACAATTATACGGTGTTTTGTATGGTGAGACAGAGAACTGGTTTGCAAACGATAAACAACTTGATCATTAGAATTGAGTAATACAACCTTTTCTAAAGAACCTAAATTAGCATTTGCTAGCGCAAATTAAGTAAACCGATTAAAATGAATCCTAGTTACGAACGTCTTTTCACAAAGATGTTTGTTGACGTTCGTCAGTAAATTTACTGCTTATAACTTGGTGATAAATGCTTTAAAAGTTTGCTTTTTTCATATTAAAATTAAAAACTCTTCGTAGAATGTATGAAATGAAACTCCAACATTTTGGAATTTTTAACGTTTAAATAGAAGAATAGAGATGATCATTTTAAATACATTATTGCAGCTCTATCGAAATTGTTACTTTCATTATGGAAGAACAACCAGTAAAATCTATGTTTAGTACATATCTATTCTTGACCCACTACTCATGCCACAATGAATGTTACGAGCCTTTTTTATTCAAATTAAGCCAAAGTAAATTTTTCCCTCATCAGACAAAAACCATTCATTACTGAAACTTTCCATTCAAAGGCATGAAATGATCAAACATAAATGTTACAAATTTTTCTAAAACAATATGTATTATGTGAAGGGGCATAGGTGGCGGTGGACAGCTTATACAAACTTTGAAATAATAAACTAAAAGTTCTTAACGATTGATGCTGTTACAGATATTGGTACTATATTAGCTCAGTCAATCCTCCATTCAATTAAATTGTTACATCGATGTTTAAATGTTTTTAAATAAAGTACTTATCTCTCTTTTTGATTTCAAATCAGACGGTACGCGAAAAAATAAATTTCTAATAAGGACTTGAATTCCTGGAAAATTCTTAAGCTATTTGAAACATTAAAAATTTAAAATACTGTGGCTTCCAAAATTAAGTAACACCATGAAAATATTTCTTTAACAGCACAATAACTCTGTAATGAATGATAATTTGAACTTAATTTTTATGGGAATGGTAAAGTACACACTTAGAAATATATTAGTGTAAAAAATAATTCCTTATTAGCTATAATATTTTAAAGCAAATTTACATAATTCTTTGTCACAAAAGACTATCTCGTAGAGATATATAATAAAAGTGGAAAATAAAATATTTGTTGCATATGTTTTTTAATGTAGAATAGCTTCTAAGCCTATGGGCACTAGATTAAGAATTAATGTTGTTCTGAATATTTTTGCGCATTTCTCTCATAGAATTGTTCTTACGTTCTATGCAATGAATATCGTGATTTTTAATAACTTTTTCCTACTAGATTCATGAATTTTCAAGCCCATTGAGGCCCTGAGATTATGGTGGGGTGTTGTTTAAAGTGATATAGAAACTTTAATTAATCTATTTTTGCTCCGTGGTTCTTCTATCCACGTGGAGACGGTATCTATACGGTACAAAAATTTGACTCTTAAATCCAAATTTTCAGCATTTAAAAAATTTGCTTCAAAAAAGTTAGAAATTTCATTTTTCTATGATTTCATCAATAAAAACTAAATTCCCAATCACTCCAATGAGCATACAAGCACCAAAACGCATCCACGCTTGGATGTGGTTACAATGTACTGCAGAAACAGTACACTTTTAGGGTTCAGATAAATGTATCATGGGTTGACACCTACAAAAACATTTCACTGTTTTGAGCTAAAAAAACGAATTCAATGTTCCTCGAGGTGATGGACGATGCTAGGCTTATCAGAACATTAAAAGCGTATAGCTTACTCAGTACACTATATCCACTCCCCAAACATGGATGTTTTTCGGTGCATGCATGGGTTTGTATGCTAACTGTAGAGGTTGGAAATTTAATTTTTACAGATAAATTAATACGAAAGTCTGGTATTTTTATCTGGTCTATTGAAGCCCAATTTTAAAAAATTGCTCAAAATTTGTATTTTAGAGTCACCATTTTTGTGTCTATACATATGTACCATACCGTCTCCACAGGGAGAGAAGAGTTACGGAGCAAAAGCAGTTGAATAAACGTTTGTGTACCATTTTAAACAGCAAGTATACACCCCACTACAATCTCAGGACTTCAGTGGTCTTAAAAATTTGTGGACCAATGAGGAAGAAGTGGTTTAAAATGGCGATATTCAGAGCACAGAACGTAAGAAATATTCTATGAGAGAAATGGGCAAACATATTCAGAAAAACAACAAAAATTCTTGTTAATTCAGTGCCTCTCTGCTTAGAAGCTGTCCTACATGCAAAAATATGTATAACAAAGCTTTACTTTACTTTTTTCTTGTGCTTCTCTAAGAAATAGGTTGAGTGTATACTCAAATTTGTGACCTAGAATTTTGAAAATTTGAATTACTTAAAATTTATCTTTAAATTAAGATTAGATACGTGCTTTACCATTCCTTTAAAAATTAAGCTCAAATTATTATTTATTACAGAGTTTTGGACTTTTAAGGAAGTCTTCATGTATATTCAATTTCAGGAGCCAATGCTTATAAAATAAAGCTATTAAAGATAACTGAGAGTCCTTAGCATTCAACATTTTTAATAAAATATTTCATTACATTTACTTCGGTTTAATAAGTTTTATTTGAAAAAAGACTGTTATTAAAATAAATTCGCAATTCACATTTCCTCACTAATGTCAACTAAGTATAAACCATATATAATAGCAATAGATTTTAATGTACGTAAAATTATTCATTTTTCCTGGAATAAAAATTATACGAATCTTTATTTTAAATAGAAACCAATTTTTAATTTATACAGAAAATATAATTAAAATTTAAAATTCCAACACTCTCCCTCTGAATTTTTGCAACTTTGTGACTCTTGAAACCTGATATCTTCACATTTCCAGAAGTTAAATTCGGCATCTTAAAACTACGTGTACTACACCTATTTTATTCAAGAAATAAATTACACTATGTTCGAAAAGAAATAGAAAACTGCAGAAAATCTTCAGAAAATGTTTTGATAAATTCGATAATTTTTAAGCCTGATGAGTAGATTCCACTCATCAGGCCGTTGCTGTTTAATTCTAAGTTTAAAAAGTGATAGTTATTGAAAGTTTTCACTCTGGTTTTTGTAACAGAGGGTATAATAGATGAAGGAAAAGAGAAAAAAATTTATTAAATTGCACAAGTTTCTCATCAAGTATTTGGAATAAATCTTTGTAT
This sequence comes from Meta bourneti, assembly GCA_933210815.1. Taxonomy (NCBI): domain Eukaryota; kingdom Metazoa; phylum Arthropoda; class Arachnida; order Araneae; family Tetragnathidae; genus Meta; species Meta bourneti. The sequence continues at coordinate 57,214,213 of OW119923.1, forward strand.
TTCTTTTAATATCCGCCATCTTTATATTAGAGCTCGTTGTCTAACCTAGTATAGGGCACTGAATGCTAACAGTGGAAGGCCCCTCCGCAGTTATCATTCAGTGTCCTATACCCTCAGTGCGTTATTAAAAGTTTCACTAGTATTTGTAGGAATCTAACACGTTGTAAGCAACGTTTCCCTGTTTACACCAAAAACCTGTTTATTTGTGATACATTATTTATTTGCCACTTCCCCACTCGTACGCACCAGATGTGCTCAGACGTCGCATAAATAACAGAGAGCGGTGTTTTTAAAAGCCGTCGCATTCGTGAGAAGAAAGTATTTTTGTTTTAATGGAGTTTTGAGTTTTTTGGTGTGTCGGATCCGCGATACATTTGTGACAGTCGTATTTCCAATTTTTAGAGTTGCTGTTGAGTATGCTTTACAGATGTCTGAGTTTGAAGATTAAGGAAGAAATATGAAGTGCTTTATCAATTTCCGTTTCTAAATGGTTTTAGCATTTTTTACGAGTCAATAAAGTCATGTTTCATCCTAAAAACGACAGGAAATTTAAAATGTATGATTGGCCACTTTAAAATCACCTAATTTTACTTTAAGTAATAGTATTTGCATCGGAATATTCTAGTATTGAAATGTTTAAAATATTTGTGAAACAATAGATTATCCACTTATTACTCGAATATTTTTGATTTTCGCAAAAAATTTCACTGCAATTAAAATCAAGAGCTCAATTTAATTCTTATAAAGATTTCATTCGAATTTCCAGATAATTCTGCATCACATGTACTTCAGAGTATGCTTTGAAAGATCAATAAATTTTCAGTGACGAAAGAAATATCAGTTTTCTCATTGATAAAAATTTACTGTCATATCTTACCTTCATTGCACTCATTATCTGCAAGTAATTTTTAATTTTTCGACCCTTATGGACATTCGGTCACAAACTCAATTTTGACAATTTCAGTCATCTAACCTCTTCAGAAAAATAGAAATTATAATTTCTCGGCATGCCATTAACATGAATAATACACCCCCATACAGGTACGCTACAAAACATTAATATTACAATCACAACAGCAATGCAAATAAAGTAAACCAATATTCAGAATTTGTTTTGAAAAGGAAAAATGTCAGGGTAAATTTGTGCCTCTAAAACTTTCTATAGCTTCTATTTTTCAGTTTCTGAATGCTGAGTTTTAGTCAATACGTTAAATGGCTCATTGCATGTACAAAACTGGTGCTTGTGAAATCATGACTGTTTGGATGTTGAAAATAAAAAATAGAACTTGAATAACCAAGAGAAAACCAAACAGCCCATCTCTAATAGTGTAATTAAATACTTAAATATTTTTTTGTTAAAGTTCAAGAAGAGTTGCGATTGAAGTTTGCCTATATTTGTAGTTTGATACAAAAGTATAATTAAACGATACTTTGAAAGAAAAATAATAATTATATTATTCAAATTTTGTTGGATAAATTGTATTACGGAGAAAACAATTCGCAAAATAAATAACTCCAAATGAAAAATATACAAAATTCCTTTCTATCAATTATTATTAAAAACCCGCTTTTCTTGATATTTCCGGGGTCTATTCAGTTCAAAATGGGTTTATTTGTGGATTTAGTGCTGAGCGTGGTCATTGAGCCCACTTTCACTTTTTATTTCAGATTCAACCTTGATACAAGGCCGATCCACATCTGCCAACACTGCCTGAACTTCATCCCGCATGGAATTTTGCTGGAAATATCCATTGATAATGAGAAATAATTCTGCCTAGGTTGCTAGAAAATTACACATCACTAGGGGTCAAAGGGTAAGAATATTTCTTTGTGGTTTTAACGTCAATATTAAAATTATGAAAATCATTCGCTATTGAATAATATTCTGGGCATAAAAGCCTGATTAAAATTTATTTACAAGGTTAATATAATAAAGTGAGGTATACAATGAAATATTTTTCTTTCAATTAGTAATTATTTAAATCTCTTTACGTATGATTATTTTCATGATTGTGTAAGCTTGGCTGTAATTCACCCAATATTACATCCTTATTAAAACTCTTACTGCATCCTTATAAAACTACTCTTCAAATTGATTTCAATCAGGATGGATAAGCAATATTAAATCAAAACACCACAAAACAATGCATTTTAGTCAACATTTTTCTTTAATTTCAAAATATATTTACATCAGCAAGATCATTGGTAAATGAATTTTTCATTTACGTTGTTTCATAAGAAAATTTTATGTTTAAAATAGACATTATTGCCTTCAGAATTATTATTTGTCATTTGATACATGTCCTTCTAAACCAAATAAATCATGAAATGCGTATGTACATTCATGCTCTTCGAGATATTTCAAAAACTGACCCATGTCCATGTGGTACTCTTTCGCCGGTCCTCTCCTAACCTGGAAACTAATTTCTTGGAAACATTCAAATTTTCTAAAAGTATTTACATCTGCTTCTTCAGAATCTACGATTTCTTCTTTTACCAAAGACATTTTTTTCCAGCTCATATGCTTCAATTGCTGCAAAAATTCAGAACAATCCGTTTTGGCTCCTTCAATACAGATAAACCCGGGTTTTCCAGGTAAAGAAAAACCCGTTAGTTTCAAATCTTGGGCAATATCAATGATCTCCCGTCTTTTAAATTTACTGTAAATGTGATGACTGTACATCCACATTCTGCATAAAACATCTTTAGATACAGTAGTACTCTCATCTTGTGGTGTTTCACTTTCATCTGATGAAAGCTGGAATGAGAAATAGTTTTTAGTGTTCTCTGTTAGCCAGTTGATTAGAGATATAACACAAAGTTCCCCAGAGGGTAGCTCATTGATGTACTCAGAAATAGCTTTGTTCAGCTCTTTTTGTTGTGGTCGATTTAGTCCCATCGCTCTGGCAGTCACAAGAGGCTTAGATGAGGGATAGTTGTGAGGTAAGGTGACGTTCACTTCCAGCTTTGACTGAAAGAAAAGGAAAATTGTTAACCCTGCTGTTATGGCATCTGTGCTGTATTTTTAATATTCTATGTAGGCTGCAGCCTAGAACGGCAAAATTTGGGATATTTTGCAGTGAAAAATTCTTTGGAATATTAATTTAAAATGGATTTTTAATTACCAATTACTTCATAGAAATTACGTCTAATAATAGTAAAACCCAACATAAAATAAAAATTTTAACGGATAAACGCGGCCTATGATCAGATTGGGATTAGAGGGCAAGTTTTAAGTTAACTTACGGGTGGCAAAAGGGTCAGTTTAGCTGTGTATGGCATATCACATTGTTAATCGTTAATATGGTGGCTGTAATGTTTAGGCATTTATTGTCACGCGCATAGGAGTCATATTATAGGAAAGTTACTGAAACAATCTGCTATTAAAAATTCAAATCTGATTAAAATAATTCAAATATGAGAACACAATATGGTAATATTCCAGGAGGCTATTAATCGAAAAGTGAGGTTACAACACGACCCGACCTGGCGAAAGTAGATTTCATTACTGATGTAAACGGTACTTTTATAGACCTGTGCTTAGGTCAGAACCGCCAACTGGCCACTAAGATCTCTAGAATCTAACCACCAATTCAAAGGGCATGCGATAAAACATCAGGCATGTTCAAACTGTAATACTTCAATTCTGTATAGAAAACATATCACTACGCAAGGGCATATTGATCCCAATTTTGCGTAGCAGGAATGCTGAACCACGACTTAAAAAGCATCAATATCTTCCTTTGAGTATAGTTGGCGTGGAAGTTTGGAGAGTGGGGTGCCAGCTCAGGTGAGCCGTGGCTCAAAATTACATGGTGTTGTCCTCGATCTTTCCCTTTGGGATTGATCCCAAGTTGCAGCTAATTAACGTCGCAATGGAGCAAAACAACAGGTTATTGGCGACGGTCCGGGATTAATCTCGAAGGGTTACAAGGACGATGCCTCGTAATTTTGAACCACGGTCAGATGACGAGGTCAACACTTGAGCTGGCACCCCACTCTCCAAACTTTCACACCACGCCAACGTGAGGACATTTGAGGCACGACAAATTTAACGTGTACCAGTCCCCGTGTACACGAGTCTGGATCGAGCTTCGAACTCACAACCCTCCGGTTGCTAATCCGTTGCTCTTCTAACTGGGCTGCCGCGGCCCGGGTACACACTGGAGGAGCATGCGACAAAACATATGACATGCGCACTCCGTTTATGTACAGAAAACATGTTAGTACGTATGCGCATTTCAGCCAATTTAGCGTCGCAGGACTGATGGTAGACCAATGTGTGGCCTGCCTTAGTCTTGACTCAAATGAAGATCTCGTGGCGAGATTTGTTCTCGTAGTGTCGGGAATCTTCATGGTTAATTGGGTTTTATGGCGCTTAGGTCATATTTTACCTAACATCGTCGGGCCGCGGTGGCCCGGTTGGAAGAGTAACGAACTAGCAACCGAAGGGTTGCGAGTTCGAATCCAGCCAAACACCGTCGTGTACAAAGGGGGCTGGTGCACGTTAAATCTGTCGTGGCCTCAAATGTCCTCACGTTGGCGTGGTGTGGAAGTTTGGAGAGTGGGGTGCCAGCTCAGGTGTTGCCTCGTCATCTGACCATGGTTCAAAATTACGTGGCGTTGTCCTCGGATCTTTCCCTTTGGGATTGATCCCGGACCGTCACCAATAGCCCATTGTGTTGCTCCAGTGTGACGTTAATTGAAATACCCCCCCCCCCCTAACATCGTCAATTAAATGGATTTAGACACAAGGAAAGTTTTACTGTCACAGAAGGGATTGGTGTTTTAATGAACGTCGCACTGGAGCAACACTACGAGCTATTTGCGACGGTCCGAGAAGGTAGGTATTTTAATTAACGTCACACTGGAGCAACACAACGGGCTATTGGCGACGGTCCGGGATCAATTCCCAAGGCAAAGATCCGAGGACACCACTTAATTTTGAACCAAGGCAGATGACGAGGTAACACCTTCTCTTCCTAGAATATATTTGAGTCAATACGGAAGCATTATTGAACTTTAAACAAGAAACCATTCCAATTCTTGTATTGTTGCGAGTTCGAAACTCGGTCCAGCCAAAGACCGTCGTGTACAAAGGGGGCAGGTGAAGCTAAATCTGTCGTGGCCTCAATTGTCATCACGCTGGCGTGGTGTGGAAGTTTGGAGAGTGGGGTGCCAGCTCAGGTGCGACTTCATCATCTAACCGTGGTTCAAAAAATTATGTGGTGTTGTCCTCGGATCTTTCCCCTCGGGATTGATCCTGGACCGTCGTCAATAGTCTGTTGTGTTGCTCCCAGTGCGACGTTAATTAAAACCTACTTTCTGACATTAAAATTTGCATATTTTATGCACTGTTTCATAGCTGAGATGTTTAAAATCCCGTTTTTTTCGATTATTTTTCATATTTTGGTATATTCTAGAAAAAGGGCATATTTGAATGACATTAAATCATTAGAGCATTTACCACCCCTACCATTTAAAAAAAATTCTTTGGGTAGGTATTTGGTATGGTATGTATTTTAATTAACGTCACACTGGAGCAACACAACGGAAAATTCTTTGGGGGGTATTTCAATTAACGTCACACTGGAGCAACACAACGGGCTATTGGTGACGGTCCGGGATCAATCCCAAAGGGAAAGATCGAGAACACCACGTAATTTTGAATCACGGTCAGATGACGAGGCAACACCTGAGTTGGCATCCCACTCTCCAAACTTCCACACCACGCCAAAGTGAGGACATTTGAGGCCACGACGGATTTAACGTGTACGAGCCCCCTTTGTACACGACGGTTTTGGGTTGGATTCGAACTCGCAACCCTCCAGTTGCTAATCCGTTACTCTTCCAAACAGGCTACCGCGACCCGGGAAGTATATCAGATTGAAGAATGTTACGTTGTTTATTTCAAGTGGGTTGTCAGAGGAGGAGAGAAACTTTTTAATGTTTAAAACTATTGACAGATTGCAAAAAAATATTTTCCTGAAAAATTGCACATGGATTTTGTTCTGCTTTGTAATTCTCGATATAAAAACTTCCAGTTTACCATAGCAAACAAAAATTATTTAGTTAAATTTCTGTTTGTAACATTTTAATTTGACACAAGAGCTGCCAGAAAATGTAACACGATTTTTTTTCTATTCTTTGATAGGGCATATTTTTGTTACTAACATACTTTCAGTTTTACAGAAAAACTAGAACGTTAAATTGCAGTTTTAAAAATATTATTTGTCAAAGATATTTTGGGTCAACAGTTTTAGTTTGACCTTGAAAGTGGAATACAATTAAGATGCCTTTCTTCATTATTCAAATTAATTTTCAGATTATTTTTTTTGTTTCATGCACCTCTTATTTTTAAGCTTTTCTACAAAGAAAAAAATTATATATTTTATTTTTAGGTCAATTTTTTGTTTAATAAGGAACTTTTTAATTTTGTTGGTCATAAATGCATTTTCTAGGGATTTTTCTAGCAATTTTAGGTCAAACTCCTAGTTTTAATATTAACCACAACATCCATTCTGAATCATCCAATGTAGTTTATATAAATTATGTGCAGCTAAAAATGCAGCAGAAACATAAAGGCTATCTGAAATTGGACTGAAGTAAAGCAAGTATTATGTGTATGAGAAATAAAACCATGAGAAATTTGTATTTTTATATATTTAGTTACCTAAAAATTTATGGATTAGAAAATTTATTTATTCCCTACATATGGTTATAATAGAATATAAATTGAGAGCAGATTTTGTTAAAACAGTTTTGTTCCTATTGATTCAGCACCTGCAATAGGGAAGAAATAAATGGTTAAAAATTTCAGAACATACACCATATTAGAGGGGTTCATAAATTGTATTCATAATACATCATGTTCTAAGGCTTGGATATTTTTATTAAAGTTTTTAATTACTGGGTATGTATGATTTTCATTGCAATTTGTAAAATTAACAATGTTTCTTCATTGAAATAGTGTTTTGATGTGGAAAGCATGATTTTTATTGTTTCCTTAAAACTACACATTATGCAGGCATTGTATTTTTCATTGCTCCATAGCAGCAATTTTCAACCATTTTTATCTCATGGTACACATAAACTGATTACTAAAATTTTTGAAGCACGCCAAAAAAAGACAAAAATATAATTTTTGATGATCTGACAAAAAAATTTGATTTATAAAAAAATATCAGATGTTATCTCCTAGTTTTTGCACTAAAGGGTTTCTTTTTTATTTTTATATACTTTAATAAAAAGCAAAGTAATCAAAATGATTTATACAAGCATTACTTGAAATTATTAGTGAACACTTGTCAAATGTTCAGAACTAAGCTGTTGAAATGAAATAAATCTTACATAATTTAAACAACTTCCTCATCTGTACGGCACACCAGTATACCACAACACAACAGCAGAAAATCGCTGCTCTAGTCTTTTGAAATGAAGTCTTATTGTCAGTCTTTATACTGTTGTAAGCATGAAAAAGAGTATGCAAAAATGTACATGGCACAGTACACTTTAATACGTAACTTGATTTTAGAAATGGGTTAGTGTGTAATTTATAAATATTAAACTATAAGTTATGTTTATTACATGAATATCCCTATTAGTGCTCAATATTAATCGTGAGATTTTTACCATAACCATGGTTAGTCAGGAGATAATACCCAGATAGTCACTGGTGTAAAAGGATTTGAAATACGTAATTTTTTAGTTCAATAAGTAGAAATAGATGCAAATGAAAATACCTGAGTATGAAATATATAAGCTTTAAAGGAAACATATTTTTCTTGATATTTCAAGTAAGATTTTAGTTAAAGCATTGATGTATTATATTTTATAACTAAGTTTTTTATTTTAGCATTCACTTACATTGACATCTTGAACCTCCAGGTTCATTGTAAAATCCAGTTCATTGGGAGTAATTTCTGTCTTTCCGGATATGTATCTATCCATATCAATCAATATATGCGGTAATGTTACGCTAAATTCACTCTCATTAGGGTACATACTACTCAACATTTCAATTTCGGACAACTGAAGTCCAAGGCATTCTGACAGAAGGCCAACATCACAGCCTTCTGTATCCATTACTACAGAAAACACTTAAGACGAAATTCTGGAAACATATGTTAATGATTACTTTCACAAACCAGGAACAAGTAAACAGAATAACTTTAATTAATAAGCTTGTTACTCATCTTTTCAGGAACCCATCTTTATTTGAAAAAAAAAATGTGTCGATGTGTTGGAACAAAAGTGTAGAAAATTTTTGTGAGTTTACAAAGGGAGGTTTTTATCTATTCAATAGTCAAAGGAACAACACTTAGAAGCAGACAGCACGACATCTGATAAAACAAAACAAATAAGTAAACAAACTGTCTTCACTTCAAATCCAGTCGATTCGTTACTGTTTTTTTTTTAAAATCTATTTTTAAAGAGAACATTAGTGAAATTGATTTATTTGTGCATTTCAATAAAAAGTAAAACAAAACAGTTTGTATTTACATAGTAAATATTGTAATTTTGAGAGATTTTTCGTTGCTATAGGATCCTTTTTGAAGAAAGTGCAAGTTCAAATTCGATAAGTTACAGTAAATGCCATGTGCTCTTTCTCCCATTCATTTCAGTAAAATGCTTAAAATATTTTCCCCAATTGAGCAACTTATGTAATTGTATGGCTAAACAAAAGCCATGTATCAATTTATCCAATTTATATACAGTTAAAAACTTTAACCACAACCAGCATTTCTAAATTTAGCAGTAAACAAAGCACAAGACTCCAACTCCAAGCACATGGGTAAATATGGCCCTTGCGTCATAAAACCCCAACAAACCAAATCAAGCACACGGGTAAACTAAAATGAGATCGGTTTCACGGTCGAAATTAGGAGCAATATTTATTTCTGACTGTTAATGTCCGTGTTGAAGTTGGTTTTTTAACGCATTCACATCGTTGATTTATGTCAATGATTGCATGAGTTCCTTTCCGAATAGACTAAGTGTTATTGAAGTTTTGAATCTGGTGTGTCTTAATATCTCAATATGCCTATAAATTGTTCTAGGTGCGAAAAAACATCTGCCTTTGTAAAGCGTCCCAAAACGGTAACTACTTTTTCGAAATCGAAATAATCTTATTGGTATTCATATTAAGAAATAGATTAACCTAAGAGAGTGAAGACTTCCAAAAAGGATATGACTTGATCGGAATTTTTGTCTTGTCAGAGGAAGTTAATATCCAAATCAATCTTTACTTTTCGATTTAAATGACTCAAATGTGTCTGGAAGATTAGTGATCCAACATCGGAGATGATGTAACATGAACATCAGAGACATGATGTAACATGAATATCAAAGAGATGATGTAACATGAATATCAGAGAGAGAAAATTAGTTTATGTTGAAGTAGAGTTTTGAATTACTGATTATGGAAATTTTTTTAGGGGCATGCTGTTTGTAAGAATTGCTTTTTTGAAGTATTTGAAACTGAAATCCATGAAACTATCACCAGAGGATGTTTGTTCAAAAGAGGAGAGTATGTTGCAATTGCGGCATCTGGTGGCAAAGGTAAGATGATCTTTATAGTGCTGTGCTAGTACGAAGGCAATGTCTCCAAATTTTATCTATAGGGATTGGAACAGAGTAGCCCAGTTTAAACAGTAGCCGAGAAGCAACCAGAGGGTTGTGAGTATGAAACTCGATCTAACCAAAGACTGTCTTGTATGTGGGGCTGGTGCATGTAAAATCTGTCATTGCCTCAAATGTCCTCACGTTGGCATGGTGTGAACGTTTGGAGAGGGCTGCAGCTCAGGTGTGACATAGTCATCTGACTGTGGTTCAATAGTACAAGGTGTTAGATCTTTCCCTTCAGGATTGATCCCAGACCATCACCAATAGCATATTGTGTTGCTCCAGTGCGATGTTTATTCAACTGCCTACCTTATCTAAAGGGTTAACAATTATTAAACTTATGAATAAAAGTATATGGTGCCTCAAAGTGTTTCAGAACACTAAGTGCACTTAATACAAGATTGAGTGATCACATTATAATGTGGTGTTAAGTAGCAAATACTGTTTTCGCAACCATTTTTTAAATTGTCAATTTGCAAGAACCAAACTTGGAGGTATTGCCTTTTTTGCATGGCAGTATAATATATGTTAAGAATTCTTTAATCCAGAAATCCCAATGTGTGGGTCACAAGACTAATTTTGTTGGGTCTTGTAATACATTTTAGGGAACAGCTGTAGTATAGGACATTTTTTGGTGGAGTTTTATTTGGCGTTTTTTTTTCGGATTTATGCAGTTTCGGGCAACTTCCCTCACTTCCCGAATGTTCCACTGGCTTTCATTCTGGCAACCCTACAGGCTTCCCTACTATGTTTAAAAAAATCGTGCACTGAACAGCAAATTGACTGTTTTTCAAAATTTTTGGAAATAATAAGGGAAGTAAACTGGGAGGAATTCAAAATTACGGTTTGATACAATTTATTTTAAAATTTCTGCTGATATTTGATTTCTCTCACATTTGTGTGGCTTTTTTGAATTTTGTAATTAAATGTTTTATTATTTAATCAAGATTTATATTTAGTCAAGATTTACACATATCTAATCCAAATTTATGTATTTAATCCAGATTTGTTTTTAATCAAAATGACTTATTTAATCAAGATTTATATATTTTATGTTACGTTTTAAGATATTAATAACGTAATTTCTATTTTGTGTTTATTTTATATGTTACGTTTTAAGATGTTAATATACTATATGTTGTCTTATAAATGACTAGGCATAACTAAAAATGGAAAAAAATAAAAGATATCAAGGTGCACAAATTCAACCTGGTTCCTTGTCACGTCTTAACAATCAGTGATTTAATGGAACATGTTGTATTCTGTGGACTATGACGCTTGGCGACCATTTTGGTCGCGAAGGAAAAAACATGCCAAATGTCCTATACTACCGCTGTTCCCATTTTAGAATGTGCAATTGAGTTTGAACTGTATGGCTTTTTGAATACTCGTCAGTCTACTGCAAAGATATTTCCGCAAACTTTTTGTTCTTTGATTTTTATGCTAATTATTTTTGTGTTTCTGAAAAATTTTGAAAATCTGTTTTCCTGATCTGAATGAAGGATATTCTTGCTTTTCTTTAAAACGTATTCATGAGATTTCTATCTCAATTAAAAATATAAAATAAAATCCCAATCACTCTTAGGAACCATAGAATGCTGTCTTATTTAAAGTGGTATGTAAAATATCCTGTCACTATTTGAAGCTTTAATTTTTCTAAAATTTTTTGTAAAAATGGTTTTATTTTTTCATTTACATGTTGCACACTAATGAAAATTAATATCAATTCTAGTTCTTATTTGTTACAATACTTATTTTCCTTTATTGTTTATTTGGTATTTTTCTTAGATTCCACAGTCTTAGCCTATGTAATGAAGATTTTAAATGATCGTTATGATTATGGTTTGAAACTTGTCCTGTTATCAATTGATGAAGGAATTACTGGTTACAGAGATGATTCTTTGGAAGTAATATAACATTTTACTCTGAACATTTAGTAATGTTTGTTAATTTTTTTGAAATGCATAATACTAAAAGTGGAGAGAAGTTTAGCTTTAGATATGAATATGTATTCCTGGAATTTATTTTAATATTGTATACACATTTTGCTAGTTGATGGAAAATTTAAACTAAAGTTTTTTTATGAAACTTGCATTGTTGTCACTTGAACACTTCTAGATATCCTTGTTAAGCAATTTTATTTCAAAAAATTTTTAGTGCTTCTCAATGTTATTTTATTGGTCTTGGTCTGATAATGAATTTTAAAATATATTATAAAAAATTATTATATTATTTTAAAATATTTATATTTCTTTACAGTCTGTCAAAAGGAATGAAAAAGACTATGGCATCCCTTTGAAAATTTTGTCCTATGAGGTATATTCTTATATTTCACAATATGTGCAAAGAAAGTTTTTGCATGAGATAGAAATAGATGTACAAGATTGTTTTAATGGGGATTTGTTTTTTAATTGTATATTTTAGGCATGTAAGCAGTAATAGTTCATAAATAGATATTTTAATTATCTCTTACCTAAGTGTGTCATACATTCAACTCTAAAATGAAGCATTTTTAGTTACTCTCAAATATTTCTTAAATATCTCAGGACCTTGGATTTTTTTGTCTTAGTAATTTTGTGTCTTCAAATTTAAACCTGTGAGTTGTAGGTGGCACATGTTCGATTCCTCTAGATGTATTTCTTGCTTCCTGTAACAGTAAAAACTTCCCTTGCCCATTTACTTGATATTTAGTGCAGCATGGCTAAGTGGCCCTTGCACCATAATAACCAATCAACTTAGAGTTTTTGAATAATTTTTAGAAGTGTGCAATTGAAAAAGAAATTAAATAAAAAATGTATTATCTTAATTATTATAGTTTTAGATTTGGTATGCTGTAATGTAACAAATGAACTACCCTCTGCAAAACTAAACCTGTAGCAGGTGAGTGAACAGCACGGCGCTAGCTGCAGAGTTATAAATTCTTCGAAATTTAAAAAGTATAACTTTATCTTCAGCTGCAAGATTAGAAACACCAAACAAAACTTTCCTTGAGATGTGCTTTTAGTTGTTAGTGTCTGTATATTTATAATTAGTGTGTTTGTATATTTTTCTGTTTTAAATTGTTTTACAAAATTTCTGTTATTCGATACAGTGATTCCCATTTAAATTCCTGACTCCCATTCGGTATAGTCTTTCCCATTACATCATTTGTCTTCACATATTCTGTAGTAAAATTTATTATTTTTATTTTTGTTTTAAGGATCTTTATGGGTGGACAATGGACAAGATTGTACAGGCTGTTGGATTGAAAAACAATTGTAAGTATTTAAATACAAAATACATATGACATTAAGCAAGAAATTTTTAAAAATTTGCTTTTCTTAATTATACGTTGTGTTTCCTTTAATTAGAATAAGTTCAGAAAGGGACAAAGGCAAAGGAATTTAAGTAAAACTTTTCTTGCTGAATATTTCACAACATTTTCTCTAAGAGTGTTTTTTTATGAAGAATGTTCTATATAGCTAAAGATAGTTTCTTTCTGAGCAAAATATGCTTACTCTGATCGTTCATATGATTGAAAAAAAAGACTGAAAAATAAATGGCTCATATGAGATTTATCAATTAAACACAGAATCATCACCTTATTAGACACTGAGATCAATCCATTTATGATATCGCATTGTTATGTTTAAGTGGCTGAAATTTTCAATACAGAGAACAACAGAAAAATTCTTGAAAATATGATTTTCAGCAGTATAGAGAACATTACCAGTCAAAATATGTTTTCTAATTTGAAATTCAACATATTGATTGGGTTATACCAAAAAATTACCATGCATCAAAGGAATGAATGAGTAGGCTAATAAGAAACTAGAAAATTCTGGAACTGTCCCAGAATAGGATGTCCCAGAATTAGGATATGGATACAGACTGTCTTTTTGTATCTATATCCTAATTATTATTGTTGAATATTTTTGAATAATAATGTTTTATTTAATTTGTTTTACTTAACAATATTTTGCATGCTGTGTATTATAGACTACCTCAAAAAGCAAGCTTAAAAATGTTTCTATGCATACATATATACTGTGTAAATATTGGCCACTGCTAAGTATCGAGAATGCATTGCTTAACATTACATTGCTTTAGAATTAAAGAATGTTTTTATCTCAGATTTCTGCTTCTAATACTTAATACACTGAAATTTCTCAATGGTTATCTGTTAAATAATCACCTATTCCAAACACTCTTTCTTTGAAGCAGAAGCAATATATACTATGTACAGTCCCTAGTCAAATTATTAGGCTTTGATTTGTTTACAAAATCTGCATTAAGTGGATAAAAAGTTATTTAATTTTTACACACATAATAGTGATAATCTTTTAACATTGGAAAATAATAAAATATGTAGATTTGGTAGCAATAATCCTGTATATATCTATCCTCAAGTATTTTGACAGAAAAAAATTTCACAAATTATTAATACTTTGCTGAATTGCCTTCTGAGAATATCAAAACTCCACTTCACTTTGGAATACTGTTAATGTATACTTATACTGTTTCCTAAATTATGTTTCCAGACAAGAATAATTATCTCCAACTAGCTTAAATTTTGTAGTAATCACGCCATTTATCGCATCTCTATTCATTGGTTTGTACACATTTATAATCAAAATTATATCTAGAAAATTAGCCAGCTAAGGTAACAGACATTTTCTATAAAATAAGGCTTTTACTGACCTTTCTGCATGTCTGGAGCTCCATCTTGCATGAAAACAGGATCTTCTATTTCGGAATCATTTTTGTACTGATCTAGTTTAACATCTGGCAACAGTCCTGTCATATTCTTTTTTCCACATTACCAATGATCCTATTTCTTTTTTACCATTGATTTACAGACTAAATTATAAATTAAGTTGGTATTTCTCTAACTGCACAATACAATCTAGATTATATTTTTTGTCTAGGCTCCTCATAAACTGAGAATTGTTCGCAAAATTTTCAAAGCTGCTCTCATCACAAAAAATCTAAAATAATGCACAAAATCTAGAGTATTCAGTTTAAAAGTAGATGTTAACTGCAACATTTCTTAGGAAAAAAAAGGAAAAATATAAAGGAATGCATCCACCGATTCCAAAAGTTCAATTCCTGTCATCTGTAATGTTTTGCTGATTTGAGATGTGTTCCTTTCATAAAGCAGCTTCCAATCGAGTCTATGGACCTTCAAGTTCATTTCTGAAAGTTTGCTACTTATGTAGGAGTGTGATGTAGGGATGTAATTATTTTTTATCTTGGATTAATTTCCTTTGTGTGTGATAGAAAATTGGCTTTTTACACAAACCTTCAAGCAACTGTATATAATGGACTATAAAGTTTATTGATTTTGCCACCTCTATTTTTCTGTCCCAATGGTTCAAATTCTGTACTGCAATAACTTTTCTTTGTTTGCCTCACAGGTGAATTGAAAATGAAAAAATCTTTGACAAATTTCTCAATTTTAATAATTATTAGTGCTAACCAGACCTTTTACCTCTGATCTTTTGAGGATTGATAATTTTATTTTAAAATTATGTGAATAAGTAGTTTGTAATTTTAAGTTTGACATCACAAAAATGTCAACTAAATTTCAATGTACCTAATACTCATAACATAATCTACTATATTTCTTATAAACAACATATTTGGCACATATTCTTGTTTTAAGTTTTTTTATGATCATGTGATAAGCCATAAAATTCATTTTATAGAGCATTAGTTATTTAACAAAGTTATACTGATTAATGCAATAATAGTTTAACCATATTACACTGTTCTTTGGAAGTCATTGTTCTGTGAAAATCAAAGTGTGTCTAATAAATTGACCAGTGACTAGATATTCCCTTTTAAGCAATTATTTATTACTCTTTAAACTGCCAAAAACGTGGTCTATTTCAGGAGATGGCATTTCAGAGGCTGTTGATATTTTTGAAGTAATACATACATTAATCATTTCTCTACCTTGTTAAAATCTAAATTCCAATTCTCAGGCTGTATTATGTTATCTTAGTGATCACTTCTTAATAAGTATTTAAAGTTGCTAAACTTGTGCTATATTTTCTTTGAAGGTACATTTTGTGGTGTATTCAGGAGGCAAGCTCTAGATAGAGGTGCAGCATTGCTGGAAGTTGATAAACTTGTTACTGGTAAATGTTTCTATATTGTTAACACTGTAATTACATGTGCAAATGTCTGTTAACAGGTAATACATAACATAACAAACACAACTGTTTATTTCATTCAATTTTTATATGCTTGTATATCACTTATGTTTGCTTTAAAATCAACTCAAAGTTCTAGTACAAAAATAAGTAGAGTAACCCCTCAGTATATTTTACTTCTTGGGAGACCAAAAAAACGCAATATAGCAAGGGCCTGGAAAAACTTGCCTATTAGAAATAAAGACACAAATTATACATTAAATTAAGTTTTTTTGTTAAAATTATCCTAAACTGTAAGTTTAATGCAAAGTTGATGCTAGAACCTTTAAAACATGAAACTAAATAGATATATTTTTTTTAAATAAATTCCTTCTCATCTTGCTTTCAAGACACCAAAAATTTTATACCAATTCAGTTTAGGACAATTACTTGAAACAAGTGATCTTTCAATTCAAAAGAAATAGATTGAGATTTCCTTTGCTTTTCGCGAAAATAAAGTTTTTTGGGACAAGTACATAAGCAATTTAACTGAATGTACAATATAATGAGATTTATCTGTAGAAAGAGATAAATATTTCTAGTCTCAAATTTCATTCTCTGCATTCTAACTATGCAAATTATAAATTCTCATGAAATATTTTGATTTTGTTTATTTATGTCATGAAAGACTAGTTAGCAAGGCATAATTTATGATTTAATTAGTAAGCTATTGTTTTTAAATATCCTCTTTATGAATAAAATTTTATAATAATATCGATTATATCATTATTATAGATCAATGTTCAGGGTAAGAAAATTTAAACAAACTTCCTTTGTAATAATATAACTACTTTTTTAAAATCTGAATTGAATACTTGAATAATGTTACATCACATTTATTTATTAAATTTAGAACAATATATTTTTAATCTTCATCAAAAAGATGATACAGCAACAAACTGAACTATACAATTGTAATCCTGAGAATACTTAAATTACCATATAGGATAAAATAAGTGCTCAGGAATTGTTTAGAAGCATACCTTTGATTAAAAAATTTATCACTTAAAATTGTGTAAAAGCTATATCACTTAATTTTCTATACCAACCAGACTTTTTTTACTTATCTGAGGATGATTTTTTATCTCTACTGTGATTTTTGTGTACATCCTTTGTTAAGGAAATTGTAAAATTAAAAAAATGCATTAAAACAATTAAACTGTTATAATATTTGCAAGTATGGATTCAAAATGTTTATCAATCATTTGGATCAAACTAAATATACTGGAAGATTAATCAGATTTCATCTTTATCTTAGGTCATAATGCTGACGATATTGCTGAAACAGTGATAATGAATGGTAAGTTATTTCACATTGCTATATTTCTTTCTGAAATTACAGGTGATTTTGAATAGAAACTTTTCTCATCTTGTTTGTCAATATCAATCAGGTGATCTATTTGAGCAAATGACAAATAACCCAGCTTGTCTTTTCAAAACAAAAACTGCTCACAAACATTGTATCTTCCTCACTTAATCAGAATGAGAGAATAATATTTTGTAAATTTCAGATGACGTAAGCATAGGGATGTCTAAAAAGGGCAAACTATAAACTTACGAAAAATTCCTGATAAAGGTTTAAAATAGCTAATTTTTCTACAAAGCAAGTTCCAGGATTCAAAATTTGTTAGGACAAATACTTTGAGTAGTTTGGTAATTTGAATTGTGCAATAAAATAATATAGTTGATTGAACTGCCACAGTATGTTTGTTAATGAAAATAATAAAAAGTTTTCCAGTTATGGTGCAAGCAAAAAGAAATTGCGAATGCAGCATTTTTATTGTTGAGTATTAGTAAACTATTAGGATTTACACATAAGATAAGGAAATAAACCTGTTATTTATATTTGAAATACTTTAAATCTTGCTACTAGACGACTACAAAAGCTTTACTGACTTCTGTTAAACAAATGTAAATATTACAATTAGTTTTAATTGATTAATAAAAGGTTGACATTTTTTGAGAAAATTTAATTTGATGATTTTAATAATCTTGACTTTGGTTTTCAGTTCTCCGTGGGGACATAGCAAGACTACAGAGGTGCACAAGTATCTCTACTGTGAGTTGTTAGTTAAATTGTATTTAATCAGAGCATGTTCAATATTATTTAAAACTACATGAAAATTGAATATTTAAAATTTTTGTAGGATGCTGAAGGTTTGATTCCGAGGTCCAAACCTTTCAAATATACCTATGAAAAAGAAATTGTTATGTATGCTTATTTTAAAAAGTTGGATTACTTTTCAACTGAATGTATATATTCACCAAATGCATACAGGTATGATTTTAAAAGTATCTTATTGTAAGCTTTCTTTTTAATTATAGATTACAACGCATATATCTTCCATGTCAGAGCGAAAGGGGTTAAGCCAAAATGGCTACTTCTCAGAATCTCTATTTGAATATTTTTCTCACAAATATTCAGGAAGAAAAAGAAGCATGCTATGATACAAATAATTGTAATTAAGATTCATAGATTCATTTATATATATATAATTTTTATTTTAAACTTATATTATTTTTTATATTATAATGATGCACTTGACTCCTTTGAACCCATCAAAAGCCAGACTTAAGCTCTTTTGCCCTGACACAAAATTGCAATAATTTGTTGGATCTAATGTTTTCACCTTAGTGTTCGATTAATTATTGAAATGTATCGAATATAAAATATTTTATACAAGTTACAAATTTAGATAACACTTACAGTCACACTTTTAACTACTTCAAAGAGCTCCTATCTCACATAACCATTGCTTTTTTAAACAACAGAATTGTTAGCAGAGGAACAGTATTTCTCTCCTTATTGAACAATAACTATTTACTTTTTACCTCTTTATTACTTTTTCTTTTGTTCTGCAATAATCATGATTTGGAAAAAATAACAGTACATTCAACAACAAATCACTAATGTAATAATCCAAACCAAATTATATATATATATATATATATATAAAATTGTGTTCATTCATGTGTCAACTAATACATTTGATCTTGTAGCTTCCTGTTGTGTTTTTACTTTTCTTAGATAGAGATAAATTTTATGACCTTTCGGTATATGAAATATATTTCATTTGCTGTAAAGTCATGGTAATTCAAGTTATTAGGCGGGGAAACATTGCTTAACATTTACGCAAGTGCTGGTACAGCAGTTGTACCCTCTCAACATAAGCCTTAGTAAAACGGTCAGCTACAGATCTTCATCAGGGCCACTTTCTTGTTTTAGGGCTACATCAATATTAATAAATTTTACTCAAATAAATATCAACTTTACGAAAGTACACTAGTAACTTGATGCTAGTGTGGGATGTTATTTTTAATTATCAATAAGCAGTAAAACGAATTCTTTATCAATCATTTGTATTTCTATCACTCAAAATAATTGCTTTTGCATTCACTTAAATGTTACGACTCACAAAACTTAACTGGACATAGTGAAAATATAAATAATCTTATCAGAAATATATGCTAACTTTCATGTCCTTAACCTATCAATATTTGGATAAAATGTGCTTTGAGCATGCTGCTTTTAAAAGTCAGTATAAGTGAATGTCTCATAACCAAGAGATTTCACTGGTTTCATTCTTGCAATTTGTTCTGAGCATAGACAAAACCCGTTATGAATGAGACACCTGAATCTCTTTTTCTCATTCTTTCTAAATGAAATTCTAAACAAAGACGATAGCTGGCTAGCATTACTGGGGTTATGCTATATTTAATGTATTATAAAAAGTTGAAAAAAGTTATTTTGTTTTTATTTTGTAATCATTCATGGGGGCCTCAAAACAGTGGGCACTGGGCTACATGTTGCCCACAGACCACTAGTTTGAGACCACTGGTGTACAGTTTAAGAGTTGAGGGCATTATCAACAAGAATACCAGTAGAAAATGGTCATGCTTCATGTTTTCTTTTTCTGATATAGGATGACCAAGGTATAGGACAAGGAAATTTTCTGTTGAACTGAATGTGTCCTATTGTTGAAGAGAGCTCTTTGGATTTATAAAATGCATAATAACAATTAAGAAATGTATTAATGATTTACTAAATTGTGAGCAACTGTATGTAACCAATCCTTTAAATTATGGAGATTTCTCTATTTATATTTTGTTCTATTGAAATGTACGAACTTTAAATTGAAAGATGCATTTAAGAAATAGTATTACATCAGTTATTTTATGTTTTCCACAGAGGACATATCAGAGCATATTTAAAAGATTTAGAGACTATATCCCCACCTGTGATCTTGGGTGAGTACTTTTTAAGAACTTTATGATACTGTGTTCATTGTGTTATGGCTATGTTTGAAGTTTTATTAATATTGCTTTATGCTGTATTTTGAAATGTTTTATTGCACTTTTTCTGATGTTTTTTTTGAAAATTTTAGATATCATACACTCTGGAGAATGCATGCGGTTAAAAGAAGAGATTAAGCTGCCCTCACAAGGTAAATATAGTGTTTTTGTCAGAATGAAGAATATTTAAAATATCTTTTCTGTGATGGTACTGTGTTACTTTCAAAACGACATTATAAATTACCATTTAAAGCAATAAACCTCCCAGTTCAAATCTTTGTAAAACAAAAGGTAAAAATATCAAATTCAATTTTGTGAAACTTTCAATTCTCCTCCCCTTGAACCTTTTAATTTTAAAGATTTATTCTTTGAATTTAAAATGTCTTGTATATATTTGAAGAGTAATAAGCAATTAGATTTATTATTATCAAAAAATCCAAATTTCTTTGAATAAGCAGTACACGTTAAAAGGATAAGCACAAAAGCAAATTATTCATGAATTTTTGGGCGACGAAGGTGGTATTTTTAGAGATGATAAGGTCATACTAAGGGAAGGGTTAGGATAATCAGCTAAAATAAGCAAGCTTTGATTAAGAACCTGTTTTTGAATACTATATAACAGTTGTCTTGAATGGCTAATATGTAGACTAGCATAATTTAAAAATATATTTGAGTATTCAAAAATAATTTTATTCAAACAAATATATTTATAGATTTCAATGAAATAAAAACAGTAGTATAGAATGTGGGAAGCATATAAATTAAAAGCCTAACTTTACAATATCTCAAAGAAGTTGCAATAAATTTGAATCAAAAATTTAGTTTAGGTGTCTGACAAAATCAAAAGTTGGCATGAGGTTCTAGTGATCAATGGATACAAAATTTGACAATTCCACTTTTTTAATTGAAGTTTAAAAGTAGCACATGAAAACTACATGGTGAAAGATAATTTGTAAGATTTTTGTGAAATAAATATGTGAAGTGAGGTTGAGAATGTCTTTGAAAGATTGATTTCATGTACTCTATTCTAACTTTATTAAAATAATTGTAGGTTTGTGCCAAAAATGTGGCTATATATCTAGCCAAGCAATTTGTAAAGCCTGTGTTATGTTAGAGGGACTAAACACAGGAGTACCAGGGTATGTATGTGTGTTGTGTATTTTTTTATTATTGCTGTATATAAACTTTATACATTGGGAAAAGGGATGTGATTGGGTAATATTGGCAGGTGGAGGTGACAGACAGTCAGGTGAGGATAGTTTGAGAAGCATTTATGTGTCTTTCATGGGATTAGTCAGTGACACCTCTATCACTGACTAATAATGTGTAAAAAACTTTGCAGATCATCTGCTAATGATCTAATCATAAAATGATCTATGCTTTTTTAACAACTTCATTGTAATACCTACTTTTATAACACACAAATAGCCACTCACAGGGTTTGAAATTAGCTGTTAGTCGCATTTTGCAATTATAAATTTTGTTCCAATGACTGAGTTTTAGGATCTAGTCGTTATATTTGATGCCTAACGTTTTTGGATTTGTTTGCTGGTTTGGTGCAAATTCTGACCTGTCAAATTTATTTTGTTTGCATTGCAGTGTTTTAAACACAGTAATGCAAACAAAATAAATTAAAAAAATGCCCAAGTAAAGCATTTTGACAATTGAAGAAAAACGTTTAGTTGCATTGATACCTGACTTTCTGCTCCTAATTTCTAATCCTGACTGCTCAGTTAACCAACTAACTGAATGAGCATGCAAATGAGCACTGAAATGGCCATCTTGTCTGCTAATGAAAATTTATCAGAGAAATTGAAGCAATTAGTTTGAATCCTGCAATTTTTTTAATAAGTAGATGTTATAGGGTAAATCTCTTTTATAATGGAATAACAATACTATCTTTGCATTTGTCATTTTAGTGGGGTTGTTTTGCTGCTGCAGTTAGAGCTAATAGACCAAAGTGTTTTCAAATAAATTTTCTTATAATATTACCACGCTCCTAACAAAGTTTAATACTCTGATATCAATTTTAGAAGTTTGGCAGTACTGCAATGTGTAATTTTCTCGATATTGTATTGAATTTTCTAAAGTGGCAATATTTTATTGAATTTACAAAAGTGGTTTCGTAAAAATGAAGTTCTAACTTAGTTTTTAACTTTAAAAAATTAGTTACATCTTTATATATTAAACAGTTTGTAATTTTATGGATAGATGGTTATCCTTCATTAAATAATTTTTGTTTGCATTTTTTAGAATACAAAGATATTGTATCAAATTGATGGAGTTAATTGATTGAGTTGTTTTTATCTTTATTTAGGCTTGGTGTAAAGAAGAGCAGTAAAGTCAAGAACCAGGTACTTAATATTTGATAATTAACTCATTTGCTCATTAAATACTTATATTCAGTTTACAATTATCTCCAAATGTGGCATTTTTTAAAATTTCTGTAGTTGAAAGGACTTCTGTTACTCATCTATTCAAATTTTCAATCTACATGTTATATTAGTTCTGTGCAGTTGATGTTAGATTATTTGTTGACATGAATAAAAACTATTTTATAGACTTAAATATTGGTTGAAATCAAATCATCAGTCACAATATATTCAGAGTTGATGTATTAGATAACCTTACCTAATTGATTAGATGACATAAGCAATTGTGTCTGCCACTTAGTATAATACCAAAACCCCTGTAACAGAAAATATATTAAGGTTTCCCGATTTGACTTATGTGCTTATGTGTATTCTGAAAAAGTATAAATTTCATTGAAGATTCGTTAGTTATGTTTTGATTGATATCTACTTTTCTACAATTATATGCCATGTATGAATGAAGTTTTCTTGTATTTTTTAATTCAAATAAAATCTTTCTGTTTCTTATACCCTCCATTTTAAACATTTCAACATTTAGAAGTAGGATTTAACCAAAATTTATTTTTTTAATGTATGTATATATACCTTTTTAACTCTTTTGAAGTAGAATCATGGGCCTTAGTCATAAGAACCAAGGAAAAAAATTATAGTAGGAATTTTAGCACTATAGTAGGAATTTTAACTACATTTTAACAACTGTGAAGTGCAATACAAATATTTAAATTGTGTGAGTTTGACCTGGTTGTATTTTATACTCTAGTGGTATTGATTAATTTTCTTAATTGATTTTAATGAATTATTTCTTTATATGAGGTTGTTTATGCGTAGTGTATCTTCAGATTTTTAAATGAGCTATGCTTAAAATAAATTTGAATGCTAATTTTCAGATTGAGAAGCTTTCTATAGAGTGTAGTTCTGGAGGTGGCTGCGGTGGTTCATCATGCAGATCTTGAGTTCTGCTCCGCTCTGCACATATATTTATTACAATTGTAAATTCATGTTGTAAATAAATATGTAATTTTGATAGAAAGCACCTTCCTGTTTTTATTTTGCATCCATTTTATTTTGCTTCTACATGAATTTTACATTCTCATATTATACATCATATTACTCATAGTTTCTGCATTGCATTGTACTTTTGTATATATTTCAGATTAATTATGTAAAATGAGTTTTAATTTCCATTGACAAAAAATATTTCCCTCTCTGAACACGGCAAAGCTTATCTTTAATTTTCCTATATTCAGCAATAATGAAAGTGGTGTTCAGTAAAGAAGTTATAAAAAATGCTTAAACAGAAATATTTTAATAGAAAAGATTCTACAAGATGTTATTGGATTATTTTTGGTGTGATATTTGATGTATTGGCATCAGATTAAACAGCTTTCTAAAGATGAACATGTTTATTTTAACAGTAGATGAGGACATTACAAATTAATAACAATTAATATTTGCAATGAAAACGTAAGAATAACTTAAGGACATAAGGGGACAGCACATCCACCCTGCCTCAAGTGCAAACTGGAAGTCTCCTTTTCTCAGCACCTATTCTCCCCACATTCCACTGCACCCTTTCAGGTGTAGATCAGGGTGGTGATCTCACAGTGTGCCTGGATTGGGAATTTAAAAATACCTAGCTATTTATTACTATTACTATATGTTAATGCTAATTTTTCTAATCCTTTTAAGCAGAATGCAAACACACCGGTTGCAGATGACTTGCAGTAAAATGGTAGCAAACTTGTGATCTAGAAATTTTAATAGTAATCAAAACAAAAACGTCTTTAAAATTTCCATTTTACTTTAAGTATATATTTAAAGAATTTTATTTTATAACAGTCTTATCAGTTTAAACTAAACAATGGCTGATTTTGTTTCATTTAAGATATTTTGATGATATTGCCTCAACTATTAATTATAATTGTGGGTGTGTTTTTATTCCAAATAAAGTAATAGTTTTATTTTTATTTTTGGAATTTGTTTTGTCATGTGCTTTTTCATATAGAAATGGGTAAAATTTTAAAGTGGCTATTCATTTATTTAAATACAGGTAAGAAAAGATTAGATATCTGATAATATTTTTTTATTAAGAAAGCAAATATCTTAAAATGGAATTAGACCTGAAATAAAATAAATGGAGCATTTAATGGTAGTTGCATGTAAGAAATTTCTTTCCAGAATTCGATTGAAATTGCCTAAATTTTTTCATTATCAAATTTAATAATTTTCCAGGTACCATCTATCCAAAGGTTTTATATCTGCTCGACATTCATTTTTTCTACAAGAAACTAGAAAATAATAGAATTCACATCAGCGTTAGACAGCTTATGTTCTATGTTTTTAGATTAACAACATTGGTTGATAAGTAAATTAATTGTTTGGGATAAGTTTATCATATTTGCATGTTATTTTTAAAATATCTCGTACCATTTTAAGTAGTTATAGCATGCTAATGAAATTGGCTCGACTGAAATTAATAACGGAAACCTTTCTAAGTTTATTGTAATATGATTTTAAATTGGAAATGTGAGTGAAGAATACAAACTAAAAAGAACTATAAATTAATAAAGGAAACCTTTCTAAATTTATCGCGATCTGATTTTAAATTGGAAATGTGAATGAAGAATACAAACTAGAAAGAACTTTTCTCAAGATAAAAGAAGATAGTTGAGTTTGTATAGTCTCACACAATTCATGAACAGGAATGTATCTCATTGATTGCTCGCAGATCCATACTTACTAGACAACTCATCAGACAGGACTAGCGTTATCTCGTAACGTTTTGGGGAAGGGTGGTGTAAATAAAATATAAATATTTATACGGTACTCCTAGGGGGAAAGTTATATTTGAGAAATGGCTCCTTGAACTCTTAGATAGTGCAATAAAACCAACCCCATTTTCTAACTTAGATTTGCTGAGATCTGAAAATTTTTATCATTTAGGTTAAAGGATTGCAAATTATGATATTTGCACCGACCCTTTTGATGTTCGATTGTATTTCCTTGAAAGAACATTTCTGCTGCCTAGATCCAGTTCACCGATAGCTGTTCGTTTCGGTTAATAAAGTAATCGAAAAAGTCCAAGAAGCATCGATGCAAATATCTCGATTTGCGATCACCCCCCTTAATTGGCTGATAAGCTGGTTCTGAAATAAGCTTTCCGCAAGCATACAATTTTCAAAATTTCAGAAAATTCATTTTTCCATATTTTATTAGTTAATTTTTCTCCATTGTACGTAAATGCAGTGCATAAAAAAAATGGCTAAAAAAATTTTAATTCTAAAATTAAATTTTATTATAGGTAGTATTTTTTAAGTCTTAAAAGTTACTTTTAAGCAAATAGATAAAAGAAATTAAAAAATTGTTTTAAGTTTTTGTTATCCTGATAAAAGTTTTGACTTTATAATCCTGATGGGAGAATATATTTGTCTAAATTCGTATGCAACTCTTCCAAGATATGTAATATTGCTTTCTTCGTTAGATGGGGCGATATCTACAATTTCTTAAAGTGGATTTGTCTGGTTTTTTTTAATGAAAACTCTTCACACTCAATTGACTCCACAAACATCGTATATGAATCTAAAACCAATTTTAATGCATTAAAATGTGACATTTTATTAAACACTAACAATATAACAATAGAAAATATACAGATTTTATACTCGAAAATGTTCTGCATTAACAAAATATTTTGCTGTTTAGTGTATTTGATTAACAAAATATTTTATTGTTTAGTACATTTGATAGTATTTTTTATCAATACAAAAGCTGACTAATTTTTAGGAACATGTAAATAATTTGTTAGTGTTATTTATTTGTATTTATTTGTTAGTGTTATTTATTATATATACCCCACTATATATATATTTGTAAAATTTAAAATCTCCATCCTTATTCTGTGGCCAAATATGGCCCATGCGCCATAAAACCCCAAAACCAACCAACCTACATCGTTCTGTTCTTGCTCTGTTTATTTCCACGATTTGATCTATTAAAAAATTGCAGCATCCAGTTCCGAAAATTAAGAGTACTGCAAAAAATAAAATTCTAGAAGTACTAAATTCTATGTTATGTTTGAATTAGTGATTTTAATTTAGACGAAATACTATTGTACATACATTATTACGTTTTTAGATTAAGGTTAAGTAGAAAAATATTAAAAATTATTCTTAAATATATGATTACTCAAAACTCACTTTAAAAATTAGTTTTTCTGAATATTTCTCATTGGTTTCGCGAGCTTTGCAAAGAAACATCTTCAAGAACTTGTCCAATAAATGAAAAGAGATTTGTTGAAATTCTAAAGACCATAAATTTGCATCGGTAGAATATGCTGTAAAATCCTTGAGTTACTTTCATTATTTTAAGTTATTTTCAAAAACATTAAACAGTGGCTTAGGAGTCTTCTGAAGATAAAATTGGCAAATTTTGAAGTCAATGCCATTTTTATATTTTTCTTAATTTTTAAAAATGTGATCACCGTATAAAATGTGATCACCCAAATGAAAGCACGAACATCATTAAAACGAAGCAAATCAAAAAATTTAAGACAACTACATAAAATTGGTGTTTGTACATTTAATATTTTCGTCCCATTTAAAGTTATTCGTTTTGAACCATTTAATGCAAAATCAATGGTTTTTGCTTTCCGTGTCTATATATGTGGCCGCACTACCTCCAAACACAGGATATATTTTCATGCAATTTTGTATATATTTAATGATGAAATTCGGAAATATAGCATTCCTGGTGCAAGGAATTTTAATTAACGTCGCACTGGAGCAACAAAACGGGCTATTAGCAAATGTACTGGATGAAACCCGAAGGGAAAGATCCGATGGCAACAACACTTAATTTTGAACCACGGTTTGATGACGAGATCACGCCTGAGCTGGCACCCCACTCTCCAAACTATCACACTACGCCAACGTGAGGACATTTGAGGCCACGACAGATTTAACGTGCACCAGCCCCCTTTGTACACGACGGTCTTTGGTTGGACTCGAACTCAACCCTCCAGTTGCTAATCCATTACTCTTCCAACCGGACTACTGCGACCGAGTATTTCATGTCAAAAATATTGATAGCAAAACTGAGTGCAAAACTATTCGCCTTAGATTCATTTTTATGATTTGAGTTTCAGCAATTTTAAAAGAAGCGATTTGAAAGTAACTTATAATCAATCCAAAACTCAAAATCTACTCTTGTATTAGTTACTTTTTGTAGTTTTTGTCTTACAAAGGAGTGCGTCGTATGAAATGTATTGTGATTGGATTCAGTATGTATAGGATTTGCGTCCAAATTAAATAGAAATTATAAAAATGTCAAAACAATGTTAAAACTTTATTTTCTGGACACTTAAACAATATTTGCATGTGTTTCTGTGAAAGAAAAGTGGTTATTCTGATTACTTTCAATTAACCAATACAACCAGAGTAATGGCGGGTAATTCTATTAGTCAATGAATATATAAGATGGTGACAGCTCATGTTACTAAACGAGATAATTTAAAACTAGGCAAATTATGCTGCAATATTATGAGACTATAAAATGGTTTAACAAATATGCATCTGATGTGATAATAATGCCACACAGAAATAGTCTAACATATCACTATAATTTTGATATGAAATTAAATAGAATCGGGATAACTAGATCAACTGATGACGAATACGAGAGAAGACAATCGATTCTCATCGTGAAGATATATTGCCCATTGATGACTCACCCGATTTCTGGGGATATGCATCACTGTTGATTATCCCCTCCCTTGTTCACAAGTAAATTAGGAACGCGCATAAAATCTATCCGACAGAGATATTAGGGCGGTGGAAAAATATCTTCCATTTAATACCATGATGTATAAAAGCTGCTATTGCTGTAGGTGGCCTTTATACAAGATTTTCTTGTAGGACGGTTATGGAGTGCGCGGAGAACCTGGGCCAATAGACCTTTAATCTCCTGTGAAGTCTGAAGCTTGACTGAACAGAAGTGAGTTTGTTTGAGCCTTTATAAAGTTTTACTTATTCTTATCTGCGATCAAAATTCTATCAGTTCCATGATATCCTTTCGATAAATGTCCTTCCAGTACCACAGTACGTGTTCAGGACTAGCCATGCTGTTATTGTGACAGAGTAAATCTTTTTTCCTGCCACATATTTCATTGCTGAAGTTCTAAATCTTGAAAATGCTGTCTGTTCATGTAACTTGAATTTGGCTATATTTGCAGGTATTTGTCCTCTATATCAATAGTATTATGGTGTCCTATCCCAAACCATTTTTATACAGTCTATTTCTTCAAATGTAAGTAAGTTTCTCTCTGGAAAATTTAGATTACTGCCGGCCCTCGCAAGTCCATTCGCCATTTCATTACTCTGTATCCCCACTTGAGAAGGAATCCACTTCACAGACTGAATTTTAGAGTCGAAATGTCTTTGTTGCTCTGTTATTATCTGATTATTTTGTTGCAAATGCTATCCACCTTAATATGAGTTGCCTGTGACAGTAATTTGGTTTGAAAACGTGACTCTTGACATTGCAGTTTTCAAAAACGGAAACTGCTTTCCCTCTGTATTTTAAAGTAAAATTTTTTGTTTTAATTTAAAGTTTACTTCCTCATCATTTATATAAACAATTATAAGATCCAGAACACAAAGTATGATTACTTGAGACTAACGTGTTGCTCAATAGGGTAAATGCACGTAATATGAAATACTACAATACCTTGATAAGTAATTATCCAAGTCTATCGGAATTCTTATAAAATGCTTCTGTAATCTAGAAGATATTCTATTTTGAACGTCAGTCGAGAATCTGTTTTTAAATCGAAGTATTTTTGTACTTCGAGGTACTGAAAGTATTTTTGAGGATTATTTAAAAATCCAACTATTTAGAGAAAATGTGTTCAAAAATATTTTTATTTCGTGATTCATCTATCATAAGATTCGAAGCACTTGTGTACGCAATATGGAACATCTCGACCGCATTCAATATGCACAAGTTTCGAATTGTGTGCTTGAATTTTCTACGTTCTAAATTATATTATGAAAATAATTTAATTTTCATGTTATGAAAACATTTTCTATGGGAGTTCTTATATATAATGAAAAATTTATTAATCAGTATTTTGCACCCAAATCCAGAAAATTGAGTTGGGCTGAAATATTATGTACATAGAAGATTTCAAGACACTCTCCAGTAATTTTTTTTTGGATTTCAGAAGTAGTCAGTCACGTTTTAAAGATTTGTTGACGATAATCGATATGTATATAGGTACGCGAATAAGACCCTCAGATATCAATGGCATACTACCTTTTTCTCCCTATCTTATTTTCGGTGTTTTCCCCGCGAATATGGCGAACAGCTAAATTAGTGAACATTGGAGCTCAATTAGTGAACAGCGGAGAAGTTGTGATAAGCTGCTATCTTTATAGTTTGGCCTTAAGATAAAAATATAAACGATGTATTTGCAATGTCTTTAGTGTTGTTGTTTTGAAACAACGCGATGCATTTGCAGCAAGTGACATAAAAGATGTGATCAAGACATAATTTTTGGTAGATTTCTGTTACCACGACATGTATAAGACAGCTGCTACCTTTTTGGACGGAAAAATCAACTCTTGTGCTAATTGGGGTACACGCACATATTGTATGTTAGTAAAATAGATCCTACTGCACATTATTGAATTATAATATATTATATAGTTCAGTGTTACGCTATTATTATTGTTTTCACATATGAAAGCTCAAGCTGCACTAATGAAAAGAAAATCGAGACGAAGACTAAGATCGGACAGAGAAGTTGAGCAACCAGCATCAGTAAATATACTATTATAAGCATTGTGAGACTTACAGTACGCTGTATCATAAGATAAATTTGATATAATAGAGGTCCTAACATTCAAGCAAATATTTTCCAGTTTCAGGTAGGAATCTACATCACTGCTTTGAATATATTTTTGATGTAAAGATATAAGTTTTTCGTGTGTGTTTGTGATTAATTCGTTAGTAGCCCCATGTTATATCGAACCATCGCCAATAGCCCGTTGTGTTGCTCCAATGCCAAGTTCATTCAAATACCTCCATATTATTTTTTTTCAAATCGACAAGTCTAACTTCTTATTTTTTCAGCATAGCGTGCAAGTTTTTAATGTTTGGTACATTATCTATTCATATTTGAATCTTAGTTAATTTTTCCGTGATCTGGTGTTGGAAAACCCATTCTCCTACTTTTGGCAATATTTTAAAAACAGGCCTTTATCCTATTTTGGGGAAATGAGCTGAGATTCACGGTGGTAAATTTCGTGAAAAGAAAATTTCACAACGCATAATTTCAATTTTAAGTTTTTACCAATTACACATATGAACGAATGACGTTTCCTTAAGCACATATCAAGAGAAAGAAACAAATTTAATCTCCCGGTCATAGTTGGCGATTATCCGCTGAAGGGGTATTTCTGCTGTTTGTTGTTATGCGCGGATAACTGGGAAAAGGCCTGCTTTTCCTGCGCAATTCAGTCACTTTGTGTCTGTCCACTGCGCATGTGCCGCCCACACACACGCCGATCTTTTAAAATCGATCGCAAGGTATAGAGAAGTGACTAAGACTCTCCGGACAGAAATACTCACTCTTCCAGAGGTGTTATATCATAGCACACAAAGAACTGTGGACGCGATCTCTTGTCCTATACCATGTCTTGCAGCAGAGCGGTAAGTCTATTTATTTACATTTATGAACGCAATCCTTGCTGGAAAAGTTTGAAGACAAGAAAGCTAAACGCACGTTGTTGGTGCATTCGTCACGAGCAAAAACATTCCCTGGAAATTGCATGTCCTTCTTTTGACCCGCCATCGGCAGAAGTTCTTAGTTTTTATTTTTGGTTTCTATTTGTGTACTTGTCAGTCTTGATTCTTGGAATTAAAATGGGAGAAACTTCGTGGCGTGGCATTGCTTTGAAATTTGCTACAGTTTTCCTTAATTTAAAGAGGTTTTCACGTGGAAAAGTGTAATGGTTGAAAGTTGATGGTGAGTTGATTCAAAGTACACAATTTTTGCCTTTGATGATTACCGAATTGATTAAGAAAGCGCAGACTTTTCCCTCTGATGATTCTACTAGATGATTTGGAATACAATGACTCGAATGAAAGAATTATCGGAACTCATAAATTATATTTATGTTTGTGTTTTCTTAAGAGAATTGTGATCAATGCAAAATTATATTTTAATGTCATTGAATTATACTTTTTCAAATTACCATGAGGAAATATTCAAACGCAAAATCACAATGCCTTTGTAATAAATTTGCATTTTTTGCGAAATGAAAAATAAATAATTTGTTACAAATTCGAAGTACATGATATATTAACTTAATTCGTTTTACACGTAACATTTTTGCAAATCATCTAGCAGAATTTTTGTAAATCAAGTAAGTTTACTTGCGGTTAATTTCTTGCAAGCGTTCTAATTTTTAAGTATTTTGTTCTTATCTGTTCTTTTCACTCCTAAAAGATGATTGGTTTGCTCTATTGACTTTCGTTACATAAATTTCAATACATAGTTATAAATTGAAAAAATATTTACGAAACTCTTTAATTCGGATAAACATTTCAATTGCAGATGACTTTTCACATGTTACATTGAGTACATTTGTTTGATTCATCAACCTAACCTCTTATTGTTATTAATATTTTATAAGCGCAATATAAATTATGGACAGAAAAATGTCCCAAATAGTTTAAGATTTACCAGGTAACTTTTAGATATTTAATTCTTATATCCATTCCTTTCACTCTTAAACGATTATTGGTTTGTTTAATTGTGATTATTATTGGTTTTCGTTGCATAAATAAATTAGTTATGAATTGAAAAAATCCTTACGAAACTTTTTAATTCCGATAGACATTTAAATTACAGATGCCTCTTTACATGATATATTGAGCATATTTATTTGATTGATCAAAACCTCTTGTAGTTAATATTTTATAAGAGCAATTTATTATTACGAGCAGAGAAAACATGTCTCAATATTTTGAGATTTATATATACCAAGTGAAATACTATAATTCGATACTCTACCATTCCTACTATTGGATTTATGTACAAATAAATCATGAGAGCGAAAAGGAAACAAAAATGTCAACCATTCATGATTCTGAGATACAATAACTGTTTATAAATAAATGTTTTTAAAAGCACAAAAAGGTGGGACTAAAATCAACTAATCTGGAATTGAGTCAGGGTACAATATTTAGGGCGTGGGAACTATAATTTCTTTTTTTTTTATCTCAATTGCTCCTTTAAGAAATATTTTTCCGTAGTGAGCTACGCAGTGAATTACTTTTATATTAGTGCTAAAACTGTAGAAGGTACTTTAAAAGGAAATTATAATATTAATTTTTTATTAAAGAGTTTATATCCTTTATTTTTTATTATACTACTTTTAAAGCTGCAAAAATTATTAGTACGCTTGTGCCAGGAGTAATATTTTTAAGATTTTATTTTTATGTTTATGGTTAAATCACGTTTGATTATGCCTTTCATTTTATTTGAATACATGCATATTGATTTCTTTGCTTTGTTTTAAGGATTTTCTTAGAATTTGTAAAGTAATGGGCCATCCAAAGATTATGGAATGTTATCTACAAAAAGCATAATTTCATGTAAAAATCATTAACTATAGAATGTATGGATGATTTTGGCTTATTAGCCACAAGAATAACTCAAATGATTTGTTTGAAATCAAAAAGTGGACATATTACAAGAAAACATTACTCTTCATATCCTTCAGAACACGTCACTTCAAGTAGTATAACGATTTACAACTCTAATGATTGATAATAATATGGATTTAATGGCATGCATCAAAAGAGTATTCAAACCTCGAATCCAAGGTTGAAGATAAATACAGAGTGTCCTAAAAGTTGCCGTACTCCAGCTTTAAAAAATCATTCGAACGTGATTTTTTTAATTATTGAATTTTATCGTCTGTTTATAATTTTATGGATTCTTTAATTTTTATCGTTTCCGTGCCGTTTTAAAGTTCCGTGTCATTTTGTTCTTCATTGTAAAATGAGTTTATCACGCATTCAGAGAATTGCGCTGTTTGAGGCTTATTTTGAATGTAAATCATATGAAAGATGTAAAGAATTTTGGCGACATAAATATCCAGATGATGCAATACCGAGTAAATATACGCTTTATCAACTCGTTCGACGATTTCGTGAGACAGTTTTGGAGGAAGACAAACACAAGAGTGAAAGACCGAAAGTCGTTACACCAGACTTTGTGTAAGAAACTCAACGACGGATATTGCAATCTTCATCAATCCGTGAGGCGTTTGTCGCAACAAATGGGCACATCATGTGGATCGACACATGAGGTTTTAAAAGCTTTGCATTTAGGTGCTTATTGTGTAAAAATGTTACAGGAGCTAAAGCCACCGGACAATGAGAAGCGGCCTTATTATTGCCGATGGTTCCGGAGATTTATTCGCAACAACATCAACATTTTGAACAAACATTTTTCTCCGATGAGACATGGTTTCATTTGAGCGGTTATGTGAACGCGCAAAACTCCCGCATTTGTGCGACGACAAATCCCCATCCATTAATGCAAAAACCTTTACATTCTCAAAAAATTGGCGTTTGTTGTGCCGTATCACGCAAAAGGATTGTTGGGCCTCTGTATTTCGAGTCAACTGTTGATGGCACTGTATACAGAGAACTTATCCAACAATTTGTTGCATTATTAGAAGTGAATGAACGAGATTCTTGGTTCCAACAAGACGGTGCAACCTGCCATACAAGTTATGAAACCATGGGCATGCTTCAAGATTTTTTTTGTCGTCGACTCATCTCAAGAAATCTTTGGCCACCTCTTTCCCCTGATCTGAGCATCCCTGACTTTTTTCTGTGGGAATATTTAAAGAATAAAGTTTATGAAGATAATCCCCAAACAATAGATGATCTGAAAATTTCCATTGCTCAAAGGATACAAGAAGTCACTCCCAGCATCTTGAAACGCGTTTCTAAAAATATGCGCAAACGACTTCAACTTTGCCTCCAAGAAAGGGCCGAACATTTTGAACATTTATTATAAATGTGAGTTCAAATTTTTTCCTACGTTATGTTAAAAGTGCTTTTCACCATTAACATAAAAATAATTGTTTTAAAGTTTGTTGTTTTTGTATAATAAATTCACGAATCGTCAGTACGGGAACTTTTAGGACACTCTGTATTATAAATAATAGCACTCGTGAAATTTTTTAGATTCGCAGCTGCAACAATGGTGATATTGTGATCTTTAATTCAATTTCTTTTATTCGATCTGCTGATTGAATTTCTTTAAACAAAATAGTCTTAAGATTACTTATAAATAGTCGTACGAAATCCTTTCTTATGCAAATTCTTACTTTTCATCCGAGAAAAAAGTTTTCCTTTTACAATCATTGGTTGATGACGACCTTTAAGCAGATTTCTGTGATTAAGCACACAAGACAGAATATGTATATGTAGACTAAGAAGAAATTCAAGATCAAATTGAGTTCCCCACAATTAGAATAAATTTGCTCGTTTTAAATCGTTTTGTCTTCTATCATGTACAATGTAATGAATCTTAGTAAAAGTGAAGAAACAAAATCCTTCAAGTCAATGTTAATTGCTTTCAGAGTAATAGTTTTGAATTCTTTTCAGGTGATTCCTTTCCTGAGAAACACATTTGAGTTCTTCAATTAGAAATAGAGTATAATGAAGTCAAGTACAAATTAGCAATCACAATAAGTTCTCTTTTTTTCGATTTCTTTACCCTTCGCAATGATTAAGAACACTTCTTTTTTTTAAAGGTTTTCTTCATTATTTGATTTCCGAACGTATTCTCCATTGAATAAACATTATTTAAAAGCTTAATGATCGAAGAACCATTATTTTTCTTATCACAGCGAGAAATGACAATGTATTCAAAAGCTTTGAAGATGTAGGATTTCTTTTTTTAATTTTTTTTGTTAGTACTAACAAAGAAACAATTAATTGACTGAAAGTCATTAGATCTTACAAGTTCTCTAAAATAATGGGTTTATAATTTCACCGTAAATAGTGCAAGTAAAACGTGTTTTTAAATTAGGTATAGTGAACAAATCTAATATTAAATATTGTAAAACAGAGTTTCAGTCAAAAAAATTCATGTTCAATATCAGGTATCAATAAAATGTTTTCCCCCAATTATTTATGTTATCTTAAATGCAAAATATGATATAAAACTTTTTTAATTTATACATCTTAGACAATAATGTAGAGCATTAAATGCATTAATTGCACATAAACTGTTTAAATCAAGAGATAATAACAATTCCAAAATATCTAAATTTGTTTTTGAAACTTCAGTATTAATAAAGCTTCGTAAAATGAAAATACGATTATATATACGTGCTATTTTAAAATGTGTCTATTTAAATGCACTCTGTGCAAAAAATAAAAACAGTCCGAAGGCAGTTCGTTCAAAATGAAAGTTAGCATGCAAGAATGAAGGTATATAGGAATAGTATAGTACATAGAAGTATATATAAGGAGTGTTGAGAATATAGTACATGAAGGGGTACAGAAATTATCACGATGTCAAATCTCGAGGACTCTATTATTGTAGAATTACATTAGAAAGGTAATAAATTAGAAAGTAGTAAAGCCCCCTTGTGGTTACATGCGAATGTGCGGTAGGGTTTGGAGTCAAACAACACCCCAAAGGCTCATTTACATTTTTCCATCAATCCGAATCCGCTCTGCGTATCCCGATCTGTCGAACCAATGAACAAGAACGAAAATCATTGACAGGTTTAATCATTCCTGTTCTTGTCATTCACTGGTTCGACTGATGCGAACACGGATTCGGATTGACGTACAAGTGTAAATGAGTCTTTTTCCTGTGGAAAATAATTCTATAATTGCTGATCCAGATCTTATATTTGGAGGGTGGTACAATTGATGGCCCAACATATTCCAGACCTGCTCAATGGTACGCAGATCTGGGAATTAGCCAAGGAGGGTTTCTAACTCCTGAGAGAGACCATCCGTGTGTGGCCGGTATTATCGTGCTTGTAAATATCCCCTTGAACACATGGCATGAAACGTAAAACAACAGGTTGTAAGATCTGATGGATACCCATCGCTATGCTGTCAAACAACTTCGTACCACGATTAGAGGGGGTCGGCTGACGTGTGATAACTCCCCAAACCATTACACAAAGAGTTACAGCGGTATGCATCATTAAAATTTTCTAAGTATAATTATTGAGATATCTTGATTACCTCTAATACATAGAAATCAAAACATTAATTTTTTTTATTCTAAAACTGTCTAAATTTCTCTGGCATTTTAAGATTTGCTTACAAGATAAAAATAAAATATGTTCTTTCAAAT
Organism: Meta bourneti; assembly: GCA_933210815.1. Classification (NCBI taxonomy): domain Eukaryota; kingdom Metazoa; phylum Arthropoda; class Arachnida; order Araneae; family Tetragnathidae; genus Meta; species Meta bourneti. The sequence continues at coordinate 57,251,085 of OW119923.1, forward strand.
AGCACTTATGCGATCACAGCACGTTTAAAAACTATCATCACGTACATTTTGAGGTTCATATCCCAAGCAGCATAACACTCTATTAATATAGATCAGACCGTACAAAGTTTGGCTTCATCACGATTCAGTATTCGCCCAGCAGAGAAAAATCAGTTATTTTTGTAATTTTCTATGCAAAAAAAAAAAGGAATTAAAGACCTATTTAAAAGAAAGAATTTGAATAACGCGAAAGTAATTTTATAAAGGTCTCGGAAAGAAATTATTGTGAATCTGAAACTTATCCATTATCAGTAACTTGACTGTATAAAACCCTGTACACATCACTTAAATTCTTATTGTTAGATTTCTTTCATCTTGGTGTTTAATAAAATAAATATTTGTGAAGAAAACTACTCCATATGCGAGAAAAGAAGTATCAAAGTCAAAGGGCAATTTATAGAAATTCAGAATTGATACGTAATAGTTACTCTGTATTATACACTGCTGGCCACCCAAATTGCAACACCAAGAAAGACAAGAGATATCACAACAAAATTTATTTTGTAGATAACATGTTGACCAAGTATCAAATGATTAAATTTATAGACTTCTGTGAAGTGTGGTTCCTGCCAAAATCAGTAGCCAGAGTAGCCGCCATTGTTGGAGATCACCGCTGCCACACGCCTCGGCATTGATTCAAAGAGACATTGGATGTGTTCTTGGGGTACAGCAGACCAAGCAGCTTCCACACGTTGCCACAGTTGATCTGGTGTGGCAGCTGGGGATGTATTCTGGGTCAATCGTTGAGCAACCATGGACCACATGTTTTCTATCGGCGAAAGATCCGGAGAGCGAGCTGGCCAGGGAAGCAGTTCAATCTGGCGATTGACGAAGAACCCTTGGACAATGTGTGCCACGTGTGATCGCGCATTATCCTGTTGAAATAGGGCTGTGGGCAAGCCCTGAAGGTAAGGAAGGACAACTGGCTCCAACACCTCGGAGATGTAGCGCTGGCTGTTTAAAGTACCGGCAATGCGTACTAGAGGAGTGCGAGAGTGATATCCAATACCGCCCCATACCATAATACCCGGTGCAGGACCAGTGTGGCGGTGCAGAACGCAGCTGTTCAGCATCCTCTCTCCACGGTGTCTCCAGACTCGAATCCGACCATCGTGGTGTTGCAGACAGAAGCGTGACTCGTCAGTAAAGACAATTTCATTCCATTCTGCCGTCCACATCCTTCTTTCATCGCACCATTGGCGGCGGAAACGTCTGTGGTTCTGCGTCAAGGGTAGACGAAGCAATGGACGTCTTGCGGACAGACCACTCTGCTGTAAACGGCGTCGAATGGTACGCGCAGACACTGGATGATGCGGTACAGACTGAATGTGCTGTGCTATGGTTCGTGATGTGGCTGAGCGATCCGTCACTGCCATACGCACAATATGCCTGTCATCACGTGAAGTGGTGCACTGAGGTGGATGCGATCGAACACGTCGGTCCGTCGTACCCTCCTGCATCCAACGATCACATATCCGCATTACAGTTGTTTGGTTTCGTCCAACACGACTACCGATTTCCCTGAAAGATAATCCACAATCTCGGTAGGCCACTATCCTTCCTCTGTCGAACTCGGATACTTGATCAAAAAATGATCGCTGTTTTCTACGAGGCATAATTGATCGTTTTTTTGAAAAAACCACAAGAAAAACACAATTGCCGTACTTGAAATCGTCGAAATCTCCAAGCCTTAAATAGCGCTTTGAAGTGGCGCCACAGGCGCGCGTGATGTGCGTCTGCGCTGAAATTCTAATCATTTGCATATCTCACCTCCGCTAATGCATGTTGTAAATTTCATATTATTTGCATGCTTCCTTCAGGGTGTTGCATTTACGGTGGCCAGCAGTGTAGAACAAGGTTTAACAGCGAGTATATAGGAGAATTTACCAAAAACTCTCCTTTTTTTTCTTGTTATACAGGTATAATTTCCACGATTTTCCAAAATCAAATAAAATAAAACATGTTATGATGGATGGGTTAATTAAGTGTAATGTTTTTATAGTAACCTGTGTTTAAGTCGCATAATAAGCATAATGTAATAGGTTTTAATCTCCTAATTGGAAGCAATTCACAGTGAAAATGAGGCTATGTCCCCTACGCACGCACGCATCTATTCACACATACATCGAAATCTTTATGCGTTATATACTTATCGTGTTGCGTATAGGGGCGTCTTTTTTGATTGCCGATTTTATTTAAAAGATTTCTAAATAAGAGAATTCTTTGCAATAGAATACAAAATTGGCAGATCGTGTAGAGGAAACAAACCGTACTTTTGACGTGAATACTCGGACCTGATGTTGAATTGTGGAATGAATGAAGCAGACATAGGAAGTTTGAACGATTGTTTATTGTGAATATTCAACAATTAATTTACAGTTTAAACGATTAAAGTGCAGTTTGATATTAATTCTTGTTGAGAGATAGTTGTCTAATATTACTTGTAGCATAGTTTGGTAGCTTTCGAATGACACCATTTACGCAGTTCTCACACCTCGCAATCCAAAGTTATACTGGTCCAAAGCTCGTCCAGCATCATAGAATTTCGAGGTATTGCTTGACTTCCTCCCCACGCTCAGTACAGCTGAGCACTCAGTCCGAAGGTATGTTAAGCACGGACATCCTTGATTATTCGACGCTATATTTATCTTCTGGATGTTCCTTAGTTCTGAAATCATATGAAATTTTATATTGGGTTATATTTATTTAAATTCTACTCAACTATCATCAAATTCTTCTCGTGCACGATTGTTGTCCAATATTAATTGTAGCGTAGTTTTGGTACCTTTCGATTAACACCACTTGCGCAGTTTTCACACCACGCAATTCAGTTACACTGGCCCAAAGCTCGTCCAGCACCGTAGAATTTCGACATATTGGGGACACCCTCCCCGCGTTCAGTGCTACTTCACATTTGGTCCGAAGTAGTACGAATACGCGCAGTAAAACGAGTTTTGAGGTGTATGAAATTGAAATAGAATTTGAATGGATGAAAACGACAGGCCACTGTTGAATAAGTTCTGCAAGAAAATTCATTTAGAGAGGACGCCACAGTTTTAATTATTTATTATAAAAATAACTACGATGGCTACTCATAATTTTATGCCAGACTCAAAAACGAAAACTAATAGCGAAGAAAAAAAGAATAGTTAATTTTCCGACATTTTCTTATTAAAATATGATAAAATAATAATATTGCTGAAATAACAATCTCTTAGCACATTCATAGATGCAAAAAGGTCGTATCAACATTGCAAAATTTTTAAATTTTTTCCTTTCTATTGAAATAGTATAAAAGGAAGTCCTTAAAATATTTTAATTGCTTTTCCAATAATTTTAATTGTTTTTATTACTTTTAATCTTTGCTGTGTTTGTTTTTAATCTTGCGTGTGTGTGTGGCTCGTGCTAGAAACCTTAAACTTATTTCCCTCTTAGTATATAATTATGTTATTGCTATTACAAAGAATTTTTGGCCATGCTTTATGAAACATGAATTTTTAAATAATTGAAAATGTAAACTCCTACGTATCTTATATAATTTTTCTAAATTAACATTTTGTTCTTAGTCAAAAGATCGACGTGGTAGATTTACTATCTCTTATATTTACTTTTATTTTGTCCAATACTCAGTTGAACAATTTTATACACTGACTAATCCTATAATGTCGATTTATCTTATCCATCATTTTATTTAGGTTGAACTATTTCAACATTATTTATTATTGTGCTCTTGATACGATTAAGAGCCCGTTGTGTTGTTCCAGTGCATCGTAAATTCAACCACCTACCTCTTGATACGGTTATGTTTTTATCAGACAATTGTTTTCAGTTTTATAATTTATAAACCATTATAAATTGCATTTACCTTCGAATGGAGGAAAGGAAATGTTTCTTCCGTGAGTAATCAATGTCTATTCGTATTTTATTTTCTAGTATGCGAGATTATAAAAACTAAACAAAAAAATTCCATTTCTGATCTTTATCTCTCTCACTTTTTATCGCATAACATTTATTTTTTAATGTATTTAAAATTTATTGGATTTCGATTTCGACTGAAAAAACAATTTTGGAAACGACAATTCTATTTTTAAAATGGATGAAAGTATTTTTAAGGTGAATTGCTTGTGTGCTATCTGCATTGTAACGGTAATCACGATTCGTTATCTTCAAATATTAATTTCGGTTTTTATTTCCACATTAAAATACATCCACTTATTGAAGAAATTTATAAAAAATAAAAGTTCGCAAGGTTTTTAGTTTAAATGCTTTTAATATAATCGTGCCTAAAAGAACCAGTTTGTGAAATATTAAATTTATAATAAAAATCAACCTTGCATGCTTTTAAAACAAGTGTTTTAATGTGTTTTTATTAAGTATATATATAGTTTAACATTCCTAACTTTGATTTTTGAGGTCTTTTAAAACGCTACTTTCTATTTTGTAGACTTTTAGTACAAATGTATTTAATTCCATTTGCTTCTAAAACTACCCTTTTATATTTCAATACAAGCAATATGTTGTATAAGTAAATAATAGAAAATTTCATTCTCAATTTCATACTTTAAAAAATATGTAACTAGAATACTGAAAAAAATTGCCTGCATTTGAGGTAGGTAGTTGGTTGAATTTACGTCACTGGAGCAAAACAATAGGCTATTGGCCACGACCCGGGATCAATTCCGTAGGGAAATTGGGATCAATTCAGAAGGAAAAGATCCGAGGACACCTCGTAATTTTGAACCTCGATTAAATGAAGAAGTCAACACCTGAGCTGGCACCCCACTCTCCAAACTTCCACACCACGCCAACATAAGAACATTGGAGGTCACGACAGATTTAGCGTGCATTGCTTGCATTTGAAGATTAGTAACATACAAGGTTAAGGAAGAAGTTGTAGGTCTTTGCAGCAAATACTTTAATATTTTGAGCATGAAAACGATCTTTCTCAATTATGAGATTTCCAAGTTTTAAATGTTATCGGGAAATTCGAAGAATGGCAAAAGAAAATAATAAATTTATAATTGAGATTAAACAGATTTTTTGAGCAATACTATAATGTCTAAATATGCTGAAAAGTCGAATTTGAATTTTTTTTACCAAAATTAAAATTTTACTCTGTTTTAAAAGTTCTAGCATCGCAAACAATAAAAAATAGTTAATGTTTGAATGTATTTTTCCGTTCGCCTTCGACTTATTTCTGGATGATCTGATGTCTAGAAGGCAACCATCTAAAACCGTCTATTCCGATAGGAAACTATTGCGATCCCTTTACTTGCGTTCATCGTTTTATTTAGTGAATATCAATGCGAAAAATGGTTCCATATAAGATCAATATATCTCAAGTGTTTAAGGTAAGTGCGAAAGTTCGTTTGATAGTTCTGCTGCTTCAAAGGAAATTTTATTTTGTTTTCGTTTTGGAATATTAAGTACACACATGCCCAAAATTATGGATGATACTGAATTCGCATCAAACAAAGTCACCTGATCTCGATCCAACAATGCATGCTTGGGATGTGCTTAGATGTCACATTGCACAGTCAACACAACACGAAGGTCTGCACAAGAGCAGAGACTTTCTCTAGTGCACGAACGAGATTCCTTACCACAGAAACTCTTGAAAAAACTTGTGGAAAGCATATCTGCACATTGTGAGACACCTGCATTAGGGTCAGAAAGAGACCAGCTCATTCTTTTTTATTTTGCTTTTAACAGAGCAAAAAAAATTTGTTTCTCAATAACTAAAACCTGCATTGCTTTCACCTAGGCCTTTTTTCATTTCTTTAGTTCCCAGTAACACCTTGAGGCACGAAGGTGTTCTTATTTTATTCCACATAACTTGTGGAATATTTGTGTTATTTGAGGTATTTCGATGCATGTACTTGGCGCGGGATTAATCGTCAATTGCATTATTCTTAATTTTTGGATCCATGTGTATATAGTCTCAAATATATCTAAACTTCAAGGCAATAAATTTAAGCGTAAGCATTCTGTATTTTAGGTTGCGCTCTGTTTACTGATCACAGCTGTGGTGGATACGTGTTCCGGGTTGATGTTGGAACGCCTTCCCCGCCACATCCCGCGTTCAAAAGTCAGGATTCCTGAAGATTCCGCCGAAGAGAATGACCTCTCAGAATCATTCGATACGTCCGTAGAGAAGAAGAGGATCTTCCAAGATCCCAGTAAGTCACTTGAAATTATTTCATTGTGACATAACTTACAGCTTTATGCCTACTTGTATATCTAGATGTTATCTAACATTTCACTCTAAAAGTAACATGCACAGCCACTTTAATTTTCAAATCAATCCAAATCATTCACAAAAATCAAGTTTGAGATATAAATACAATATATAGAGCCTTTTATTCACTCGATAGCTCTTAACATTATATTACAGCAGCATACAATCCGTCATCTAAGCGTATTGAAATCTCCGGCTTCGTAAAGTAGTTCTGCTGTAGGTTCAACAGGCTTTGAGTTCGAATTTAAGTATGGGCATAGATTTTATAGTTGTTTGGAATCCACATTCAGCTGTAGGTTCCGGTATAATAAGCTCTCGTGTAGCAAAAAATGAGTGACAAACCAATCCAAGTAACCTATTGGTCACTTACTCGTTTGTATTAGCTTAGTCAGAAATGAATTCTTAATTTTTATCAATGATCACATGGACTGCGGAAAGGAAGTTTAATTTTCTTGTCTGAATGATGATGCTCTTGACGCATGATGATTTGAAAAATATTATCAAGGGAAATTAGTCTCACACCTACCATTTTCTAAAAGTAGCAAGATTAAAAATGACATAGTTTATATCCAACCTTGATTTATATGCATTAAATCGTTAACAAGAAACTGCTTTAATCTCGAAATCGTTGGTCTAGCAGATTCCAACCACTAAGATGGATGAATCACAGGGTGACCTGATGCGACCTGGTGGGTGAATGCATTTCAAGTGCTCCTGTCATACGGGGTAGCACTGCTCGCCAAATCGGTGCAACAGTCAACCATCAGCGGCGATTCTCAAGTCGTGTCAACCTATTGTTTTCTTAGGTGATACACGGGGTGATCTGAGCAGCGCGACCCGAGTTCGCTTTTACTTCCTGTTAGGGAAGAAAACCGAATGAACCGCTCGGAACGCGCCACCCATGTCGCCTCGTGTGTCACCACTCTGTCAGGAGCATTACCAACAACCTTGAAATTTTGATCTACCAAACAACCTTGAAATTTTGATCTACCAAACAACCTTGAAATTTTGTTGTCAGGTCAGCTCGCTCCTTTCATAATGAAACCCACCTGGAAAGCCATTTACCCCTTCGCCGCCCAAGACAGGAGGGTCACTCGCAGTCACAAGAAAAGGGATGCCCCAGAGCTGGTCCCTGATGACGAGATCAGCGAGACGGATCAGCAGGAACTGGCCAACATCCTCAAGGACGAAGACGAGGGAGAGAAGGATAAGAAAGTGCGTGAGGAGATTTCTCACCATCCCAAGACCAAGCGTCAGTCGAAGGAGGAGCCCGAGCCTGCGAATGCGAAGGAATCCGAGCAGGAGGAGCAGGAACCGGCAGCACCTAACCAAGACTTTCAGGTAAGCTTGAGTGGTATTGACAAAAAATTTGACATGTTGGCCAAAGAGGTCGTATCTCCAGATTTGTTTTTTTTTGAGGTTATATGCTATGTACAATAACAGATCTAGGCACGCGCCTATGATATTTGTTTATATTAGAGCCTCAAAACTGAAAAATAAGGTTGTCAAGAGAACAATGGACTTTCGGAACAAACTTTTGAAGTTATTTAGCTTATTGATATAAATTATGCAGACTACTTTTTTCTGATGAAACGCCAATATATAAAGATTGGTAAAAAATATATTAAGTTGTGCGGAAATGATTACATAATACATGATCAAATATTTTTTGATAAATTAGCAAAAATTGATAGGTTTCCATGCGCATTAATTTTCAAGGCTTGTCATTATTTAAATTCACGTAATAATTTCTATACATATAAACCAAATTAGCTCCATTTTACTGACAAGTGTGTAAAGCTAAAATTTTTTTTTTACTAAAACACCTAACATTTTGCAAAAATAAGCATAGCAAACATTTTATACCAAAATTTCAAAACTAGGAAGCATGATGAATTTCTAATTTGCACTTACATATATACAACAGATTACAAGGACTATCCAAAAATATTTCAAGGAAATCAAGAAAAACCTGATGCACAGAGAAGGAACAAACAATTCGAAATTAAAAGCATGTCAAAAAATATTAATCGGAGAAAAACGCGTTTTAGTAATTAGATTTACTATACATTTTTACTATATGTTTTATGTTATGCAACTCCGTCAAGAGTGATCATAATTTAAAAATTGTTTTGTTATCAAGAGTTCGGTACCACATAAATTTTTAAAGCTAAAATTAAGAAATTAAAAATTGTCTTTCCTATTTTTAGTGATTTTAAAAGTCGCCTTAAATAAACATTTTCATAATTTTAAGCAAAATATAATTTTTTTTCGTTTATAAACATAACTTTCGATGGGAATTTGTTCGGTTACTTTTTTAGTTACCATATAATTAATTTGCGAATTTCATTAATTTATTTATAATTGATAAATATTATTAATTTGGGCAGTTTTATAGTTTGATATGCTATAGTGGACATAGAGTTTGTCTGACATCCATTAGGTCCTGGTTGGAATCGTGGTTTGTAAGCTCGTGGATCTTGGTTAATTGGTCGTGGCCCCTGTTAAAAGTAACTGCATCTTCCCACTGGTTGTTTCCTCAGAAATAGTTGTCAGTTCGTCTCTTGTAGTGCTCTTGAAGCTCCAGCTCTCTTTTTTCTCTACAGGCCAATACTCTGTTAACTTATGCGCATGCCATTATCATAGCTGAGTACCATGAAATCCCACCCCTTAAGCAACTCCAAAGTTAAGATTATGTGATTTATTTATGTAAAATCTCGAATTCAGCATCTTCAACGTGACTGTGTTTAAATGATAAGCATAGACTGTTTTGCACAAAACAAATTATTCAATTAATTAAAGTTTTTGAGATATTCAATTATTCTGTGTTTCACTTAAGCCCAATTTCAGTTTTGGTAACGGATAAAAACTATTTACCATACCCTTTTCGAACAATTATGTTTTCAATTAATAAATAAGTACCAAAGTCGTGTTTTTGTTGAAAAGCATATACGTCCTTCATTTCACCAAACAAAATCTTGAGTTCGATCACGTTTTTGAAAAGTAGACGGTGTGCAGTAGAACAATGATGGGATGCTACATCCTTAAAATAACGTATACCGTAGCCAAACCATCATTCCGTATTTCAGGACTGGCTTCGCAGAGAATATTACAGGAACATGGCCAAGTCATTTGCTTCCATGAGACGCAAGCGGGATGGTTCGAGTATTCATCCAAAATTCAAGACAGTCAAGAGGGCCAAAAAGAGCGTTCAGTCCTCCAACAGCCTGACCGATGTAACGGACAACCTGCGCAATATCGAGGATCAACTGTTCCAGGACGCCCTGCAAGTGATGAGGGACGGCGGCGAGGACTACGACGAGGACATCCGGAGGCAAAACCGCATTTCCAACGACCTCAGCCTGGCCTACGACTTGGAGACAATGAGAAACGCCTTCTTCAGGCTGCGGGAGACTCTGAGCAACATGGAAAGCGAGTCGTCTCAGGACGACGAGGAGATGTACCATACAAGTAGGAAACGAAGTGAGTGAATTGAACCGATTGAGGAAGCTGATATTTAAAAGTAGTAGAAAGTTTGAAAGTTAGTTGAAACTAAGAAAGGATGCAATCTGTATCCACAAATAGCCATTTTAATATTCATTGATAAAACATTTGCATTTTTAACATTATTTTTTAATATTCATTGATAAAACATAATGCATTTTTATGCAGCTAGGCATTGTCTTAAACAGTTCATTTAAATTTCACTAAATTTAAAGGAAATTTATACAAGTAAAAACACACCTGCTAATACAAATCTTATTATGCAAGTTTGCCTTATAAGAAAGACTTGCTTTATAAGAAATACTCTATTTGCCATTGGGCCAAAATAAACTTGTCAATTAAAAAGTTTATAAATATTTTAATAGTATTGATACATACACGTAATTTCTTTCTTTTACTGCGTTCAAAACATATCCACAGCAAAAAACTAGAGGTACGCAGGCTCAATTCCTGTAATTACCTTGGTTGTATTTCTCTCTTCTGTGTCAGTAAAACTTTCCTTGGGAGCGTGCATGTTCAATTACTTCACGAAAAAAGCATTACTTGGCTCAGTTTAGTCATATATGGCCCTTGCTCCCCAAAAAGCAAATAACCTAATTTCTAAGCCTGGCCACTCAGTATGGAAACCGACTAGCTGAAGGAGCATGAAAAGGAACACTCAACATAAAAAACCAACCAACTCTTTTCTTTTAAGGGAATAACATAATAAATCTACTTTATTGACTTTTATACATGTGTATACAAATGCCTAAGTATAAGAACTATTTTTTCCAAAACTGATACGAAGCTTGTAGCTCAATTTGATTATACTTTAATGCATCAATTTCAGAAAGAGGTTTTAAATGAAGAGTCGAATGCAAAGAAAAATTTTCAATTCTCTCAATAGATGTAATATTCAAAGTAATTTAATAAGATAGCTCTAATGAAAAAATGAAAATAACATGGAACATTCCATGAAATTGGAGTGAAATTTTATTCACTCTTAAACAGTTATCTTTTTTCCTTCTTAACAGAATTAACGAATGATGTTTTGAATGTATATTTTCAATCAGGTAGAGATTGCCCTTCCTTGGACCAACTGACCAGTGACTGTTCCTCCCTTAGCGACATAATGCCTGAAGGACCCCTGAAACGACTTCTTTTGCGTGCTTGCAACTGGCATGAAGTGTGCTATACATGCGTAAGTTGACTATCGATCTTGAAATATCTTTACGCCAATCCCCTTTCGTTTCACTGAAATTGCAGTAAGCTGGGAATTTGATATCTTTGCTGTACTAAGACTTGTAACCGTTGGTGACAGGTGAATTAGAAATATCGATAATCGTTAAAACATTCAGTAGTCTAATGGAACTGGATGTCAACGATTTTTATTCATGAAGCAAACGAACGAATACTTCTAATTTAATAAAATTGTCATTTGTGTTGAAATGTTTGAAAACGTCGTTAGAGGAAAACCGGATTCCTAATATTGTAGTCCCAAACAAATTTAAGATATTGATTTGCGTTTTATTTTATTTATTCTGATATACATTTGAAATAAAACCTATTATTAAATGCATTACTTTTGTTATCATTTATATATAAGAATTAGAGAAATTATATTATCATTGTTGTTTTAATTTCCTGCCTTTCTAAAGTTCAGCTTGTATTATTGAACTGTATTTTTAAAGCATAAGAACGTTATGCTAAATGTTTTGCTATTAAAAGACGAATATAACAATTGCTAAAACATTTATGGTTAGATAATGGGGCTGCCAACTTCGGACCCATTTTTTTTAAATATCCAACTTCATATATTTGTTTTCCTTTTTAAAACACACAACTGAGGGATGAAATACAAAAATTGACAATTTTAAGCATGATTTTGTCTATACATTTTTATATTAGCTGGATTGGTTAAAATGACAATATTTTCAACAATGAAGAGTACTGTAACTCAACTAGTAAGAATCACTTTCATTTTATAAATTGAATGTTAATCAGAATCCTATTCACCCTGCAAGAAAAACTATTTTTTATCCTTATTGAATTTATTAAAATTTCCAGGGTGTAATTCAATTTTTGACACGTAAATCTTCATACCCTACTAATTCAGGATAAAATAAAGGAATCAACTGGTTTGTAGTTTACCTTATATGCTCTGTACTATTTCAAGCATGTAAGCAAACATTTATCCATTTTGAAACAATGTTTTCATTTTTCTCATAAGATAATACAAAAAGCAAAACTGAGAGAAACTAATTTGAAGAAAAATTTTAACTTCACAACTGATTAAGGATTATCATATAAGTTTCGTTAATAATTTCCCAGGATTAACGTAGAAACGAAATTGAAAAAGTTTTTAAAATATAAAAGATACTTCATAGTATAAAATCGGTAATTGAAAATCAATTTTTAAGGTGTTCCCTTTTAACCCATTATCTTAAAAAGCATATTCAAAAAACAAAAAAAGCCTTCAATGATCTTAATCAAATTTTAACTGATCTACAAGGTTTATCAGATTTATTCTTTCGATATTCGATCCACTAGACTGTTTAGCAAGTTAATCGCTTTCATGTAGTACTAAAAGGTTTTAATTTATATACGAGCTATGAAAAGTTTTTAGGATTGCATTTAACAAGAAAATTATTAGAATGTTAAAATTAGTTAAGGGATATTCAGTAAATATTAGCTAGCTTTAGTATTTCTTAATCATATACTATATATCAGTGAATATTTTTTTAATGATGATATCCCTCATTTAAATTTTATTATAGCATGGCACAAGCATTCTTCAAGTAGAAAAGTACTTCTTCACTTCTTCATGTATTGTACTAGATCTACAAATAAAAATAATTTGGAGTAGTCTACTTCTATTACATTAACTTCTTTGAAAAGCAGTTAAATTTTTAAATAATAATTGTATAATCACATATTTACTAATCCAGCGCTTAAGATTAAAAAAAATTGTGTTATCTATTTTTGTGTTTTAGTAACACTAGGTGTCAATGGTTTTATTTGTAGAACAAATTTTTTTACCAAACAATCAGCCCTTTTTATTTTATAAGTTCACGTAAATTTTCTTCTAACAAAGTTATTGATTTATCTATTTATGAAAAAAGAAAGTTTCAAAAAGATAAGCATAGATATTGGATACCAGGTTACGTTAGCATTTTACCGATACCTAGACAGTGATTGTAAAATTGCTTTAAAAAACGACGACGCAACGGGATTTTTTATTCTAATTAATGTTCTAGAAGTCTTAGCGAAATAAAAATAGATTTAAGAGTTCCTCCTACGCACCGAAAGTCGAAATCTGAACTCTAATTTTGGTTAAGAAATTTTAGATTTCAGTGAAGATTATCTTTTGAGAAAAAAGTTTTTGAAATGCCTATTTTTATGTATCACATATTTACACGAGAGACACTATCTCAAGATAGAAACTTTTAGTAGGGATAAAAGAAAAAAATCTGGATTGCCAGATTTTATTCTACGTGTTTCGGTCGTTTTTCTTAAGAATTTGCACATCCTCTCCCAAATCCAACATCTATTGCTTCTAGAACAATTGTTGCAGCTAAATAATATATCTTGTTCATTTAAAAAAAATGTTTATTCGCCGAACGTATAATTTTTTAAAATAAATTTAATATTATCGTTTGATACTACACCAAAATTTAAGAATCCGAAGCTAAAAGTAATGATTTTTCTTACAGTGCAATATATATTAATAGACATTTTTACATCAATATCATGAACCAATTAGAATGAGAATAACTTGAAAGAGAATGGAGCTTAAGGATAATGTTTTTCCAGTGCGAGAAATATCGGTCAGGAAATGGGTATGCATTTATCAGGTGATAAAATGGTACTCCTTGAATAAACTGAAAAAAGGCAATTCTGCAAGACTAGAGCATATACTATCATACCGACACAAAAGAAACCAATCAAATGCAATACATGTATAGTGGCACTTACAATTGAGCATGAAATGTTGTGTATCTATAGAACCTGTATCCAGGATATGAAATAGTCGGAAATCACTTGCTTTCGTGAGAATTTAACTTTAGAGATTATGAAAAATGCATTAGAATAAGCTATGAGATCGAAGGTATGTTATTCACCTTCGTTGATTTCATTTATATTCAAACACAAGGAGCAATTGGGGTGTGAATTCGGCATTATTTTTAAAAAACTATACCCCAATAGTTCGATAGCATTTTTGTGTATTGTAAAGCCTCTCAAAATTTTCATTTGTACTGCTATTCAGCTTAATTTACCTTTCCAGTTTTAAAAATAGTAAATCACTTTCTGAAAACAAAAAACAAAACTGGAAATTAAACTAAAAAATTAAAACAAGGTGATTTGTTTTTTTTTTAACAAATTATCACATATCTAGATATATATCTGGTGACAAGAGTGAATCTTATATTGAGCAAATACTCTTACTGAGAAAAATCCTGGTTCTATTCTTGACAGACTAGAAAATCCGTCTGTGAGAAGAATATTGTGACATACTTAGTAAAACAGAACAAGTTCTGTACAATTATTTAATGAAGGTCGTTAAATCGTTAAAAGTGCACAAACAACACAATGCACAAAAGTTAATTTTGCAAGCTACATATTTATACCATTCTCTGAAGTTAATGTCGAGAACAAACCAACAGATCTCGCATCTCACTTCTCAATCTCCGTTCCCTCTTCTTACACTCGACCAATACAGTTGGAATATCCCTATTGCGCATGACTAGTATCCGTTCCGGTGCAACCCTCGAGTTCTCTGGGGACAGGGTGGATCAGACCACCTTTTCAGAATTCAGAAGCGGGCATTTAAAGCCCGAGAAGTTTGTACGGGTAGGAAAGAAATTTCCACATTGCACCAAGTGTACGACCCCTCCGGCTTCTCCAGAGCACCTTTTTTCCTGTATTGGAATCTAGAGACGATTTCTTAAAAAGTCTCGTGCTGGCTTTCAGTGATCTCAGGGATAACGGTCGTTTGGACCTTATCTAGCTTAGACTAGGCCAAGTGGGATGAGTAAGAAGATATTCTCTCCATGACACTATCCCCCTCACAGTTCTTACACCTTTTTTGTCTAACAAAAAAAAATTAGATTTCCGTTGATGTTCAAGGATGGTTGAGAGATAAAATTGGGGTGGCCTTGGTAAATTCGAAAGTCTTTTCATTCTGGAAAAAAAAGTCATAATTGGACGAATAATTGGTATAGAAGTCCGGGGAGCAAAGGGAAAGGAAATGCATTTTCTGTCCAGAAGAAAATTGAAAGTCACAGAAATGAGCGAGATAAGGTATCGACCGTCTAATGAAATAGATGGAGCATGTGCGCCTAGCTTCATGTTATTTTTCACGATCCTTCGTTTTGGAGATCATGTGGCATTAGAAAAATTACAAATCCTAATGTAGGACTAATTGACAAACGTGGTGAGAAACACTTGTTTGCTCTTCGTTCGCTAATCGGCCCAAGTCGATTCCCAAGTCCACGTGACCTACACTTCCGACGACAGCAATTCCGCCCATATATTCCGTCTATTTCATTAGAAAGTCGATGGGACAAGGTTGCCGACCCGTATGATATATCGTATGATGTTACAAAGAGTACAGTTTAAATATTCAGGAATACAGTCACGAAGAGTAGGAGTGAGCCTTGTGTATATTATGTGTGAGGTGTTCCATACAGTATTATGCGGCATTTTGATTCCTGTGGGTTCTGACCTGCTTGTAAATTATAATGCATAGGAAGTTGGTTATTGACGTGCTCAAAATAAACAATCAGTAATTCATATTACTATTTCAACTATTTAATTAAAACATTGTATCAGCATTTTCAATATGTAGGTATGCTGACTCTCACAACTTCGTCGAGCGTAAGTAATTATATGAGCTAAATTAATTTAACAACATGGTAAAGGGTATATCAGATCCATGTATTGTTTCGGTCCCTGGAAACTAACCTTACAGGTCTCGATTGCCTCTTGCTCTACTTGCCTCTGACGAATCCTTCATAATAGTTTAATAACAGATCTCTTTCTCTCTCTGTATCGTCGTGAACAATGCATTTTGCTCAGTCATTCTGGAAACTAATTCGACTAATTACTTTATGTCTGAAATACTTCTACGTCCATCTTTTGGCTATCTCAAATTTCATTTAATCTTAAGAGAAGATCTTGAAGAAAGTAATCATAACCCTTGCTCATCTACATAAATTTACCCGCAACGCTATCCACAATTTTTCACTTTAGTATTATTCCCTAACGTTGCCATAACGTAATCTTAAGATTTAAATCCTAATCAAGTCTCATTAAATTTATTTCCCACTAGTGAAATTTTGTTGACTTTGTTGAAAAATATACCTCCATTGGGTGTATCTAGTTTTAATTCATAAAATAATTTAGCTGAATTAAGAATTTTCACCATATCTTTGTATTACTGGAGACAAGCTCATATACCTCTGTGGCTCTTCACTCAGCTTGTCTCTCTAATGAATATTTCAGAATTTTACATCTATAGCCATTGTGGCGGCTTAAAGATAGAACATACCGTCTTTCTTACTGAATGTAATGTGAATCTATAGCATCTTTCACACACATAAATAATGCGAATGTATAACGCATAACTTGCAAATAAACTATGAATTGCTTTCAATGATTTTAACTCAGTTTAACGGAAAGTACATTTAGCCAGTTATGCTGAAACATTTTTAAAAATAAATAGTTCAGTGTGGTGTTCATGTGTATTATGACCCTATTCATTCATGTTATCGGAGAATTTTCTAGAAGAAAAGAGAACAGATAAAGAAAACAATATTTGAACAATGTCATAAATGCTAACATTATAATAATTCTGTTGAGTATTTTCCTACGAGATGGCGCACGGACAACCCGACCTCCCGGGGATGTCACCGCGCCTGCATGTTTATGTTCAAAGGGGCTGCTTAACCACCCCCTGTTTTCTTTTATCTGTCACTTGCGAGGGGACTGCCTGCCGAGAACCAACCTCGCAGCTTCGCTCTCCGTTGTTACTTGTTAATAAATCTGTTATTTGTTAATTCTGAGTTCTATTCTGTTAACTCACAAAGCACAGAACGGGATCGATTGACGTGTCCAAACAAATTCATATGAGAATATTTAAGTTAGTGTGCAGAATATCTTCTAAATAAAAACATAGTGAGTTTAAATTCAATACTAAAATAATTTGCAATAAAAAATATCCCATATGAAAGTACAAAAAGCTAAGTTAGTGTTCAGAATATCTTTTAAATTAAAAGAATAGGAAATTTAAATTCAGTGCCAAATTAATTTGAAATAAAAAATTTCCTGTATGAGAATATAAAAAGCTAAATTAGTGTTCTGCATTTCTTCTAAATTAAAAACCGAGTAGACTATCTCCTTCCTTCTCGCCAAGGTATTTTCGTAGTCAGTGGGGCGAGACTGTAATGAATGAACTGCGAAAACTTTAATCTCTATCAGGTGAGCGACAGGTACGATGCCGGCTGCGGAGCAATAAACCTCTGTTATCTGTGATACAAATTAAAAAGAACATCAGTTTTGATCATCAGGTTACGAGACTTGAAACAGAACCGTAAATTTTTCCCGAAATGTTTTTATTTGTTAGTGTCTGTGATTGTATTTGTGTATTTTTGGGTTTTAAGTTGTTTTATAAAATTATTGTAATTGGATTGATAGACTCCAGTTTATTTCCAATCCATAGTAAATTTAAATTCAGTACTAAAACAATTTGCAATAAAAGTTTACTATATGAAATATAAAAAGCTAAGTTAGTGTGCAGCATTCTTCTAAATTAAAAGCATAGTAAATTTAAATTCAGTACTAAAATAATTTGCAATAAAAAATTTACATAAACTTATTAAATTATGCAGACCGAAAACAAATCACATGGAAATAAATTAGTTCTTTTCCCGAGTGACCAGATATTAATGGGTATTTTCTATTAAATCACAATCCACCCTCGCATATTATCAGTTTCCATGGTACGATTCCTATCCAACAAGCGATTTCTAAATAGATCAGGCTGATATTAGTCATTCCATTCGCATTAAGCTCAATGATCAGTTATTTAAGGAAAGCATTAATGCCAAGATTTGGAGCCCAAAATGGAATCTTGTCACCCTGCACAGTTGCTATGGTTACTGATCAACTCTTGACATTAGACTTCTCTCAGTATCAGTCTTGTTTATCGATGTTTTATTCTGTGGAAGCTGCTGAAGCTTTTCGTTTATGGAGCTGCGAACACGACATTTTCTCATTTCTCTTTGCACGAAATTCGAGTGTTTTTGCGGTGCTTTGTCATTTAAAAACATTTTAATTTGCATCGATATTTGTATATGCATTTTATGCTGAGTCTGTATTTTCTGTAATTAGCTTTGGTCATTAAAACAGACATCCTCTTCTCGTTCCATTTAATATAAATTTATTTTTACTGCGATTAGTTGATGATAATGACATAGAAACTATTCTCATCCAATAAATCGTAAGATATCTATCAACTAATCAGGGCACAGCACTGTATTGAGGAAACCTTTAGAGATTTTCAGTGTTACCAAACAAACCACCGGAAGACGAGGATTTTACTTCCGGTTACCCAATACGAAATACTTACAGGAAGCGTGTTCTACTACAAAAACACTAGTGCCCTTTGCATTTAGT
Organism: Meta bourneti; assembly: GCA_933210815.1. Taxonomy (NCBI): domain Eukaryota; kingdom Metazoa; phylum Arthropoda; class Arachnida; order Araneae; family Tetragnathidae; genus Meta; species Meta bourneti. The sequence continues at coordinate 57,269,521 of OW119923.1, forward strand.
TTTCAGAAAAAGACTATCATGCTCCTATTTTAAATTCTGGTATTGTATCAAACGTTAATTTAATTTATTTTAGAAAGAGAATATTGTAAAGTATGGAATTGAGTAAATGTCAGTTTTGCTTATTCGCAAGTAAATGTTTTTACATGGAATTTATTTTGAACTACAAACACGCCACATTGGTATTTTGTGAGAGAATCGGTGAACAGAATTGAAAAAGAATTTACCAGGGTAAAAAATCTAGATGCCATAGATTTAGTATATTTTTAAAAATTTTCTATTACCTTAATCAGATTAATTTTACTTGATATGTTCAAATTAACAGTCAATCTCTTATGCATTGCAAAAATTGAGGAAAAGTAGTTTTTCTGAAATTGATATTTGGTATTTTGGTATTTTCAATTAACGTCACACTGGAGCAACACAACGGGCTATTGGTGACGGTCCGGGATCAATCCCAGAGGGAAAGTCCGAGGATAACACCACGTAATTTTGAACCGCGGTCAGATGACGAGGCAACACCTGAGCTGGCACCCCACTCTCCAAACTTTCACAACACACCAATATGAGAACATTTGAGGCCACGACAGATTTCATGATTGAAAAATATAAGTTTAAAGTAGTATTTATAGTTCAATGATATAATTATTTGGAAAAATGTTCAACAGCTTATAGTGAAATTTAATTTAAAAGTTAGCATTTTTCATTTAATAAAATATACTAAACCTGAAAGAGATGAAAGAATTTTTATTCACAAGAGATTTTACCAGCACATATATCATGATATCTGCCGTTCCATCCAATTTCAATACGTCACCACTGTTTTTCTATACATAGCTTTTAACATGTAGGTTCAAGGAGATAGCTTATTCAAAAAGCTTCTCAAAAGATATTTCTCTATGTAAGATTCATTGCAAGTGTTTGGTTACGTTATGATCGACGGTGGTCTCTTGCTTGTTGAGTTAAGTAGAGTTTTTGCTTTTATCTATTGGAGCATGACTTGGTGACTTCCGCTGAATTGGCGAGGGTGTAGGTGAAAAGCGGGTCTTCTGCCTTGCTCATACGAGGGCAGAAGAGTGGAGAAGGACCGAACTAAATTGTCGTAGATAAAGGGCGAGGCTTCCCCAAAGACAGTTCCGGGCGCTAGCCAGTGTCTAGATCAATGCACGTCCTCTTCCAGATGAAAATTGATTCCGGGCGAGACACCCAAGGATTTCCAGCCGTTCCTGATCTGATGGAATCTCCGGCCTCTTGGCAAAATTCAGCGCAACTCGAGGTAAAGCCTATCTGAACACCATCGACTTAGGGATTGATGAAAATCCTTAGCAGAGTCCACCACACTACTATTAAGACTTTTTTATTTGTATGTCAAAGAATAAAGAATAAAATATTAACTGTGCTTAGTATTTAATAAAAGGAAATTAGAGTGAAAGTAGATGGAGTGCAGTCTACTGCATTTTTACTGAAGTTTTAGAAAAGAAAAATCTCGACTTGTTCTTTCAGCCATGTAAATATGAGACTTTTCAACACATAAATGTTGACTTTCGATTTTTTTTCTGATTTCCACTAAGCGTGATATGTTTGAGCAGGAATGCTTATTATAATGCATTAGTCGAATGTTTTTTGCATAATGAAATTGTGCAGTAAAATTGTCCTTCTATTCTAGGGAAAAGCTTATGGTCTATCCTCCGAGAACTGCGATGGAAGCTTCATAGAGCAGACACAGACCATCTGCCGAAACGATGCCCCTTGCGAAAGCACAGCCAACCTCCTGGTTGTCCCTCTTCGACAGAGACGCGTTTTCTACAAGAGAAACAATCCGGAAATCTGTGTCGAAGACCCTTGCGTCGAAGCGTTTTTGAAGGAAGGTCTTGCAGCCATGGAAGAGGGATTGTATTCGATCAGAAATAACATTAATTCAGTTAGACATGCTTGAATGTCGTAGTAAAAATATACATATGTCTTCTGATTTTCTATCTCTATATAGTGGCGGTGATAATAAATAAAAGAAAGTGTCTAATTTTTGGGATGAAGCTGGAAAAGCTGTGGTTGACTCTAGCACACGATTGCAGTGCCATGTTACCAAGTATGCTACCTAAGATCTTCGTGAACGTGTGATTTTGTTGTCTTTCATTGATTCATTGTTTGATGTAATGTACAACTCGTGATTCTCATTTGTTTATTTTTATCGATAGGGCTTTCTTAGTTGTGTACCGTGACATGAACGGAATGCTGATGAATGACAATGTTAAATGTTTGTGTATTGTTAAACGAATTTAATGGATGTTTTATTGTTCAATAAATGTTTTGAAACGTTCGTATGATGGTTGGTTCTCTGGTTTCTTTGTCGGTAAAACAATATACCAATTTTTTGCATTGCATATTTGACTGGTTTGGTTTGGGTCTTTATTGCTCAAAGGTCATATTACAGTGCATTTGGGAAAGGACATTTAAAGCCTGGTAACAAGTAATGAAATTATAAACAAATCGTCTGCGGTTACGTCAGAGCCACGGCCGCAGGTCTTTTGGGAGTAGAATACATCGCATGGCTATTGGGTGAGTATTAAAAATGAGTGAATGCGCACTTTAGGTTTAGACAAATTTATTTAATTTTTTCTCTGTTTGAAGAAATTTTGTGCAGAGTAATGTGTTTTGAGAGAAAGGCTTACTTATTTTAGGCTGTCATCTGACCTTGGTTCAAAATTACGTGTTGTTGCCCTCGGATCTTTCCCTTCGGTTTTGATCTCGGACCGTCGCCAATAGCCCGTGTGTTGCTCCAAAGCGACGTTAATTAAAATACCTGCCTACTTATTTTAGGCATAGGATGGTCTTTCTGACGATGGGCCGATGGTATGAGAAGTAGCTCATGTATGGCATGAGATCGACTCTGATCTTTCTCGCGAAAGTGAAATCGATGTACGTGTTTTCCAATGTGGTTGACGATCACGTCGGCGCTAAGTCTAAGTTGTGGGTTTGTTCGATTCCTTTTGACACATTCTTTCTTCATATTTATGTAGGTTTGAATCTTCTTTAAATTAAGACATTGAGACATCTCGGAAAATTTTCACAACGTTCTCATTTATTTCACAATTTTTCATACACCTAATTAAGTTTTCTCACAAATGTTATTAGAGATATCGATAGACCTTGCTTAGACGAAGCCAATGACTCATCGCAGTACGTGCTATTACGTCGCGGTACCGAGTTATACTATTATTCCTCTCTTCAACTTAGTTATATTTTTACTAGCTTTTATAGTTTTAACATTATTGAACAATTATTTAACATTATTTAGTGTACACTTTCTGGGGGTACACGGATATTTAGAGAAGGACCCAATTTTGCAACGAAACGATACATGTATTCTACGTCAAAAGCAATAACTGCTCTTAAGATAATTTCATAATCATAAAAAGCATTTAAGCTTACTTGAAAATTAAAAGCTGCGTAGCATATATTTTAGATTCTCATGAATCACTTACGTTCAAATTGCTTAGCGTATGAACGTTCTGATGATATTTACATGGCGAAACAGGTCGTGGTTTACATCCAAGCCGATGTCTCAAATGTCGCTTGAGTACCAGTTTTCTCATTTTTACAATAAAACAGGTAGAATAATAAAATATTACTAAAAATTAAAATCATATAAAACTCTAAACGTTAAAAGAAATTTATTATTTAATGCAATTCTTTAAGTTTTGGAAATTGAATTACAGCTTTGAAAATGTGATAATGATGATTGAAATTCAAACGTACACGATTAGATTCTAAAATGTACATTCCTCAGCTCCCCATTTTCAAGTAATCTTAAATACTTATTTGCATAATACAAAGGAGTAATTATGGCATTATCTTAAGAGCTGTTATTGCTTTTAGCATTTCATTACTTCTTTACCAGCTCAAAATCTCTTTCTCTCGTCAATGCATTGTACAGAAATAAATCCTTTGTTTTCTCATAAAAATGAGATTCTCTTATTTTTCTCATTTTTAAACTCCTGTAAATGGCGATCTAACATTAACTAAGTCTTATTCTACGTTGAAAGTTCCTGGCAAAATTCCAGGACACCGATTAGTTTTATGGAATATAGAGGTATAACTTTCACTTAACTCTCAAAGTATTAAACACATAAATTGACTCATTTAAGCCGTTAAAAATGAAAACCCTCAAGCTTCTTTCAATCGATATTTGAATACAGAGAATTTTATTCACCTCTAAAGAGAGATTTTAGGGCATGGGTTTCTCTAATTGTCTCATAATTTGATACTTTTACCCGTATGACGTTCTAATCTAGTATCGCGCAGGTCGTTTCTGAATGATGTTCCACAGAAGAAGTATATTTTAGTGTGCTACCTGTTTCAAAAGTAAGAAGCTTTAAAAAGTTCAATACGTGACAACTAAAAGATTTTCTAAATTTTTTAAAGTAATATATATCGAAACGAAAACATCACCTAATTTTCAATTATATTAACTATATGATACGCTTTTCTAAATCCCAAAAAGCTTATTATAATTAACTGATATATACTGTTAACATCAAATCGAATATCCACCATTTTATTCTAAATTAAGAGTACTTAACAATCAGAGGGCCATGCACACATTATTCCACCTTTTGCCTGCTTAGTTTCTTACCAGTTTTAATTGTGTGTGTTCATTTTCATTTCCTTAATGGAAAAACATTGCCTTTGCGCCATTAAAAAAGTAACTAACCAACCTAATCTGTTCCAGACTTTAGGATCAATAGAAATTGACCTAGAATTCTTTAAATACATTTATGTGACTATTTAATAATTGTGTTCTACGATAAAAACTACGGTACACTTCTCAGAAATCTCTGATTCTCAGTGTTAACATATCATTTTGCACAAAAAGCTTTTCTGGTGAAGAAAAAATAAAATAAATACTCTAAAGAATCAAGAATGAAAAACATCGTTATAATCCGAGCTTCTAGTATATCTCAATGTGAATAGATTGGTGCTGTATGAAAAACTTCATGCCTAGAAAAGATATACAAGACACTGAAGATTTTTCTTACAATGTCTAAAGCCTTTTTTAAAACCAATATAAGTCTGCGTTATGTGATCGATTACCTTATTTTCAGAGGCTCCGGGGAGACTGGCTGCAAGGAGCTTCTACACGATTTTTCTTTGTTGCTAAGGAAGAATTTAATGTCGAATATCTATTCGCAGTCTGAGAAATTCGATCTCATCACGAAAGGTCTTTTCAAGCTTTACTCTACAGTTTCCTTAAAATGGAAGGATACTTAAATTGTCTAAAAAATCTATCGTATACAAACAAAACTGATACGCATTTAAAATTCTAAATTTCCAGGAGAAAAATAAAGCCAATTGAGTATAAAAGGGTTTTCTGAATTTGTTATGGCACGGTAACTGGATTCACGAAAAACTTCTAGTAACGACTTTCCGGATTTGCATAATTCCTTGTTACAGCCAGAGTTTCGCTTTTCTGTCACAAAGTGCTGAATGCTGATTCTATTTTATTATTGACACCCTGAGAAGAGTTGAACGTGAAAATATTTATATCATAAATGCGTTGTACGAAATTTTTAAATTTTTGCAACCGAGTATATAACTTCAATTTGATTTTTGAAATCTCGAAGTTCATAAAATATTATTTTATTATTTTGAATCAAATTACTTAAAAAATTACTTTTAAATGAATCAAAGAAGATTAGTTTCATAAAAAGAAATGCAAAAGACTTAGGAAAAGATGGTCAATATATACACGTTGTAAAAGCCCACTTTCGCCAGCCGAATGGAAATTCGGTTGACAAATAGGAGAATGGGACGTTTCGTGTCAACAGAATGGGAATTTTCAAAATGTAATTCAACGTATTTTGCATCTACTAGTTCGCTTTCAACGAGGGTCGGCAAAATGAGTCCCAGGCAATCATTTTTGTAATTACAGTCCACAACACATCACCCATAGACCTATAGAAAATCCGGACAACCGCTACAAGAAGTTTATCATCAATCCATTTAGCAATGGCTATGGCCAAGTGTGGCTCTGTTGCTAAAGCTCGAAGCAAGCCGAAAAAATTCTTGGTTTTGAGTGATCGTTCTTAAGTTTTGAGACGTTCTTGATCATTTCAGATTGCAAAGAGTGTAACACTAAAAACTGTACGTCATCTGACCGTGGTTCAAAATTACGAAGCGTTGGATCTTTCCTTTCAGGATAGATGCCCGACCGTCGCCAATAGCCCGTTGTGTTGCTCCAGTGCGACATTAATTTACTACCTCCATACCTCAAAACTGTAACTCATTATTCGTGGCTTTTATATTGGATTGTCTCTGATGTTCTTTGGAGCTCTCTTGAAAGAACAGCTCAGCATAGAATTCAAGAAAGGTGGCTTGTCATTGAGTAATACTGAAGCAAATTGAGCTGTGATCGGGTTTAGATCATGATCTAAGTTCTTATGTCCAACATACTTAGAAACTTCGGCTAATTCATGTTGCGGCATTTTTGTTGCAGAAAAACGCATTTATTCCTCAAATTTTTCAGTATACGCCAAAGTATTCTGATTCCCAGGACAAATTTGTGAGTACCGTGAGATATAAGTAGAATAGGATATCACTAACATCATATGTTATAAACAATTAATTACTCGATGACGGTTAATAAATTTAATTGAAACCCCTTCTGCTGCTACATAAATAACGGTAAAAATAAAACTCCCCATTGAAGGTGTATGAAAGTTATTTGATTATTTCTGTTTTATTTATCCTGATTATTAACGGCATTTAAAATGGAAACTAGCCCTTTTATTTACTAGATTGCAATTTATTATAAATATATAGTTTTTGAGTCAGAGAAAAGTTTCTTAACATTAAATAAAAAACTAAAACATACACCAGATACTTCTAAAGTTTGCTACTTTTTACAGCAAATCCGGTACAAAACTAAAATACATAACATAAAACTAGAAAATGTAGTGTAAATATCATGTTTCCTAGACCTTAATGTATTTGTTTACTTGAGTTTGTAGCTAAATACCATGAGTTTGTTCCCAAAAAGTGATGAAAGTGGAGCAAAATCGAGATAAGCAGACCTGCATTAATTTCTTTCTTTCAGAAGGACGTTGAAGATATTTGAATAAAAATGGATCTCCATAATTTATCTAGTTCAGCTGCCACCATGTGTGTGAGTAATTGTTGATAAACAATAAGAAATTCGACCTCTTTACACAAATAACAAGTTATCACTTCCAACAAATACCCAAGCTTTTTCAATCTAAGTTTGTTTCATAAGTAATAATCAACGTCTGTATCTACAGTAGTTAAATATTTTCGACTATCATGAAAAAATGATTCGTCGAAATAAAATTTTGAACTAAGAAACGGTTACATATATCTGTGGAGTTTGTATATTATATGCGGAAATTGATAGGTAGAACATCGCTTGTGATCACACATAATGAGATTGTTCAGTTATACAACAATACGAGGCAGAATGAAAATTTAGTTGTATTTCCTTCCTATTTTTTTGTGTAAGAAATGTTTTGATGACATTTGATGGTACTGTATTTGGAAGTAGTAGTATTAACATCTTCGATGAGGATGTAATAGATAGTTTGTTATTTCTAGAGATAGATGTATATGTATAGCAAAAGTGCATCCACTTAGAGAGTTCGAAACTATAGTTTGTTGATTTTGTAACTATCGAAATCTAACTCGGGAGGAACGTTGAAATATACATTTATTGTAAAAATAAATTGTTCATAAAATTTTCGTGTTGCAACGAAAGCCGTAGATGTTACTATTTACATACTTGGAAAGAAGACATCACGATTTTGTACGTGTTTGAAATTTTCATACTATACTTGTAGACTATAGCGCACTAAAATCATCGTGAGCACACAATGTCTTTTGCATTTTGGATCTAACAATCTAACGTTTGGAGAGCATCAAGTGATCTAATTAGACTTAACTTAGGGATTAGTATTTTCCAGTGCCTAAATATATTCATTGCTACTTATCAAAATAAAGTTCCGAACAAAACTTTAACTGATTAAGGAAAGTATTAAAACTTTTGAAAATAAATCAACGATTCAGACTGTAAGAGTTGTATTGAGTCGTGTTCCAAGTCGTGATTGGGATAAAGCAAATTAAACCGACATATACACGACACGCTTCCACACAAAGAAATACAAAATATTCTATTTAAATAAAACACCACAATCAGACAGAAAACAAAAACGCTTCGCATCGGAGATTCCATACAAAATTCGATCCCCGTAATCTGTCCAGAGTTGTTTACACACCCATTCAAAAGTGTTCACTACTCAATTATACAGCGGACGAGTCGTCCATTTGCATTTCCCTTGTTCTGAAAAGGGCTTCACGTGAAGCACCAAGGACATATGCTCACAACTACCGGAAGCCGGAGAGACATTGCAGCACACCATTCTTCGCACAGTTCTGAACTCCTTTTTGTTCCTATCAAATTACGACAGAAAGTAATCCGCTCTCAATTAAGGCTTTTCCGTTTGTTACGGCACAGAAAAATGGCTTTTGCCGTCTTCTCAGACAGATAAAAGTCGAGTCCAAGCAATGTTTGCGTTGTTGATTCCTTAGCTAAACATTGGCTCTGGATACATTCTTGTATGCGCTTGGAATAATCTTTGCTGTAATAATAAATACCCATGGCTCTTGCTCTAAGTAGAAGGTGTAATGAAGCAAACTAAGCGTAACTTTAGCCGAATGGAAGTGTAATGCCTTTATCATACACTCAACAGCGCGGTAAGATTATGGGAAAGGAAAACATTGTTTTGAGTTTCCTTGGTTACAGACGAGAATTCGAGTTTCTGGATAAAAATATTTTATTTCCTAGAACGAAAGGAAGTACATAATAGAATTTATTTGCAGACATAATTTGGCACTTGACATTTGGTCATAATGAAACATTTCGTTCAACTATATTAAATCAATTCCTCAATTTTAAATACTTTCTTTGAAAATGAAATAATTTAAAGTACATTTTAATCTTTGTTAAACTAGTTAACTTAACCATAATTTCAAAGATTGGTTTATTAAAATATTCATTTTTTAATCCATCTATGAATATTCTTTTAACGAAAGGGTATTCCTTTTCTTTAGGTGTTCTTCGAACTTTTTATAAACAATCAGAAGAGTGAAGAAAAAGTATAAGTTGACGAATCAAGACTCCCTTAACAGTTTCCTATGCCAGAAGTTCGTTAGCCATTTGAAAGCGAAACCCCAGTAGTTTCATAATTTCTGGTTTGTTATAATACACTAAAAATAATAATGCTGAAATTAAGCCGCATTACAAATATTTAACGGAGCAATCAACCGGTTTAGTTAAAAAAGTAATAATTTATTTACAATATGTGCCTGCATAGTTTGCTAGTAATCATAGAAGTTGCGAAATTTTTCCTTTTTGATTATATTATACGATAGTAAAAAATAAATAATTTTATTGTTCCATTTAAGTAATTTTTGCAGATTATTAACAGTTTATTACACTCAGTCATTTCCAACACATTATAGAAAGCATAATGAATTTATTTCAATCAGAATATGCATCTGTTGAACTATTTTAGAATAAAATTAGGCAAGCCAACATTTTTAGTTCACTTTGATTGATAGCAGAAATAATATCCCGTTGTGTTGCTCCAATGCGACGTTAATTTAACTATCTACCTACCTGTATTGCAGGAAATTGTATTTTGAAATAAATTATTTTTTAACTGTAGGTTTAGATAGTGTTAAAAAATTACATTTCACCCATTGAAATTTTAATTATTTTCCGATTAAATGACATAAAATGTTATTAGGTACAGATCGCAGTACATATGGAAAAAGGTGAGCGTAGTGATGTGATATACTACTTTGATGACATAATCTCGTTCAACAGAGTAAACAGTCACTTCGTACATGTGTAAGAAATAGAAAGTTCTTGCAATTTATACCACTATAAAATTGCGTTATTGTTGCTGTAGGTAGGGAAGAATGTTCTATCTACCAAAGAGCTTCTAGGTGTCTAGTTATCAAGTGAAAATGAAGAAATTTTGCAACATATCCAGAATATTGATTCTGATGATATTTCCTATCATCAGAAAGAAACAAAAACACAAGTTTCTATGCCAAAGCAGGGCAAATTTTTGAAGTGCTCCAAACCCATAAAAGTTCTATCGAACTAAACAGATAATCTGAAGTTCCTATTATCTGTTTACACTTCCCCACAGTAATAAAAGCAAGTGTTGCAACAGTTAGAAGATGGTACTTTCAATACTAGCACAACTAATACTCGTAAGAAAAAGACACAAAAAATATAGAATTCCCTCCTAAATTAGCGTATAGAGTGATTGTATCTGTTACCGATAGTATGTAAAATGCAGGCATTGTATATAATGACTAAGAAATCTATAGAATGCTTGTCGTTGTCAAAGCTTGAAATGCTGTTTTTTCAATATACTATATACTTTTCCTAGGCATTGTATAGAATACCTAGGCATTATACAGAGCGACAAGTAATATTTAAGCAAAGTATGGAAAGATAGTCATGAAAAATTCTTTATTGAAGATATATGTTATTGGCAATGTGTAAAACACAGGTATTGTGGATAATGCCTAGAAAATCTATAGAATGCGTGACGTTTTTAGGCAAAAAAAACGTCATTGACGGGAGTACTTTATGCTTCGCCGGTTTGACTATAGGCATTGGATAGAATTCCTAGGAAATGTGGGAAATATTGAGCGTTTTACACTTTGACGTTCCATTTAATTCATTCAACAGATTTCCTAGGCATTATTTGCAACACCTATTTTCATACATTGGCGGTAACATATCTAACAAACTGAGAAAAAACCAGCCCAACGTTGATGAGAGACAAGCAGTTCGCTAAAAAGTAATGAAGAATATCATCTATACTTTTGAATGGTAGCTAAAGTTAAATTCCCTGTGAGCTAAATTATATGAGAGGTTATTTTACAAAGCGGAGTTGGTAAATTGCAGTTTTTAAATGGTTTTTAAAGTTTAAATGAGTATCAGGCTATAGTGTAAAGAAAATTGTTCCCAAGATTTAGAGACAATTTCAATCTCTGCCGAGTAATTGCATCCTTCAGGACGATTCTTGTACTTGTCATCGGCTGAAAAATGTAAATAGGTAGTAAATAGGTATACGACAATGATTTCCACAACAGCAATAAAAATTTCTTTTTTGTGATTTGAATAATGTAATTATGAGCTTTTTGCCTCTGAAATAACTCCAATCATGATGAGAATCGTGTTTGTTTCGTGAGAGAGTGTGTTATAAGTTTTAACATACAGATTATAAAAATCTAACGATTTAATAGAATAAACAAGAAAGAGAGAGAGAAGTTCGGATCGTATATTGAGACGAGTAATTGAGGGGTGAAAGTTAACAAGACATTAAGCATTTACTTCTGAAATGTTCCTCCCTTTAACACTTAAAAACAACCTGAAACTACTGGATATTAATTCGCCTATAGATATTCGAACTTGGCCAATTCTGATTGCGTAGTTTACATTTAGTTTTATTTCTATATCTGATTCGAAATTTGTTTTGCCATTATTTGCATTTTGTTTCATTTTTATATGCGTTGTATTTCGATTTTTTCACCTTAATTTTGTTATTTTCTGTTTTTAACATCCTATTGATTGAATATTGCGTGCGTGTGCAAGCCTTGTGGAATATTTTGTGTACCATGAGGAGGTGGTAAACTTCGTCTCGATGAAACTAATCCAGTGATGGATAGTTTATTTTTGAACACTTCATGTATATCTATACTTTTTCCATGTTGTGAACAATTATTTTATGTTGGGATTAATTCATAAGTTTCAATAATTCTGTCCTCTTTAGAGCGTCCATATTGGGAATTTCAAAAACCATATTATCATTTTTCAATCAAAAAACAAAATATTTTCTAGAAAAAATGGAAGAAAAAACTATTGACCTAGAAAACTCAAATAAAGTACATCAAGAACATCAATGTCATCGTGCATTAGAGTCAAATATTTCATCGGGAACAGAGTAATGGTCCAAGAAGAAAATCTATCTGCATGGACGACAACGAAAAGCACTCTGATGAAATAAGAAAGAAACGAAGTCCCTTTTTCACAAGAAGAAAAGTGGTATAATCAACACTCCAATAAATTTTCTCATAAAAATGTAGTACTGAAAGATGCAATAAAATGTTCAGACATTTTATAATCGAAGGATTTTACTTTCATCCTATACTTCCATATAATGTTGCTTGAGTTGGTTTCAGTCATCAATATAATTATTTTTATTTTTTAAGAAAAATGTAAATACATCTTAGCATTTATATTATTTACTATTTTTTCTACAATCTAAAGAAGGATTACGCATTTAGCTTATTATGAAATACTTAAACATGCTATATTCACTTCTAATCTTTTCACCTATTAAAATTCAACATAAAAAAATTATTCAACAAAAATAAAATTACATCAATGTCTTTAGAGTTCTAACAAACAGAATTCTAATTTAATTTTAAATTTATTTATTTATTTACACATATTTATTTCATCTTTTAAAATTCCACTGACGAGAACTCGTGAATTAAAAAACTTCGGGAATTAAAATTAAATTAATATCTCCAGCATTTTATAAATTGGGTTAGTTTCATTCATTTTATCATTTAGTTTATATAAAGTAACTATGCTTGTTAAAATAAAACCTTATGTTATTAAACCGAAAAGGGAATGAAAAAAAGAATTAAAATCCTAGTTATTAATTAAACCATTTCAAAATCCAAGAAATTTTAGAAGTTTGTTGCCAAATTCATTTAAAAAGCAACGAAATACTCAGAATCGTGCCATATCTTTCATTAAAAGTGATATATGATTTGAAGTATTGGGGATTTAGGTAAAATAAAAATGTTCATTGCACAAAACTGAGAACGGTTCTAGTCATTTGGCAGACGCATAACTGAATTATAATAAATTAGCTGGACTGAATTAATTGCATTGGAACTAAATTCGCTTAGTGGATAAAGCTTTTCATTTGTTTGAATAAATTTGCCATACGTATTTCACAAGAAATATCGATTTAATGGCTGAAAAGAGCTATGATATATATATATATATATATATATATATATATATATGTATATATATAACAGTCATTTTTATATATGTTATTCTGAGAAGTGAACAAAAATGACTGTTTTGAGCTTGCAAACGTGAAAAAAATATACATTATTCTTCTTTTAAAATCTCACTATCACACAAATTCTATCTCGTATAAGATAATACCTCTAGGAATTTCACGTATTGAGTAGAGAATATAAACTCTCTCCTTCCCATTTCTCATATTTTATTAATACTGTAAGAAAAGAATTCTTCCAAAAAAAGTATTTTTTCTTGATCTTCCTTAGACTCTTATTTTAAAGCAATAGTGGTTATGCCTCTATCTTCTTGTATTGAAATAGAAACGTAAAAATGTGGGGAGAGTCCATTTGTGTCATCCCTGCTGGCCCTCGTGAAATGGCGGTGGCGTCTTTTCGATTACTGGCAGGGCATGATTGCCTGGCCAAGCGTTTGCATCGTTTTGGCATCTATGGCAACCCGAAATGTGTCCTATACAGAGGGATGGCTGACATGGACTGTGAATAGCTATTAGAATGTTCGGCATTAACAGGGGAAGGGTATTGGAAGGTTCAAGAACTTTTGAAGCAGCTGGAATCTTGCTGATCGTTATTTTACCTTTCTTTTTGTTCTATGTTCAAACTTCATGTATGGCTTAGTACCTCAGGTCTTTGAAGTCTGACTTTAGAGCAGAAGGATTTTAATTCATCGCGATAACAGCAGCAATGTCTAACACTGCACAGTACTACAAGATAAAAATATAAAGCTACCTCGTACCTTGACAATTCTTCGAGAAAGCTTCCTAGACAGGCACAGATCTTTTAAGATGCATTAACATCAACAGATTCCAAAGTTAATAAATCATATTTATTTAATAATGATAATGAAACACAGCAAACAAAAACAGACAATTGCTGTCTTAAAAGAAAAAGAGAGAATGTAGTCAAGGTAACTCATTGTATACTATGTGCATCTGCGCATCTGTTTGATTGACAAGAACGAATTAGAATTTGCATAATGCAGTACAAGAATGTTGCCACCACACATGTGACACACGAGGGTTGAGGGATGTAATTTTCTAAGTGTTTCCACTTTTAAAAAATCCATTAAAATAGAAATTGAACTAAAACTTAAATTTCAATTAAATATCTTTACGACCTTTTCATTGAAGAAATATGTTATAACTTGCTTGTTAAATTGTGTTTTATAAAGAGACATATTTAGATCTTGAGTGGTGAAAAACTGGCGATATATATGTAAAATTGGAATGAATATTAATTTTCAAATTCCTAGCACTCACGAAATTAAAAAAATTATGTACTATATCAAAACTTGTTATCATCTATCAGTATCGTATATCGGCAAATTATTTTAAATGAAAAAATTTTAATTAGTTCCTCTAAATTTAAATGAATAAATCATTTGTATGATATGAATATTTATGAATAAATTAAATAAATAAAATTCTTTGAAGTTTTACATTCCGTCACATTTAAAAGCAATTAACCTAAAAATATTTATTCGAACTAACTATTAATGATTGTTTTTTGAAATACTTGATTATTCTTACTGGTTCATCTAGTAAAAGTATACCTGTAATAATTAAGGACTATGATTAATTTTTGCAATGAATTAAATCTAATTATTTTGGAAAATAATTTTTCAATCTTCATGAATAACATTTCATTCGTTGAACAGAATGAGAACTAAACGTTGTTATGATTAGAGTTTAGTACGCATATTGTCACTAATTTATTCAGAATTAAAGCGAAAATAAAAATATCGATGTATTATTTTTTGTAGATTAATAGAACACTTGCTTGCAATTTTCGTTAAGTAAAAATTAGTTTTGTCAGAATTTTGAAGAAATAAAATAGATGTGTAATTCTTTACATAATGCAGAAATATCTTGTAATACTTTAAAAATTCTCAAAGTGAAGCGAGCAATAATTTTCATTATACTCAGATATCTTTCTTTAAATTCAATTTGCTATAAGAAATAATATTTTTTCAAGAATACAATCTTCAAGGATATATGTAAAATATTGAGGTGCTTGAGTGATAAAATCTGGAAATCTATAATTTTTGACAAATAATTTAATTATTTCATAAGAATCGGTTTTATTAATCCTTTCATTTTCTCTACTATTATTTCTATAAAATGTATTTTAGGTGGCATTACTTGAGTAAGAAAGATTTGCTCTAATCGCAGCTCTACTATTAACTGTTCTTTTCTGGAGTACTTTAGATCCATTCCATGCTATCTACGACCATTGATTAAATGTTTGTATAAGTCTAGACTCACAAAATGTTTACTTTAATTATGTTCAAAATATGTTAGCTTTGTTCCATTTTAATGGATTAGAAGATAAAAGATTAGATGGTATATAAAAGTATGAAAATCTGCGTTAAATGTAAGTGCCTTATAGCTTTATATACTTATGTTATGAGTAAAATTACCGTGAATATATTTTACCAAATGATTTTCAAAAGCAAAAGTTCTGATTTACATTTTATGTGCTTATAGTTATTAATTTAAAAGTACAAATTTGATATATGTTTTACAGACAATCTCTATTAATGTTTCAATTTGTTTACTTTCAGAATTCATTGATATATTTATCTTTATTCTTTTGCTATGTGACAACAAAAGTGGATATAAATACAGGAATCAATATAATATGTTCCACAAAATGTCAATATGAAAAGGTACTTGGAATTCGTCACTGAAATATTAATGTTTAAGTAAAAATCATACACTTTTATCGCGCTTTCCTGTTCTATCGCCAAAGAGAATAAATGCAAACAATAACGTATACCTACTTTCTGGCTTCAATATGTTATAAGGACAACAATAATAATACCACTGTAGCATATGTATAAAAATGATACACTAATGATACACCACTTAACAAAATTGATGATCTTTCATCGGTATCATATTGATACTCTGGTGAGTCATATTTAATTATAAAAGATTGATGAAAGCATATGTATAAAAATGATACACTAATGATACACCACTTAACAAAATTGATGATCTTTCATCGGTATCATATTGATACTCTGGTGAGTCATATTTAATTATAAAAGATTGATGAAAGATTTTCTTTGAAAGAAACACAGAAGTTAACTTCTCATCTAAGAAAAAGTTCAAACACAAATTTTATTACTAAGTGCAAAATCAAATACCAATCACGTTTTTGTTAATAAAAATAACCTTTTCCCTGGAATTTCAAAAAGTTACAAAAGGTATTTAAACATAACCTATGGAGTTTTTCAAGTTATTATTATACTTTGTGTTGTTTGGCTTCAAAGATAGTAATTATTGTCTAGAATTATTAATAGAATCGCAAATTATGTACAAGAGTTATATAATTACATAATATATGTATACAATAAGCTTTATTTCAAGTGGAAATATTGTCTTTTTAATAAACCTTTCATAACAAAACTACACGGGGATATCTTTTCGCACATAAAATAAATCGTGAAATGTGGGAATGTTTGAAAACAGCCATTTAATTAAAATATTGTCAAGTACTACTTCTCAAGAAAATGTTCTTATCAAATATGTTCCCTTTTAATATATCACATTTGAGATCAAAGAGACATTACGTATTTTAAAGTGAAGTAATTTTATTTGTGCCAAGTAACGCCGCTTTGCATGTCTGTAGATAAAGAATAAAAGTGAATGCTTATGATGGATGACTTTATAGCATTATAAATAAAAGTATTCTTGACGCTGCTCATAAAATATTTTTATCGGTTTTCTTCACCAAGTTCTAAACTTTAATATTAGATAGCAACTACAATGACCTAGAGAATATTGTATGAGCCATCAAATCCCGAGACACAATATATTTTATTCATTATATAAAATTCCACTATAATCTATGTTTGATCGAAGCTCTAAATAAAGAAACTTTTTCTCATGTATTTTCTTCCGTCCCTTAAATCCTTCAATCAATTTTTTTCTCTTAGATTTTACCATAAATACTTTACTTCTGGCCCATATTTTTATGCAGAGTGATCTAAAACTTAAGCTGTCATCAAGATATTGTAACTTTAATGGGCACAAATCAAGTCCTTAGTGCAACAATGTCATAACCCGCAACGTAGCAAAAAATGTTACACCGATGAAAAATCATGAGTGACCCATTTCCCTATTATTCGCAAAGGTTGAGCCCAACCAATACTATCTGATATGATCAAGTATCTATAGTAATATGTTTTCATCCTTTCGATCCCTAAATATGTGTCCGGTGACGGTCAACAGTTCATTTTCACAATGTGGGTTAACCCACTTCTATCTAGATGATGGTGAGCGTCTTGTTCCATCATACTGGTCATTGAGGATTTTTTCAAGTTTTTAAGAATTGACATTTTGCTACTAATTTTACTAAGGTTTTCATCTGTTTATCTGACACATCATTGCCATAAGATCTTTCAACTAAATTTGTGCCGTGTTATGGCATCTAGATGAGGACGAACTCGATGATGAAACAATTTCTGCCGGTGGCAATCTCATCATAGTTTTCAAAAATAAAATACTTCTAGTGAGTCTCGAAATGGTTGCAATCAATTCGGAGTATTTCCTTATAATCAAGGAATAGATACTTAAAGGAATAGTGCGATGTTTATCATTGGGTCATACAATGGAAAAATAGTCTAATTACAAATTATTGTTGTGTCAGGTTTCTATTCTAGTTTTGAAAAAAAGAAACAAGTTGCCAGAGAGGAATTCGGACGAAAACAACAATTATTTGAGACAGCTCATTAAGTGCATGATCCAGACCTTAGAGATGTGCCGCTTCAAATAATACCATGCTGCACGAAGGACGAAAAGGCCACGGAACAGAAAGCGAAACTTCCCCACCTTTTATTGTTCACCACGCACTTCCTATTGAAAATGAAAAATCAATTTCCGAACGGGGACCACTTCCTTCGTCTAATTATCTGAGGCCAAAATCAATGGCTCATCAGCATTGACACACATGGATCTCTGAAGAATCGGAAATCCGTCGATGTCTCCAAACAATCACGGCGGCACTCCATCACGATTTCGATACCCAACAAGGTCTTCGACAGATGCGTAATATGTCAAGGGCGACGTCCAATCCCGCATCTTCCGTCGCACCCTGCTCTCCAGGGGTCACTAGGTCACATCCTTGGACCTGTGTGTTTGGGTAGGAAATATATATAACTCTCACTTTTCCTCTTCGACTCATGAGAGGGAATCTCGCCTCGGGTAGTGGACATGGATTTGTTGAGCACACTGAGTCTCCTCCTATTGCCAGCATTCTTTGCTGCGGTGCTTCCAGTCACCCAAGGTGAGTGGAAGTTTTGACTTCTAATGTTTCCAATCAATCGGTGTTTCTCAGATGCTATAAACGAATTTTCGAATGATGTCGTCTATCTGTTTGTCTCTCTACGGTCCTTTATGTGCTACACGAAACTAAGTAGATCGGAACGTATTGCTTAAATAACTAAAAGTTACAATGCTAAGGATATGAATTATCCTTGAAATAAAGAAAAGATGCTAAGGATAAAGATAAAAGTAAATTATTCTATCGATACTTAATCGATCCATTGGTATTTCTCAGATTAAAATTATTCTAGTTACTATTTTAATGCAGCTCAGGTTTGGCTAAGCAGTTTTTATCCATATTCTATTGTGTGTCTGCTCAATCAGATCAAATCAATTCTGTAAACCTTGAGCGGTGCTAGGATTACTTTGCTACACAGTATCAAAAAGATCGGAAAATATTGCTTAAAGTAACGATGCTAAGGATTATCCAGATTCTTGACATCGTTACTTTAAACAATACTATTCCATCCATTTAGTTCTGAGTAGCAAATAAAGGACAAAAAAGCTAACAAATCCTACCATCTTTATCAATCATTTTGTATTTATCAGATTAAAATTATTTTAGATACTGCTTCAATGTTGCTAATGTTTGGCTTATCAGTTTTTATTCCTATTATATTGTATCTGCTCAATCAGATTAAAGCAATTCTGTAAACTAATCCTTGAATGATGCTAGGATTTAGTTTGTTTTTCTTTACTATACGGAATCGAATAGATCGGAAAGTATGGCTTAAAGTAATGATGATAAGGATAATTTAAATTCTCAGCATCGTTACTGTAAGCAATAGTACTGGATCATTTTGTTTCTGAGTAGTAAATAAAGGAGGAAAAAACGCTAACAACCCTACCATCTTTATCAATCAGTTTTTATTTATCAAATTAATTTTTTTAGATTCCACTTTAATGTTGCTAAGGTTTGGTTTGTCATTTTCCTTCATATTTAATATATTTACTCAATCAAATCAAAGTAATTCTATAAACTAATCCTTGAATGATACTAGGATTTAGTTTGTCTTTTCTTTGCTACACAGAATCGAATAGATTGGAAAGCATTGCTTAAAGTAACGATGCTAAGAATCATTCCGATACTTAACATTGTTAGTTTAAGCGTAATACCCTTTTCGATCTACTTAGATATAAGAAGTAAATAAAGGACAATAATAAACTCTAGCAAGCCTTACCATCTTTGTCAATAATTTGATGTTACTCAGATTGAAATGATTCGAGACACTGTTTGAATGCATGCTAACGTCTGGCTTGATATTCCACAATTCTTATTTGCTGTACTAGAGTAAAGTGGGTATGGTACTGGGTAAAGTATCGATGGATTCTAAGGATGATTTCGATTTTTAACATTGCTATTTTTTAAATGTTATGAGAACATTTAAAAGTTCAGGTGAACAAAATTTACGATTGGCAAAATATGAGTAATTGATTATATTTTACAAATTAAGTATAAAATGATAATTTGGTTGAAGAAATCAACTTTTAATCAAACATTTCCGACAGCTTTCTACTCAAAGGCGGGATATAAAGATGCATCATAAAGGATTAGTTATTGTTATCGTTTTATTTATTCAAATGCAATTAGTTATTTCGAATTACAAGTAATTTAAGTTTTAAATATTAATTATTCCTGTCTTACTTTTTGCTTAACAAATTCTCTTATAAGTAACTATTTTGTTTTGTCATAGAAAGCAATCTGTATTCAAAGGATATCTGAAATAAATAATATGAACTGATTAAAATTTTGAGAACCTTAGTCAAATGCCGTAAACAAGGTAAATTAATTAAATATGTAAAAGGTTCCAGAAAAAACTTAAACACATTTTGATTGAAAATTATAAAATCTGACCAATTCATTTTCAACAATTGAATAGCAATGAAATGCTGCAATAATTTGAAATTTATCTCATAAAAAAAACTAATTTTATCGCCTAAAATTAAGAACCTACTTCATAAAAAATCTGTTGTAACGTTTGTTTCAAAACCATTAATTTATATCTTATTTATATACATCAAATTTTACAGATTATAGCTTATAGTTGAAGCGACTATAACACTATATAGTTAAAACGAGAATTCTGAATTTTTATTCTAGAGATATGCGTGTATGATTGAGACCATTCGAGTTATTTATTAGTCATCGATTTCTTGATCTATAATAGGTTTATTCCTTCGTTGGTGATAAAATACGAAACATACTGCTTTATGTCACGGAAATATTAACTTTTAGAAATACATTTTTTACTAAGCTAGTTGTAATAATGAGTAGAATACAATTATTTTGGGAAACTTTTTCACTTTGAATTAGTCTTGGATTTTTGTTTTGAATCAGTTTGCTTTATAAAGGTCACATTAGAAACAGTTGCACGAACTTTTGTTTAAGAACATATCCATCTGGTAATCCCATCAGCTTGTTTCAATGAGTAAAATGTAAGACTAGCTATAATTTTGACATAAAAATAAAAAATTAAAAATCTAATGATAAATTTAGAAATTAAAAGGTTATTTTAAATTAATAAATCAGTGTATCATCATATGCATCATAAAAGTTGTTATAAATTAATAAATCAATAATCGTCATAAGTACGGAAATCCATATGGAGAGTCTAACTATTTTTCTACGTTACGTTAGTGTAGAATTATGTGGAATTAGATTTAAAATTTTAAATTTCTTCTGAAATGCAACCCGCTACAGAATTTTAAACATGCACATCTATTTTTAATAACTTAATGGATGCCTCATGGTATATTGCTATCCTCGAATTAGTAGGTACTGTAAAGTATAAAGTTAACACCTGCCTGTTTTAATATAAGAAATGAAAAATATATTATCATTCTCTATTTCTCATACAGCGTTGACCAGTAATTTCCAAAGTTTTCAATCCAAGTACTTCTTGAAAATTAAAAAATTTCGAGAACCCTTTAAGATTATAAATTTAAATGGGGCACATCCGACCCGCTCAAATAAGACCTTAGTTTTCAACTTAATATTGGGAGTAAAATATTTAGATCTATGTTAAACAAATTTTAAAAACGTTAAAACTTCACATTAAGAACTAATGACGACAATTTAAAGATCTGAAATAGAGAAATAAAATAAACGATCAGCTAGAAACTTATTTATTAATTAAAATCCAAAGGCTCTTAGTGCAAAATTATAATATTAATGCCATCAAAAATACTTTAATCTTAACGTGAACAACGAAGCTGCTTTTTAGCAATCCTTTAGCTTTTAGCTCAATAAGTTTAGTTTAATGTCTGATTATATATTCCAATATTAAGCCATTTTTAACTTCAAGTCTAGTTCAAATCAATAAATACTGGAATATCCTGCTAATTGTTTTACACTGCTGGCCACCCACATTGCAACACCAAGAAAGACAAGAGATATCACAACAAAATTTATTTTGTAGATAACATGTTGACCAAGTATCAAATGATTAAATTTATAGACTTCTGTGAAGTGTGGTTCCTGCCAAAATCAGTAGCCAGAGTAGCCGCCATTGTTGGAGATCACCGCTGCCACACGCCTCGGCATTGATTCAAAGAGACTTTGGATGTGTTCTTGGGGTACAGCAGACCAAGCAGCTTCCACACGTTGCCAAAGTTGATCTGGTATGGCAGCTGGGGATGTATTCTGGGTCAATCGTTGAGCAACCATGGACCACATGTTTTCTATCGGCGAAAGATCCGGAGAGCGAGCTGGCCAGGGAAGCAATTCAATCTGGCGATTGACGAAGAACCCTTGGACAATGCGTGCCACGTGTGGTAGCGCATTATCCTGTTGAAATATGGCTGTGGGCAAGCCCTGAAGGTAAGGAAGGACAACTGGCTCCAACACCTCGGAGATGTAGCGCTGGCTGTTTAAAGTACCGGCAATGCGTACTAGAGGAGTGCGAGAGTGATATCCAATACCACCCCATACCATAATACCGGGTGCAGGACCAGTGTGGCGGTGCATAACGCAGCTGTTCAGCATCCTCTCTCCACGGTGTCTCCAGACTCGAATCCGACCATCGTGGTGTTGCAGACAGAAGCGTGACTCGTCAGTAAAGACAATTTCATTCCATTCTGCCGTCCACATCCTTCTTTCATCGCACCATTGGCGGCGGAAACGTCTGTGGTTCTGCGTCAAGGGTAGACGAAGCAATGGACGTCTTGCGGACAGACCACTCTGCTGTAAACGGCGTCGAATGGTACGCGCAGACACTGGATGATGCGGTACAGACTGAATGTGTTGTGCTATGGTTCGTGATGTGGCTGAGCGATCCGTCACTGCCATACGCACAATATGCCTGTCATCACGTGAAGTGGTGCACTGAGGTGGATGCGATCGAACACGTCGGTAGGCCAATCTCGGTAGGCCACTATCCTTCCTCTGGATACTTGGATACTTGATCAAAAGATGATCGCTGTTTTCTACGAGGCATAATTGATCGTTTTTTTGAAAAAACCACAAGAAAAACACAATTGCCGTACTTGAAATCGTCGAAATCTCCAAGCCTTAAATAGCGCTTTGAAGTGGCGCCACAGGCGCGCGTGATGTGCGTCTGCGCTGAAATTCTAATCATTTGCATATCTCACCTCCGCTAATGCATGTTGTAAATTTCATATTATTTGCATGCTTCCTTCAGGGTGTTGCATTTACGGTGGCCAGCAGTGTAGATTCTAAATTTAGATTTCTGAACTTAAAAGAATCCGAGAAAATAATGGAATGTTTTACTTTTACTTGGAAGGGTTTCTTCCCTATTTTTGTTAGTGAAATATTGCATACTTTTTGCGGATCTCCTGATACCTTGTCGAGGATCGTTGGGGTTCGCGGACCACACATTTTAGGAATCACTGGTGTAGACACAATAAAAAGTAATAGATGGTAGTTAAATCTAAAATATATTAAGTGTTAAAATTGTGTTTTCTCGCTTTTCCTGTGTGTAGGAAGCTTAATTATGCCCCATCGAAAAATACGGCAGTTATATGAGCACGTTTCTGAGTTTGACAGAAGAATTGTGGCTTATCGAGACTGGATTATCCCTCCGAGAAATCGGTGCTCCTGTTGGACGGAATCAATCCACAATGATACGAATATAGAATCGTTGGGTGCAGGAGGGACGAAATAACAGAGGTGAACGATTGCAGCAGCCTCATCACACCACCGACCTAGAGGACAGATATCTTGTGAGCATGACTATTACGGATTACACTGTAATATCAAGAACCCTAGCTCAGGAATTAAGATGAGCTGCACAACAACCTGTGTCAGCATGTGCAATTCGACTTCGTCTGCAGTAGTGGGGAATTTTCTCAAGGCGTTCTTTGACTACACCACAATGGCTGTAATTGTGAGTAGAATGCCGCACATGGACAAACGAATGGCATGACATCGTCTTTTCTGATGAATCTCGATTTTGTCATGACGATTCACCACGATGATACCATCCGATTCTGGCGTAATCGCAGGGACAGACTGCGTGAATTTTGCATTATGCATAGCCATACCAGTCCGTCAGGTGAAACGGTATGGGTCACCATTGGATTTTACTCACACACCCGCCTAGCACTTATTGCCTGTACACTCAACAGCCACCTATACATCTTTAAAATTTTGAAGCCTGTTATTCTCCAGGTCTTGCCTGGGCTCAGTTTTCAACAGGACAATGTGCGACCACAAATGACATGCAACGTACAACGATTCCTCAATGTCCACTAGGTTTCACTTCTTACATGGCCCGCCCGTTCACCAGATCTGTCGCCCATCGAACGCGTCTGATCGATGATCGTCCAACGACTGACATTCCACAGACCACCCACGGCTACGCCAGATGAACTTTGGCAACGTGTGGAAACAGCATGAACTGACAACCCCAAACACATATCGAAAGCCTACTTTTTTCAATGCCGAAACGTGTTGCAAGAGTTATTGCTGCATATGTCGGCTCACACACACACACACACAAAATACTGATTTCTTCAAGTTTCGCAAGACAAATGGAACTGTAATTTCAATCTCTTCCCCCTTGAGCTATATGTTATTTGTATAATAAATAAAGCTTTGATATCTCTTTCCTTCATGGCGTTACATTTTCGATGAACAGCAGTCTATTATTTGTATGGGTAGTTATGCAGATGTGTTTAAAATACCTGAATCTTAGTTGAGATACTAAAATTTTATGTAGGTAGAGAATAAAACATTTTTATATTTGAATTAATATATATAATGCAAACAAAAGTGAGTAATACATTCCAAATTTTAACGGTGTTTTAAAATGAAATATAAATATTCTTTTAACTATTTACACTCTTTTAAGCAGCAAAAACACAAGACAACGTAAAAAAATAGTCTGCAAAATAAAATGAGTATTGTACAAAATGTAGATTTCTAAAACAAAATGTCTTTAGTTGAAAAGTAATCGATAACACTACTTTTAACGAAATTTCAGGCTTTCATAGATTAAATGAATTTTTTTGCTTTTGTGTTTGCCGTCTGGTTATGACAGAATTCCATTTTCTCATTCTAAGGTCTGGAATGCGGCAAGCAGACGATTCGGAATGGACGTATAGTAGGAGGCGATAACGCTTTTGATGGAGAGTTCCCTTTCATCGTAAGTTGACTTTAGATAATTATTTTTCTTTCCTCTTTTTCAGCACGGTTGCACTCACAAAAAGCTTTGCTTACTTTACCTGCTGATGCAAGATTGAAAATTCTGCAAAAACTTCATTTTCGTTTATTAATGTCAATAAGAATTTTGTCTCGTCGCTTTGTTTGCTCTAAAAAGATATTAATACTTTTATTCAACTTGAATTTCCAACCTGAAAGAGATAAACTGTAGGTGCCGGTTTTTTTCTGAAGTCAATTGTGAAGTTGTGTGGATCTACGTTTCCCGAAATTTAGAGCACCCTCTGTTTTATTGTCGATTTGACAACGTATCAACAAGTAATATACATAGATTAAGTACTTTTTGTAGAAAAATATATAGATAGGTTGGACGGATGTCCTTTTACTTTTGCTTCCATTGAGATAATGGTAGATTTTTCTTGACGTTCCTGACATTTCCAGATACATTTGGTGTGGATTCTTCTTATGATTGATACTGTATAATAAAAGGGTGTAAAAACTTGCTAGATTATGGTCCCTATTTTAAATTTGTCTGAGGGGAAACTCCCTTAACTTTGAAAAAATAGACTCTGCACAAAAAAGAAAAGAAAGTTTGAGATCACCAAAACACCATCAGAACAAATACCTGAAGAAATAGTCAACTTCATGTTATGTTGAGAACCGACGGCACTATCGATTCATAACTGATCACACCCGAACAGTGAAATATGTAGCAGAAATAAGATTTATCCTGATTGTCACAACTTAGGGAAAAAGTATGTATAGTCCTTACCACTTACTGTAGTGTTTTGGGGTCTTATGGAGAATGATTTTTTTTTCTCGCATGGAGGACATCATAGAACTTATCTAAACTTGATCTCGGGATAAGGGAAAATACTTTTAGTAAAGCATCAAGTTGCTATGTTAAATGATACAAATATCGAGAAACGTAAACAAGTTTTAAAAATTTCATTCAATTTCGACTCCACTGTAGATATTACTATTTATTTCACTCAAGATGAAAGATTCTAGATTTTTCCAAGTAGACAAAGCTCAGTTATACCCTCCTTTCTTAACCTGTCTTACTTCACTTATTTTGAGACAAATAAATTCCTAGTAAAATGTAAAAATAACCTTATTTCATATATCAGGAATAAAATCTAAAATTTAAATGCGTTTCATGTTTTATTCTTTTGAATGAATTCTGAAATTTAATCCTTTCAGATAAAAAGATTTTTAATAGGGAATATGTTATCTCTTCATATCTTTTCCTATTCAAATTTAAATTCAGTATATATCTATATATTTAGTTCAGTCACTGTAGTTTTAAAACAAATCGAATATTAGTGATGGTGAACATTTATTTCCTTTTGAAACTGAACTGCTGTGTACGAAGCTTATGCAAATATTATGTCACTATTAAAAAAGTTATACCTAGAAAAAAATTAAACCAATAACACATAATAAAAAACATTTTATGGTACGAAAGGTTATTTATCTTTTCCTATGAATTAGCTAGAGACTTTTTTTCTGAAATAATATATATTTATCTAAATTTCTGTCTTGTTAAAAAGTTGGATGATTACTTCGTATTTTAATAGTGTATTGTAAGAACCAACAAGTAGAATAAATTCTCAAATGAAAGGAGATAAATCACCTCTAAATCTTTCAAAAATAATATCAAAATAAGTATTTTGTATTGTGAATAATATAAAAAGATTAATTTAAAATATAATATCAAATCTCCCACAATATTTATCATTTAATGATTGTATATAAAAACGTAGAAATTTCCATTGAACATTTTAAATAAAAACGGTATTCAAAACAAACTACTGTCCTTAAAACCCTTCAACAGAAACATTTAGTAGTTTCAAGTGTCTCCATTAGATTGCAGATTAAAATTAACCCAATTTCATAAACTGTCAGAAATATCTAGGTTTATAACTTGCCACAGGCGTGATATTTACATTTATTAAATGTTTCAATATACACTTAAAATATTTTCTCACTTTTGCTACTTTAAAAATAGTATGTAATGAAACATTTAGACTCATACATAGTTTATACTCACAAAAACAAGAAAACTTAAGTAGTTGCTTTATAGAAGCACATTGATAGTGCTCTTTAAATTTTTAAATTATTCATAAACAAATACACACACACTATTGATTTCAATACTTATAATTTAGTTTTGTTTTCTTTCGTGGAAATTTCATGGAGATTAATTTCTTGAGTCTAAAAGTGACCAGATCATGTATACCTAAAATGCAATTCTAATTTCTTTTCTGTCTGTTTTTAAGGATACTTGACATTTGATAAATAATACTTTGTAAAACATTGTAACATGAAATAATCCCTAGTAAGGAATTATATCGTAATTTTTTCATATCTCTCTCCAACTGTAGTACAATATTCTTTCAGGTTTCTATCCGCCTTGGAGGAAGTATGTTTGGTCAACATCATTGTGGAGGAGTTATATTGAAGAAATTGTGGGTGCTTACAGCGGCTCACTGCGTTACAAGGTAGTGGAATTTTGCAACGATGGGATCAAACATTTTGTATTGTGTGTTCTTCGAATATGCATTGTTTAAACGGACATTCAAGTAAAATCGGTAGAGAGAGTAATTATCAGTGATTTTTTTTTCATTTAGGCGCCAAGCGAAAATGAAGAAACTATAAATGTAACAAAATAGCTAGACGATGTTCCTCTATTTGGAAGTATAAATAACAATATCGTAGTCCTACAAGTGAGACACACTAACTCAATAAACATAGCTCGGAGAAAACGAAGGAGGATTCTACTCACTATACTTGGACATCACCTGCTTACATTTTGATGTAGAAAAGTTAAAAAACTCATATCTCGAAATTTTTGAGAGTGTATTTCACATGGAACTTAATTTTCTGTTAATCACACTGGTGCTGACAGGTGCACAGGGGCTTTTTTGACATTTTCAATGTTGCGCAATGAAAAGAATAAATGCACAAATGTATTATTTATAAATTTAAATAACAATAGTTTGCAGTTATTTGTTTTTTAGTATATCCTAAAATATAACAGGTATTTTTTAAATGAACAATTTAAGAGTATGTAACTTGGAAAGAAAATGTCGAACACCTCACAGATAAATCACGATCTCATTTGTTAAAAAAGACCAGTGACTAATATAGGGTTAATACAGAAAAGGCGTATAAATCTCCCTGCAGTTGAAATTCATACGATTAAGCTGGCATATCACCTGTACCGGTAAGCTTTTATTACAGTACTAAACTACATGGTTATTGCTGCGAAACTGTACATAAACTGGTCGTTAGACTTCGCAAAAAAATTTTTACGAGCTTTCTCTGTCACTCCTGACTCTGTCACTTCATTGATGGTAGCTCACTGTAGTTCTCACACATTTGACTGCATCAAAAGTGCTATCAGTCCTCTCAAACATGCCATCCAATCTTAACTCTGTGTGGGAGAGCTAATGATTTCAAGAGTCCATATCCTGTTTCAAAAGTCAGGTTGCAAATTTTCATGTCGAGAGTCAAGATTTATGAATCCAATTTCAATAAATTCACTGAGATTAAAACTTAACAAAAATTTAATAAGGTGACATTTAAAATTACAATACAATTCCGCTTCATAATGCGGCCAAGATATTTAAGCGCGTCTTTACGCTTCCATTGTTACAGTTCAACTGATTGGCGCAAGAGCGTCACCTACCGTCATTACGGAACACTCTGTTTCATTATTAGCGGCATTTCCTTTTAATAACAACTGAATGGCCATTGATGTAATACTACTTCACAATAAACATTTTCTGTTCAGTGCTTACATTTTAACTGAACAGAAAATGTTTAATAGATACTAAAAATGTTTAATGAACAGATAAATTTAACTGACAGAGCCTTTAAAGTTGCACAGACTGTAACATCATTTTACTATCTGACTACCACAAAAACTGTTCCGGATATAAGTTCTATCCCTGTCTGTTGCCTTCGAAACAATATCTATAAAGACTTTATCCCATTTTCCATAGGGATGCTTGAAGAAATGTATTCAAATTTGTCACATTGGCACATATAATGATCATTTGGAAATGTATTTGTTAGGAAAAAGATCTTGTATAGATCTATACTAGCAAACTACCTCTTTCCGCAGCGAACATTCACGAAAAACGAAGTGAAATTCTATCATCCCCGAGAATCACCCATATTCAAAATAAACGAGATCTGTTTCTATAGTGACCATCACCACTCAGACTTAGTGGAGGAGGTGGTTTCGTGGTAAACAGATAGTTCTGTGCTTTATCCTTTGATTCTGAATGTAGCAGGCCTGTGGAGATACTGAAACTTCAGTCTACCGAAAGATAGTTTGTGTTATGGTGGCTAAGTTCACCATAGTATGTACTCCCCATCTAGAATTTATCAGTGAAAAAGTGAATATTTTTTAAGCATGTAAAATAAAAGCATTTTTAATGTAGTTAGTGTTCTGCTTAAGTAGTACTGAATCCATAAATCTTTCAGGTTTCAAAATATTTTAATATTATATACTGGATCACCTCTCACCCAAATATTTTTTAATTGGTCCCCTTTTCGCCAAAAGACTGAAAAATAAATTCACTACTACGAAAAATGTAATTTATTTCGCTTGAAGGCATTATTTAATATGATATATAACCTTGCTCAATTAACATGTTGATGAAGCATAAAAGCGAAATCTCCGTTCATTTCCATTCCAGCTATTCCGCGAAACACTTCACAGTTCGAACCGGCGAGTACGATCTGACCAAAGCCGAGACCAACCACACGGAATCAGATTATCCGGTCGAGAAGATCATTCTTCACCCGGATTTGTACCGCCCCAGGCGATACAACAACGACATAGCCCTGCTCAAGTTGCTCAAGCCCATAGATTACGACAGCTACGTCTGGCCTTCATGCCTGCCGGACACCGATGACGACTTCACCGGCCAGCTGGGAACGGTCATGGGATGGGGCTTCGTGAACGAGAACGGTAAGTGATATTCTGTGTTAACAGATAAGACGCTTAGTTGTCTTTATCTGGGTTCCACAGGAGGTGAACTCAATTGCACTGCTTTATGGAAGTTCGGGTCAGGTTTCAACTTAACTTACATATGGCAGGTGTGTCCCGATATTAGGATCGGAACACTTAAACAGGTGTTCCAATCTTATTGGAACACATCAGCAGGTGCTCATATCCTATTCTGTTTTGATGAAGTGGGTTGAAAAGTTGCAAAAGCTCCTTTTCCTTAAAAAAATCATGTTTCATTTCATAGTTGTTGAATCTTTCTAATCTATCTTTATAAATAAATGTGGATAAAAGACAGACTAGAAATCTAAAGGTGCTTCGTGTCTGGAACCGCTTTTCTGCTTCATAAATAATACATCAAGTTCATTCGCAAAAGCATTTCGTGCCAACATCTTAGTACAGACTGTATAAAAATAATGTAACAATTGTCATTTGTCAAAGCAGGTTAGATCTGGTTTGTAAGCAAAACAGGGGGATTCTAAATATACGCATTTAAGTAATTGCAGATACGAATTAAAAAATAGTTTTGATAGAACAAAAATATAAATTACTGACATAATCTTTTGTTCCCGTTTAGTTTTCCTGTTTCTTAGAAATGACTTAAAATAAAATGGTATAGTCCATCTGGGATTTGCTGCGGACCTACAAGCATAAAGCTTATCCGTTGAAAAATCTAGAGAATAACGTTGATTACTGAGATACGGAAAGATTGATTTTCCTAGCATGGCGTTTCCCAGGTGAATTAAACAGTTATTCGTGTGAAAGCATTTTAGCTACAGGAAGTTTATACGACTCTGTTAATCTCGCTTGGTGTTGGTCACGTCGGATGTTATCTTCGTTCCAAATGTATTTTACTCTAAATCTTTTACTGCAAATAAAGGAAGTTTTGAATGAAAACAAACAGTAGTTTCAGCGATAACACTTCTTACATCCGAAATGAATTTGACCTGCGTGCATGTAAAGGAACAAATGAATATAAAATTCAGGCGTGATGAGAAAAGTAAAAACCCCGAAACACATAATTTTCCCAGTTAAATGCGCCATACGTTTCAAACTCGTAAATTATAGGAAAATGGAAAACAGTATAGTAAAGAATTCTTAGGTGAAATATAATGGAAATTGATAAAACTATATAATAGAAAGTCGAAGAATAAAAATGGTGCATAGATACAGTATGAAAAAGAAATATACAACAATGGTGAAGACTCAATTAAAAACAATGAAGCAATCATCCCCATAAAACGTAATATTCAAATTCTCCAATGAAGACCTTTACGGATAAAAATAAATGGTTCATTTCTAGTTACTGAACATTTCCATTTATGAATATTTTAAAGAACAAAAAACCCATCTTGATGGGATCATTCCATCGTTTAATCAATAATTGTAGGCTCCTTGGAATTCCATCACAATTGTTTTAGGAGAAAAGGAAATGCAGCCAAGAATAAAAATGCATCTGATCAAGAAAATACCGCAGTAGATGATGAAGAGGTATGAGACTCACCATAAAATATAATTCTAAAACTCTTATTAGAGTTGGTGGTGCTAATTAGTTGATACAGTGAAAGGAGAATGCAAAACGCCATCATCTTTTGCAAAGTTTGAGTGATTTTATATAAAATAAGAAGTAAATGACAACACCCCATGTTTCAGATTAGAGCATAACTCTACATAATGGTCGACTATATTTCCAACTTAGCAATCAATTTTTTAATGGTATGCATTGCTTTCATCAAACTTTCTTGGGAATATATGATATGATATTAGTATTAGTGAAGTGAATTAGTATTAGTAGTGAAGTTAAAATAGATACATATCACAATTCACATCATGCTTATTTTAATACAAAAATCAGAATACATGAAGTTTGGTTGCCAACATCGTTGTTGTTTTTGACATTTTAAACTCTGATATATGATTTGGTTTGTCGCTTGATAGTTAATTTTTGCTGCACGAGGGCTAATTAGAGCAGAACGTACGGCTTAAATCTGATATCTAAAACAGCACTCCACAATAACCGTTAAGCTATGAAAGACATAACTTACTGTTTACCTAAGGCTAGTTCCCTCAAACCCTTAACGCTTGAACAAAATCGAGATTGTAAAGAACTGAATCATGAAGCGCTATACAATATATCAGCAAGTGATGGAAACACAGTGACCTTACCAGCAGAAACATCATCATCAAAATGAGACGTCTGTGTGATAGGAACAGTATGTCTTTAATGTTTCCCTCTTCACATGTTGGTGTGTAAGGAAAAGAAACCGCCGATCTTTTGGCTAAGGAGGAGTCTAAATGTGTGTTACCATCTTACTGCAGACTTACCTATGAAGAAATAGCTTCCCAAACTAAAGTGTGTATGAAGAGAATTTTGAAGACTCCCTCCGACCCATGACTTTCTAAGCCTGAATTAGCCCGGTGTCTGCCTGAGTAAAATGGGTAGCAGAAAAGACCGAATTGCTCTCCCTAGGCTTCGTAGTTGATACATAAAGTCAATAAGTCAATAAAGATTGAATTGTTGCAAACACTTCCGTTTTCTCTAAATGCAACTGAACTCAGGCTTCGCCCTAGCACATCATCTCTTGTCTCGGCTGTTCCTCAGGCCAACTTATTCGCCATCCTGAGCTGGTTCTTGAGGTCCTCGAATCTCATGGGCTAATAGACTTGGTATGATTTATTTACGCTAAGTAACAACACAAACAAGAGAACTGGATCAACAAACTAAAAATGCGTGTAGGATGTAAGTAGCACCCAATATATTCAATGGCCCATAGATTGTTTTTTTACACCAACACATGACCTGGTGCGTAATCCCTATGTGGATGTTACACGTTTGGATAGGCATGGCCAGAAATGCATACCCAAATTGGATCGATGCTCACAAGGGCAATGCTGCAGTCTCACATCCTTTCGTATACCACCACCTATCAGGACTGACCAGCCTGCGGATTAACTATGCACATACTCAGTACATACACTAGGGGTTCTCAGATGATCCCAATTCCTGACTGTACCCAGTGAGGCGTAGTGATCTAACAAGAATCGGTGCATTAATCATGTGGACCATCAGTCCATGATCTTTAACAATTGAAAAATTCATCCTTAACTTAATAGGGAGGGTGGCCCGGTTGGAAGAGTAACGGACTAGCAACCGGAGGGTTACGATTTCGAATCCAGCCAAAACACCGTTGTGTATAAGGGGGCTGGTGCATGTTAAATCTGTCGTGGCCTCAAGTGTCCTCATGTTGGCGTGGTGTGGAAGTTTGGAGAGTGGGGTGCCAGCTCAGGTGTGTCCTCGTCATCTGACCGTGGTTCAAAATTACGTGGTGTTGTCCTCGGATATTTTCGTTATGCGGACGATCCCGGACCGTCGCCAATAGCCCGTTGTGTTGCTCCAATGCGACGTTAACTAAATACCCACCTACCATTTTTTTAATTCAATAGGGCCCATCGAAACTGGTAGTGGTGTCCGTCGTCTAAATTGGTATTCGGTCCGGAATGCAGATGTTTGGGAGCTCGAATCCATTCCCTGAAATACTAGGTTTAATACATTTTCTCTTTTCAGAACGCAGACGTTCTGCAATTCTGCAGAAAGCTCAAATACCTGTAATGAACAGGACTCAATGTCAAGAGCTTTACAGGGAGGCAAAGAAGAGAGTTCGATTCGAAGAGGGACAAATCTGTGCTGGCTACAGGGAAGGAAAAACCGATTCCTGCCAGGTGAGATTACTTTCATCAGAATTATTAATGCACGTCATTTCTTCCCTTGGCTGCAATCCATAAAAGTGACAAATTTGATCGTTTCAAATTTGAAAAATCGATGAGATGATTTAACTCCTCGAGCAGAAACTAAAATGTCATAAAATGAAAATCTAGTTGAAAGGTGATTAAAGATTTTCCTGGCATAGGGAATTACCAAAAAGACATTTCATGATTTGGTGAAATTTTAAACAATTATATAAAGTTATTTCATATGGTAAATATTTAAAAATGAACAGTGAACCTTATCTTGGGTGATTCAGTAAAAAAAGGGTAGCACAGTGTTACCTTTTACCCTCAAAATACATTAAAGCTGGGCCGGTTTGAACTCAGTTTCAATTAAAGCGGATTTCGTAAGTAATTTTTTTGCGATGCCCTGCTCCAAAATGTAAGTAGACTTTGCAGTGTCCTTTTTATTATGTGAGCCGTGTAACTAATTTTATCTGATTTTACTCAAAGCAAACACAAATAACCCCCCACATATTAAATTGTATTCAAATTACTCTAAGCAAAATTTTTTAAACTGAGCACTAAACGAAATCGAACTTTTATGTGCATCGTCGGCATCACACCAAAGGCAGAAAACAAAATAAAACGTTTCGAGAAAAATGAGTTTAAAAAATCGAGTAAGATACTGTTATGGTAAAACGTAGGTAAGTAGTTGAATTCACGTCGCATTGGAACAAAACATCGGGCTATTGGAGACGATCCGAGATGAATCCCAAAGGGAAAGATCCGAAGAAGACCTCATAATTTTGAACTACGGTTAGATGACGAAGTCAACACCTGAGCTGTCACCCCACTATCCAAACTTTTGGTTGAATCGAGTTTAGAACTCGCAATCCTTCAGTTGTTAATCTATGGCTCTACTAACTGGGCAACAGCGGCCTCTATGGTGAAAGAAGGCATAATCAATTTAGATTGTTTAGTCTACAAATTAGGGCTTCAGTCCCAGCGAATTTATCTTTGTATTTGGTTGCATGCAAATTATGTAAAATTTATAATTTTGCTTAAAGTTTAACTTGCACATTGTAAAATGAACTATTAATTTTTCATCAATTCAGAGAAGCAACGCAGTAGAAACCTTAATGAAATGTTTATCAGTCTGCTGTAGAGAATTCTAAATCTGTCTTCTATCTATTCTATACGTTAAATCTAAATTTTTACTGTATTAAAAATATTCCGACAATGTAAAGCTTCGTTCGTATCAAAACAAACTGCCATCTAAAAATATAGACGTGATTTTTAAAAGAACTCCTGATCAAATCCAATTTTCTATATTCTATTAATCTAATCAAGTAATTGCCAAAGCAAATTCGTATTTATTTTGCCATTAAAACTCACTAAAGTGCAAAAATTCCAATTTCTTATGGTAAAACCTAAGTTTTTGATAGGAAAATTGCAATTGTGATAGAAATTTTGCATTGTGATGATAGTTAGCACTGCAAAATTGCCATTTACCTATTATGAAGTGTGATATCTTATTTTGTCAGTTCATCTAGCATTGTTGGACGTTAAGTCCAAATAAATTCCGCTGATTTCTAATTTATTAAAACGCGTGGATGTTTTTTTTATCTCTGGTTTATTGCTTTGAGAAGGCTAATTAGGCGTAACAAAGAACTATCTGAAAACATAATTTATTAATGAGTATTATTGCTGTTAAAACAGCAGTGTATTTTAACGTAAATTTTTGCAGTGTACCTTGCAGATGTCTAAAGTATTGTAAAAATTTCAATAAACTTTACTTATTTTATTTAAAGTGATCTCTTTGTTAAAACCTATAATAACGTAAAACATAGTTTTAAAACCTATAAAAGCCTAAAACATAAGCTGAAAATCCTATTTTTAATGTTTTTAGCACCTAAAAATATGCGAAAGAGTAACTATCTATCATTTTTGCTCCAATGGGACTTTTTAAAAATCTTTTTGAAACAATTAGTATATTATACTTTGTAATAAAAAATATTACTACAAATTGTTTATACGGGTGTTAATTAAAATTTTTTTCTAACGCACTTGTCAAAGGTTCGTTGAAATGAAATAAATTTTACTGAATTCAAACCGCTTCACCATCCATAAGACACACTAGTGCCATTTTTGCACGGGCCACTGGTGGAAAGTACTCAGCTTAGCAACTTTTTGCTGCGGGGAATATCAAGATTTATATGTCATCTTCTAAGTAAGCGAAGGAAAGTACGTCCTCCTAATGGAGTGTCCAGACTTATATTGTTATGAACAGACAACCCAAGAGTAAAGAGATTACACTAAAAAGTTATTTAGTAAATATCTGAATCAGCAAATTTTTATCAGGATTATTTCCCAGCATGTTATAAACTCAATATTAATGTATAGCAAATTCTAAAATATGTATATTTCATCTGCTCTCATTCTTCTTTTCTTAATGTTTTATTAAAAATTTAGTTCCTCTGTATCTCGTTAATACTAACAGCGTGTTTAATTTATCTAAAACAATTCACTTAACACTGATAACTAAACTCAGTTTGTATTGAACTCCTCGTTAGAAGAATGGCGTAAAAGCTCCAGGACTTAATTCCATAACTTTAAAATTTCGTCTTTTAATCTTTATATCAGGTAAGGTTTCCAAGAATTTTTCTTTAAACACACATGCAATGGGAGCATTATTTCGGAGAAATCATTTAAATTTTGCTTTCAGAGTACTTAAATGCGCATTCGTATGAGGATATTGATCTGGAAAACACTTTTAAGTCGGTGAATCTTTAAACAAGGTGAATTAAAGTTAATAAGTAGATAAATCTTTTTACTAACAATAGTTTTTTAAGTTATATGGGTGAAATATAGCTTTATGATGAGAAAATTTTGTAGGAAATTTGATACTTATAAGTACAAATACATTAAACAAGTTTTAATCAAAAATAAATGGGAAACTAGTCATTAACCCTTTTATGGGTGGTGAGACGTTTTTCTTGAAATTGTTAAAACCAAATGTATAAATATTCTAGATTTGTGTTAAGGCTCGCAGTGGCACAAGTAGTCTCTCATTTGATATGCTGATGTCAAGGAGTGCATAAATGGGCTATGGGGGGGGGGAGACAGACTGCGTTTTATCACCCTTTAAAAATATTTTTTGTTGTGAGCAAAATACATTCATACAGGTTGATAGATCTTCATCCCTATAATTTGTTTTCAAAACTCTTTTGCATTCAAAGGGTTAAATGCTATGAGAGGAATTTTGAGTGTAAACAAACCAAACGGAATGCGATTTTACTTCTTCTATACGAAGATATTACTTCTCTCACATGATACAATCGGAGATACCTTAAAATGTAATTTATTGCCGTCTTGGCAAGATTTGGCGCTTAATCTAATTGGCGTTGACCTATCAACTATCATAGATCAATTTAGAATTCATCCTTTGCATTTTTTGTTGGCAAAGTGCCCGTAAAACTCATACTCGTAAAACAAGTCAAGTGAAGTCACCGTTCGGAATAAGTACAGAAAACACATTCCGAAAAAGAAACACTACCACCACCTACATTTAACTTGTCAGAAAACGCCTCTCATGGAGTAAACATTGTAGAGAAGGAATATTCAATATAAAATTATGTTACATTAGGACGACAACCTTAGTAACAGCTAAAACCTTTTTTCTAAACTTTGAATCTCAGTGATTAATTTTGGTTGCTTTTTTCGAATTTAACAGGAACAAAGGTTACGTGAATGCATACGAATTATACAAAACGCCTTGGTTTTGCATATTTTTCTCTTTCTTTTCAACTTTTCACTCAGGAAACCTAAATAATTTAAACTAATTTAGCTTAGAAATTTTTGTGAATGAAAACGATTAAAATTAATTCAGGGATAGTTTCATAGTGAGGCAATTCGTGATAGCAAGGCAATGAGTCTGCAATACTGTTATACTACAAATAAAATATTTAATTGAAATTCGTAGTGAACTTTTAATTTAATATTTTGTACATTATAACGACCCATGGATGTGTCTTTCAAGGGCTCTAAAGAAAAATAATTGAAAAGTTTTCAAAATAAAGGATCTATCTGAGAAGTGTTGAATGACAGTAAAGGTTCAAATTACACTTGAACTTTACTTAAAATTACTGATATAATTAATGGTATTGTTATCATAAAAACATTGACAGTATCTTACAAGAGAAACATAACTCAACATTCTAGGGAAAAACTTCCTTAAAACTAAGCAAATAAATTTTCATTTCTGAGAAAGACAAAAATAAAGATTAGAAATTTTTTAATATTAAAAAAATATATATTATATATCAATTTAATGCATGAATCTATAGCAATTAACTTAAAATGAAGAGAAACTATGTTACTTGTATTTAGAGATAAAAATATTTTGTATAGGTGTAAAACTGATAATGTGGTAGTTAGGTAGTTGAATTTACCCAACGGGGTATTGGCAACTGTCTGGATCATTCCCTTTGGGAATGATCCAGACAGTTTCCGGACATTCCCGAAGGAAATATCCGAGGATAACACCTCTTTATTCGAACCTTGGTTAGATGAAAAGGTCAACACATGAGCTGGCACCCCACTCTCCAAACTTCTACACCCCGCCAACGTGAGGATATTTGAGACCACGACAAATTTAACGTGCACAAGCCCCCACGTACACAACGGGCTTTGGTTGGATCGAGTTTCGAACTCGCAATCCTCAGAGTACTGATTCGCTACTCTACCAACTGTTTTACCGGGGGACCCCATGGGAAATGCAGAGAGCGCTACAAAAATTGAGGTATGGTTCGGACACTTTGGTATCAATATGACATTAATTTAGTTATTACTAATTCCTTTTTCTAAATTTGTATAGGGTGATTCTGGTGGCCCGCTGGTAGTGAAGAAGGATGGTCATTTCACTGTGATTGGCGTCGTGTCTGCAGGGATAGGTTGTGCTCGCCCTCTCTTACCTGGCCTCTACACTCACGTTCCATTTCATAAGGCATGGATAGTAGAAACCATAGAATCTTGATGAAACTATTTTCAAACAGATATTTAATACGAAAAAGGGTGGTATTACCAGAAAATTCATGCTATTCTGATATTTTATGTTAAAGAAAGTTCTCGATCAACTATTGTTCTCGACAATTGTATGCTAATTTTGTTTACATCACTTGAAAGGGTGTAAGTAATAATATTGTGGTGAAAACTGTCATGGCGCATTCATAATATCAAAGAAAGCAAATCTAATTTATATAAGTACTGCAATTCAGTTTTTGGATGTGTTAATTTTAAAGTATAAGAAGGTGTTTTTTCTGTAAAGCTAAATACAGAGGGCACTAGTGTTTTGGTAACCTCTTTCATAACTTTTGGTGTATTTGGATATTACACGAATGAAATTTCAGCATGTTGCTTATGTTAAAAAACAACGTCAAAAATCACCAAAACGGCGATAAATCAAATTAGATCTGAACCAAACGTAATTTATCTTCTCCGGTAGTTTATTCATATTTACAAAGAAAAACTATCATACATCTATTCGATGAGGCTTTACCTTGACTTATTGAACTGTTGGTCTCAACTCTACTTCACATATGAGGATTCAATTCCCAATCCCTTTCTATGTCAGTAAAATAATCTCATTTTCATATTCATCATATGATATAACCTCAAAAGGGAATCAACAATAAAATAAGTCAACAAGTTGTACTTGTACTCCAAAGAAGCAACTCCGGTTCAATTACTTATCAAAGTGGAGAATATTTATTTAATAAAAGCATCCCATCGATCCTCCGTCTTACAAATGATATTTAAATTTATAGCTTTCAAAATTTAAGTTTTCGAACTCCTCATTTAATATAAAATGGCCAAAAAGATTGATTTTAATAATTTACAGATATAATTTTTTCAGCCAACAGCTTGCGCCATAAAACCCAAACATCCCATCCAATCCAGCTATGATATTATGAATTTTTATTTACATTTATTTTCTTTACGTGATGCAATTTTACGAATTCTACTACTGGTTTCAATACATTCATTAAAAGAAATTCAAGGTAACAGAGATGAGGAAGAAACCTTTTTAATGAGGAGACAAATTTATTGCTGAACAATGCATTAAAAATAACAATTTATCTGTCAATAAAACTACATTTAAAGTATTTGGCACTAGACATTTTCATTGAACAATTTTGTCAGCATGCAATGCACTTTATACACCCCTTACTATTGTTTATATTTGCTATTGTTTACATTCAATGCTTGACCTTTTGAAACATTCATTGCAAAATCAAGTGTCCTTCTCATTAAATAAATTAAAAGAAAGAATTAACGAAAGAGATTTGAGTCCAATTGTAAAATGAGCTTGAAATAGAAAAATATGTAAAATAATTTTGTTTTGGTAATCTGTTGATTGATTTCACATTGTATTCTCTGAATGATTGATTACCAGTTGTATGTGACGGGATACGTTTTAAAAAGTTTCAGATTCACCAGGAAGCTCTTAATAGAATTTTATAGCAATTAAACAGTAATGAATTTAAATACTGTTCAAACCAACTACATAAACTCCTTTTTATATCAGATACTTCTAGTAAGGAAAACTTTTTTCGTCTAAAACACATTTGCTCGTTTTCAGAGCCATGATGTAATAAAAATGATGTTTTAAATACACATTTTACTATGTCTATTCTATTCTTGATTCGATGCATCGGGCGAGTGCCTGGAATTCAGTTAAACTCATTACTATCAGTAGGTCGTGGAGATTTTGATGGAAACTTTCTTGAAACACCTCAAATGATGCGAGTATTCAAAGTTACTCAGATTGGTGAAATCGGTGGTTTAGTAGAAATGTCGACGTAAGTGTCACCGAAAAATTGTGCTAGGATGTTCACGACACAGGATCATAGCATTTAAATGAGAGAAGCACATTTTACTAGAGATTAATATAAGCTGTATTTGCGCAGATTGCAGTTCACAATATGAAATAAATACTTCACTGTAAGGAAGTAGAAACACCTGACAATATTTTACCATTAGGAAGAAAAGGGCAGTTTCATTATGCATTTATAAGTTTCTATTTTTCAGGACAATGTTATGTGAGCATAATTTTCTGTTTACCATTTAGATCATCAGCTAATTTGTCCGCATTATTTGTAGTACCCATTACCGTGGATAACCGGAGTTGACTATATCAGTTTTACTAAACGTACCATTTGTTTTAAGTAACTTTATAGGAATTTTTGTGAAATCATTCATCATGAAATCGTTTATTCCATTTTGTGTATGTCATTTATCACGATTTACCTACAAAGAATGTAATCGTGGACTATTTATCGATCTGTGAAATTTTTGTAAGTGCCTTGTCTTGTGCATCAATTCATGAGTAATTTTTACAGTTTATTTCTTAAGTGTACGATTGTTAAAACCTGTTTGAAATAAAGAGCTATGGTTTATAGAAGATTATATTCATAGAAGTGAAAGGTGGAAATCTGTTGTTCAATGTCCTGTGTTGCTATTTAAATAGTCTAGTCATTTTGTGCAATGTTTTAATAATTGTTCCTTATTCAAATTTGTAGAGTGTGGAATATATAGGAGTATGGGTGTAAAAATAATTTCATTATAGTGATAATAAAAATTATTATTTTTGTGAATGTTTGAATTTTTCAATGATGTTTAAACTTATAAACTATTTTTGATTAGGTTACTTATTAAGACGACTTGAATTTACTCAATGAAGGATTGTTTTAATTTTATTGAATAGTGTTTTTAGTAAATGCTTTTTGATTTAATGTTTTTAGTTTGGCCCAAATGTCCCAAGAGGTCTCGATGCCATAGTAATACAACCAATCCAATCCTCGATTAAGTCATAATGATGACGAATCGTTACCAATAACGAATCAAAAATTATATCGCAATATATAACGATGATGAATTAATGATTACGTGTCTTTAAAAAACGTATAACTTAGGATCAAGCTTTTTTAGGATGCTGTAAGCAACAAAAAATGAATTAAGTAAACTCAGTCAATTCCTTTAGTATTTCCCTGTACAACTTACGTAATAAAAAAATATTTTCAATTGTTTTTGAGAAATTAATTTAAATTTCTAAGAAAGCAGTTTATATAAGTTGTTCAAATCATTTAGAAAGTGTTTCATCTCTAAGCAAGGAAAGTATCAAATAAACAAATTTATATTCAGATAAGAAATAAAACAGCAGAGCAAAGGAGTGTCTTTTCTCTCATTCCCAAAGAAAATTGCCCCCATGCAAATCTTAAGTAGAAGTATAAATTAAACCAATGAGAGTATTTTAACAAGATACGTAGCACATAGATGAGGGTTTTTCCTTTCCATTAATTGAGATGGAAATGTTTGCAAAAGTGCGGTTAATTACTTTGTGATCTTTTTGCGTTTTAACAATTTCTGGTTAGTTGCCTTACATTTTTGATGTTAATATCTCTATGGGGGCACGCGGTAGTACAAAAATAAACGCGTTTTGTAACGAAAATGCGGCATTTAAGACGATAGAAATGTATCACCTGCAAACCTCAAATAGCATCATAATTATTGGCGGATTACCTTCGTGGTATGAGAGGGATTTTCAGTGTTGTTTTAAACAAACCACCAAAGGACAAAGATAGACCCTATGAGCGGCTTTTTCTGTCAGGCTGTAGGTGGTAATAATATTTCTGAGGGAATACGTGTTTCATGTAGGAATTCTGAACGTGACGTCAGTTGGCTTATTTTTCGAATACGATTTCAGCACTTCGCCAATAAATATTCCAAAGGATAAATTCTGAATTCATATGATATATGATTCGAAATATATGATAGTTGATTGGTCAATGCCAATTATTTTAAACATCAAACGTCACCAAAACGGCGATAAACTATATATATTTTAAGGTAACCCCAACATGTATCATGAGAGCATTTGTGTAGAGGAAGGAAAATCTCTTCGTTTTTTGGCTAGTTTGTTTTACACTACAAATATCTCTCATACGGAATAGCAAGCCCGTTCTTCCAAAAAAAAACAGTAGCGCCATTTACATTTGGCATTACAGAAAAAGCCTTTCATATGGACCAACTTTCCTTTTAAAAGGCACTGGTGAAGCACTTAACAAAATTTATTGGTACAAAGTTTTGTGCAATCTTTTGTGTCACGAGTTTGAGTACTTATAACGTCACCATTTCTCCTCCTTTCTGAGAAATTTTAACACCTTTCTTCAGTCTTTTAAAGCATGAAACAGAGGTTCTTAAAAATATTTCCTAATTCGAAAATTTAAATAATATAATTGTAATGTAATTAAATAATGTAATAATGCACCTTTGAATTTAAATAAAATTTTAAACTATTGAAAATAATGTAATTGTGAATTGTCGCTGTAGAGAGATTAAGCAAACATTAAATGATTCAAACTTGGAAAGAGAACTATAAAATGTACGAATGACTAGCTAGCAAAATATCTGCGAGTAGTTTAATGTATCTAAATTTGCATGTTATATGTGAGTGAAAGCATTGAAATGCAGTCAAAAAGGATATTGTGAACACGGGAATTAAGGATATTTCACTTTCAAACTTAGATAATAAGACTGAAGGAACAAATAATTAAGAAAATAATTACGCACATTAATTACTATCTTAGCCTTTCAGAGTTACGCAGAGATATCCAGCTAAACTATTAAATCTTAAGCTAAACTATTAAGTCTTAAGCTAAACAACTCTTTTTAAACTATTGAATAAGAAGTGAAAACTTTTGCCTTATCATGGCTGAGAAACTTCCTAAGTACCAAAAGCTGTCTGGAAGCAGGGACATTAAGTTGAAGACCTCAAGTGATATCGATTTATTGATTGTTCTTCAGAATACTATTTATGGCTTGAAGGATAAGATATTCTAATGCTTCGAACAACAAAAATAGGAAATTGGTTACCTTTAATTACTTTTTGTATGGATCTCGATCATTCTTAGTACATTTTAAGCGTTTTATCATGCATGAAACTCTATAGCTCATTACATTAAAATACAGTTGGAGAAAAAACAAACCACCATCTTTTGTTTTGAGCACTAATTTATATTAGAGCGAATTCAAAGGTACTATTCAATAGGGAATAACGACCTCCATAAAGTTATATCCGAAAAAACAGCATAAGGGTACGTTTTCATATCTAATTTTGCATAAACAAGCTCAATCGCATTGTCATATTAAAAATCATTTTTAAAGGGTTTCCATCAAACTATATCAAGGTTCCTATTCATAATTTTTCCGAATTTTAATTTTATAATTAATTTTGTAATTAAAACCTACTTTAAAATAAAACATTAGGTAGATTTTGTTTGAGTTCTTTAAAACTGGTAAAAAAATATCAGTGCTATAGGAATATTATTTCGGAAGATGTGAATAAAAGCCTGAGAAACTGATATACAATTAGGAGCTTCAAACTTTCTATGCTCGTAGTTCCAAATCGGCTTGACTGAATGACATGAAACAGAATCTGAAGTTAAATTTCAATATGAATTCGAAATTTTATATCAAAATAGTGGGCTGTTATTGGATGTTATGAAGTTAATATTAAAACGACCTCTTATTCAAATGTTATGCGTATGAATTTATGGAAGACGTTATTGTCAGTCAAATGCCATATTTGAATTTGTTCTACTTTTAAAAATGCCCGAATGAAGATGAGTGGGTCATTTTTTTTCTCCGATTGTATAAAATATATTTTTGTAGATACTGTACACATAATGTTAAAATATAGTTATTTTTGCCGTTAAAAGTGATAAATATGAGCTGATTATAATTAAACCTATGGTGCTAAAACTCTGTCAAGCTAAATATAGATGTTGTAACGGCAGCTAGGGAAACGATCACCACGACAACGTGGGAAAATGAAAAGTCTTGTTGACTCAGGTGTCGAGAGGAAAAGCCCACACTCCATAACGAC
Organism: Meta bourneti; assembly: GCA_933210815.1. Lineage (NCBI taxonomy): Eukaryota > Metazoa > Arthropoda > Arachnida > Araneae > Tetragnathidae > Meta > Meta bourneti. The sequence continues at coordinate 57,314,298 of OW119923.1, forward strand.
CACCCGAAAACATCTTAATGATTTCTTAACGACAGCCAGCCAGCAGGGGTCGGAAATCGCTGTGGTTTCAAAACAAAGGGCAGGCGCCTTTCTGTCGCTCTCTTCGACATTTCGAGACCAAGAAGATTGATATAAATGATGATGAGTTTCCGACAGGGTTTGATGGACCCTTTCAAGTCCGCCGAAGTCTGTCGTAAAAGTTGAGGGGAAAGACCAACGTGAGACAGCCAATCAAGAACGTGAGAAATCTTCAACACCCAATCCAGCACCGACTAAAAGGCGGACCAGAAACGGAAAGGAGGAGTCGATAAGCACCCAACATATAGAGTTTTTTGGAGATATCATCAGAGAGAGAGAGATCAAGAGAGGAAGAGAGACGAGAGAGATCACGAGAGGAGACGAGAGGAGAGAGAGAGACGGAGACAGAGGATCAGAGAGAGAGAGCTTGGAGAGAGGCGGTCAGCAGAGACCGTTTTTGGAGCTTGAAGTGAACTTGTTGTTTGTTCATTGTTGGGCAATTTATCCCACCTTGGGATCCTATACTCGCCGGAGTATTTTAGTGAGAAAGGCTCGACCGTAGCCGTAAAGGAGAACCCTCCTAGAGATCCGTGTAACTGCTCATCCTAGTAGTGATCCTGTCCGGAAAGACTGAGATTTCCTGCCTTGGAACTCTGTACTCTTTCGAGTAATTTTGTGTTGAGAATAGGCTCACCCGTAGCCGTGCGTTAGACTTCCCCGAGCGAAATTGTGAGGCTCGCCAGCAGCCCTAAGCGCCTCGATAGAACTTTGGACCTTCCAAGGAACTAATATTAATGAACTTTACATTCATTTTCCGACTTTTTGTACTAATTGTAAAATAAACCAATTTAGTCCAGAATCGGATATTTTCAATGGTAACTAGTCTAGCTACCCGTGAATCAAGACGTTACAATGTTAATGTTCTTGTGGCGGAGCATGTTTCTAGTAAGTTTTCAGACGTGACATCACTTGACTTGTTTTTCGAATACGATTTCATCAGTTGCCAATAGAAATTAAAAATAATAAATTTCGATTAGTTCGTCATCGCGAATTAAATTAAAAGCCAATCGTCACCCGAAAGGCAATAAACTATTTTTAAGATAAATCCGACATTTACCATTCGAGAGCATTTATGTAATAGGAAGGTAAAATACCAGTCTTCTTTGTTTTCACTGAAAATATCCCTCTCATATTTTTTCTTTATCTATAAACTATTAACTAAACAAACAATTATTTAAAAATAATAACGAATTTCAAGTTGGGTTGACTTGCAACTTTAAAGCGCTTTTAGCAATTAAGAATTTTTCGATATAATTATGTATTTTTCTTGTGGAATACTTGCAAATATTATGTAAATAAGCTAACGATTGTTCTCAATTTGAATTGCTTTGAATTTTTTTCTTTAGAAAGACATTCAGGAAGAGGAAATATTATCTCTAGTCACTTTCATCAGAAAGTCCTGAAATCTGAATCATGAGTCAACTTGTTACAACTTTTCTATCTATGCTAGCTTTTTGAGATGATTGAAGCTTTATTTTAATACATTGATTTAGCCTTGATTTTAATCCATACACAAGAAAAGGAACCATTTATGTGCTCAACTTGTCTTTGTCCTCTAAATTTAGAAACATGTAAAAGACAGAAGAAAGCGGTACATTTATACTTAAACATAAAATAATTTCACAGCATTACCTTTCCAATAAAAAGTAATGATTAAAAAAAGTGCTCCCAGTTAAAAAACCGCATGTGAGTGCCTTTTCCCAAAAAGCGTATTTGCGTAGGTAATGACAAATCATCTTTCTATGAAGTACTGTAAATATAACTTATATGTGCCTATACACTGACCAAGTGAAGGGTACATATGTTCTCTAAGACATCACACACACAATAATCGAGAATTTATTCCTGTTGAATGAATTTCAAATATTTCCAAACTAGTAAGTTCGTCTAGAGAAAACCTTTTTCTAAAAGGGAGAAATCATTCATTTTATATTTTTACTCCAACGGTAATAAAGTATATCCGCATAAGAGCAACGAAAACAGACTTGAAATGTATAGCATTTTATACGAATATAAGTTGGCAATAAATTCCTTTTAAGGAAGAATACAACGATCATGAAATAGAAATAGTTATGTTCTGCACAAACCAAAGGAATGTCACAAAACAAGCAGTTTATTTTTGCCTGAAAGAGACATAATATTGTCACTAGTAAAAATTATAAACAGTGTCCTTAATTAGTTTCAAATTAAAAGATAACAAACAAGCTACGTCTAAATTTTATATTTACGACAGAGTTATAGCACTGAACGTTAGCTGCCGTTAAGAAACCCCATAGGCGTATCTAACAATTTTTAATATTGAAAAGTCATTTATATTTCTTAAAATACACATATATCCAAATGTTAACTGTAATCAATGTGGTTTTAAATGTTTCATAAACTATTTGTCGGAATCGGATGAACCTCGGTAAGCTTTTACACTAGTATATTACTAGTACAATAGCAGAAAGACTAATAAAAGAAATGTTGCCATTGAATGGCTTAGCAATTTTAAAATAATGTTAGCAAAAGTTATTTTTGTCTCTAAAAACTGAAAGAAAAAATTGGTACACTATTACGAACAAGGAGTGTTGCTACTCCTTGCAGCTTCGTATCATATTGTCCAAAGGCCGCGGTAGCAAGGTTGGAAGAGTAACGGATTAGCAACCGGGGGTTGCGAGTTCAAATCCAAAAAAAGACCATCGTGTACATGGGGAGGGGGCTGGTGCACATTAAATCTGTCGTGGCCTCAAATGTACTCACGTTGGCGTGGTGTGGAAATTTGGAGAATCGGGTGCCAGCTCAGGTGTGACCTCGTCATCTGACCGTGGTTCAAAATTACGTGGCAACTTTCGTGGCAGTCCTGGCAACTTTCCCTTCGGGTTAGATCCCGGAGCGTCACCAATAGCCCGTTGTTTTGCTCCAGTATAACGTTAATTAAAAAATACCTAAAAATACCATATAGTCTAATTACTTTGTTTGCAACAAATCTAACTCACGAAGAGGAGCAGTTGGAATTTCTAACAAGTCTTTGATAAGATGAATTATTATCCTAATTATTATGATTTGAAATAAACTCGTTTATTTATTTCTGAACCTTAACGGTGTCTCTATCAAACAGGTGGAACACTGTGTATTCATTTATTATATCTGCCCATATCATTCTATCCAAAAGTAATTAGCATGCAAACTGAAACTGGATATCAAAGCACGTTTCTCCATTGGATTAGGATCCAGTTTCCTTATGTCATATGCTGTCAGTGTCTCCTCTAAGCACCCCCAACGTGTCAGCAAGTGAGAACATGACATCTGTCAGATAAACTGACAACTCACCTTTTATGCGTCTCGGACCCTCCTCCAAAGTCACAAAGCCTCTATGACAGTTTTACTGCTCTGGTAGTTTACTTTATGACTGCCCTTATTTTAGCCTTTCTATCATTCAACGCTCTAAATAATAGTCAACTTGGCGTCTGTGTCTGACCCACAATCACGACTTAGTTGATGAGATCATGTTTCAAGAAAATGGAGTCATTAAGAGAAACGAGCTATGTTTATTGAGCTGCGATACATTCACATATCTTATGTCATATGACGGTATTTCAGAAAGCTGAAAGATTGGTTAAGTACAGAACCGTGCCTGGACGTTATACATGCACTTAGTCTTAAAACTTAGGGGCGTCTAGCATATAAAATAAAAATGTCAAATAATAAAAATAAGAAACTTCCGCTTGATGAGCTGAATGTTTCATAAGAAAAACTTAGTAATATTACTGTATTATTATCTATAAGCAAACAAGAGAGCTGGACGTTTAGACAGTGGTCAAGGTTTGATTTGCGTGGCTGTGAATGATACCTATGAAACTGAATATTTTAATCTAAAATTTGATGAAAATGATCAAGAGACAATTATAAAGGGTGATTTACTTGTTTTATTTGTTTGAAACCTTGCTGAGGTTTTCATAAGGGCAACCATTTCGTCAGGAATGATCCTGACGTATGTGTATTTATCCTGTATATGTATTTAATCACCAGCAAAAATAATTCTGATCTACACTTCCAGACATTGAAAATGCAACACCAAGAAGGAGTTGGCAGAAAGTGATGAAATTTGGCAAACAGAGAGAGACAGCAAAGAGCAAAAAGTGATCTTTATTGCAACATTATACACCTTGCCACTGAGCAGCAAGAACGTCTGATCAGTAGGTTGTAGGACCACCGCGAGCGGCGATACAGGCAGCAACACGTCTAGGTACAAACGCAATTAGCGTGCGGATGGTGTCCTGAGGGATGGCTGCCCATTCCCTGTCAACCATTTGCCAGAGTTCGTCTTCTGAACGTGCCGGTGGCAACGCATGCAAGCGACGTCCAATGACGTCCCAGAAATGTTCGATAGGTGAGAAATCAGGGGAGACAGCTGGCCAGGGAAGCACCTGGGTACCTTGCAGGGCATGTTGGCTGATGCGTGCCGTGTGCGGCCGGGCGTTTTCCGGCTGGAAAATGGCATTCGGCACCCCCTAAAGGAAAGGGGTGCTACACGGGCTACAGCACGTCATCCACGTATCGTTGGGCCGTGATAGTGCCCTGAATACGGACCAGAGGTGACCTGCTATCGTAGGCGATGGCGCCCCACACCATTATACCGCGTTGTCTCGCGGTATGGCATTCCACAGATGCGGCCGGATTGGCCATGTCACCACGTCGGCGCCATACTCGTACACGGCGACTGTCATTGCTAAAACAGAAGCGTCACTCGTCTGAGAACACCACCCGGTGCCATTCCGTCGTCCACGTGGCTCTATCCCGACATCATTGCAAAAGAAGACGTCTGTGCTGTTGGGTCAATGGTAGTCGTCTCAACGGGCGCCATGAGTGCAGGCCGCCAGCGATCAATCGGCGGATAATGGTCCTGGACGATATGGGAGCATCAAGGGTGTCCTGCACATGCTGCAAAAGGGCGACAGACGTGGCTTGCGGGGCCGCCGATGCTTGCCGGCAGATGCATCGGTCCACGCGTGCTGACGTCACTCTGGCTGCACCGGAACCCCTCAAACGTGCCACATTCCCTTGGTTCAACCATCTGTGCCACAACCGGTGCACCGTTGACGCGTGTAGGTGGGTATCTGCTGAGATTTGACGTATGGACCAACCTGCCCTTCTGAGGCCAATCACCATACCCCTCGTGAAGTCGTCTGTTTGCTGGAACTGTCTTGATTGGCGGCGTCCTGGCATTCTCCGCTACTAGACGTTTCCTCTGAGACACAAAAACAAATTGCAACTTGATTTACCTGGCAAACAGAGCGGCGCGAAACTGACCACTTTTGCAGGTTCCATCCCTGGTTTTTCACTCGCCGTGCGCGGGACAGCTGCGCAGTTTGCATCATTTACATATCTCGGTGAGCTGCGTCTACCCTGTAAATTTCATCCAGTTCTGCGCACTCCTTCTGGGTGTTGCATTTTCAATGTCAGGTAGTGTATATGTTCTATATATTATCTGTGTTCTATAGAATCAAAACACTGCTTCGTACTGTCTGTGTACAATGAGAACTGTTTCAAACACAAAATAAACAACTATATGCCGCCGTAAAAACGGACCTATCTTATTTTTCATAGATGTTTGAAAAACGTATTCCAATTTGTCACACCGACGGGCTTGATGACAAATTGGAAATATATTTGTTAAGATTTTTCTCATCGTCCAGGGGATCTATGCTAGTAAACTACCTCTTCCGACAACAAGATAAAATTAAGTCATTCTCTACAGTTATCCCTATTCAAAATGAACTAACTCTGTTTCCATACCGATCTCCACCCCACCCAAACTTGATCTCGGGAGCAGTTTTCGTGGTAGACAGACCGTATGTATCTCCGGCTTACAAGTGAAACCCTCTAGAGAAAAAATTTTAAGATAAGAATGAATTTTTTAGTTTTTTAGGCCAGAATGTGGTGATCAGATAACCACCAGAAGCGCAACCCTGTCCTTTTAGGGGATCTGTTTGATAGGTTTTCCAGGGAACTTTACTAAAAAGCAAAACAATAATAATAAATAATTTAAATTACGAAGTGGTTATTTTTTATAAATTTGCCACTATGGTATTATAACCCCTTTTGCAGAGGGGATTGTCCACTGGAATTAATTTTCTATACTAATATTTTGAGTAGCTAAACAAAAGATAAAAGGAAAAAAAGCTAGTTTATAAAGATTAAATTACTGCTGCCATTTCATGACCATGCTTCAGCTGAAAATGAATTAGTTGACGGATTTGTTTCCTTGCCACCTGGTGGCCTAATAGTTTTCCTCCAAGTGATCTTCAAACTGGTGAAGTCCACTAAGTCAATTTTTCTTTGCATGAAGTTTAGATTTTTTCTTGAGAACTTATTCGGAACTTTTTTCCAATGTCCGACCAATTAATTGAACATTTTTATAATGGCACTACAAGGGCGGATTTATGAACCACTTTACGTTATCCTGGTTCACCACGAGGAGATGGGTAACTTCAGGTTAAACCTTACTTCTTGCCATGTGTTCAAAACACAACCCGTTTTTAGAGAGGCCATACATGCATTCAGAACAAATATCCATGCCTTATCCCGGATTCGAACCAAAAACCTTTTGATCCAGAAGTCAGCGTTTTTCAGAATTGTTTTTTACTTTATGTGTTCCATTTCTAAGTCACCGATATATCAAACTTATAACTATTGAACATCGATTTATATATTTATCAGTTGAACCCTTTTATCGTTAGATTTATGTTTTGTAAAATGTGAATGACACACCTTTCTTCAATGCCCATCCTAAAAAATTGCCTCTATCATAAAATTGCATTGTATGACTTCGCGTTATGCTCCTTCGATTCTATGCAATGATATTTAAAGGTTAGACGAACTTCCCCAACAAATAATTTAGTTCTCTAGGTAAAAAAGAAGTTGGGAAGATTGTACGGAATGTACATAAGCCGTACCCATGGAAACGACTTTAATTTTCGATTGCTCAAAGAATTCAATAAAGCTGGAAGAAAGTCCTAAAATTCAAGCTGCATTCCGAGAATTTCGCATATCTGAATTTCCTCTGATCCCAGTTGAATTACTTTTAATTTAAGCAAACATAAATCTCTAGAGACTGAACAAGAATGGATTTTAATTTGGGGTATGGTGTAAATTTTAATCTTCAGTTTCGCAAATTGTGGATATTGAAATAAAATCTTTATCAACCATCATAATATGGTTAAAAGAGATTAAAAAGTTATCCGGAAGGAGAATTTAATAACTTTATTGTTAGATTCTTTTAAGCAAAGGCTTTAAGAGAAATGTCAGAAGTCAGAGCAATTGCATTAAATTTCCATATTTCCCAGAGATTAAGTGAGGTTTTGCTGCAAATCGTATGAAATAAATTGAAAAACTGTATTCATTGTTTGATATATTACTTGATTGATTTTTTAAAATTTCATTAGAAATTCAGTTGATAGAGAATATTAGGTATTTACATAAGAGTAGGAAATTTACAAAAGGAAATATATATAATTAATTTACGTCTTAGTATATACCTTGAAAATCAAAATATATATTAAATATAAATATAATATAGTATATACTGATGCACATTATAATTACGCTTTACATACACTACTTTTGATTACAAAAATGACTCCTTTTGTATCGTTGCACATTCAATTTTTCTTGATTAATAGGTGTTGAACTTTTAATCAATCAATTTACGGGGCACAAATATTGAACTCTATTGCATTTCAAATATGTTTCAATAAATACATCAAATTTTAACTCTAAAAGAAAAATTAAAACAATAATTAGAATCTTTAAATTAAAATGTTTAGAATTTTTTAGAAAATGCTGCTGATACAATTATTTGATCTATTTTTCGATTTTAAAGATAAAGTTTATAGAAAATTCAGTTTGATAGGAGATTTAGTCTTTAAGATAAGCTTGGTGTGATTGATAACTACGATCATTTTTTGCTACACGAGGACTAATTAGACCGCTTTTAAGATGGAAGTTTAGAGACTAGCCATAACCAAATACACAATTTATAAATAGAGATCCTAGTAAATAGAATTTGAAAGATTTCTTCGAATAAAAACAAACCCAGAGAAATCTACCAAAGATTTGGAAATCTGATAAAAAATTAAATTATTTTGTTCATAGTGAAATTTAAATTTTTATTTGTCTTCGGTACAGCTTTGAAAAGTATTGAAAATATGTATTCCAGTAGACAGTTTGCATTGATCAAATGCTTGACTTTCATTATAATATTTCGGCTAAAACAACTTAAGTTGGTTGATTTTTGTGGTGCAAGGGCCATATTTGGCCAAGTTGAGCTAAACATAAGACGACATCGAATAACGGATATACACAGAGGATTGACATATTGACACAGGAAAAAGAAATACTTCTAAGACAAGCTACACAAATTGAACCTGTGTCTCCTACAATTCACAGGTTGCTAGAGCAGTGGACAAACTGTGTTGCGGCTTCCCAAAAAAAGCAAATTAAGAAACTTCATTCTTTCGAAAATTAAATATTTTCATTCCTTAAAAAATTAAGTAATTTAATTCTTTAAAAACTTCATTTTGCAGAAAAACAGACATCTTTTTACATTTATTGAAGTATAATTTTCAGCGATTATATGTATTCACTTTGTTTAACCATTTAATTTTAAATATCATCACTTGATTTCATTTTTGGTTCATCTGTTGTTTAACCTTCTTTTACAAAATATATAAGTAAGGAAATTAAAAAAGTTTTTCTGAGTATCTACTAAATCCTCTATCTATTCTGAACTGGATAGTTGACTTAAATGCCCACTAATTTATTCTTATTATTATGCTACGCGTTCTTAAAATTCAATTTTAGATATCATGTATGCATTGCTTGAACAAAATTGCTGAGTACATAAAATTTTAAGTCTACATCTTTATTATAGAAAAATTTTCATTTAAAGATAGTTTGATGAGAGAGAGAGAGAGAGAGAGAGAGAGAGAGAGAGAGAGAGAATACGAAAATATTATCTTTTCGATATGCCTTTTACCCATTTAATCTTCAGAATTTTACGTAGCCTCAGAATTAATTAATCTTTCAAATACTGATCTATGGAAAAATTAAAATTTTAATTAGACAGATTATTTTTCTTATGAAAACCCTCGATCTTCTTGGTAAAATTATAAAAAGTGTCTTAATATCTATTTTTCATCATTGCAGTTGCCATTCTTTTATATTTTAAACTAGAACTTACGAACTAGAATTCAAACTCAGATTAGCACCTAATAATTCATAAATGAGAGAAAAGATTTAAGTAGCTTATTAGAATTAAGTACAAAATGAAAAGCCCCAAAATTTAAATAGGTTTCGTAAGCCGCTTATAATTTCAAAACGTGATTAATTTGACTTTTATTGTGCACGTAACATTAAAATATTGGATTCTGATCAGAGGTATGAATATTTTTAGGTTCCTATGAGAATTTGCTTTAGTTATATTTTATTTCCGAAAGCTCTCGATTTATTCTTTATTCAATTTCTCTCTGTTCTACGTTTAGAAATGGTAATATAGAATGAGTAATCCTTGCTTCGACGGCCGAGTTTGAAAATTAATTCACAAGATTAAGTTTATGATGGTAGAAAAAGTAATTTGTTCGAAGAATTTCTGAGTAAGCATTTAAATTCTTCAATTATAGTTGGATTTTTCAAGATCTCAGTATCCCAAACATCGAATGTGAGTATAAGAACAAATATATTCTCAAACAAATGCAGTGATTTCTAGAATCGATTGTTAGAACTGAAACTTATGAATGTGTTGTATATAACCACATTCTACAGATTTTCTATTGATATATATCGATGATTTTTTGGTGGTTAGACTGAAATAAAATAAGCTATTTTAACACCAATTTAGGAGGGGTAAATTATTATATGCTTGACAACTGACCTCTTCTGCATTACGAGGGGCAAAATGGAAGCCTTTTGTGCGGGGGCATATAAAAAGTCGCTGTTGCTCCTAACAGAGACAATTACACTCATGTCCAAAAGTTAAGCATAATTCGTAAAATGCGAAAACATCGGAGTTAATATGGATACAATGGTTCAAAATCATTTTTGGAGAATCGTGGGACGAAGGTAAAACATTGTGCAGATCCAAAACAGTCGACGTGTGCAAAGCACCGGCGCACGTCGGAACGAGTATAAAATGGCCTCGAGCGGCATGGCCAGTTTAGACAGAAATTTCGCAATTGCTGTGGTACGGAGCGTTGTTAGCAATCAATAAGGGCGAAAGATGTCACAAAGATGCCAACTGGACATGCTCGTGAAGGGACGAATTATGGAAGCCTTTTGGCAAGCAATCGGTCGATCCTAAACCGAAGCGTCTCGAATTCTGAATGTGCCTCAGTGTGTGATATCCAGGCTATGGCAGAGGTTACAAACCACTGGAGATGTTACCTGACGACCAGTACCAGGTCGGCCAAAGGTGACAACCGCTCGGAAAGACCTATATTTGGCGATAACTGCGTGACGTCAGAGGAACCGTTCTGCCAGACAACTGGGTACAACCCTGACAGCCGCCACAGGAGTCATAGTTTCGAGACAAACTGTTTACAGGAGACTCAGACACGTTGGTCTCTATACCAGACGACCAGCAGTTTGCATCCCCATGACGTCTGCACAGAAACGCGCGTGTTTACAGGGGAGTTTGGAACATCGGCAGTGGAGTCGACAACAATGCGGCAATGTCATGTTCAGTGATGAGTCCAAATTTAGTCTGCAAACTGATTCTCGTCATACCACGATCTGGAGAGAACGTGGAACGCGTGTTCATCCTGGAAGCATCATGCTGGTCGGCCGCACAGACCTCCGCATCTTTGACACGGGGTCTGTTACCAGTCAAAGATACAGAGACGAAGTCCCTGAGCCTACCGTTCGCCTGTTTCGAGGTGCTGTCGGTCCCGGTTTGGTATTCATGGATGATAACGCGCCTCCTCACCGTGGAGCCCTGGTCGACGCCTTCCTTCATAGTGAAGATATCCACCATATGCAGTGGCCTGTCAAGTCTCCTGATTTGAATCCTATACAGCATGTGTGGGATATGCTCGGGAGACATATTTCAGTCCTCCGCCACCCACCAAGCTCCTTTCTGGAATTAAAAACTGCTCTTCGTGAGGCTTAGAACTCTTTGAGGGCACAACTCATCCATACCCTCATTGAAAGTATGGGAAATCGTTGTGCAGCATGCGTGGCTACCAGAGGTTTCCACAACCATATTAAACTTCAGCATCACATTGTTTTAATCATTCTGTTTCACTAAAGTTGACGCTTGTATTGCGAACCTTTTTCTTTCAATCCTTTTCTTTGGATAATAAAAGTCATTATTATATTATAATGACTTTTATTATCCAAAGAAAAGGATATTATATTATAATGACTATTTGGATAATAAAAGTCATTATACACCCGCATACCACGTTTCGATATAGATTTTCTGAAATATTCAGATAAACAGCAGTTATGCTTAAGTTTTGGACATGAGTGTATAAATAGCCATAAGCTTACAAATCGGGATAGAAGCCCAGACCTTCTTGTTGGCAGACAAACTCTATGACTACTATACAGAATAGGCGGGAAAGGGTAAATTATGATTTAGCTTTATAAATATAAACAGAATAGAATTTATATAGGCTGTTCTTGAATTTAGCTACCAGAATTACAAATTCCTATTACATGTTCTCCTAAACCAGGACCCAAGGAGATCACAGTACCAGGGCCAGAGGGCTTCGTGAATTGAGAGAATGTGAATACTGTAATATGCAACGTTTTCCCAAGCTTAAATTTATAAATCGTCTGCTATTTATAATAAATCTGTACAGTTGTACTTGAGAAAAGAAGAAAAATGTATACATTTGTGCAAGTTGAACATTTACTCGGAATGCAGTTTTAATTGAATAAGGTGCTCATCATCTAAACCGGTACTGGGACCCATCGTCTGAACTTGTACTGGCACCCCTCATCTGGTATCCGTAAACTGAATTATTGCTGGTAACCGTCATCTAAAATTGTACTGAACTTCTTCATCTGAACTACTCTTGGGTTCTGTTCTCTAAACTGGTACTGTATCCATCATCTGAACTGGTACTGGGACCAGTCATCTGAACTAGTACTGGATATGTCACCTGAACTGGTACTGGGACCGGTCATCTGAACGTGTATTGGGTTTCCTCGTCTGAACTGCTCTTGGGCCCTGTTCTCTAAACTCGTACTGGAACCAGGACTGAAGACGCGAGCGGTTTTCCCGAATTATTTCTAAAAATAAATGTAATTATATGTTAAAATACTTATTGCATTTAATAACTCATAAGTAGTCAAAATATTGAAGTCTGCACAAACAGTTCTATGTACCACAATAGTATACATGAATCTCAAGCATTTAAACTATTTCAATCAAGATATTTTTAGAATTTTCACACAGGTGAAAATACTTATAACATTTCCAGAACTCGTTTCTCAACACTAGATCCTTCATTCCTCAAAAATAGCCCGATTTCCAGAAATTCATCCTAAATAAATTACGTAAGAAAAGAAAGTTGATTTTAAAATTATTGACGGTTGCTACCCTAACCACTACTGAATTGAATTGTCTCATTTCGAAAGACCATTTTTGTGTCTACAAAAATAAATGTGCAACATACTATCTAATATTTTATACGAAACTTTCCCGAGTTCCAACGTGAATAATCCAAAGAAGAAAGTAGAGAAAAGAAGTCACATTCCTCAAAAGAAAAAGAGCAAGAATTTTGAAATGTCTAGGAGACTCCAGCATTCTGAGCTTCCATTTCTGAACATTAACTTTTTATGTGCTGCTTTTATTTAATATCAGTGTCTGACTTTATGCAAAGAAAAGGATTCCATCCGACATTAAAAAACATAGTGCTGTTTTAAAAATCTGCTTTCGTGTAACTTTAACTTTGTTCATTGTGTAGCATATTTAATTTAAAAAAAAGTTAACGAGATCAGATCCAGATTTTACCAAAAGTTTATATTTAGTTGTGCTTTTAGTTGTGCTTATATTTCGCAATTTTCCCTCCTACTCGTTTTTCATTATTAAACAGTTACATTTTTATCTCTGAAAGATTGCTTTTTACAGAACAACATAAAATGACAAACTATTTTAGAGATTTTAATTTTACTGGGCTTAACAGGATCACAATGAATTTTGGCAAAACAGAACAGAATTAATTTTATCAGCGCGACGCAAGAATAGAACGTTTTGAATTTGTTTCACTCTATATTACTTGAATATTAACAAAAGCAATTTTAGAACTCTCGAATGTCATTTTTAATAAAAGGAAGTTAAATAGACAGACAATTAAATGCAACAAATTTATGCAATAGTCTTATAACTTAGCATAAAACAGTTTATCAAATAAGATACTTTCGCAATGTGTTATTACGCAGTTCACAAGTCCGTCTTTTTTGGTGGATAATTCGAATTGGCTACACATTAAAATTGTAACACATTTTGATATTTTAAGATGTTACTTCTCGAATCTAACAAAAATATTGGTAACATTAAACATATTGAAGAGCCAAGCAATCTTTTCTCGTATTTTCAGTCTCAATACTTTGATAATACCATTTCATTCACAGTGGGATAATTCAGTGTCGTAGCAATATTCGTATGACGGTAAATAAACACAGAAAAAGATATGTTTTAGGATTTTGATTTGTTAAAAGTAACCTGGGAATTAGGGGAAAATCTTCGTTTCCTTTGGAAATAAGTTCATGAGATGCAAAAAAACTGCTTTGAAAATTTCGGTTGAACGATGAAAAAAGGTGGTTGAATGAAATTGAAGTTATGATGTGTCATAGCAAGCTATTGTGGCTTTAGGTAACACAAACCAACGTATTTATTAATGTATTAAAACTTAAGAAATGGTGTATTAAGTAATTTTTAGTGATTTACCAAACTGTGGATAATTAAATGAGTATTTAGGTAACTGATTATCTGGAAGAAGTTGATTTGAGGTATAATTTTTCGGATTCCAATGGTGTAAGGAGTTATGACCTTTCTATATATTGAGACTTTCATAGTGCGCCCATTAAGCAATACTCCTGCATGTGTATAATGATGCGGGACCTAATTGATTTATGAAAGGACATTGCCTGCAAGGCCTTAGCCTTGAGAAAGGATTCATATCACTCATCAGTTCAACTGCCTGAACATTTCAACGACCTTATCAGTTTCACCAATAGGCAAAAGTAAGAATAACATAACTATCAACCTCAAAATTTTACGACCATGGATTTTCGTAATCATCATTTAAGTGCAAATGTCTGAATACTTAATAAGGGAACTACTAAATAATTCTGAGAAATACACATGCATGAGCAACTGTACTTTCAAAGAATTATTCAATTCCTTAAATAGTGAATGCAAATATCAATTTTTGCTTACTAACAGACCCGGGCAGGACATACGCGCTAAAGTTTCTTAATTGTTTACATCTATTGTTGTCAGTATCCTTACTCACACATTTCACACTTTATTTAAATCCATTTATAATGAATCTAAGCATCGATATGTACATTTAATACCTAAAATGAAATAAAATGGATCAAGCATGTAAAAAGCAACATGTAACAGTCAAATTTTGTAGCAATCAAATGTTGTTAATTCTTATTTCCAATTAAGTGCATGGCAAAAGGTGCACACTTCAGCCACGTTCCCACAATTAGCTTCTGAATGTTTATGTAAAACGCTTAATTTAAGTATTTGATATATTTAAGAGCAATATTCACTTTTTAATATACAATTCACTTTTTAATATACAATTCACTTTTTAATATACAATTCACTTTTTAATATACAATTCACTTTTTAATATACAATTCACTTTTTAATATTCACTTATTATGTAGCAATCTTCAATTTTTAATATACAATTAAATACCTGTTCTCTCTCTCCTTTGCTCTATTATTGTGGAATTCTTTTTACAATAAAACTCTTTCCAAATACTTAGAAGGCAAAACAAGCTTAAAAAGCAGAAAATGCTCTGCAGCTTTCTCCGACTCTTACTTCAATCCCTTGAAATTGATATTCTAAAAATAGAACTGAGTGTGTACTGCCTCATCGTCACAGAACAAATACTAGATGCTTTTAGTGTCGCTTTCGCAAAAGGTAAAAATCTTTTTATTGTTGCCTAGAAAAAAGCATTTTATCCACACGAATCAGTTTCTTATTTGGTGTCTACAAGCGATAAACCCAATATTTTTTTTCTTCTCGAAAAAAGAAGCGTCGGTGGATGACTGGAAGTGACGTTAGTAAAGCAAGAAATGTCTAACAGTGTCTATTTTGTAACAACAGATGGAAATTGATGGAAATAAAATGAAAACTTAGATTGCATGAACTTCTATTTGATTGTATTTGTGATACAAAGAATAATTCTCTTTCATTTGGCGATTTAATAACTTTAAATTGATATTTTTATTGAACTGCTAGGAGAGGGATTTTCAGTGTAAACAAACCAGACGGCTTGCGAATACTTTACTTCTGTTGTCCAAATGCTCTAGCATATAACGGACTACCTTAAAATGCAGTTTATCGGTGTTTTGGCACCATTTGGCGTTTAATGCAATTGATGTTGATCAATCAATTAGTATATATCAATTCAGAATACATTCTTCGGAACTTTTATTGGCGAGGTGCTGAAATCGTATTTGAAAATTAAGTTACTTGAAGTCGCGTTCAGAATACATACAAGAAACACGTATCACCGCAGAAATATTACCGCCACCTATATTTAGCTTGGCAGAAAATGCCTTTCATAGATGCCAGAGAAATAATATAAAATAAAGTACGCGGCGTCTTATATCTATCGTTTTGTTAACTTAGCTGAAAGTATAAAAGGCAAGTCATCAACCAATGTAAAGGATATATTAGCAATTACCTTTAGAACCGGTTTTTAATTTTTTGTAATAAACTACAGTTAAAGTGTATCTGAATAAATGATACAAAGAAATTTGACAAGCATAAAAAATACGTATACAAACAAGAAGGATATTTCTGTATCTTGGGTGAAAAAAAGGCCAATGTCCATTTTGCACGTTTTTGGTAACAGCTGATTTAGCTAATCTTTATTTCTTTAATTTTTAACTCTTAATATTTTCACTTTTTTCTTTTATAAAGGTCGTTACCTTGAAGTGATTTGTGATGTTTCGATTCTTTCAGAATGTTTTGACAGAACATTGTTCCTTTTTTTAACTTTCATTACCTTAAGGTGATTGGTGGACATTACTCAAAATCAACGAATTTGACATTCGTTCTTTTTCTATCAAGGTACAGATTTTAAATGCATATATGTTTAAGGAATATAATGCGTTGAAAATAAAAGTTTATAATAGAGTGCTCGTTTGAGAACATTAAACGAAAATTCGTGTGGAATAAAAAAAATCTTTTGTATACGTATGTGTCAAATTTAAAATCATCAGTGTTTTCATGGTAGATTTTTAGAAGTAATAACTAAATCGAAATTCAATTGAAAAAATTAAGAATGTTATTTTCTATCTGAATCTACCGCACATACTCTATCATTAAAATATTCTATTTTGAATTAATGCTTTTCATCAAATAATTTTTCAACTAAATTTAATTTGGCATCAGTACACAAAATGTCCTACTCCGCAATATCTCAGTTTTTCAAACCTGTTTCAATTATAAAGAGCATTTCTTTCTATTTCAGTAATATTTCCTTTGTTATTCATTTCCGTTTGTCAATCATAAGAACTTGATTGTTTACTTTGCATTGATATTTCATTTTTGCTTCATGTTATCGCTGAACTGCTTCATGATTCGAGCAAATGCAATAATTTCGAGACATTTTCTCTGAGTAGTTTCTTTCAAATCAATATCAATGTCTTATCATAACTAATTTAAGTTCTTAAATTTAATACTTCTACGTATCAATTCTAAAAGGAAATTTAACTCACATTTCATTATACAGTAGGGACTCGGTTGAAAAACTTAGTTGCGATGGTTTTAAGTAAAATTAAAAATTATCATTTTTACTGTTACCAGAATGCCTGTATTAAAGTTTGCAGTACAGTAATATCTTCTTTACATCGGGTCTTGATATATCGCTCATTCGGTTGTATAGCTCTTTTTTACTTGTCCCACGATGAGTTTTTTCTTATCTCACATACAGTAAATACATGATTTTATTTTCAATCAAACAGAAAAATTCATATAGATAAGTTGCCCTCTTAAACCAGTTTCTGAAGATATATTTGAAGATTTTCTCAAACAAAGAAATGGAATAAAGCATATTTCAGTACAATGTTGCACAAAAAATAAATTTCTTCAATAGAAATAAGATGGCGAAAAAGGTACATCCATTGCTTTTCTCGTAGAGAGGGACAAAACAATCCCTTTTAGAGTAAAATAATTACTATTTGAGGTTTGTGTTGAAACTTTCATGATTGATTTTTTTATCCAATCTATCAATTAGATTATACTAAATTCTGATAGTCTGTTCCTTAACAAAGCATTAGATTTTTGTGTGTAACAAATTGTAATCTTCTTAAAAGCATTGTACTCCAATGCAAGTTATTTAAGTTATATGGGATTAATTTTTGAAGCATTACCGCGAATTAGAGATCGTTAAATATTTAGAATATGATAAATTAAAATAATACTGAAACTAAAATTTCTATAATTTATAATTTCATATCGGTGGTTACAAAATTATTGTTTAATTTAGTATTCCATGAATGAAAAGATTTGAAATTTCGTTTCCAGTTGGGGGCTACTTAATTATAACGTTTCAATATTTTTATTTTAATCGAAACCTTTTGCGTCAAATCGTATTTGAGATAATTTTATTCCAATCTCTCAATTCCTATAAAATTCTAGCAACAAAACCCAGTTACATAAAAATATTTCTCGGTTAAGTTTAAATTTAAATCCATATTTAAAGAAAGCCAAACTTCAAAAATAATATTTGATCTGCAGCTTAATATAAATGTCAAATGTTTAAATTTCTTAGGAAGAAGCATATCTTTAAGTAAACAATTTATTCATAACACCAATCACAATGCCCCGACACATAATTTCCTGGTTCTGAAATATATTTTAAATCCTCAGACGTAATGGCAAACTCGAATATCACCAGCCAGAATGAAGAATTCTTCCATGAAAATGAAGCCAGTTATTACTTAGATGAGAAAAGATAGTTCTTTCTTGAAAATATCGCTCTGGGCGTTGAGATAGCAGAGGAAAACTTTTTATATTCTTTGTTGCAAGTAAGATATAAAGGTTTGAGAGGTATAAAGTAAAAAGAAAATACTCTCAAACTTTTGCTGGATAAGTATCATCAGTTTCAGGATATAAAAGATGAAAAGATTGCCTTCGTTTGCATTTTCTTGAGACGTGATTTAGATTCTTATATTCCTATGCAATCCGAAATTGATTATAGATAATCTAGAGATGGTACACGAAAAATCTTGCATTTCTTCCGGTTCCACACATTTAACCATCTGAGGAGTTCACAAGCATCTATCAGTTCTGTAACTTGCAGTCGTTCCTGCATCATTTTTAACCTTCTTTACCGATATAATCTTTCCTATGATTCTTACAACCAGTTTATATGGTTATTTAGTCATGTTTGTTGTGAGGAACACAACTCGGATATCGTGACGCTCAGAGGGTTAACTAATAACATTTAACAGAAGTCGTTCATTGCCTATCTATTCTTAGAATCAATTTTACAAATTGCGAAATATTTTCTTATAAATTTCCGGGAAACTGTGGGTAATGAGTGAAAACATGTTCGCTTTGTTTGAGATTCACCCAATTTTCCACAGTTCAATAAACAGAGGGACGTACGGACGACGATACAACGCGTAGACGTTACATAGAAAGCTCCTAGTTTATCCTTTTACTTTTTGGTGAAAATCTACCTCAGGATCTGAATTTTTAGCAGAAATCGAAGGATGTGTGAATACTTTCTGAAGAAGCAGATATAATCAGCTAAGTTATACCTTCTCTAGTTCTAGAGATAATTGAGTTTTAATATATTCCCCCCTTGGTTCTTCAATTCTATTTTGTTTGTAAGATACAAGTATATTTTTATCTTGCTTAAGATTCTCCTAAGTTAAATACTTCATAGTACTGACAATACATTTCTTTTTAACTTAACCCCTAAATAGCAGTTTTTAAGAAAGATTTCTTTCCTATTTCACCTCCTTTAAACGATATACAGATTCCCTAAATAGTGCTACATAAGAAGCCTTTTTTTTTAACCCCTCCATCCTTTCGAAAGTAGCGTCCGTACGTCATTTCGCCCACCTCCTCGCAAGTAACACCCTTACTGGCCATTCAGTGACCAGAAAGATAAGAGCCCCTTCCCCGAGTTCTTTCTCCCCTGTCGAGAAACTTAGCTGGGTTCACTTCTTAGTTAGGTCTTTTCCCTCTCACTATTATTATTATTTTTTAAGTCGTGTTACGTAGTACCTTGTTTACTTACCATACTGTACCCTTTTAGGTACACTAATATGTAGTAGTTGGTTTAAATATATCGAATGTTGTGTATTCTTAATTTTGTACTGCTAATGGAATTATTGTGAACAACCAAATTATTTAAAGGACTAAAACTTCTAAAAAAAATAGTGAATCAGTGTTTTTAATTTAGTGTATTATTATAATCCATCGTATACCTTTTAATATATCTTGGTTTTGTAAATTATAATGTCATGGTGGAAAACAAATATTTAGTGGTATCATAATACTTAAAAAAAATTATATATGGAATCTTTGTGATTTATAATTAAATGTGTTCATGTAGTGAAACTTAACGCATTTTTATTCTTGTCCATTGCTTTTTTTTAAATTCATTTGATTTTGTTCAAATATAATTACAGCTTTAAATAAGTGTTTGCATGTGCTCTATTAAGCTGCTGTTAAAAACATCGTTTAAAATAATCCTTGCTTTAACTTTGGTTCTGGGAAAGTTAATTTTTCTTTTAAATTGTTGTAGGCGAAACAGGTGCAAGGAAAGTGATTCAGTCACTCCATGCTTATCTCAAGTATTTATTATGTTTTCTTCTGTTCACTGTTCGTAGAACCCCTTTATCTTTGAAAAATCAGATTTTTGTCTTCATTGAAATATACATGGAATTTGTCAGTAATACCCTCGAGCCCTCCCTGACAGCAGTTAATTCTTCGTACAACCTGAGACGGAACAACTCTATCAATTCCATGACTTCTTTGTTAGAGTCACAAAGTGGAGAGTTTTCCTTTCATCAAGATACTCCTTCGGAAGATCTTCTAGCAGAACTAGGACGCATCATTAACCCAATTACACCATCTAGGCACTACATCACAAAGTCATCAAGAAACGTATGCAACTCAATATTACAAGAACTTGGAAGGAGACTTGCTTATGAGCAACCCACACCCCAAGAAAATGCCTCACAAATTTTGAAATCTTATGAGATTAAGAAATCAAAACCCAATACAAAGCAGAAACCTTCCACAATCCTCCTTTACCCAAAATCGAAAATTGAAGATTCTCAAGGCACAATAGAAAACATCGTGAAGCAGCATATTAAGCCTTCAAAACAACAAATAAAGGTAAAAAAGACAAGACCATTACAAAATAATGGAATTGCTGTAGTTTGCAACGGAGAAGAAGATGTTGAAAAGCTGCTGGAATGTATAAACAGTAATTGCGTTTTAAATAATTTAATCCAATCCAGAAAACCTGCAGTTAGAACACCAAGACTAAAAATATTTGGTTTACCGAAAGAAACAGAAGATGAAGAGATAGTCGCATCTATTTGTACAGAAACGAAAGCATTACCAGAAGAGGTACAAATTAAATTCAAAATTAAAACCCATGAAGATAAAATTCATTGCATTGTGACGTTACCAGCCCCACAATTCAAGCACCTAAAATCAAGGGGAAAGATCAGCATTGGATGGTCAACATACAATGTTAAAGAACATTTTAATATCAAGAGGTGCTATAGATGCCAAATGTATGGCCACACTCAAAACAATTGCCATACTCACAAAATATACTGTGCTCATTGTTCTGGACCACATAAAACAGTTGAATGCAAAAGCCAATCTCTCAAATGCATCAACTGTTGGGAGCAAGTGGAAAAATATGGAGCCAATATAAACATGGCTCACTCTTCAGCAGATGTTATATGTCCATGCTATCAAGAAGAAGTCAAAATATTCAAAAAGACAATCTCCTATTAAAATGTCACACCACACATCAACTCAATTCATAAGTACACAAATTCGTCCCACATTGACATTCGTTCAAATAAACCTAAGGAAAGCAAGAGCTCCAACAAGCCAACTCTTGTTTATGACAGAGAAATATGAACCAGATGTGATTTTGGTACAAGAGCCATATGTAAAGGAAAATAAAATCATAGGAATACCCGGTTCGTGGATACACTGGATCTCGAAAAATAAAAAAGCAGGGATTATAATAACAAATAGAAATCTGCATCCAGCTATTATTGCAATTACCGATAACACGGTGGTGGTTAAAATTGAAAATATTAACGGGCCTCTAATGGTTTTTTCAGCTTACTCATCACCTCAAGACGACCTTAACGTAACTCTTCAAGAACTCAGCGAAAATGTTAGGAAAGGTGGAAATGAATACTTTTTAATTGGTGGCGATTTAAGTGCTCATAGCATCAACTGGGGATACGACCACCAAAACTCTAGAGGGACAGAACTACTGGAATTCATACACGAACATAAACTACAGATCCTCAACGATCCCAAATCACCTCCAACCTTTAACAACAACATGAATGTGGGTTGGCCGGACATTACTTTGGTGTCTCACCCAGAACTAGCGAATCAGTGCGGCTGGGAAGTACTGGATGAGGAAACACTGAGTGACCACATGTACGTCAGAACAGTTATCTCATCGGTAAGAAAATCATCGACGTACACCAGGTACAAAACAGCCTTTGGAGGACACACAAAATTCGCACTCAACTTCGAAAAGGATGCAGCTCGAATATATAGAGACATTGCCAAATGCTCAGAGCCAGAAACATTGGACAAAATAACTGAGGACTTGCAAAATTCTATCACCACAGCCTGCAATAAGGCATTCAGGAAAAAGAAATTTTCCTACAATAATACCAAACCTGTTTGGTGGAACCAGGAGCTACAGATCAAAAAGAGGGAAGTAAATGCTCTTAGAAGAAGATCTCAAAAGGCACAGGGTGAAGAAAAAGCACGAGCTAGAGAAATTTATGCACAGAAAAGAGCTCAACTCGTAAAAGATGTAAATAAATCCAAAAAGGAAGCTTGGAGAAAATTCTGTACAGATGCTGGTTCTCCTTACGGTAAACAGTACAAGGCAGTTTTTTGGAAAGGAACAATACCAGATGAAATTTTCAAAATAGCAGGTGACGGAAACGCAGGTTCTGTCAAAGAACTCGCGGGTAAAATTCTGGAATCACTTTACCCGTTTAACAACTGCAACAGTATAACGGTTGAAGATGTCACTAATACGCCAAGGGACCCAGACTTCTCCAAAGACGAGGTCAACAGAACTGTCAATTATCTTCCGAAAGGCAAAGCACCTGGATATGATGGTATAGATAATCTCGTGTTGCAAATTATCAATAACAAATTTCCAGAACTTCTATTTGCTTTCTTCAATAAATGTCTAAATCTTGCGACCTTTCCTAAGCCCCTAAAAGTAGGAATTATCATTCTTTTCCACAAGGAAGGAAGAAAACACGATGAAATAAAATCATATCGACCAATTACTCTTCTTCCAACTCTGGGTAAAGCTTTGGAGAGATTGCTTGTACAAAGGTTGACTTATCATCAAGTTGAAAACAAAGAAAGACATGCACTCCAGTTTGGATTCAAGGAGGGCTCATCTGTTGACAATGCTCTAGAAACCTTGCTAAACAGAATTAACGAAGAGAAAAAGAAAAAACTGCATGTCGCTGTAGTGTCGGTTGATATTGAGGGGGCATTCGACAATCTTCACTATAATATCATCAAAAACAGATTAGCGAAATCTAAATGCCCTTCCAATATTAAAAATACTCTTGCTAAAGTACTTGAGGACAGAAAAGTCATGCTCATGACAAGCGAGGGTCCGGCAATCAAGGAACAAGGGAAAGGCTGTCCACAGGGATCGTGCAGCGGACCAGTGCTGTGGAATATCGTGGCCGATGAAGCATTAGCTCTACCATGGCCGGAAGGAGTCCACATGCAAGCATTTGCTGACGACTTTGCCTTTATTATCGCGGCAAAATCAGAGCGCAAATTAGGTGAGCTAGCCACAAATGCACTGGACCTGTTAAAAACCTGGACAGATCAGCAAGGTCTGAACGTGTCCGAAGAAAAAACTAAGTACCTCCTCCTTAGTAATCTTTCGAGAGGACCTTCCATCTACTGGAATAAAAAAAGAATTAAACGAACTAGTACTTTAAAGTACCTAGGACTTACATTAGACGAGAAGCTAAATTGGGCAGCTCATGTACAGACTTTAGGAAAAAAGTCATGTTCCAATTTCAAATGCTACAAAGAATAGCTGGAACGAGATGGGGAATAGGGCAGAAATTTCGAAAGCTGCTGTACAAAACAGTGACAGAAAGAATGTTGAGTCATGGTGCAGTGGTCTGGTGTCATAACCCAACTCAACGAACTATAAGAAAGCTTAATGGTATACAACGAAAATTTCTGATCTCAATTACAGGCAGTTACAGAACAGCACCCACTTTGGCCCTTCAAACAATTGCGGGAATTCCACCACTACATCTTTCACTTCAAAAAGAAGCAGTGTGCGTCAAAATGAGAATGAGAATAAGTACAAAGCTTGGAAATGCAAATTATGACAAAGATGACTACGAGGAAAGGGCAATAGGTTGGTCTGTACATCCAGCTAAAACTCTTTCATATGACAGAATAAACCCAGCAGTGGGAGTACCTCACTCCGGCATAAGCTACTTCACCGATGGCTCCAAAATGGAAAATAGAGTGGGAAGTGCTTTTTGTTCTATGCAAGGAGGGCGTATAACCCAGCAATGGTTCACGAGAATACAGGACAGCAACTCCGTTTTCCAGGCGAAACTGTATGGGATTTTAGCAGCCATAAAAGCGGCAGAAGCAAGAGCAGATAAAAATGTAAAGATCTGGTCAGACAGCCGAGCTGGTCTCCTGGCACTTAGAAATCCAAAAACGCCGAGTCCACTGGCACGAAGAATACAATGTTTATTAAATAACAACAAGGAAATTTGTGTAGGCTGGATTAAAGCCCATGAAGGAAACGAAGAAGCAGATAGGTTAGCAAAAGAGGCAACCACAACGGAGTGCATTGATGAAGGGGTGAAATGGCCCATAAGTCATTGCAGGAGGGAAACCACTAGCTGGCTACTTGGTGCATGGCAGAAAGAATGGGATGAAGGAGAAACAGGTAGGATGGTACATGATGTGTTGCCTAGAGTGTCACTAAAATCGGCAAGTTGGACCAGGGAAGAGACACTCTTCTTCACAGGGCATGGTCCGTTCCCATCCTACCTAACGAGGTTTAAAAAAATCAGTTCAGAAAATTGCTCCTGTGGCGAAATCGGCACACCTCTACATTACATTACAGTCTGCCCCCTTACAGCATCATGGCATATGAGGACGCCTGCCGACCACCTTCAAATCGCATGGCTCAGGAACATTGCTACTACCAAGGGCTCGAGGATCAAAATTATTAACATGATGAGATTCATTGAGAATCATCAGGACTTGATCATCCAAAGAGACTGAAAAACCTACTTTTTTTCTTCTCTCATGTTGTATATATGTATATAGTGTAACTTAGTATAATATAGATGTAATTACTGTATAGATATAATAATGTATAAATGTAACGTGCTCTAAATTCTGGATAGACATGTCACCTCGGTGGCATGCTCTATTCATCCCAACCACATTTATTTAAACTGGTACAGTGTCTCACGACACTAGGCACGGGAATGTGTGTTGGTGTTAGTTAGTTAGTTCAATAAACACATGTTCATAAATGTTTTTAATATTGTTGAATTTAAGTATTTAAAAGCTACTTTAAAGTTAGATCTTTATTTTGTAGAATAAAATTAAACTAGTTTGTTATTCTTTCTAGAAGAACTAAGCTAGTTTTCATACTAAATTAAAGATGAAATTTTCTATCAGAAATTTGAAAATGTTATGAATTTTTAAAAATAAATTATGGTATTTAAATTAGTTTTCTAATTAAATATATTAAATTTTAGTAATTTTAGTAATTAAACTCTGCATTTAAAAAGTAAAAACACCTCCCGTAATTGATTATATGGAAATTTCAACAATCCCACTGATTTGGTACAAAATAATTTGAGTTTAATTATAAGAAAACATCTATTTTTGTGAATATTTCCCATTTTTAGTTTCGGTTCAAAAACACTCTTTCAATAATTATGCGAGCATAAGAGTTGAAAAATAAAATTAATGAGAGTAAAATGAAGTCAAACTTGCAGCAGTTTCATCTAATTCATCAAATTTTTAAGTATCAGAGCCAAACCCATTGCACTTGGGCATAGAAATCCGGAAAAGTAGTTTTAAAAATAATTTTTGATGCCTAGTTATATGTATGATTGTTAAAAAATTGGACACAATGAAGCACTATATATTATATAACTACTTTTATTCGTATGACTACGCTAAAAAGTAGTATCACCAATTTTTGTTCGTTTGGAGTTAAACCAGTCTCTAAGAAAATATATTCTAGTGCTGTAGAAAGAATTTTTTGGATTACCTATGAATGTGGGATTTACTACTTAGTGTATTTAGACCTATCTAGATACACACAAAAATAAAACCACAAGGGACCAATGAAAAGTGACGATGAAAATGCATTACCAATGCATTGTATTTCTCCGCTGACCTTCAAAACGCAATTATGCTGACGAGTATTGATACGGGGTTCGGACGGTAATGTATTGGAAATTATATGGATTATCGTTTTTAGCAAAAGTTTCATCACAATGAGAGGTTTTTTTGTCGAGCTGAATGCACGTGATGGCAGTGTTTGGGGATTGGAACGTGTTTCCTGTATGTATTCCGGACGTGATGTCACTTCGCTTGTTTTTCGAATACGATTTCAGAAAGTCACCAATAGAAATTCCAAAGAATAAATTCCTAATTGAAAAGTTAATTGGTCAACGCCAATTAGGTTGAATTACCGAAACGGAGATAAACTACATTTTAAAGTAACCCCGATATGTATCATGCGAGACAGGAAGGAAAGTCTCATTCTTCTGTGCGGTTTTTTGCTTGCGATGAAAATCCCTCTCATAGGAAAAACAGAAACTGAAACCATTTTCATATGCATGCCATGAACGAATTTTTGGTAGGAAACGTGAAGGCGCTTTACGGGTTTCATGCTTTTCTGTTACGTATAGTAGATACATGGAACGCTATTCGGTTTATTAAATGGCTCCGGCCAGAATAAAAATTGAACCGTGTTCTCCTAATTAATGTACATTTATTAATTCAAATGAAACAGCAATATTGTCAATCAGCTTCTGATACTTTAGCCCTTTCATACATTTATGGTAGGTCCTAGTTTCCATCAAGGTGAGCTATTCCAAACAAAAATGAAGAAAATTTATCATTTTGGCAGACTTAGTTAGATGTGTGCAACTAACAATAGAAACAAGCATAAACCAACACTGACTAGAGAGAAAACCAGATATCAAAATCTGGGACTTCAATCTTGGAGAGATCCATTATCTGGATATAATAGATCCATTATATCCAGATTTTAGCAGATTATTTGGATCATACAACTTATATTATTCCACTCGCAGTACTTTCTGTTAATTTGTACATTAAGGCTTAAGCAAGGTCCAAAATTCATGTATATAAAGTTTCTGTCATGGCATCTTCGAATTTAGCATACAGTGCTTATAAATTAGAAAGTAATTCCTGTTTGAAATTTAAAAATTAAATACATATTCTTTATGAAATATTATTTCTAGAAGAAATATTTCCATTTTTTACAAAGTAAATGTGATCTGAAAACTAAAGAATTTTGTAGGAAAATAAGATCAAGGAACTTTCGTTTGAAAACGTAAGCAATGACCTAGAAAACAATCACTACACTTTTCGTGACAAGGGTTTTTGTGGTAATGTGTAGGTGCAAAGTCCTGTTAGTAGTAGTAAGCCATCTTGGGTGTGACATATGACCAGTGAATCTGGTTTGATAAATCCTGTGAACACATTCCACTAACAATAGCCGTCATTACCTCAAACAGATATTTTTATTTGAACTAAGATCGTCTTTATTTTTACCACAGGTAATGTTTAATTTATGATCTCAAAATCAATAGAAGGGAACTTTTCGCAGTGCTTCAATTGTTTCTAGGGACTTGAAAATACTTGGAGGTCTGCCATTGTACCATCTAAGTGCAATAATAAATGCCACATTTGCATGAAGCTGTCAGATGAAACATTGTAAGGATGTATTCTGCTTTTGTTCTAAAAGAGTTATTGCGCCACCTTTTGGCCCTGTATTGACGATTGTGCCATCACAGACCACAGAAGATTATAAAACAAATCAAAAGATTTATTATCCAGGAATTTTAAAATGCTATTTTAATTATTTACATCTTGTCCCGAATTACATGTTATATATCCGATAAAATTATGTCCTAGTTCGGGTATTTGAGAATAGTGTCTTTCCAAAACAAACTTTTTATAATACTTAAGCCCCTTTTTTCTTGGGAGAATGTTTTGGCTTTTCTGCCATCAAAGTAAGAGCCCAGCCAAGGGTAGAGCCCTCCTATTTTTGGGTTGTTTGGTTTTTATGGCATAAGGACCATATTTGACCAAGCCCAAGACAAATAACCTGATTTTTTTTACCTTGAAGCTTGTATAGTTATAGTATTTTTGATCATTCACCTCGAATTTTGGAGCTATCTGCACTATAATTGCATCTTTCTTTTCCGATGTTGAAGAACAGCAGATGCTATAAATGCAGCTGGTCTATCAAAAACCCCAGTACGGTCACATGCGAAAGCTAAAGATAGAATTATCATTTGTTTTATGGAGGATTCAGGAATAACAGACTGTGGGAGTGATTTTTTAGCTTTCTACAAAGTTGGCAATTCTCTTTCAGTCATATGTTATAGGAACAGTCTGTACTGGTGAACTCCATCCTTCTTTTTTAGTTGCAACCTTCTTTGATATTTCTCATACGTTAGGCTCCTTGGATATTGAGTCATTCATAAGTTCATGTTTTATCCACAAGTAACATTTCATCACATCAAAGTACGTAAATAGTTGATATGTACTCATTTGTTGCGTCGAACCAAATATTGGACTTGTAATCATATTTCTTGTTTTAATTTGTTTCATTAGTTTTAATTATTTTATCTAAAGAGCGATTATTCTAATGGAGGAAATTACATCTGTTCACACCCCGTAAGAACTGATTGCGAGCACCCAAGCTCCGAATAGACTGTTTTGAATGACGTAATACCACAAGTACGACTTTTCTCTGTTCGAGAGATCATATGAAAATAAATGTTTTATGAAATGCATACTTTACGATATACATGGAAATGATTAATATTGATTTAAAATTCAATGGTTTCATTGCTTTCCTTACATTAATAAACTATTTTTGATTTTTCACTAAATTAATAAAATATTCAGCTTTTCAAGTCACTGTGGGCACCTCGAAACATTAATTTAAAAAAATTCCTCTGTCTATTATGTTTCTTAAAGGTACCCGGCACAATTACCACGCTATTACAAATCGATTATCAAAAGTTGACTTTTTCGTTCAACCCGTACGCACATGTTCTGTCTATTTCATTAGAAAGTCTATGTGCTCACTCTGAATTTATCTTTAGGTTTTGGTTAAGTCTGGAAAAATATTAAGTTAAAGTTAAAAGGACATGAAACAGGAGATACGTTTTGGGTCTAATAATTCATCATTATATGGAATTAGTCACCTAAACCCTGGCAGAACTTAGAAGACACCATCAAAGTAGTAGGCAAGGAAGGAAAACACATCCTGGATTGTAAAACAAGATTCAACTCAAATATTTCATGTGAAAAAGTGTTTAGGAAAACCGCCATTCATTTCAAAACTACCATGCATCAAGGAAAAAAGAAAATATGATTCAGCAGATTTCATACCCTTGATACTCGAAAACAGACGCCTATTTTGGGATTTTTTCGGTTAACGATGATTCAGCTGATTTGTGAAAGGTCTTTGAGTTCAAATGATTTGCTTTCATCATTTCTCTCTTATCTTTTTCGTATTAATCTTTTTCACCATTTCCCTAGTTTTCACATTCTGTAATTTATATGGAAAGATAACAGTTCATAATTTCATTACCTCATTATTATACATAATTTTTAGCAGATAAATTTTTCATATTCCACGCTTTTGATGATTCCTACATCATATTGAAATGAGTTTGATTTGTGCATGTGCGTGTGATACTAAAACTATAGTATCTTTAGAATACTACACTAAATTTCAGTAAAGTCTTAGTGTAGTATGCAAAGACTGTTTATTGTTGTATATGCCGCAAAAATAACAAGTACACGCCTACACTAAAAGTCAGAATCACTTAATTTTAAAAATTATTTTTCACTTCGGTAATATTGAAAAGAGATAAAAAATAGTATATAGAAAAGAAAAGTGCTCTAGCTATATTAAAATTTTAATTAGTGGTTGTCTCATAAACCTAAGAATTCGTTTTTTCAAATTGAGGATTACTGAATTTAATGCTTTTTAAGTTAGGACGGAAGAAAAGCCTTTTTCTTGTTATGAAGACATAGTCAAAGTTTTGTAAATTTTTACAGATGTAAAGTTAAATGTAAAGATTCTTTTGCAAAGACTAATAAAATAAACAGAAAACTTAAATCAAACATTTCCAAAGCCTATATATTCTACTTGAAGTGTATAATGTAATAATTTCCTAATTTGTTTCTTAAATAACACTTTATATTACTGTAATTCTTACATGAAGTATTCTGTAAACCATGTATTCTTATCATAAATATTACATTTGAATCTCTTAAAAGATGGATTAACTATTAGTTAGTGTGAGGGATCAGTGTTTTTTAAAACATTTAATTTACCTCAGTGTTTTGCTTTTATTCAGACACCATTATCCTTTCAATATCATACATATTATTTTAAACCACAGGTAGCAAGACGTAGTCTAAAAGTATCTAAATACTGAATGAGGTTTGTATTCGTAAAAGTATGAGGCCATATAGCCTTTGATTTAAGCATGAAATGTAAAGACCAAATTTTTAATAATGCTCGCTGAAGCTATGTTTAGATGTAAAGGCGAAAATATATTTTCCCTCATTTGATTCACATCAGATCCTGTAAATGATAGCATCGTCTTCAAAAAACCTTTTATTTAAAAGAAATTTTAGTTTAAGCATTATGATTCCGAGACACTGATCTGAAGTACTCATTATTTACACATACAGAGCCGAATTGAATTCCCAAAGTCATTTCTATATTCAAATAAATACCTTTGAAGATGCAGAATACGTCAACTACTCTCATTACATCCCATTTGTCTCAAGTAAATAACATTTTTCTGAAACAGTGTACACAGGGATGCATCTAATTACTTATTCTCTAGTTACATAAGCAAACGCTTATACTGTTCTGCAAAAATACAGTGGATTTAGCTGGAAAATATGGATCGTAAATATTTGATTCTGTAAAACCCAAGAGAAGAGGGAAAAATAATTGATGAGCAAATATTCATTTTTTAAAATAATTTATTCACAGTAAAAATCCAAGAAACACGTTGCACAAATTCTTCAATGCAAGTTTTTCTGATTTCAGGTATATAATACTACAGGCGTGAATTTAAAAGATAGCCGCTGTACACGGAAAGTATATACTGCCAGGATTTTTTAAAGTTTTGTACATTTTATTGTACAGGCATGTTTTGACACGATGATTTTACTTTTTAAAAATATTTTTGGATTTCATCCGTACGAAGATATACAAAAATAATTACATATTTTATTTATATTTATTTCGGAGAGATCGAGACAGAGAAATGAATTATAAGAAACGTTTTTGTACTTTACCTTTAAGGCAAGTACAAAAAAAATTAGATCATATTCATAAAATTAGAAATTCCGATAAACTGTTATCAGAAAAAATGAAATCGTAAGCAAAAACATAGAATAAATTATCGATTGGAGACATTGTTTTCAATACTATTTTCTTATTTATTAATAACGATTTTTAGAATTCAGAAAAATCTGTTCTCAAATAGCAGATACATTAATACCAAAAATGAAATATTTTCATTAATTTACGAAATTTTTTATTCTTTATTTTATTTCGGCTTCGTTGACAGCATTTTATGCCAATATAGGTTTTCGATCTTGAGAATATACCTAGTCGTGTTTATAAAATCCCTGCAAGTATAACTTTAACTCTCGTAGTTCACACACATATAACCGTTCTGTAACCTGCAGTCTTTTCTGAATGATTTCTAACCAGATTTGAACTCCTTGACCAATAGAACCTTTCCTAGGATTTTTTTCAAAAGATAGATGTTATTTCTTAGTTATGTGTTGGGGAAAAGGCAATACTACTTTACTTGGAAATCTCGTGACGCTCAGAGAAATAAATGCTAGAGAAAGTACTTCACTCAAAATTAAATATGGTGCGAGGGAAAAGTTGTTTAGTAAGTATTCCGAAATAATGGATTATTATAAAACTGATGCAATTTTTAAAATTAATATTTGAATATATCACCATATAATGTAAGAACAAAATCAATCTGGCATTACAGAAATTAAATTGAGAGGCAATTATTGTCTCAATATGTGTTTCTTTAATTTCACTAAGCTTGAAAATTTTCTTTTTACTGTATTATCATCCTTTCAGCCACACCAAATCTTTCCAATCGAACTAAAGTCGATCTGCAATAAAGCAAACTTTCATCATTTAATTTCAATTGCTTTTTATGCAAACTCTCATGGATTTGAATTGTTTTTTCATTTAAAAGCTACTTTAGTTCGTTACCTCTTTAACAAGACTACAAATAATTTGAGTAGATAGTTTTTATTGTTTCTTCGTCGTATTGCTGTTTCTTAATAAGTAATTCAAAACATACCAAATCCTTTTATATATTCAATCAATAACGCCGTAACCTGTACTTTTGATTTTGGACCTTTTTAGTGCACATTTCGTACGTATAAAAACTTAAGTAAACAAAACTAATCCTATGCTAGCGCCTTGTGAGAAAATTCGCTGGCTGAATTCAGCGGTTAACTTCAATTACAAAATTAGTTTCCAGTTGCAGAAAAAAGACAGGACATTTTATTTCGTTATCACGAAGGTTTAGGAAAAAGAAAGAATCATAAAAAAGGGAATTTTATGGAAAGTCTTTTCATTGATCTTTACTGTAAACCGAAAGTGAAAAACAAAGTTAAAGAACCAATTTTAGCATTCGGTTGTTTGTACTTAACCAAAGCGTTTTTCAGAATTTTAATCTTATTAGCAAGCGAAATTTTTCCAGGATACCGAAACTCAGGGGATTAAAAGAAAAAATAGTTTTCGAAAAGTGGCACTCGAAATTCTCAGGATTTTGCAGTACTGTAGGACAACTACCTGTTGAGAAAAAAGGCAAAGAAGTAAACCAGGGTGCTTCTATGTCTTTCATTTTAAGTAGATCCGTAATTCGAATCATAGTTTTGCAGGCTCTTCTCCATTACAGCTGGAAAAGTAATTACTTTTCCAGCTGTCCAGCTTTTTTAAAAGTAATTACTTTTCCAAAGATAATTTTTAATGAATATAAATTCTGATAATATTTACTTATTTAGAATTCAATTTTTCTTTGCCAAATATAAATAATTTCCAAATATTTGGGACAGATGATATAAAGAGAATAAAACATTCAATTTTGCACTAGAGCTCGCCAGAAATTAGTTATTTTATATCCACCACTAACTGAATTACCCGGCGTTGCTCGGGTTGAAATGGTTAAATGTTGCTTGAAAAGTGAATTAGAATAATCACTTTTCTTTCACAGAAAAATGCAATAATTTAAGTTGTATGAAAATACGTTTTAACTTTTTCATAGCTTCTACAATATACTTCGGACGCAAATATATACATTTAATTCCTGAATATATTGCAATATGTAAAAGATTAAGACATAAAGACAAACAGAAACGAAATTCCGATGAAAAAATGCAGAATTCTAAAAAACGAAAGATGCACAAAGTGCAGTTTCAACTGCTTCTGTTCAAATACTCTCGCAATCAAGTCGTGGAGCTCACTGGGTAATTGACCATTGGTAAGAACCTCCTTGATCTCCGTCCAAGTCAGATTGCAGGTGAAGGTGATAAATAAGTCTGGTCTCCCGTACGTCATAGCGTCTTGCGTGTATTCGTGCATGTATCTGGGACTGCCTGTAAATGTAGCTGGTAGTACGACTAAGGCATCGAGGTTTTTAACGTTCCCTCCATTTGCCACAGCATCTCTCGGGTGAATATATTCGTCAACTCTCAGTTTACGTCGATTTAGACGAATGTAAAGGAGACGCTCACTCTCGACTTTTGCGCACATATCGACGATGAACTGATGAAACAATTGCCTGCAGTTCAGTACGTGGTTCTGCTCAGTATCTCGAACCATTAATCTGCACGCATAGAAATCCATCGCTGAAACTTTCTTGCTGGTTGTTTCACCTGTTCTTGGGTTGATCTGCCTCAGATTAAAATGATATCCATCTTCACCATTTGGGAATATTACTGGGTACTGCAGAGCATCATAAGACCGATGTGTTTCCGAAATGCGCAGCAATGATTCACCTCGTCGTTGAATAACGATATCCCGTTGATGAAACTCATCGCCTAATATCACCACCGCGACTTCATCTGTTTGAGGAGAGTTAAAGCGCCGCTCGTGTTCGCCTGCTGGTCTTCGGTCTGCTCTTATGACTACTTTATATTCATCTGTTGGCATACGTTCCAATGCTGTTTCAAACGTTTTAATAAGATTATTGTGCTCATGAAACATCCTCTGTAAGTTTAACACAATCTGACGTCTTGTTCCCGAGATGTAGGCGCACCTCTGATCAGTTTCCATTTGTTCGTTTTGAATAAAATATAGTAGAAATTTTGGTGGTTGATCGCAGCGGAAACAACCATCCCGCTCTATGGTAAATCTGCCCATGCACCTTGAATGTCGACGGAAATCCGGGATGTCCAACAACTGATGTGGCGCCGAATGATGTCATTTGGAAACATGAGTTGTATTTTCTGATGTTACTAAGAAAATGCATCGACTGACGTATCTCCTGATGTGTAAGTTAAAAGTTCTTGTGGTGGTGGTTTCAGTTGGCAGAGTTTAACTTTTCCATTTTTTTGCAGCAAATACCAGTAGACTCTGATTTAAACTTTTTGGCTTGACAGTAACTACAAACCATTTCCATTTTCCCGATGGTAACACTTGCATGCAGCGAGTAATCTTTATATGAATCGTAGTGAAATCCTTCAAATGCTAAACTAAAATGGTGCGCAGTCCGTGATCGTATGGCTCTATCTCTCTTATCCTGTAGTCGGGCCTCACGCTGCTGTGCCGTCTCTATTGCTCTAGATGTAGTAGCTCTATCTCTCTTATCCTGTAGTCGGGCCTCACGCTGCTGTGCCGTCTCTGTTGCTCTAAATGTAGAAGCTCTCTCTCTCTCGCAATCGCAAGTCTTCTATTCCTCTCGTCGGAAGTTTCTTGACTACACTTATCTTTGGTAAAGATGTAGAATCCGGGGCATGTTTGTCGCCAAGCAATTTTTGTCGCCAAATCAAGATGGCGTCCAAAGCCAGTATGTTCATTAAAAAAAACGTGGACTTTCCTACGCGAAAAACCTTTTGCATAGGGTTGCCATAAAGCTGAATCAAAACACCAAGGTTACCATGTTTGGCGATAAATCGCTGGTGCCCCGGATTCGACATCTCCACCTAGGAAACACTTATACAATCAACTAAAAGAGCGAAATAAAACTGTCAGATTCACTGAAAGATGATAAAATGGAAGACTTACCGAGTTAGCTTCCTTTAAATACGACCATCTAAGAATCGAATGGGTGCTGGAATGCTCTGCATCATGAATCCAAGGAAGTTTCCGTTTCCCCAACTTTCTAGAAAGTTCTACAAAGTTTTATAAAAAGGTAAACATTAATTCTGGTGCTGCCAGATACAGAGTAGCAAAATTACGCTTTTATTTTATCAATGAGTTTTTCGTTTGTGTTTTTCGGAATAACGGTGCTTGGATTAGAAATAAATGTAATCGGTGTAGACAAATTAAACTGAATAGATAAAAATTTTTCAAAAAGCAGAAGGTCGATTTTACAGAATTTTTAAGAAAGAAAATCACTGCTTTCAACGGAGGATTCACATATATCTATTCCGGACATTTTAAAATAAGTTACACGCCTTACCTAAAAAGCTTTTGAAACAGAATTCTACAAATCATTACGTATTCAATAAATTATTTAAGGAAAGTTGGTCCAAATATACACCAACTTTCCTTGAAAATCGTCCTTGAACTCCTGAAAAGCTTTCCTTGAATTTCCTAGCAAAAATAAATATTTTAAAATATTCTTTCTTCACCAATAAAATATCTATAATTTATTTACACCATGGGAAGAACTAAAAAGTCAGTTCAAACAAAAAAATTGTAATTTAATTTGTTTCGGAAAAATTGTTTATCGTTCAACACTGGTAAAGCAACCACAGCTGCCTAAACAATCAATCTATGCTCAATGTTATTTCTATGGCGATTTCGAATAATTTTTAGCTCCCTAGGCCCAAATGAACGGGGACGAAGTGTTAGCCTATGCTGACCGCAGTGTTCTAAAGTATAAGTGTACCAAATTTGGTGTGGATTGGTCAAACGGTGTAGATTTGTATAGAAAATATATATACACACACACATCCTATCTTATATATAGAGATTGTTAAAGGCTTGTGTTTATTTATGGACGGCATGTATAAATTTCGTATTTTTGTACGAAATTTACACATTTTACGGCATTTTTGCACGAAAGAGAAAAAGTTATTATTGAAGTTACTTTTTCAATCGACAGTGAACCAATTCAACCCGAGTAAAGTCGTGTAATTCTGCTAGTTTAAAACAAAAAAGGTAAGTATTGAAAAACTGAACAAGGTTTATTGAAACATAACATTAATCAAAAGCAAATTATAAATATTGTACATTGGAATTCAGTAGATCGACTTAGTCACTGAAACGGAAATTAAATTGCAGCTGTCTAAACTATGTTGGCCCTTACATTATTGTCTATTGCTGATGTCAATCGATATAATTTGTAGGATCACATATTATATTGTGTTATTCTGTAGTTAATGCATCCACTTTCACATGACTCGACTGCTCATAAGGAAGTTGTGACTATTTAAAATAAAAAGAGGGGAAGATGTTGAAAAACTCAACAAGATTTATTGAAACATAGCAAATACAAAATTATAAATACTGAACATTCGAATTCAGTTGACTTGGTTGCTGAAACGGAAAGCAAATTGAAGTCATCAAAATTTTTGTGGTATTTCTTTATTTTCTACTGCTGATGTCAATCGATCCAATTTGCTTGGATCACATTTTGTTTTTCTTTATAAAGCTTATGTTTTTAGAAATTGAAAAAGAACAGTGTATACCTTTTTTGCCCTGACTCTATGAGGAAGTATAGGAAACTATTATACAAGTGCATGGTTTTGGTAGGAGCATATCGTCGACTTACATGTGAAACACACCGTCAGAAAACACAGTTCTGAGGAAACGAAGAGAAAAAATGTCTACTCACTAAATGTGTTTCTTAAGAAGAAATCTAACCTCCATGCAAAGAAAAATAGACTCAGTGGACTTCATCTGTCTAAAGAACATCTTGATCTTGAGAAACTAAAACACCCATATTTGAAAATTTTGACTCGGCGTTGGAAAATTTTCACTTATAAGTCACCTATATAAAAAGGTTAACTTCATTTGAAGTCCATTCGAAAGGTAATAAATTCTGTCAATCTTGTCACACTACAGGGGAACGTAATCTATGTATAAACCTTCGCAAAACTCCAACAACAAGGTTATCATTACCATGATACGATTAGCTAAATGACGAAGTGCAAACAACTTGTATGTTTCATCAGAAAAAAAGACCACTAAATCCGAGCTAACGACCCTCTTCATTTTGATCCACACCTTTCCTACCTAGCGAGAGTCAAGAGTTAACAGGTGGCAAGGTCATCCCCTGGTGGTGACCTCGGTTCGGCGACCGTGGGCGCCCCGCCCGACGAAAGAGCGGCGACCCTGGCGAACTGCATCAATAAAACAAGAAAAAGACAGCGCAAATGAAAACAAACTTTCACTTTTCATCAATGTTGATGAAAGTGAAAGGTGTCAGTAGGTCAAACCACCCTCAGATATCGAGCCATTTGACCCACATGATCTGCTGATGGTTTAAATAGCATCTCACAGACTCTTTAACTCCGTCATTGTACTTACTCCCTCTATTGTTTTAAGATTTTTATCTTCATCTTCTTCCTCTGCGGACGCGTGTGGTGTGAAAGTGCGCTTGTTTTGATAGTTGATTGAGAAGAATGTGGATAGGATCAAGCATTTTGTTCGTGCTTTCTGTGTTGGACTTTTTGGAGGAGTCTGGAGCTGCAAGTAAGATTCGTATTCATTACATTTATGTACCTAACTACTTTTATTTGGATGCTCGCGGAGATTTAATATCTTCTTAAACACATCAAACCCACTTCTTAATCTCATCACTCCAAGTGTTAAACTCAAGACACACCTTTAAGTGTCGCTCTCAAGAGGCGACTCCGAAATCATATTTATGTGGAGAAGATGGCAGTCTCTTTACCCAAACAACGCGTTTCTAAATTTCAATAGCTGAATTCCAATCCATAATGAAACGATTCTAATTGGAATTTAGTTTCTTCTGTCCTTATTTTTTTTATTTTTAGAGTTTTGGTAGTGTTCTTGGCTGCTACATGTATGAGTTTGTTTAGTAAGCACTTAAGTTTACATAAAATATGTTTATGAAATTAATACTACATTACACGATTTTCAGTTTTATTGATTAACTTTTAATAGTACGTATATCTACAACTGATTTTTTATCCTTACTTTAACATGGTAAAATTTTAAATCGTAATTTGTATTACATTTTTATAAAAGACATGAAAGTAGCTAGAAGCTTGAGACAGCCAAATTCTTTTGCCACACTATCTATGCTTACTCTCGAATGTTTCATACATCCTGTGTAACGTTGGTCCATCCTAAATACTCTAATTTCTTATTAAATATTGAAACTAAAAGTATATACTGTAATTAGTTAATAATTGTGTACTTTTATTAGAATTCGAATGTATAGTTTTAATTTATTTGTTTTAAAGGGAAAGAAGAAATAGTTTATATCCCACTAATCTCTTACATTACAAATCATTTAAGAATCAAAAATATATTTGCTTAACGCTAAAAGAGACAATTTTTGCAATCTTTCTTTTCGAAATCAAAGTAATTATGCAATTTTAGGAATTTCTTTTAATACCATACTTAAAGTCATATTTTATATTGAACAATGTTTCAATTAAACTCCTCACATCTTAATGGATAACAGATTTCAATTCAGTCAGTTTATAACTCGCAGATGATAACAGATTGATAACAAAATTCATTTAAGTGGACTGATGAGGTTAAAGTTATTTTCAAATGTTGCATTTAAATTTTATACCTTAATCTTACTTATTTTACCTTAAAAATAGGTATTTTTAGATTTCCACGTCTTGTTTAAATTTTTGTAATTTTTTTTTATCCGTTAATTTTTTTTAATTCAAGGAGTTCATTCTCACACTTTCTCAATAAAATAGAGAATTTTACTACAAAAATATTACGAGCACATAGTTATGTTGATGAAACATCACATTTATATAGGTTTAGACCTGTTATGTTGTTTTATTGCAAATTTTGCAGTTCAGTATTTCAGTAAAGGCAAAAAAAACTCTCCAAAACAGCTGAACGGTGAAGAAGTCCTCCAACTAATCATAATATTTCTTAACTAATTTATAATAGCCCTATCCCCATATCCAAAGCTATAATAGTTTTGTTGTTACCCTTTATTCAAGATATAAATACACAAAGTTCAAAAAACTATGTTGAACAAGTCGCACAGCGATTAACTCTTGATAATTCATGAGCTGTCCCACAGAGATGCCGATACATTCTAAAATAAATTTCAACAGTGTTTCGACATATATTCACTTAGCAATAGAAGAGGACAGTAAAAATTCATAATTTTCATTGAAACATCATTAATATTCCATTAACAATTTCCAAGAACCTTTTAGTGGAACATCAATTGATTCCTTGTTTTCATCCCCTTTTTGTATAAATTTAATTCTGTAGAAAATTAGAAAATTAAAATATTAATAAAAATTGTTTCCAAAGCCTATATCAAATTTGTACTTTTAAATAAATAAGTATCATCTGATAAAATCTAAATCAGAATTTTTGCTTTTAAATATATATAGTTTGGAAAAATATATTCCTGATATTTTTACTCATAACATCATTCCTTTTGACTAATGCCCAGTCAATTGAACTGAATCATTATAGCACAACAAGGGCGGATTGGTGAATCACTTAGCGTTACCCTGGTGCATCACGGGAAATGGGTTCACGTTACACTTCACAAACATACTGCACTTTCTAGGCACAACCCGTTTATAGAGAGATCACATTCATTCAAGCCGGACAAACATCCATGCCCTAACCCGGATTTGAACCAGGAACCTTTGATTCAGAAGCTTAATTTACTCATAACATTTCTACCGTATCACATTTTTCTCTCATAAAAAATAGCATCCCGTCAAATTTACATTTTCAATTTGAAATCCAATTTATTTGAGATAAGCTACACTAAGCACTCACTTAAAGATTGAAGCTCAGATCAAACAATCTTTAGAAACGACACTTTTTGCAAATAGTATGAATGTGTTTTTCTTTAACATATTTACCTCCTAGATAAATTTTCTATATCATTCGTAACATTCGACATCTACTAAAGAAAACATATATAACCTAAATTACTTACAATGTGAGGAATATCTTGTAAATTTAAAATTTTAAATGATTTTGGATTAACCTGAGAGATTCTACTTTTCATGTTCTCAAGTGACGTAATAAATCTTCTAGAGGTTTGTGCTTAATAAAGTATTAATTAGTAAAGGGGGATAAGGTGTAACCAAGCAAGCTGGTCAAGGCATTATGCTGTAACCATGAAGTTCGTCAGTGGAATTATTTCCGCGTAAGGCTAATTTTCAGATTGCGTAATTCAGAAACTTATAAAGAGATTGAATTCTTTCTTCCTTTCTATGTATCTTAGTACTAAAAAATGTGCAATCCTCGTAAAGTATACCACTTCTAAACTGTTATTTAC
Source organism: Meta bourneti (assembly GCA_933210815.1). NCBI lineage: Eukaryota > Metazoa > Arthropoda > Arachnida > Araneae > Tetragnathidae > Meta > Meta bourneti. The sequence continues at coordinate 57,354,880 of OW119923.1, forward strand.
TTTTGTTTAGTGGTGTAATGTCCATGGAAGCATAGATGACTGGAATTCCATTATAAGAAAATTAAGATTCAATGACAAGAAAATAATAAATGATAAAACATGGAGCAAAAACGACGATTTTTTAAGTGCAAATCTGAGTGAGACTTTAGTATTTTAATGTCCTTGATTTTCACATTTTCTCAGCAAAAATCCAATCTGGGACTACTGATGCCCCATGTTTTCAGCTTCAAATGGTCCCCTGCTGTGATCGATGAATGGCTTTTGTCCTGCACAATGAGTACCTTTAACACAGAATCTTCAACCCTACCTCATGCTTCTTGCTGAGACATCCAGTCCAGATAAGTTAGTCCTTGTGCATGGTCTATCATTCTCTCCCTGTTCTCTCTCATTTGCCCATTTTTTTTAAATTCAATCTCTGGCTCTGAAACAGCGCTTGGTTCATCGGCACCGAGTGGTCAGAATTGAGGCATTTGCCCTTTTGGGCTCTTTTTTAACTTAGTTAATCCTCCAAATGGTTTCGATAAGATATCTCTTCAATAAAAGTCTGACTAATTTTGTTAATAACGAGATACCTCGTCCATCAAGAACGAACCAATTCGCTAATTACGGGATATCTCGGCATCAAGACATCGCAGATTTTTTATGATGACGAGATCAAGATCTGGTTAGTTTTCTTCTAAGGACGAGATATCGCGTCTATGAATATCTAGTCAGTCTTGCTAATGATGAGATACCTCGGCGAAACAACCACCAGGAAGGTTAACTAACTTAAATTGGTTTGTATTTTGTCTTTGAGGAAAAGAAACAACAGCGAGAATTTTTTAGATGTCTTATAAGGTTGTCTAAAGCTAAGCATTAGGTCCTACCTTTCGATCTAATCTCGACGTTTCCAGTTATCAATTTTACGCTACACTACTTCTTTTGTGCATATAAGAGATATTGCATTCCATTATTGTTTAGAAGTATTATCAATTCTAAACACACCTATTCAATCAATACCAAGAAAAATTTATATTGTGTTATAACCCAATACCAAATTTAACAAAACCGAAAGTTTTAATTCTATAGAAAAATGTATTCCTAGCCTTAAATTCTGGAGTTATTAGTAAATATCTATTGTCTTTATACACTACTTTTCATCGCTAATAAATACATTTTGTACTCATAAACAATACCTCAAAAGTACTTTTTTGCCACAAGTTCGCTTGAATATTATGTCAGCGTCTTTCACCTTACATAACAATAGAATTGTTATGGGAATCAGTTTGCATTGTAAAAGTTAGAGCAGACAAAGAGAGACTACTCACATTTGCAATTCTTCAGGAATATTATTCTTCATCCTGTCTTTGAAAGCAGCCACGTAGAAATGCTGGGGTCTACCTATACAACCACTCAAAATATATTTAATTCACTGCGTTCGATTCTCTAAGTTTTTGGATTTTGAATAGGCTTGTGTGATCTTTTGAATAGGCATTCTGTCTGGGTTTCATAATGATTAACAAGAAATAAGAAATAAAACGCCTTAGGAAGATTTAGAACTATTTCTCTTTTTCTAAGAATTTTATGAGAAAATCCGAAAAAGTGTTAAAGAAACCCTTGAGCAAAAAAATAAAAAATAATCTAGCGTGAAACAGCTCATGGGCTTTTGATGTGAAGTAGATTTTGAAACATTGCTATTGCTTCAAGAAGAGCACTTTTACCAGATCTAATTACAGTAATATCATTGGATTATTTAGTAATTAAACGTAATGCTATTAGGTAGTTAGTTGAACTTACGTCGCACTGAGCAACACAACGCGCTATTGGTAATGCAATATTAGGAACATCTTATAGTTCATCCTTGTTAAGACTAAAAAGTATTATTGTTTTAGTTTCAGTATATTTTCAAGCAAAGGTTTTTTTAGTCTCCAAGATCTGAATGGCACTTTTAGGTTTTCATTTTTAATTTTAGTATTAAAAATTAATAGATGTCAAATTCTGTGGGTAGCAAACCTAATTTTTTAATCACGATAATTTTTGACGGAGTTACTTGTACAACAACATGAAGTACAAAGTAGATAAGTATAAGTAATATATCAGAACAAGTTTTTTCCCCGATTGAGATTTTTTGACATTCGGATTTCAAAATGTTCTCTGCGCACCAGGTTTTAATTGATTTGATGAAAAAAATTAGGTAGGTAGGTATGTATTTTAATGAATGTAGCACTGAAGCAACTCAACGGGCTATTGGCGACGGTCCGGGATCAAAACCGAAGGTAAAGATCGGAGGACAACACCATGTAAATTTGAACCACGGTCAGATGACGAGGTCACACCTGAGCTGGCACCCCACTCATCAAACTTCCAAAAAATTTTAGGATAATCTTTGAAATCTGTTGCATAAGTGCAAATGAGAAATTCATCATGCTTCAAAATGTTGCTTAACCAATGCTTTCTTTGCAAAATTATAGGTGCTTTAGTTCACGGTTAAGCGATACACTTACCAAATGGAGTTAATTTGATTTACATACATACAAACTTATATGAATTAAAATTTTGATAATGCTTGAAAATTAATGCACAAGAGATCTATCGATTGTTTGCAAATGTATCAAACATTTTTACTACGTTTATGTAATAACTTCTGAACAACTTAATATTTTTGGACCAAACATTATATATAGTCTTTTTAACACAAAGCAGTCAGGAAATTTCAAAATAATCGGATAACTGCAAACGTTTGTTTTGAAAGTCTACTGTCCCCTTAAACAATCGGGTATGAATATGTGTTTGACATTCCTGAATAAAAGATTTTTAATGCATTTGATATTTATTAATAAGAGGAGTTGGACCACCTTTTGTCTTCAATACAGCTTCTATGTCTTAGAGTAGTCGTTCAAATACTACTCTAGTAGCACACTCTAAAACGCACCTATACTTCAAAGAAATAAATTTTACATTTAAAAATCGCGTCCACTCCATATTTATGATTTTCTTGGCTACCTTATTTAATCATCTCAAGTAACTACTCTCTAAAATATAGTTTTCGATAGCAATTTAGCCCCCAAGGCGCTAGTTCCTCAGGCTTGCCCCTGACTGATGATATAAAATTATTTTATATTACTTGAAGTGATTCTCTAAATTTAACTTCTTGCATCTTAACAAAATCAGTTTTAATTTAATTTCCCCTTGAAGTTGAACAAGTTTTCCTAGATAGAAAACCACATAATTTTATTACGCTGCCATACTTTAAAAATGATTGATAATATGTGCTATTTCTAATTTTCAAGCAGATCAAGTCTAAAGCAAATTTAGGCGAATGATCAATCAAATTTTAATTACATCTCTTATCAATCAAACTTGATGTCGTAATCAGTATAGCAATTTCGAAATCGGATGTAGCACAAAGAAAGTTTGCAACACACAAAAATATGTATCACTAGGTGAGTTTATAATTAAAAGTTGATAGAAGAAAATGTGCACTGTAATTATGAGGCAATTACTTAAAGAAGTGGAGGGAAGTATTTAATGAATGCGGTGAAAGGAGGCAATTATTTAATGAATAGGGTTATAAGAGTTAAAACTCAAAAAGTGTGTGGTAAAACTAAAATATATGGGAAGCATTATCTTAATTGTATACAACTTCACTTTCTGTGCAATGACTGTAGACCATATATATGAGGTCTTACTCCCCAAACAAAGGACAAAAATCAATCTCTCAACTAAACTCCATTTTTTTTCAAGTATTTCAACTTCCGAATTTTATATTTAACTTTGAAAGTAATACCTTGAAATGGGAGTTGTACTCCTATTGAAATTACGTCTTCATATATTACTCAGAATTCAAATTAGTTATTTAATTCTTTTACCATCTTTTCGGGAATTTGTTATTAATAGTAACGTATTTTTATTAAATTTCATTGTCTTTTTCTCGAGATTGTTTAATCGCGCAGGTTTTCTTAAATACTTCAAGCATTTCCTGGCTGTTATTCTCATGCAATGTACATAAAAATAAGATATACCGTCGGAGTACAAATGAAATACACTGACACAATTTTCAAAATTTGATTTTTTAGCTTTACTAGACCAGAATATAATGATCTTCAGACTGGTGAAATATATCCACTAAGTTATTTCTTCTTTGCATGAAGTTTAGATTTCTATTTGACAAACACTTAGTGCGTAAAGCTCCTACCGCGTTCACCTTGGTTTTCGCAGAACTGTCTTTTGACTTAGTGTGTTTTACTTATAAGTCTAGTTGCGGTATCCAGATAAACTGCCATAACGCAACTCTAACAGAGCTCTAAATCTTACTTATATAGTCTTCTTGATGGCCTGCAGAGGTCGTTGGTGTTTGTTGGTTTTCTTACTTTTTAATTAGCTAGATTCTAATATTTTAGGAGTTATACAGACGATATATGAGACAGTATACAGATCAGTGATAACGATAACTGACTTGGCTTTGCAATTCAATATCCTTTCCATATTTTCTATTAATAAGTTGTACTAATTATGAAACAAGAACGCAGGCACTCCTACGTATAATTCTATGAATAATTCAATTTATGAGGAATGAGAGAGAGAGAGAGAGAGAGAGAGACAATGTGACCAAAATAATGAAACGTGAAAAACATTTGCTAAAACAAATTGTAAATTGCTGTAATTTTTACACAATAGCACCTAGTAAGCACGATTTCTTATCACGCAGCCATGGAACTAATTTTGTTCTCTTAATTTATACAATATGAATCAAGATTTTCTGGAAATAAGATCGAAACTCTTGCAGTTTTGAAAGCATAAAATAAATTAGTGCTAAGACTTTGAATTCATAGTAACATTCTCATCTTATACTAACTCTATCAAAGAGAGAAATGTAGAATAATGTAATCAAATGGAAGGAAATGTATCGTTGGCTTACAAATGAAACATATTCAAGTCAATTGTGGTAATCTTTAGACTGGTAACCTTTAGACTACATTACAGGCTTTTTCTTTGCATGAAGGCTAGATTTCTTCCTTAGAAACACGCTTGAGAAACACAAACAAATTAATGAGAATGTACCTTATTTATTATAATTCTATAAATAAGTTGCTAAGTAATTAATACTTTATCAAAATGAAAGTACTCTTCTCTGAATGGTTGATAAATTGAGCTACTAAAACATGTAATAAATAAATGTTAAAATAATAAATAACAATTTTCGCATTGCTTGAAAATTAGAACTTTTCCCCCATCGTTTTCTCATAACTGGTTTTTGACTTAGGATGTTTCATTTGTAAGCCGACGATATTCACAATCTTTTTGTTTTATGATACGCATAAAAACGAAGAAAAACTATTATAAATTATTACTCTGTTGAACAAATATTTATTTTCAATTCACGAATTTCTCTAATATTCGAAAATTTTGAATAAAGAAATTCAAAGAGAATGGAGCAAAAGTTATAAAGTGCACGTGCATTTTTTTTATCATTACTCGCTATGCAATGGATGCTGCGTAAATATATAATAATTTAGCAGCTCCGAGGGGGGCTAAATAAGAAGTAAATTTTAAATTTATGAAAAATCTATTTTCAATTTATGGAAATTTTACTTTAAAGGTATGAAAATTTTATTTTCGATTTATGAAAATTTTGCTTTATAGGTAAAAATTTTTTTTAATGTATTTAAATTTATTTTTAAATTATGATTTGGAGGAATTACAGGTAACCTAGCGACTCTATTTTTGAAGGTGTGTTAAAGAATTAATTGTTGAAAAGTTGAATTAAAATTTAAATATTAGGAAAAGTTTCGCCTAAGTGTTTTACAGTTTCATCATGTATTTAAACAATACAAGATTTTATTATGCACAATTTTGTCTTTTTGAAACATTATTTGAAATATGTCATGCAGTAATTAATTCAAGCATTTCACTGTAGGATTTTTGTTAGTTTCTTTCCTTCTTCAAAGCTTGTTTTTTATTTAATTGTGCGGTGGTTTGTGTGTATTCAAGTTTTGACATTAGTCTTTCTAAACTTTTAGTATCCGTTATTGTTTAGCGTTTCCTTTGAGGTTTATTAAAGACAGGAAAACACTTGGATATGTGCATCTTCTTTAAGGCCTTATTACATTTACACAAATGAAGAAAGTAAATTAAATTCAGAATATTATCATATAAGCTAGTTCTTAAACTCCAGTTTTATCTGAACTTTCAGGATATGAGAAAATAAAGCAAAATACTCACTGTATAAGTTATCTTCCTAATGATTATATGCAGAACATTATTGTTTTACGCAGGATACGAAACAAAAAAAAGACGTTTATGTCCTAAAAGACAATTTTCAATTACGATTATGTTTCTCTGAAATATTTTGTGCCCTATTTATACATTTTATTCTATTTTTCTACTTGACATTTTTAGCATCAATGGGTTCTATAATATACCCCTTTAGATTAACATATCAAACTTATAGTTTTGAGATAGGTAGGTATTTAATTAACGTCGCACTGGATCAACACAACGGGCTATTGGCGATGGGCTGGGATCATCCCCGGAAGGGAAAGATCCGAGGACAACCCCACGTAATTTTGAACCACCTTATAGTTTTGAATCAAGTATGATTCTTAAATAAATCGTCGAAGACTGAGCGAAAGCCGCGAATCTATAATTTTTGGTGTTCTCACCTAAATGTATGTTCTTAACTTTTGTCCAATGTTTCTACTATGCTAAAGGCATTAGTTCTAATTCGCAGCTAAATAACCTAAATCGATACCTAAACTTTCACCATAACACTATTATGCCTACAGCGAATCTTTGAACATGTTTCTCTTCAAAAAACCATTATTCAGGTCCATGCCTTAGGCATGATGTCAGTGATATGAGTAGTTAAAACACTTCCGTATGAAACCTTTAACTTCATATAGTTCTCTTTTATAAATAATTGCATAGCAACATTCAGATCTTGCGAACGAGTTTCACGCAATTTGGAAAAAACCATAGTTGCATGAACAATTTCAGAATAGTTTTGCCGTGGTTCCATTAGAAATGTTCTACTTATTATTTTGACGCCATAAATTACAGGGATGCCTGCTGTTTAATTCAGAAGATTACCATGAAATTGTTCCATTTGTCAGTAAATACCATTGTGAAACATGATAATCACTTGTGCCAGGAAGCATTGAAAGGAACTCTGTGGTTTAAAGGCGATTCCAATGAATTCTGTGGCTTTTGATTCTATTCATTATCGCGTTATTCTGTATTCTTCAAGGAAGGTTTTGCAAGTATTATTTTTTTAATTTCATTACAAATATCGAATATAGATTTTCGATTAAAAAGATTTTGTGTCTCGTAAGTTTAAACTATCAAAAGAAATTTTTACTTTGCACTTGCTCACGGTCTTGTACTCAACATCTTTTTTTGCTTTTTAGAAAAATAAGATCTTTTGAATTACAACTGAATATCAAATTCAGAAAAACTTTAAAAGCGTTTTAGAAACAGACTACTCTAGTAATGGGAAGACAGCAGGAGGAAGAACAGAATAAGAACAATGGCAGAATAAAAGAGAAGAAAATTTGAACGTTAAAATCTGAAAGATAGTAATTAGGTAGTTGAATTTATTGGAGCAACATGATGGGCTATTGGACACAAGAGGGAAAGATCCGAGGACAACACCTCGCAGTTTTCAGCCACGGTCAAATGACGATGTCAACACCTGAGATGGTACCCCATTCTCCAAACTTACATATTGTAGTGATTCTCTGGGTAGCGTGGTAGATTCAAATCTACAGAGAACAGTCTGGCTTAAATAACAAACGATAATTTTATTTAAAACAATTTCTTGACTATATTAGAATCTATTTACACGACACTTTCACGAATTTCTATGCCTCTGCTAACTGGATGCGACAGGGTGTCGAAATCTCAGGACGTACGAAAGTCTCTGAGTTGGAGAAAGGTATCTCAACAGTCTCTAGATGAAACTCTACTCGTCGGGTGACGATTTCACAAGATCAGCACTGGATCCTCACTGGACGACGGGACAAGGCAGGTTCACTGCCGGACGAGAAGTCGGTACCGAACTCTCCGCAGGTCGTCGGTTCGGCACAATCAGGGATCGGCTCCACTGGGGTCGTCGGGTCAGTACAAGACAGCACGGCTCCGCTGGGGTCGTCGGATCGGCACAAGACAGGCACGGCTCCGCTGGGGTCGCTGGTTCAAGTCTCGAACGAGAAATAAGCAGGAACTCGAGATAGGCAGCCTACGCCAGGCTACAAGAACGCGTCCTCTCAGGGTGAGAGAACCGTCTTCCAAATTATTAAGAGCTCCTTAATGGGGTTGACCGCTCAAAGGGTCACTGAGCTAAGACGCTAGCTCGGGAAACAAACAAGACTCGAGATGGGCAGCCTACGCCGGCTACAAGAACGCGTCCTCTCAGGTTGAGAGAACCGTCTTCAAAAAATATATTTTCTCCCTAAGGAGTGACCGCTCAAAGGGTCGCTGAGTTAAGCTGATCGATCGAGATCACAAGCAAGAACTGACGATTCGACTCCCTGCTTTTCCTTTTGAAACCTCCCAGCCTTTGTTCGCTGGTGGTTCTCGATTCGTTCGTTCTTGATTGGTTCTTACTTTTAATTGGTTCGTTTTTACTTTGCTCATTTTTGAGGTTGCTGATTCGGTAGAGACTCTCTGACGTAAAATGGGATCAGCTACTTAGCGCAGGTGGCTTGATTACCTAGCAGGTGGACTTAATCACCTGGCAGGTGCACTCCTAAACACCTGGGCTCTTTCCGGAACGAATCCCCTTTTGTCCTCTTCGATCCAAGTCCCGACCGTCTGGCGCCAGAGAGATGGAAATGTATTGTCCGGCTCTTTTACGACCTGTCGGCGAGTTTGCCTTTGGGAGGGATAATTGAGGGGTCCATCAATGAATCCTCACAACCCCTCCCCCTAAGAAAGATTTTGTGGTATGGCAAAATCTATAAGGCAAGGGTTAGACATGGCAACTCGACACATCATTAGAGGCAACAATTTTAAGAATTTATATACAAAATTTTAACATGATTTCAACACTTAAATTTCAAGTTACATCTACTATTTACAATACTCTTACATCCTACTCTTGTGATACAATTATATTTTATCACATAAGTTCAATCAAATACTGGGGTTTATGTACAATTTAAATCGGTACTTTTGGTACGATTTAATTTTCCGACAGCATTCTGCTCAGACAATCTGCATGTTGGTTGTCCTTCCCAGCCCTATGGATGATCTGGTAATTGAAGGGCTGTAAAGCCAACGCCCACCTCATCAATCTCGGGTTATTCCCGGAGTTATTCTTTAAAAATACTAACGGATTGTGGTCCGTTTCAATAGTGAAGCGTTGTCCGTCCAAGTAATACCGCAGCTTTTTAATTGCGTAAATAATGCCTGCGCATTCTTTTTCGGTAGTGCAGAATTTCTTTTCTGTGTCGGTAAACTTCCGGCTTAAATATAATATCGGGTGATCAACTTTATCTGGCCCTTTTTGTGCCATGATTACCCCGATTCCTTGGTTGGAAGCGTCAGTTTGGAGGATAAATTCCTTTGAGAAGTCTGGGGCGTACAACACCGGCTTCTCAGTGAGTTTCGTTTTCAGCTCTCGGAAAGCTGAGTCGCATTCCGTGGACCACTCTACCTCCTCCCTTCTATTCTTTCCTTTTAATGCCCTCGTTAATGGCTCGGCTATTATGGCATAATTTTGGATATACCGGGCGTAATATCCACTCAAACCTAAAAATTGTCTGATCTGTGTTTTATTCCTGGGTGTGGGGAAATCAACTACCGCTTGGATTTTCGCCTCAGTCGGAGTTCTACATCCACTCCCTACCATATGTCCCAAATATTTGACACTGCTCTGTGCGAACTTGCATTTGGCAGGTTTAATTGTTAATTTCGCATACGTGATTTTCTTAAGAACCACATCGAGGTGTTTGATGTGTTCCTCCCAAGTTTGCGAAAATATAGCTACATCGTCTAAGTAGGGTACACAAAATTCATCTAAACCTTGTAAGAGTTGAGCCATGAATTTTGAGAAGCAATATGGCGCGTTTACTAGTCCGAACGGAAGAACTAGTGGTCTATATGACCCGAATGGAGTCACGAAAGCGGCCAATCTTTGTGCCTTAAGACTCAAGGGTATCTGCCAATATCCCTTGGTCAGATCTATGACCGTTATATATTTTGCGGCTGCCACTTGTTCGATTCGCTCGTCCATATTAGGCAGTGGATAATATTCCGTCCTAATGATGGAATTTAATCGACGATAATCGACACAAGGGCGAGGGTCACGTCCTGGACTCTCTACTAAAATCATGGGGGAAGTGTAATCGGACTCCCCGATCTCAATGATTTTTAAATCCAACATCCTCTTAATTTCTGACTTGAGGATTTCCGTTTGTCTAGGAGAGGTGCGGTAGGGTTTCGATCTAATGGGTTTGTCACTAATTAAATCGATATCATGTTCGATAAGATTCGTCCTACCGGGATCATTTGAAAATAATTGCCTATGGGATTTTAACAATTTCCCAAGTTCATTGATTTGATCCTGCGTGCATCGCTCTTCCAATTTACTGTTTTTCACTACCTCTCCGAAATCAAAAATATTCGGATCTGCGATAGGATACTGAATATCCAAATCAGATTCTACGGTGTCGTGAGAGAATACTTCGCTCATCAAAACATTTACGCTTTCCATCCGCTGGTGGTATGGCTTTAATAAGTTAATGTGGTACACTCGTACCTTCTCTACCTTCCCTGGCATCTTAACAACGTAATTGGTCTCCGAAAGCTGTTTCTCTATAGTTCCCGGACCAACCCATTTTACGGCGAATTTTGTTTGTTGGCAAGATGACAATACTAAGACGCGATCGCCTACTTTAAACTCGCGCTTCACCGATCCTTTGTCGTAGTACGACTTCCTTTTAACTTTTGCGTCCGTTTCGGTTGCGGTGGCTACCTGTTGACACCGTCGCAATCGATTTATCAATTGGAATACGTACTCCGTGACAATGTCTTCACATGGGGGACTTTGGCACCATTTGTCAAATAAAATGGATTCGGGCATTCTCAAATTCTTCCCGTAAATTAGCTCTGCGGGGCTAAAACCGGTTGACGCATGGGTTACGTTCCGCAAAGCCAAGAGAGCCGATGGAAGTACGTCCTCCCAATTTTCTTTTAGCTCCAGGCACATCGCTTTCAAAAGTCTCTTTAGGTTCCGGTGGAACCGTTCCACCGGGTTCGTTTGTGGATGATAGATCGAACTACGCACCACCTTAATCCCAAACCTCTCAAAGAAGGTAATTGTGAGGTTACTAGTGAAATACGTAGCATTGTCCAGTTGTAGTTCTTTGGGGAAACCTATTCTACTAAAGATAGCAAGCAAGGCATCAGTGACGGTTTCTGAGTTCACTGCTGATAAAGGAATAGCTTCCGGGTATTTGGAAGCAAGGCAAATAGCCGTCAGGAGATATTTGTTCCCTTTCGGTGATATTGGCAAGGGACCCACAATGTCTATATTCATCTTCGCGAACACTTCGGTGATCACGGGCACTAACTTAAGGGGCGCTCTCTTTTGTTCCGAGGATTTCCCGACTTTCTGACAAGCATCGCACGATTTCACATATTCCTCGATCTCCTTAATACACTGGGGCCAGAAATAATAGCGCAACAGCTTATCTTTAGTTTTCGTATTGCCCATGTGGGATCCGAACCCATCATGACAAAGGCTTAAAATTTTATTTTTATATATAGCGGGTATTAATAGCTGCCTCCGCTCTTCGCCTCGATGATCCTTAGACTGCCTAAAGAGTAGCTCTTTTTCAATCACGAACTCACTCGTTTTATTTTGCCTGACCTTATCCCAAATAGATTTGAGTTCGGGACAATTCTGCTGTTCCTTGGCAAAAGTTTCAGCGTGAATGCCTACTAATTCGATTTCCGAATTTTCCTGTAAGGGTGGTAACTCTATCCCCAAATTTTCGTCCTCTAGTTCATTTTCAGGTTCCGTTACCTCAAGTGGATCTATTTCTGTCTGGTTTTCCTCAACTACAGTCTGTTCAGGGCTCAGACGTTTGGTTTGACTCCTAGTCATAATCGCGTTTACCAGTTCTGGTTTTACTCTTTGCGATTCAATTAATTCCTGGGTGGAATTTCCTAAGAGGTAATGTCGCATTTCGACGGATTTACCTACAATTGCTGCCTTAGTCCTAATTACGCCGAGTTCTGGACTTTCGATTTTAATTCTTGCCAAAGGTAGGCACTTGAAGTGGTTGTCCAGAGGTTGCTTAACCCAAATGTGCTCGCCTGTAAAATCCTCAGGTTTCACCAAGTCTAGGGGTCCCAGGTCAATGGTTGTTCCTGAATCACGCAACAATACCATGTCAACATCATTTATTTTGGCCTTGCTTAAATAAGGCTCAAATGAGGGAGCAAAATTTGCGCTCGTAGCAAGATTATTTAAGGGTTCCGCTACTTTCTTTAACTCGGGGCATTGAGGGCGTATATGACCAGGTAAGTTACAATTAAAACAAACGGGGCCACTACGTTTCTCAAATTCCCTTGTCCGCCATTCTGTGTTGGTTCCCTTACTTCCCGATCTCCAGTCCTTTCCGTGATTTTTCTCCCCCCCCCCCGAATTTCTTTCCCTGATTCGGCTTTTCAATAGGTTTTGGGCGGTCGAGAGCCCTTTTCTCCGGTAGTTTGGAGAACACCTGTTTCTTGACTCGACGGGTTGACTCGTACGCGTCTAGCTTCTCAGCCAATGCGCTCGGTTCGGTCAACTCGCCCCATTGATCAATAAAGTGGTCCTTTATGTCGGCCGGTACCCTTCTTTTCATTTGATCAGCGATCATCAGATTCTTAAGAGAATCAAAATCCTCAACTTGGATTCCGCTAAGCCACCCTTCTAGATAGCTTCTTAGTTCGAAGATCATGTCCTTCCATAAAGAGCCATTTTGTCTCTGATGCGTTTGAAATTTGCATCTAAAGGATTCTGCGCTAAGCTTGAATCTAGCGAGAAGTACGGACTTTACATGATCATAATCATCACTCAATTCCTCGGGTTCACGAATAATAATCTCCGCGATTTCAATCGGCAACAGACTAAGCAGCTGTGAGACCAATTCGTCATACTCGATTTTTAATTTTCTACTCTGGCGTTCAAAAAGCGTTAAGAACAAGGCCATATCTATTTTGTCAGCATCAAACTTTTGCATGACTGATTTAATGTTTTTAGACGGTTTCCCGCTATCATGGCTAGACGAACTTAAACTATTTACTTCTCCCGATTGTTGTAATCTTAGCTTCTCTAGTTCGAAAGCCCTTTCCGCAGCTAATTTTTCCTCTTCCTTAGCTAATTTTTCCTCTTCCTTAGCCAATTCCCTCTCTTCTCTAGCCTCGGCCAATTTCCTCTCTTCTATGATATTAACTATCATATCTTTAGCGCTTTCCTCGCTAAAATCATTGCATCCCTGTATTTTCCTTGCTAGATCGATGATTCGATCGTCGGAACCAAACTCAACATTAAACTCGTATGCTAATTTCTGCAAGTCTACCTTTTTCTGCTTAGTTAAAAACGCCATGGTTCTACACTAAATTTTCCCAGTGACACAATTACAAAATTCAATCACCAAATATTCTGAACTTCAATTTTCAAATAACAATACACACATAAAATAATAATACACAATGCAGTCAATTTCCTAAGCCTTAACTATTTTCCAGACTCATGCAATATTAAAATATTTTTACTTAAAATAATACACAATAATAATCTCTACTACAAGTTCACTAAATTTCATTCAACTTGACTAGGTAGTTCACAATTGCGTAGATACTTCACAATCTAAGTTAATTTAACTATGTGCTAAAGGTACAAGATCATCCACAGCCCTGGAACTTATTCGAGCAATTGCTAAACTGACAATTTCCAAATCTTCACTACAAATTTACTGCAATTATTAAATCCTAACGTTTCAGCGAATTTGCATACACTAGTAATCAGAATTTCTTTAGAATGGATTCCACAATTAAATCAATTTAAAAATTTAAACACTCTTCACAACAGTTTTTTTTCTCAACAATTTAAAACAATAATCTATTAAATTGCCTCTAAAGAAATGCCAAACTTACCTTGTCTGACGACTGGCTCTGCTTTTTCGACAGGTCTCTGCTCTGCTTCTGTTGGGATGTCAGACGGGCGTTCGTTTTTTTTCTTTCACTGGCACACTAGCACTTTTTTTCAACACTGGACAGGATGTCCTTCACGTTGTAGCAGTTCTGGATGGTTCTGCTTTTTCTCACTTCACAACTCTTCTTGAGTTTGCCTCTGGACTGGATGTCCTCACGTAATAAATCCTGGGTGGGCTTACTACGCAAAAGGTGTGGTTGCCAATTTTTTATTTAATGGCTAACAATCCCACCTGCTGCCACCAATAATTTAAGTTGACTGTAGTGATTCTCTGGGTAGCGTGGTAGATTCAAATCTACAGAGAACAGTCTGGCTTAAATAACAAACGATAATTTTATTTAAAACAATTTCTTGACTATATTAGAATCTATTTACACGACACTTTCACGAATTTCTATGCCTCTGCTAACTGGATGCGACAGGGTGTCGAAATCTCAGGACGTACGAAAGTCTCTGAGTTGGAGAAAGGTATCTCAACAGTCTCTAGATGAAACTCTACTCGTCGGGTGACGATTTCACAAGATCAGCACTGGATCCTCACTGGACGACGGGACAAGGCAGGTTCACTGCCGGACGAGAAGTCGGTACCGAACTCTCCGCAGGTCGTCGGTTCGGCACAATCAGGGATCGGCTCCACTGGGGTCGTCGGGTCAGTACAAGACAGCACGGCTCCGCTGGGGTCGTCGGATCGGCACAAGACAGGCACGGCTCCGCTGGGGTCGCTGGTTCAAGTCTCGAACGAGAAATAAGCAGGAACTCGAGATAGGCAGCCTACGCCAGGCTACAAGAACGCGTCCTCTCAGGGTGAGAGAACCGTCTTCCAAATTATTAAGAGCTCCTTAATGGGGTTGACCGCTCAAAGGGTCACTGAGCTAAGACGCTAGCTCGGGAAACAAACAAGACTCGAGATGGGCAGCCTACGCCGGCTACAAGAACGCGTCCTCTCAGGTTGAGAGAACCGTCTTCAAAAAATATATTTTCTCCCTAAGGAGTGACCGCTCAAAGGGTCGCTGAGTTAAGCTGATCGATCGAGATCACAAGCAAGAACTGACGATTCGACTCCCTGCTTTTCCTTTTGAAACCTCCCAGCCTTTGTTCGCTGGTGGTTCTCGATTCGTTCGTTCTTGATTGGTTCTTACTTTTAATTGGTTCGTTTTTACTTTGCTCATTTTTGAGGTTGCTGATTCGGTAGAGACTCTCTGACGTAAAATGGGATCAGCTACTTAGCGCAGGTGGCTTGATTACCTAGCAGGTGGACTTAATCACCTGGCAGGTGCACTCCTAAACACCTGGGCTCTTTCCGGAACGAATCCCCTTTTGTCCTCTTCGATCCAAGTCCCGACCGTCTGGCGCCAGAGAGATGGAAATGTATTGTCCGGCTCTTTTACGACCTGTCGGCGAGTTTGCCTTTGGGAGGGATAATTGAGGGGTCCATCAATGAATCCTCACAATATCAAGCCAACGTGAAGACATTTGATTCCACGACAAAATTAACTTGCACCAACCCCCATGCACATAACGGTCTTTAGTTTGACCAAGTTTCAAATTCGTAACCCTCTGGTTGCTTTATCCGTGACTCAACCAACTGGGGTACCGCGGTCCGTGAAGAGAACTTGGAAAAGTCTGGAGATTTTAGAAAAGAAAGGAGTATTTTTTCTAGGAACGTAGTATAACATTTACTATTAACTATACCGAAATTTATATAGTTCCTTATTAAAAGTATTATTTGATAAGGAACTAAATTTTGGTATTTCCAATTATTATGTATTTGCTTCAAAGTGTTTGTTCTCCGTTCCCTGATCCGATGTCGCAGGCATTGTCGATTCAAGCGCGATGCAGTTTTATTACTTCCTCTCTCTCTCTCTTATAATACTACTACAATCAGAAATACCTTGAGCATATTGTTCTACGTCCTTTTCTCATGACCAAAACACACATAATAGAATGTTTTATATTTTTATATACATCCAGTCAGTCACATAAACATCTCGTATTGTAATCACAGAAATGTACATGAGTTTTGTTCTCAACTTCTATGAATGATTTCAAAATGAGTCTTTGGGTTTTAACAAATTCAACTGCTTAAAATCGACATCAAACTGTCATAAACTTTCTTCCGATTTCAAAATATCACTCGATTAAATCACAACCCAAACAAAAGAATCGGAAAATAGAACAACGAATTCGAGAATATTATCTGCAGCACTCTAACGGAATATTTAGCCAAACTCCTTTCCGTAAGTTATATTTTTCATAACTTCAGAAGGGTTTGAAAATTTGAAAAGATTATGAGAGTTTAATGAAGTTATCTAAAACAAGCTGCCAGTGTAGAAATATTATTGGCCTTTCGAAAATTAATGAGATATTGCGGAATATTGTCAAAGAGGGGGTTCACAGCTAATGGGTAATAAACGGCATATATCGTAAACTTGACATGCCCTTGTATCTTGTATGTGATGCTAGACAAGACGTATGTGATGCATATAAGAGGTTTCATACATTAAGGATTAAATATTCCTTCAAAGGCTTCCTAAAATTTTAGAACCACATTATTTATAAAAGAAAAGCATACCTAGAAGATAAAAAAGAGGCAAGGGCGTGAGCCCTGTAGCCCTCCCTTGCGCAGGTCCCTGATATAAAGAAAATTCTTAATTAAATTGTTACATTAAGAGCGTTCTTAGAACGTTTGTTTTTAAAATAAAGGTAGTCTACCATGATATCAATTCCCAAAAATTCAAACTTGTTTTTCTGATAAGGATTTTGTTCTTGTCCCCTCCTGATAAAAGAAGCTACTCTAGAAATGGAGCATTTGTTTTGAGAGAAAGAAATGGAATCAATTAATGTGTTTTTTACGGAATTAATTAATGTATGAAATAATTGAATTAATTACTGTATTGTAAATTAATACATTATTAATAAATAACAATAATACACTGAATTTAAACACATTGAAGTATTTCAAAAGTATGTACTTCTTGAAAAATGGAGACTTCTTGAAAAATGGAGACAGATGGACTCGACTGAAATCATTGAATGGTATCAAAAGCTGAATTTTTACAGGTGCATATTTGGGTTACTGCCTTGATTAGAATCAATAAACTACTTAATATGCAATCGAGATCCTAGAAAAAATGTCTAGAAAAGAAGGACTTTTATCTTCAACTACAATTTTTGCAAATATATAAATTTTAAAGAATTCTTTTTTGAAAGAATCGTAATTTTCAAGACAATTCTAAGGAACTTTAAAAGTAGTTACCCCATTTACTCTTTCGTTATATGTCCAAATTAACCAATTCGTATATTATATCTCTAGTCTATTTTTCCGACCAGCAATTTTTCGCAACACGGATAAACTAATACTTTTTAGACTAAGAATTTATTCAACATTCTAAAATAGGTTAATCCTTACTCCTACTTCCTACCAGAGTTTATCAATCCATGTTGCAACATTCCTAATAGGAAATGTTTCAATCAAACGATTTAAGGCTCGGCCTTAAATCTTTGTTTACACTGAATCAAAGGTTTTTTTTATATTGAAAATCTCTCATACACATATTTTTTCAGAAAAAGACTGCACACATTTTGTAATAGCATCGATAAACTTTAACTCTTGTAACAAATCATATAACATCAAACAGCGTTATGTATTTATTATACAATAAAGTTGGTTATTATTTATTTATCTTTCCACTTCTGTTGTACCTATCTCTGTCTTTTCCAAATAAACAATGTTACTTCTCGCATTTGTAAGTATTTCATTGTGTTTATAAAAAGTTACTCGCGCTGCTTTATCATTATCAGTGAAGCAGAATTTATAACTTTTCAATTTAAAAAAAAATCCACACATCGATGTACAAAAATCTTCATATTTTATGTATATAATTTTATATAGTTATATATAATGACCCCTCTATATAGAGGAGGGTGAAGCTGAATGACACATTGAGCAAAAGGATTCAATTGAATTTGTTGCAATGAATTTACTAATTGCAGATTCCACATTAACTGATAAACGAAACACTCTTGACAACTCTTGGTTTAAAGCTATGAACCCCGATTCAACAGTTTCTGAGTTCGAATTCAGGTCGGCATGGGGTACGTTTGTGGTAATTTGGAATCCACTTTAAGCTGTAGGTCCGGTCTAATCGATACTCTTAAAGCAAAAATATGATAGAACGAAAAATCAAATAAATCATTCTGATACAAAACGTGTTTCCCAAACAAGCTGCTATTTTTAAAAAAGGTAAATCTTCAAGGGGACAGTATTTAAAATTACCGAAATCGATCGAAAAATAAATCAATTTTTTAATTATAGTTTTAAAAATTAATTGGTATACAACTGAAGATAGCAAAAATAATTTTTCAATTACGATAATTTTTGACGGAATTACATATACAACATCAAAGATATAGCAATTCTATGCAAAAAAGGTATTTTTCGCCTGTTTAGATTTTTTGACATTTTTATTTCTTTTTATCTGTGCATCTGGTTTTCCTTGATTTAGTTAAAAGCATTTTTTGGAATATCCTTGTTATCTGTTGCATTTACCTAAATGAAAAAGAGAAATTCATGCCTCCAAGTTTTGAAATTTTGGTTTGAAATGTTTGTTTACCTATGCCTTGTCAAATTTTAGGTGCTTTAGTACATTGTTTTTTGCTTTACAGGTGAGTGCTACACTTACCAAATGGAGCGGATCTGATTTATATGTATACAAACTATTAGATGAATTAAAATATTTAAAATACTTAGCAAATTAATTAATTGAACAATATATAGAAACTTTTTGCGCATGCGACCCACTCAGTTTTTACTAATTTATCCAACTCCTTTCAATCTCGTTTTATGTAATAATATCCGAATGACTTCATATTTTTAGACCAAACTTTATAGGCTTTCTAGTATAAAATAATCTGCGCTAATTTTATAACAATAGGATAATAGCTGAAAAAGTTTGTTTTGAAAGTCTACTGTTCCCTTAAGTGCCCAATCTCCTCGTATCCCAATATTTTTATGGGTGAGATCAGGTCCCACGCAACATGAGATAAATATGGCAAAATCTATAAAGATAATATGGGTAGCAAACTGTGCAAGGAGCTCTACCTCATTCATCTGAGGTTTAGCCGCCACGTCAGGAGACAGTATCCAAATCCGAGGGACTCGAACGTCCCTTCCCTTTCCAATCAATATTTTAAGGGCTGGGCTAAAAATATTGGTTGAGGGGTGGGTGCAAAGAACGCCCTCCACTAGATAAAAATAAATTATGTTCAACATTAAGAAGAGAATCTTCAATGTATCTTATGTATAAATCAGTCATAACACAAGCTATTCAAATTCCAATTTATTTTCAAACGATCGTAACAGAAATATTGTCATGATTTGTGCTGTAAATAGATGAGAATAAATGCAGACGAATTCAAAATACTCGCGTAATATCTGTATCTCCATTATAAGTAAATACAGTTTTTGTTATGGGATATGACAAATATAACGGGATACCCTGAAGAAGGGGATTTAGAACATTCATATCTTTATGATATATATTCATAGATGGCGCCACCACAAAGAATACTGCAATTCATTATTAATCTCGAATTTAACATTTAGTTTTGAGGTTTCTACAAAAGTACGCTCTTATTAACACATATATAATCAATTAAAACAGCGACGAAACAAAAAAAATGGTAGAAATCTTAAGCCATTTCTAAGCCATAAGTTCGGAATTTTTTGTTATCCTCAATTACAATTGCTTTATATTTTCCAAAGCATCAAATCGGTAAGACATAAAATTTGGCAAACTTAATAAAGTTTAATTATAATTCTTTTTTTCAATGCAATTTTTTAAATTTTAAAATTATTTTCAAGAAAATTTAACGCTATTTTTTCAGTACCCTCTCGAAGGAAACACATTAAAGATAGGACTCCTTCATCTCAAATTAATTTGTAATTTTCATTCCATACGAATGTTAATCGAATGTAAGCTCTAATTCTTCGTTTAGGTGTTAAAAAAAGGGATTTCGTAAAAAAAAAAAGAGAGCGAAGCATCTTTGAACAGGGTCATCATTCACAGGGCGGAGCCGTCGTGACTCAGGGTATGTCCACTGCGCTAGCTACCTTTGAGTTGTAGGTCTGTCAGGTGTATTCCCTTCCTGGGTGTATTTCTTTCTTCTGTGTCAGTAAAAACTTTCATACGTGCATATGTCTATTACTTGATATTGTATGTCTTGTGTATGACGCAGCATGACCAAATATGGCCCTTGCGCCATAAAATCTCAAAACAACCAACCATTCAGAGGGCAAGTTGCCTATACCATGGTACCGTAGCTCTCGGTTTAAGAGGGGACCAGGGAAATTTGAAAAGCTTTTGCATTGCAATGCGTCTCTTTGGATAACTTAAAAAATTATAAATATTTGTATGGTATTTATAATGATGAAGCTGTATAATGTGCGAGGGAAAAGAAGAGAAAATACATGCATTTGTGCAGGTAAAACATTGGATACTTGGTATACAGTGCTGGCCAAGAAAGCGAGAAATTCCCGGGAGGCTTCAAGGAAGTCTCTAGGCCTTACAATGAAAAAATCTTAAAAATTATGTTATACATAATAATTTATTTTTGCAGCAATTTAAGTAAACAATAAAATATTAAAAGAACTAACGAAACTCGACAATAACAAGGGTTCCATGTTATACGTGGTATCAATGCCTGACCGTTATTGAATTAAGCTGTAAAGGTGCTCAAGAAGCCTTGGTCCAGATAAAAGACTGGGTTTGATCTCGGACCGACTCCAATAGCCTGTTGTGTTGCTCCAGTGTGACGTTAATTAAAATACCTACTTACCAGATAAAGGAACACACAATAACGATATGAGAAACCTAGAATTGGCTTCACTATTTAAAATCATATATTTTCCTTCAACCTTCTTAAGTTCTTCACCTCTGAGGCCAATAGGTAGGTAGTTGAATTTGTGTCGCACTGGATAGCACAACGGGCTATTACCGACGGATTAATCCCAAAGGGAAAGATACGAGAACATCTCGTAATTTTGAACAAGGGTCAGATTACGAGGGCAACACCTAAGCTGGCATCCCACTTTCACACCACGCCAACGTAAGGATATTTGAGGCCACGACAGACTTTACATGAACCAGCTCCCTCATAAACAACTTTCAATCGTTGGATCTAGTTTCGATTATGGCCAGTAGTTGATTATATATCCCGGGCTATAGTGATCATATAAGTCAGCTCGTAATTCTTTGGATACATATTTTTATTTCAGGAGACGTTCGTCATCAGAATTGGTACTGGAGTCCGTAGGGCAGTTGAGAGGAAGGGGTTGATATCAGATAGATTACTGTAATGTATTTCAGATTAGGTATGAAAGGATATAGTTAAGTGTAGAATCAAGACTGTTTTATTTTGATAATCTTTATGAAACAAAAGCTGTGCAATCTCCTTTAATTCCGACTTTTTTAAAATATTGTTTATCACATTTCCATCCATTTCAAAAGAATTATAATTGTGAAATAAATTATGCCGCGTATCTTTCAGGGAAAGTTCAGTGTGGAAAACCTTTAGGAAGGAAGTCAAAAATCATTGGAGGAGAAAACGCTCGAAAAGGAGAATTTCCGTTTTTAGTAAGTAATCCTTGGAAATTATTTGCTAAACGATAACTGACCCCCTTTTGTATTTATCTTTAAATGCTTATTTTTTACCACATACGGAATTAACGTGAAATCTTTTTGTTTCGCAATTTATTATTTTGTCACTATATTATTGGTTGAGCCACTGTTGCTCAAATATAACAACAAAGATATCAAAAATTTCTCAAAAGTTTTTGTAAAATTTACTTCATCACGCCTCCATTTGAATATGCTCAATTCAAATATATACAAAACAAAAACAGTTGTTAAAATTAACATCCGTTGAAATAAGTTATGCATAAGCACATATTTAATTCTTTTATCAAATGTATTTTAATCGCTCTTGAAAGTAAGGATCTCTATGCTTACAATTATATATATGGGGAAATGTTTTCGTATGCTTATTAAGCAATCGAATTCACGTGTAACTTGCAAGTTTGAAAAATATTACAATTCAATTTATTTGGTAGAAATTTACCACATTGCTTAACCAATGATAGCTAAAGTTAAGCTATACTTGATAGCTAAAAGTCAAAAGGAGAAAATGTCATGCTCGGATTCGAAAATTTAATTGAGTTTACAACTGTAATGGTGAAATCAATTCATTCTTAAAATAATACTGATTGATAATTTCAATTACGTAAGGTGTGTTACTTTTCATTGTTTTGCTTTATATTTTTAATAAATGTATTCAATCAAGCAGCTGGCGTTTGAAGATTTACATTCGTGTATCTCCTATATGAAATATATCCCGGACCGTCACCAATAGCCCGTTGTGTTGCTCCAGTGTGACGTTAATTGAAAATACCAATACCAATACCTATATGAAATAAAAAAGTATCTCATGTACTTACTCTGTTGTTTAATCAAAGGTAACTTTATTATTTGTCCTGACATTCTCTTCAGTTGCAACAATGATGAGTACGCAGAGATAGTTGATTCCTGTGCAGGACAAGGTGCCAGAAGTTTAAAATTCTTACCATAATCTGTGAGTGTAAACAATTATCAATATATTAACGTGGAGAATTGCTATTTCTTCTGTATGTTTATTCCCTAGTGAGATTTAAAACGAGGATAGCCGAATCAAGTTATGATATCTTTCAATTTCCGACTTCGGGATTGATCCCAGACCGTCGCCAACAGCCCCGTTGTGTGCGATGTAAATTCAACTACCAATCAGCTCTCAACTTCTGTGATGTATAAATTCATTTCCCACTGTCTTTCAGGTATCTCTTCGAGGTCCGGAAGAACCTAGGGCTGTTCAAATAATTCATAAATGTGGTGCTGTGTTATTGAACGAGAGATGGCTTCTCACTGCAGCTCATTGTGTTTTTGAGTAAGTAGAAAATTGATGTCACATCAACTTAAAACCAATCAGTGTATTCGTTTTATATCTTATGTTTTTGCAACTGTTATTTTCGACAAGCATTTTCAAATCATGAAGTAACCCAATACTATATCTGTGCTGAATGAAATACAGAAAGACGTGATTGAAATAATAAACAAATATAGTGACACATTTCGAATCTAGTTCATTTTTTACCATTGCCTGTTGTAAGTTATCATCTTAAATTTCAATATATAACTTTTACACGGCTGTAATTTGAGATTTATAAATTATATGTATCATTAACCCTCGAAGTAGCTTCGACAAGATATCTTGTTCATCAAAATCTGACCAATTTTGCTAATGGCGAAATATCTCGTCATCAAGATATTACCTATATTTTAATGAAGATGAGATCGAGATCTGATCGGTTTTCTTCCAGTGACGAGATATCTTGTCCATCAAGATCTGGTCAATGTTTGCTAATGACGAGATATCTTGTCCATCAAGATATGGTCAATGTTATCTAATGACGAGATATCTTGTCGAGACTACCATCAGGAAGGTTAAAACTCATTATACTCATCAAAGCAGTTCCTGAGTGGTGTACTGAACGTGCATTTGCTCGTCGTCAGGAATAAAATATTGGCGGCCAACGTATAAAAACGTTCAATAAATAAAAATAAATGCAATCATGTTATGAGGTTAATGTTAAAATTAAAAATGCAAAATGAAAACTAATATTGCACCATGTGTTTTGATAAATTATGGCTATAAGTTCTGCTATGCTAATGAAGAAGGTAGTAACTCCAAGTTTGGTCTGTGACGCATATCACTAAAAAGCAATTAGAGGAATCTCAATCAACAGTTGATTGAATTATCTTATCTAGTGTTATTAAGTACCTATATTTATATATTGCATCATGTGAAAACCACGAGTTCAAAATAAACATACTCGTTGATAGTTTTATAGACTAACATGTCACTACAAATCTCAGGTATTTCGATTTAATCCTTCTGGTGACTCTCGACGATGTATCTCGTCATTAGCAAAACTGAACCAACTCTTGATGGACGAGATATCTCGTCATTAGAAGAAAACAGACATCTTGTTATCATAAAAAAATCGGCAATATCTTGATGACGAGATACCTCCTCATTGATACCTCGTCATTAGTAAAACTTGTCAAATCTTGATGGACGAGATACCTCGTCGAAATCACTTGGAGAGTTAAAGCTTCATTTAAATTAGCAAAAAGTTTATATCAAGATTGATTTATTTAGAAAATTAGATATTTTAAAATGTTTTAATTCAAACTTCTCCCTACATAACTAACATAAAAAAATTTAAATGCATTAAATAAATAATGTATGGAATTTGATTTATAGAGTGATTGATTGGAGTAATAAATGTGTTCCATTTGAGGGCTTTGATGTCTAATTTTTCGTTACAGATACCGAAGGAAAAAATACCTTGCAACTCTCAAAGCTCGTTTAGGAGAACACGACGTTGCTGCAAGTTCAGGAAATCGACAAGACATCGGGGTGGAGTCTCTAATAACTCATCCTCAGTACCAAGAACCATACAGGCATAGTAATGATGTCGCACTCTTGAAACTAAATAAAGACGCTGTATTTAGCGAGTTCGTATGGCCGGTGTGTTTGCCACTGCCAGGAACGGAAGTCACCGGCATGAATGCCACTGTAGCGGGTTGGGGTCAGACTTCTTATATTGGTAAGTACTTTTAAGAGACATTAAACTTGGCCCTAAGTACATTAAGTATGCGCCTATGACTGATCGAATTGGTCTAATTACATTGAGACCTTGATGCATAAGAAGTAGAATGTTTTTGTAAAACTGAATGACAATGCCACGTACGGCATTATGCAGACGATAAATCACTGAAAGACAACAAAGAGTTCCAGGCTCATAGACTTTAAATGCAAACGATGTTTTTCCACAGCTATTTTTTTTTTCATAAAAGTTCGTACTTTTCATAATGATATAAAAAGAAGCATCTTGTAACGAATCATAAAAGTTCAATTAATTTGCTAAAGTTGTTTATTATTTTATGTAACACTGATTAATATTTCTCATTCAATTCCACTTTTTTCATCTATTATGCTTTGCTGTTTTCTGTGTTTCTTTTCCAAATAAAACTTTTAATTTTATTCTCCCGAATTTTTGATTATTTCTGCGTGAAAACCACTCTCATAGATACAAATATAGGAATATCAAAGCCTTAGTGGAAGCTCTTCTATCTCAACCATTTTTAGAAAAGAAAAGCTTAGAAATAAAAGAAAAATAAAACAAAGAATTAGAAATTAAAATTTAGAATAAATAATATAGAATAAAAAGAAATAAAAAATAATTATACAATAAAGAATAGAATAAAATAAGAAAATAAATAGAAATAAAAGGGTTATAGGCCAGATAATTGTCTAGGTAACTCTGGATCGAGTTATTTCAAAACTAAATTCTAATATAGAAAGCAATGACGCAAAATTAAAGAAAACGAATACCAGTGCCATCAGGATCTTGCTTTAGAGAAGGACACTTGTATTTGTCGTCTTACGGCGGGGCGTTTAAGATGACAAATACAAGTGTTATAAAAAGTATAATTTACTAGACTAAGAAAAATAATTTTTAATCTGCGATATCATCATAAAGGGGGAAAATTGAATACTTTCCCAAACTAGCATCGCGTGGATTGAGAGTTGAATTTAAATGTATCTCAGCCATAAAGAAAATTTTTTGGAGAGTAAAACTTTTGTAGCAAGGACACGTTATGAAATGAAAGTTGAGTATGGAAACAATAAGTATAAACATTTATAATTGACAATTCTGTCACTTGTCAATTTGTGACAACAGTCACAAAATCGATAAGAGGGACACTATGATTTAAGGAAGGCTTTGGAAATATTTAGGGGCTTTATTTTCAAACATTTTTTCATAGAATCCAAAAGGAAAGTCTAAAATTTGAAGGTGAGCCCTAAATTATATCTCGAGCATCATGGTATTAGATTATGGGCCGTAGTGGCGAAACTAGAATTTTTGGAATCTAAGGCAAATATGCCGGTACTGTGCTCTAACCGAAACTAAACTTACGTACATAAAATTAAGAAAAATATAACTATAAATTGTTAGGATAAAATATACTAATTAGTAATATTAATTTTTTAAATAAATAATTATTCACATTATCAATTATTGACTACGCATAAAAACCAGCAAAAGACCATTTGTATATTTGTCAATGGCTCCTGTTAGTGTATCTTCAAGATGGAAGTATGAAAATGCGAACGTCTTGTTTGTGATCTCCCGACTTTGAAAAGAGAATTGTATTGCTTTGTCTATTCTGTATAGTATGTCGATTGGCAAGGGGCTGAATTCAATGAAGAATTTACTTCTTGGCTGTTAAGTGCACGCAGGCATTTAATCTTTGTCAATTTAATCTTTATTATGCCCGTGCAATTGCTACTAGCCTACTTATAAACGTTGTTGTGTCTTGATATACTTATAATGCACTCACAAACAATGATATTACTAAATATATTTTTAATTATGCACGTGCAAACTGTAACCATGATATGGAATGTGATGAAAAATAATTTGGAAGAATTGGAGGTATGTAAAAAAGATATCAGTGTTCTTTGTAATTTGTAGCATCATTAGTTTATTAAGAAATGTCAATTTTTGAAACATGCGTTCACCTCTATGTGTGCAACCGAAAAGCTATCTACAACTATTTAATGCAATCTTACTGACAATCTTAACACCCAAAAAGTGACCAGATAGTCAATTTTTGTCGGAGTATTGAATCCCACCGTTGTCACCATTTATGTCAGGATATAGTATGGGTAGGTAGGTACGTATTTAATTAACGTCGCACTGGAGCAACACAACGGGCTATTGGCGACGATAGCCCATTGTGTTCCGGGATCATCCTCCGAAGAATATAGTATGGGATTCAATATTCCGACATATGCGTTGTATCTTAAAAAGATGGAATATATAAAAGCATTCACTTCATACCCATAGTACTGGAAAATACTTCTGTCACAAGAAAAAATGGTGTTCAAAATTATAAAACGGTTTGCTAAACATTTTTTTTCCAAGGAAAACAAACTTTTAAATAATATTTCTGAAATCCCTCCCTTGGAGCTCGGGGGCCCCACCGTTAAGCTAAGTCTGATGGGCCAGCCCTAGTTTTAGCTATGCCCCAGAATGAGCTTAACTTGAAATGAATGTTTTTTTGAGTTGAGTTGGATCATTCTTATTGGAGTTCAATACATTGCAGCCTATTCTCAGTTGGCGCTCGATTCGAACCTTAGAAACGTTTATTTATTTAATTACCCAATTTCTTTCAACCGTACACGGTAAACTACGGTTATTGAATCAACCTATACGGAGCACAGACTGTATACTTACTCTGTATGAAACAGAAATCAAGCTTCTTTTGCCTATTTTTCTTTTGTGCTTTCTGAAAGGTTCGGAAAACAAAAAGAGTGTTCTTCAGAAGGTGAATGTCCCCGTTCTCACCAATGGTGCTTGCCTGGAGATGTTCTTTGAGGCTGGCCACACTTTCCCCCTGGAAGGCAATCAAATGTGTGCAGGATATAGAGAAGGAGGTAAAGATTCATGCCAGGTAAATTAGATTGCGAAACAATGGAAATCATATCTTCCATTCTGTTCGCTGTTCGGTGCCTTCTTCCCAATAAAAATAATTGATAGATCAACTTTTACTCTTTTTATCAGTAAGTCGGATTAAATAAGATGCAGCTCTTAATTTTTTATTGCATATATTTTCTCGCTATATATATATATATATATATATATATATATATATATATATATATATATATATATATATATATATATATATATATAATAAGTTATTATTGTTGTTACTTTGCTCCAATTTTTTGTTCTTATTTTGTTCTTGTTACTATTTGCATTTTGTTTTTGTTTTATTTGGTTTCTCCTTTTTGATTTGTGGTGATGGTCTATATATATATATATATATATAGGATAAACTAGACAGTTATTTTCACACCCTAAACTTTAATTTTTAAAAAATATAATAAGCTTCCATATCAATGTTCAGTTCCAAGTCCATTTACACTGCAAAACAAACTAAATAAGAATGAAGGAATGTTAATTACTCATCCAAACACACACACAGGATGTCAATAACCGATTCTGCACTATTTATTCTCAATATATTGCAAAATATCTTCCATGGATAATTTTTGTATGAAACCCTTTACTCAGCTTAAATATAATATATACACACACATAGTATTGTTCACATACCTTCAATCCGAATATACGTTCTATTCCATTTAACAAGGGCTTTTTGGTATTTATTCTATATTTTAGTAATAAGCTGTGTTATAGCATAATTTAGGACTAAACTAAAAGCTAAAACGACATAAAAATAAATTTAAAGCTTTTGAAGACAGTGAACGTGGTAATAAGTCTTCCTTAAGTATTTAAAAGGTCAAATGAAATTTGCTTTTCTTATTTCTAATTTTACACGAACAGCCTTTAAATGACTCACTTGATAAGCTAAGCGAAATCATGTAATCCATCTAGCTAACACATTTCAATATCGACACGTGTGGTGTCTAAACTATACATTTCTTCCACTAGATTTCATTGTCAACAATCAGAAATTGTCTACAGATGCTACGTAGTTAAGCAAAGTTACTGAACTGATTAGTAAATGCTTATCTCAAATGAGTAAGAACGATTGACTGCGAATCCTTTATTCAGACCCATTTTCAGTACATGTGTTCGATTATCAAGCATACAAATAGTAGCAGCAATCTTTAAATCACTCCCGGACAAAACGTGCTGTAGCGTCTTCACACTATGTGGTGGGAAATCGTATAAATGAGTACTAATGGTTGTACTGCTTTCTGGATTATTTAATAACAAAGAAATATCTTCAGTTACATGAAATATGTACAGTACAGAAAACAAATTTGCCCGCAACGGGACTTAAAGGCGGTACCCTTTCTGGGACCTCTGAGAGACACTCCCAACACCGTTGAAGTTCTAGCGTCGTCTGCCTTCATCCTCCCCGGACTCGGGTCGGCAAAAGGCGGTGGGGGACGTCCTCTCGTCCCCCATTGGTCAAAGTTCTCCTCCTGGTGGATTTTTCTTTTGAGTTCCAGAATGTTCGGGCGCCGCCGAGACGAACTGTCCCCGAATTCCTTCAAAACCCTGGGAGCGTCGGCAGAGATGAAGGGGCTTCGGTTCCCATTCACCTTTTGTGCCCCGGCACCGAACCATGGCTGCTGGGCTGATCGGCGCCTCCATAGTCTGAAAAGGGGAGAGGAACACCTCCGGGAAAAGGAGTGTAAGATGCTTCGTCACACTCCCTTTTACCCTCGCCTACCTTTCCAGTTTTTGCTGTTTTTCCTGTGTATACGTTCATTTACTTGACGTTGGCTACTACGTTTGGCTAAATATGGTCCTTGCGCCATAAAACCCAACCATCAACCTATCAAAGCATATCTTTGAAATATTAAACGAAAGATTCAATACTTTACTTCTTAACAAAACAACTTTGTTTACCAAGAATCAAATTCAAATAAATATAATTTGCTTTCCCTTTAAATGATAATGAATCCCAGTGGTGTATAATACTTGGAGATATAAACGGTCATACGGGATGGGTTGTAGATGCTATTTGCCAGGCTGCCAAAGCTATTTGCCAGACAACAAACTGGAGCAGCATGCGACAGAATGTACGACATGATCGTGCGTACTATACAGAAAACATGTCTGCATGCATGCGTTTTACCAATTTAGTTTTGCAGATCTGATATTGTACCAATGTGTGACTTACCTTAGGCTCAGGGACGCATCCATGGGGAGAACTACTGGGTCCCTCTCAGACCTAAAAAGAATGCCCTTATTTAAAAAGTCGGAATAAAAGACGCTTTTGTAATTTTCTTCTTGGTTCAATCAACAAATATTTGTACATTATTTTTTATCCCATTTACATAAGTATTTCATAACGTATTTACGAGGATGGACGAAATAATATAAGCATTTTGAAAGTATTTTTATATTTTGTGTTACAAGAGAGTTGGGTCACGTTTTGCCTTCAACTCAGGCTCTAGTAACAAGCTCTATAACTATTCTGTACATCAAAGAAATGCATTTAAAAATTAACGACATCCTACATTATGGTTCGTTTGGATCGTCATTTCAATCATTAAAATTTACACCTCTAGAAAAAAAGAGCTTACAATACCAATGTCCTGTGTGCACTCCTGATTAGGCTTATGATGTCTATTTAAAGTAGCAAAGAGATACACAGCAAGCAAATATTTGTGTACTACATTTGTAAAAAGATTCTTGAAAGCTGTATATCTACATCTATGTACGAGCCATCTACATCTGTGTACTTACATCTATGTACGAGCATATTAATACATGGAAATAAATTCAACATCTCTGCTTTTAACCCCGTTAGTGGTTTAGACAAGATATCTCGTCCATCAATATCTGGCCAATTTTGCTGATGACGAGATACCGCGTCATCAAGACGTTGCCAATTTTTTGACGATGATCAGCTTTGATAATGACGCTATACCTCCTCAAGACAACCGCCAGGAGGGTTCAAGTTTCTCAGCATTATGACAGCCATTTGACGTCACTAAATCTTGCACCAAACTTAAAACGAGCCTTGTCCAGCTAGTAGATCGAAATTACTCTCCTAGCTAATATCTACGGGGCCTTATTCCTCTAGTTGTGTCGTATGCATCCGGCCAGAGGAATAATATATATTTAATATATTTATATAGTATAATATATTACATTTATATTTTATGAAAACTAAAATAAAGTTTCCAGATCTGTCTCTTTTTAAGGAAAATTTCGTCCATCTTTGAAAGCCGATATGTGAAAGTTAAAAATACATTCACACGAAACAAATATGCATAGGGACGCCATCATCATAATCACAGCTTTAAAAACCTTATCTTTCTCAGGTTCAGGCACACATATTTTCATCCCAAATTTATTTGATTGGATTATCAAAGAATTTATGGGTATGATTGTTTCAAAAAAAAAAAACTTATTCTTCCACACCAGAAGTTTAAATGTGCGTATTTTAAAATACCATTTAACTTGTGAAAACTCTTAATCCGAACCACGTTAATCGACCTTAATTAGGATTAACACTCAGCAGAACACTCACCTCTGCTTAACTTTATAATCTTTCCTATTGTAATTCAATAACAGAAATTCTCTGTTTTAACTCAATTCAGACTAATTTTGTCTGTTGAAATTAATTATAGATCTAATCTTTATTTAAAATTTTAATTTCCCTTCCTTTAATTTTACTTTAAAATTTTACTTTTCTACAGGGGGATTCAGGTGGACCTCTCTTCATTCAACAGGACAATCTTGTAACTGTCATCGGTCTTGTATTGGCTGGAATACAATGCGGAAGTCCCTTGCTACCAGGAATATACACGAGGGTCCTCTCACACTTGGAATGGATTGCTGAACAAATAAAGAATTAGCGCCATGAAAAACCATTTTTAATTTGAGTGTTACTTATACTGAAAACGTTGTGAGCATTGGCCATCATCTGCATAGGATACTAATCATTGGAAATTTTAATCTCAAAATTTCAACCTGGTGTTTTAATTTAGGGCTTTGGGCAACATAATGATACACCACTTTTCAAAATTTTCAGACTAGCAATTTTTAAGTTTTAAAAATTTCCAAAATTCTAGCGGTGTTTGGACACGTCAATCGATTCCGTTCTGTGCTTTGTGAGTTAACAGAATAGAACTCAGGAATAACAAATAACAGGTGTTTATTAACAAGTAACAACGGAGAGCGAAGCTGCGAGGTAGTTTCTCGGTAGGAAGTCCCCTCGCAAGTGACAAGTAAACAAGAAAACAGGGGGGGGTAATCAGCCCCTTTGAACATAAACATGCAGGTGTGGTGACATCCCCGAGTGGTCGGGTTGTCCATGTGCGCCATCTCGTAGGAAAATTCTCAACAAGCGGTTTATCCACAATCCAAAAAGCCACGTTATCTTAAACTTTCAAGTATTAAGCGCGCATTCAAATAATAAGAAATTATGTTGATCCTATTGAATATTAAAAAAAAATCACTACTTAATACTTTTGTAGCATATCACCATGTTGCCCGGAGCCCTTCAATAACTTTTACATTGAAGAAAACAGAATTTATCCGTAATTTTTTTTTGCCCGGTACTGGTGAGTTGGCATTTGAGTCACGTGATTTTAAGCGAGTCTACTCGTTAAATTAGGTGATGGGTAGAAAAGTGAATATTTGTTTTCGCAATTGGCACCTTTAGTGCGGATTCCCGCATTGAGTTTAGCATTCGGCACAGAAAGCATTAGCAGCGAATACGGGTTGGTGAGAAAAAGTGTTCATGGTGATCGGAATACATGTTTTTGCCCAGTGCAGCCCTTACTCGTGGGGTGCTTAGTACCTTTGAGAAGTGGACTCGCACAAGGTCATCTGATTTCTCACCAGTGCCGCACAAAAAATAATTGCCCCAATAAACTGATTTCTTGCTTCTCTAGATTCAAGCCATTTCTTTTTTCTCGTCAATTTCAAGAACATAAATTGAACATGGGCTTGAATCTCATGAAAGTAGGTAGCGAATAATATAATTTTTGTTTTCTAAGGGAATTAATTGTCGTCAAACTTTGCCAGTTTGAGATGGGCTGTTCCACAAGTTTTGTTTTTTGTTTCTGAAATTAATGAAAGGAATTAATATTTTAAAGGTTATTCACGAGTTCATTCCATGGCAAGATCATCTATTGTATTTCGTCCCAAAAGGATCACCTGTTTGCAGTGCTTTTGATAAAATATAATGAAATTATTTTAAGTATTTACTTTTTAAATTAAAGGAAAATACGTTTTGTGTTATATTTCACTTTTAAGTCATATGGTTACCTGTGCATTCCTGAATTTCTAATAATCTGTAAAAGAGTATGAGTTCCTAGTCATTCTAATCATCAGAAAAGTTTATATGTTGTATATATTTTGTGACAAGATATCTAGTATTCAGAATGCGATTTATGCTGTAAAGTTGGAGAATGTTACTGAATCTCTGACTGTGATCTGTCTTCAATTAAGATTCAATCTTATACTAGTCAGACTCATTGTATAGACTGCTTTGTACAAAGTCATTACATATTAGTATTATGAACGTGCTAAGAAAATATAATAAACTTTTTTTGTTTTTATGTATTTTTATTAGTGATTTGATTTCATTTCTCTGTAGCTTGTGTAAATTCATCAGTATCACAAACGCCATGCACAAAAACTGATATACCATGTACAATAAAACACATTTCCCCTGAGATTTTAACTTTGCTCCAGCAGTTTCAATGGGTTTAGGGTGCACTTAACCAGTTCTTCAGGGACCAAAAACAGTGTATTTTGAGCATTTGGGTACAATTGCAAAATCGTATGCATCATTTCTCTGTTGTAGTCACTGGATTTTGAATTTTATGGCGCATGGTGTTGTAGTCATTGGAGATTAATGGATAACCTAGTAGAGTCGGGTAGCCTTAAAATAAATTTCAGTACCATGTAAAATTAGTACACTTTAACGCAATATCAATTTTTAAACGAGTACAAATTATTTTGATAATTAAAAATCAGATGATTTTTTGAGCTGAGACCAATTTTTAAAGCGAAGGAATAAATGTCGTTCGACAATGAAAACTCAATACATGGATTCAAATGGAATCTAATCGTAAAATAAACGTCAAATTTTGAAAAATTCTACGTACAAGGAAATCTAATTTTCGATCAAACACAAATTATGAAATATCTATCTGAAATCTAATTTTTTTGCCACTCAGTAAGCCCGTTCGAGTTCCTGTTTGTAAAATGTATGTTGTTAATTGTCTCTGTTGGGAGTAACAGCGCCTTACAAATTGGGTGCCCCTTCACAAATAGTCTTTAATTCGTCCCCTGTAGTGTCAGAGATCAGTGACCGGACATTATAAATAAAAAAGTTATAAAAATATACATATTCGATTAATATAAAGTAACAACACAGTGTAGTCATTTTACATCTTTTTATATTAGCATGATTTCTATTAGAAAAACATTTCACCAGACTTCTATTTTTTCCTACAAAACAACTATCTACGTTTTCAAATATAGCTAAGAATTTAATAGCGATACGAACGAAAAACTTTATAAAATCCTTTTAGATGATGCCTGCAATTACTTTTAATCCAAACCCAGCGATGAAAATATATTCTTATGAATAGAAAGTAATGACGGCTCATTCATTACCCCCGTTCTTTGTAATTCCGTATACTTTTTATTCGAAGAAAAAAATTACGTTAACGATTATTTTTTTAGGAAAAAATTCCTCGTCGTATTTAAATACCTCAGATAATCTAACTAGTACGATAGTCAGAATTTGGAAGATCCACTTTCGAAGGTTATCTAACAGAGTACATATATACTTTCAGTCAAAATTAAACGACGAAATACCTATTCTGCTGAATAGAAAGTACCAACGCAGTATACTCATCACCTGCCTTCCGTTAAAGCTGTGAAATGCAAATGTGCTTCGATTCCTGCAAGAGTTACTCCCAGAAATATGAAAAAAGAAAAATCGTTACTCAATCCAACTAATCAGCACCAAGTATGACGTAACTCTTAACGAGCTAGTTTTATTCATTTCGGAACTCCTCTCCAACTAAAACGGATACGTTATGAAAAAAGAACGGTTTAAATGTTACTAAATCTATCTTGTGACCTACTGACGGCATCGCGGCTTACAGGAAAAGGGAGTGTTTGGGGTTTTATGAGCTCGTCAAAACAAAAATCGGTTTTATTGAGTGACAGCATCGGAAGGAAAGTAGTGACGAAATTAATTGGTGTCGCTGTCCTCTGTCCACCGTGTGGTCACTGCTCCTAATTTGAGTCCCTGTATGTCAACTGATGTTCTTTTCACAGTAACTTGTCAATAGCAGAAGGCTAGACACTTTTATGTTATGTTCATCAACAGACAAACCTAAAGCTATCATCAACCTTAAAGCTATATCGAAATAGTTCAACTTGCAACCTGTCCGTTTATCCAACTTAAACCCCGACTTTGAAGCCAGAATATTTTCGTATAAATATTTACATTTCACGACCAGAAACAGAACTATTTTTGAAACTGATTCGTATGTTAAATAATAGCCCGCTGTGTTGCTCCAGTGCTACGTTAATTAATTAGCTACCTACCTAATGTTAAAATATGTATTTCCACACTATATTTTATAAGTGCAAAACACATTCATATAAGTAGTTCTACAGCTATAAAATTAAAAAGATACTTGTCAGCAAAAACCTTGAAAGTGTTGAGTAATGAATACATTTGGCATTTCATGACGGACCATTCATGTAATCTAGCACCAGGCCCAAAGTTTAGATATTGTGGGCTGGTTGATTGGTTTGGGGTTTTTATAGCGCAAGGGCCATATTCGGCCATGTTGCGCCAGACGCAGACATACAACATCAAGTAATAGACACACACACACAAATGAAAGATTTACTGACACAAGAGAGAAATAAAAGGGAGGAATGCACCCGACAGAAACCTGCGCAGGCTACAACTCGCAGGTTGCTAGCGCAGTGGGCGTACCCACTAAGCCACGAAGACCGTAGGGTATTGTGGGCATGAGCATAACTAAGACATCGTGGAAAATAAAGAACACAGAAACTTACCGTTCTCTAAACGTAACTCCTCTTTTTTGCAAAGCACGGTTAGTCAAGAAAATAAAACAGAAACATTTAAGTTCCTAGATGGCTTGTTTATTTACAGTGGAGGTTGAATCGCCCAAACATCCGCCAACAGAAACAATCGCCCGTCCGCCATCGCCTCTGTTTAGACGTCATATTTTGTTTTAGGTCACTTAAATGTTTTCCCACTTTTTCTGTTTCTTTTATTCTTTGTGGTTCGAATCGCGTGATTCAGAGTGTTGCGAGGAAACAGACAGTGGCGTTCGAGCGTCGGAACAGTAGCGTGAGGTGCAGCAGTATTCGAGCAGAGTTTTCTCGTAGGTTAACAAGCGAGTGTCGGGAGGATGAGTTACGAGCGAGGTGAAATGAGTCGATTGCCAGGCTCTACGCAGAGAGACAAATTCGGGAGGGCAGATCTCACAACCTTAATCTGGGTGGAGATGGTTATGTCTTTTTCAAGGTGAGTACCGTGAGCAAAGGACAGCGGAAAATGCATAAATCACTCGAGAAGATTGGAATAGCTAAATTAGGTTCATTTGTACCTTCAAATTCACTTTTTCAGCAAGGAATAGAGGCCGAATAGATATTCAACTTTGAGGATCCTGATCGCATTCTGCTATTATGATTTTCAAGGCGAGGCCGATTTTTGGTATAATGTGGAGAGAATTACGCATTTTTGTTTGAAATATTGTGATATTTAAGAGAAATGTTAAAACAAAATACTATCTCTTTTAATAGTTAACGTAACTTAATTCTCGTAATGTCCGTGTCATAATGCTACTGTCAAGTCGATGGCTATCGATCTGAATCATCCAATGCTCGTACTTTTATCTTTTTTACTAGAAGAAATGTTTTATTAAATAAGGAAACGACGCCATATTATTTATTTTGTACTTGTCTTTCTACCTAAAAGAAAACGAACATCTACAAATTTATTTTACTCTGATTTTCCTTTATCACACCAGGACCTGCCGTACATACCTTTAAACTGGTGTCCAAGGTATTTGGTATTTGCTGAAATTAATGTACAAATTGAGTCGTCTTTCTTATCTATATAGTCAGCATTCAATTAGAGGCCTATCTAATAATTTGTGAAGTAGCCAACAATCAACAAAACTAAGTCTGAACGAATCTTGATTAATCTATTCTGCTTGATAAGTATAACTGCGTTGATCATTTATTTCATCAAGTAGAAAAGAATATGTACATCAAGTACGATAGAATCCACAAAGAGAAAAGGGCAGAGGAACCAGGAGTATGTGTCAGGGTGCAATCGCATTTCAGTTGTGAACCTCGAGTAAAAGTTTTGGAGATTTTAAATTAAGGTCACTTAGCATCTATCTAAATTTATCAATGGGCAAAGGTCTGGAATTTTAATGGGGACCCATAGCGCAAACAATAAAATAAATAATTCCAAAAAATAAATTATCTTGGTGCAGTAAACTCACTCCAATCATTATGCAAGTTAAAGAAAATAGTGCAATCGTGAATGATATCCATATTAAAGAACATTATATTGAAGTGGATTGCATACTAAACGAAACTCAAACATGCTTCATACAATGCAATACTTTCCCATAATGTGATATTATTGGAAACATTACTTATGGAAAATGAGGATTCTGTAGAAAATTGGACAGTCCTTAACGCTCCATCCGAAGTTATAAAACTTAAAACTATCGTTTAGTTGTATATTTAGTACACTACCAAATGTTATACAGAAATACACTTAATTTATTATCAAAATATCATTGTAAAGTATTATATAATTAATGTTGGTAGGTATTAGGTATTTTTAATTAACCTCACGCTGGAACAACACAACGGGCTATTATATAATTAATGTTAAGAACACTTGTAGATTACTTGAAATCGATAGCTTTGTGCTCTTGTCTTATTCTCTTCGTATACCAGGAATTTACTGGAAGAAGATTGTGATGAAGATTTATTGAATGTCAAACACACACACACACACACACACACACATCGGTGAGCTAATTATACACATCCTGTTACTAAACTGGGGACTTTGGACTGTGAGAAGAAAATTACTAGCTTTTCATGTAACAGTAATTATTAACACATAACAGAAAACGAAAGCGATTCTTACGAAACGCTGTATATTTGCAGAATCACTTAATTCCAGCTGATTCTATGTAAACATATTTCAACTCTAGCTGCAACTCTTGAAAGTGGAAAAAACGAGTTTGAAAACATGCTATCGGTGAGCTCGTTTATTGATATCGGTATCCAAAATCAATTTTGCAATTGATATAATATATTCCTGATCTCATGAAAAGTGCAACGTAGAAAAATTCAATTCTACTCGAAGAAATTATAGGTACGAGACTAAAAGATTATGGTATAAGCTTTAAAGGTCTTCACGAAATAAATTATTTAAGCAATAAATGATTGATGAAAAAATTTAATACATTAAGAAATTTAAAGTTTAGAATTTATAATAGTTCTTTTGATAAAGGTAGACATATTCCCAACAATATACCTTCTTTCAAAAAGACGAGTAGTATACATATTCTTGATAATATAATCATTAGTGATATTACACCCTTAGAATGAATATATTTAGCAATATAAATTCAAAAACCACACATATAGTGACATAAAAGCATTTGGGCACAACCAACTATCGACGATTTTATAAAAAAATATGCACATTTTTTTAAGTGAAAATCTTTTTCGTTATATAAAATATCTTAGTACTAAATAAAATCTTAGCAAAAACTAATACTTCTTGTCTTAATGAAAATAAAGGTCCAATCAATTTTGATACACTTGAGTTAAATGAGTTTTTAAAACAGTGAATAATAAAATTTATATCTTAATTTGCGTTTGATGACTTCTGAATCTGGCATTGGTTTAAATGATTTTCACAAATTATTGGTTCTATTTTTCTTATTTAACAAGAAGTTATTTTCAAAGCTAATTTGAATTGGCAATATTTAAATGTGTTAATTCTAATCTGCAAAAAATTCTAAATGTTCTTGATTAAAGTCTGGACCTGGTGCAGCAAATTCGTGACTTTGGGCGTAGTATACACGACGTTGCTTTGGCTGGATTCGAACTCGCAACCCTCCGGTTGCTAATCCGTTGCTCCAGTATGACGTTAACCTACCTACGTACCTACCAATCGGGCTACCAACGAATTACGGCATACTGGTTGCTTTGGGGATACGGCATACTGGCGAATTACGGCATACTGGTTGCTAGGGCCTGATAATCCACAATTACGGACATTACATGTCCGGTTGTCCTCATAAAATTTAAAATTTGTCTGGAATATTTCTAGATACTCGACAGTGAAAGTCTATGGATAGTAGACTTATTTTTATTCACATTTCACTGATATTTCTGATTTTTCACATCCTATAGAGGAAATTATAAGTTTTCTAAAATCGAAAGAAATCTCCCATTTCTGCGATTCCATACTTACAAATTCATAGATACTTCAAAGCCGCGGTGGCCCGGTTGGAAGAGTAACGGATTTGCAACCGGAGGGTTGCGAGTTCGAATCCAGCCAAACACCGTCGTGTACAAAGGGGGCTGGTGAACGTTTAATCTGTCGGGGCCTCAAATGTCGTGGTGTAGTTTGGAGAATGGGGTGCCAGCTCAGGTGTTGCCTCGACATCTGACCGTGGTTCAAAATTACGTGATGTTGTCCTCGATCTTTCCCTTTGGGATTGCTCCCGGACCGTCACCAATAGCCCGGTGTGTTGCTCCAGTGTGACGTTAGTTAAAATACCTACCATAGATACTTGAAATTATTAATTTCGAATTTGAAACATTTTTCGAAGTATAATTGAATAGATAGTTTCTCTAAATTTGCAGGGCCGCGGTAGCCCAGTTGGAAGAGTAACGAATTAGCAAACAGAGGGTTGGGAGTTCGAAACTTGGACCAGCCAAAGATCGTCGTGTACAAAGAGGGCTGGTGCATGTTAAATCCACCGTGGCCTCAAATGAATTTAACATGCACCAGCCCCCTTTGTACACGACGGTCTTTGGATGCGAGTTCGAATCCAAAAATTCGGCCACAAATATCCTCACGTTGGCGTGGTGTGGAAGTTTGGAGAGTGGGGTGCCAGCTCAGGTGTTGCCTCGTCATCTGACCGTGGTTCAAAATTACGTGGTGTTGTCCTCGTAATTATGAACCACGGGTATTCCCTTCGGGTTTGATCCCGGACCGTCGCCGATAGCCGTTGAGTTGCTCCAGTTCGACATTAATTAAAATACCTAACTACCTTCGAGTTTTAGGCGGCGCAGGTTCGATTCTCGTCACGTTCATTCTTCCCTGGGTGTATTTCTTGCTTCTGTGTCAGTAAAACTTTCATTGTGTGTGTATGTCTTGATATTGTGATTACTTGATATTATATGTCTTGTGTCTGGGACAGCATGGCCAAATATGGCTCTTGCGCCATAATATCCCCAAAGCAACCAGTATGCCGTAATTCGTTGGTAGCCCGATTGGTAGGTAGGTTAACGTCACACTGGAGCAACGGATTAGCAACCGGAGGGTTGCGAGTTCGAATCCAGCCAAAACACCGTCGTGTACAAAGGGGGCTGGTGCACGTTAAACCTGTCGTGGCCTCAAATGTTCTCACCTTGGCGTGGTATGGTAGTTTGGAGAGTGGAGTGTCAGCTCAAGTGTTGCCTCGTCATCTGACCGTGGTTCAAAATTATGTGGTGGTGTTCTCGGATCTTTTCTTTTCGGATTGATCCCGTACTGTCACCAATAGCCCGTTGTGTTGCTCCAGATCGACGTTATTTAACTACCTACCTGTCAAGATAAATTTAGGTGGCGGTAGTGTTTCCTATACGTTTTCCAGCGTGACGTCGTTTTGTTTGTGTTTGAACTCGATTTCGGCAATAAAAATTACAAAAAATGTATTCCGAATAGATATATGATAGTTGATTGGTCCACGCCGATTAGATTAAAAGCCAAATGTCGCCAAAACGCCGATGAGCTACATGTTAAGGTAACGTCTATATTTATCTTACGAGAGCATCTGGGTAACGGAATTAAAATCTTCACATTCCATGTACCTTCTTTACATTGAAAATCCCTCGCAAAGTATTTTTCAGGAACTTGTAAAAGGGATATCTCATTTTCACGCTTTGGGGTTAAAATTGCGTAATTCCGCTTGCTATTTTATCGTTAGAGTAAAATCAATGTGTGTCGGTCCAAAAGACCTTGTTGCACTTGTCCTTGAAAATCCCGATGCTTTTAACCCCGTAATGTAGGTTCCTCTTAAAGAGTTCTCCCTTGAAACATTTCCTGCGGGGTGATCGTTTTCCCTCTTCTACCACAAAGGGGTGTTTGACGAGCCGCCCCCTCCTTATCAGCTCGGGGCAGAGTCCGTCAGCTAACTCTCTCCACTCGGACACCCCCACAAAGCTTTTATTTTCTTCCCTGAAGAACAACCCCTATCGGGGTCAGTAGGTCACTACAATGGCGCCGCACCTGCCAAACGATCATACCTGACCAATAACCCAGTTCGAACCCCAGCTCCTAGCAGTCCATTCGCCCTCCTGTCGCTTTGGTAGAGAGTGCTTTCGCTGCTGTCGTTTCACTTCTCGGCGACTATGTGAAGCAGAGGTCACTTTTCCCACTGCTGCTTGTCTTGCCGATCAGATTCCAGCATCGCGATGAGGATTTACTTTCTCCTGTGTCTAAGCGCATGGGGCTTGCTGTGCTGTGCCCGGTCCCAGCCCACCACCATCAAGATTGCGGATGTCAAGTTCAAGGCGACCGCGACGACTCAAGATGAAAGCAAGATATCCCAGGGCAGGAGCACCGTTACCGCCATGGAAACAACCCTGACGACAGGTAGGCTTTCAGTTTCGATGCTGTTCTTCCACATCGAAAATAACTTCGTTTTGCCATGATTTTAGACAAGTTTCGTTAAATGCTAGTTATTACCCAACAGGATCTGGTAATTCAATTCGAATCAGAGTCGATTGTCGCTTTCAAAGTTAAGTTCGAAATTTTTCATCGAACAGGAGGGAAGTAAGGTTTGTTCTAGAACTGTTTCGATTGTAGAACATAATCGCGAAGTTAACTATAGCTCATGTTTTATTGCATCTTTGTAATGTTATATACTATGTATTTTGCTATGTATCCATTACTACTAATCTTTACTGTTTTTCTTGTGTTCGCGCCTCTAATTAAATGAACTGAATCTTTTAGAACTTAATGTTCGAATCCCTGTTTCATCCAAGAGGGTCTGGTAATTTGGTTCGAATTCTTCGAACAAGAGTTCTATTTGTTGCTTTCGTTCAGTTCGATATTTTTAATCAAACGAATCATATTCGCGAATATTTTTAACTATAGTTCATGCTTCATTGCATGTTTGTTTACTGTGCATTTTCCAATGTTCGAGCTTCGAATTAAATTAACTGAATCTTTTGGAACTTAATGTTCGAATTGCTGTTTTATCCAACAGGATCTGGTAATTCGGTTGGAATTATTGGAACGATAGTTCGATTTGTTGCTTTCGTTGTTCACTTCGAACTTTTTCTTCGAAGGGAACGATGAAGGTTTGTTCTAGAAATTTAGATATATTGTTGCAACGTAATATTCGGAAATTTTAACTATAGTTCAAGTTTTATTGCATCCTTGTTTACTATGCATTTCCTGTTTCAAGTGAAATTAACTGAATCTTTTGGAACTTAATGTTCGATTTGCTGTTTAACCTAACAGGACCTGCTAATTCGGCTCGAATTATTGCTTTCGTTGCTCAGTTTGAACAGAATAACGAAGGTTTTGGGGGTTTTTTTTGTTCAAGAACTAGATAAATGGTTATAATCGTGAAAAGTTTTGAAGAAATTTCATATTTTACATGTTTGATTACTGTTCATTTCCTACATTCGAAATTCAAATTAAATTAACTGAATCTTTCGAAACTAAATATTGATATTGTTTTGGTTGTTCAGAAGTAGGCACGTATTCAGAAAATTTCGGGGATGGCTGTCTCCCTATTCTTTATATCCCGGACCGTCGCCAACAGCCCGCTTGTTGCTCCAGTGCGACGTAAACTCACTTACCTACCAATCATGAGTTGCTTTAAAAAATTTCGACTATTTAACGTGGTCTGTTTATTTTAACCGATCGAAGAACGTTGATTTATACCGATTAAGTTGGCTTCAACATGGGGGCGGTGTACGTTACATCTGTCACGGCCTCAAATGTCCTCACGTTGGCGTGGTTTGGAGAGTGGGGTGCCAGCTCAGGTGTGACCTCGTCATCTGACTGGTTCAAAATTACTAAGTGTTGTCCTCGGGTCATTCCCTTCGGGTTTGATCCTGGAACGTCGCCAATAGCCCGTTGGGCAGCTCAGTGCGACGCTAATTCACCTATCTACCTACCTTGAGGAACGTTGGTCAAAAAGTACATATGCCATCCAGAAATGAACGTATCTTCCGCAATATTGGGCACAAAATATTTAATTTCGGGCAAGGTCTAGTTCAAAATTGAATGTTTTATTCTTTTTCCGAGGTTTTTTCCTGATTCTTCGTTAAATTGTACTCACTAAATCGTTCAAGAAACTGCCAGTAAAGTTTTATTTAACGCAATGAATGATTTTGTTTAGTTGAGAGCAATTCATATGTATTACAAGAAAACCCTCACCCATTAAACAGATTTGAATAAACAACTGAAATTTCAACAACTCTTCTGTGTTCAGGCTTTGATCAAACAAACGAAAATATCGAAACATTGAACTAAATGATAAGTTAATTTTTGTGTCACTACATGAAAGATTAACCAAACGATCTGCTATAATCCATTTGAGAGTAACATCTAAAAATATAAACCATATTACTGCCATTCGACCAATTTTAACCTGGTTAATAATGTGTTTCATTACGTGGTTAAAGGCGAAACACATGGATATTTAAGAACAAAATTGGATCTCAACTGAAATAACTTTACTTTCAACTTCGTGCTATCGGACTATCTTAACGGAACTTGCCAATAATCTGATGCTCTCCAACAAATCTGTTTCATCGGTAAATTATCAATTTATTGGATCGAATAGCATTTAAAATCGAATTTTTATTTACTATAATTTTCGTTGCTGAGATTTCGGCTGGAACTGAAAAATTTCGC
Organism: Meta bourneti; assembly: GCA_933210815.1. Classification (NCBI taxonomy): domain Eukaryota; kingdom Metazoa; phylum Arthropoda; class Arachnida; order Araneae; family Tetragnathidae; genus Meta; species Meta bourneti. Next base: position 57,398,920 of record OW119923.1, read on the forward strand.
TGCAAACGCCCAGAAAAACAAATCAAGCCTTTAAAGATCAGACAAGAATTACATCCCGATAAATTTTTCTGCACGTTATATCTGTTCTACGAGCATAACATTTTTCTAGCAAAGTAAAGTATTCTATTCGAGAAACTGTCGTATCAATAACAGTCATTGTCCAAACTCTAGTTTCCGGTATATTTGAGCACAAACTACGTGCAGGTATGAAATATATTAAAACAGCTTATTCTCGAGTACCTGGCTTGTTTTATTCTAGCTGTGATATACAAAATTTATTGTGATTAAAGTGTAAAAATTGTTACCAAGATTATGTTGCTACTCTGATATCTTTTTACTTTTTGTATTCTAAGTGTTGACTATAAGATACATATTCATTTGAAATTGTTCAATTTTCATATCTTATTGTAAATTTCGATCAAACTCATGAATTATAAGTTTAAATTTGAATAACTAATAATGAATTACTGAGCTATCGTAGTTGAATTTAATTAAAATTATAATTACTGACAGTTCTAGAAAAACGCTGTGTTTTCGCCCGAGAGTATATATTTTTTATCTAGAGATTGGATTCGTTTCAGTTGATATAACTCGAGTTGATTGAACTCGTTTAAATTACAACATAGATATGTATCAATTCACTTAAATGTTTTCCAAATAGAAAATGGTGTAGCAAAAAATGACCGCAGAGCGACTAAGCAAACCAAAGTGAAATGATTCAGTAGGTGTTTAGTGTTTATTTAAAGGTTTTGAAAAAAAAATGTTTATCGACTTAAAGTTAATGAAGGTACAAATACTTTGCGTTTTCATTTAATGAACTACGTGGTAGTTCAAAGGAAAGAGTTGAAACAAATCTGGAAGCAAACTGAATATTTTCTTACTTTTGATTTTGCTCTTAAAACCTGGCAAAATTTATCAGTTTTAAATGTCAAATGAAGTTTATTAATTTTATTCATAAGTCGTTAACATTTTAACTACTGCTCATTCTTGATTATTTGAATGTCATCGATTCACTTTTATTCGTTGAACTGGATTAAAGGTTTGAATAAAATGACTAATTTGAAAAATTAAGTACATTAATTTATTAAAGGTAAGAGTATTTTGATTTTCAAGATCAGTTTAATCTGTTAAAAAGTTCGTGATATTCAACTTTTTGTAATATTTGAACATGAAACATTAATGTTCAAAAATTGTTTTGAAACATTAATGTTCAAAAATTGTTTTGAAACATTAATGTTCAAAAATTGTTTTGAAACATTAATGTTCAAAAATTGTTTTGAAACATTAATGTTCAAAAATTGTTTTGAAACATTGATGTTCAAAAATAAATGAGTCAATGGTTTCGAGAAACAATTTTTTTTGTTTATTATCTACCATATATATTTATTGAAGGTTTCAAGTCATGTATTTTTTGGCAGAGGATAAAATGTAAAACGCAAACAATAAAAATGAACTAGTTTAAAAAATTTAACACACTGATTTATTTTTGTTCTATGTGAACGTTAACATTTAATAAAATTGACAAGATCGAATGTTACGATATCTAGTAACATCTTACATTTTTGCATAAAGACCCATTCATGTAAAGTCCTAAACTTCCTCAGTAACTTATTCGACATCGATTGTACCCTTCCCCTGAAAGTTTCACTGCTGGAGAAATGTTCCTGTGAAGTTGATCTTTCCATCAGAAACATCGAAGTTTCATGGAATACTTTAACTTGATGGCTAGAATATATTACGATTCATCCACGAAAAGCTGAAAATCGATTATATCTTTCATTCAACCCTCATTCAACACCTCGTCAACTCCTTTCAAGACATCGTACACAAAAGCTGTTTCGTGTCCAGAAGGCAAACAGTGTCAAAGCAGTTTCTAACGTCGATAGATCTCTTGTTGAGCAGTGAAGGTTCTCTGGTTCTTTTGCTAGTGTTCCTCCTCTTATTGAAGTTTCCCCTACCATCCAGCTTTGTATGGGTAAATAATGGATATCAGGTGGTCAACATGTGACCATTGGTGTGAAAAGTTGTACCTCGGGCGATAGGGGTGAAGAAGCCCTCCGTGAAATCATTATTCATCCCTCTCTAACAGGGAAGCGTGACTTTGAGAAATGCCGCCCAACAGTTCTGTTTGCGGTGAAAAGGAGTTTAAAGCAATTGCAGGGAACTCAGATTCAGTACCACCCATGGATACATAAGGCGTACGGCTCTAAAATTTAATGGTCCCGTTCAGGTTGGATTACAGACGTTCTGACAAGTTCGGCATTTATTCGAGTTCAGATTCCGACGGAAATTATAAATCGTCCAACTATTTCCGAAGAAATCAATTCAATCCAAATACTGTATTGATTGATTCTCTTTGTGTACAAGTCCTCAGTCGTCAACGGCAGTTCCCGGAGTTATGCATCAAGTCGGGTTTTTCTTATTTTAAGAGGTGACTTTCATCCGTTTGAAATTTTGTCATTTCCATGCTCATTATACATACTTGAATTTCAGACTACTGTTTAATATTTATTCTTTATCGGGTAGTATAAAATTTTGCGTTTGGCGCAGCTTGTCCGCTATGGGACCTTGCGTCATTAAACTCACCGACCTATTTAAGAGGTATTATTATTTTTGTTAGTAATGTTTATTTGAACGTTTCAATGTAAACTGTATTTTTTTATTAATACCCCATAAATTGACGTTTTATTTTTCCGGACTTTTCCTTAAAAGTCAAGGGCCGCGGTAACGCAGTTGGAAGAGCAACGGATTAGCAACCGGAGGGTTTGAAACTCGGTCCAGCCAAAGACCGTCGTGTACACGGGGGCTGGTGCTCGTTAAATGTGTCGTGGCTTCAAATGTCGTCACTTTGGCGTGGTATGGAAGTTTGGAGAGTAGGGTGGCAGTTCAGGTGTTCTCGTCATCTGACTAGTTCAAAATTACGAGGCGTTGTCGTTGGATCTTTCCCTTCGGGATTGATCCCGGACCGTCACCAATTGGCCGTTGTGTTGCTCCAGTGTGACGTTAATTAACTTTACTACCTCAACAAATAAATATTTTGCAAACATTTATGCTGAAGAATTTTACCTCAGTTACTTATCATTTATAAATTGAAGTGTTTCTAAATCTTACGAGACGTATGTTTCACATACTTTTTATATTAAAAAAAAATATTGATTTTATTAAAGTTGTCAAACTCTTACAAGCTGAATTCAAATAGGATGCACAAAGCGACATGCTCAGACCAGTCAGCGTTTTCACCTCTCGCGCCGGCACCTCGGATTAGTCTGCACATATTGATCCAACAACAGATAACCAAATTGTTATTGTACCGACATGTTTCTACGCATGAGCACGTCGGATACTTCGTCGCATGTGGCTCAAGGATGTGGTCAGGCTTAAGGTTTCATTTTATTTATCATAAGCGTTTCCTATTAATGAGTGAAAAGAGGACCCAGTATATATATATATATATATATATATATATTGCTTGGCCCAAAGCCTTAGGTTTTAATCAGCAGGATGTTTCAAAATTTTCTGTACACAAACACCAAATTTTATAAGGAGAGGTTCTGTCATATAAGAACTGCTCCCAACACAGTCTGGGGGTAGCAGCCACTAGATACAAGGCTCGTTCATTTTGAGTAGGGGTCTAGGAGATTATATAATTGTACTTCGTTTTTTGGAATGTTAGCAATCGACAAGACTAGTGGGGTATGGTATTTTAATAAACGTCGCACTGGAGCAACACTATTGGCGACGGTCCGGGATCGAACCCGAAGGGAAAGGTCCAAGGACAGCACCTCGTAATTTTGAACCACGGTCAGATGACGAGGTCAACACCTGAGCTGTGTGTGGCACTCCACTCTCCAATCTTCTACGATCACGTTGGCGTGGTGTGGAAGTTTGGAGAGTAGGGTGCCAGCTCAGGTGTTGCCTCGTCATCTGAACGTGGTTCAAAATTGCGTGGTGTTGTCCTCGGATCTTTCCCTTTGGGATTGATCCCGGACCGTCACCAATAGCCCATTGTGTTGCTCCAGTGTGACGTTAATTGAAATTCCCCCCCCCCCCCAATCTTCTACGCCACGCCAACGTGAGGACATTTGAGGCCACGACACATTTAACGAGCACCAGCCCCCTTTGTACGCGACGGTCTTTGGTTGGATTCGAACTCGCAACCCTCCGGTTGACTCTTCCAACCGGGCTCTCGATGCCCTCGACTCGATGCCCATGGCCCTCGACTAGTATAGATCTTATCTAGTAAAAATTTGAAATATATTTCCAAGTTGTCATCTCAAGTGCGCCAATGTGACAAATTTGAATACATTTCTTCAAGCATTTCGTATGGAAAATAGGATAAGGCCCGTTTCTATAGCAACAGGGGGGGTCAGACGAGCAATTCCCGTGGTAGACAGATAGCAGGGAATATAAATTATACAATATTCACAGGGATGTGCTGAAGGACACACCAAAGTGCAGAAATTGAGTACAGTAAGTGAACATCATTTTTAGATTCTAATTTTAGTTTCATGGAATGTAAAAAAACAATGTTCCGTTTGCAAAAAAAGTGGTGCAAATTTTCGGTGATTTGTCACGTCTTTTGGGGTATCGTTTACGATACAATCTCACAGCTGCTCCGTGTGCTAGGTATATGTCAGCATTCGTGAAATGACATGTTACCCGTACGAAGATAGTAGACCGGTAGGAAGAATTTAACCGGGTCTGCCCGGTTAAGAGTTTACGGTTGCAATCCGGAGGGTTGGATCTAAACAAAGATCGTCGTGTACGTGGGGGTGGTACACGTTAAATCTGTCGTGACGTCTAATATTGGTGTAGTGTGGAAGTTTATTGGTGTAGTGTGGAAGTTTGGAGAGTGGGTGCTAGATCAGGTGTTGGCCTCGTCATCTGACCGTGGTTCAACATTACGACGTTTTTTCCTGGGATCTTTTCTTCACGATTGATCCAGGACCGTCACCAATAGCCCGTCGTGTTGTTTCAGTGTAACGTTGATTCAACTACCTACCCACTCGTACGAAGCCAACGTCTAAAATTGACGATGGCCCGAAATTGGCCAACTGATGCGCTGTCGAACCAGGATACCAGGATTCGCCCTTCGGCAAATCCTGGTGGCGGTTTTGCTGACATGTGAGAATACGGTTTAAATTCATGTTCCCCGATCTTCCCTTAAAGTTTGGACAGAAAGTCTTGAAACAAACTAGCTTCATAAATTTTTATTTACAGTGGCATAATGGATAAAAAACTCAACCTACGAATTGGATCATTTGAACTGTCTTTTTTTATCGATAAAAGGGCGCATATGAAGTTTAGCAGAAAATCGCGCAAGGAAATTTGACTACGCTGCTGTTTACATTTAAAGATCGCATTTAAGAAATTTAAGATAAAGTTTTATTCTTTGGGTAGTGTGCAGTATTATATTGATGTCTTTTGCTTTTACGTTCATTTGTTTAGATACATCTTTAGGCTCAAAATTTATAAGGCCGCCAATACTCAAGAAATAAATTGTTAGGAAGATAACCGTTTTCTATGTAGCGATTAACGGTAACATGCTGTTTGAAAAGTCGGACAAATCCTAACGAAGGTAACGAGTTTCTTTCATGTGTTCAAATGTGTCATGTGGTGACTAGAAAATTGTAGTCAAGGTGTTGGTCTTTATGCAGCCACACTTATCCGGATTATCTTACGAACGGTCGCTCTCCCACGTAGAGCTAGCATAGCGAAGAAGACTTGCAGAGGAGATGAGTGGCTTTGAGGTCTGTATTCTCTGAATCCTATACTTTGAATATGGGATACTTGTGACCCTCGGAGAGTGCTGTCTACATACCTATCCCTTCCTATAGTGGGACCGCCTTGACCCAATGGGTTTGGGCTGGTCGTTCGCAAAATTGTGTATGGTGATCGTTATGGATGATTCTTTGTAGTCAAGCCATTCATTGTTTATGCATCGAAACGCGCTCCCTAACTTAACTAGTATACTCCCCTTCAAAATAATGAGACTCACAAATACTACATTGGCAGAGCATACTGTTCTACTTTCCAGGAACTTCAAACTTATAAGTATGGGAGTTCAGGAAATTGAGATCTTGATCATTTTAACATTGAAAGATCAATCTTTTGTCAACTGCAACATGTTTATAGTGGATAGATTTATAGGACTCTATTACCATATTAAGCATTCAGAATGTTGATCCTCCCTGTGCATCTTTCTGTAGTAGCAATTTAAGATTGAAAAGCTATATGTATGATCTGCTTCTGAAGGTTACCCCTCAGTATCGGTTTCGAACCTTGGTCAAGGCTAGATGTTCGGAATCAACTTTTTAAACCGTAGCTCCTAATTATCCCTAGGTGCTGCGGTAGCCTGGTTGGAAGAGTAGCGGATATTAGCAACTGGAGAGTTGCTAGTTGCGATCGATCCAACCAAAGAGTGTAGGGGCTGCATATCAGATATGTCGTGACCTCAAATGTCCTCACGTTGGCGTGTTGTGGAAGTTTAGAGAGTGGGGTATCAACTCATGATTTGTCCTTGGTCATCTGACTGATTCAAAACTGTGAGGTGTTATCCTCGGATCTCTCCCTTCGGGATTGATCCCAAACCCTCGCCAATTTCGTTTAGTAGCTCTAGTACGACGTAAATTCAACTGCACACTTACTTAATTATCCTTCTATTGCAAATCAAAAATGACTGTAGAATGCCAATGCTAGAATCAAGTTTGCATGAGACAAATATTTAACAGAATATTTCCCTGTGAAATTTAATGTTTGATTTAAAATTTCATGAATCATGAACTATTTGATTACTCATTTAACATTTAGTGGGTAAGGTATTTCAAAATTGACTGTTTTTCTGCAACTCTTCAAGAGAATTCGAAATTTAAAATGCTGTAATGTTAAAATATGATTTATTTAATTCAAAGCATATAAGTGATCATAAATATATTAATAAATATAAGTTTTTATATTGTGTTGTGTAAATGGAGGATATATTTTACGAAATATACCGATATCTATTTATATATACCGATTTCTATTTCTATATTCTGAAATGAAAATAATTATTCGCAGTCCATCAGGTTCTCCATTTCTGTGATTAGTGTTTCATAATTTTTCTGATCATGGTAAGCTGCTCTTGACTAATATAAATATAGCCCTTGCGCGCCATAAAACCCCAAAACCAACAAACCTTTTAACTAATATCGATAAAATTTGACTAAGTGCAGAGAATAAAACAATAACTTAAAGTAAAATCAGTGATCACACACACACACACAACGAAATAGGTTTTGAAGTTAAATGATGTTACGATTGGAAAGGAATTTCGATGAGGCCACACCTTTGTGATGTAATATAACTAATGATTTATGAAGCAGGAAGCTTCGATTAGGAAGTGGTTTCGTACTTCCCAGAACGGAAGTTGGCATTGCCACAAGAAATAGATTATGCTACATCTTCTATGTAGGCGTTTTCTGCTCGGAAAATATTACAATAATTAGATAGATGTTACGCAAATAAATAACAAGCTAAAATACTTTGAAATTTTCTTTTAAACTTACATGGACTCAAACTATGAGGAAAAGTCATAACTTATATTCATTTGAATATTACTTTAAATTTCTTTCAAATAAATTGTGTTATTTGACATGCTATCTATAATTTCTTTTTTTTAATTACCTTAGTAACGCAGTATGTAGTTACATATTTTTCTAAATATAGAGGCTTGAAAAACATAAGAACTTCAATGTTATTGACATTAATTGTGTATTACTGACATAAATTTTCTAAAACCCAATTTCAGATATGAATATCAAGGTTTTGATCGAAAAAATAATTACATTATGCTTTGAGAATAAAAGTTTAATATAGAAACAATGTTTCCTTTCAAATTGTCATTTACTTTAATTTCAACAAAACATTTTGTACATGAGGTTTTACTATAGATAATATAATAAGTATAATTTTTCTCAAAACAAGATCGATGCACTACAAAGTGTGTAAAGATTCGTTGTTAAGTGTTTAAAAAATTCGAAAGAGAATAATTGTAAATAACTGGAATTGAATGACACAAATGAAAATTAAATGCAATTTAATGCATCCTAAATGTTAGCTCTAAACAAATATAATAATTTCGAAAATTAGTTTCAATGAACTGCCAATTTGTATGGGCTTATACTACATCTGAAAAATTATTTTAGAGAATACGGACAGCACTTACAGGGGTTTTCAACCAGATTAAATTTTCATAATTTGACAATGTGAAATCTTGTTACAAGTTATTTGTTATGTACATTTCCATTAGGCTAAGACCTCAACATTTTACGAAAACTTAATGAAAGTTAAGTTTCTCTCCCATACAGTGAAATAAGTCCAAAGACTGATTTGTTAAACATAGGTTTGTTTTGTCGCAGCATGATCATTTTCTACTCGAAGGCTAATGAACCTGGACCTACAGCTTAAACTGGATCCTGAACATGCAGGTCGATTTTGAGATTTTAACGCAGTCTGTTGAATAGTCAGCATTGAAAAGTAGAATTTAAACAAAAACAAAGGTTGACATTTCATACTTTTAAAGCTTAATTTAAACTAAAAGGAAAATTTGATTGTCAGTTACCTAAATTTTTATTACAAGATTCCTATTTCCTGATGACTTCTTTTCTTTCATTACTCTTCCATCGCTAATCATTTTAATTGTAACCTATTTAAATTTTTTGGACTCCAATGTAATATGTCAATCGAGGGTATTTCCTCCTAGGGGCCCTAACCCCTTGCCCATCAGCATTTTTACGATATGGTCCACTCCCCAAAACTTGTAATTGTCCAATTTGCAAGTTTTGGATGATACTTGATTTAGTAATTTTTTAACACAGCGTACAAAAATACTTTCCAATTTTTTGATACTTTCGTAATGCAATGACAGGATATTGCCACTGTTCCCATTTTAACTTTCTTTTCCTTTGGAATGATTTCTGGACATAACTCATCAGCTAATTTGGGCATTGACACTTTTACTACCACGGTACAGAAATATTGAATAAATGTCCATTCTTTGTGACCAATAATATCGAGAGAAAACTACAATCCGGTTCCGGTGAGTTGGGATTTGAATCACGTTGTTTAGAAGTACTTGTTAAATTAGGGGACAAGTTGGTCTAAGAAATGAATAAGCAAAACAAATTACTCCAAAAATAATCATGTATGAAGCAACCGGAGTCTTACTCCCCAAAAAATTCCAAGTTGGTGCTATTGATGTTAGAATTGTTGCATTAGTCACTTTTTGATATACACTGAAGTACCAGATAAACGGGTGCACCAGTCTAATACTTGGTAGACTTCCCGCGGGAGCCTACTAGTAACAGTAATAGACCAGTGCAGAAATACGATGGGGCATGGACTTCACGAGCTTGCTGAAATATTCTCCAGTAACCCATTTCACCTCCAGATAACTCCTCTAGGGTTGAGATGGTTTATAGCATTTCTGAGGTTGAGAAGTATGGACTTTTACTATTAAACCACATTGAAAATTGCTTAAATAGTGATAACGCCATTCTCACGAGCTCCAGAGGCTTCCGCAGATGTCTATCGCTTTATACGTACTGTCAAACCCAACCAATTACGTACATAACCGTTGCTATGTATTTTGAATAGGCTCGAAAGTACCAGTTTTTCTAGCCCTTCAGTGTGCATTATACAAGAGCTAAATTATACTGGAAGTTACGGCTGAGAGAATATCAATCTTTATAGAGCATGGACTAGCGTTACTTTACTATCCTGATAGAAGCACAATAGTGAATGTGTTCGCCTTAAAATTTCCTTTGAATTTCTGAGGTGTAAGCGAACTGTTCAGTGACACACAATCAGGGATAACAAACAATTTCTGAACATGGATAGGATGCGAAACAATGACGGTCGATAAAAGATTTTTGATCAAATAAACCTTTATCTTGATAAATATTTAGCAAACCCTTGTCTTATAAAATTTTAAAATAATGTGTTCAAGGGGATTTTATTAAACAAAAGCCATGTTAATAGCAATATAAGCGTTCTTTTAAAGATATATATTTTATTTCTCCTTTATTTTAAACTTTGATAAACTTAATTATTTATTTTCAATTTGTTTCCTAAACGTCATGTTTACTAGATAAGTTGATATTCAAAGCAGCTCCTATATTTTCGGGTTATTTTCTATCAGACAGTATTTGAAATAATTTTTACCTTATCTGTTTTAGAATGCTTGTATTTGAACTAAAGATAATTGAATTTGGAAAGACCTTTAGTAAATCTGAATAAAATTGAGGATAAAATAATTGTTAATAATTAAAACTTAATTGTGTTAAGTTATAAAAGGTATGAGTAAATCTACCGAATTACCTATTCTATTGCTTTTATTAATTGTGGTTTCTGTACATTTTAGAAAGTATTTGAAAAATTTATATTTAAAATATTTAATTTTCATTGAAAAAACCACCCATTTCCCCGCTTTAGGTTACAGTCCTTGCTAAGCGTATTTTAAAACAACTCTGGTCGTTTGGATAAAAAGGAGGCTTTTACGTGAAGTACAAGACGTGTTCAAAATAGAAAGTATTTCAGTAATATATAGGGCTGAGATTTTTATACTTTCGCATGGTTTTCTAGCTTGACTCAAACGTTTTTCGGGTGACGTTTTATTAAAACACTGCTGATTTTAAGGACCTTTGTTAGAGCAATTTCATGTATTTTTGAGATTTATACCAAGGCGGCATTTTTTGAGGTTTTCCGATAATTTTAAGGGTTTTTGTTATTTTTGCTATTGTATTGAATATTTGGAATTTAGAGAAAGGGCATTTGGGGATAAATTTCCCTTAAGCTATTTTCACTTCTCATAAAAAACTTTACCCTTTCAAATTTCATTAACGCATTATTTCGTCGTGCAATCTGAAGTTTTCTTGCAGTTCGCTGCATATAAATTAACTTTCTCATACCCAGGTTGACAAGCGTAACCATGATGCTGAGACAATATCGTCGGCCTAGAGCAGAAACTGATTAACTGGCATTTTCCCAGAGAAACCAAATACATACTCATAATTTAATCTGTTTAAAAGGTACATTAACATTATCAAAAGACTTATGATTTTTATTTTTTGATTTAGAAACTAATAGTTAATTTTCAACGGAACAGCTGTTTAAAGACTATTTTTTGTCAGTTAATGTGTTTCTTTAAGCCAACGATGACTTTCTTCTCAACACAATATTGGGGCCATGGTAGCCCAGTTGGAAGAGTAACGGATTAGCAACCTGAGGGTTGCGAATTCCAAACTCGGTTCAACCGAAGACTACGAGGCTGGTACAGTTTAAATCTGTAGTGGCCTCAAATGTCTTCACATTGACATGGTGTGGAAGTTTGGAGAGTGGGGTGCCAGCTCAGGTGTTCTCGTTACCTCGTGATTCAAAATTACGTCGTGTTGTCCTCGGATCTTTCACTTGGAGATCCCGAATCGTCGTCAATTGTCCGTTGTGTTGCTCCAGCGCGACGTTAATTAACTACCTTAACCCGATATTATATTCTGAAGGGTTCTGGGAGTTGGTGGCGTCGCGTTAATGGATCTACCATATGAGACACGGAGCTAAGAAAAAGGCATTCATAACTGCAAATTTAACATCGTTGAAATTAGTTCTCGTAAAAACAAATCAGAAAAGGTTGTAATAATTTATGTGAATTGGGCCACCTTCCCTGTCTCCAATGAACCTGTTACTTCACACAAAGATCTCTGAATACCAGCAGTGATCGCTTTAAGCACAAGTTGAGGTAATGAGACTAATGGATTTTTCTTCGAGTCGCTGATAGGCCTGTTTATCAAATGTAACCATTACAAAGACCACCACAAATAGAAGTATAACATAGTCTATTACTCAGCTATTGTTTGGTATAGAAAGATGAATTCGTTAATGAAAATTTTCAATTTATAGGTATTTTTCGATACCCTTTTCAGCGTGTAAAATCAGTTAAGATAAATGAAAAACATTTTACATCAATAAAAACATTAAGTGGTAGTTAAATCAATTACTTTAAGGTTTTTAAATTTATTTTGATGTAAGTGTTTTACAGTAGTAAACATAACCGAAGCCTAAGACCATAAAGCACAGAAACTTGTTCTGTTTAGATCTCACAAGAGCTAAGTCTAAAAATTATTTAAGTTTACCTCTTTTGTTTCTGTACAACGTTTACTATTAGTTCATTTAAATATTTTATTTTGAAACTCATGGGGAAAATATTGGCATGCAAAAAAATATTTTCTAGAAGAATTAATTTTCCTTATTAAATATTTTTCCAAATTTTGCTTTTTATCAAGTTTTGGATGCCTAAAAGAACCTACTTACTCAACGTTTCTTCGATTGGAATTGGAACACTTTGCTCCGTTGCTTTGAAGGCGGTTTCATAATCTGGAATTGGACGTTCAGTAAAAAATGCGATCACTCTTAGAGTTTTTCCTGATAATTTGATGCTGTTATATACAGTGCAACTTGGATAAAACGAACGTCTCTAATTCGAAATCGTCGTTAATTCGAAGATTTCTCTTAGTCCCTTGAACTTCTCATTAAATCAATGTTAAAAAATCGTGGATAATTCGAAGTTCAACTTCCTTAATTCGAAGTTTTTTATAAACACTTTCGAACCATAAAGGCTTTTCGGCCTTTCATTGTTACGAAATCATCGCCAGAATACTCCCACCTGTTCGACACGTGAAAGCTGAAATCCCCCTTCCCGCCACCTGTTAAACACTTAACAGCTGAGACCCCCCTTCCCGCCACCTATTACGTAATCTACAGTACATGTAATATGTACTGTAGCTTACGTAATGTAAATCTTATTTTGTTTACATACATATAATGTTTAAGTCTTTCATACCATGATCTTTCTGAATAAATATTTACTTATTGACAGAAAAAATCTTTTCAAGCATTCAGTGGACCTGAAATTAAAGTTAAAAGATGTTACTTTTTTAATTCGAAATTTTGGATAATTCGAATTTTTTAGTGGTCCCTTCAGCTTCGAATTATCCAAGTTGCACTGTATTATATTCCTAAGCTTTAATGTGACTCGGTTGCCGGTTTGTAAAAGTAGATTAGCAACAGGAAGGTTGCGAGTTCGAAACTCGATCAACCCAAGACCGTCGTGTGTATGGGGGTTGGTGCACGTTAAATTTGTCGTAACCTCAAATGTCCATTGGCGTGGGTGTGGAAGTTTGGAGAGTGGGGTGTCACGGTCAGGTGACGAGGTGCTAACCTTGTGATCTGACCGTGGCTCAAAATTACGAGGCCCTTCGGGGATGCACCTTTAGGTGTGTACGGGCCTTAAGAACCCGAGGTACCCTAGTGATCTATTCTTTTCCCATGGGGTTTACTGCCTTTTGTAAACATGGGGTCGCAAACACAGGATGGCCAAGTGATCTTTCTCTTTCTCCTCTCCATCCTTTCTTCGCACAATTACTCGGCATTGCCTATCTTGTCAAACATAACCCCTGCGCCATAAAACCCAAAACAACCAATCAACCAAAATTACGAGGTCGTACCAAAACAACCAAAAACCTCGGATCTTTCCCTTCCGGATTGATTAAGGACCGTCGTCGATAGCCCGTTGTGTAGCCCCAGTGCGACGTTAATTCAACTATCTACCTAAGCTTTAATTTATAGCTGAAGTTCGCAAACTGAGAATAGTTTATAGTAAGAATATACTCTCTTCGCTGTAGTTCTATTGCTAATTCGGAACTGAAAGTTTTCTTGTTTCGATTACGCTCAAAAGTTCAATGCACTTTCATGCCTAAAATATTTCGTATAAATTCTTATCGGGATTCTCGTTCTAATCGATAACAACAGTTCCTTTCTTCGGTTTGAGCCTCGTATTTATTGAATTTCACTTTCGATCTGAAGGTTTTCAGTCAGTCGAATCAAAACTCTGGTCACAGCATTGATGGATTATTAGTCTTGATATCAATTTTATCCAACTGACTTCAATTCTAAATAGATTATAAGTTCATGTGTATGGTAATCTAGTTTGTTCTATGTAATGCATATGGAGGAGTCTAATAACACTTTTATAAAGTATAATTTAAAATATGAGCTATGTCAACACGAAGCTGATTTAATAGACGAGTGATTAGAGTTCTGATCCTTGGTTCTCAACTGCTTGTGGATTCGAAAACTTGGCATGGATGTTCGTAGTCGTTCGGAATTCCTTTTTGGCCGTGGATCCCGATCTAATTTGCTCTCGCGTAGCAAAAAAATTACCATTTGGCAAAATTGGCAAACACAACCTAAACATGAAGAAAAATTCGAAATGCAGCGCTTATGAACTTATATAATATAGTAACTTTTAGGTCACGCCTTGTTCAATCTCTTCATTGACTTCGTTGTTTTATCTCGTGTTTGGCGAAATTTCGTATTCATGGCCTCGCGCCACAAAAATAAACGAAACCTGATTAAACTATGCCCAAACCCTAAACAATTCCTCCGAATCGTTGAAATAATCGGATGATTTGAGAACGGTAAGAAATTCCACTTGAGAGAATTCAAAGGTCTTAGAATTCCAAAACGTAGATGCAGGTTCGATGACGAGGTGTCTCCCTCGAGCCAGTGACGGATTAACTACTAGGTCCAAGCTTGTTATTTTCTTAGTAAGACTTATTTCTTTATAGGAGACAATCACGAATAAGTTCAGTGAGATTCATAATTTCAGTTTTTTTCAGATTCCGTTACCAAAACTCAATCGCCATGATAAAAATTGAAATAGTGAGTTCGTTATTTCTTTAACAGGTTGAGAATTACCAAATATTAGAAATTTTCGAAGAATGAGTGAAAACTTTAACATTATCTCTACTGATTGGGAAGGTTTAAAATAATCAGTAATTATTTTTAACAGTGGAAGGTTTGCACGGGCTTCGCGGATCCAAGGTACACTAGTAATCTTTTCTCTTCCCATGAGATTTAGGGGCCGTCGTGGCTCAGTGGGTATGTCCACTGCGCTAACAACCTTACGAGTTGTATGTAGGCGACGCAGGTTCGACTCTTCCTTGGGAGCATTTCTCTGTGTCAGTAAAACTTTCCTTGTGTGTGTGTATGTCCATTACTTGATAATGTCTATCTTGTGTCTGGCGCAGAATGGCCAAATATTGCCCTTGCGCCATAAAACCCAACCAAACCATGATGTCTACTGTCTTTATTTAACACGGATGTCGTTTCTCGGTATACCCAAGCTATCTTTTTTTTGCTTTCATCCTATTCCCTTTTTTCCCCTTTTACGAATTTTAAACTTGAAGTTGTGTTGTTTGGAGCAGCTTTGCCAAATATGCCCCTTGCGCCGTAAAACCCCATAATCAACAAGTCTTACACTTTACAATTGATTGATATTCATAATTATCGTAATAAATAATATTTATTGCATAATTGACTGACAATTTAATTTATATTTTTGTAATAAAAATATAGTTATACTTTGCGTCGGCAAATGTGAGAATAATTATTTACAAAGGGCTTCAAAACAATTTGATCCGCACTGTCTCGAACCCAACGATTTATATCGTCCCTTACTATTAACTGTTCAGATTTGAGCGATACGTAACAAAAGTATTGTTTCGCTCAGGAGTATTGTTATTACCTCAGTCAAAGAAACAACGCGCGTATATGTGGTCTGGATTTCATTTTGATGTGATTTATTTCTCTTTCAGAGAGCACGCGAAGTCCGAAAAGCGAAACGGAGGATGGGCCGCTGCTGCTTTCCCAACGGTTGCAGACAGCAGGTGAGTATTGGTACACGTGCATGTCGACATACTCGTGCTCGTATGACCATTCATACCTATTTCATTGTTTTGTTACTAAAAAATAAATAAGAAGCAAGACTAAATCTGCTTGCGCAAATTTTAACGTAGTCTTTTGCAATATAATGCTAGGCTCAGTTTTGCTACTTTTTAAATATTTATTTTTATGAATGAGTTTCCCCTCTAGGTATATCTGGTATCCGTATCTGTTCGGTGGTCCGGAGAAAACTTTTCGGAGAGCCATATCTAGGCGGTCGACTGGGAATACCTTTTCTTAAGGCCGTATCTGGCCGGCGAATCGGGAAAAACTTTTATAGGAAGGCCGTATCTGTTCGGGAAAACATTTTCGGAGACCGTACCTAGGTCTGCGGGCCTGATAAAAAAATATTTAGAGCCGTATCTGGTTTGCAGGCCTGATAAAAAAAATATATGGAGGGCAGTATCTGGTCTCCGGGCCTGCTATCAATCTATTCGTTACAAATTATTCATCTTACGCGCACGGTTTTTTGTGACGGACTGGTTAAACCTTATCCCACGAGAACAGTTATTTCAAATAGCTAAAAAGAAAACAAATTTTATTTATTGCTTAAATTTTGTAAAACTAATTGTACAGTGCAATGCATCGACCGTAAAATTTACGTAGAACAGGTTTTGACTCAAATAAATACTCTTCAAAAACATGGACTTCATAAATGTCTAAAATGGAGACTTGTTGAAAGTATGGAATACTTTTCTGCTGAAAACAGGTTGCTCTGTTTTTAATAACTAGTCAAAAGCGTTTTAGGTCAGTGTTGACTAGTGGAACTGTTTCAATAGATCACGTTATTTTTTAAAAAATCGATGCTTTAGTTTTGTTTTAGAGGCCATGAGAATTAGGATTAACAGTTAGTTTGTGGAAATTGATTAGTGTTTGTGGCCGTGATTAGATGATTTTACTCAAATTTCTTGTGTTTATCTAGATTTGGATAACGCATGTTACGCATAGTCAACTTGTATTTTTAGTTTTTGTTTGGAGACCATGTCAGCATATTGTAGAGTATATGGATGAAGTAGACGAACATAATATAACATCAATACTGAGTCTTGAGAATTAAAATGCTAAGTAATTTTCAATGATACTTCATTTACTTCCCCACTGATCCAGAAATAGGTTCAATACTTTAATCTTTTCTCGTAATCTCTACTAAAACTATTTGAAATACCATAGGACATCTACCAATGTCGCCAAGTTAGGTGGTTTAAATTCATCAACGAACTCCAAAAAAAGAACGGGGGTTGAAGTGGCTCAGTGAGTACACCCGTTGCGTTATCAACCTGCGAGTTGTAGGTGGCGCAAGTTCGATTCCTGCCTATTTCTATCCTGTGTGAGTAAAACTTTCCTTATGTATGTATGACCATTACTTGACGTAGTCTTGTGTTTGGTACAGCTTGGCCAAATATGGTCCTTGTGCCATAAAAACTCAATCTACCCATCCTATAGTGCGGCTCCAGTAAGAAGGCAGATGGCCTTGGGGAAATCCATTTCTAAAAATATGGTAAACTCGCCAGAAGAAAAGGCTGACCCTACATAAATTCATGTATGGCGCCACGAAACCCAACTAAACGAAAGGAACGTAAGGCATAGTAAATGACTCCAATTCGAAGGTATTGATATTTTCCTTATTAGAGACGACAACGTGATATGATGAACGTCAAAGTGATATGTTATTTCGAAAAGCTGCAGATTCTTTACGCCATAGTTAGCAACCGTCCTATTGATGTGAAAAACAGTGTTAATTGAGAGTATAAAGGGGATAGCTGATTTCAAACTGTCATATCAAAAATAGAAATTTGTTGGTCCAGTGCACTTTCAGTACACTTCATACGAAAATCACCTCTAAGGGGTTTACTTCAAGAAAACATGAGCATTACAACATCGAGGTACCCTAGTGTCTCCTTTGTTTAACCCTCGCCTAACCTACTTTTTTCCCTCGTTGATTACATGACATTATCTGTCTTGTATTTGGCGCAACTTTAACAAACATGGTCCTTGCTCCATAAAACCTAAGACAATCAACCACACGAAAATCGTTGTTTGGGCAAATTATAGATTAGGTGAAAGAAAGAACAAGAAGTCAACCTAACAGTTGTATAAAGATTCTTGAATGGAAAATTGACTTATAACGAGTAAATCCGATTCATCTTGTGTAAAACCACTTTCCCCTTGCAGCCAGAAGCATCCCAAGACCTAGATCAGGTGTAAAGTTAAGGAACAGCAAATGTTCGAGTCAGCCCCTGTATGTGTAAAGGTTAAGAACTGTGCTACATTTAGCCACAGGTGAGGTTATATGCAGTCAGGGGTTAACATAGGTTACCATTTGAAAAATCTCACTTGTATTCCAAACAGTAAGGTCGCCTTGGCTCAGTGGGTTTGCCCACTAAGCTAGTAACATGTGAGTTATAGGCGATGCAGGTTCTTGACAGGTTCAATTCCTCCTTGAGTGCATTTCTCTTCTGTGTCAGTAAAACTTTCTCTGCATGTACTTTTGACTTTTTAGCGCAGCTTGTCCAAACATGGTTCTTGCGGCATAAAACCTGAGAAACCAACCATCCAATCAGCTAATTCGTGTTTAGGTTCCACAAAATACTATTTGGCACTCCAACAAAACTTACAGAGCCCTACTTCAGAGCAAATTGTGAGTAGGTGTACACGACGGTGTCCTTACAGGTAGCTCAAAATACAGTTGATATACATTCGTTGCTTACGGTCTCAGTATTATTTGAGGGAACCGTCAACGACGAGAGCGAATACAATGGGACAGAATAGTATAGTTTCAATCCGTCTTATGCATGCACTAAGTATGGATAAGTCTTAGTTCAAACAGCTCTTTCAGTTAAGGGGGTCTGGGACTCAAAATTTTTTGACTTTTTTTCATATTTTATTATCTTAAAAAATAATATAGATATTTCTGAATAAAATAACACCTACATTTTGTTTCTACCATCAGTAGAACCGGAAATATTTGACTTTTTATAACATGACAGCTGCAAATCAAACGAGCCTCACCCATCAGATAATGTAAACAAACTGTTTTGGAGTCTACTTTCTACTGTTTCAGCTCTATTTTTTTCTAACTCAAATAAACTACGCTACGAACACTTTTGAAGTGATCTGAATTGATTATCGTAATATTCTCACTGTTTTTATTGCTGAATTTGCACGTTTTCGAATTTTCTGTACTATCAATATACTTCAATAACGCTTTCCATAAAGGACTAGGCGGTTCAGGAAAGCGACGATGAAGTCCACAAATAATTTTAAAAGGTATAGGAAAAAGGTACAACTTGCTAAAATTAAATGAAGCAGTAAAATTAAGAAGTAATAAACAATACTATCCAGGAGGATTTTAAACAAACATAAAGTATGCAAAAGTGCTTTTTAATAACTTGAATATTTTCATAATTTTAAACGCTCTTTTTCTCCTTTTCTTTAAATGGGATTTCGATAGTGAAAAATGGATATAACTTAAAAACTACTTGTCATAAATGAATGAAATTTTCTACAATTACTTTTCAAATATATTTCTTTAATTTGTCTTCAGCAATTGTGTATATATATATTATTATTTTTTCTATAATTTTTCGAACTTTGTATACTATGTGTTTTATGTACACTGCTGGCCACCCAAATTGCAACACCAAGAAAGACAAGAGATATCACAACAAAATTTATTTTGTAGATAACATGTTGACCAAGTATCAAATGATTAAATTTATAGACTTGTGTGAAGTGTGGTTCCTGCCAAAATAAGTAGCCAGAGTAGCCGCCATTGTTGGAGATCACCGCTGCCACACGCCTCGGCATTGATTCAAAGAGACTTTGGATGTGTTCTTGGGGTACAGCAGACCAAGCAGCTTCCACACGTTGCCAAAGTTGATCTGGTGTGACAGCTGGGGATGTATTCTGGGTCAATCGTTGAGCAACCATGGACCACATGTTTTCTATCGGCGAAAGATCCGGAGAGCGAGCTGGCCAGGGAAGCAATTCAATCTGGCGATTGACGAAGAACCCTTGGACAATGCGTGCCACGTGTGGTTGCGCATTATCCTGTTGAAATATGGCTGTGGACAAGCCCTGAAGGTAAGGAAGGACAACTGGCTCCAACACCTCGGAGATGTAGCGCTGGCTGTTTAAAGTACCGGCAATGCGTACTAGAGGAGTGCGAGAGTGATATCCAATACCACCCCATACCATAATACCGGGTGCAGGACCAGTGTGGCGGTGCATAATGCAGCTGTTCAGCATCCTCTCTCCACGGTGTCTCCAGACTCGAATCCGACCATCGTGGTGTTGCAGACAGAAGCGTGACTCGTCAGTAAAGACAATTTCATTCCATTCTGCCGTCCACATCCGTCTTTCATCGCACCATTGGCGGCGGAAACGTCTGTGGTTCTGCGTCAAGGGTAGACGAAGCAATGGACGTCTTGCGGACAGACCACTCTGCTGTAAACGGCGTCGAATGGTACGCGCAGACACTGGATGATGCGGTACAGACTGAATGTGCTGTGCTATGGTTCGTGATGTGGCTGAGCGATCCGTCACTGCCATACGCACAATATGCCTGTCATCACGTGAAGTGGTGCACTGAGGTGGATGCGATCGAACACGTCGGTCCGTCGTACCCTCCTGCATCCAACGATCACATATCCGCATTACAGTTGTTTGGTTTCGTCCAACACGACTACTGATTTCCCTGAAAGATAATCCACAATCTCGGTAGGCCACTATCCTTCCTCTGTCGAACTCGGATACTTGATCAAAAGATGATCGCTGTTTTCTACGAGGCATAATTGATCGTTTTTTGAAAAAACCACAAGAAAAACACAATTGCCGTACTTGAAATCGTCGAAATCTCCAAGCCTTAAATAGCGCTTTGAAGTGGCGTCAGGCGCGCGTGATGTGCGTCTGCGCTGAAATTCTAATCATTTGCATATCTCACCTCCGCTAATGCATGTTGCAAATTTCATATTATTTGCATGCTTCCTTCAGGGTGTTGCATTTACGGTGGCCAGCAGTGTAGTTTTTGAACAAAATATTTTTTTTAATTTTTTCTAACTGTTTTAACCAAAAATCACGAAGACAGTTTAAAGTATGAACTTTTAGGAGTCAATTAGTGCAAAATAAAGTGATTTGTTATAAAATATTTTAAGATATATCAATTTTGCCCAAAGTCAAAATTTTATAATTTTTTAATTTTAGTAAAAAAATTGTGAAGTTTTGAAAATATAAAATAGTTGTTATAATTGCAAAATACAATGTATACCTACAGAAAAAATTTCAGAACGAAAACCTTAAAATTGAAGATTTTAGAATTTTGAGTCCCTGACCCCCTTAACCAGATTCAGGAAAATAACTTTGAAACGTGAAAAGGGCAAGTGAGACATTCGTTCTAAGAGATCAAAACATTTTAAAGAGTGTCTACTTTTTTCTTGCAGGATACTTAGATATTTTTAACAAGAATAAAAACATGTCAGTTAATTGAAAAAAAATTTTAAGCTTTCTTTCTGCTCAGTGAATTATAATTTAAAATTAAAACTCGAAATTCGGAAATCGTTAATAATTTGTCAATAATCAACTACATTTTTCAACACGATCGAGTTTCTTAATTTACTTCTATGCTGACGATAAATGTTTCACTGTGACAGTGCCTTATTACGTTAGATCATGAATTTAGAAAACAGGCAATGTGAATTTGAAAATTAAAATATGTTTACAGTTTTAAATTTTCGGTTAAAGAATATATTTTCGTCAGTAGTCTCATTAGAAAATTTGAAATTTGACATTTTTGTTTTCATGCCATGAAATTTAACTACTCTTTTCAGTGCCTAAAAGACAGTGTGGTAGACGATTTGCAAGAAATGCTAGAATTGTCGGAGGTGGTTATACTTACGAAGGAGAGTTTCCATGGGCGGTAAGAAAGTTTTGAGATGTTAAAAAGCTTTGACTGGTTATTTCAGTACCTATCTATAATAAATTATTAATTTCTTGGCGAGAAGCTACTCGCAAGCTTATTATCCCAATTGTCAACTACTTATGGCAGTTACGTCTAAATACACTGCCAAAAAATCGAAATACCCCGAAGCAAGCATTTTATTGGAATAAAACTTAGCAAGTGTGATGTACATGAAGAGATAAAGAAATTATTAGGATATCAAATCTATCAAAACTCTTGTAAATTTACATAAGAAAGGTCATAAATTACTAAGTTGTAAAGCCCCCTATGGCGGCGATGTATGCCGTTATACGGCATGGCATGGAGTCAAACAAAACCCTTAAACTACCTTCTAGCAAAATATGCCAAGCATTCTGAAGCTACTGCTCCACATAGCTTATATTCTGAGGGTGGTGCAATTGACTATCATGCATATCCCAAACATGCTCAATGAGAGACATCTGGGGATTCAAGAAAGGGTTTCAACACCACAGGAACTCCTGGGAGAGATGAGCCGGTTGTCGCAGGGTAGTGAGCTAAGAAAACATCTGTGGGTGAGAATCTATTTGCATAGGTGAATATATTTTACACGTGAGAAAAATATCGTACATGCATTGCACATGAGAACAAGATAAAATAATTAAAGGATTAAAGGGACTGTAAATCTCACTGCTTATTTAAATCTCTTCTAGATATCAGAATATCAAATGAGAATGTTTATATACCTTTGCAGTCCGTAAGATATAACTAGAATATTTTTCTAACCTTAACCATTTCAATTGGTCCTTCCAGTAGGAAGGGCCTTCAGCATTATACTTCCAAGTCCGTTTTGAATTCGAAAAATTATTGAACAATAGGATAGAATATAGATGTGGGTACGAAGTTTTGACGAGGCTTTTTTTGGGGCAGATGAAGGATTCACGAATTCTTGTCCGTCTGATTTACCTTAGTGCTGCCATCTATATTCTTTTATAATAACTAAATTTAAGTCTCGAATTAGTTCAAATTTAAAATTCAGAACAACCGTTAACTAGATTGCGAACCATTCAGTATTTTGATGCATTATTTGACTCTACTTGTGGAATAATTTATTTTTAAACACAAGTTCAAAAAATAGTATTTCGTATTTAGACTTCAATATCAACACCATATGTTCCATACTTCAACGGAATACAATGTAATTTGTGTGAGTTTTATAATATGATTGTTCAATTTGCCATGAACACAATTTGGAGCATTATTCTGAAATTGTTTTGAGTCATACATTTTTCCATTTTTGATTATGATACCGACTGACAAATATATAGCTTCATATTGCATGAATTCTATTAACATTACTTGTAAAATTAATACTCCTAGTACTGGATCCTTTTGTTTTATTAGAATAAAACTTTCAGAAATAAAATTAAATGTTTTCCAGGTTTTCAATTATCTTAAATTTGAGCTGATTAAAAAACAAGAGGTGCAAGACTAACATAAATGAATATAAGCAAAATTAAAATTAGTTCACGTATTAGTATAAGGCATAAAGTCGAATAATTTTCTGTTCATCTTCTATGTTTAATTTAAATATATTACCTACAAAAGGTTTCTGAGAATTATTTCTTGGATTAAAAAATATTACTTAGTGATTTACCCTTGTTTGACTGAATCATCAACAGATGGCAGCACTAAAATGATATACAGTAGAATCGCGACTATCTGGCCTCCCTACTACCCGGCCTGGTTAAAAAATAATTCTCCGTAATAAAATAAGGAAATTTTCTTTGCCAAGGCGTTGCAAGCGGGCGTCTGCTACAATCCTACTACGTGCCGTGTGCATAACACAAGTTGAAACATGCAAAGCGCGGATTTCTCCCGCCCTGCTACGTGCTCTTTTTTCGTCAGTTATGTATAGGATGTCAACAAGAGCGGAATACGTTTGCCACTGTTCCTGGTTCTGTTAGTAAATTGTTATTTGGTGTCCTTCGTTGGGTTTTTTTATTAAAGATTACGAAATGGGTGATAAACGAAAAATTTTTGTAGTGACTAATGGAGGAGAAACTGAGCGCTAGAAGGCGACTGGATTCTGGGGTAACGGCAAAAACTATTGCTTCGGACTTAGGAGTCGGGAAAAGTACAGTTGGAGACTGGGGAGAAAATCGAGCAGAAATTGAAAATTGGTGTGCTTTCCAATCTAGTGGAAGTTGAATGAAAGTAACGAAAACGATGCTGAAAGGTAAGAATAAAGAAGTTGAGGAAACTATTTTTGTGGCATGAATACTTAAGAGGAAAAGGCTTGCCTGTTACTGGGCCGATGTTGCACGAAAAAGCATTGCAATTTAAGCGACAAATCGAAGATTCAGAATTTACTGCTAGTGATGGATGGTTAGATCGGTGGAAAAACGATTCAGTATTCGCCAGATTACCATAAGTGGGAAGGCTTTATCTGCTGATATAGAGGCTGTACCTTTATTCAAAGACTCTTAAGCTTATTGAAAAGGAGAGAATTTCTGCGGAGCACTTGTAACTGCGATGAGACCGGTTTAAATTATAAGATGCTCCTTATAAAAAAGCTTGCATCAAAAAAAAGAAGCCGCTGCACCAGGATACAAGAAAAGCAAGGAACGAGCCACCATCTTGGTTTGCATTAATGCAATCGGCAACCCCAGGTTAACGTTAATATGGAAATCAAAGAAACCTAGAGCTTTTAAAAAACTGAAAAATCAGGAATCACTACCCCTATATTACACACATCAAAAGAAAGCACGGATGTATTCAGAAATCTTTAAAACCTGATTCCAAAATGAATTCATACCGACTGTAGAAAAACATTTGAAAGAGAGAGAGACAACAATTTGCCGAGAAAAGCTGTGCTACTTCGGGACAACGCACCTTCGCATCCGGCCACGGACGAACTCACAGAACATCAAAGCTTTATGTTTACCACCAAATGCGACGGCTGTTCGTCAGCCAATGGATCAGGACGTCTTTGAAATGCTAAAGAAAAAGTATTGTCGGCGTCTTCTCAGTTCGTTGATATCAGTGATTGATATAATGAAGACTACGTAACCACTCTGACAAAGATTGACGTGGTAGATGTCAAAAGGTGGGTGGCCGAAGCATGGGAAGAGATTCCAAACATCACTTGTAAGGTCTTAGAAAATTCTTTTAAACCATGAAGTTGGACATTTCAACCTTGAACCCGTGTGGAAGATGAAAACTGTAAACTTGTTTCGTTGCTGGAAAAAGTACCGGGCTGTGACGATGTCAATGCAGAGAACATTATAGAATGGATGGCAAACGACGAACTTGATGAAATAACTAACAACGATATTGTGAAAATGGTGACAAGAGGAGGAGGCATCCTTAGATGACAGGAAAAATCTCATCCCACATTCGGAAGGGTTCAAGACGATTGAGGCAGCGTTGCAGTACATTAGTGAGCAGGAGGAAGCGACGCCAGCTGATATCATCTGGTTGCGTAAGTGGAGGGAGATTGTGTTTCGAAGGGCTAAAGGGTGAAGCAGTCATCTATCAAGGACTTTTTCAAAAACTAAAAACTAAGTTTTGACTCTTTCATCTTAGACCTACCTTTTCGCATGTGTGTAATCATTTATCAATGAACAGTAAAATAAGTTTAAATAATTTTTGTAAGAATTGAGCCTACACTTTACGTTAATGTTTTGTTTATTTTAAATGTGTATATTCATATTGTACGGTGAACATGATTTTATGTTTCCTACACAATAAAGTTAGACATTATAAAATTTATCTTAAAATGTGCACAATATTTTTTTTGGACTTCCTTTTTCTGTAATAAATTGTTAAAACGTACAGTACATAAGAAACATTTATAAAGTACTGGCCTGTACTAAGAGGTAAGAAAATATGAATAAGAGTGGGTTTTGGTATAAAAAGGGTGTTTTAGTGGTATGGGGGGGCAGGAAGTTAATATTTATAGAACTCCGGCCTATCCGGCTTTTTGTTATCCGGCCTGTCCTTCAGTCACATTAGACCGGATAGTCGAGAGTCTACTGTACTTGCATTATTTCTTGTTCACATCGAATATTTCAAGAATACATTTTTCAAGATCTGTAAACATAATCAAAACATATTTCATAAAAAAATTGGTCTTCGGAATTTTGTTATTTTGATTGACTATTTGCTTTCCTATCTTAAATGGAGAAGTTGAGATCAAAGTCTCTTCTATGAATTTTTTAAGCTAAGTCCATTTTTAATACTTCCGAGCTAATGTGACAACCACAAGAGGTGAAAATCATTTCTGAATAAAATAATTATGTAACTTTTAAAATTATAATTTTCATAGGAATTTAGGATAATAGCAGAACCTCGTTTCCGTTCATACAAAATCTTGACAAATTAATTTTTAGATGATATACAAATTGCTGGTATCTATTAAATTAAAAATTGATTTATTGAAAAATACATATCAATCTCGGGTATGATTTTTAATATTTTAGACTAAAGTATGTGGCGTAATAGTTTTTCCATAATTCTTTGACATCAGAAAACGTATTGCATAAGATTTTAAATATAAGGACGGAATTTTGAAGTGCTCTTGAAGACATATTTCAGATAAACATGCTCTCAATTTAGTGTAATTATAGGTATAGCATTTTAGGGTGTTCAATTTTAAAAAAAATTTCATCTTACTGATTCACTAAGAGATTAACTCTATAAACGCATATCTTATGCGCGTGCGGTAAAACATATAAAATTACATTTTATTTTTTAAATTTTGATGTTCTGTGGGAGAGACATTGAAATTTAGAGATTAAATAAAAAAACAATTGTAATAAAATGAACTTGATATTTTTAATTGTAAATTAGATAATTGGCGATGGTTAACGTTGCTACGAAATTTTTTGTGTGGTATTTTTATTTAATGAACAGTAGTAACGATGGTTTATCATTCTATGTAGTTTTTAATGTACATGTATATTTAATTTAGGTGTCGGTTCGTCTACTTACAACTCACTTCTGTGGGGGAGCGATAATTAATAAATTTTGGATTCTAACTGCTGCCCATTGCGTTAAAAGGTAATAACCCATTTTATTTTTCTAGCAGAGTACCTAGTGAAGAATATAATTTCTGGAATTAAGTAGCCCTCTTACATAGAATTATTTGCACAACCTGAATGCTACTTAAAGTTATATTTGGCAACTCGTTGTCATGTCTACAATTGACTGTTCATGTTACTTCGATTATTTTGAAACTAAATATCGTCGTTTTAATATCAAAATTTGGTGAGTTTTGGAATCAAAATTTTTCAGAGACGACTAAAAAGACGATACCAAATCGTAGACCAATTATGAGATACGAGATTTAAAAATTCGCCAACAGGGCTTTGTAACTGATGTAGGCCTAGGATCTTTAAAATGTTTATTAAGCCTATATGTAACCAAATTAAGTTAAAATCTTGTAAACCAAAACAAAATTAGACTTAAGAGGTTTTGAAAGTAAAACGACACTCTTATAACACAATGTCGTTCAGAACGTATAGAAACTATCCATGTTCTGATAATGGTAACCGCCTTCGGTTAAAGCAATATCTAAAGACTGAAAGACTTGCCAAATATTTGTGGTAATACTGTTTTATAGCACCAAAAAGTACCAGAAGAACTGTGTACTTTTATTACTTGATGCTGATTGAAAACCCAGGAAACTTTTCTCTCCCATCGGTATTATATGACTTCATCCTCCCTGAAGAAGTACTGCGAATTGTAGGAGGCGCAGGTTCGATTTCTGTAACTTACCCTGGGTGTATTTCTCTTTTCTGTGTCAGTAAAACTTTCCTTGTATGTATCTTTCTCGATGCTGTCTGTTTGGTGCAGTTTGCGTAACCTAACATGGCCCCCGAACACCCCACCAACCCTGTAAGATCACGTTATTTGTAAGATTGTGTGATTTCCCTCCACAAGCTGAAGACCAGGGTTGTTGCAAGAGAACTCTTTAGTTTTAATGAACGTTGAGAAAAGGGTGATTATTCGTTAGAAATCTAACGTTCTACGAAAGGTATGAGTGTTTAGCTTGTTCAGCCATCTATTTTATAGATTTTTTAAAATTTCTTTCAAATTTGATAAGGGGATCATGTCCTCAGGATGCCCAAGAGATCTTTCTCTTTCTTTCCAACTTTCCTATGATCTTTCTCTCCACCCTTTCTACTTGACATAATCTGTTTTGTTTTTGGCGTAGCTTGGCCAAATGTGACCTTGCGCCATAAAACCCAAAACCAGCCATCAAACTCGAAAAGCAGGTTTATTTTGTTTCTTTTTTAGAAATTATAGAACACGGAAACCTTTAGACATTTCAAATCATTCTTTATATTTAAACTTCTTTCAATTAAACAGTTATGTTTAAAAAGTACTTGAAGCATGTAATGGAAGATAGTATTTGAGTAAGTAACTTTGAACCAAAAATTATCAATTGCAGGTTTACAAGGAAACAAAACCCCAGGATGCCCAAGTGATATTTGTCTACTTCTCTTCTCCATCCTTTCTTTTCACAATTACTTGACATTGCCTGTCTTGTGTTTGGCGCAGTTTGGCCAAATATTGTCCTTGCACATTAAAACCAAAAACCAACTAAAAACTCATCTTGTAAACGTGAACTTGTTTTACTTGTTTAAACTAACTTTTTGTTAGGGATGTTTTGTAAGTAGAATTGGTCACACGTCTGTAATTGCATAATTTCTGAAACATGAAAAATTTTCCTTCAAAACATTTCATAAAATGAAGTGTTTATTACCACTAGAGTTTTATCCTTATGCAGTACCTTGTTATTGTTTGCTTGATTTGTTTTACTGTTAAAGGGCCAGGTCAAGCCAAGCTGCACGAAACTCTCATTGATACAAGAACCAAAGTACAATTAATAAATGAGTAATTTTCACAAAAATTCTGAATTTTGAGAACTTATTCTCCGAAATGTATTTATATTTCAGATACAGCGCCCGTTACTTTCGTGTCCGCATGGGCGAGAATGACATTGCCGTGGATGGATTCCGTTCGGACATCGATATCCAAGTGGATGAAGTATCCATCCATCCTGAGTTCGGGAAGCCTCGTCGCTACAGCAACGACTTGGCGCTGCTCAAATTGAAGAAGCCGCTCACTTTCAACAACTACGCCCAGCCCATTTGCCTGCCGGATCCCGATCAGGACTTGGAGGGTCGGAACGCCACAGCAGTGGGTTGGGGATGGATGGACGAAATAGAGAAAGGTAGAGATGAGCTGCTATTCCGATAACAGCTTAAATAACAGTGCTATCGCAAAATAACAGTTCGATTTACTGTTATCGATAAATGTTACTGAGATTGTATTGAAGCCATTTAAATGGAATTAAATTCTGAATTTCGTTGCACCTGCGCAAGGCAACAAAGGACTATATAAGCGCCTGATCGAAATTGAGGAAATCTGTTAAGTACATCTTGTGAAATTGATTCGTGATGATATTGAAATTGGTTGAATTCGTTTTTCCTGTAGAAGGTTTATGGAGGTGGAGAAAAATTCTCGCGGCCAACTCTTCAGTATATTTACTTGAACTTAAAATATGTAGGTCAATGCAATTTCAAGTTAGAATATAATCTGTCTCAATATTTCGAAGGTACGTGTTAAACTATTAGACCAAAATGAAAGGTGCTCGAAAAGGACGTCTCGTATACTGCGGTAGAAAGTAAAGTTTATTCTTCCGTCGTATGAAAAAATAAACGGTCATTCTAATATTTTTGGGGCCGCGGTTTCCTTGTGTTTGTATTTCTCACTTTTGTATTTGGCGCGGTTTGACTAAATATGACCCTCGAGCCATAAAACTAAACCAACCAACGAAAGAACGAACAAACGATATTTTAATGTTATTAACTGGGACGGCTCAAATAGAAATACATTTTATTGCATTGAAATTACTTCATCTTTTTCATTAAGTATATTTTAGAGCCGATAATAAAACCACTTATGGAGTTCTTTTACTTTTTAGGAAAAGCTAAAATATTACAGAAAGTTCAAGTCCCCGTACTGAATAACACAATCTGCGCAAAATGGTACGCGGAGGTCTACAACGGCTACGTGCAGATCTATGATTACCAGATATGTGCCGGATACAAAGAAGGCGGAAAAGACGCGTGTCAGGTAAAAACCTTTCATTTGAATGAGTACTTCGAATGCGGCAAGTTAAGCAAATTTGTTATATTTTCTGTGTTCTGTTGATAGGGTGACAGCGGAGGTCCTCTGGTAATGAAAGATGGCGACCACTTTACTATTATTGGGGTCGTATCAGCTGGAGTTGGATGCGGAAGAAAGCATTTGCCTGGAATCTACTCAAGAGTTTCAGAGTTTGTGCCATGGATCGAAAAAGTATCGGGAACAGGATTGTGAAGAGAGAAAAGCACGTAAAAATACATGAAAAGTTGGTTATTTTGTTGGACTGGAATTTGAAAATGTATATTGGAGTAGTGACATGAATGGAAAGTGTAGTTTTCGACATGGAAATTTACAAGTTTTTATGAATGACGAAGGGAATGTCTTACCAAAGATATATTAAATTTTGTTAACGAATCTGAACATTGAGTTGTTTAGTGGGACCTTTGAATTTTTTCATGTTCCCGTTAAGCACTGCAAATTTAATGTATGAAAAAAGTGAAAACAGATATGTTTCTTATCCATACGTGGAGAAGAATGAAGTGCGCCATATCGCATAGCTGGTATTTATCTAATTGCCAATTATATAGATGATATTAATTATACTCTTTAGGCTGTTTATTAATTAGGTCCCCTGTTTTATTATATTTAAAGTCACGTTACCCGTATAACTTTTTATGTACATGTATTTGTTGACGCTTCATGAAATCATAATTCAATACAACTTAGTAACAACTGTTTACGATCGTAGAAGGAAATATCTTACCAAAGATATCTTTTAAATGTTATTGACAAACTAAACATATTTCGTACTACCTTTTGAATTTATTCATGTTCCTATTAATCACTGCTAATTTTATCTTGGAAAAAATTGAAAATAAATATGCTTATCAATAGGTGAAGATGAATGAAGTATGCCACATCACAGCTGGTATCACAGGTATGCAACTGCCAATTAGGTAAATTAAATTCTATATAATTGGCAGTAGAATAAATCCTCTTGTTTTATTTGCATTTAAAGTCACCCAACCTTTATAACTTTTTACATACATGTGTTTGTTGACGCTTCATGAGCCCCCAAATCAATGCAACTTTGTGTTTATATAAAAAAAGTTTGTACAATGGTTCTAAAATACTTAATCTGAAATAGTTGCTACGTGTAGCAATTACTCAACTGTTTATCTACAGCCTTCCAATGAGTTCTTTACAACTCGAGTGTACAAAAAGCCATTGGTACGATTGTTTACTGAATTTAATGCCCATAAGATATGTTTATAAAGAAAACTGTGACTTATTTATTTTTCTCTTACTTAAATATGCACTTTTCATGATTATTCTAATGGGACTTCATTGAAAATACAATATGAATCATAATGTATGCTCGCCGCATTACGTGTAATCTGCATTTTATAGTCACTGCAACTCGAAGCGTCTGCATTTTAGTCAGCCATGATGCTTTATTTTTATGTTGTACTTTTAAGATTGCAGAGCTGGCACTCAAAGTGAAGGTTGTAATGTCACAGTTCGAGATTTGTGTGCTTGTATAAATATCTCATCTATGAACTATTTTCTTCGAAATGTACTGTTATTTTTGTGTGCAGAAACTTTACACTTTTTAAAAATATTTTTAAGCTTACCAAAGTTGTGTGGAATGTATTGTTTCTAATAAAAAAACTTGATAATTCTTTGAAAGTAGACATTATTTGAATATTTTACTCATTAACATAGCACTCCTTTTCAATTTAATAGTTAAACTGAAAAGTAATAAAAGAGTAAAGCAAGATAATCAGATGTCAGGTTCGATTCCTGCTTGGGTGTAGTTTTGTCTTCTGTGTCAGTAAAACTTTCCGTGTGTACATGTCAATTACTTGGCCTCGTATGCCTTGTTTGTTTGGCGCAGCGTAGCCAAATATGGTCCTTGTGCCATATTTGGCCATGGACCCAACTAACCATAACATCAGATAACACTGGATGCTTTGTTTTAAGAAATATAAGTGTAAAATCGAATTATTTAACATTAACACGTAATCTTCCAATTTAGCGCGGCATTTGTGAGATAAGAATTTCTCCTTGAAACAAAGCAACTATACAAAAAGGATGACTAATATTTTAAAGAACAGTTCACAATTATTGAATGAACATTATTGCTATAAATAGAATTATGTGCGAAGTACATACCTTTTTAACAAAGCTACGTATATATATAGAAAAAATTGTATGCATTTTAAATTACAGGCTTTAGATATTTATAACTACTTTTGAGTTTTTAAAAATCATGGGAAAGTATTAAATTAAAAATAAATCAAAAGCGTTCTTTATCCTCTTTGAAGAAAAGATACTCAAAGACAGACATTTATGCTGAAAAGGAGAACATCTTTTTCAATTTACCATCCTATTTATATAGACGCCTCAAACATTCAAGAATAAAAACAGCGTTTTCACTTCTAAGATTTTAATTTTATTTTTGTGGTCCATGGCAACAGATTCCAGTCTACAGGGGCCCGGTTGGAAGATTAGCGGACGGATTAGCAACCAGAGGGTTGAGTTCGAAACTTGGTCCAATCAAAGACTCGTGTACACGGGCTGGTGCAGGTTAGATCTGTCGTGGCCTCAAATGTCCACGTTGGCGTGTGGAAGCTTAGAGTGGGGTGCTAGTTCAGCTGTGACCTCGTCATCTGATCGTGGTTCAAAATTACGTGGTGTCCTCGGATCTTTAACTTCGGGTTTGATCCCGGACCGTCGACAATAGCCCGTTGTGTTGCTCCGGTGCGACGTTAATTACCTACCAGTCTACAATACAACTAAATTTTAACCATAAGTTGAAGGAAGTTGAATTTATGCCGCATTGTAGGCAACACAATAGGCTATTGACGGTCCGAGATCGATCCTTTGGAGAGTGGGGTGCCACACAGCTCAGGTGTTGCCTCGTCATCTGACCGTGGTTCAAAATTACGTGGTGTTGTCCTCGGATCTTTCCCTTTGGGATTGATCCCGGACCGTCACCAATAGCCCATTGTGTTGCTCCAGTGTGACGTTAATTGAAATACCCCCCGAGATCGATCCGGGCAGAGGTAGGCCGGTTGGGAGAGTAACGGATTAGCAACCGGAGGGTTGCGAGTTCGAATCGAAACAAAGACCGTCGCTTACAAAGGGGGTTGGTACGCGTTAAATCTGTTGTGGCCTCAAATGTCCACGTTGACGTAGTGTGGAAATTTGGAGAGGGGTGCCAGTTCAGGTGTTACCACATCTGACCTTGGTTCAAAGTCAGGTGGTGTCCTGATCTTTTTTCCTTGGGGATATATTCCGGACAGTCGTCAATAGCCTGCTGTGTTACTCTAGTGCGACGTTGATTAAAATACTTACCTACCGAGATCGATCCCGATGGGAAAGGGGGTCGTGGTAGCCCGGTTGGAAGAGTAACGAATTAGCAACCATAGGGTTGTGGGTTAAGACACGCTTCGCCACTAGTCTTATGTTCGTTTCACACTTGAGATAAACGCAAAGAACTCGGACCGACCGACCAATCAGCGATGAAAAAAGCAGTGATTCACAAGGAGATACGGGCAGAAAGTTCGCCCCTTGCGACGAGTCGAAAGTAGACGGGTTCAACTCGGAAACCGCCTGTGTACTTTGACCGGTCACGTGATGCATTTTGGAGAAAACCGACCCCTCAGATGGATACATATATCATGATCGAAATGAAAAATTCACATAAGTACAAGACGACTGATTTTTGAACAGCACACAGAATTCTGTCTTTCCACTTATTTTGCTAATTTAAAGCGTCGGACTACCTGCAACCCTGCTTATAAGCGAACCGCTGATCGTTTGCAAGGAAGTTTTGATTGATTGGTATTGGTATTTTCAATTAACGTCACACTGGAGCAACACAACGGGCTATTGAAGTTTTGATTGAAGCGGAAGATCAAATCAGAAAGTAGTAGACATGCCAGAAAGAACAGATACTCGTGCTTTTCCCGAGATAGATATGGATAGATATTTTAATTAACGTCACACTGACACAACGGGCTATTGGTGACGGTCCGGGATCAATCCCAAAGGGAAAGATCGAGGGAAACACCACGGTCAGATGAGGAGGCACACCTGAGCCGGCACCTCCAAACTTCCACACCACGCCAACGTGAGGACATTTGAGGCTACGACTCAACGTGCACCAGCATCCTTTGGTTGGATTCGAACTCGCAACCCTCCGGTTGCTAATCCGTTACTTTTCCAACCGGGCTACCACTGCCAGCTTTTCCCTGAGAAGATAATGGCCCTTGCGCCATTAAACCCCAACAAACCCTGAGAGAATAAAACGTTTTCTGAATTCCGTGGCGTTGATATGTAATAAATGTTAGTTATACGTTAAAATTGCCTTCTGATTTTCTTAACTTCACTAGCCAACACGTCTTTTCTTGTCATCGTTGATGTAAGGTTTCTTCTAGCGATTCTTTAAGTTTTCTCGTATTTTCTAAACAATTTATTATTTCCGGGATAATTTTCCTTCTCAAGAATTTATAAGCTTCATTAGAAAGTTTTGGAACACCAAACATTGTTCTTACTGTATTCTTACAATTCAATGCCATATTATGCCATCCATACCTATATTATTGAGAAATGTTCGCTTGACTCCGTCATCTTATAACTAATTTTATTATTTTTAAACGGAAAAGGACCAGTAGTAATGTAGGTGGGCTTTATATTAATATTTTTGTTATATTTCGAGTCTTTTAGTGAAATAATATAAACTTACGGATACCGTGGTGGCTAACATACGAAGAACCTAATAATATTTTTAGGTAGTCCGCGTTTACAACTGTTTCAACTAATTTCACTCTGGTGTCCGGTTTTCACTTTGACTCACTATGTATGATTAGCTTCATTGTATGAATGTTTGATTTGTCCCATGGGGATTTTTATAGTTTTATTTTATACTTCAGATTAGCACCTGTTCAATTGCGGACGGAGATAAAAGTTCACTACTGATAATATACTTTGAAGTATTTTCACGTGTTTTATTCAGTATTGAAGAACCACCACACACATTTTAATAGATTAGTGAATAAATATTCATGTTTTTACCTTATCTTACGGGCCGCGGTGGCCCGGTTGGAAGAGTAACGAATCCAGGCAAACACCGTCGTGTACAAAGGGGGCTGGTGCACGTTAAATCTGTCGTGGCCTCAAATGTCCTCACGTTGGCGTGGTGTGGAAGTTTGGAGAGTGGGGTGCCAGCTCAGGTGTTGCCTCGTCATCTGACCGTGGTTCAAAATTACGTGGTGTTGTCCTCGGATCTTTCCCTTTGGGATTGATCCCGGACCGTCACCAATAGCCCGTTGTGTTGCTCTAGTGTGACGTTAATTGAAATACCCCCCCCTTATCTTACGGAAAACATGTAAATTTTCCAAATATTTGTAAACAGCGATAGATGATCATGAGAAATCATGTCGCCATCTAGCGTTGAGCGGAAGCTACGTTGCGCGGATCTCGGTAGGTAGGTATTGTTGGAATCGGTCTCAAACCTCCAATTATAGTGCCGTGTGGGGCACATAAATTTGAAGAATGTAAATCTTTGAATGTATAAAAGTGAAGAAAGATTGGGGATCATGATCTGATCAGACTTCTTGTTATTCTTAAAATGTATGTTTTTAAACCATAAGACTTGGTCACGTAATAAAATTTATTTTTAATGTATTAAACTCTGTCTTCAATCGATAAAACCCAACAATTGGTTATGGGCCTCAGACCTTAAGCTGAACCTGAATTCTGCCACTACCGGTATCCAGTATGATGGGTATTCAAGAAATGTCCATGTTTTCCTTCCCGAAGTTATCGGATTTCAACTATGCCACGTGGAAGACGGACATGAAGGTATTGCTAATTGACCGGAACTGCTGGGAATTTATCACTAAAACGGAACCTCTATTATTGGAAGATGCTCCAGAACAAGAAAAAAGAGACTATCGTTATAGGAAGCAGAGGACATACACAACTATCTACCAGGGCATAGACAGAAAATATCAAGTCTTAATTTCATCTACTGAGGACGGTAAGGAAGCCTGGGATATATTAAAGACCAACTTTGAACCAGCATCTAGAGCACGATTGGCAGGCCTTGTGGACGAGTTCTTTTCAATCCGCTACCAGCCGGAGGACGAATCCATTGGACTCTTCTGCAAACGAGTGCATGAGAAGCTGTTACAGATAAAAGAAGGTGGATTCGAAATCCCAGACCTCTTAGTTTGCTTTCAACTAATAAGACATTTGCCTCACGAATACGATAATCTGGTACAACTGCTATACAGGATGGATGACAACGAGTTCACGCTAGACAATTTGTCTAAACATTTAATAACGGAATCCAGCCGGATCGACCTGAAGCGGAAGGACGAAGACACAAAATTAAGTATCGTGGCCGATGCTTATGCTACAAGTAACAAGTCATCTAGATACAAGGAGACACGGGCGTCTACTCCTGATCACAGCAGATGCGTACTGGACCCTGAATTAATTCCTTCAAGCCCAAGAAAGTCGACAGTTTGTCGTATGGGGCCGCGACCATTCTGCAACTACTGCAAAAAGTCGGGACATTACGAATCGAAGTGCTTCAAGAAATGCAATCGGCAGAAACCTGGTGGTGAATTATTTTATATGGAGGACAATCCAAAAACTGATCTTCAACGTGCCTATGCAGTTTCAAATTTTCCAAATGAAAGACCGAGGGAATTTCTCATTGATTCTGCTGCAACTGCTCACTTCTGTAAAGAACGTGATATGTTTACGACATTCAGAAAACTACCACCACAGAAGATCCTAGTCGGAGACAAGGACAGCACCTCGGAAGTATTAGGTATGGGTGATATTCAATTTACAGTTTTAGATAGAAACAGAAATTATGATATAACTTTAAAAAATGTGTTATACTCGCCTAATATGAGAAAAAAATTTAATTAGTGGTGCTCGTATTGACCTTGTGGGAAACCAAATTAAATGGGGAAATAACAAAATGATTATTTATAATAGTTATAATAAATATTTGTTTACTGTTCCCAGAATTGGAAAATTGTATATCTTAAAAGGTTATCCCAAGATTAAAAATTATGTATATGTAACTGGTTTAGATCTAGAAAAAGCCCACCGTAGGTTTTGTCATGTTAACATGCCCTTAATTGAAAATATGAGTAAAATTAATTGTGTAAAAGGAATTGAAAAACTTAATTGCAAGAATATAGATAAAAATTGTAAGATTTGTGCTATTGCTAAATCCACTAGAATATCCTTAAAAAGAAACTATATGTACGAAAGGAAAACTAAAAATGTTTTGGAAAGGATCCATATGGATTTGTGGGGTCCTGCTCCAGTTAACTCTCTAGGTGGAAACAAATACTTTTTATCTATTATTGATGATTTTTCACGTAAAGTAACTGTTTATATTATTCGAAATAAGAATGAAGTTTTTGATTACTTTAAAAAATACTTGGTTAAAGCTGAAAGACAGCTAAATGTTAAGTTAAAATGTGTTCGAACTGACAATGGTTTAGAATTTTGTCACAAAGAATTTAAAAAGTTTTTAAATGATCTAGGAATAAAAATCGAAAGAACTTCAACTTATACCCCTGAACAAAATGGCATTGCAGAAAGGTTCAATAGAACAGCCATGGATTGTGTCAGAGCTATGCTTCAAGACAGTGGTTTACAACCACAATTTTGGTCAGAAGCACTTTTAGCATTTATTCACACTAAAAATAGATGCGAACACAAATTAACTGAGGGTATATCTCCTAACGAAATATGGACTGGTTTCAAACCATCAGTAAAACATTTTAGAATTTTTGGCTCTTTGGCATATGTTCATATTCCTAAAATACAGAGAAATAAATTACAACCCAGAGCTAAACTTGGTATTTTGACAGGATATGGTTTGAAAACTAAAGGTTACAGAATATATGTACCAAACGAGAAGAGAATAGTTGAAACAGTCCATGTTCATATCGACGAAAGTAAGAAAGCTGTTGATGTACTATTTGGTAAAAACTTTGAGTACGTTTCTTTCGATCTTAATTCTAATATTCCTATTTATCAATCAAATGAAAATATAAAAGTAAAATCGGAAAGTGAAACTCAAGTTTTAGATTCTAAAGATTTAGTTAAAACTGAGGACTTAAAAAGTCTTAACATTTCAAATTGGCGAAGAATCGAAAAACCTAGAAATAAAAGCAATAGGATAGATGTATACTATTATTCTCCTGAAAATTTGAGAATGAGATCTTTAAATGATATTAAAAAGTACTGTACTAAAAATAAGATTAGGTTTGATCCTGTAAATTTCAATTTTAAGCCAGAAACTGAACATCCTAATGTGGATATTTCTAATGTGCCATCTACTTCTAGTGATGAATCTAATTTTTTAGACCAACAGATGTACGACATGTATGATCAGTGTTACAATGTCGAAATCCCCAAAAGTTATGAAGAAACGCAAGCAAGTAAGGATAAAATTAAATGGAATACTGCCATGAATGAAGAAATTCAGATAATGAAGGATAGGCAAGTATGGAAATTAGTGGACACCCCCCCAAATACAACCATAATTGGAAGTAAGTGGGTGTACAGCATAAAAATGGACGAAAACAATATACCTAAAAGGTATAAAGCTCGTCTTGTTGCTCAAGGTTTTAAGCAAAAACCCGGCATTGATTTTAAAGATATTTTTTCACCAGTTGTGAATTTTTCTATTGTTAAATTATTGTTTGTACTATTGATTTCTATGTTGGGTTGGTATCACTGTCAAGTTGACGTGAAAAGTGCATATTTATATGGACACCTTAAGGATACTATATACATGATACAGCCAAAAGGATTTGTGCTGAAAGGATCCGAAAACAAAGTATGTCTATTGGAAAAGGCTATATATGGTCTGCATCAAAGTGGTAGAGAATGGAATTTGGAATTAGACGGTATTTTAACTAAATTAGGATTTTCTCAGTTAAATTGGTGTAATTGTGTCTACAAATTTAAAGATGTTATTTTAATTGTTTATGTAGATGATATGGTTTTGTTTTCAAAAAGAGAACATTTGATAAATGAAGTAATCGAATTATTGGACAAAAAATTGGATCTTACAGTCCTAGGTAAAACTAAATATTTGTTAGGCGTAAACTTTCAAGAGATTGAAAATTCGATTTATTTACATCAAATTACCTACATTGAAAAATTAATGTCAAAATTCAAAGATCTTCCTAAAAGTTTTGTGAATTTACCTTTTAAAATTGGTTGTAACTTACCTGATAAGGTTAAAGAGGAAGAAATAATTGAAAATGATTTAATGAGGAAATTTCCCTATCGTTCCTTAATAGGATGTTTATCGTTTTTGTCAGATAGATCCAGACCAGATATTGCATTTGCTGTTAATATAATGTCTCAGTTTTGTAATGGTTATACTTACAAACACTGGTCTTACGTTGTTGATATTATGAACTATGTTTTTCTTACAAAGGATTTTAAAATTAATCTTTCCAATGTAAAAAGTTCAAATTTGATTGCTTTTTCTGATGCAAATTGGGGATGTGGTCTCACAAATAGACATTCAAGCAGTGGCTATTTAATTTATTTTGGTAACATCCCAATATCATGGAAATCTTCTAAACAAAAGTGCATAGCTCTTAGCTCAATGGAATCTGAATTTATTGCACTAACCGATTGCACTAAAGAAGTTATTTGGTTTAGTAGAATTATAAATGAATTAAATTTGTGTGATTACATAAGACCCCAAGTATATTGTGATAATCAATCTGCTATCTATTTTTCAAAAAATAGTCAGGAAAATGTGAAAACTAAACATATTGATATCAAGTACAAATTTATTCGTAAATTAATAAAAGATGAACTATTTAACGTAAATTATATTTCATCGGAAAATAATTTGGCTGACTTTTTAACAAAGCCTTTATTGTTAAATAAATTTAAAAATATTATTAGAAAAATATTTTGTTAGATTTATGTATATATATGTTGAATTGTAATACATCTGCTGAGGTTTTACAACCGATGGGGCCGCATGTTGGAATCGGTCTCAAACCTCCAATTATAGTGCCGTGTGGGGCACATAAATTTGAAGAATGTAAATCTTTGAATGTATAAAAGTGAAGAAAGATTGGGGATCATGATCTGATCAGACTTCTTGTTATTCTTAAAATGTATGTTTTTAAACCATAAGACTTGGTCACGTAATAAAATTTATTTTTAATGTATTAAACTCTGTCTTCAATCGATAAAACCCAACAGGTATTTAATTAACGTCGCACTTTAACTACACAACGATCTATTAGCGACGATCGGGGATTAAATGCGGAGGGGGGGGTATTTCAATTAACGTCACACTGGAGCTACACAATGGGCTATTGGTGACGGTCCGGGATCAATCCCAAAGGGAAAGATCCGAGGACAACACCACGTAATTTTGAACCACGGTCAGATGACGAGGCAACACCTGAGCTGGCACCCCACTCTCCAAACTTCCACACCACGCCAACGTGAGGACATTTGAGGCCACGACAGATTTAACGTGCATCAGCCCCCTTTGTACACGACGGTGTTTGGTTGGATTCGAACTCGCAACCCTTCGGTTGCTAGTCCGTTACTCTTCCAACCGGGCCACCGCGGCCATAAATGCGGAGGGAAAGAATCGAGGACAACACCACGTTATTTTGAACCACGGTCAGATGACGAGGTCACACCTGAGCTGACACCCCATTCTCCAAACTTCCACAACAACGTGAGGACATTTGAGGCCACTATAGATTTAACGTGCACCATCCCCCCTTGTACACGACGGTCTTTGGTTGGATTCGAACTCGCAACCCTCCGGTTGCTAATTGCAACCGGGTCCGCGCGGGTCTCGGATGTATGTGAAAGGTCGAACGTGTTTCGCCTGTTGAGGGACAAAAACGGGCTTTGCCATTATGAATCCGCCTTTAACCCTCTCGCTGCGCATCCCGCGATTTCCGCGGGGATGCATTTTTACCGTCTATTGAACTGTGCAACCCGTTCTTTCCCCATTCATGGTTTCATTTTGGCTTTTCTGTGATGTTTAATTGTTTATTCAAATCTGGGTTAACAGATGGCGTTAGATGTCCACATTTCTGCGAAATATACAAGCATTTTTTGCAGCATTTTGCGCGCTCTTTTCAAAGCTCAAAGATGTCTGGCAGGAAGCGTTTCGCGAGTGATATAACCTACATTCCTGACAATATTTCCGACACTGGTAGCAGTTCTGACTCTGATTTCAAGTATATTGAAGATAGTTATAGCGAAACTGATGAGAATTTCTCGGATTCCTCTGCGGATAGTGATTTCTAATAATTCTTCATTTCTAATAAATGTTTTGTAAGTATTTTGCATATTTTCATTAGTATATACTTTTTACCTTTGTATTTCATAAAATAAATCATAATTTAACCAAGATTAATTTTCAAAATTTTGCTTTTATATGATTATTCTTCAATTTCAACATTCCGACAACCTTTATTTATGATCTAATTCTATATTGAAAAAAAAACTCTTACAAAAATTTTTTTGTATATTTTAACTCTAAAATATATGTAGATTTGAAATATGTAATAAAAAAAATACGCAATTTCTGAACCTATTTTGATAAAAAAAATTACGCAGCGAGAGGGTTAAGACAGGTGACTAGTACAGTCTTAACACATCGGCACCACATTGGTCTTATAGTGGACTAGTTCCCCAGAGACTCAAGAATTTTTGGACCCCGTAGGCCAATTTACCTCGCATTGAAACATTTCTTCTAGAAAGCGCTCTTTTGCTAGGATGTTTTTGTCGCTATTGGACCTTTTTCGCTACACGTTGTTTTGCAGAGGTAATTCCTAAGAAAAATTTAAGCCTCCTGGTTGAATCTCTTGGAGAGCAGGAAGGGAGCATAAAATGATCATTCTGAAGACTTGGTTTCAAATTAATTATAAAACATTTTTCAACATGTCAATTATGCAATGTTAACTACTAATAAAAATAATTTATACTGTACAGTTTATTAACTACCTATTTATTTTAAGATTATTTTTGTTTTCTAAACTTAAGTTCAGAAGTTTCGGTACGTTTCACATCATGCTTTTTATACTCGAAAATATTGATTTTATGGGAATTGTCTCAAAACTTACTATTTAATCCTTTTAAATGAAATAGTTTCTCCAACGAAACCCCACTTTAAAAGTCCAAACATCTTGTATGGTAGTGTTTCGGGCAACCACGCGATAGATGCTCTACAAATCGCCAGTACGTAGCGCCATCTGTCGAACAGTAGGGTAAATTTTGTTCCAAAACGGTTCATTCAAATGCTAATCGAATAGAAATTTCAGCCAGTGCTGCACCAAGTTGATTAAATAAAAATGATTTTTGTGAAAAGACCGTTTCAGTTCGGGTTTTTTTTTGCATGAAACATTTTATTATATTCTTAAATGAAAACTTCTTACAACAGTTTTAAAATTTTTTACAATTCTCAAAATTACGTGGTTCCAAACATAACCATAAATCAATTTTATCATTAAAAACCATGAATACCTTCTATTTACGTCATCAAATATGTATACAAAATTTCATAAAAAGAGTTAAGCTTTTATATTCTGTGTTTGAAAGGGTTATTTAATACTAGTTTACGTTTTCATTCCTGTTTATGAGCGAATAGGGGATGCTCTGCTTTTTCCAAGGCTGGTGTTCAAAATTAAGAGAATTTGCATATTTTGTCGAATTTCTCGAAAAGTACTGAACGAAAGGCAAAATAATGCTTCCAAACAAAGATGCGAATCTGTAGTATCGAATACGTAAGCGTACACGTACGTATGGGCGGTGCATTTAGAGCAGTGGTTCCCAAACTTATTATGCCCACGGACCCCTTCTCATAGCAAAAACCTGACCCATGAACCCCCAGTAAAATAACTACACAATTGTGCAAAATTAACTTTAATGTCTTGAATGGTGACGTAAAAATAAAATATAAATAAAATATTTTGATATTTAAAGTAGTATTTATTAAAATTATAACTTTTGTTTTAAAATACAAAAACATATTATTTTTCAATGAGATCGGTGAACCTGATGAGATTATTTATGTTCGGCTCGATGTTTGTGAGTAACATTCGTAAGTCTCCACGAGCATTAATTTTCAGTCGGTTTCTTTTTTTCGTGATGATGCTCGTAACTGCACTGAATCCACGTTCTACTAAATAGGAAGACTGGAAAGCAATCAACAGCTTCTGTACAGTGGCCCATAATGCAGGATACAAAATTGGCATCTGTTTTTGTAACCAGAAAATGTGGTATCCTTGTTCAGAAATTGATTTAAGCTCCTCATTTGTGGATAATTCAATAATTTGCTCCTGTATTAGTATGGATTCATCTGAGTTTGTGGGTCTACTTGCAGAAGGGTACAACACCCAATCCGTGGATGCCCAAGTGAAGAATGTCTTCAAATCTTTGTCTGAGGTCAGAATGATGAGCCGTTGTGTTGACAATAAGCAAGTAATTCTTTATCTCGTTTTTGCAATTTTGAAAGATTTGAAAACTGAGAGCATTCTCCTCTCACCAAGTTTTGTTTGTACAGAAAAAGTTTTGCGACAAACGCAGATATTATACTTTTAGTTTTAATTAGGTTGCATTGATCACCTTGTGATTTCAAATTGGTTTCATTAAATTTGGCAAATAAGTCAGACATATAAGCTATTTCAT
This sequence comes from Meta bourneti, assembly GCA_933210815.1. Taxonomy (NCBI): domain Eukaryota; kingdom Metazoa; phylum Arthropoda; class Arachnida; order Araneae; family Tetragnathidae; genus Meta; species Meta bourneti. The sequence goes on from OW119923.1 coordinate 57,442,550, forward strand.
TTTTTGAATTAATTAAATTGAGCCCCAAATCATTGTCTTTGTTTTCCAGGAATTCCAACACTGAACCAAAGAGTGCATAAAATCGATCCAAACATGCACCTTTAGATAACCAACGAACTTCCGTGTTAAGTAGTAAACGATTATAATCTTCGTCATTTTCCAAACAAAGTTGAGCAAATAATCTCTCATTTACGGCATTCCTTTTGATTTTATTAACTGCTCTAATGACATAATCTAGTGAGCCATGCAAGCGTTCACTAAAATTTTTGGCGACTAAATGTTGTCGATGAATGGCACAATGTACAGATAATACATTCGGTATAGCTTGTTTTAAGTATGCCAGAAAGCCTCGGTGTCGTCCTATCATTGACGGAGCACCGTCAGTAGCAACGGAGAGGATATTACTCAAGGGAATAACTTTTGCATCGAAAAATTTCTTTAGTTCATTAAATATTGTTTCACCTTTCTATCAGTTTCCAAACATTTGGCAAATAACAATTCTTGGGAAATTTTTTCTTGTTTTACAAATCTCACATAAGCTAAAAGTATAGCTTCGTTTCCTGGCAAAGTTGACTCGTCAAGCTGTATAGAGAATTCAGATGTTTTTAAGCACCCACATTAAGAATTTTCTATGTCCTGAGTCATTTCGTGAATCCTGCTTTGTACTGAATTATTACTCAGTGGAATTCTTATAATATCGGAAGCTGATTTATGCAGCACGATGCGTATTACCTCATTTACAGCTGGTAGAATAATTCTTCACCAATGGTGTGCGGCTTTCCGGACTTTGCAATCAGTAAAGAAATGTTATAAGAAGCACGCAGTTCATCGTCGTCTCGCTTCAATGTTGTAGCGAAGAGTTGTTGCAATGACGGTGTTTGCAAATATTTTTCTTAGAATGTTTTAAAAAAAAGTTAAATCTTTATTTTTTTGTCGCTATGGACTTTTGTCAAATGTTCCTTAAGCTTAGAAGGTTTCATTGATTCGTTCGACAAAGTTTTATTGCATAGAAGGCACATAGGTAGAGTGCTATTTCCCGGTAACGGAATAAAGCCATATTTTAAATATTCAACACTATATCGTCTGCATTTTTTCTTCGGCTCACTCATACTGGAAAAAAGGGAACAATTTAAGATATAAGGATAAAATTTTAAGTAAGTATCACATATTGTATAGGTACGCATTTTTTACTATGTGTTTATGACTATGGCCATTTATTTCTTCAAATTCTTTTACTCAAATTCTTCTATTCGAACCTTGAGAAACCGGTGAGTTGATCAACACAGCACATTACTTGTACTTTATGTACCTATCTATGCTTATATTTTACTCAGAACGTAAAAATGGCTACCAATTTATTTATTACTATTTATTTTTAACTTTCATGATAATGAAAATGGATCACAATTATTTTACTTTATATTAAACCTTTCGCGGACCCCCTGACGTTGTCCACGCACCCCTAAATTAATTTTAATTTGCCACGGACCCCCCCCCCCCCCCTCAGATTTTGTTCCTCTAAATCAGTGGGAACCACTGATTTAGAGGAACAAGCTTTCTAAGCGCACGTGACAATTTCCGCGCTGCATTCGTTCGCACAACTAGCCGAATTTCGTGGGTTTTTTTTCAACATTCGATGAAATTCAAAAGAAAACTGTTAAAACGAGTTACCACCAACGTTTGGATGATGGAATGAGGTGGCGAATCGTCTGGAGACTGGAAGCAGGGCAGTCTCAAGTGCAGATTGCTAGAGGCTTGAATGTAACGCCCAGCGTCGTGTCCAACTTATGGAAACAGTTTAAGGATACTGGATCCGTAGAGAGAAAGCCTGGGCAAGGTCGTCCAAGACCCACGACGGCCAATGAAGATCGATATTTGCCCATTACAGCGAGGCGTAACATGAGTGCAACAGCTTCTCGTGACCTTCATGCGGCCACAGAAAGCCGAATTTCACGGGTTACTGTTTCCAGAATTAATCTCCCATTACCTCCCTGTAGTCCCTATTAACCCCTTTTTTCTGTCGATATCGTAACATCTGTTTTAGACCTTTCTACGCTGATGAGTCTTATGCACGATCATGTGTGTGTACCATAACTGTTACATATTTTTTGTATTATTTCAATCTATGTACATAACTTAATTTCATTAAAATATGTTCAGCAGTTCTGGAGATAATAGCCCCAAAATGAAAATTATCTTAATTTTGAACATCAGTGCTGGCCTAGCATGTGATACTTTTTACTCCTGTTCATCAATGTTCAACTTGCAATTGAAGCATAAGCAGTAAAGTTCCATGAACCCCGACAAAAATTGTACCAAAAGGCAGTGATGACAAAGCGTGTCCGCGTTTGGACCTGGCGCGATAAAACCCAAATTACCTACCTACATACCGAAATGCAGTGGCAGGTTCATCTTAGACAGAATATGTATTGGGCAAAGAAGCGAAGTTACGTCTATATACAAACACGTCCATTCACAAGAATAAAAACAAACGAGCAGATAGGTAGTTGAATTTATGATGCACTGTAGCAACACACAGGGATATTGGCGACAGTCTGGTATCAATCCTGAAGGGAAAGATCAGAGAACGACACATCGTAAATTTGTACAATGATCAGAAGACGAGGTCAACACCGGAGATGGCAACCAACTCTCCAAACCTTCACACCACGTCAACGCGAGAGCTTTTACGACCACGACAGATTTAACGTTACCATCCCCCACATACACGACGGTCTTGGTTGGATCGAGTTTCTAAATAGCAACCCTGCGGTTGCTAATCTGAGACTCTACCAACAGGGCTAACATTAAAGCAGTTTGATAGTTACAGAATTCCGAATTATGAAGATATTGCCGTTTTTCGATGATGACGAGATCAATATCAGGTCAGTTTTTTCTAATGACGAGATACCTATCAGAAACAACCACCAGGAGGGTTAAAATAGAGTAATTTTTTGCCCATTGCTTTTACCCTGGTGCCCATGCTTTAAGATGGCACAGAGCAGAGGATTCTCACATCAATTCTGAATAACTCACCACTCTCGAAATTCCAAGTAAATAAACACCCATTGTATCTAGCGCTTCCTCATCAATAAATTATCCGCTGTCGCAAGGCTGGTCTATTGACCAAACTTTGTTCAAACTCCGATGTCAATCTGCATCATATTTATACTCAAATATCCAAGTCAATATAGGCAGCTCCAGAAGTTAACTGAGATGAGAGTAAGATTTAGCATGATCGCATACCTACTTCAACTTTTTTCCACTCAAGGCTTAACTGATTTTTGATGACGAATATTTTTTTTGCATTGTTTTCGGTCCTCCCTATAGCCCATGCTTTAAGATCATTCTGGTCAGAGTCCTCATCAGTTCAGGATAACGCAACATACACGAAATTCTAAGTAAATAAACACCCAGTGTACCTAACGCTTCCTCATCGGCGGATTATCCTCTCGCAATGGGCTGGTCTATTGACCCAACTTTGTGCAAACTCCGATGACGAACTGCGACTCCTCTGATTGCCAATTAGGCCGGCTATTTCTTCCGCGAACACCGATGCTGCGAATTAGATTAAAACTCTTTCCTTCCATTAGATTTATGACGGCCACCCCTTATTAACAGCGGCCGCGTGTAACGACCCAGCGCCCCTAACTGTCAACTTTCATCAAGGAAAAGGGCCCATAAAACCGACGCTCTAAACGGGCAGAGGGGCAATTGGCCTTCCACGCCCTAGTGTCCATAAATCTGTCTCTGTTTCACCACGTACCATCATCACCCATTTGTCACTTTCTCAATCTTCGTCCTTCTTCCATTCCCGTGTTTGTTTTTGCTCCTCGTGAAGGATGCAGATGAAATAGAGCGGTCTACCAGGCAGGAATATTATTTTCTCTTAACCCAATGGGATCGTATTTAAATACTCTCAGAGCTGACTGAACAATCATGTTTAAAAATCCTCGCAGTATAATTGGAAGCCTAATCTATGCAAATAAAAATGGAGTTCTTGTACATTAAATATTTTCGCTCCATTTCAAGTTATTTATCTGTTTTGGGTCATTTTAATGCAAAATTAGTGGTTCTAAGTTTGATATCAATGTGTGTGCCAGCACTACTTCCAAATGGCTGGATATACTTTCAGGAAATTTTGAATACTTTGAGTACTCACCTTAACTTAGTGACTGAACAGTGTCTGTCTTCCCATTTTATGTCTGTTCGTGTGTTTGTATGTTAGTGCAATAATCTCATAAAATAAATTGGTTATATTTTCATTAAATGCTATATATTTTATGAAACATATTCTAACTTAGTGATTACATTACTTCAATTCACTTTGTTTACATTGTTAGGCAACTTTCACACTATCTCAGCTGAATACCCAAACTTAAATTTACCTTAATTTTTCAGTGTTGAAGAGCCGCGGTAGCCTTGTTGGTAGAATAGTGGATTAGCAATCGGAAGGTTGTGAGTAAAAAACTCGATCCGCTAAATAACCGTCGTGTACTTGGGGGTTGGTGGATATTAAATCTGTCGTAACCTCAAATGTCCTCACGTTCATTTCTGAACGTCATGTGTCATTTCGATCAACTTTCCTCAAAAATCCTTGGTTTAATTAACAGTTGTAGAATTCCGTTTTATGAAAAGTATTAAAATATACAGCTCAAAATTTTTGAACCAAGACTGGTAGCTAATCGAATTTATTTTAAAATTTTGATATGTTTCCTTTTATAAAATGTTTAAACTCGTTGAAACTTGCATTTCTCTTCTTGTTTCAGATATATGGAGAGTGGGGTGCCAGCTCAGGTATGACCTCGTCATCTGACCGTGATTTCAAATTCCGTGGTGTTATCCTCGGATCTTTCCCTTTGGGATTGATTCCGGACCATCACCAATAGCCCGTTGTGTTGTTCCAGTGTAACGTTAATTAACTACCTACCTACCATGTTTCGAATAAAATTACATGATTTTATTGAAAGCTGCACTCAATAGGCAAGCAATACCATCATTCATTCTAAGCAGGTACGTCGTTTCCATTCAAAACTAAATCTCTGAATTGAAATAAGTGCTTTAAGACGAGGCTCGTAAGCAACGAAACGAAAACTCGTGTTCACTTTAACCGCATGCAGTAATATTTTTTTTCGTTTGGAATTATTTTCTTTTTTTAATTTTGTTCTATTTTCAGTTGTAAGTTGTGGCCACAATGCGAGATAAAAAAGGATCGCAAATTAATATCTTTAGAACATCTTTTTTGCCACCGACTTTATTTCATTGTTTCTTGTGGTGTATAAATTTAATAAATATTTATTTTTTAATAAATTGTAATTCCTATTCATCACGCGCAACAACTATCTCATAAAGAATTCAATTTAAAGCTGCATGCAAGTTTGAGTAGAGCAAGTTTTAAATGAACTTTGCCGATATTGAAAGAATATTAATGTTAGAAAATATCAAAACTAGGTTTTTGAAGAATTAAAAACTCTTTGCCTCAGTGACAGAAGGTCAAAGGTGCCTATTTTACGAGTTGAAGCTATATTTATGCAACATATCTTAAAAGTTTGTAGAAAATAGTGATTTTCTTTAAAAAAAAACGCTGTAAGATAGACCTACCATATTTTGAAAAACTAATGGGTAACCTTGGCTTTGTCGATACTGAAGATATTCAATTTTGAAACAAGTTCTTTTGTTATTGCTAAATGGAATTTTCTAGAAGTTGCTTGGAAAAAATTAGTCATGGATATTTTATCAAAATAATTTTTCATTATTCCCTTAAACATGTTGAATTTCAAAGATTTCGCCTGGTTGGTGCAGGAGTGCCACAAGTCAAAATATATTGGTTTATCAAGTACGATATTTTTACGATTTGAGTTACGGAAATTTTACAGGAAACGAACTTAAGAAGTGGCATTCATAATCACCTCAAAATCGACTTTTGTAGAAGTGTGCCTTAGTATCACCTTTCGTAATTTTGTCTTATAACAATGATGCGATGTGTGTGAAATATATTGTATGGCTGGATATGCATATATACGATTTGTATCCAAAATAAGACGTATAAATTATAAAAATGTCGAAAAGGTGTTAAAAAATTATTTTCCTGACTCTTAAATGATGTTGGACTTTTTCTACGAAAGAGAAAAATGACTTTTCACTTTTTCAATCTACAGCACTTTTTCGATCTCTAACCAATTCAACCCGATTAAGATTGGATAACTGATAATAATGTATACAAAATTATAAAATCAACCAATAAAGATTTTTCATCTGAAAATTTGCGTGCATTATAGTGAAAGCAAGAAGTCGCTAATTCTGTTGCCTTAGTACAAGTGTTGAGTAGTTAGATCTCAAAACATTCTTCTAAATGAAGCACAACACCACATTTTTGGATTATCAACAATTTTCTGCAACTTTGATGGCTGCTAAGGACAGCGAAATACGATGAAGAAAATATTTTTTATCGATCAAGATGCATCGGGTGGACCTAGGCATTGAACTACATATATGCATTTACCAATACAGCCTTAAATTAGTTCGTCATATGACACCGAATGGTTAAAGTGGAAAAATTTCCATATTAAATATTTTCCTTATGTACTTTTCATTAAAACCATTTGGTATTACATGAATATTAATTTTTTGTTTTGACAATACAGTAACACCTCGGTTAGTGCCGTTCCTTAGTGGTGCGTTGGGTGTGTGTTTTACAAATCGTCAGAAAAGATATGGGTGGTCAAAATACGGCGCGTATGCTTACATTTTTCAACAGGGAATGTCCAGTTATACATTTTCTGATATTTGTTAGTCTTCACATTTTATTTGTCTACATTTTTAGGTTCTTTGGGGATTTTGATAAAAGGCACTTTTGAATTTGCGTATTTTACACTTTATTATTTACATTAGAATATTCAAAAAATAATTACGAGAATTTATTATTTTTTCGGAACATTAAACTTTTTTGTGAAGGAGTGGCTTAATGAGTTTATACATGTAAGCTAACTCCTTAGGAGTGCTGCTCTCCATATATCGCTCATTCGACTATATTGCTTATTTTTACTTGTCCCCCAATGAATTACAAGTTTCCAAACAACAGAGAAAACCTCAATCTGTTTCTTTAGAATAGAGTTCAAATGTAACCAGTTTCAGCTAGTTATCAGCCTTTCCCTGTGAACTTTTTTGCCACAATGTGAAATTTTGTAGGATAAGCACTACAGACATATTCAAGTTAGGGATCTGATGTTTTTCATCAGTTGAACCCCGAAAGGAAGGTATAGTGCGGCTCCAGTGAGAAAACACATGACCTTCGGGAAGTCCATTTGTTCAAAGGTGGTTAAGCTCGCAGGGAAAGAACTGCCATACTCAAACCCATATATGGCGATTGCCAAAGATGATTATTGGTTTCGGAAACTTGTAATCACTGCTATGGTTTCCGGTATTGAAGATAAACTCGGAGCCAGAAACTACGTTAAAGACACCAATTGTGGAAATGCATTGTTTATGTTTAACCCCCTAATTTAACGAGTAGACTGGTCCAAAACTAATCGACTCGTCTGTAGTGCTTGTCCTACAAAATTCCCCATTGTGGTAAAAAGGCTCACATTGAGCTAAGATAACTAGCTGAAACTGGTTACAAATGCCAACTCATTGATGCCGTGCTATAGAAAATTCGTAAATGATCCAAATATATGCAAAATGATTCTACCGATTGTGGTGGAACACAATTTTAAATAAAAACACGTAACAGAATTTGTAATTCAAGTTTTTTCTATAATAAGTAAATTTTGCTGACCCTCCATGTATCATGCTTTTTTCTTGTTCCTCTAGAAGCACGATATATCTTAGGGTTACTGTATTTACAAAAATAACGTTTAATTTCGGAGAAACTCATTCTTTTTAAACTTGAAATAGTCTGCTAAGCGAAAGAAAGCAGCATTCTACTTTTACGATTTAATTGTTCCAATTTATTTTGCGTAATATAGTTGTTAATATTTAATCCTTAAATTTTATTAGAAATTTTACAATTTTTTGCTTTGTTAAAGGGGATCTTAGGGGAAAAATACAGTTAAAAAACAAAAATGGAAACCATTGTTTTTGATGGGTCTTCTATTTTTTTATTTGCGCTATCCGGGATTAACTTTGGCGAACAGAGTATAGAAAAGTATTTTAAAAATATAGAAGGAATTTTAATTTTCTAGACGCAATGTAAAAATATTAAAAAATACAGTATTCCCCAAAAATTAAAATACTATAAATGCAAATTAAGATTTCATTGTAAAAAATTTGAATACATTATAAAGTATCACTACTAAGGATCAATCAGGGAAGTAACAATTCAAAAATTATTGGAACGGAGCTCAAGTAGTTTCATACCCAAGCACCCAAAAGTAATCATTAATCTAGAAAATCAATTAATAAGCATTAATATCAATTCAGATTTTTAAAAAATGAGACTATAAACTATTTCATTGATAAGACATAAGAATATAGATACCTTCAAGTCTATTGTCCCCTTCTGACTCATTTACAGGACTAAAAATTTTAACAATCGATGTAATAGAACATTAAGAATTGTTGATAACTTCAACACACAATGTTTTGTGGTGGCATCAACTCTTTTGTTGCATTATGCAAATGCCAACTCTTTCCTGTCAATCGAACAGAAGTAAATTTTGTTCTGCGTAGATGCGCATTGCATAAAAGGAGTGACTTTGTTTACGTCAACACTCTTTAAGACAGCAATTGCATGTTCTTGTTTGTTGTGCTTTGAATAAATAGGATTTATTAGCTTTGGAATCTGTTGATGTCTATTCCCTCTTCAAAGAACCTTGCCCGTCAAGGAGGCTTTCTTGAGGCATTGGCACAGTACGAGGTATCCTGATATTCTTATCTTGCAGTACTGTGCAGTGCTAGATACTGATGCTGTTACTTACATGAATTAAAGTCCTTCTGAGAACTTCCGAGACCTGAGACATCAATAGTTTCAATGTTTTTAAATATGGAAAAGCATGTGATACACACGGACACGTAAACTTCTGAATATAAGTTTTAAAACACTACTATTTCGAAACATGAGTAATTAATAGTACTGATTGTTATGAGTGATTGATTATATAGTATAAATTAGTAGCGAGCGTAATACTGATGGCTGGGGATGCCGAGATTAGATCGAAAGCAAAATAACATATATTATGCTTAGTTTTAGACAACCTTATAAATCAACTGCATTCACCGATTTCTTTTCCTCAAAGATAGTACAATACAAATAACTGTTAGCCCTATGTTAAAAAGAAGCCCAAAAGGCGCAATTGCGACCGATACTGGAAACTCGATGATCCAAACGCTGTCAGAGCTTGGTGTTGTCTTTTACAAAAGCGGGAAAATAGGAGAGAACAGGGAGAGAATGATCATGCTCGAGGATCAATTGCACATAGTATCTGGCTGGGCTGAATGCTAGTCTCAGCAGGAAGTATGATGTAGAGGAGAAAAAAATATGTGTTAATGGTTCACATCGTACATGACAAAAGCCAATAACCAATCGTAGTAAGAAACCATTTCAGGCTGAAAGGATGGTGCGTCAGTAGTCCCTGGTTGGCTTTTTCGCAGTTAAAATCTATGACGTTGAAATAGAAACTAATGTCTCACTCAGATTTGCGTTGAAAATCGTCAATTTGCTTCAGGTTTTATCGATTTTTATTTTTTTGCAACGAATTTCAATTTTTTTTTAATTCAGGTATACTGGGTTCCTGGACTTTCTTGGACGTTATACCACTGGTACAAATTAATTTTATAATTAGGGGTCCCCGTAAAATATTGTTGTTTTTTATTGTAAGATGTAAATTTAGTACATTATTTTAAGCGACATTTAATCACCTATGTAGTCACCATAGTTTTCTATGATCTTCCTCCATCTGGTTATCAAGTTTTCAATCCCAGCTTTAAAAAATTCCGGTGTTTTGGAGTCAAAATATTCAAATAATGCGTTTTTAATCTCTTCCTAATTGACTTTTTTCACAGCAGGAAAGTGCTGTAGGGATGATAATCAGATAGGGAAAGGTTAGGTGAGTATGGAGCAAGGCTACTTAAGGGTCTCTTTTACAGGTCTTGAGTATGGAAGATAAGGGAGAACGAGTTCCCTAACTTTTTTGTTGAGTGGTCCTCACATGTGGTCTCGAGTTATCATGTTGGAGGATAGCACCTTTCCTGTTGATCAAAACAAAATATTTTTCTGTAATAGCTGTTTTCAACTGGTCAAGTTGGCCACAATAAAGTAACGATTTCTCCAAAATTAAACAGCTGTGAACCACAGTGAACCAGACCATGAATTTTCCACCAAACACTTAGGAGAGTCTTGCTCCCATGGCTTTGGAATCTTGCTCCCATAGCTTTGGAATTTTTCTCCGTGATTCTTCAGTGGAAAGCCATTATTTTTTTCATTAATGGCTTATAGAGAACCCATTTCTCGTCTCTCGTTATGATACGGTCAAGAAACGGTTCCTTTTTTATGGCGGTTTATGAGCAAGTTGCATATGGAGGACCTTTGCAGTTTGTTCTCATCATTGAGCATATGGGGTACCCATACACTAGCATGCTGAAACTTCCCAATGGATTTCAAGAGGCATTGAACTGTTGACCAAGAAGCATTCATCTTTTCTGAAATTTCCTCAATTGTTTGGTTAGGATCTTCTTCCACAATAGCCTGCAAAGCATCTACATCAAATTGAACTGAACGACCACTTCTTGGGACATCTTCAAGGTCAAAATTGCCGCTACAAAACCTTAATACCCCTGTAGTAAACATAAATTTAAAATACATTTTTAAATGTTATATTAACTTAAAATCAATAGCTTTCATAAAGTCTGGTTTAAATTCTTAGTGAGCTCACTCTGAATTATAAAACAAAAGTATCGCTTAATAGAATATGTTCATTTCCATTCAGTAAATACAATTACTGTATTTTTTACTGCTCTTTTGCAGTGGGGACAATCTCTTTTATAAGATCAATTTCATCAGAACATAATTTTCTATTAATATCCTTGCATTAAAAATTCTTCGGTTCTCCGTTACGCCCGACAAAAAAGGTAATATTCTCCACAAATAAAGGATCTCATTAGCTCTAGTGTAGCATAAAATGTCAGAGATCGACAAAACAAACCACAAGTATAAAAGTAGTGATCAAGTTCGATGCGTTACATGATAATATCATCTCTCAGACACTTGACATCATTTGAAAGCAACTCAATTAGCAAAGGTTGCTTCCAAGTCATATTTTAGCTTATCAAAATTCCCTCCCTCCAACACGACGTGTGAACTTGTTGATGTGTATCAGCAGGTTTCACTTAACTTATCATTTTGTTAAGTGGGTGAGACGAAACAAGGGGTCTATCATTAATGAAGCTCTCTCCAATGTGTTCAACTCTTCCACAACCCCTATCTCCATAAAAGTGTCACAATGCACATCGTAGTTGAAAAATCAAGCGGAGTAATCAAGTGGAAGCGCAAAATGGGTCATAAAGACATAAACTATTCTGACGTTTGGTACCCTCCTACAGGTTGGGAGCGCAAATGAACCCTTATGTTAGTGGCATGGGAAACTGCCCACACTCATTAGTGCTATGGATATGAATTTAGATCATCTTTGCTCCGTGCTCTTCAAAATTGTTCATATTTGATTACATTATTAAAGCAAAGTTAAATTACATGATTTAAAAGAAGTTTTGAGCACGCGAAATGTCTTTTGCAGTGTCAATTCCTATTCCGAAATATTTAAGTGCATTTTACGAACCCGTGTATGAGTAGTGAAATTTACGACATGAATGATCACTGGTGGCTTTTAAGCAATAGATGAAATTTCTTAGAAAGATCCCACAAATATCATCTGAAAGGCAGCATTATAATATTTGGCTGAAAAAAATCACAAAATGAATATGCTTTGTATTTTATGCTGAAATTCCGGACGTTGAAAAATATTAGATTTACTTTTAGAAGTTTATTTTTTTGTACATATTTATATTTGGAAACCATATATATAACAATTGACATCATGGAGTAAGTGAAGGTTGCACTTGCTGTTCTCAGAAGAAGGCGGGACACTTGCTGCAGCCGTTTATGACGGCTCATAAGTATGTCTGTTCCTAACATGGAAAGTAGCCGCCATGTTATAAATCAGTTTACTTTTTCCTAGATATCTCACTTGGTCTGGCATCTACTACACGAAGACCTGTCCGGCTTGGAAGACCCAGGAACTGATCTAGTTTTGATCCGGGATAAGAAAAACTATGTAAACTTACTAAATTTAAGAGCCATGTGATGGGATTACACAGTAAAACTGAAATTATACATCTTCGAATATTGCAATTCATGGAATTTGTTTTCAATTCAGAGACGTTCAGCTGAAGATTAAAAATCATATTGTTTATTCGAAATCAGAATGACGCATTCCTTATGAATAAATGTCTTCGCAAAATCAACAATATAATTAAAAAAGTGAAATATTGATTCCATTTTATTTCTTATAATCGATTTGTTATGCATATTTAGTTAAAAGTTGCAGGAACCTCCGATAATCATTACCGAATTAACTTGCATGCTTTATTTAAAACTTTTAGCAATTATTTTACATCTCTAGAAAGTGGAATAAAAGTAATTTTGCCCAGAATTTGAAACAAAATTTGGACGATAATACGAATATTGACCAACAAGTATATTCAGTAGCCAGATAAAACTGCATTCGATGCAATTTCACACAAAATAGCTTTCTAATTACTTAAGTGGCTTTACTTACCTATCTACCTACCTTTGCACATTTTTCCAGAGCCAACCAAGCTTCTCTTGTCGTAACTATCAAGACTGATAGAAGACACATTTATTCATTGGAAAAAGCAGATCGACAGAAAATGTACTATTCAGCGCTATTTTGCACTTGTGGCTGTTCCTTTCTTACCCAACTTTTGAGGAATTGAAAGAATTTTCGCTGTGGGAATTACCGAAACTTTCTTGACGGTAGCTTTCTTCAAATAAAAGCAAACTTCGGAATGACCAAAACCCCTACTACGACATTGTGTTGAACCAACGACCACCCACGGATATTGCACAAGAAGCAACAGGTGAACATCGTAAAAAAGAGGGGTGGATCTAGGGGCACAACAGTCTTTGACGCGTGCCACCAGACGTGGCGGTCCTTTTAAAAGCTATTCAGGAAAACTGTCCTTGAGAATTGCTTCGGGGCCTGAAACCGCAGCTTAAATTACAGCCGTTCTTGGAAAACTTGACCAAAATCCGTCAAAGAACCTATGGAGGTTTTTCTTTTAAGTAAAAGATTTGAGGAATGCCTGGAGTTGATTGGAGTAAACTTATCGGTTCATACATATACATGTCCTTCATTTTTAAGTATAATTATGGGGAACAGTCGTAACGTCACATCCAATAAAATTATCTGATATGAATTGTTTAGTTAAAGTTATTGAATAAGAAGGTAAAACTGTAGGTTAGTATAAGAAAAATTTTAAACACGTATTAAGAGCAAACGAATGTGATTAAAAAATTGAAAACAATATGGATGTTTAGATAATTTATCAGTCTGAGGTTCCTGACAAATCCAAATTATCAGGCTTCAGATTTTTGTTTTGTTAAACTAGATAATGATAGATTCTAGATCATTCCATGACGAAAGACGTGATTTTATGCGTGATTGAATAATGCATGTCGAGATATTCACTTTTATGTCTATCTGCTGAAAATGCAGAACTATAAGTAATTGTTAGACCTGATAAATAGGGCACAGAAGCTAACATCATGTCATTAAGAATTCTTTTTCTAAAAAAATCGCCTTTTAGAGCAATAAAGATGTCCATAAAAATGAAATGGCTTTTTAAGTTGAAGGAAAAATTATCTAAAGCAGTTTAAATAACATTTTTTCAAAAACAAATTTAAACTATGCCGTTTCTTGAAATTCATCATAAAATTCACCACAAAACAAAAAACAATGCCTGTTCACTCCTCCAAAATATCACTTTCAAAAGTTGACTAGGGGTGACCTTCATCAAAAATGGATTGCTCTAAATACTATCTTGAACAGTTAGAACAACCAAACAGAATGAATGAATTCTTTGATCATCTATCATGTCTGATTTTGGATTGTAATTTGAAAGTATGATACAAATAAGAATGAATATTTTTATCATTTTATGAGAATGTGCAAAGTAATTATCTGAAAAAATAAAAAAATTGTTTTTCAGAACTTAAAAAATTCACTAAGAACTCAAAATTTCCCTTCAATAAAAAAAGGATCGAAATGCAAATGTCATCAAATTTCGAGCTCGAACATATATATACATAGGTTGACAATAATAAATCTTATTTTGAAATTTAATTCTTCATACCAGGAAACATTGAAAAATGTTATTGGGAAATAACATTTTTCAATGTTGAGATACCATTCGTAATTGTTATTGCCAAGCCGCTCGTTGAGACAAGTGATGTAAACATTCATCGCACGTCAATAGAAAATATGTTTTCTGTTGTATAGAAAATATGTTTTCATGTGTGACTCTCTTTAGACATGAGACTCGTTCTTAGAAATAAATGTGAAACGGAGTAATGATTGTTATGAAAGAAATACATAACTTATCTACATGAAACTTAAAAAAATTGTTTGTGCCGAAATTACCTAGAGCAAAATAAGAGCATTTTTATAACCCTTTTTCTCTTTATACCGAAATGCAAAGATGTTGCATAAACAGGAGCAAATTAAGAGTAATTAAACTCGTATCTTCTCTTTATACATAAATAAAACTTGTGTGACGAAAAGACAACCGATTCATGTGCTGAAATGATGAAATTCAAAACACTATACCCCTTCAAAGTATCCTGTAAAATTCATAATATATCGCAACGATCTTTCTTTTACAATATTCCCAACCATCGAAAACAACTTTCCAAAAAAGAATATATCATACACACACGTTTTGAATAAAAATTTCTCTTGCCATTGCTTCTTTTTCTGTGGATTTATAAAAGAAAACAAGAAAGATCAAAAGCTAGAGCTTACAGCTGACAACGAAGCATTCATGCCTTCGGCAGCATCTCCACCAATAGGAGGGGATGAAATCTTTTGCCCCAATGGATGATTGGTTCTGGGAACCAACAGAACCCATCTCGCGCGTTTTATTGGACCCCGCATCCGTGAGTGACAGGAGAGGCGTGCTCTCTCGGCTCTTTCCTCCCTCGAAGACATAAAAAGAAACTCTCTTCCTGAGGTGGGAAGTAACCAAAACAAGAGCGAACGAAACTATTTTGCCAACGACAGTGGATGTGATCGATATTTCCCATGCGATGGTACCGACTCTAGAAATGTTCTCACCTGCCGTAAGACATCAAACATCCCCTTACGGCTTGGCACAGAATTATGGACACCAAACACCCTACACACAGTATTCTGATAACATGAGTTTCAACTCCTGCAGCGGACCTTCCATTATGGAGAACGGGAACTACCCGCAGAACTTTCACAACTCCTGGTCATTGTACGCCGTGTCTGCTAACAACCCTTCTAGACAACATGTACTGGTGGAGGACTGGATGCCACTGTCCACAAACGCCTGCAATTACCAGGGTCAAGGTTTAGTTCAGTTCTCGGAAAATACACCCCAGTACCAGTTCCACAGGAATGCATCGGACTTGAGTGCCGCGGACTATTCCTCGGCTCATATGCGAGTCCAGGAGAAGCTGGAACCCGGAAGTTCCGAAACTCTGGACCATCCCAGTTCGGACTCTGTGGTGGCAGTGTCCAGCGATGGGATGAGTGGGTCCGAGTCGCCAATCCTTCCAATGCATGTCAACCAGACGTCTGGGAATGGTCTGTTCAGGCCACAGCCGGCTCGAAGTCCGTTCGAGTGGATAAGGAGGACTTCGTGTCCGCCGAACCAGCCTAATCCAGGTAAGAATCCAGCAATGTGTAAAATTGTTACAAACTCGATAGAGCAGGCTTTCCACCTGATTTTTCAATTTAGTTTTTAAGAGTCCTTACCCCCTTTGAGGGGTTCACACGCATATATCCGTTCTGAAACATGCACTCTTTCTTACATGACCTCTAACCACGGTAGCTAGTTTTGATCTTGACAAACAAAATATTTCCTAGGATTCTTTCATCCAATATATGTGGTTATTTAATTATTATGTGTGTTATGGAGTAAAAGCAATACTACACTACTCGGAAATCTTGTGACGCACGGAGGGTTAAAAGTTCATAATATTTCATGAAAGTCCTTAAAAAAGTTTTTAAGCACCTAAGTTTTTACAAGAACACCGCATATTTATTTCGTCTGCATTCATAAAGGCCAATCATACTTGTCCAAGGTGAAGTGTCATCCAAAATCGCTGACAATATTTATAGATTAGCTAAAAATTGAAGTTTTTATATTAATAATATAGTTTTCGTAATATTATCAGAAAAATATTTTTAAGTGTTTTGTTGTGCTATTTTTGAAAAACACCAAATTGTAGCTGTCGGGTTCTGAGTAATAGAAAAATCTATTACAAGAAGAAAAAAGATCTATTAAAATTGGAATAATACATTCAATATACCAGTTAGACTGGGTACTTTAATCAGTGGCGAATTCATCATCATTTGACATAGGTTTCAATGTGATGTGATTAAAATAGTCTTCAGTTTCAAAATGGCATATTACTTTAAAATACACATTTGTTTCATAGCAACATTCGCGCATGTATGATAACATTTACCTTGGTTTTACTATATCAATGTGTAATTAATTTCTTTCATATGTAACACAAAAGGTATTTTGTTGTTAAAATTAAAATTATTTCAACTGAGTTAATAATTGTGTAAAAAATAAGAGAAGGAACTCTGAACGATAGAATGATCAGAACCCCTTTATTTTCTTATGAATCCTCTACTATGTCTATATTAAAATTTATGCAATCCTTAGAGCAATCAACTGTTTTGGTAAATTAATTGTTCAGGGTAGGTGGTAAGATTTAAGATTTCAAATGTTATAGGTTAGTTAAAGTTTAGAAACAAAAGCTTAAAATTTTCTTGTCAACTTGTAATAATAAAAGTAATGTAATATTCATGCTGTAAGTGTCATATCAATTTTACGTGCAATTAATGTCGCGCCCTTGTTACTTTTCGATCTCTATAGCATCCTAGCTGAGTGCATTATGAAGTATGAAACGCAATATAAGTGAAAACATATGTGAAACTTGTTTTCCAGATTTTTGTAATTTTGTAATAAATCTTAAGCACTAAAACAAGTTTTAAAGGAATTATCAATTCATAAAGTTTGAATTGTTAAAAAAGGTTCACGAAAACTGATCACTTTTCTACTCTTCAAATGAAATTTTTTATGTTCCATTTGTGATTTTTACTTTTTTTATATATATTTGTCTTTACAGATACATCGAATTTGATTTTTTACTCCCTCTCAAACATTGTGGTCAATTTAACTATAAAATGTTTACATGAATTACTTTTACAGTAGCTCTGATATGTTTTGTTTCTTTACTTATAAACTCAAATTGAGGCAGAAATTTTTAAAACGATATATTATATTATATGCACACACACACACACACCCCAAACAAAAAAGAATTATAAGAAAATCAAAAAGTTTGACTCAATACAACTCTTTCTATGAAAATAATATAAACATAAGTAAGGAAATGTATATTTCAAAAATAGCCAATGATTGCCATTGTAAAATCTCTCTTTACCTAGATGATAGCCATTAGTTTATGAAGTTTTCCTCCTAGCTCAATTAATAAAATCAATGACAATATATTATACCAATATAATATGAGAAATCAATTTTATACATCTTATTAACTTATATTACTTAAATTAATTTATTAAGTTTACAATATGAACAGCAAAAGTAGAAGTAAAAAAATCAAGTTTAAAATGTGTGTCAAAAATACTTTCCCAAATTAGAATTACTGAGCAATACACAATATCGATTCTACGTTTGTAAATATAATTATCAATTCATAATTAAAGAATTTAGATTATAATTATAAAAAAATAGAACGAATGAAAGGAATGTTTCCAATCGTGGTAACATTGAAATTTCAACTCTATTGAGATCTTTGAATCAACATGTTACCGAAATTTTCACTCTTCTCATCTTGATCAATAAATGCTTATTCCAATGATTTTCACTCTAAATCTGAAATGATTGTAAACAGATCCTGTAAGAAGACAGTATAAAATGTATTTAAAAATATTACATTGTGTAGTTAGCGCATTGGTCTCGATTTTTAGTATGGAATATAAGATTTAGAAATTTTTTATTTATTTATTTATTTATTTTATTTTTTATTAAAATTAGCATAACCTACTGAAATGTACTCAGTCCAGTCTCACTTTGCCATAAGATTAGGTACAAACATAGATTTCCCAATTTTTGCATGCATGAAATATAAGTCATTGATTTCATGAATATGAAGACTGCTTATTTGTTTGAAAATTTTTACATATGTTGAAGAAATGTACTTATCGACAATAATGTTTAAAATATCCCATCATTATATCTGTGAGAACTTAAAGTTTTGCCTGTTATTGGTTATAAATTTTGCCGTCAGAATTGACACAAAACGTATAGCGGCATGATTACAAAAAATTACACATTTTATGTTCAGCACAACTGTTTACATGCCTAGTCAAAGCTCATCCAATTTTAAAAATCTACAACTTTTAATCCTATGGTATTTATTTCCTATTGGTATTTATTTTGTTTAAAAATTCGTAGTTTTAATGTTATAGCCAAGTTGTAAGTAAAAGTAAAAATATATACTATATGATCCGGTTGTAAGTTATTGGAAAGCATTCCGGGGTACTCTCCATCAATAATATTAAGTTTGTGGAGAAAAATGAAGAAAAGGAAACGCTTATATAAGTTATGTAACATATTTCAGAGAACAATGAACTTTTGACAAGTTTCTTTTTCTCCGAAATAAGTTGAATCGAAGTATTTCAGTGGGTTTGCCCAACGCGATAGAAGCCTGCGAGCTATAAACGGCGCAGGTTCGATTCCTGCAACTAATCTGGGTGTGTTTATCACTTGTGTATCAGTAAAACTTTCCTTGTGTGTATTTCTATTTACTTGATTCAATAGCCCGCTGTGTTACTCCAGTGTGACGTTAGTTAAAATACCTACCTACCATTTACTTGATAAAGAATACTTTGGCGCAGCTAGACTGGATCTGGCCCTTGCTCATGAGAAACCAACCATCTAAAATAAATTTCAATGTGAAAAATCATTGTTAAACTAATTAATTGATCCTATTCCGAAATTAAGGACGATTAATTCAAAAATTAGCTTATTTTGTTTAGTGGAATCCAACGCAATTATATCATATAATATTGAGCCAAGAACTAAAGTGGAATGATTGCGCATTCATGTGAAACTCGCACGGATGGCATATTCATCCCAATCGTTCCAATATCAAATAACTTATGCTGTTAAGTGAGGTGACAGATTTAACGTATATTAAGTGGTTTATACCTGTTTCATTAATAAACGCAAACATTTAAGAAACGATACAAGGAACCGCGATTTCACGTAATTTGGATAAAACGAAAATAAATATTTTTATGATTACACGTATGATAGTTTATACTCCAAAACATTCTACGAACATGCGCAGTCTGGTAGTAAACAATATTGGCAAAGCAAAAGCTCATCTCACATTTTAATTCAAATTCTAAAGCTCAACTAAACGATAATATAAACCTCCGTTCATAAACTAAGTGGTAAAATCAAAATACTCAAATCGATAAGTTTCTTTCATTGCAACGCAAAGCAAAATCTGTAAACATCAACTTTACCTCC
Source organism: Meta bourneti (assembly GCA_933210815.1). Taxonomy (NCBI): domain Eukaryota; kingdom Metazoa; phylum Arthropoda; class Arachnida; order Araneae; family Tetragnathidae; genus Meta; species Meta bourneti. The sequence goes on from OW119923.1 coordinate 57,462,386, forward strand.
TGTCCTCCTTACATAAATAGCCCATTGTGTTGTTCTAGTGTGACGTTAATTAAATATCTACCTCTTCCTACATATTGTCAATAATACAGTATATATATATTTTAGGTTTTTAATTTATAAAGCCTTAACCTCATCAGCGAGGCAGTGTTTATTTTTAAATGTTGATTATTTCCTTTATCCTCCTGGTAGTTTACCTTAGAGTCAAAAACTGCTTTGTGGTGTCCAGTCTGATGCAAAAGCCTATTCCAAACTGTCATCAGTTCTAGGCAAGGGACAATTTATTTTTCCTACTCGGATCTTCACTCCCTTGGATAATATGGCAGTTTTGTCTCGTCATCAATAAAACTGGCCAGATCTTGATGGACGAGAGATTTCGTCGTTAGCAAAATTGACATGATATTGAACGAGATATCGCGTTGAAACAACTTGGAGGGTTAAGTTGTACACTTCTTTTTACTTGTCTACGTGCATACCCAGCACACCGAAAGCGGACATGATTACTCGTCCGTTATTTGTTACCCGTCATCGTATACCTCATGTGTTGATTGTCGAAATCTAATCTGGTATACGAATGGCTATGGAAAGTGAAAACTTTCGGCAACCTTCATGCTTGACATGAGGGTTGAAGTGCTAATGAAATGCTCTTTTGCTATCAGCCACCCCACGATGCTCGATGCTGTGGTGCGACAAGAAGACCCACGAGGGTTTCCCATGGGAACTAAGTATCTGCGGTGATCACTTGTCGAGATGTGGAGACGGTATCTACTACTGTCTGACCAGTGTCCGCCAAGAGTCATCAAAATGCGAGCTCCGATATAAATTATGTGAGTGATTTCAAGGACGATCTACTGCCATGTCATAAGTATGCAGTAGCTTTTCTTCTTAATTCATAATTGTTAGTTTGACTTCCTTCCATTGATTGACGACTTGATGTGTTTATCATAGGAATTAATTTTAAAGTTCTGGTCAGTTGTTGATTTTTGTTCCCCACGAATATCAAAATTTTTTCAATAGTGCTTGTTATTTCTCCAAAATTCATATAATAATGGAGTATCAAAGTAATTTTCCTATTTAATGTGAACGCGCGCGTGTTATTACGCAATGTGAACTTGTAAACCATGTTTCGCATCTTTTAGAAGAATCAACATAGATGAATATTGCTTGGAAACATGATATAGTAATTTCTGATATTACGATCCTCTTTTTTACAAATATCCATTATTGTCCTTACATATAAAACAGTCGTAACAAGGAGCTCAACAACTTGGTCGATGTGGTTTGGTTTGTTGTTCTACGGTCATTCTTTTTACTTCACGAGGGCTAATGAGACCGTAATTGATGAGAAGTTTACGTCGTTTGGATTCAATAACTCCAATTTTTAATTGGAATACTGTTATATTTGGTTTGAGATTTAATTTTTAAACTTTTCCAACACCGAAAGCAATAAGGATCTTCTCGAATTGAATTTTTTGCTTCTCTTGGTATTTAAGTTATTTTTAATCATAAAATAACGATATAAAATAACGCTTAAAAGATTTCAAAAAAGTAATATTTCAGTTTCATGATTCCAAAATACAGCTTGTGGGACTAGCTCTCAAGCGAGGAGGGTCATAATGGAAGTTCTCTCCAAAATGACAACACTCTTACGCAAATTTTGACTAAAACATCGCCAGGTTTTTAATTTAAGGGATATCAGAAATTTTAAATTTTATTCATGAAAAAAGAGGAATTTGTTCCCATCATTTAGATTGTTATTGGGTTGGGTACCTCACAACCCAATAATTCAATAAGTTAATAGAAGGGCACATTATTAAAAATTTTCTAAAAGAAATAAACTGATTTGGAGGATGAGACAAATTATTTTTCATGGCATCTGGTACACAACAGAAGCTAGCAACACACAACCATGTGGCAAGGTATTTAAGTCTAGTCACATTCCCTTTCTCCTGTCCATATGTTTGGTGTTTCTTGATGACAATTCAACTGTAGAAACTTTATGGGTTATTATTGTGTAGCTATGTTGGTGCCGGTGAAAAAAGAAATTCAGAAATTTCTCATAAAAAATGCTACAGCATCATACTTAAACTTTTTCCCATAATGACATACTTCCCATATTCACCACTAAAATTTCTAGATAAATATTTGTTGCGCACACATTCTACTAATGACGATAATTGAGATTATACCAAAAAGGCAGACCAGTGGCTAAATTGATTGAAGCAAATATAATTTTCTATGTATAATACTGGACCACCCTCGAAATTAATTTATGAATAAGTGCCTGGCCGTCACCACCTACCATGCTAGTTTTTTCTACATCATTTCAACAATATGTGCAGTCTTACCATGTTAGACTTTCATGGGGCTAAAGAATGATATAAATCACTCGTCCTTGATTTTACGTTTTGAATATCTCGCGCAGTGCGTTTCCAATTCGAAATCATGCGACTAATGTGTGTACGGTCCTTGACTTAGCAACTGAGGAGCGCAGGTAGGTAGGTATAAAGGGGGTCAGGTATACGGCAAAAATTTCATCAAAATCGGATGCCGCTTATCAGGCGGGTCGTTTTGGCGGCGAATACGCAACCTGGTCGTCCTGTTTGAACAAGATACATCTATTTGCCAGGCCGTAAATCTCTCGGCAGATTTGCGCCCCACAAAACCTTTGTTTCGGCTTGTTTTTCGAAACGTTTTTACGACATTAAGATCTTGTACTTGGTCCACAAGAACAAAAGGCTATCTCTTAATTTTCCATCAACACGTACTGGTGTGCATGACGATAAGGACATCTACGTGGGAGAGAAACGGAGATATTTCTGGATACTCACCAACCGCTGACGAGCTTTCTTCGTCGCCTTCCAGTTGCTGTTTCATAATCAAATTTCAATTGGATATTTGCTTTTTAAAATATCAACGAATTGAATTGGTGGGGTATGTGGATAGCAGTAGCGTGTTGAGATTTAGTAATGAGTAAAGAGCATTTTTTGGAACAGAAGGCAGGGTTTCCAGAGGCCATAAAAAGGCTTAATATTTCATTTTACCTTAAAGACTCTTAAAACCTATACTGAAATTCCTTAAATTTTTTTTATGAAGCCTTCATTTTTATAAGCGCAGTGGATATTTTATTTTGCCTCAAAGACCAAGATAAATTCGTCACTTGACGGCAAGGACTAGGTAACTCAATTTTTTAAGTTTTAGAAATAGAGGGGAAAAAAGTTTGCTACCAATCCTAGTTTCCTATATACCTACATTTTTCATTAGCCAATAGGAGCTGAAGTGATTAAAAAGTTACCTAGAGCTTAAATTCTGTGTGTGAACTCAGCTTTTCTAATTTAAGTATAACTCAAAACCATTTTTCGAGTTCGAGTCTTACATTCAGGTGACGAATTATTCTCGTCCAGGGTCAAGTGTCATCAAATACCAAGGCATGATATTTATAGGGTAGCTAAAAATGTATTTCTTAAAACTAAATTCATGAGACCAAAACTTAGCACACGAGAATATTTCTTCTTGTGCACTCAGGGGTTAAAATATTGTGATCTATGTGAACTGTAGCCTTAAAACACAAAAGTAGCTTTGGAAAAGCCTAAAAAAGTTCTTAACTTTTCTTTTGTTTGAAGAGTGGGAACCTAGAAAGATTCGCGAATAATTTTGTATGCTCAGACACCACACACAATTAATTGAAACTGATAAAAATAATTAAAAGGCAACTGAAATTTCTAATCATTTTGCAAATACATATGCAACTGTGTTTACAGATAAATGCTTAAAGCTGCTCATATAAAGCTAAACGAATCAAGACTTTTGGAGACTATATTTGCTATTAGAGTCCATCTCAACGTGCAAAGAACTCACTCTTGAATAATGCTCGGTCGAATTGGCCTTATTGTTGCTAAAATGACCAGAGGGCAACAAACCAAATTGAAATAGTAAAAAGAACCAAATTTTATAAAGTGCAAAAATGGGAATGGAAATTTTCATTCAATTGTTATCATTTTGGAGATGTGTATTCCTATCACGTTCAGGGTTCTAAACAAGAAGCAATCATTTAAGCATCGCACAAATTAATAAATCGCAGAACTTAATAAATTAGTAGTATTATAGGTGTCTCCGTGATTATTCATGTTTTATGCTAATCCTGTTGCTATTGGTATGAGTTACAAACAATTTTTAACTGTAGCAATACTTACAAAATACAAATGGTCAAACTTTGTAGTTCAACAAGTTTTGAAGATCTGAGTTTTTCCAACTTCATTTTTATCAGATTTTAAGAATTAAGCAAACATTAAATTTAAATCAAATGAACCGCCAGTAGTATTGAATTGGAAGTATATATAACACCAGTAAAAATATAATGTGCTGTTATATATTTTTAGATAATTTTATTTCATTTAGAGGTATGAAATCCATTCATGTGAATATGATTGCTACATTTATATAAATGGATTGAAGTAAGGAAAATAACGTTAGTAGCGACACTTTGCCATCAACAGATATAAGCAATTAAGAAAGTTAAGCGCAGATGCTGTGCATGTCTGCTGGTTATTAATTATTTCCTGCATTCCTTTTTCATGAAGATTGTTAAAAACATTTCCAATTTTTCGTATGTACATACGCAATTTATTAAGGCTTCAAGATTCTTCGATACTTTACTTTCCACTCTTCCGATGTCATGGCCAATATGTATAATATATTCTTCACAGACACTAATTACCGTGAGAAATTTTGTTCATAGTATTGGACGGAGATAATAAAACAAGAAGTACTGATGAACTAGTGATGTTTCTCAGCGGGAGATCCATCCTAACTTCCCCCATTGCAAACACCAATTGACAGTGATAAATGTGCTTCAACTTGTAGGCAAAAGTAAAAATACCGATGAGTAGCGGAAATAGCCTGTTTTAACACTTACCGAAGAGTAGCCTAGAAATAGGCAGAATCGATTACTTGGTACAACAAAGTAACATTGAAAATTCCAAAAAAGTGTTTTTTCATAAAATGGCCGATGAATAGTCACATTTCAAAGCGCTAAAATGGAAAAAGAGTACTTTAAATTCGCTTGTACTGAAAACTTTTCTTCTTGGCCTTTTGTCCATAATAGGTTCTCAGTTAAAAAAATTAATAAATTAATATAAAATGAGAATTAGTCGACCTTTATATACGAAACCATTTATATACAATATCAGTAATCCGTTTAATCATAGCATTATTAGCTATTCCAATCGTAACTAATACAGCGAAAAGAACCAAATTATTAATATATAAGTAGCCTTTCTTCGTTGGTTAGGTCAGCAAGGAATAGAAACTTTAGAATTCAGTATGTGATTTGCAAGACCCTATCCCTTAAAATAAAAAGTGCAGATGTGTAGAACGCGCAAAAAGCCAGAGACCGTAAACCTAGATGTTTTATCCCTCAGGGGCCACGATTGTCGGGGACCATAAGAAGCCAAAGTGGAAATAGCTTCCAGCAGTACCTACAAGAGAATCTGGTTCTGCGTATCAGCTCCGATCTGTGTTCAATAGCATTCACAATCTTTAAGTGGTAGGCTAATTTCTCACTGCTGTCACATAAATTTGCCTTTACAATGTCCCAAACAGCTTCGGTTGCTCTAGGAGGCCACCCATGAACATTTTATTGACGCCGACAAAGATACACTCCCAATTTTACACCTGTTAAAGGGAAAGGTAGTAGACGATTTCTTCTTTTTAACAAGTACTGGATGTCACAAAGCTCGATACACAATCTTAAGAACGTGCATAGTAAATATGAAGTAATTATTTTAACTACTAGATGTGAATCCCATTGAGATAAGAATACAATCGGTCCTAGAAAATTCCTTTTGTTACCAACAAGAATTTCAATAAAGATCAATACATAAATTTAATTCTGAAACTAATGAAATTAAAACATTAATAAAATCGTTTGTAAAACGTGCGCCAAATTGTACTTTTAAATGAGTAACTATTCATCTGATAAAATATAAATCAGAATATTTTTTTATTTTTGAATAATATCGTTTGGTAAAATATATTCATGTTATATTATTTATAACAGTAGCAGAATTACGCGGCGTTACTCTGGTTCAATCGGTTAACTTCCTATTTCTTTAATAAATTGTACGCCCTATTCATCTCGTATAACTACCACACTCTAATAAAGACACGCAATGCTTAAATACACAATTTTCACAAAGATTAGTAAATGGAAAATTTAATATTTTACATTTTTGTAGAATTTAAAATTTAAGTAAGAAAGAAAAATCTCTAAAGTGTACCAATGTTACCCACAGTGCATAGAATGATTGAGAGTATGTACCTATATAATTGCTTTGTATGTCATTTAAAAACAAAAGCGTTTACTAAAATTATCATACAATAATACAAAATGTTTTTTAAACAAATTAAACATTTACTTACCTTAATTACAAACTCATTGATGATAAAAGCGTTGCAATTCGATACCCTGGCAATGCCAGAATTAACGTTTTATTTAATAAATTAGATTTAGAATTCCGTGTTTGTGTATTTGAATTAAGACAGAAATGTTGCGGTCATATTTGAGCATTTCAAAGTTTCGTAAATTTGTTTTCTTTTTGTAAATAATTCGTTATTGTCTCAATATATTTCAAGCGTCTTTTTCGAATTTCTCTATTTCAGAATGTTCTCATGACGTCGAAATTCGAAACGCTTGCTCAGATCTTTGTTTTTCAGAATTCGACATTTTTCAATGACCAGAATTACGTTGTATTTATATGTTCCTATATTACAGACATATTATTTAGGAGTTAAATTGTAATGAATTATTTTTATTTTCTGCCAAATACCACTAGACATGGGTAATTTCTTGGTGGTATATGTATATTTCGACGAACTTTCCTTGTCTTTGGTTAAATACGTTATAGTTTGTAGAATTCTGTTTCATAAAAATAAATGGAAACTTTTATAAGTAAGGTGTTTAACTTCTTATTTTAAAATGACTGGTAAAGTTAAAATAAAGTTATTCTAAAATAAGATAGGTTATGTTAAATCAAAACGGATAGCCATACGTTGTAGTTCAAAAATATTTCCAAATTTTGACGTGTATGTTGATTACGATTAAAATCAATTTAATTTACATAAGTTTTTATGTTTCATGACTATTATTGAAAGCTGTACTCCATAGTCAAGTAACTTTTAATAATAATTTATAACTAAATGTTTCTGTTGGTGGAAAACGAATTTTAAATATGATTTTGCTGATCTTGGAACACTATCATAGTAAGGAAATATGTAAACTAGGACTGTTGAAAATAGAAATTTTTTGTCTTAAGTGGCAAAAGGTCGAGGTTGCTTACTTGAAGTTGAAACTGTTCGTTTACAACTTAGGTACCTGTGAAACATTCATTGAAATTAGTGATTTTGTAAAAAGTGTAATCGATTTTGAGTTTGCTTTGTCTACACTGATGACATTTGTTTCAAAAACAAGCTCCGTTATTCCACGTGCGGCTGAATAGAATTTTCAAGAAAAAATATGTGCTTCAAAATAAATTAACCACGAATGCCGTAAAAGTTTAATTTGCCATCCTCTCACAATGATAATGTAAATCGAAAACATCAAATCCATGGTGCAAGGGTACCACAAATAATAAATACTGATTGGAAAACTGAGTGCAAGACTATACGCTGAAAGTTCTTCAATTTTACTGAAAATGAACTTAATTGGGGCATTCGTAATCACTCTAAAACTCAAAATCGGCTTCTGAAGTCATCTCAGAAAAAGCTTTTGTAGTTTGTCTTACAGCAAGAGTGTAATGAATATGAAATGGATTATATGGATGGATATATTATGCATACATATTTGCGTCTGAATAAATTGTAGAAGCTGTGAAAAGTTAAAACGATGTTAAAAATATTTTCTGTACCCTTAAATGATGCTTACATTTTTCTATGAAATAGAATCAACATTTAAACAATTCAACCCTAGCATCACCTGGTAATTCTGCTAGTACATTTTATAAAGAGAAACTAAGTCTTCTGATTTTGTTAACTCAGTTCGTTTATAATAATCGCGGTAATTTTAAAAAAGCAAACGATTAATGATTATTTCGAACTAATTCAGTTGCGCATGCCAAAAATAATTCCTAAAAATACAAAGGTTGCCATATTAGCTACCAGTCTTATTTTAAAAGATTTTGTGCTTTTATTTTACTTATAATTCTTTTCTCCATATCGTCTGTTCCAAATATTTAGAATTTTTTTTGTTTGGTAAAGGAAAGATACGGCTCAAAATAAGAAAAGTATTCGAATTTAAATTACGTAAAAATAGTGTTTGGAAAAATAATTGCTTTTTCAACTGGTAAAACAATCCACGTAATCGTAATGCTCAATATACATACCTTCCAGTTTCTTCAAATCAGCAAATTATGGGTGATTTAAATATAGTTACTCAGATATTTAGCATGAAACTTGTCTAAATATGTAAGCAAGGGAAATTAAAATAATGTATGCACTAAATTAAAATATTATTTATAAAATATAGAACATTGTATTAAAATATATTGAGAAAACTTTGATACTTAAACAAACACACAGGTATGAAAACAGACGCAAAATGGGAAGACAGACAGACCAACGCAGCCAAGTTCCGTCACCAAATTACTACAACTACTAACAGTATGCAAAATTTCATGAAAACATACCCCGCCGTTTGGACGTAGTACGTTCACACACGTCCAGAGAGACATCGAACGGGCAAGACAGCGATTTTGCATTAGAAGGGCCAAAACGGATTAAAAAAAAAAATTTGAAATGGGTCGAAAATATTCAATGTACCCAACAAACACTCCATTTTTATTTATATAGATTACTCCCCCTCTAATACATAAGATTTGTGAACTCAGCTCGTGTGAATTTAAATTCTTGAGCAGTTTAATTTTTGCTGTTACTCTCATCGACCTTCTAATGAAATAGACAGAGAATGTGGGCGGTGACGCTGTCTTAAGATCTCTGTATGGTTTATCACGTGGGTCTACGAATCTACTTTGCCGATTGGCTATCGAGGCGCAGACTAGATTATGATTAAACAGATTTAGGATCACCACTTTACCCAATCAATAATTTAGGATTCATGCTTTTTCCCACAACCACGTGACAGATCTTCAAACCGAACGACCGGGAGAAATTATACAAAGCTGCTTCCTCGTGCTCAGTCTATTTCGTTAGAAGGTCGATGATTACTGTCTTGATTTAATATTCATTTATTGTGCGTGGGCAATTTCTAGTGAAAGCATTGAAATATCATTTTAACCAATGATATAGAGTGTTGACTTTCTTCTATTGTTCCAGAAATATGTTAAGACTAGCAGAATTATCCGACTTTACTCGGGTTGAATCAGTTAACTGTAGATCGAAAAAGCGACAAGAATAATCACTTCTATTTTTGTAGAAAAATGCCCACATCATTTAAGTGTCAGGAAAATATTTTTAAAAACTTTTGCGACATTTTTATACTTTCTACAACTTACTTTGTAAGCAAATAGTATGCATGCATATCCATCCATGTAATACATTCCACATGCACTTCACCCCTGTTGTATTACAAAACTATGAAAGATGACTAGTACAAAAGTAATTTTGAATCATAGTTTTCCTAACAATTTTCTTTACTTGTGGTACTTCTGCACCAAGCATGCGAAATCTTCGAATTTCACCATCTTTAAGGGAAGAATGAAAAATTAATTTGATAGTATATCCATGACTAATTTAAAAAAACTGCATCTTTTCTTGAATTCTATTTATTGATGCGTGCAATAACGAAAAAACTCGTTTTAAAATCGAATGTCTTCAGCGAAGACAGCCTATTACCATTAAAAAAATAGGTAGGTTGATTTGACAGTTTCTTTTAAGAAAATCACTGTTTCCTACAAAATTTTACAAATATAAGTTCCTTAAATATAGCTTCAACTAGCAAAATAGACAATCTTGACCTTGTCACTGCGACAAAGAATTTTTAATACTTCAAAAACTTAGTTCGGCTATTTTCTATTATTAATATTCTTTCAATATCGGTAAAATTCATTTAAAATTTGCGCTACATTGCAAACAGCTTTAAATTGAGTCATTTGTTGTTGCGTGTGATGAATAGGAATTACAACTTATTAAATAAAAATATTCATTAAATTTACTACCACAGGAGGCGGCGAAATAAAAGTATAATCGATGGAAAAGAGTTTTTTAAACCTATTAATTCGTGATTCTTTTTTCGCATCTCGATCTCGCATAATCTATATATTAATACGTGAAGAAAAAACTTTGTACCCCCTTTTAAGCACATTGCGCGCACGGAGAAGTATGAGATTTAGCATAATTTGCCACCACATAAGTTAGTATTGAAAGTTAATTGCATCGTTTTGCTGATCAGAAACTTAAATACAAAGGAAGCATTAGTCAATGGAACAAGAATGCGCATCAAATTTATGCATCGTAATACTATTGATTGCGAAGTTTTAACTGGAACCGCACGCAATAAGAGAATTTTGATTCCACGTATGAATTTAACATATTCCGGAACTATTTTACCATTTAACTGTCAGAGAACTCAATTTCTAATTATACTTGCATTTGCGATGACAATAAATAAGTCTCAAGGACAAACATTCGAAAAAATTGGAATTTTATTGAGGCAGCCAGTTTTTACACATGGTCAGTTGTACGTCGCAGCAAGTAGAGTTCGATCATTCGATGGTTTGAGATTTTATATTTCAGAATATAATGGTCAAGGGCATTTAGCAAACGATGAAAGAGTTTTTACAAAAAACATCGTCTACACAGAAGTTTTGAATCATTAAATTCATTGTCGAACTATTGAAAGTTCAATGAACAACATTTATTTTTTTAACCACCCGGTTTTTTTTTTGTTTCAATAAAAAATATATATAAAAAAATACGAAGCACGTATTCCTTATTTCATTTTTTGGATTTATTTTTTATTTAAATTTTATATAATTTGAAAAAGATAGGCAAATTAACTGTGTAGCCTTGGCGAAACCTGTGGCCAGTATAGCAATAAAAAAAACCAAGAAAATGTCAAACAACGCGTTATTGTTTTTTAGATATGGCTTAACCAAGCTATACCGCATTTTTCCTATGACGTATTTGTACATGCTCGCAGCTTACGTAATAGAACAAAATTCAAAATATTATATGCAATGAATATAGAGGTATACTCTTTGACAAAAGAACCTTATTATCGTCGAATTTCGACCACTGTGCGACCACTAGTTACCAAAAATACAACAAAAATACAACATTTAAAAATAAGAAATTAATTCCGAGCGAAAAAAAAATCTGATAATAATATCATTGCACGTTGTCAACGAACATTAGTTTTCGTATCGTTGAGCACTGGCTTTACATTAATGTACTTTTTTCATTTCAATGATTTAATTTTAAATGGAAAACACTTACCTGTTGCAAGTTGTAATGAGTTTAACTGTTTCGTAAAGGATATTAGATATTTAATTAACGTCGCACTGAAGCAACTCACCGGGCTATTGGCAACGGTTTGGGATCAAACCCGAAGGGAAAGATCGAGGACAATAGCACGTAATTTTGAACCACGGTCAGATGATGAGGTCAACACTTAAGCTGTGTGTGTGTGTGGCACCTAACTCTCCAAACTGCTACACCATACCAACGTGAGGACATTTGAGGTCACGTCAGATTCAACGTGCACCAGCCCCCTCGTACACGCCGGTCTTTGGTTGGATCGAGTTTCGAACTTGGAACCCTCCCTCTGCTAATCCTCTACTCTCCAACCGGGCTGCCTCGACTCGCAAGTTTCAATGAGTTTAAAATCTTTTTGTAACGGAAATCTACGTAAAAATCTTAAATTACTTTGAATAAATTCAATTAGCTACAGTCTTGGTTCCAAAGGTTAACTAAGACCAACCTAAACCTATGACATTTGAGGAAGTTGGTCAAATGCACACATGCCTTCCAGAAATGAACACACGTCTGTAGTATCAATATTGGACATAAAATATCTTAATTTCTGGCATGGTCTAGTTCAAAATTGAATGTTTTATTATCTTTATATCAGCTGTCCCAAATATTCGTAAATTATTTATATTTCGCAAAAAACTTTAAAATAAGTAAAGTATTTGAATTTAAATTCGGTAAAATAATTGCTTTTTCAGTAGTACTGCTAAAGTAATGCTCGATGTATATCCCAGCTTCTCCCAAACTGTCAAATTAAAGTTCATCTAAGTATAATTATTCAGCTGTTTTAGCGTGAAACGTGCCTAAATATAAACAAAAGAAATCAAGAAATTTAAATAATACATTCACTATTCTTAAATATGCCTAATAAAATCTAATGAAAATGTATTGAATAAATTTTATGTGATACGTACACAAACATACAAATACAAAAACAAACCTAAAAAGGGATGCATAAAACAGACAGGCAGACTGACATTGTCAAATTCAGTCACTAAATGAATGTAAGTATTCAGTGTACAAAGTTTCGAGAAAATATATATAGCCATTTGGACGTAGTACGGGCTCACACATAGACACTAAACCCGTAAACCACTGATCTTGCATTAGAAGGACCCAAAACGGATCAATAACTTGAAATAGGGCAAAGATATTCAATGTAAAAACACTCCTATATTTTTATTTATATTGATAACCAAAACAAAAACAACCACTAGAATCTGCTTTAAATGTCTGTACGATTTTTAAGGTTTACGTTGCTTAGAAAAATATAGGGGTATCTTAAAAATTCGAGGAAGTTGAGAAATTAGTGACCTGCAGGAGATTTTTAAGTTTCTGAAATGGTTATTAATTGCCCGAGCATTGTATTGTTTTAGGTCATTGTTTTTAATTTCTGCCATTGTAGTTAGTACATTGGTTAATTTTTATACTTTAAAATAGCTATTAAGATTTACATTTTGCGGTCTAGCAATATAGAACAGGATAACAAATTATTTTTCACTGAAAATCGATATTGTTAATCGCATTACTTTCATAAATTTTATAATCAGCAATGAAGGATATTATGACCGTTCTGTATAGTTTTGTTTTTCGCGTACACCAACAAAATAATAAACAAGCACTTGATCTATACCAACTCGTTATAATTAAAAAATTATTTTAAAAGTATCTGTTCATTTTATTATTGTTTTGATAATTTTAATAGCCTCTTTTATTAATGGTAACGTAGTACTTTTCTAGAATGGTATTGACTCCGGCATTGGACCCAAAACAGATTTTATGCCTGGTCAATTTTTTATATTATAGAGGATTCTCTACGGCAGTGGCGTAGCGTTCACGTTAGCCCAGAAACCGGGCGTTTCCTGATAAAAAATTGTAATTCATTAAAATTGAATCGATAAAATCTGAAGCAAAAGCGACATATTAAAGTGAATCTGAGTGAGACATGAGTTTTGAATTTTAACTTCAACATCCTTGATTTTCATCGTATGTCAACCGGAGAATGTGGACGTCAGCTCATTTGAGCTGCTAATGATTTCTTATGACTGGTTAATGGTGTTTGTCATGCGTGATGAGTATCTTCATCACCAACCCTTCTCTTCCATGTGCATCAGATGGTCTAACATCCAGTAGAGATAATAGGCACATTTGGTCCTTTCCGTATGGTCTACCTCTCTCTCCTCATTTCGCTGTCGTTGTAAAAGATTGCATCAAAAACAGCGTTTGGATCATCCATAATCCGTCGATTTAGAGCTGAAACTCATTAACTGACATTTTTTCGGAGACATTAAATGCTTATTTTCATGATGATACAATGTCATTGTAATCCTTTGAAATGGTAACACCATCAAAATACTTATAACTTCTAGCTTTGACCTACAAACTTATGATTAGTCCTTAAACAGGCTATGTAGTAAAAAATTCTTTTTGTCAGTTAATGAGTGTCTGCTCTAAGCAGACGATATAGAGTTGCCAAGATTGGGCGCAATTGCTCCTTTTGGGCTTCTTTTTACCTTGGGGCTAAATATGATTTGTATTCTATTGTCGTGGAGGAAAAGAAACAACGGAGAATGGAGTTGGCCTAAAAGCTGTCTAAAACTAAGCATCGATCTAATCTCGTCAATCCTAGTTATCAACGTTACGCTACGCTTTTGGTCTATGGTCAATATCAACAACTGATATAGCTCTGGGGTAAAAGATCCTACCGTGGAGGAAGGTTCTCTTCACGATGGTCCCGCTACAGACCGGTGATGGCGCTATAGCTTTGGTCGTTGTACGGGGCTCTGCCCCGTACGTCGCATTTCGTCAAAGAGCAGTCCCCAGAAGCCTTTAGTCGCCGTTGGTAGTCCTAGTGTCCAGAGACAACTAACTGTGCTGTGTTGCTTTTCAACGATTTCAATTCTCTCTTGAGCTTGGCAAAATATCCTCGGGCTTCGGGTTTGAATGGTTCCATTGCATCATGCCTTTCCTTTAGATTTATTTTATTCAAAAACTTTATGTTGGAGAAGAGTTATTCCGTACTGAGACATTCAAACCTCTGTTTTAACGCATGTAAGAGTCTTAACACTTGCTGATATTATCATACTTTTGTTCTATGAGTTTTGACGCGATGCTAACTTTATAAAATTTTTTATTTAAGTTCAAAAAGTTTAAGACAGCTGTTTCTGTTTGTTTTTAGGAGTTTAATACAAAATCCTTATTTTTATTTCGTGAATACATAAATGAGTTATACTGCCATAGTAAAAATATTGAACACAAAAGACGAAGAGAAAGGGAAATTTTTGCATGCGTGACTATTTCGTGCATTATTAACTGTGTTTGTAACAGGATTATTTTAGATAGAAAGCTTCTCTAAAGGATTTTTAAATAAAGTCAAGCCACTCTGAAGGATTTTTAATCTCAAAAATGAGTTTGAATAAATATTGTGTAATATTTTCTCTTGGATTTGAAATAGAGTTGTAGAATTTTTATTCAAGTTTTAAAAGTCTACACGGCAACCCTTTGAATATCATTTTTATACTTGAATATATCTATTTCAGATCATTTGATTATCAGAATATGAATAATATGAACTAGATATACTTGTTTTCGATCAATATTTTTTGCATTATTTGTCTCATTAATATGGAGTATAAATATATTAATGAGAACCCATTAAGCCCAACATCAATAATAAACTAAAAGTCTACAACTATGAAAGAAATTTTTCGGAGTTTCGTGTTTTATTCAGATATGTTTTAAATCAATATGTTGACAATTGACAAGTAAATGGTGACAAGTAAATACGTGAAAATGATTTCACAGCTTCATTCACCCTGCTATGATATCATGGAACTGTTTGTTAATTTGTCAAAAATAAAAAATGACAATTAAAAAAAGATGAAAGTAATAGCGATTTATAGTGTTCAGAACTTCAGTTTTCAAATGTCCATTAAAGATATATAAAATGGTATTGTTAATTTTTTTCACCCCACCAAGTTCTTTCTAAATATTTAGGTTCTTAATAACGATACAAAACCGATAATTACCAGTTTTAATCGAAGTAGTCAAAATTGTTGTCAAAGCGATATGCATCTGTTTTATGAAATTCGAAATGTTAGTTGGTTGGGTCAGATATGATCTGACTGCGTCAAGCAATGGTTTTTCTGTCAAATAAGTAGACATGCGCACAAAGCAATCGATGAGTAAGAAAAAATTAAATTTCAACAAAATTTTTAATATTAAGGCGAGAAGTCAACACAATGTTTCTAGAGATCCCTCACTCTATTAATTTATCTATTATCTCCCACTACTATTTTTTCAATTAAAAAATTTATCATAATAAAACGTGGGTGATCTTTACGCTTGTTACGTTACTGAGAAGTTAATACTAAGTTAATTCGGGTTCCGATCTAACAGCTGTCCCACTTCCATCCATGGAGTCATTCAATCCATGGAAACGCAGAAATTAAAAATGCAAATTAATTTTGCAGAGTAACAAATTATTAACTTCCTCAAAAATTGATGTAGCATTTTCCCTCAATTTGAGATCCTTGAACACGTATCCGAGATCTGTGCTTTCTAAAAACGTGATTTGTTATGCTTGTAGAAAGAATTCGGTATAGTATAGAACCTATTTCGCTTCTATTGTTTTAACTAATTCAAAATTTCAATAGTAATTCGCGTACTTTTTGAGGCAATTAATCTTGAGCTTAACCAATCCTTTGCAGATTGTTTTATGGACCACCTACATTTCCGTTGAGAAAATTAAGCAACTATTGCTTTAAAGTTCCGCATGCTTTTTAGCATCGTTTGATATAGGATACGACAATGCCACATTGCAATGGAGAAACATTGGCTTAGAATTTTCAATCTGCGACCTTGCCTTTTACAGTTCTCATTCTCAGAGGTAGGTAGTTGAATTAACGTCACACCAGAGCAACACAATCAGCTATTGGTGACGGTTCGAGATCAATCTCGAAGGAAAAAATCCGAGGACAAACCCTCGTAATTTTGAGCCGCGGTCAGATGACAAGGTCAATAACTGTGCTGGCACCTCACTCTTCTAACTTCCACACCACGCCAACGTGAGGACATTTGAGCCCTCGACAGATTTAAAGTATTGTAGGACCATGATATAATGGTCTTCCATTGGATAGAGTTTCGAACTCGCAGTCCTCCGGTTGCTAATTCGCTACTTTTCCAACCGGGCTACGTGGCCCCATTCTCAGAAGACCATTTACTTTAAAGACTCTTAAATTGTATCTTACTTTTAATTTTAAGATTATGTCGATGGAGTGCTTATCATTAAGTGAAACAGCTAATGTCCTGAGTTACGGCATATTGCACCTATAATCCTTTGCGTTAGTAGTACCCATTTGCAAGAATATCCTGATCATGAAATTTGATAAGCAAATTTACATTCTTTACTAAATATCTAATCATGTTTAGAAAAACATTCAGTATGCACCATAGATAGCCTTCGTTCAAGAGAGCCTTCTTTATAAGTTGAGAGAGAGAGAGAGAGATCTTGGGAATATTGGATAGTAAATACTGGGACCAGTAAATATTATATCCCCAGTGTTTCAATAATACTTAATAGCTTTTTCTAAACAGCTTAACATTATATTCAGGTAGATACAATTATACTTTAACAAATATGAATCAAAATTTAATTTTTATTTTTAAAAGTTACGTCTGACGTGAGCGTGTGGAGCACTCAAAATAATTCGCAAACCTTTACCCCTCCCAAAAATATTCCCCGCTGATTTTTATCCATTCGAGTTTATGACCTAATCAGAGCCATGCGCAGTTCTGATAAGAAAATTCTTTCGAATACTGTTTTGCTACTTCAATATACGTATACTCTTTAAGAATAAGTTTTCCCTGTTTGCTTTTTCCTTAGAACAATTGTTTTACAAATTAAAAAAAAGCTGCAATTGCAAAGCAACCAACCTCATTATTAACACCATTAAAAAATATGTATCTGTAGCTAGAGTTTACTATTTACTACTATAGATTTTGTTTACGCGAGACAAATATTTATGGAAACAAAATTAAATGAAGATCTAAAATGGGTCGAAAAGTGATAGGTAGGTAATTGATAGTTGAATTTACGTTCACTGGAGCAACACAACTGGACATTGGCGATGGTTCGCAATCAATCCCAAAGATAAAGATCCGAGAACAACTCGTAATTTTGAACCACGTTCATATGACGGGGTCAACACCTGAGCTGTACACCCCACTCTCCCAACTGCGACATCACCCAATGTAAGGACGTTTGAGGCCACGGCAGATTTAATGTGTCCTCACGAACAAAAAGTGGAACTGATTTGTTGTTATAGTAAAGTTGTACAGAAGGAATGAATTCAATCTGAAAAAATGGGAAACAAGATTCCGAATAGATTTTTTATCATTTCCAACCCACGGGATTAAAAATGTATCAATCATCTCCCTTCTTTTACCGACCCTTTCAGAGAGAGGCGTTTCCGACCATCAACTTCCGAATTTGTCTGACCCCCTACCATTTATCTCTCCTACTAAAATAGTATGTCTAAACCTTTTGTCCTCTATGATACAGAGCTGTTCATGAGTACTGTGCTGGGCTTGCACTTGTATCTGGTCAGAAGTAATGGGAGAGGGGCGAATGATAGGCGGAGTAAGCAGTCAACTTTATATCAATTTGATTATTAAAAAAAGGCCCCGTTAAATCCAATCTTATCTTAAAGATCAAGATAAATTTCACTACAAATTTCAGTTGAAAATTTTTCTTAAGGTTCTGTGTTGGATTTCGCCTTTTTAAGTTTCGATTTCTTCTCGAAACATCCTCCTTTTTTTCTCTGCAGTATCTTGAGAAATTAATATTGTTATGTCCTATTCTTTGGTGGAAGATCGATGTCGGAGAAATATACGTGATTAGTAGCAGATTATTTTCTGAGAATGAATTTTGCTTTTTGCGAAAGTAAATTCTGCAAATACTTTTCTTTCTGACATTTTTTTGCAATTCTGATGATTATTAGTCAAGATATTAGCATTTATATATGTAAACAAGAAGTAAAAACCTTTAATCTCTGTTTCTTGCACAAATTCATTTTTTCTCCATATTTCACACAAAACATTCCCAGCCTCAACGAAATTTTCTATATACATTCAATAGTGCAAATTCAAATAATCGAAGTTAATATGAATTTTAAAAACAAAGGACATGTTCTTGAAATGTTTCAAAAATGTTGGAATAAAGAAGGGAAATGTATGAGTTATACGTACATTAATATTTTCTTTTCTTGAATTAGTAAGTAACTTTATGAGAAAGATGCCAACTTTTCTTTGCATAGATCGTCAGGTTTTAGATAAAAAAATACCAGTTTTCTATTTGAAACACAAGCCGTGTAGAGTGACAATGAAAACAAAAAAATAATATCTGGAAAACTGCTTGATATTCCTTGTTAAAATTTTGCACGTGAATTTTAAGTAGCAGAAGCAACTACTCTACCAAATTTTCAATTTTTCAAGTAGTACTATTTATTTTCAAAAAAGGAAAATTATGTTTTAAACCTCCACTGTTCCCTAACTACAGAAGTTTCCAATACTTTCGTGACATTTTCATGAATGTAAAAAGTTTATGATTCGGGTGAAATTGGAAAAAATAATAAAATCCAAAGCATTTCAAAATGTCTATCAATTTCTAGAACTACAGATATGATAAAAAAACTTCCAGCCGCAATTGCAATTAAAAACAAATTACTTTAATTACATAACAGTGACTGCAATGTTAGAAATATGTGCATTTATGTGCATATTTTGAAAGTATTTTGGAGCAAATAACCAAAATTTGTTGGTCTCTGACAATTGCTTCCTGTAAAATAAGTAGCAGAGATGCTAATCTTTGAACAAATTTCTTGACCTTTCCGAAATACCGTCCTTTCAAGCACTATCTGTGTTATCTATCCACATAGGGGTACGCAACAGTCATAAAAACGTAGCCATGCTCACCAAAGGAAAAAGTACTTTTCAGTTGTTATCTATTCAGCTCTTTTTCGGCACCTCTTTGATGTTCAGACCACCAGGATGACAATATTCCTTGTCCCCACTGTCTGCAGATGTCTTTACCAACATCGCGTTTGACGTTTTAGTTGTGTTAAATTGGTTCGCTTTAGATAAATAAAAAAAACCGGTCTACACGTATCTATTGATGGGTATTGATAGAATATGTTTCGATATTTGGGCATAAATCGAATCTTCCCTTTGAATTTTTTTATTATTTTCCAAACGTTTTCGTCTTTGTGCTTTTATAAAAGGATTGCTGAATATCCTATTTTTTATGGCTTAATATTACTTAAAGATGACAATGAAAATAACAATGCTCTCTTGAAGAATGAACTACTATTCGAGAAAACAATCTTTAATAAATAATGAGATGAATAAATATTTTTAGAAGAAATAAATGTAATGAATTTTAAAATATTCTTAGTGAAAGTGTTAAGGTTATAGTAAAAGAATTTAAATTTAGCGACAATACTTTACCCGACTACCTGAGGATCGACTTCTTTACTCTCATGTTTTAATGAACATGCACATCCTAATAAGAAGTCGAAGGAGTAATACCCATATGTACAGTCGCGGGAAAAAACGAAACCCACCCCTTTATTTCGAGCATTAATCATAGTAGAGCAAATTCAAAGGCATCATTCAATGGGGAATAACGTCCTCTAGAAATTCAAATACAAAAAAAAATTTGCATAAGGGGACCTCTTCATATAAAATGTTACACAAATAACAAAATTTCCAATAGAAACACCATGTTTTTATATCTTAATCAGATTCTGCATCGTTAAATTAGTCTAAATATGAAATTTCATGACTTTACTATCTTTATATCCGGAGATATTCAATGTTAAAGTTGCTATCAATTTTAAGGATCATCTCCACATTTAAACCACTATCCGTAGGTCGAGATGAATCGTAGTTGTATCCAGATACTTTGTGGTTGTTTCTACCCGAATTTCAAATTTGAACACTGTTTCAAACTATTTGTCAGCGCGTGCAAACGATCCGTGATTTATATTTATTATGCAAGTGAAAACAATTCAAGAATTATATTATATTTATTATGCAAGTGTAAACTATCCGAGAACTATTATATTTATTACACGAGCTCAAACGATAATATTGTGAATTGTAACCATGATTAAAATGTGATAAAAAAAGGATTTTGGAATTGAGAACAATTTGAAAACGGAGAAAGTGTTGATCGATGCTCTGTATAATTTTGTATCACCTTTAGTGTTCTTAATAAATGGTATTTTTTTAATTAGCGTTCGTCTCCATGTATGCAGCCAAAAAGCCTGCTTACAATTATTTAATACAACCGAACTGATATTCCGATCATCCAAAAAGTGAATAGTGAGCCATTCATTTTATCATTTATTAGTAGAGTTCATCTATACATAACTGGTAAATGGCATTTTGGATTATATAAATGAAATTTCCAACCATTTTTCAAGAATTTAAACATTTCTCAGATTTGTCAGACGTTTCTTAAACTTTTGGTTGCCCCCTAAAATCGTCATAATTAATGTAATTCAAAAACTTACCGTTCGAATGAGCTGAAATTTTGTTGGTCATATTAGAAGTCCTGAATCGATTCCCATCAAAATATAGTAAGGTTCCAATTAATATTTTTTCAAAAATTAATTTAATAATTATTATTGCATATACTAAAAACTATTTTTTAAATAAAATATTAGGTAGATTTTGTTTGGGTTGTTTAGCAGTAACAGGGTACAAAATATCAACGCTTTAGAAATATTATTTAGGAAGATATTCATAAAAGTATAAGAAACTGATTTAACATTAGGAGCTCCAATCTTTCTATACTCATAACCTCGAAATGGTAAGCCTAATGATATGAAATTTGGTATCTGAAGTTAAATATTGATATAGATTCGAAATTGTGTTCCAAAATACAAGGAGGTTTCGATTGGAAATTATGAAGTTGGCGCTCAATTTAATATGAAGACGGCCCCTTATGCATTTGAATTTATAGAATACGTTAGATCCTGTCAAATGCCATCTTTGAATTTTCTCTACTGTTAAAATTGCTCGAATGAAGAGGAGTGTTTCGTTTTTTTTCTCGCATCTGTACATGAAGAATGCACCCGTGTTCTGCTTTGAGCGCTATTTAAGAATCCGTTTGTTTTACATAGAAGTAATTTTGTATTTCAAGGTACCGAGGCTCTTTTATAAAGCTAATTACTTAACCCTCTAGGTGATTTCGACGAGATATCTCATCCGTCAAGATCTAACCAACTTTGCTAATGACGAGATATCTCATCAAGATATTTCCGATTATTTGATGATGACGAGATCAAGATCTAGTCGGGTATTTTTTTCTAATGACGAGATATCCCGTCAATCAAGATCTAGTCAGTTTTAATCAGATGCTTCGTGGAGACAACCACCAGGAGGGTAAAGAGAAAACAAGTTCAAAATTATTTTCATTGCATGATTCATCATGAAATACGTTTGCATGCGAATGTTTCCTGTTAAATTAATCTTTTCTTAAAACCAGTAGGGTACTTTCTGTCGAAGCATATGTGTATGTAATATGGAACAACTCGACTGTAGGCAATACGGAGCACGTGTATACGATTAATTTTGGATTTGAGGAGAGGAGAACAGAGGAAACCTCAATCTGTTTCTTTGAATTTGGAGTTCAAAGGCACTTGTCCAAATGGGTTGTGTGGGTGAACTGGTAAAAAAAATGTTTCAGTGTCCGAAAGCATGAATGAGAAGGATTTTTGTTTCCAAAAGCATTCTCATCCTAATTTACTGTTAGTTAAAAAAAAGGTTTTGCCATCAATTAAACGTTTAGTTTGTAATTTAAACTTATTAAGTTAAAGGTTCATGATTAAAATTTAAAAAAAAACGCGCTCAATGTGTAAATTTTTAAATCAAATAAGTAAATTTTCTCTCCCTTCGGCATATCGCATTTCCTTCGTATCCCCCAAAACAGCGATGTATCGAGGGGTTACTGTATAGACGCTTTAGGATGTCGCAATAGCTAAATTTTGATTCGGAAGGGCTCAAAGTTAGAATAGAACTTTTTTGTCAAATGAAGATATGAACACATTTTAGAAGATACATATTGAGTTCTCTGTCTTTATGAATTCGATCACCAGATATTCTTTAAAAGGATTGCTGTTGAACATCTCGATTGACCTGCTTTAGATATGACTTTAGAATGGTTATATTCCAAAAATATTTATTAGAATTTATAACTCTTTCTGAAATTTTTAAAATAACTTTTAATAACTTTTCTTTAATAACTTTTTCACTTTTACGTCACGCTTGAGAGTTGATGCGATGTGTATTCAAAGGAACACGTGAGAGATGGCCAATTCAGAACAAACAGGCATTTTAAGAATTAAAAATCTTTACTGCGTCAGCTTTTTTTGAAGTTATCATTAGTTTTAAATCAAGTGCCAGAACTGTCGCATCTTGTATGTAAGCACTTTAATCAACATTCAGTACCTAATCATCTTGATGAAATAAAATACACGCGTCTTTTTCTGTGTTCAAAAAGATTAGGTCACGAGATAAGGAAAAGGGGAGACTAGACCTAGACTTTTAGTTTATTTATTATTCTAGACAAGAACTGTCTGCCTTACTGCATATTGCTCGAATGAAATAGTCTCAGATTTGAAAATGGAAAGAAAAATTGTGTCGTTATGAGACACCACCGAAGATTGTCTAAAACTTGTGGTAGAGATAAGGGGGGACAGCTTTCCCAGATCGGATGTTTGCGTAAACAATATCTACGGAAGTTTACACTTCTTGGGAACACGCGTCACCCCATATTTCAAAAATCACTTTGCTCATTCCGAGTTATCGAAGGAGATGAAAAGATTATTCGGTACATTTCGGTATGAGTTGAATCCCATCTCTATTCTATGCAAGTTAGTGGCAAAGTGTTCATTGAAGCCCAGAAGACGGGCATCTCCTGTTGAAAAAAATTGTAATTGCCATTGACTGAATCAAGAAAACATGATGCTAAAAACAGAATTCATTTTTAACTCAAGTTTTAGCGGACATCAGTTTCGATTTCAACTGTGTACTTTCTCTGTAAACAGTAAGGTTTTCAGCTGCTCTTTTGCAGTGAAATGACCTGGATATGAGGAAATGGTACAAAAGGTTCGTCGAACGTTACCGAACAGATTATTAAAAACAAAACAGAACAATAACAACAAATAACAAGAGAAGCGGATAGTAAGAAACGTCTTTGAACTTAAGTGGTTGATGCAGCACTGGGTGTTGCGTCAAACACTTCAGGAAAATAGAAGGATGCTATGAGACAGAAGGGTAACTGTCTCAGCATCCTTCTATTTTCAAAACAAAAATCAAAGAGACTTGGCATGTTCTCCATGGTATTCGGCCAGCTTTCCCGGAGTGTCACTAAATTGCAAGTTGAGTAGAATTTTCCAGACTTTTGTAGCGAGACTCAGAAGTGACCACACTAAGGACTTGAGATTCGAGGATGGGGTTAAGATCTTCTTCAGATGTCCCTGTTTCACAAGTCTTGCAACCCTTGCCCACCTTATCGATTGCATCCGTGTTTCCGTGGACCAGCTTGTCTTGGATCAGGAGAAAGTTGCCTTTCTTTTAGAGCGACATGGTCTTATGGACCTGGCTTAGGCTTATCCTGAACCTTGGGGATAAAACAGCATCTTAAGAAAAGAGAGGAAGCGGTCCCTTGTAGGCTGTATGACGATCTTGAACACTTATGAAGACTTTGCATCACGTTTGCATACAGAGAAAGAGGTTACGGATAAGTTTCTGCTGTAGCAGAACGAATCAAAAGAACCTCTGACTTCACAATTTCAAAATTTTAATATACACCAGCTTTCTACTGAATATTTTCGGTTATGCAAATCGCCACAAGCTATTTCGTTTAATTTAGAGGTTATAACCTTTAAAGATAATGGTGTTTCTTAACGTTTCGCACACCAGTGTGTATCTGATTGATTAGAAGTGGTTTGCCATGTGCTATAGGTATCCCTAACACCGTTTCTAATCCTCTTTCATTGAAGCTATGCTCAGTACAGCTGATATGAGCAATTGATTCTTGTGTATGATCAATCAGACTTCAGCTTCAAGGCAATGAACTGTCTTCTGCCTGTTGCACTTGTAACTAGATGAAATCCATGCACATTTGCTGCATAGTTCGTTGTAGAGGTACAGACAATATTATTTTATTTATTGAGTCCTATTTATCGAATATTTTGTTAGCGTTGTAATTTTATGCTGATGTATTTTAATACCGGATGAAAAATTAATTAGAATTTTAAATCGAATTTTGTACGCCGATTATCCTACGAAAAATTACACTTGTTTAAAACCATTATACTCCTTTTACAATCCCTCAAAGTTGCAGGTAAAAACCACGTACTGAGGTTTTTATCATGGTTCGAGGGGTTTCCTCTGACTGACTAGATGTACAGTTCCATGGGAAAAATCGAACCAACCCCTTTTTATCTACGCATAGTTCATAGTAGAGCAAATTCAGTCTCAGCATCTCAACTGTAAATACTACGCTACGCTGGCTAATGTTAATGTTTATCAAAATATGTTGTACCGAATTTGCAGAGATAGCGTAGTTTGATGAATGTCAAAAGAACAATTTTAATATATTCAAGATAAATCTGGTGGCAATTATTCTTTTATGGAGCACATATAGTACCTTTAAGTACTCAAATCACGATGGAAAACATCTTATTTTCGATAGACAATATTTTATAACCTATTAAGTATGTCAAATTGAAAATATTTTAGCATAATTTATTTGTACTCTACTGCAAAATGTACTGCCTACACTGATGGGTCATCAGACTTTAATTTGAATAAAGGTGGTGCTTGTGTACTTCTGCTTCCCGATTGAGAGGATACAAATAAAGGCTGGAACAGAAAAAATATCCTCCAATATCACCAAAGAACTCATTGCTATAAATAAGGCTCTTGACACTTACTTAAATCTCTCATCAGCACATTAATATAATGGAAATTATTATCTTTAGTGTTTCCATATCTGCCTTAGAAGTAATAACATATGGCAACTCAAAATAGGCTCACGATGTTCATTCACTTCTGCACAAACTCATGTACTTGGAGGAAAGGTAGTCTTCAGTGGATTTCCGCATATGTGGACATTGAAGGAAATGAAGCTGCAGATCAATTGGCAAAGGAATCCAGAAAACTAAATGCTGAACAAACCCCAATCACTCTTACTGATGCTTATGCTTTGATAAAATTAAAACTCCTATCACAAAAATTAAAATAAAACAACAAATCTGTGAAATTAACACCAATAGAAAAGCCACAGTATCCAGACAGTTAAACAGTATCCAGACTGAGAACAGGACATTTTAAGGGCATGAAAACTAACTGTGATGGAACCAGAACGTATTGCCATTGTAACAACTGTCTGGGCGTTGAACTCACACCTCATCATATATTCACCTGCCCTGCAATAATAGCTGCTCGTCAAACTATCGATTACCATCCTGAAGAGCAGCTTTACAGCGAGAAAATAATCGCATTGCCAAAGCTGTGCAAAATGCACACGGCGACATCTGACATAGAAATGGACACGACAACAACAACTGCAAAATACAGAAAATTTGCATATGTATGAAAACTAAAAACAGTATTTTATATAAATTTACATATGGTCAGTAAAGTGAATATCTAAAATTGAACCTTGCGCAACATTGTAAGCAAATGCAAAATATACCAAAATAATGATTGAAATGAGTTTCAGAGATATACTTTAAATTAAAACAAAAAATCTCACTATTGTTATGCATAAATATAATCAATTAGTTATATTATTTTATTGCATTTTAGTTAGATTTTATTCCCCTTGCCTCCCTCCCATCAACAAAACACCTTTACTTTTGTAAAATATTTTGCTTTTGTTTTGAAGTTGTTCTTAAAATGCATCTTCACTACAAATTTCATGCGTTTATGTTCAACAATTGAAGTTATTGTGTGCGCAATGTCAAAAATTGTCATTCTGAGAAACATGCAGTTAAAGTTGAAATTACTATTTTCATCATGAAATAATATTTACAAAAGTATAAAAATAGTCTAGAAACATGATTATACCCTTGTTCTTGACGATTTTTAATAAAACTTTATTTTCATATTATTCAGAACTAGCATGTAGAATGGTCTCAGATACTGTAACTTCATGCTTTCGTTGACATTGGTCAGTTGCAGTTGCTACTTCCTGGGTATTTAGAGTAAATATGACTAATTTTTTTGTTTTCAAGATATTAAAATATACATTTTACTCATTATCAATAACATGTATAGCTTTAAGCATAGCAATTTTGGAAATATGCCAGTATTTATAGTTTTGGACAAAAATTTCAAATCTAGGTATCGAACGTCTTTTTCAGTTTTCGCATACATTTCTGAATGTAACCAACACATTCCTTTTTCCAACAGCACTATAACTCACAGCATAAAATGTTTTTGAATCACTCTATCAACTTATATAGTTGACATAATACACTGCTGGCCACCCAAATTGCAACACCAAGAAAGACAAGAGATATCACAACAAAATTTATTTTGTAGATAACATGTTGACCAAGTATCAAATGATTAAATTTATAGACTTCTGTGAAGTGTGGTTCCTGCCAAAATCAGTAGCCAGAGTAGCCGCCATTGTTGGAGATCACCGCTGCCACACGCCTCGGCATTGATTCAAAGAGACTTTGGATGTGTTCTTGGGGTACAGCAGACCAAGCAGCTTCCACACGTTGCCAAAGTTGATCTGGTGTGGCAGCTGGGGATGTATTCTGGGTCAATCGTTGAGCAACCATGGACCACATGTTTTCTATCGGCGAAAGATCCGGAGAGCGAGCTGGCCAGGGAAGCAATTCAATCTGGCGATTGACGAAGAACCCTTGGACAATGCGTGCCACGTGTGGTCGCGCATTATCCTGTTGAAATATGGCTGTGGGCAAGCCCTGAAGGTAAGGAAGGACAACTGGCTCCACCACCTCGAAGATGTAGCGCTGGCTGTTTAAAGTACCGGCAATGCGTACTAGAGGAGTGCGAGAGTGATATCCAATACCGCCCCATACCATAATACCCGGTGCAGGACCAGTGTGGCGGTGCATAACGCAGCTGTTCAGCATCCTCTCTCCACGGTGTCTCCAGACTCGAATCCGACCATCGTGGTGTTGCAGACAGAAGCGTGACTCGTCAGTCAAGACAATTTCATTTCATTCTGCCGTCCACATCCTTCTTTCATCGCACCATTGGCGGCGGAAACGTCTGTGGTTCTGCGTCAAGGGTAGACGAAGCAATGGACGTCTTGCGGACAGACCACTCTGCTGTAAACGGCGTCGAATGGTACGCGCAGACACTGGATGATGCGGTACAGACTGAATGTGCTGTGCTATGGTTCGTGATGTGGCTGAGCGATCCGTCACTGCCATACGCACAATATGCCTGTCATCACGTGAAGTGGTGCACTGAGGTGGATGCGATCGAACACGTCGGTCCGTCGTACCCTCCTGCATCCAACGATCACATATCCGCATTACAGTTGTTTGGTTTCGTCCAACACGACTACCGATTTCCCTGAAAGATAATCCACAATCTCGGTAGGCCACTATCCTTCCTCTGTCGAACTCGGATACTTGATCAAAAGATGATCGCTGTTTTCTACGAGGCATAATTGATCGTTTTTTTGAAAAAAACACAAGAAAAACACAATTGCCGTACTTGAAATCGTCGAAATCTCCAAGCCTTAAATAGCGCTTTGAAGTGGCGCCACAGGCGCGCGTGATGTGCGTCTGCGCTGAAATTCTAATCATTTGCATATCTCACCTCCGCTAATGCATGCTGTAAATTTCATATTATTTGCATGCTTCCTTCAGGGTGTTGCATTTACGGTGGCCAGCAGTGTATATTACATCCTTGGTAAACGTTCAATTCAAAAACACAGCTGACCGCTGTCAGTGAAATGGGTCGAATCGTGGAGGGCTGTCTGAAAAAGCCTTAGTTGCAAACGCATTGATTTAAATTTTTCAATGCGGTTTATTTCCTTGTAATCAGATTTTGAACTTTAAAAATATATCAAAATTGAAAACCAATTTTTTTTTCGAAATCTTACTGGTGCTGTGCCCTCTTAAAATGTGCACTTTAAAGTCGTAGATATTGATCTCGTGTCGTTTGCCTTTGAGGAACAAAAAATGATTGAATAGATCAATAAAAAAATCCAATATTCTAACTTCTCACATAAAACCATTTATTTTGTAAGCGAATGCAAAAATACTTTTTGCAGATTCAAACTATATTAATTCAAAACAATAATTAAGTAGTGAACATAATGTATTTAACCCTCAGTGAGGTTCACACGCATATATCCATTCTGCTAATTGCAGTCTTCTATGGCTTCAAACCTGTTTTTGCCTTCTTGGCTAATAGAATCTTTTCTAGGATTCTTTTTTTAAATGTTTTTTGGTCATTATGTGTGTTGTGGGGTACAAGAAATACTACTCAGAAATCTCGTGAAGCTCAGTGGGTTAAAATTTATACAGGAAGCTTTCAAACACCCTGAGAGAGATTTTCAAAGTAAATAAACTAGACGGTGAAAGCAAATTTTACTTCTTATTACCCAAATGCTCATGCATGATGTGTGCATATCGGGGTTACTTTAAAATGTAGTTTATTGCCGTTTGAGGGACATTTGGGCGACTCATCTAATTGGCATTGACCAATCAACTATCACCTATGAATTCGGAATTCATAGTTTGGAATTTTTATAGGCGACGTGCTGAAATTGTATTCAAGAAAACCAAGCCAAGCGACGTCACGCCCTGAATATGTACCGAAAGCATGTTCCACAGCAAAAATACTACCGCCACCTACGTTAAGCTTGTCAGAAAACCTTCTCATGACGAAATTAAAATTGAAGTTCTGTAAAACTCTAACCATCTACTTGAAGACAATTTGCACAACAATTAAATTTAGTCTATAGAAATTTTTCTACTATTAATGTTTTTCAATTTCAACTTGAATGGATCATGACACTTCAAGGCAATAATTGGCGAGAGCATGGCAGACTCCGCGTTTCCTCTGGGCCACATGGAAGAAGCTGCCACGGTACACCCACCTTGAACCTAAAGAAAAGTAACTGAAGAAATTTCAAAATGCTAGTTACCAATAAAATAAAAACACATTGCAAATATAATGAGAAAGTTATTTTCTTTAATAAAGTGTATAAAAAACATTTTACCCTCTACTCTTGCTCTTGTTCTGAGTATTTAAACTTTTGTGCATCATCCCAACATACATCCCCAGTTATGCGTGCCTCACTTCGTGAAAAACTGGTTGCAATCAGAAAACAATGCCAATTTCACCAGTCTTCGATTAGAAACCTTTCTCTTTTTGATTTTTTTTCTTGTTGATTCAACACTGCCGAATCGAAATACGACTTCCATTTCTCAGGAAGCCAAGGTATTATGAAAAATATACGAAGTTAGAAAAATGTATTTAATCATTTTTAAACATAAAAACACTTACAATAAGGTATTATTTTTAATTGAGTCAAAATATCTGCATTTTACATGAAATAAAGTTAAGAAACTTTATTTTGTTGTTCTTCATTTTGTGACAACAACCGTTGATTTTTTTTTACTCGATATAGATTTTTATTTATAATTTATCGTGCTTGTAGATCAAGGTCCCCCTGGGCTTGGTTTTTCATTTTAGCTTTTAATGGACCTTAAAAAGCCCTATTGCATTTGGCTTTATGTCCTTAAGAAATAAAAAGTAAAACATTTTTTACAAACCGTTATGCCTATATTTTTAATTTCTTCTGCATTCAAAAGCAATGATCAATAACACGTGACTTTAGACAAGTAATTTGGCAATTTTAAGAAGTCCCATCTAATTCAGATCTTTCCTTACATCCGCTAAAACCAATATATATATGACAATTCATCTTGGACAAGTATCATTACTGAACCTATGAAATCCAATCATAGCTTCCTTAATTGCTTATATTAATAGATATAAGCAATTAAGAAAATTTAGAGCAGATGCTGTGAGCTGATCTGCTAGATTTTTTATTATTAAATTGTTTACATTAACCACATCAGAAGAGGTGAAGCTAGAGTTTTGGGATCTGGAGCAAATGAGGCTGATGTCCTGTCCAAAACATAATTTACGTTTTTGAAATGAAGATATAATTTGGATAAAATATACGAACTCGTACAATATTAATTTTGATAATAGATATTAATTTTTTCCAATTATTATTGACTATGCATAAAAAGACTAGCAAAAGGCCGATCTTTATTAATGAGTCTCTAGGACGAAATAAAAATAAGACTTGTTTACTCGTTTATGAGAAGATAATTTTGTTATTATGTTTATTTTCTGAGGAGTAATACGATTGCAAGTGGTACATGAAAAGAACTGACTTTCAAGCTTGTAAGATCGACTTTTAAGCGTCTGAAGATGAAGGGCATGAAAACCCATTCACTTCACCCAAATAGCACTGGAAAATATTTTTGTGACAAGAAGAGTTGTGCTTAAAATTTTAATATTAAAAAAAATTTACAAGAAAAACCATTTTTTGATGAATTTTTCTAAATGCTTCCCCTTGAGACACGGGCGTTCGAGACCGCCCCTGTGGCCCTCCCCTAGCTTCTGTACTGCACAACAGATGCAGAATGCACAACAGAGATTATGTAAGGGCAATGGGAATCAACGCTTATGCTTCCAAAGATAGGCCAACACACAAATATCACATCAATAAGAAACAAGAAAAAAATATGATAAAGCCTTTTCTGAGCCATACATATCAAACGCCTATACCACACATAAGCATAGCGATATCGTTTTCGGGAAAACCAACAGGGGATAGAGCGAGCGTGCAGGCCCGTTGATGGACGACCAGCGGGACGGCCGCACGGTCGTTGGGCTGCCGCGAAACGAATGAGCGGGCTCCGGGGACTCGTTACGCATTTCGGCGGATAATCGGCCATTCAATGGAAATCGTTCTTCGTAATGCATTTTCCTCTCGGCGACCGAATGGGGCGTTAAATGAGTGCCATTTTTTACGCAGTCGTTTGTTACGACTGCGGTGATCTTTATGTCGCGCGCACATGTCGGTGCTGTAAGTGGGATTGTGTTAGGGGGACGGTTTTGTACAGAAAAGGACGAGGTGAGGTCTCAATTAGAACCTTAATTTTATAACTAAAGAGTCAAAATCTTCTTTTTGGAACTGATGACCAGATGCAGCTAGAAAAGCTAGGATTGAGTGCAATCGGGCAACATACACAGGCACCCTCACATTTGCACTCCGGATTCTAGCACAAAATTAGATGACGGGCCTCAGTGTAAGTTTAAAAGACGGGAACATCATGAAACAGTTATATATACCCTAAGAACTCACTGTTTTACGTTGCATCATAAGTAATAAGATATCTTCTGTTCCTTGATGCCAGCGACTTTTAACTTTTTTCGTCTCATGATGTAAACTACTTTCTAAAATTCTGTGGCACACCAGAAAGTTTTTTTTTTTGTCAATGTGACAAATAATTTTGATTGATTTGCAAAAGAATTACTTACCCTTTCTGCTCCAGAGTGGCTTTTTTTTAAATCTTTCTACAATTTATTTACGATACTTTCTAATAAAAAATAACACTAAAAATTATTTATACAGAAATTATTTGGGAACACACTTGTCAAAAGTTCAAAACTAAACCATTGAAATGAAATAAATGTTACAAAACTTAAACCGTTTCATCACCCGTATAGTACATTCGTGCAAACATCGGTTGAAAATCGCTGCTGTTTACAAGTGTTGTCAACTTCTTGATAATTATGAGGTTATGTTCGGCTTAGACCTTTATTATTATAAAAACAATAAAGTTTGTTTTTTCTTTTCGAATCTAGAAAACGGATTGCACGTTTTATTATTCACATTTCCTAGCGCCCCCTCAGATCTCGGGACCCAGTACCATGATACCGTCGACTCTCTTTGGCCCTGAACTAAATTTGTGCGAATTAGCTGTTCTAGGTTTGTTGCGCGTTCCGACCCTGAACGCGCAACAAACCTCCTAGAATACCTAACGCACATAAATCGGAATGATTCAATCTGTTTGGATTCATTGGAACAGAAAAGCTTCAACCCGAGAACACCAGTCCCTTCAACTGATTCAGATTCACAGTACCAGGTTTGATGATGGATCCTAGTGCAAGGCTAGATGACGGCTTAACTTGCCAAAATGTATAACTTTTTCACAGCTTTTTCTTTTCATTGTATAAGTACAATTTAAAACTAACAAACTTTTAAACTTAGAAAACAGACCGCACGTTACGGTACTACAGTGTTCCACATTTCCGTGCTCATTTCACTTTGCACCGATGCCATATGGTATCGGGCGATCCCTCCTATGTGTGATCAAAGAATTATGAAGTTGGTGCAATTTTGAGATGGGAATATCAGGTATGAGAGTTGTGACGCTATTCCTTCGCGTCAGGACTAAAGGACCTACAATGGCCCAAGCCCCTGCCCATTTTCCCTTTGGTTCAAAGCTCTCTTTAGAAAGAATGTTTTTATCATGAAATTCGATGAAAACATTTATTGTCACGTATGGGATAACCACAGAGATTTTAGTCATGCAAATGGGTGCATCTTTTATTCCTTTTGAACTTAAACTATCTTCTCTTCAATAGGTTTATCCTAAATTTTCGGATACATCTGTCATTTTTTTTATACAGAGCTAATATCAAACCGTCGCGAATGGTACATAATGTTTAGTCCCATTCGCGACACATCTCTCGTTACATTGAGATGTTTCATATGTGATTGACAAATAAGAAGTAACTATTCGTCAGTCGAGCAGATTATAAAATTCGTGAAAACAACTAAAATAATCTCCATTTTGCCGGAAGTTATGAAAGCTACATTAATGCTTCTGAATAGTCTTATGAGCGATTTTCAATGTAAACAATGCAGATCTGCGAAGATTTTACTTCTGCTGTCCAAATCCTCTCGCTTGATACATATCGGGATAAATTTAAAATGTTCTTCGCTGTTTTGGCAACTTTTGTCGTTTAATCTAATTGGTGTAGACCAATCAAATATATATTAATTCGGAATTCATTTTTTGGAATTTTTATTGACGAAGTGCTGAAATCTTTCGAAAAACAAGCCACGTTAAGTCATGTTCAGAATACGTACAGAAAATACGTATCGTCGCAGAAACATTACTGCCACCTATATTTAGCTCGAAAATGCCTCTCATAACGTAGCAACATTATTTCCGAAAATATAATTTGTTCGATACGTATAGCGAGCATAATAAAGAGAAACAAAGCGATAAACGTTAAAACAGAACCTCTTTTATAGATAACTGTAAATACATTGAAATCTGTTTCATACCCCTTCCATGTTGCGAGCACTGAAATAAATAACACAGCTCATGCCATAACTGTAAATAGTCTAATAGGTTCCATACCCCTTCCATGTTACGCACTGAAATAGATAAACCTTATCGATACAGAAATGAACAAATTAATTTTGAAGATCACTTGAATTCGTTGGGCCCCTGTGATCGCCATTGCTCTAAAAGAATTGTGAAGATTTACAATTACATTTCTCACTAGTTTTAAAAATGTAATTCACTAGAGTATGAGAAATGATGGTATAAATAATTTTGTGTGTAACCACACGTGATTTAAATTAATAAATAGCTTAAATACTATTCATTTAAATTCTTGATATGAGTATTTGAACATGAATTGAACGGATATAAAAATACCTGCAACATAAACAATATCACACATTAGTCTTGAAAAAGATTGTTACCACAAATAGTTTTCCGGTTTGTCATAGCGGATGGTTGAATTACCAGAAACTGATTTGCGTAGAGAACCCCCCCCCCCCCCATGCTTCTGCTTCAAATACCTTGTTCTGAATTGCGGTTGAAAAATAAGCGTGTATTGAAAGTACAATAAGTTACACAACTATGATTCTTTGTAGACATTAAGCTCATAATAGTACAACGAAATTCAGATGGTAGTAATAGTCTTTTGTCACTTATTAGTAATAGAAAGAATTTGCTAGGAAAGATTTTTTCAGAGGTTGTCAATGATTTGTCAGCTAAGTTGTGATAATATTTTGTACTACCAATGAAGTATAAAATATTCATCATGATCATGCTCACATACTTTAAGTAATCAGTCTGAATTTTTAAAACGTGAATTATAAGAGACTTTTTCTATAAAGCTAAATGTAGATGACACTAGTGTTTTCGTAGTAGAACGTGCTTCCTGTTCGTATTCCGCATTATGTAACAGGAAGTGAAATCCTGTGGTCCTGTGTAACTTCCGGTGATTCATTTATTTACACTGAAAAAATTCCTCAAATATCGATTTAAGATAGCTCACAAGTATACTTTTAAAACAGCCTTCGACGTAGAAAAGGAATATTTCAAAGCCTAAACGCATTGTAGTTCTAAATCTACTGAAAAACTTTCCTAATGAGGTGCATAAAAGTATGGCATTCATCATAAATTGAAAATGTGAAAGAACTGTCTCGCTTATTTTTTTACCCAAAATTTTTTCTTAACGTCTAAAATAAGAAGAAATATAATAAAATAAGGAGAAATATAGCTTAGTTAAGATAATGTGTGAGAGGTCTGTCAAGCTAAATATAAGTGACGGTAGTGTTTCTGAGGTGATGCATGTTTTCTTTAAGCATTCTGAACATGACGTCACTTGGTTTGTTTTTCGAATACGATTTCATCACTCATACAATAAAAATTCCAAAGAATAAATTTCGAACTGATGATAGTTGATCGGTCAACACCAATTCAATTAAACACCAAACGTTGCCAAAATGGTAGTAAACATACATTTTAAGGTAACCCCGATATGTATCAAGCGAGAGGATTTGGTTGGGTAGTTTTTTGAGGGGGTTTTATGGCGCAAAGGTCATGTTTGGCCAAGCTGTTCCAAACACAAGACAACGTCCGATAAAAAAATGTCGCGAAAGGGAAAAAAAAGAGGTAGTATTGGGAACAGAGTTATGGGATGTTAGCAGAAAAGACGGCGGGGTATCCCGGGAGCCCGACCCCCTGTTTACTGAAGACAGTAAACCCCATGGGAAAGTAAAAGATCATTCGAGTCCGTGAAGCCCGTACACGCTTTATGAAGATGCGTCTCTGAGGGCCGAGAGGATTTGAGTAGCTGAAGTAAAATCTTCCCAGACCGACTGGTTTTTTGTTTACACCGAAAATTCTTGTCGTAGCTTTCAACACAACATATTTCCACCAATGAAATACTACACAATGTCATCGTAATTTTATGCTGGAAATTCCCCTAGGGCCATGGATCAAAACTTTTGAGCACTTTTCGCTTCCGTCCCGCAAAGGAAACAAAAGTCGATACCGTAGAACAACACAGCGTACTCCGATAAGTTCTCAATCGCGTGATCATATCTTCAGCGTTAAAACGCTAGTTAACAAGTTTACCAAAAGCTTCCGTTCTCTCTCCCCATTTTAGTGTATACATGCCTACCTCCTGCTCTTATCTGGGTAACCGACGAGGTGTGCTGTCGGGAATGGGAGAACTCAGCGTCAATTGTCAACTCTTCAAACACAAGAGAGGGTAATCTTAATTCGTACTGGAGCCTTGCTGATAGCAGTTCCCGTATCAGGTTTACGGCATCTTTTGAGCTGTTCTCACATTAACAGCAATAAAGGATGCCGCTATACGATCCATCGTGGTCAAGGAATTGAATTTTGGCTAATCATTTCCTATTCTAAAAAAGATGATTAAAACCTCAGTGACATATACGGGGGGGGGGGGGCACTGGGGTCCTCGAAATATTGGTATATATGAGATTAAAAGAAGCAGTTTAATTAATCATTCAGCCAAATGAGTATAAAATTGGGTTTCCACAAGCCTTAAGGCCTGATTTTTTTTTAGTTTTTAAGGATCATCAAAAACCTTAATGTGTTTGCAGAAAGTCCTTAACATTTTTAAAAATTCTTAATTTTACAAGAGCACTGCATATTTTGTTTCATCTGCCTAAGTCAATGACATTTGTCCAAGGTCACCAAAAATCGATCGCATAATATTAATAGGTTCGCAAAAAATTGTTCTTATAACTGTGTTCGTGAATCCAAATATAGTACTCGTCAAGGTTTCCTCACCTGTGCACTCGTAAGTTAATCTTTTGCTACCTATGCGAAATGTATCTTTAAAAAATGAAAAATAGCATTGGAAAGGCTTTAAAAAGGTCCAGATTTTTCTTTTGTTTGAATAGTGGGAACTAAGTTATATACTAAAATTTCGAGATATATTGGAATATTTGCGTCGTTATTTAATGTCTGTCATTGTAACCATTCAGAGAACAACCATTCTTAGAAGATTTCTGTACTCGTATCTACCAAAATGCATCACTTCTTTTCCTACAACAATCCCTTACTTTAAAACAATTATGATACGTTTTTAACTAAATTTTTAAAAAGGTATTCAAAACAACATCTAAAAAAATAATTTATAACTACGAACTCCCTACGAAATAAAATCTTGGAAATGGTACTGAATTTCACAAGCAGTGGTGCCATTATAGGGAGTGTGGTTTACACAAGGTGACAGCACCTCTAATTACTGCCTTTGAAATTTTGTTATGAAGTTGCGGCCAAATTTTTTTACTTTTCTCAAAACTGTTCATGGGACCATCTTAAATGTTCTGTATCTGTACATTATTTACATACAAATGAACATTTTCTCCGTTCTTTACCAAATACGCTTCGAATCGCTGGCCTTATCTGCATATTCTCTAGCAATTTTTACAGTAGCGAATTTTGTCAAACTTTTCTACTTTTTACAGCAGAATTATGGTCATTACGATTTGTGAGTACGTTAAAGGATATTTTAAAAATGAAATCCTTTTTAAATGTAGACAAGTGAAAGACTTCCCTTGGTCATCTGTGTGGTATATAGACGACGAACGTATCATTAATACAATAAATTTTACACAAGAGTAAGAAGTAAATCACACCTATCAATAGGGGAAATGTGATTTCATTCAACTATTTATCAGATTTTCAGATTCATGAAAATTTTGATGGACATTTATAAAATTCGTTTCTAAGAGATTATGCTGTTCAGTTTTAGAGGGAAAGTAATTTGATATCCAATGGGATAGGGCTTGAGCCCTTCTCTTTTCAACACCACTAAAATGTATTAGACACTAAATTGTAAATGTATTAGAATGTAAGAATTTTGTGTACTTTGTCCAGGCTCTGTTGACTCTGAACAAAAAATTACTTTTGAGTGGCCCTGACTACACCAAACGTCGGCAACCATAGGGTGAGATTAAATAAATGAAACGTATAAGTGATTTCGATTGAAATGTATCACTTCTACATTTAAATTAAACAAAATATTACATACGATATGATACATTTTCAACATAGGAATTAAGTAATAAAGAAAATAACGATTTAAGATTTCTTTTGTCACAAGAATGAAACATTCTTGATGTGTTTGATAATCAAGTTAAAAAGAACAAGAAAAAGCTCGTCTTTAACATGTTCTAAAAAGGGAATACCCAACAAAAAAAGATTGGATGGAATTTAAAAGTTTTTAATCAATTTTTAAAGACGCATGTCTAAAATATTAAGGATAATTCTGAAATTGTATCAATCCTGATCTCAATCCAATGAAATATGCTTGGGTTCATCTCGGACGTGGCAATATTGACTATAGAACACCAAGGACCGCAGACCAGGGACGTATTCTATTAAAACACTTTGCCACAGAAACTCTTGAACAACCTTGTGCAAAGGGTGTCTACACGTTGTGAGGCCCGTAAAAGGAAGAGGCCAGCACATTCCATATTAGATTGATTTAACAGGGCAAAACATGTTTTTTATGCAATATCTAAATCCTACAATGTGTTCACCTAAGTATTCCCTTCCACTTCTTTAGTTCCCAGTAGCACTACAAGGCATGTGGATGTTCTAACTTTATTCCACATAGCTTGTGGAAAATTCGTTTGACATTCGAGGTAGTTTTTAGGGGATTTCACATTGGATTGCATCATCCTTAATTTTTGGACATGTGTGTAGTTTTAACAAAATTTTCTGTTGTTGATTAATTCTGATTTTATGCATTGAATTGTTATCAAAATAAACTGCGTTATCCTAATCACTCAGAAACACTTCGTATTAATCAGTATTAACATTGACCAAAACACATACACCACACACACACAATGAAAAATCAATCACATTTTAAGTGTCTTCAAAAATATATCTTGAAAACCAATGTTTTTATTTTACAGGTAGAACCAGAACAAAAGACAAATACAGGATTGTATATACAGATCACCAGCGATTGGAACTGGAGAAGGAATACCATTACAGTCACTACATCACCATCCGAAGGAAAGTGGAATTAGCGACATCCTTGAACCTCTCCGAGAGACAAATCAAAATCTGGTTCCAGAATCGGCGAGCGAAAGAACGGAGGCAGGCGAAGAAGAGGGAAGAACTCTTGCAAAAGAGCAAAGACACTCCAGTTGTATTTCAGCAAGCCAACTTAAACTTAGGAAGTCTAGGCATGTACTAATTAGTCTCGAAAATCATGTGATGAGATTACTTGATGCTTTTGGTATTCATCTCTAAAAACACCAAGTAGAGTTTCACCAAACATTCCTTGATGTGCTTGTACACTTTTAAATGCATTTCAGACATCAGTGATGATTACAGGAAACGTGAAAAACCATCGTCCATCTAATGAAATAGTCGCTGTCTTAAGATCTCAGAAGTCTAGGTCACATGGACTTGGAAAATCGACTTGAGTCGATTGACTATCGAAGCGTAAACTAGTGTTTGTCATCAAGCTTGTCAATTAATCCCACACTAGGATTATTGCTTTCTTTCAATACCCCACGTGACCTTCACATGAAAATTTTCAAATCGAGCAATCATAAGAAATAATATGAAGCTGTACGCACATGCTCCATTTCATTACAAGGTCGATGGTGAAATCACATTGGCGTCATTTTTTTATTTTTTAAAATCAGTCAGTATTTTAATCTTACAAATGAATACTTGTTTGGTCGTCCCCAAAAGTTGCTGAGGAAACAACCGAAAATAATAGATTCCTTTTCATGCAATGCATAACAAACTCTTTTGCAGCTGGTTTTAATTACTTTACAATCTCTCCAAAGCGTAATACTCAAAACGCCAGCTCAGGTTTCAAAGAAACTTTGCAGCACACATTCGTAATAATCTCGTAGGTTAAAAGACGAGACAATGGTAGCGTTGAAACTTTCCAAGTAGATGGGAAAATCAGAAAATTTGATTCTTGATGGAATTCGATTATTGACCCAGGTCTATACTGTCACAAATAAATCTACTACTTCTAATTTAACAGTGCATTACTATCTATCAAATATTCCACATAACAACGATTCTAAAAGAAAACGTGATATGTAAGCACAAGTGAAATTTCATAACTGGCAGGATTATAAGCTTTGTTCAGTGCATTGGTTACATTTAGTGAAAGCAGCTTCTCTGGTATCTGAACAAAATCAGTAAGAAATATTTTTTCCGATGAAACTAAGAGCTTCTGCTCCTTCGCATGAAAATACAATTTCAGTCTATCCAGCTAATTAGAAAAACCAGTAATGAAAGTAGATAGCACAAGTATTCAAGATGCAAAACAAATTTATTTGAACGAGCCAAACTACACATTTCCTTTTAATCAAACAAGACTTTTACTTTAACTAATAGGCTATTATCACACAATCAGTGTATCCTTAATACATTTTCTAAACTTTCGAATGCTGTCACATTTTTTGAATTTGGTTCTTAGGAGACAAATAAAAGAATGCCACAAAACATGCCTCAATTTATTTTTAAATTAAAAGTATCAATAAAAAGACCCATGAAAATATACTTTGAATATTATGAACTTAAATATTGTAACAGTGATTATATTAATCTGAATACTTAATAATTTCTATTGTACTCAACTGAAAAAATTACATGCTCTTTTAATTATTTCTGTATAAAAAAACCATAAGATACTTTTACATTAGATTGAATTGTTGGTTTATTAGAAACCTATATTCAAATTAATTGAATATATTTTTTTAAATAGAAAATCTTTTCGAATTTATATTGTACCTTTTGTTTACTATTTATAAATGGATTAAAATATTTTATTTTCTGTTTTAAAGACGAACTCCAGAACACAGCATTTCAAAGTTTAGTCACTTTTGATATATTCTAATATTTTGGTGATAAATGCTAAAATTTCAAGTCCAGATATCTCAACAAATATTCTCATTAAAAAATGAATTTTTAAAAATTTGACTTACTGAATGCAAAAACATTTTTCTCTTAGGACACTTTTGGTAGAGTATATAAAAATACATTTTGTATTTTTATACATATACAACCCTTTTAAAATGTATGCACATTTATGTCATGAACACTTTTTCTTGGAAGTGCATTTCTGCAGCAAACAGTTAAAATTTTTCTAGGTAATATCCATTTTTAACTAACATGTATGAGTCTTCATATTGATATTTTATTTTAATAATTACAATTTTGCTCTATATTTCTCAACAATTGAACATTTTTCATTATTTAAATTAAAATTTTTACTTGAAAATTTCACCAGTTTCTGTGTTTGAATGCATTTAAATTAATTTCAAAGAATTGCCATATTCCAGAACACTTAATTACAAATTTTCAGTCATACTTAATTGTGTTATTTAAATATATCCATACAAAATAGAATCAGCCAACTTTTTCAAGGATTATAAAACAAGGATCAAAAGTTTAGGTCCATTTAGTAGATCAAAATCACTTTTAAGATAACAATTATTGCATAGCAATAATCAGAAAAATAAAGTTAGATTTGTTAAGTTAGATAATTATTTGCGCTGATAGATCACTAGCAATTAATAATTTTCAGTATTTAATACTCAGTACATATTCTTGCCACATTAATCAGTGTCCAAGAAATCAATTGAAGAGTATTAAAGTTCTTAAAAAAATTATTGATTCAATTTTTTAGAATAAAATAATTACAATTAGAATCAGCAGATTTCTAAATTGCTGCGAATCTACTCCTGTGCTCAGCAAAAGTTCAACTCAAAGCCTTCAGTTTGCAGCAATGGAATTTGTAAGGCATGTGGTACTATAGTATAGATCTGTAACTGATAGTTCGTGCATTATAGTTAATTTTGTGTACTCAGCAGCATAACTGATAGTACACAGAAATCAAGTAATAGCCATTCAAGGAATGTTGTGATCACCTCACTTGACTCAAAATCATCATTTATGTGTTCTATAGGCAAGCATGTAGATCACGGAAGTGGTACATGTTAAGCACAGAGGAAAATAGGCAGACATTGGATAATATAGCAACATGAAAATGAGCGCCAATGGTTGCGTTTCATAGTGCAAGGGTCACAGTTGGCCAAGCTGCACCAAACAATGTCAAATAAACGGACATATGCACAAAAGGAAAAACTTACTGACACAGAAGAGATATACACCTAGGGAGGAATCGAACTTGCACTGCCTACAACTCACAGGTTGCTAAATGCAGTGGGGAAACCCAATGAGCCACTGTGACCCTGGTATCACTGTTAGAATGGTGAAAAGAACTTATGCCTGTCTGTTGCAAAGGAGCTCCCAAGATGTTCATGATATACTATTGACTGTTCTTAGCATCTACAATGCATATAAGGCAAGAGAGTGAATGAAATGTAATAGCACCTAAAACCACATTTGATAATGCTTTAAATTTTTCAGTTAATTGTAGAAATACAATTTACGAATATTTTAACTGCTATTTAAATGTTATATACAAGGAATATAAAGACTTGGGATAGGTCAAAATAATATAAAAGATGAATTTCTTTACAAAATATCTTAATTACCACAAAAAACAAGGCCTAGATAGTCAAAGTTCTCAAGGTAAATAGAGGAAACCCAGAAAATTAAATAAGAGTAAACAATTTAAATTGTGAAATAAGGACATTTGTTTAGTTGAAATTCAAGTGTGATTGCTGCATATGAGTTTTATCATTTTAAACC
The DNA here is from genome assembly GCA_933210815.1 of Meta bourneti. Taxonomy (NCBI): domain Eukaryota; kingdom Metazoa; phylum Arthropoda; class Arachnida; order Araneae; family Tetragnathidae; genus Meta; species Meta bourneti. Next base: position 57,505,015 of record OW119923.1, read on the forward strand.
AAACTACAAAAGTATTGAACACAGTAAAAATAATTTTATTTTCAGCTATATACAATTTCAAAGAAACTAAGTCAATTGTCTTCATTCTTTTTATTTGCAAAAGGATTTAACTTAGATAAAAAGGACCCATAGCGTGATCTGAAAAAAGGATACAAAGTTAAATGTAGGCTTAGTAACATTTTAAATTGACATGCATATTTGCATAAACATATAACTGTATATATCAGAAACATAAATTAAAATCAAGTTAAGTTCTAAAACTGAAATGTGTTACAGTTAAAAAAGCACATTTCCATTGTGCTAATTGTAAAATAAAATTGAAAAAGAAATATGATTCATTTTAGAAATCATTCTAAATCAAAAGAGCTTAGTTTAAATGTATTCTCTATATACATTTATATAAATATTTTTATTTCTATAATAAAATACCAAAGCTCAATTTACTTTTGTTAAATTCAGAAAATGTTTGCACACTGAAATGTCACATAAATTGAGAACACAAAATGAAAACTGAATGTAGAAATATCAATAAAAATGTCTTATGGCAGATGTATCGAGTATTTTCAAATTTAAGTGGCAGAAACTAAACAAATTCTGTAATAAGAGTTCATCTTCAATGATAAAGTTAATGATATCGAATGTGATTAAGAAAAAACTTATTTTCGTGATTTTTGTAAACTTACAAAATCATGGAAAAGAGCAAGTAAAAATAAACAGATACAACAATAAATGACAAAAAATAGTAATTAACAAATTCTTTCCCATGTATTCATGCGAATTAATTAATGTGAAGCAAAATCAAATTCAAGAAGCTGTCATTCAAGGTGGCAAACAAACCATTTATACATACACAGAATACATTTAAAACACCTAAAACCTTTAGTATTATTACATTGTAAAACAACTAAGGACACCAAAAGAAAATTTCAAAGGACCTAGATTCTTGGTTTTATAGTGTAGAAAATTTATATTTATAAGACTTACTTTTCTGTCTCCTCACCAGTCTTGTTTTCTCCTTTTCCTAAAAATAGGAACAGTAATTAAATGCAAATGAATCAGATATTGATTAGAATTAATAATTTTAAATAGCAACACAACTAATCCAAGGAATACATGATTCTGTCATTTTGGACCTTTCGAATGACTGAACTCAACAGTACAACAGATATAAAAAATAAGATTAAAAACAATTGAAAACATTTAAACATTCATGAAGTTGCAATTGCATAAAATGTTATCATTAATATATTTAAACAATTTTATTTTAAATTAACGTTTCTTCATTTAGACTAAAAATGCTAATTAGGCTTAACACAGAAATACTATTTAATCTCTTTACTATACCTTCATTAAACAATGCTGATCTTTTGAAAAGGCAACTATACAGTCACCACATTCAGAATTGTAATAATTAGCATGTCAATTGAATTGGTATTTAAACCAAAATGTTCTCTAACAGTTATCAAAGTACTTACAATTAACAATTTTCAAAGGTAGTTTTTTAATTTAATACAGAATGTAGAATAATGTGGTGATCAAGAAGATTGAATTAAAAAAATAATTTATCTTCTGATATCCTTTTAATATAATCCAAGAAATTCAAAACATGCAACATAACAAAAGTTGTTTTCTGAGCTTTTTATATGAGAACAAATGTACCTCCTGGGTAAATGCATTCAAATCTAGGCAAGTTTGTGCACCTTATTATCTCTGAATCCAATGCTATTTTGCATACAGGTATATTTTTGGTCACCTTGAATCAACATATTTTTTATAATCTTGAAAACATACAGGTCTGTGAAAGAGATGTCACAAATTAAATTATATTTTTTAAGCGTGCATCCCTAACTTAAAACTCATATATCTCCTTCAGTATTTTACATAATTCAATTTTGTTTCCTTCAAAAAAAATTGTAAAACTTCAGAGCAAATATTTATGCTAAAGAAGCACTTGCAAAGTTTGAGAATATGGATTTTTTTAATTTGATCAAATTTAAATTCCCAACATGATCAGAAGATAATGAAATGCCCTCAAAATCATTTTCAAAGTAATAAAAATTCCTAAGAGCATGTGAAATTCCTTGTAAAATCCAAAATCCCTAAATTTTATAGGGATTCCCTTTTAACTTCCAGTGGTAACTATTGAAAATCTCAGATATCACACTACATTGATATATGAACAGATAACGAATAGTGTTAAAATATTGAATCAAAGGTGCTGGAGTTGTGAGCTGGGATGGATTCAAGCAATTTCTTGAATGGAGGAACATAGTTGGCAATGCTTTTGAGTGCATTAGAGGTTGAAATTTCTAAATTTTATCTTAAGACTGTTAAAATCAATCTTGAGAAACTGCATTAGTTTTCTAGAGAACTAAATTAACAGCATTCTAATAAACTTGTACAAAAATTTTCAAGTTTTTAAATGTTTTTTTTTTAATCTTGACTAAACTTTTGCAAGTTCCACAGCCAATTGTTAAAAAACTAATATATTTTTAATATTTTTGTTTATTATCACAAACAGAATGTTTAAGTATCATGAACAAAAACCAAACAAGTTTATCCCTAATAGCTTGAACATAGCAAAATTTTAAGCATTACGTGATATTCTTGACCAGCAAAATTTAATATTTGTTATTGCCATTCAAAGGATCTTATTTCCATGAAAAATATTACTTTGTAAAAAATAAATATGGCATAGTTCACCAAATGCTATTGGCCATCACATTCTGAATTTTAAAAATAAATCGAAGATGGTGAGGCGAACATTTTATTTTTTATTGCCTGAATTTGGATGGATTCAACCTTCTATAATCATTAAGAAATTTCTGAAGTAAATACATTTGTTTAGTTGATATTCTACAAAATTAAGGAATAAAGAGGGCTACCATTTTTGAGTTCTTCGATCAATTTAGCACGAAATTGATGCTTCAAAGGAACAGGAATTATTTCTTCCTCCAAAAGTCTCTGCTTTTGGACAGCTTGTCTCATAGTCAAACCAAACCATTCAGCCTCTTCTCGCTAAAACATAATTTAAAAATACATATATTTGCATAAAGTAGTGTTTGAAAGCAGTTTAATAGTAACCAAATACTCTTACATCAAATCATTATTGTAATTAAGCTATATAAAATTGTACAACTTATTTATATTGTGTTCATAGTTACTTCTAGACAAAAAAGTTTAAAATGTAAAAGTATTTCAGAAACAAAACAAAAAAATATCCAAAAGATTTAAAAGAAAAAAACTTCTGAAAAAATTTGAGTAATTTTAAGGACTTCTTATCGGCCACTACAAAATTAGGTAATCCTAAAATGAGAATTAAACAGATTCATTTTTCTTCTTTTCAACTTCACTTATTATAACATCTTTTCTGAGGGTATGTTATGAAGATAATGTCATACCGGTATCTTATACTTTTCATATTTTTTGAAAACTTCTTGATTAGTTTTCTCATCCTTGTGATATTTTTCTTCATTCAAAAGAGCAAATAACATTTTCCTTCTTAAAGTCAAGGCCAACTGCGATTTCAAATCCTGTACAGGAGTCTAATAGAAAGAGAAATCACACATTATATTAATGTTTTAAGAATCCTAAAATAACAAATAGAACAAAGTGATTACAAAATAATTATGTCAAGATTTATACCTAAATGAAGTTCAGTTGCTCTTTTTCTTAAATTAAATTTTAATAAATAAAGATTTTTAATGAAAATCTATGCAGGCAATTTGATACATGAGCATTCAATTATTATTACATGTATGAGCACATTTAATTTGATGAATATATAAAATAATAGAAGTAAAAATATTCCTATAAATAAGTTAATCTCAATTTATTTAAAATTTGTCATTTTAAAATCATTTGGACCTGCTTTTAGATTGTAGCACTTTTATTTCTGGAAGTCAGTCACAATGCTTTGAAAGATCGAAAATTCAATAATTTTAGTTCATTGTTAATACAATTTTAATTCTTTGCCAATATTTTCTCATTAACAAAAATCTAAATGATGGTCTTCACAAATGAAATAGAATATTATGGAAATTTTTATTAATTACATATAATTGTATCCAAACAAAACATTTCCCAAAATTGTGCACATAAACAGATTTACATCTTTAATCAGGAGCTTATTTGAAAATATGGATAGAAGGTAGGGTTCCTGTGAATTCATGTGAATTGGTAAACATAAATACCATCTCCATTCTAAAAATTATACAAAGCATCAAAATTTCCTTGGAATGAGTTGATTTTTTACTAATAGAATGGGTTTGAGTGAAAAATCCAAAGATTTAGCAATGTTAAGTTAATATTTCAAACACATTAATTGCTTCTTACAACTTGATGTGTTCAGAAAGCAAATGATGTGGGTTTAAATTAGATTTTAAATGAAAAATAACTAGTCAACGAAAATATTTTGATTGTCTAATAATTTTTTGGAAACATACAAATGTTAGGAAATATTGGATGGTTCAGACAATACAAAAGAACTACATTTATATGAAGAACTTGAACAGCTTCTACTTATCTTGAAATATTTCCTTCATTGAGAATGAGAGCAATTAGCTATTCAATACTGAACTGAGATGCCAAGTGTCTTGCATATAAATTTTAAATTTATGTGTTTCTTATAAGTGAATACTTACACCTAAGATATAATGATCAAATCCACAGTTTTGATCAATAAGTCTTAGAGTTCTTTCTGTTACCGTGACTTCCATATACTTGTTTAGAATTTCACTGTACACTACAGACTTTATCAAACTTGGTACCCAGTAATTGGGAAACCTGTAAGATGAAACATTTGATTAACAAATGCAATGGTATAAATATTGATTAAAACAGAAATATCCTATCAATAATGAAAATTAAAAAGTATGCATTAATTAGAGCAGTATTAAAATATTTTTATATTTTATGCAATGCTCAGAATTTTCTTTTTTTCCTAATCATTATACTTTTTAAATGATAATTAATAAGATATAAACAAAACATATGTATAATTAGGAAATAAATAAAATGTTAAATATATATAGTTATGAGAGGGTTTTTCTGTAAAGCTAAATACAGGGGCACTAGTGTTTTTGGTATCATCTTTCTTAACTTTTTGTGCAATTTGTCCTGTTACTTGAATACAATTTTAGAATTTTGCTGCTAAAATAAAAAATTGACAAATATTGACAAAATGATGTTAAACCAAATAAGTTCTTAGAAGAGACTACTAGAATTAAGTAGTAGCTGGAAGTCTTAACCAGAAGTAGTCTGTTTATGTTTACACTGAAAATTTTTCTCATAATTAAGTTTCCATGAAATATTTCCAAAATTAAACACCTAACATTTTATAATCACCACATATCAGTCTTTCAATATTCTCAAAATAACTCCCTTTTTTACTCATTTCATCCACAAGCCCACGGCTACCATCATCTGATTCCTGCAAGTTAAGCTGGTTTTTCTCACCAATTCTACTGGACTACTGAATCAATGCTCCCTAACCAATTGATGCAGTAGTCCAAAAATCCTTCTCCAAATCCTTAACCCCCTAGCAGATAAAACTTTAACTTTTCATTCTTTCTGGAGTCCCTTAGAACATTGCAGCCATTTCCCACTCCATGCCAAACAAAACCATCCCATATACACTGATTAGCCTTTAAATTCTTATTTAGATCGATCAGCTGTCTGATGCCCTCATATCAACATTATGAGTATAACTTGTCAATTATCTATGAACTTACTGTGTACCATATGATAAAGTTCACATGGATTCCATGTTGCTAGTATCTGCATTATTGAATTTTCAAAAAGTGAAACCCCACCCCAATGAATACCATCTTACGACTACCTACACTACTCTTGCCAGGTCTGCGACTTTTGATCTGTATCATTTCGATAAGTAGTTAATCCACATTAAATTTTAATTAATGCCAACTAATATTTTTTAATCCATGATGCATGTGAAAGCAATGCATCTCAAACTTTTTAAAAATATCAAGCAACTACTGTTGCTTTTATAAAAAAGAAACAATAAATGAAAGTGGAGTTCTAGGATAATAGACAAATGAGCTTTTTGAGTTCAGGTATTGCGTACTTAGTTAATTGAAGTTCTGAATATAAAAAATCATATCTATACATCATAACTACACAATTGAGTTATAGTTAAGTATATTTTATGATACTTTTCATTTGCACTTAGTGAATTATAATACATCAATATAAAATATAAATTACAAAAATCTTTTTAAATCACAAATGAAAAAAATGGAAAAGTGTTTTACAACTTAAAGAACCTTTAGGAAATGCCTCTAAATAAAATATTAATTTAAATTGAATTTTACCTTCTCCGTTTGATTTCCTCTTTAATGAAACCTTGAATTACACCCTCTCCTCCCCAAATTCCTTCATCAGCTTCTACAGGAAATTTCAGAGGAATGGGCCTATCTTCCACTCGTGTTCTTAAAGTAAAATTGAACATTAAAAATTATAATTTTTTCGAAGTTGAATTGCTTTAATAGAATGTCCAACAAATAAATACCTAAGATGCACAAAATACTTGTAGCACAATAAAATACCAAAACTCCAGCAACAAGACGAGTTCAGATTTTTGAAGCTATCGAAAAATTGTTATGGGGCATTACATAATGCACTTACTTACATGTAACAGGTCACACTAATGAAAATTTGTGACTTATAAATATATAAAGAAAAGTGCTTTGAAACAGAATCTAAACATTTATTAACATTTTAAAAATTACAAAAATAATGCATTACAAAAGAAAAGTTGCCGACATGAATTTAAAACAATTTAAGTAGGTAGTACATATGTATATATTTAATATTAAGTATAGTATTAGCTTAAGATTTTCTGAACATCTCTGTTAATTTCAACTGCTTAAAGCATTTTGGTCTTTGATTAATCCATCTCGAATCCTGTAAATTTATAAAATTTCTTATGCAGATACCAATTTTATTTTTCTAGTGCAGAAAATAATTGTTCACAATGTGTGTTATACACAAGTCTAATGACACCTTTCCATCTTCTGATTGCTCCTCCTCATCGTAAGACTAATCATTAATTCCACCTGCTTTGTTTTTGTTTAAAACTGCGTATACTGATTTGGGAGTGCAGAAATGCAATTGAGACATTTTAAGGAAAACGTTTCTTCTCTGTAGAAAGACGAGTTGGATACAACAGAGTGAAACACGTGTTGAAAGGAACAAATCTTCACCGTAGAAAATGCAAAATCTTGAAAACAAAAGTATAATTTTAAATATAATCAATAAACAAAATAAAATAAAATATCTGCAAAAGTGATGGATTTCCAAAGTTGCTGGTTTTCTGGATGATGGATTTTTCAAGGTTTTACTGTATTACATTATAGAAAATAAAAGATAATCAGTATAGCTACACAATATGAAACTATACTATAATTGATATCTTTTTAAAAAATGAGCATGAAAGCATAGTTTAAGGAAACTATTAATTTTATTCCTCATGTTCCTAATGTTAAAATGGATCAAGTAATTCAGTTAAAAATGGATCAAATTATAAATTATCCCTGATCACTTTATAATTTGATATATTTTTAACTGAATAGTTTGAATTGCGAAATTTAAAAATATAATTTTTAATTATTAGTCTTCAAATTTTAAACGTGTATTGTTTATAAATGGTGGTAGCAATTTACTTAGATACTGATGGAAAAGGAATAAACAAAATTTGAATAATGAAGCAAAAAATTTTGATTTTTACTTCTGCAACAAATCAATTCTTTTCTTTGAATGGGTAATTGAGATTCTTAAAATTTGAAGTAACGAAATTATTTCAGTTTGAAGAATAAAAATTCAAATTTTGCAGAAAAACATGTTTCACAATGTTAAGCGAAGGCTAACTTATCCTCATATCATACACATACTGAAATAAGAATGATGCTCATAACAGCAAGGCATAAACATTTTGTTTCACTCTTTATCAAGCACTTTCTATAGTATTTAAATCCCATGTTCATTCTTTCATTCTCAATAACTTTATCACATTGCTATAAAATAATGTATTCTTGTGACTAATGTCCCAGGATAAATGAAAATGGTTGAAAAAGAATACTAAATATGTATGACGATAAAATATCTCTCGGGAACATCTGATAATAATCACTTCACTTTAAAAATAACTAAAGATTTGATAGACAAATATAACATCCTTTAAGTCGGATCTTTCCCTTCGGGTTTGATCCCGGACCAATGCCAATAGCCCGTTGTGTTGCTTCAGTGCGACATTAATTAAATACCTACCTACCCATCCTTTAAGTGAGTCAATTAAAAATAATTTAAAGTATTGGCAAAATCCATCTAGACAGTGGTTCCCAACTGGTGGTACGCGAGAGCATTTGGTGTGGTACACAGAAGGGTTCAATAATACTACAAACCGAAAGTACTGGGTTAAAACTTACAACTTCTCGCGCTGCTCTTTTTAGTCAAGTACTAAAATTTTTAACTCCATTTGTAACAACGTATTTATGTGAACGTGGGTTTTCAGAGCTAGTGTATGTGAAAAACAAGTACAGGAATAGACTGTGCGTGGAAAACGACTTTAAGATTAAAGATAAGCACTACTGAATCTGACATAGAAGCTCTAATAAGCATAAGTAACAGCAAGTTTCTTACTAAGTCTCCTGATAAAGACATTTTAGTATTGGGAAATTGTGTTTGCTACTTTAGGTAAAGATGTCGAATCCTGGGCATGTTTGTGTTGCCAAGCAATTTTTGTCCCCAAATCAAGATGGCGGCCATCTTGGCGATTCGATTTGTTATAAAAAAGCGGACTTTCCTTTGCAAAAGCCTTTTACATTGGGTTGCCATAAAGCTGGATCAAAACACCAAGGTTACCATGTTTGGCAATAAATTGCTAGTGCCCCAGATTCAACATCTCCACCCCATTTGTTAATAACAATTACATATAAACGGCTTTTCTAGTTTTATGGATTTATTTTCTGCATTTTGTTTTATTTATACTTAAATACATTTGGTAAAGTTATTCAAATGTGTATTTAATTTATTTGACCCCGTCAAAAAGTTATAAGATAACCAGTGGTACGCCACGACCCTACAAAATTCTCAGGTGGTACTCAGGTACAGCTGTAGTCTCTGCCGCGCGCGGTGGCAACGCGTTTTTTTTGGCGCCGTGTTTGCCGCACTTTTTATGTCGCCACGGAAATCTTCCAACATCGAATATATACTGCATACGTATGGATGAAATATGTAAATCTGAATGAAACAACATTTGAATAAAAAAACACTGCAAATATGGATGAAATGTATGGAATTTTGGCGTAGTTATAAGCGACTCATGCCGGTGAGGGTAACCCATTTGTTCTCGGATTTCCAACAGTGAATCGATATCATTCTCCACATATGAATGAAATGAATAAAAAAAATGTACATTAGTAGAATATAAGTTATTCTAATATTTTAACAGATTTCACTGTAAATGAGAACTGGACGCCGGCAAGGTTGCCATAAAAATAGGTTAACCCTAACCAGGATAAAATTCGAGAAAAAAATGGGTTACCATCAGCCTGCATGAGTCGCTTATAACTACGCCAAAACGCGTTGCCACCGCGCGCGGCAGAGACTACAGCTGTACCCTTTACCTCTAATATTCGAGGTATGAACACAAACTTGAAACAATGAACAAGATAAAATATAATTGAATCGCGTGAACTAGAAAATTCGTTACAAATAGATGTTAGTTATATATTGGTGATTAAGGTTAAGAATTTGAGCTTACTTTTGTTTACTCTTTGGATCAAATACGTATCTTCGTGTTTCGGGGACATAATGCACAGGTGATGGTGGTAATTGTAGTGATTTTAAATGTTTTTTGTATACTTCAGGTAATCTGGCTTGTACACTATGCGGGTTTGGTTTAAGTGCTTTAACACGAAAGAATTTGAACATTTTTTATCACAATGGGAAGTTTTAATTTTGAAAATCTGAAAGAGAAGGAAGAATTGATTGAGATGGCTGAGATGCGAGTAATTGAGATATTGCTAGTTAAAATTGTGATCAAGAACCGAGAATACACATTTGAGTGATGAGATGTGATTCTAACCGTTCAGCCAGGATAACTACACATTTGGGTTTGTTTTTGTTATGGTTACGACAGTTGCCACCTATAGAAATTTCTCGATTTCTACAAGACAATTTATTTCTAGCTTTTGCATTGTAGAAATAGTTTTTAGTTGGTAGTTTGTTAATTAACGTCGCAGTTGAGCAACAACAACCGTTCGAGATGGTCCGGGATCAATCCTGAAGGGAAAGATCAGAGGACAACCCTCGTCATTTTGAATTACGGTCAGATGATGAGATCAACACCTGAGCTGTACACCCACTTTCCAAACTTCACGCTGAGGGGAGGACATTTGCGGCCACAACAGATTCAACATACACCAGCCCCTCGTACACGAATCTTTGATTGGATTGAGTTTCGAATTTGCAATGTGTTTTGTAGCCTGTGAGCTGTCGACGGTGCAGGTTCAATTCCTGCAACTATCCTGGGTGTATTGAACCAGTCATTGTAGCTGTGCGAAATATATCGCAATAGGAACAAGATCCCGGAAAAATAATTATGAATTTCTGTACCAAATAATCTCCATGACATGGTCGTACAGTAAAGTGACTACAACTACAAGAGAAGCAGGTTCAATTCCCGTATGTCGCACGGAGTATATGTGTGTCTTGTCAGTAAAACTAAAAATTGCTAAAAATAAAAATAACTTTTTGTTTTTCCAAAATTTTTATGATGTAATAATAAGTGGTTGTTTTATGGCACAAGAGAATTATTTGATCAGATTAATAAATGGAGTTAGTTTCGGAATGTACGTAATCCACAATATATTTTTGTTATCAATCAATCAAATAAAGTGGTATGGACTAGTGAGTCGAACCAAGTTTCTTGTGTATATATTTTGTAAATAAAGTTTATGAAGTGGCAGAAACGGGGTACGTTTCATGTCATATCTAACATACATTGTTTGGTGCTTGAACTGAATCTTTTTTAAATTGTGAAGAACATGGTTGAAGTGGAACATAATGTTTCTATTGAATCGAAATACGTCACTGTTTTGCAAAAATGTTTTCCTTCCATAACGTTTAAGCGCATTGAGAGAAATGAAGGCAAGTACGTTACAAACAGCATAAATAAGAGTTTGAATAATGATTCTACTATATTTAAGGAGACACAAGTCAAAAGAATTCTAAATTCTAATCTTGCCCCATTTGTTAAGAAAGATATAAAGCAAAAACTGGCATATTTTTCTCAAAGAGAAAATAGATTTGAAGATAAAATATACAAATTTGATAAGGCACAGGTCCTGAAGGCAGGAGAAAAATACGCAGTGCACAATATTGGCCATGCTACTTTACTTGTCCAGACTCCAGGTTTTAATATTTTGACAGATCCAGTATTTTCCAACCTTTCTTGGCTGTTTTACCCAGCTAAAACTATATCTCATCCTGCCGTAGAAAAGCTACCACAAATCAATATTATCTTGATTTCACATAATCATAGAGATCACCTTGATGAAAACTCTTTACAGATGCTTTTACAATACTACAAGAAAATGTGTTGGCCACAGCCATTGGTATTTGTACCAATGGGTGACAAGAATTTGCTGCAAAGTTTTGGTTTTAAGTATGTTGAAGAAGTTGAATGGTTTACAAAGATTACTGTTGTAAATGGCACAAATAAAATTAATTTTATCAGCATTCCAGCTGATCACCGTTCTGGCAGGAACTTAATTGATCATCACATGTCTTTGGTTATAGGATGGATAATTAATCCTGAACAAGCTGAAGTGATATTCAAATACTCAGGTGATACACGACCTTTAACAGGTGAAAATCAAAAAGTAACTGATGCCATACTATGGAAAGAAATAGAACAGAAAATAAAAATCGATGGAAAAACAGTTCTACCAGACATTGTTTGCTTTGAACCCAGTGGTCCAAATTACACACGTCAGGACATGGACATTACACATCAATCCACTTCATACAGTGTTCTTTTAAAATTTATAGAGGCTATAAATCTTGCAAAGCTCAGCAGCTTGAACTTTATGGACTTGCTTTCAAAGTTCCAATCTGTAATGATGCATCATAATAAATATGAACTAGGACCTGATAGATTCAATGAAGGTTTATTTGTGTTTAAAAAATTATTTTTATACTTAAACTTAAGTACAGGGGACTTGAGAAAAGAATATGCTAGGCAAAAACAAAAATTAGAGACAAATCTTGATCGACAAGCTTTGCGAAAATGCACACCATTTACTTCTAGACCTATTTTATCTATTTTGGGAGCACACACATCTCTAATGATTCATGCAAAGGATTTTATAATTCAGGATATTGAACTAGTAAGCCAAATGATGGAAGAATTCCATGTGGAAAACACAAAAGAATGCATTAAAGAGTATATTGTGTCGAATACAACTTTCCCTAAAATTGGAGAAAGATTGAATCATAAACAATTTAAGGAATCAAGTTGTGATGTTAATAACATACAAAAGTATGATAAGACACCATAACATGAATATTAAATTTAATAACAAAATGTGTTTAGTTTAATAATTAAACTGAAAGAGAACTATTTTCAAAATCTAGTTATTTATATTAAGAAACAATTTATGAATAAGAAATGCTTTGTGTTGTCTTAAAATAAGTTTATTCACTAACCAAAGTTAGTAAAGTTTAGTCACATTGATGCTCTAATCAAGTTATGTATATCTTGACTTGAATATAAATTTTGATTGGCATTGTAAGATATGCTGATATTTTATGCTGTAAATTGGAATGCTTTTCTTTTTGGAAAAATGTAAAAGTACATTTGAGGTATGTTTCATAAATGTGTGTTGATGAAATAATAGTCATTAGGCAAGGCTTTTTCACTTAATATAAGGATTAGCATAACAAATTTAGTTTCTGATGATTTGAAGTCATGCTTTAATATATGTTATAGCAGCCAAGTAGCAGTTATTTCATTTGCATCAATTCAGATGTAACCTTTTATAGGTAACTAAAATTATTTACATTTGTTTAATAGTTATATTGAAAAGGTTCTGGTCGTGAACTTGTCATTTATTTTTCGACTTGTACACTAATTGTTTTTTATTAGTAAATGAAAAAATGCAATTTTTTACTTGTTTAAATAAATGTTTCTGTTAGTGTATGTTGATGAAGTAAGTTATATTTTGGAAATATTGAGAAATAGCAATAACTTATTTGTTGAATGGAACTACTGCAGTTACTTTTACTTTGTTAAAACTTGTTTGCAGTAAAAAAATATCCATTACATGAACTGAAACTTGAGTAATGTGTTTTTCAAGATATACATTAGTTTTTACAGGAAATTTTTTAAAATTTGATTCTATGAATGTATTTTGGAATACATTATCTACCTGCAAAAAATTATAATAGTATGCTGTATGTTTTGCCAAGAAATTGTTCAATACGTTGACAATTATGATCCTGCAAACCTTGTTTAACATAACGCCACTGATATCAGTTAGGTTAATGCTTCCTATAATTTGATCTACCTTAAAATGAATACATAACTAAGATCTAAAATTTTTTTCATTAATGTTGGGCTTTGATTTTGAAAGCAAATTGCGATGTTAAATGAGTGCATGCAGTTTCTTAATTGGCTGCTATTTGGAAGAATTCATGCTGAACAAAATCTTGTATATCAGATTAAACTTCATTTAACTAAATTGAAGTGTCCTAATGAACTAGAAACAATTTAATTCTGACCTATTTAAACTAATAAAAAATGCAATGTGATAGAATTCTTTTCGTTGGTGCTTAAAAATATTTGTTCGGCAGTAATTTCAAAAGAAATTGAAAAATTTAACATTCATCCTTGCAAAACAATTTTGATTGCTGTACAAAATTTTACCTCCTACCTGTAATTTGCTCCTGTTAAATATATATAGGGGCCTTCGTGGCTAAGTAGGTATGCCCAAACTGTAATTGACATAAGCTGTAAGTAATAAAGCATTACTCTGATAATTGATTGTAGTAATTTGATTGCAATATTTAAAATGTGAACTTGAGAACTAACCAGTCTACATTCCAATTTCATCTAAACCTGAAAATACCCTATTGAATGTTTAAGCATATTAAATATTACAGGATGAAAATGAAATTTAACTTTCTCTAAAAATCGTTTTAATTTAACCCTCCAACACCCATACGCATCTCAAGACCATGTCAAAAACCCAAAATGGCCAAGTATCATTAGTACAATTACCAACAAATTCCTTCCCCTCTACAAATTATTTTACACCTCATCGGGGACCCCACACCGAGTCCAAATCCCCCACTTTTTTGATGAGGGTCATACATGTGGTTTTTCAACTTTTAAGTCGAATTTGGAATCAAACATGTGTGTTTGCTGATGTTTGTCATCTAATACGTAACATTTTTTAAACTCGCAAGAAAAACGAATCAAGAAATTGTGGTTAGAAAAACAATTTTATCCATACATGTAAGAGCACTTTCTTTTAATGAAGTATAGTGTAAAATTAAAATGTGAAACTAATAGAACTAGGAAAATATTTTTTCGTTAGATCAAACAAATTATTCTAAGTTTCAAGTCAATATTTTTAAAAGCTATTTATTTCCGTCTTATTTTAAAGCTTTCGCTACGGGAATTCAACTGGTTCTGTTTTGTTATTAGCAATTAATTTAATTATTTACTTCATTTTTAAAGCAGTGTATAAGAACTTCATAATAATTTTTTTAAGTAAAAATATATCTTTTGCTTTGAAATTAATGTTAGTTAATGTAAAAAGAAAGAAAACAATGCAATGATACAAATGGTCATATTTTTCAATAATTCTCTAAATAGAATTTTAAAACAGCATGAAAGTTTTGGTAATGGTTTTATTTTCCCAACTGTTGATCCAAAACATCTAGGTATACACAATATACCCTTTCCAGCTATTATAAATGCGTAAGTACAAAAATATCAGAATTAAATTTCACATAAAAAGGCAAGCAAAACATGTGCTTCAGTCAAATTCTGTGCTGAAAGCAAGTCATGTGTTACTTTACACACAAAAAGTAGTGCACATCATTTGTAGATTCTTAGAATTTCGCTGTTTGAGTTCAAGAATAAGGACACAAAAGTGTGGGATACTTCCTACCCTTTTGTTAGAAATCTATGAACCCTTCTAAAAATGGACTTAAGCTGGGTTTTTTAATGATGGAAAACAAAAGTCAGCTAACATCCCATTCTTAATGGTATACATTATAATTTTTTCCTTGAGTATAGGGTTAGGGCACACCCTACACGATCAAAGCTGGGCATTTCTCAGAATATTTCTGACTACAGGTCGAAGGACATGGTTTTGCATGTAAGAGGTGACGTGAATAAACTCAATTGTTTACTCAAGAATCTCGGGCTTCAATTCGCCTTAACCTGTAATTTACACAAACAGCAACTCTAGGTCTTTTGTATATTTTAGCTCATGTCGAAAATCTCACGAGGTTATCCAATCCATAGGCAAACTGAACACATGATCATTTAACAATGCTTCAGGTGACAAGATGCTCGAGAAGCCTTTTCAGAGTGGGGATAACCAATTACCCTCCTCGCTGGTAGAGGAAGAAAAGCAGATTACTTATTTGGGCACACAGGCAACTACCGAGTGTCTGGATGCAAAGCTGTCTGGGGATTCAGAAAGTTAAAAATTGTGAAGATAAATGTTTTTTAAATTATCTGAAAGTAAAATGTAACAAAATGTGCAAGTATGCTGTTTTAGCAATTATATTGGTTACTATCAAGAAATCTGTTCCCTTTTTGCAAAATTAAATAAATTCCTATAAATTAAAATCTTATTTGATGAGATTAAGTTTTATTGTTCTATCAAATTACATACTAGCATACTGCCTGCATTTATACAATGCACTTTACACAAATTTAAGGACAATATACATTTTCTTCCTTTTATAATTGTACAATACTTATTTAGAAGATGGGTACATACACATCTTGCAATGTTCTCGGCTTTAACAATTTTCACTGTAGAATATAATAGACATTGCATTTCATTTTTTCTTTTAGTAACTAAACTTTGCATTTACGAGTTAAAAGTCCATTCAGATATAAATTTTAAAATCAACCAAAGTGATGCAACATAATTAACTGCCAGAAATTGCTTTAAAAATATTCCCAAGTGATTCTTGAAAAAATGGCAAACATCCTACATTGAGTAATGAAACAAGACACTAAAGAGCTAAACTTGGTAAATTCTATATAAACTTACACAATTTAAGAAATTTGTTTTCAAAGCATTGTTTCTGTAAAAAAGCTCAGGAACATTTAAAGATTGGTACTTGAATTAATGTCACTGGAGCAACTGTTATTGGTGATGTTTCGGGATCAATCCTGAAGGGAAAGACCAGAGGACACCTCGTAATTTTAAACCATTTCACTAGGTCAACTACTGAGTATTGCTGTTGAGGAGCTTCAAAAAGTGACCAACATGTTGACTAGCAGTCATACAACTGCTCTGAAAAATTGACTTGGTCATTTTGACACCTTATCGTTTGGGGATATAACATCTGCAAGGTAGGTGTTCGAATGCGCATTTCAATAGTTGCCCGAAGTATACAACTATGTTGCATGAACCAATGAATGGCTATCTTCTCCCATCAACAAGATTACGAATATTCGATTCCACAGCTGACAAAAGTAGTCCAAGGGTCATGTTACTACTAGTTTTGGTCATGATCCTTGGCACATTAAAGGTTACCATTGCTCACTCTACTTACATATTTCCTCTATGCATTCCTAACTTCCATGCTATTTGAGGCCATGGCAGATTTAGTGTACACCAGCCCCCACAGAAAAATTTTAAAATTCAAGGTTTTATAATTTTTTAAAAGTGGTTTTATGTATTTATTGTAATATAAATACAATCTTCATCTTTTTTAAGTTTAGTAAGTTGCAAAATACATGAACTCAATTAGTTTAACATTTAAAATAATTGGTATTGATTTTTCAAACATTTATCAAGCACATAGCACACTTATTTACACAATTTAAGATTTAAATGAACTTTAAAAATTTATCATAAAACGTTTTCTACATGTCAGTATAAAGAATGACAAATTTATGAGCAACAGTTTTCAATGAAGTCTAATAACATGCAAGTTTTGACAGAAAAAGTCCATTAAATAAAGTATGTATGAAAAAGGCAATATGAAAAACCAAATAAATAGAAAGCACATTTATTAAAAACAATAAATAGTCAATGAATATATCACAGTTTCAAAAGTGAGTTTCAATATTTACAGAAAAGGGAAAACTAGAATTTTTGCACAGTATTCTGCATGCTTTCAAGTTGAGAATTCAGTTTCATGACTTTGCGACTTAAATTGTTACTATGTTGCTTTAAGTAACGAATCATGTCAGCTTGCTTTTCTAGGACTTCTTCCATGTAATCTTCATCTCTAAAATTAGAAAACATTAGATAAAACATTTATCCATTTGCCTAAATGATATACTAGATAACTATTAAAATGGCTGCTTAAAGATTACCATATGAAGTAATAAGATGCCTGAAAACCTGTAAATGTGAACACATCTGACATTCTTTGTAAGAACATAGCATCCTCTGAAAATAACTTTTTGCTAAAAGTTTATGCAGAGTAATATTGATTAACTAGGCTTCCACAATATTTACATTAACTTGATCTTAAATTAGAAATTTATTCATTACATTAATATCAAGTTTAAAATCAATCAGCATGAAAAGATCATAAAGTTGCAATAAATTATACTTGTTGCAGTTACTTTGAAGAAAAACATTTAATGTACACCACGCATCTACAAGAAATTTCAAAGTTTAAGAATGCAAAATTTTCACTCAAAATATTACGAGTAAATGGCAAACATTTTGCATTAACAAACAAGCTTCTGAATTTAAAATATAGGAAATAAGTGAACTCAATATTGCTGTAAATTAACTTTCTAATAGTTAAAAGGGGAGGTAAAAATTGAAAAGATCAGTGACATGTTGACATTGAGAAGTTTTGACTATCATTTGTTAAGTTATTATATCTGCTTTAGAAATACCAGCTTTTTTTTTGCATCAATAAAAACAAAGATAATCTAGTTGATGTAAGGCGTTAATAAGGTTAAGTTGGCTTAACTTATCTAACTTAAAGTGCAATGCATAACTTTTAAGTTTACATGAGGAAATATAGGCATACAAACACTAAAAAACAAACATTTTATTAATTCATTTAGCATTATTATCCATCTATATTTAAAATTAAGAGTATTCGCCACTAGCATATCATTGATTAAACATAAAATTAGATGAGCTTACCGAAACCCTATTTCATTAGGAGGAGCATAGGACTGCACACAGCTAATTAGTAGCTCATCTTGATGTACATCAGGAATAGCCTTGCTTCTATTAAACTTCACAACAAGGACTGAAATTAAAAACACCTTAACGATATGCAAAAAATTTATTGAGTCATAAACAGTAATATGAACATAAATTTTTTTTCAATTGATTAAAAAATATTATCAAGTAATAAAACATGGTTGAGCTGAAACTAAAAATATACCACTCCACTAATTTTACAAGAACTTCTATCAAAACATATTAGAGTAAGAATGAATGTTATATTTCCAGATTAAATGAACACTTATTAAAAACACATTTAGAGCTCATGGCACGATAAGTCAGTATCTGCTTATTGATAGACAACATTTATGCAACATATGACAGTTTTTGAAGAGCAGTTAAAAAACAGACAATAGTAAATTCCTTTCCTCTGCCTTACTGAATGAAAAGGAAATAAAAAATTGCAAATAAAGCTCCCTTCAGCTATAACAAAATTACAACATAATGATAATGATAAAATTATTTTACATATCAATGTTTTATGCATTAAAATTAGTCTGGATACTATCTTTAGAAATAGAAAGCAAATATGACCAATCTGTACCAACCACTGCAACTTCATTTTAATTAAACCTAATTAAAAAAATAGAAATCTCATTTAGAAAATCTCTCAATTCTATAAAATCAAAGGATACTAACCTAAATATTTGGTAAAACAGAGTAAGAGGATAAAAACTTCCACTCCAAATACAAGTTGCAAGTAATTGTGACAAGACAAAGAAACATCTGATGGACATTTCTCTGGAGATGAGCAATATCTTTGAAACAGTGCCAAAATCACTACCAAAAGTGCATTTCCTTAAAGAAAATCAACAAGTTAGTTTCACCACTTTATTACTATTTTAACACAATTTTAAATGCATCATTTGTGATATTATCCAAGAACAGAAGCCACTCAACTTATTCAGCTGTGATATAGAAAATGTCAAGAGCCGGGTGCTAGCGAGACATAATATAGTAAAATATTTCAGCCCCTCTGTTCAAAAGTTACTTTATGAAACCCAGCTAGTAAGTGCTGAGTAACTGTACACCAGAATATGGTCGTTTTGTGTATGCATGATGTGCATATGTAAGTATTTTGTATACTGAGTATACAATGGCCCATCATTTTATTTGCAATTGAAGTTATTTCTTTTACAATTTTTATTTACCCAGAGAGCTGGATTGGAGACCCCTTCCTTAGACTTCATTCTAAAACATTTTATAAGTTAGTACTTCTCAAGCTAAGAACTTATCAGAAGCAAAATTACTATTCCTGAAATTGAGGTGCACGAAAATCAAATGTAACCATAATAGGCAATGTACAGGGGTACACTCAGAATATCAATATGGATGGGGCTACATTGGTATTGTCAGCTCTCTATTTTAGGAAAGTAGTAATTTGAACAGGGTATGCTAATTTCTATCATGATTTAAATCAAACTTTAATTTTTTATTTATTAAAGTTTAATATGGACATTGAAAATGAAATAACCTGGGACTATTTTATATAAATGTTAAGAAACTTCGCTTTTACTGAGGAACACAAGAATGATCCTTTTTCAACTAAAAATAATTAGTTTCCCTATAACCAACTTGGAAAAATTATTGGGGTGTCTCATGTTGGAGGAGGGCCAAATACAACATAAAAACATTAGGACTTTCTAACTTAAGAAAATCTAGGACTTTGCATACCTTCTGATAAAGTGATTGTTAGTGAGATTGAATCACTCTGCATATTTCGTTACTCATATAGCTTGTAATATTTCTCCTTTACATGTGAGTCTTAGGTCCAAGACATAAAAATTTTAAGGGGTTTGGGCCTCCTAGGAGTTGGTGCTCTTGTTGGGAGGACAATAACTGACGAATAAATATTTCTCTTTTGCTCACTGTAAACAAATGTCACTCATAAATCTGTTTATCAGCAGAGGCAGTTTTATACATATGGAGCCAATCCATACATGTATAACAGCCATGTGCTGATTGGTTTAACACTGTCCAAGTGCATCATGTGCACTTTGATAAAAACAAAACTTTTCCATCTAACTCTACCCAAGTGAACAGCATGTGTCTAACGAGGTTGTATATAACTATAAATAAAAGTTAAGTTTTATATTTTTCTTGTAAATACGTGGTTGGACTCAATACCTTTGAGATGCTGGTGACTATTGTGCAAAGCTGAGCTTAAATTGAAAGCTCTTAATGGGTTTGCAAAAGCAAAATATTCATTTAGTATCATGCTTCACTTGAATTATGAAAATTCAAGTGAAGGACAGAGAAATTAAAATGTATTTAATTATTCTGATTTTTTAAATTTATAATTAAACCATCTCCCCTTATTAAAATATTAAGTGTCATATATTTGTATCATAAAATAGAAATAATTTTCTTTCATTTGAATATCAAATTAAAGAATAAATGCAATAGCAAGATCCAAGAATAATAATTATTTTAATCTTTCTCTCCTATATTTGCTCAGCTATATTTTCTAAACCATCATATACACTGAAGAGCCAAAACATTATGACCACCTATTCAATAACGCGTTGCGCCTCCTTTGGCCTGCAAAACAGCTGCAACTCGCCTGAGCATAGATGCCACAAGTTCTTGGTACATGACTGGAGACAGGTTGTACCACAAATGTCTAAGCAGCGGTCACGCAAAGTCGAAATATTCGGACATGGTGGTGTTTGAGCTCTGAGCTGCTGCTCCATGACATCCCAAATGGGCTCTATTGGATTAATATCCGGCGAGTTAGGTGGCCAGGACATTAAGTGGAATTCATCAGTATGCTCCTCGAACCACTCCAACACAATCCGAGCCTTGTGACATGGGGTGTTGTCCTGCTGGAAGATTCCATTTCCAGTTGGGAAGACAGACGCCATGTAAGGGTGTAACTGATCCACAATGATGTTCAGATAGTTTGCAGCGGTCATGGTCTGTTCTACCACAACTATGGGTCCCAGAGTTGCCCATGAGAACGTCCCCCAAAGCATAATACCGCCACCACCAGCCTGTATATGACCTGCTGTACAAGAGGGGAGCAACTGTTCGCCTGGCAGACGGCATACCCTGACACGGCCATCAACGTGATGAATGAGAAATCAGGATTCATCTGACCAGGCAACTCTCTTCCACTCATCCATGGTCCAGTCTCGATGTTCCCGGGCCCACTGTAGGCATAGTTGACGATGACGATTGGTCAACAGAGGCACACGAGTGGGACGTCTGCTGCACAGTCCCATATCCAACAGTGTCCGCTGAACTGTGTGTTCCGAAACACTTGCGCTTGAACCTGCATTGTATTGGGCTGTCAGCTGAGCCACTGTCTTGCGCCGATTTTGCTTTACTAAGCGGGAGTCTCTGACGTCCTTTTTCTTTGATGACGCGTGGACGACCACCATACCATTAAATACCATTTTCACTTAATCACGTCTCCTCCACGTCATCCAGACGAGTTCATTGAAAAATATGGGGATAGTCATAATGTTTTGGCTTGTCAGTGTAAATATTAATGTTTGACATAGATCAATACTATCTAGAAACTACACTGAGTTACATGTCTTATGTCCAACAACTTTAAGTTGTAACCCATCTCCACCATGAGAACGTTTTGGTTGAGAAAGTTGTACTGTCTTTTACATATCTTGCTAAATGTTTTATTCATAAAATCTTGGGAAGGATTAATATCATAGTAATTTTCTGCAATTGTAGTAAATTAAAGATTCTTTAAAATGATAAATGTTTACAAACTACAAAGAAAAATACTGCTCTATCGGTTATTTAAAATGTAGAAATGTCAAGAAATATGCAAATTTAAATATGAAAATGTAGATATTTTGAGTTACATAATCCTACTAAAGATTTGTGGTCTTGTTTTCAAACTCACTCAATATAACCACTTTTAATTTAATTCATTCACTTACAAAATCAATATAAAATTGAACAAAGGGGGCAATATTTCTTAGTAAATACAGACATGAGATTAGTAGAGTACAAACTATGTTGGAATAGGAAATAAGCAAAAATCTTTAAGGAGGAACATTACAAGTTTAATCTGATTGATAGAAGCAAATGAAAATATGACTACCTAAAGATGGAAGAATCAAAGGTATCCTTTGAAGCAACTGAGTATTTCTAAAGAACTCCAAATATCCACATCTTTGTAGATAGTTATGATGATAGTTCCTGTAACCACTTGTAATAAACAGAAGACACCAATAACATGCATGTGCACAACTCAATATAAAACACGAATCTTCTTTTAGATAAAGAGGAACTGTAAAAGCTGAAACAAGCAGTCCAACCTGTAAACAAAAATATATTTTGAAAATACTAAATTAATTGCTAAAATTCTAGTCTGAAACTTGTACTTATTTCATAACAATCTCAAAGGAAGCAAAGTTATTGAATATAAATTATAACAAATTACACAGCTTATGAGATTTGGTTCATTACTGGTTTTTTGCAAAACAATAACTAATTTCTGTTTGTATGGCATGTAGCAAAGGGAATGGGAAGGCATGTATGAAAAGCATCAACATTTTAACATTTTGATTTGTGCCAGAAAATATGAATAAACACTAAATATCATAACACAATTTTTTTTAAATCAAAAGTTCATTATGTAAATCTGAAACATTTAAACATGTACTTCATAAACATTCACACTGCTTTACAGTTGATAATGCAATCTCAGCAGTTATATGCTCTTAGCTTTAGCATTAAGAGAGTATGTAAGTTGGATTAAGCAATAAAAAAAATTCCATAAAACTTTCCAGAAAACATTGAAAAACTTGTTTGATTGATTTTTGCAACATGTGTGATAATGTTACACATGCAAATAAAGTTGCACTTAATTTTGTCATGAGAAATATATCAAACAAAACAAATAAGTGACACAAAATAAGTGATAGTAAATATAAAGTTGAATTCTAAAAAATTCATGAATTAAATTTAAAATTCAGTTACAAAATAAATATAATAAAATGTAATATTCTATAGTTATTTTTAATTAATACCAAAAACACACAAAACGGCAGACCCAGAGAGCATTTAGGGATGCATGCCAACAAAGCGTGTCCTTAAGAGTGTCAGATATCAGTAACAGCAAAAAAGAAAACCTGTATCAACTTCATTGATAATTGATGAGTTTTCCCACCAAAAGAGTCATAATAAACAGTATTGCTCATAAGACATTTCTAAAATATGGTAATACTTTTCAAGAATGTGTTTTCATTACATGAAGTTCCATATTAATGATATTGCTTTTAAAGTATTCTTAAATGCATCAATTTTCAGAAAAACAATTAAAATTACTCACAAAATGTTTTGGTACTTGCGTAAATGAGTTTTGTACAATAGGATGGGATATAAAATATTGTATTCAAAAATCATTAACACAATAGTACTGGTTGATATTTGGATAACATGAAAATTTAAAGTCATTAAAAAATCTTAACACCTTTATCAGTTCAAAAAGTGAAATATTAGATTTTATTGCTGTACTGCTGATGTATAAAGGATTTTAATTAATAAAACTCCAAATCCTTTCAAAGGAATGGCCTTTGACAACCTTATGAAGCAATAATCTTACAATGTAAAATTGTTCCTTTATACTGATGCATTTATGATTTAAAACTCCCAATTTAAGGTGGTAGTAGGTGAAAGACAGGACGATCCAGTGGGTAAAATCATTTCTATTGCTACTGTCACACAGGATAGTGCTGCTTACCAAATCATATGCGACATTGAAACATGTGCAAGATGATTTATATATATTCTTGATGTTTCTCCAGTTACATATTGCCAAATCCCTAATGATTTTATATAATGAATTGTGTTTTCATTGTACTCTTGTTACTGATTAATTTTTATATTTAAAATAACAGCAATTTAAGTTATTGCAAAACTCGTCTGCAAATAAAATCATTTTTCATCCATACATGAAATAAAAATTCTTGTTTATCTAAGATTAAGATTGAAATAAATTCTTACCGTAGAAAGTATTTCAAGAGCTATGACTCCAGTTATAGGAATAATTTTAAAATTTGGCTCTTCACCTGAAACAAGCACACTGGAAACTAAAGATGCTTCATCTGTTTCATCAAACAACTGAGCACCATCTGCACTAAAAGAATATCCCTAAAACAAGTAAAAATGTTATTAATCTTAGTCAGTAATTTTTTTATAGGTCAGAAAAAGTTATTCAAACAAGCAAAGTGAAAAAGGTATGCAGCATGATTTGTAAATAGGACATAGGGTACAGCTGTATTACACACCTAGTTTGGTTGCATGCTCTTGGCGTGCTTTTTGGTGCACTTTTTATATCGCCAAGGAAAGAATTCTTAAAAAAAAAAAATAGTTTTTTTAAACAGGAAATAATAAGTTTTAGCAGAAAGTAATTAAAGGGGAAAAAATACAAAACTTTGAAATAAACATGTTTTTTATAGGAAAATAATTAGCAGAAATAGTTGGAAAATGAACCGTGACTAAAATCAAACTGAACATTTGAATTCTTCCATACATTAAATGGAAAATAATTGGGAAATTTTTTTTAAAGAACCAATGAAATCAAAGGACAATTTAACGGAAATGAAAAGAATATTCCAGAAAATTCTAAATGAAAATTTAAACTTTCTGCTTGCCATAAAAACAGGAATAACCATAAGATGAGTTGCCTTCACCTGCCATAATTTGATACTAATAGTGCACCAAAAAACACACCAAGAGCATTACCACCAAACGAGGCATGATACAGCTGTACTGGACATGGAAACAGTTAAAGTTCATATTAAGGCCTCACTCAGAGAACAATAAATAGTTTTGCAGCATGAACATTAGGAATATAACAAATTAAACAGGTTAGCAAAATAATAGGTTAACTTCAAATATAACAGAATGCAACTTCATAAATTCAATTATTTAAAACCACATTTCAGAATCTGACATTTCTAGAAGTGCACAGATAAGCCATAAAACACAAAGGTTGACATACATGATTGAATGGATTTTTATGGCACAAGGGCCAGGTTTGGCTGCACTGCAGCAAACTATCAGTATATACATAGACAAATAACATGAATAAAACGAAACTAAAGTTTCTTCACTTTCTAATGATATACATAGAAATTATTTTGAGGTTTAACTGTCTACCAATTGACACAACATCATACCTAGATTTCATTTCAATTTAAGAGACAGATGTAGAGTAACTTAATGATTTCAGCTACAGCTCTCTAGCAAAGGTACTGCAACTAGATGTCTAGCTTATCAATTTGTATCAGCAAAACTCATTGAATAAAAAATTGAATTGACAAGGACATTTCATGTTGTAATAAGCCCAGCTAATATGAAATATTTTCCATCTTTTTTGGTTTTTCAAAAAACAAATATTCACCACTTAAACGGTTATAATTAGTGAATACATGATACTTATATTCTCTAATATAACAAAACTTTAAATACTAAAAAAATTTAGTTTCCTTATATTAACTCTGAGTAATTGAACTTCATATTACATATTACAAAATTTGAACCTGCAAATTCACGCAAGTTTGGAAAGAATTGTTTGATGTCATAAGCAAAAATCTGTGGTAGATTTAATTATTTGAATTTTAGCACATTCCTTGTTTGTTAACAATTCTGAATGAATAGTATCAATAGTAAGCCTGCACCAGAAAATCATAAAACAATGCAGAAAATTAAAGACTGTTTAGCAATTTTAATCTCTAAAAAATTAATTAGGAAAGCATTTCAAACAAAAATTTTGAAATTAAGCTTAATTTGAAAATTGACTGATCTGTTGAGAAGTTATGAGAAAAAAATAGCAGGAAATTACTGAATATTAATAATCATAAAAACGTATTATATAACATTATTCAAACTCTAAATAAAAATTAAATTTAATGAAAATCTAAACTGTGCCTTCGTTTGAAATTGAAAAGAAACTGATGGAAAGTTTGTCATTTTACAGTTCAAGAGATCAAGATTCAATCATTGAATGCAAGTAAATTATGATACCCATCAAAAGCGAAGAAAATTTGTGGCGTTGAATACCTCGTGAAGACAAGATCAGGACAGATAAACCAGATGAAGACGCAAATCTTAGATTTTTTTCTTTGAAAAGGTTAGTTGGGTTTCAGGGCACAAGGGCCAGTTTGGCCAATTTGCACCGGACAACATCAAGTAATGGACATACGCAGCAGGAAAGTTTCAGACAGAAAAGAGAAATACTTTATGAAAAGGATCTGGACAATCAGAAGTTCTGGAAATAAAATCACTTTATTTTAAGGACTAGTGAATTATATATTCGAAGGTAAATGCTTTTGATGAACTTCATATTTTGTATCAAATATTATTGACAGTTCTGATTTTTAGTGAATTATGTTCCATGTTGAACACCAAAATATATTGAATGTTAGAAAAGGCAAACAAGAAACCACCGTTGCAGTGAAGTCTCATTAGATACATTACACAATAAAAATTACAATAAATAACTCAGAATAAGCAAGTCACGGCGTAATTTCAAATCGTAGTTATTTTTACAAGACTTACGCCCCCTGACGCTCTATTTTCTCTTCCCAAACTAACCATAACGTTTATTTCAAGCAAATTAATCAACTCGAATTTCAAAATTTATTGGTAAAGCAATTGTGCAACCAAAACGGAAAGGTGAAAGAACAATCAGCGGCGCATGATGTTGAATAAACGAAGCTTCAGTCGAAGTCACTTGAATAAAAGTAAATAATAAATAATAATCGAATCCGATGGTATGTCTTAATCAATATATCGATTCAAGCCTGGTACTTAGCAAGGAAAATCGTTTTCAGAGGGGGGGCCTTTGTTCAAACGCAAGTAGCCTGCGCTGTACAAGCTCTAGGTTCAATTCCCAATATTTTAAGGTAGTTCGGGTATGGTAGTTGAATTAATGTCGCGACAGTCCGGGATCAATTCCACAGGGAAAGATCCAAGGACAACACCTCGTAATTTTGAAACTACGGTCAGATGACAAGGTTAATACCTTATCTGGCACCCCTCTCTCCTCACGTCCACACCACGCCAACGTGAGCACATTTGATGTCATGACAAATTTGGCGTACAGCAGTACTACGTGCACGACAGTCTTTGGATCGAGTTTCGAACTCGCAACCTACCGGTTGCCAATTTTCCCTTTGGGTCTGATCCCGGACAGTCACCAATAGTCCGTTGTGTTGCTCCAGTGCGAAGTTGATTAAAATACCTACTTACCGGTTGCTAATCCGTTACTGGGCAGCGGTAACCCAGGTGGTAGGTAGGTATTTTAATTTAAGTCACACTGAAGCAACACAACGTGCTATTGGCGATGGTCTGGGATCAATCCCCAACCGAGGACAACACCATGTGATTTTGAACCAAGATCAGATGACGAAGTGGGTATGCCCATTGGCTAACAACCTTCGAGTTGTAGGCGGCGCAGGTTCGATTCCTGCCAGATGCATTCCTCCCTGGTGTATTTCTCTCTTCTGTGTCAGTAAAGCTTTCACTGTGTGTATGTCAATTACTTATTGTATTTCTCTAACAAAGGCACAGAAAATTAAATTATTTTCAATTCAGCGTCCTTTTCTGATTCGTATTTCAGGAGCCTATCGAACCACCCCTACAGACTCCCTAAATATTATTACCGGTGTGCCTCTGCTCCATGTGACCATCTCATCACTTTACTTAAAATTTAAAATCTGGAAACGGCGGCTCCCTGATCCAATTATCGACGGTCTGTCGCTGCTTAATCTTGATAGTGAAATTCCTATTAAAACATTGCCTTATTTATTCACCAATTTAAACTTTCCCGATAAAATGCAAAAATCTGACTACGACGTGTACACGGACGGCTCCGGCATAGATGGGTGTGTCGGGGCGTCCGTGTGCATATTTGACCAAAATAATTTGAAGCATGTTTTCTGTTATAAACTTTCTCCGTATAATAGTGTGTTCCAGGCCGAGCTCACGGCCATTTATAAGGCCGTGGTCTGGGCCTGGGACCATCAAAAAAATAATTAACATTTACAGCGACAGTCTTAGTTCGATACAGGCCTTGAGATCCAATTCTAATAAATCCCTTTATTTAAACAAAATTAAACAAAAAATAACTCCACTTACACATCTCTTTGGCCTGTCTTGGGTCAGGGCACATGTCGGACTGTCCGGGAATGAGACGGCCGACCATTTTGCTAAGCTTGCCTCTTGTTGCGGAGAGGAGCTGGGGATTCCAGCCCCTCGTTCCTATTTATTAAGACTAATTAAAAAATATGTATCAACATCATGGGAAACTGAACATCGTGACGCCCCTAGAGGTTTGCGACTCAAATCTTTCGATTCAGTTATTGGCCCTGGTCTCCTCTCCGCAAATCGATTTCTTTTTTGGTTCCTTACATGTCATGGCCCGTTCCGGAATACTTGAATCGGTTTAAGATTAAAACTTCAGACTTGTGTCTGTGCGGCGAACTGGGAAGTGCTGACCACTACCTCTTCAGCTGCCGTCACACGGCCTCCTATCATCTAGTTAAACCTTCTGATTCAAACCGAGCCTTATGGTTGAATTCTGTTATTTCCAACCCTCTAAGCCTCTATAAGGTCAAGATGTGTGTGCTGGCTGCTGGGGAGGTGGTGGACCGCCTTCCCTCCTTCTCGTAATTTTATGTTTGATATTTGATTATTTATTTCCCCTCTTAAACTATTGGGTTACTATTTCATCTCTTTGTGGGTCCGGGTTGGTCGACCCTTTTCTTCCTTTTGTTCTATTATGTATTTATTGTTATTTTTACGTATTTATTGTATTTACTGTTCTTATCCTTGAGTTTGATTCTTGTCACTTTTTGTTGACGTTGTTTGTCCATTCTATACTTTAATTGTAATATTTTCTTTTGTAACTTGCATTTGATTTGTTTTCATGTTTTACGCCACGTCCCATCTTATTCACCGAGAACTGCTGCACGCCACCACGAACATTTTCTCCTGCAATTGTGGGGGCCTTGTTGGAGTCGATTTCTTATCTTCAGTGGACTGTATTTGCAGCTTGCCTTGGTGCTTTTATTGATGTGGTTTTATGTATTTGTTGTTTGTGTGTGTTCTTTTGTCGTTGTTTTAATGATGTTCAATCGTGCCGCACTTGTCGCCTGCACTATGTTAAACTTTGTATTGTTTTGTCTCAATTTAACAACTTTTCCCCGCCCTTCCCTTGCCTGGGCTCGAAACCTTGTGGTGAGCCGGGTAGGGCGTGGGTCATAAATAAATAAATTACTTATTGTAAGTACTGAGTCAATTACTTGATATTGTATTAGGAAGAATAGAGACAAAAGCCTGATTCTGCACCTAAAAGTCTCAAGGAAATCAACCAACCCAACCAAATCAGATGACGAGGTAGACATCTCAGCTGGCATCTCACTCTCCAAACTTCCACATCACTCCAACGTGGTAGCCCAGTAACGGATTAGAACCGGAGGATTGAAGTTCAAAACAAGGTCCTACCAAAGACCATTGTGTACACGAGGACTGGTAGACGTTAAATATGTCCTTGATCGTCTGATTTTATACTGGAAATCCACTCTTATAATATACATAACTGAACACTATATGTGTAAGATTTTAAGTATTAATTCCAGTGTTTAACAACTAATTCCATTTTTTTTCAGAACTTACTGCATTTCAATATTTACTATTTTATTGTCTATTTGGCCACTAGATGGCACCATGAATTTTTAAGAACATCACTCATCATCGACTGAAGGTAGGTAGGTATCTTAATTAACGTCGCAATGGAGCAACACAATGGACTATTGGTGACAGTCCGGGATCAAAACCGAATGGAAAGATCGAAGACACCAGGGTCGCGGTAGCCCAGTTGGAAGAGTAACGGACTAGCGATCAGAGGGTTGCGAGTTCGAATCCAACCAAAGACCGTCATGTACAAAGAGGGCTGGTGCACGTTAAATCCGTCGCGGCCTCAAATGTCCACACGTTGGCGCGGTGTGGAAGTTTGGAGATCCGGGTGCCAGCTCAGGTGTGACCTCATCATCTGACCGTGGTTCAAAATTACGTGGTGTTGTCCTCGAATCTTTCCCTCTGAGATTGATACCGTTACCAATAGCCCGTTGTGTTGCTCCAGTGTGACGTTAATTAAAATACATACATTCATTGGAGATTGATGATTTTTTTGTACTTCACTTTAAATAATGCACTCATTTGAAATCTTCGGTCACAGTTGAAAAGGGACATATGAGAGACATTTTCGGTCAAGCTAAATATAGGTGTTGCGAAACAAATATTTCCTGTGAGTAAACCGAAAGTGACGTCACTTGGCTTGTTTATCGAATACGATTTCAGCACGTCTCCAATAGAAAATTCTGAATTGATATATGATAGTTGATTGGTCAACGCGAATTTGATTATACGTAAAACGTCACTAAAACTACAATTTAAGGTAATCCCGATATGTATCAGCTTAGGTGTTGTCTCGTCATCTGACTGTGGTTCAAAATTACGAGGTGTTGTCCTCGGATCTTTCCCTTTGGGATTGATCCTGGACCGTCACTAATAGCCCGTTGTGTTGCTCCAGTGTGACGTTAATTAAAATACATACCTACCCGATATGTATCATGTGAGAGTATTTGGCCGGTGGTAGTAAAGTTTTTTGCAGACCGTATTGTTTATATATACACTGAAAATCCCTCTCATACAGATTAAAGTAATGGAGTACAACAAAATTATGACAACGAAGCAGAGTTTATTGTTAAGTCATAGTTTATTTCTCTTAGCAAAGGCGGAAAGCAGGGTATGCCACAGCGCAAGCAACTTGCGAGTTGCAGGCGGGGAGGTTCGTTTTCTCCTTCGGTGTATTTTTCTCTTCCGTATCAACAAAATTTTCTTGTGCGTATGTCCATTTCTGAACGACGATTTTCACAGATCCTTGAGATCAAGCAAAAAAATCGGAATACATACGTATGTCAATTAAAGACGGGAAGAGATATAGACGTTAAGTACACATGCACGTGCATTTCGACAAGACTCCTTAGAATCTAGTGTCCGTTATCTTGCAAGGAGAACTGGATAAAAAAAAGTAACATTCTATTTTTCCGGTGGTTTGGGGCCGTCGGGGCTCAGTGGGTATGCCCACTACGCTAGCAACCTTCGAGTTGTATTCGGCGAGGTTCGATTCCTGTCAGGTGCATTCCTCCCTGGGTGTATTTCTCTCTTCTGTGTCAGTAAAAAACTTTTATTGTGTGTGTCTATTACTTGATATTGTATGTCCTGTGTCTGGCACAGCATGGTCAAATATGGCCCTTGCGCCATAAAACCCCAAAATCAACCAACCAAATCCGGTGGTTTGGGGGGGGGGAATTTCAATTAACGTCACACTGGAGCAACACAATGGGCTATTGGTGACGGTCCGGGATCAATCCCAAAGGGAAAGATCCGAGGACAACACCACGTAATTTTGAACCACGGTCAGATGACGAGGCAACACCTGAGCTGGCACCCCACTCTCCAAACTTCCACACCACGCCAACGTGAGGACATTTGAGGCCACGACAGATTTAACGTGCACCAGCCCCCTTTGTACACGACGGTGTTTGGCTGGATTCGAACTCGCAACCCTTCTGTTGCAAGTCCGTTACTCTTCCAACCGGGCCACCGCGGCCCTTCCGGTGGTTTGGTTTTGCATACAAATTTTCTCTCACATGCCTATGCTGACTATTTATAAGTTGAATTAACGTCGCACTGGAGCAACACAACTGACTATTGGCCGGGATGATCCCGGAGAGAAAGAGCCGAAGACAACCCCACGTATTTTTATACCACGGTCAGATGACGAGGTCAACACCTGACATGGCACTCTACTCCCCAAACTTCGACTTTAAGCAAACGTGATAACATTTAAAGCCACAGCAAATTTTACTTGTCCTAGTCCCCACGTACCAGACCATATTTGATTGATCGAGTTTCAAACTTCAAAACTACTAATCCGCGATTCTACCAATTCGGCTACCTCGTCCCTGAATTTATAAGGGGATCCTTGAGTTTAAGAGTTGGAATATGAGATGGATTTTGCTGAACAAACCAGACATAAATCGATTTTATTTCCGGTACTCAAATGCTCCCTTCCATGATGCATATTGGGGTTAGCTTAAAATGTAGTTTATCGTCCTTTTGGCGACTTTTGAAGTTTAATCAAATTAGCGTTGATCAATCAAGTATATGTCAATTCAGAATTCATTCTTTGAAATTTTTATTGGCTGTGCTGAAATCGGATTTGAAAAACAAACCACGTGATTTCACGTTCTGAATACGTACAGAAAACACTTTTTTTTCGTAAGAACACTACCACCACCAATATTTAGCTTGGCACAAAATGTCTCTTATGAGGGTTATTCCATGTGAAATGAGCAAATATCGGAAAAAAACTGGCCGTAGGGTGACGGATTTTAATGAAATTTGCTACAGGGGTGAAGTTTATGCATAAATAACGATATCCAAAATATTTTGAAAATTTCGGGCATTTTAAGGGACTTGCAACTTTGAAGAGCAGTTGTGAAATCGTATGTTTGAGATCTTTCTCAAAAACTACTTAACGTGGACAACAATATTTCATATTTTTACAATCTATGAAGACTTCCTTTTAATCTATTTGGAAGCAACAATTTTAAATATCATATTTAAGCTAAAAATTAGTCGCAAATAATGGAAAATAGTCGATTTTGATAGAATTAAAAAGGTTTCCATGGGCTAAAGGAAATTAAATGCATCGTTGAAATTCATGCCAGATAAAGTGCTAGGTATGATAAACTACTGCTGAGGTTTGGAAGTCGGCTATTTCCTTTATCTTTCAAACAGCAAAGGAAAATTATAAAACGACGGTTTTCCACTTAAAATGAAATGAATGACAGCTCTGACGAAAACTATATTTTGGAAAAATATAGCTTAATATGTCTATTGTAAAAAAAATTCAGGATTGTATTTGGAGTCCCAAAGCAACAATAATAGAATTAGTAAAACGCAAAAACACGTTTTTGCCCTTCCAATCAATTGGCGATTGAAAGTTTCGTCGCCAAACGACTATTCGGATGTTCTACGACGGGTTACCATATTCCATCAGTATCGCACTAACTGGCAATGATTATTATCGCCAATCATAGCATTTTCTTCCCATTCTATGCATACTACTCGTTTCAAATGGCAATAATGAAACCCCAAATCAACAATGAAATACCAAATTATTTTTAACTTTTGAAGGAAATTTTAAAAGCAGGACATCAAATTAAAATTAAAAAAGCTTAAACATTTAAAACCTTTACTTGATTGTTTTCAAATTCACTTTTGATCTGATAAAGGTATCTTCAATTTTGTAGTTGCTTAAATTGAAATTTTCCTAGAATTCTTGAAATCTTTACTTATTTCATTAGTGATTGTGATAAATATGGAAAAAGGATTCGTGAGTTATGTACATTTGGGAGAATCGAGTTTAACAACGATGTTTAATTTTTTTACTCTCAAAATTAGTGTTTACTTGACTAATAATGCTTAATATTTACAAAACACATTTAATATTCACAAGTAGTAGTATTTAATACTTACATTTCTAAACGAAAAAGTAAATCGAAAAGACTTTTCTAACAAAATTAACTTTCCACCTAATTATTTCACTGATGGAAATTGAGCACATGCACCCTAATAATAGTTATCTCATTCTTATATCGCATTTTTTATATTATCGGTTATAACTCATTATCAGCCGCGATAAAAAAGTAAAATTTCCGTCTAATTAAAAATTTCCGAGACAAAAATAATCAAATTACAATTACAAAAATTTCAGTACATATAATAGACATCTTGCTCTTTTATGTTGAAAAGTTTTGATGTTTTTGGAGCTTTCCCTCAGTGAAATATGCATTTTTTAAAATTGGAAAACCGTATTTTTCCATAATTTTTACTTTTAAATGTTTTTTTCTTTATAAAGGAGTAGAGAAATACAATCACCAAATTACTCCACGCTCTTTGTTAGGAAAGGCTATTCATTAAGAATAATTTTTAATATTGTCTTTCCATTTCTAGAGATACCAGAGCAATTTGAAATTTGTAGCAAATTGGCAAAATTTCTATTTTTGTCGATCCCTCAATTCAGCAATGATGGCTATTAAATTATATTCTGACGTTTCCTAAAAGACCATTTTCTGAAGAATGTAACGCGCGCGTTATATAAAAATTTTAAATTTGTGTCAATAACTTATTGAAATATAGGGTCGCAAACAGGCCACTTTTAGTGCTAGAAAATCTAAATTTGTGTGACCTTGAACTTTAAATGTCAATAATTAACAAAATAGATTTGTGAAACCTAATATTTTGCAGTTGAACATTACTATATGTGACCTACTTAAAAACTGATTTTCATTAAAATCGGTGATGTCAGCCACAGCCGATTTGCTCATTTTGCGTGGAATGACCCATATACGTATGTGTGAGACTAGATTTAACCGTTCATCCTTTGCCAAAAGGGAGATAAACTTTGTTTTAAGTAACCCCTATATGTATCATGTGAGAGCAATTGAGTAGTGGAAGTCAAATCTTAGCTTTTCGTCTGGTTTTTTTTTGCCTCGCAGAAAATTCCTCTCATTTAATAACTATGAGTTTTTAGATATATGCAACCCAATTGTTATTAGGAAAATTTGGATTCGAAATTTTTGTTAGATATACGTTGAAATGTACGAAAGGCTTTTCCTGTCAATTTAAGTGGCGGTAGTGTTACAGCAGCAGAACATGTTTTCTGAACATATTCCGAAAGTGAATTATTATTTAGTGGCTTATTTTTCGAATACGATTTCAGCACTCCGCCAATAAAAATATCAGAGCCACTCCACCAAGAATTACGAATTGATATACGATAGTTGATTGGGTCAACGCCCGTTAGATAAAACGCCAAATGTCGCCAAAACGGCGATATACTATATTTTAAGGAAACCCCAATTTATATCATGCCGAGAGCATTTGGGTAATAGAGAAGAAATCTTCGCTTTCCATCTGGCTTGCTTTTTGCACTGAAAATCTCATAATCAGTCAAAATAGTATAAAATACGTCTTGTTATTCACGTTCTTGGAATCGTACATACAAACCGAAAATGTCATTAGACTTGGAATAAAGTCTACTACAAATTAATATGCATTTTGTTTATATAAGGATTAGTTTTCATATTTATTTAGATAGTATTTCCAAAATTTCAAATAGAAACACTCGAAACGATACAAACGATTCGCGGAGTATCAATATGTAGAATTATTAAATAAAGGTATACATGTAGAATGTTTATAGCATATTTCCTAATCTATTCATGTGATTCTCCAGTTACGTTGACTTTCGATTCTTATTTTCATTAATACAAATACCTCTCGATGAAATATTGAATGATGTTTCAAGAAAACCGGGATGACATGACCAGATGTACCAGAACAAAGAGTGTGTCACCCATACAATCTCCAAGATATTAGCCGTTTCATCAACTAGAGCAGAGGTTCCCAACCTTTTCTGGACCACCACCCCTTTACAAGAAAAAAAATTTTCAACGCCCCCTCTTCCATAATAGTTATACCAAATATTAAAATATTGTTGCACATTATCTATCTATCTATTAAGAATCACAAAGTAGAAATTAAAAAAAGTAGCAAATTGTTTATTAAAAGTTTAAAAATTAACACAAAAATAGCAATAAAAAATTAATGAGATGGTTGAGGCTGGTGGAGTCTTATCAATTTGTTAATGTCGGGTTCCAATTATGTCAACATCAGTCACAAATCGCCACGCTCAGTGATCTGCAGTCTGTTCCTTTTCTTAGAAAGTAAATTTGCTACTGTACTGAACTCACGCTCAGCCAAATACGATGAAGGAAATGCAAATAAAAATTTCTGTACTATTTCCCACAATCCAGGGTAGAGTGCTGGTATTGATTTTTGAAGCCAGAACTCTTGGTATCCATTTCTGAATTTTACTTTTAGTTCGTTAGTTGTGAGTTCTACGAGTTCCTCTTCTAAATTTGATGATTCTGATGTATCTGCATTTGCGAAAGGATCTAAAACCCAACTCGGTATATTCATGCCTAAAATATCCTGGAATCGCTCCTTAAAATCAGCATGAAGAACGGCCAAGTGTTGGCAGTAAGTAAATCTTCCTGTTTTGCAGACTGCTGATAACGTGGGAAAGTGGCTGTATTCACCTCTACCTAAATTTCGTTTGAGCAGAAGAAGTTTCCACACAAAAGCAGCTGTGACGTTTTTTGTTTTTGTGACTTTGTCAACTCATCACCTTGCAATTGCAAATTTACTTCATTAAATATTTTAAACAGGTCTGTCAAATAAGCGATGTCATTTTTTGGATGTAATCAGGTTTGCGTGCAGTTTTTCGTCTCTGTTTACAAGGAAATCTAGTAATGAGCAAACAGATTGTAAAAACGATTCAGACAAGTACCTTTTGAGAGCCAACGAACTTCTGTGTGCAGCAGCAAGCGATAATAATCTTCATCATTTTCACTACAAACTTGGCCAAATAGTCTCACTCAATGCATTGCTTCTAATCTTATTGACTGCTCTAATAACGTAATCAAGCGACGTATGCAGGCGTTCATTCAGATTTTTTGCAACCAAATGCTGACGATGAATAATACAATGTACAGCGAGTACATTTGATACTGCTTGTTTCAAATGCGTAATGAAACCCTTATGACGCCACGTCCACATCAGTAGCAGCTGATAAAATATTACGAAAAGGAATTTCTTTCTCTTGAAAAAACTTGTTCATAGTATTAAATATCGATTCTCCCTTTGTATCGGTTTCCAATTTTTTAGCAAATAATAATAATTTTGACAAATTTCTTCTTTTATGAATCGTACGTATAAGAGTAGTGCTTCGTTATTTGGCAGAGTTGATTCATCGAGTTGAATGGAAAAAATTTGCAAGTCTTCAAGTAAACGCATAATGATATTTCAACGTCTTTAGCCATTTCATCTATTCTTTGCGCTGAATTATTACTCAGAGGTATTTTCCTGATATCTGATGGTGTCTTATGATAACGAACAGTTTTTATTACTTCTTTGACTGCCAGCAAGATTAATTCCTCGCCAATTGTGTGTGGTTTTCCTGCTTTTGCGATTAACAATGAAATATTACATGAAGCTCGTAGTCCATAATCTTGTTTAGAAGACGACTCAAAAAGGTTTAATATAGTTGGCTGTTTTAAATATTTCTTTTCCAGTCCTTGAAAATAGGATAATTCTTTGTCCTTTTTATCAGCATGCATTTTATTCAAATGCTCTTGTAGCCTAGAAGGCTTCATTTGAAAAAACTTTTTGGCAAATTAAACACATAGGTAATGATTGTTTCGTAGGAGAGTGCGTAAATCCATATTTCAAATACTCAATACTATACTATCTGCATTTCTTCTTAGACATGTTGAAAGAGAAAATTTGCCAGTTTCAATAAATTAACTTTTCAACATATTTATAGATATAATATAATGGCTAATGACTTCTATCACTTATCACTCACAAATAAGGATTATTGGCGAAGCACACAAAAATAATGAGACATTCCTAGCTATCCATGTCTTATAGATTTGATGTCTTGCACGCATCAACTCACTCGCTTTTTTGTGATGCCGGTGCACTTGCTCTGTAAAAAAGTCATAACAAACTCCCATATTTTTCGAATCATGCTTGATTGCGTGAATCGCGTCGTTGTTTACCAACTTGCAAAGACTTGTCACCGACAATACTAAAACCGAATTAGGTATACGTATACCTAATACTAATTTAATTTTTTAATTCTTATTTACGCGATAACAATAAAATGAAAATTTTAGAGATATGTAAAATATATTTTCATCAAAACAGTATTTTCAAAGTATTTTATCCACGCCCTCCCCCCTTGACTGCCTAAAAGGTTTAATACAGTTGGCTGTTTTAAATATTTCTTTTCCAGTCCTTGAAAATAGGATAATTTTTTGTCCTTTTTATCAACATGCATTTTATTCAAATGCTCTTGTAGTTTCCCCATTTTTCCTCCGGGCCCGCTACCGCCCCATGGAAGACTCCAGCACCCACTGGGGGGCGGTACCGCCCCCGTTGGGAACCTCTGAACTAGAGATTAATGGAAACATGTTCTATCATTAAACTGAAACTATTATTATTTATCATTAAAGGTTATTCCGTATGAACTGCAGAGATAAGGAGAAAAAAATAATATGGCTACATATTAAATGATTTTATGAAATTTGTTACAGAAGTTCAGTTTGCCTAAATAAAGATATCGAAAATATTTTAGTTCAAAATTAACTAATTTGGTAGTTTTATGTATGAACTTGCAGCTTTTGTGCAATTGCTTAATGTTGCATGTTTGAAGCTCTGTTTCTCAAAAAAATGCAACTCAATTCAGACAAGTGTTCCCTTTCTCTCACAAATTACAAAAATGTTCTATATTTTGTAATCTGAGAGATAATTTTGTTTATTTGATAATAAAAACTTTTTGTGATTTTTATCTTCCTTTTCTTTATTTAAAACTTTAATCTCGAAAAAGTTTTTGATGCAGATTCAAAAATGCTGATTAATACAATATTTAAAAATACTTGAGAATTTAATAAAACTAGCTACTATGAAAACATCAGTATATGCAGACCAAAATATATTATTTTGAATGTTATTGAAATTGGACATTAACAGACCTGCAGTCAAGTCGTATGCATATCAAAAAGTTCAAAAAGTAAATTAACATAGAATGCTGATGTGGTAGGACTGGTAGGCATATTATTATATAATGCTCGAAAACAGTTTTAAAATGTTTCTGTTCTAATTAATTAGTGATATTTTTAAAATTTTCTGAAACGTTACACAAAATTTCATAAACAGTCATTTTGATCTCCTGGAATTAAACCCTATTGCTAATGTGGTAGGTAGGTAATTTAATTAACGTCACACTGGAGCAGCACAACGGGCTATTGGTGACGGTCCGGGATCAAACCCTAAAGGAAAAGTCCGGAGACAACACCACGTAATTTTGATCCACGATCAGATGACGCCTATTGCGAATGAAAACAATTGGTTAAATCCTGTAATTTGCAATAGAGACGACGTAATGTTAGTGAAAAAGTATTACTTTGGAATTTTAGTGGACTACCGTAGGAGTATGTGCATAGGAGGTACAGTGTGAGTAATCGGGCATCAAACCTGACGACATTAAAGATGCGTCTAAATACTTAATTTTGTGGAAATTCAAATCGTGTACATCTTAGTACCTTTAGAAAGTAGATGTTCAAGGGTGGGTAGGGGATCAAGGAAGTGACAACTGTTAAAAGATTATTTTGTCATTTTTAAAAGAGTCTGTCCATGTTGTGGTTAGAATTGCTCAAGAATTGTGGTTAGCCAAAGCAAGACACTGAGATTGAGACATCTGTATTTTTACATTTGCATATTTACTGTACACTTACGAAGAAGGGAAATTTTTGTGTTTAAAATACAAACAAGAACTAAAAAGATTTCATATTTATGCAATTCTATAAAACGAATTTCTGTGAAAAAAGAGTGAGTTAAAAAGTTTAAAATCACCTTGCACAAGTTTTTATTTTGCTGTTTGTCTGGAAGAACTTTTATTATTTGTTTTAATATTTAAACAAGTTTGAATGTTAAGTGGAATTTCACAATCAAATTCTTTTCGCTGAACACATTTTAGTTCATTGCAGAACAGCTTGCATCAGAAATGTCAAGTATGTTCTGCGAATCGGCTTAGTGTGGTTCGTTGTGATGAATTAATTAGTACTTCGGAAAACTGGAATCCACGCCACAAGCCTGAAATCTCGAACACCGTTTGCGAAATCAGCGGAAGAGTTGTAATGGCGAAGTTATGAATATGGTAAACCACGAACACATTGAGATTGTTACAGAAAAGGTTTTGAATTTTTTTTTAGGCGGCATACTAAACACAGCTGCTTCTTTGTGTTTAGTGAAAGCAGTACTGTTTTTCGCTGTCAACTTCTAACTTGCCTTAAATTTGTTTTATAAAGGTAAAAATAGCAGACAACGTCAAAATCTCTGTATTAAAACATTTACTTTTTAACAAAATAAAATATATCAGCAGGGATTTTATGTATTTCTCTGTTGATGAGACCTGATAGCCGAATGCTTAGCGGTTTAGCCCTTGATTCAATAAACTTTGGATTCGAATATCGGTTTAGAAATAGATGTTTGTAGCGATTCGAAATCCCCTTTAGGCTGAAGGTCTTGGTCTGATTAGACCCCTTGAGGCAAAATATGACCTTAGAGCAGTGATTCTCAACCTTTTTTTTGTCGCGGCACACTTTTAACGATTTCAAAATTTGGCGGCACACAAAGAAAAAGATAAGTTTAAAAGTTGTTTACTTACCTATAATACACTGTGTAAAATAGTTTATGATAATAATTGTGAATGTAAAATAAAATAATATAATATGTACTACAAAAACAACAGTACGTTTATTAAGGGATTAATTACAAGGTAATAATAAGAATACTTTTAATGAGAAATTTGAGCTTGATGTTTTTGATAATTTCTGTTAGTAAAAAGAGAAAATAAAACTATTCTCATACTTCTTTTTCACTTCCTTTATACATTATTTGATTGAGGGGTGCAGGTGGGGATACTGAGAACACTTGAAATTTCTTCACGTTGGGGCGAATATTTCACTTTATGAAAGGTCACAGTTATCGAAGATAAAAACAGTTAAAAATATGGTATTTAACTGTAAAAACAACAGTTTTCTTTTACAGTGTACCTTTCTTTAATTTAAACAAACTTTACTCATAATAAAAAAGAGCATTATAATTTTTACTATATACATTTCTAAAATTTGGCGGCACACTCTAAGAATTTGGCGGCACACAAAAGTGCCGCGGCACAATGGTTGAGAATCACTGCCTTAGAGTGTCAAACTAAACGTTAGGTAGAATCTTTCGGAGCACTAAATATTATATTGTACATATAGCTCAGTCAAACGATAACATTGTAAAATATATACCGCGTTCCTTTATTACATGCATCTCCATGTAACAGGTGTGGCAAAATCGTGACTGTGTTCAGGAAATAAAGCATCTAAATTGTACGTTAAAACATTTATTTCACACACACAGTACAAACACATAGAAATACACGGCTGGATACCGGATCAATGGTAAGGCACATTCTTTTGGTTCAAAATCCAATCTTAATCTCATTTCTCCTTCGGGGAGTCGGATGGAGAAAATCATTTCGATTTCTTTCCTTTTATAGGGATTTTCATCTCAAGTTGGAACATCCCCCTTCGATGAAGACTTTCATCATTTATCAAAATTTGAAAACATTTTAACATTTAACACAGCTTAACCTTGAAAATATAACATAAATTGAACAAAAATAATTTTACTTTCTGCTAAAGAAATGTAATTCAAAAAAATACTATCAGGTAAAACACAAACATGAAACGTGCTTTCAAAATATATAAATATAGTAAGTATAACCAAATAAATGTAAATAGGTAAATGGTGATAAAATACGAACAGAAGAATATTGCTAGAGCAGAAAATACTGCAAAACTATATGAATAAAAATGCAATATCAGACATGAATTTCAAAGGACGTAAATATAAAATGCTATCTCGTATTCTGAATAGGAGTAGGACGACATATTGGGTGGTAAATATTATTTATTCCACTTTACATCTTTCTTTTACTTTTTATTTCAATCTAGTAAATGTTCCTGAAAAGAGAAAATATTTTTTAAATTTGACATCTGTGAAATTTATAATGCGAGTTTTACAGTGTAATGTAAGCAATGCCCTTTACAGTTGAATGTAAAGGGCATTGCTTTCCTTTTAAACGATCTCTTTAAATGTCAAAGATAAAGCTTAATTCCATATATGAGGGTAAATTTTTGGAGCTTAAAAACTAAAAATTGACTAGATTTTATAAAATTAGATGTCAAGATTCTGAAAAGGGGAAGATGGTTGAAGGAGGCAAAAGTCGATACATTAATTTCTCTGGCAATATTAACAAAGTCTGTGGTTTGTAATAAAAAATATATAATGAACCAGACTAAAAGTTTGATCAAGGCTGGTAGGAAATAAGTTAATGGATCTTGGTCAGTCATTATATGACTTTAAATCACATTACTTATTGATTGGACGAATTCAATCATCAAAGATGATTGAAATGTGGATAATGTGTAGAAAATGTGTATTTTCCACACACACAAGCAGCAGTCAAAATAGACTCATTTCTTTGATGTGAGTTTAAAGACTAGTCTTCAACAACGCTAATGAACTCGCCACCTTAAATTAATTAAAGTGGTGAGTTGCATTAGCTTTGCTTGAAATTTCGGTTTATCGGCTTTTATTATTATCAAATCTAGAATCATATAACGCAGAACGACTTTATCCCTTAGTTAAGTTGAAGCTTTATTGAAAACGTGTACCTCAAAGTTCTGAAAATGATGCGTTTTACAAATCGACCCAAAGTGTGTGAAAGAATGCATTTCAACGATCTGGTGTTTCCAAGGGAAAGCTTAAGTTTGACGATGCAATCACTTACTGACAATGTGTTTCACCTTGGCGACTATTTATTAGTACTAATCAATAATTCCAACGGTTCCACACGTGTCCACATACGTAAATTTGCTTTGTATGAAAACAATGTCTTGAAACCAACGAAGGACTGTGTTTCCCTGCATCCAAAAACATGGTACATTCTAATGCAAAAGTTGAGCACATTTTTCGCTTTTGCAACTGCCTCCAACGTTAAAGTTATAGAAAAAGAAGTCTGCCTTTCTAAAGTGTTTGATGTGGGGGAAATGCACTTAGTTTTACAACGTGTATTTCAGAAAAGAAATTATACTTTTCAGTTCTCGCCCAACTGTGTGTTTATGAATTCTGATCAGTATTTTAAACTGTGTGAAATCTACGGCAATGTGTTAGATGTATTGAAGATATCGCTTTTGACGTATTTGTTGCCATATTATGTGAAACTGGAAATCAAAAAATGTTTTCCTGGTGAAAGTTACAAACCTTACTGCAGTGATACCATTAAATCTGATTGTTGGAGAGAAGTCATAGCTTCTCTCTGCAAGTGCCTAAAGGATA
Organism: Meta bourneti; assembly: GCA_933210815.1. Classification (NCBI taxonomy): domain Eukaryota; kingdom Metazoa; phylum Arthropoda; class Arachnida; order Araneae; family Tetragnathidae; genus Meta; species Meta bourneti. The sequence goes on from OW119923.1 coordinate 57,548,628, forward strand.
TTGTGTCAAAAAATATAAATATTCTTTTTGACTGTTTAGGCTGTAAGAATGAAATTGTCAATCAATCTGTACATAAATGTATGACGATGAGCGTTGACGAACGCTTTTGCGAATTTTTCGCCCTTGCTTTATGTGTTGTTAACTGGAAAGAGTTTGCTATTAATTTTGTAAGACAGAGCAATAAACTGTTAAACTTTTATTACATAATAATGGAGGAAAATGTTTTTGAGAATTTGAATACCACAGATATTTTCAATACTGTTAGAGAGATGTTTGTAAAAGACCTGTAAGATATGTTGTTACAAATATATTAACTGTGTTGTTGATTCTTTTTTCAATAAATTATATTTTTCTTCAATTCAGTGTTGTCAAAAAATATTCTTCACAACAATTATACTAATTTTGTATGACAATGTTTTTTCAACAACAAAAAAAGACAAAGGTAAAAAAATTAATGAGAAAATATATGTTAAAATGTTTTTTCTAATTTGGTGTTTACTTTCTAAATGGTTACTTTTCCCTTTTTGTTTTAAGATTTAAAAGTACAAAAAGTTTAATTTAGAAAATAAACAATGCACCAAGATGATTGACAAGTACTAAAAATAATCGCAAAATGAATATTTAATTCAAGCGTTCTATTTCTTGCACTAGAGTACATTTACACATTTTTCCTAAAGCATTTAGTAACTCCTTTTTAAGGAACTTTAAAATTCCTCTTTAGTAAATAGGTTTAACATGTAATGAACAAACAAATAATAAACATAATCAATATATTTATAAGGGGTAAAAATGGTCTTTCCTACACGATTTTTTCCACAAAATATCGTGATAAAAAGTCTTGTGATTTTTTAGAAATTCTTAAACTTCCTTATTAGTCTTTTTTGCTGTAGCGCAAGTGTAAATTTCATGACATTGAACTCAAAACTACCCTTTTGCAATTCTTCCACACTGTGTTCAGTAAATCACTGAATTACTACCTGTATTAACAAAGAGTAGATAGCATTTAGTAACAAATGTACGTTTCAATTTTACGTAAAATATTGGTTTGGCACATAGGACACGTTGAGATACTTTTAGTACATATCATACATATCACCAGATGACCGCAAGGCTGTAAAGTAGCATCCATTTCCGATTCCGTGCAAATTTTACAGTCGTTCGTCCTTGTCGTTGTATGAGGGGTAAAGTTTTTACATCGGGTTTCATAAAAACATTGGTATTGTTGATTTCATCCAACACCTGTACAATTTCATCTACGGGTGTTCCTTTTAGTCTAGGGTCAACAATCGGTCGTTGTTGGGCTACCAAACATTTTGGATAAAACTTTGTGTTCGTGTCTGACTACATCCTCCTTCTGCCAATTTTCAAGCCCTCCATCTATAGCTCCTGACCCCCTGTCCGAGACACCCGTATAATACAATCCATTTTCGGCCAGGTCCCTAATGTCTACATCTGTGCGTGGCCAATCTCCAAACGGAGATAGAAATTTAATGAGCATAGACGTGCTTGAAACTTTAGGCTTCAAATTTACGTACTGATTACTTACAGAGCATAATATAATTTTCCTTAAAATTATATTATGCTCTGTTACTCTTAAGTGTAAAATTACAGTGCAGATTGTGTTAAATCCCATGAGAAAGGGTATCTTCGTCAATTTTTTAAAAATCTGATACTTGTCAAAGATACTAGTTTCCTTTCAACAAAGGCAAAGACTTGTGCCCACAAATAAATAATTCAATTTGCTGTTGTAATTTTAGAAAAAAATTAAACTGCTGAATCAAGAGAATTCGAAAAACTTTAAAGTTCTCACTTTAAAGAAAATCAAAATACGTTTCTCTTATAAATTATATTTGGTTAAGTTTTCATTTTCTTGCTCAAGTTTAGTCGTAGAATTGTATTCAGCGCATAAAAGTGGCAGAGTAAAAAGAAAAATCACATGCACATTTAAGTATATCCTTTCGTTAAAATCTTGCATTACAACGCACAATTTTACTTGGTGCATTATCACAAACACATGTTTTCTGAGTGCATTCTTCTCTTATGCGTCGCTCATAATTACTCGTGAAAGATAAGACTAAGATAAATTTTAAATTTGCTGATTAGTAAGTGCATGGTGTTATTCACTGATTAGTAAGTGTATGGTGTTATTCACTGATTAGTAAGTGTATGGTGTATGGTTCTTCGTGCCTCTAGTATACAATTCTTTTTCCAAGAACAGATTACACATTTCAATAGCAATGTTTAATATTTGTGCAATTGTGGATTTCGACGGATTTCAGACTCTAGAGGGTTTCTTAGTACGTGAATACGGATACATCGCCATAAAATCACAAGTAGCTTCAAGTATTCGTTTCAACTTATCGCCTTATAAGCATAAACTGAGTGCAAAAGATCACAAAATTGAGCGATATGTTGAGAATTACATGTGGTCTTCCTTTCTGTCCCATGGCATGGGAAAGTGTTTCCTTTAGAAAGTTTAGACTCTAAGCTTTTAGAATTGTACGAGCAGACCAAGAGTGCCACTCAGTACCTAGTTGCTTACAAAGGTGGTTGTGTGGAAAAGAAACGCTAAAATGCATTTAATATTCCGAATATCAGCTTGGAACAATATGGGTGTCCCAAATTCGATGCACTATGTGTTCTAAGTAGCAACAAAGAGATCCAAAAACTATCATGTGGTCATCACAAAAATAATTTGCATTGCCCCAAAGCTGAGGTGATGGCATTTAATAATTGGATCGTCGGAAATATGTGTCTCTTAAAAAATGCAAGTATGTAAAAAGTATGTTCTTTTTTACTACAATGTATTATTTTTGTAAAATACACTGCTGGCCACCCAAATTGCAACACCAAAAAAGACAAGAGATATCACAACAAAATTTATTTTGTAGATAACATGTTGACCAAGTATCAAATGATTAAATTTATAGACTTCTGTGAAGTGTGGTTCCTGCCAAAATCAGTAGCCAGAGTAGCCGCCATTGTTGGAGATCACCGCTGCCACACGCCTCGGCATTGATTCAAAGAGACTTTGGATGTGTTCTTGGGGTACAGCAGACCAAGCAGCTTCCACACGTTGCCAAAGTTGATCTGGTGTGGCAGCTGGGGATGTATTCTGGGTCAATCGTTGAGCAACCATGGACCACATGTTTTCTATCGGCGAAAGATCCGGAGAGCGAGCTGGCCAGGGAAGCAATTCAATCTGGCGATTGACGAAGAACCCTTGGACAATGCGTGCCACGTGTGGTCGTGCATTATCCTGTTGAAATATGGCTGTGGGCAAGCCCTGAAGGTAAGGAACGACAACTGGCTCCAACACCTCGGAGATGTAGCGCTGGCTGTTTAAAGTACCGGCAATGCGTACTAGAGGAGTGCGAGAGTGATATCCAATACCGCCCCATACCATAATACCCGGTGCAGGACCAGTGTGGCGGTGCATAACGCAGCTGTTCAGCATCCTCTCTCCACGGTATCTCCAGACTCGAATCCGACCATCGTGGTGTTGCAGACAGAAGCGTGACTCGTCAGTAAAGACAATTTCATTCCATTCTGCCGTCCACATCCTTCTTTCATCGCACCATTGGCGGCGGAAACGTCTGTGGTTCTGCGTCAAGGGTAGACGAAGCAATGGACGTCTTGCGGACAGACCACTCTGCTGTAAACGGCGTCGAATGGTACGCGCAGACACTGGATGATGCGGTAGAGACTGAATGTGCTGTGCTATGGTTCGTGATGTGGCTGAGCGATCCGTCACTGCCATACGCACAATATGCCTGTCATCACGTGAAGTGGTGCACTGAGGTGGATGCGATCGAACACGTCGGTCCGTCGTACCCTCCTGCATCCAACGATCACATATCCGCATTACAGTTGTTTGGTTTCGTCCAACACGACTACCGATTTCCCTGAAAGATAATCCACAATCTCGGTAGGCAACTATCCTTCCTCTGTCGAACTCGGATACTTGATCAAAAGATGATCGCTGTTTTCTACGAGGCATAATTTATCGTTTTTTTTTTGAAAAAACCACAAGAAAAACACAATTGCCGTACTTGAAATCGTCGAAATCTCCAAGCCTTAAATAGCGCTTTGAAGTGGCGCCACAGGCGCGCGTGATGTGCGTCTGCGCTGAAATTCTAATCATTTGCATATCTCACCTCCGCTAATGCATGTTGTAAATTTCATATTATTTGCATGCTTCCTTCAGGGTGTTGCATTTACGGTGGCCAGCAGTGTATATGAATCATAACGTTTTTTCTATTAAAAAGTGTTCTTATTTACTTTGTTTCCATGTGGCTTCCTTCAATCTGTTTAAGAATTGTCCGTGCTGGTTTTTGCAGAGATTGTTTTAATACATAGAATTAAGATTTAATCCATTTTTCAATATTTGTTCATTTTAAAATTCACATTAATACTTAAAATTTTCAGTTATTATTTAATTTTACTCATGTGTAAAACTATCACTGGTGTGCGTAAATGTTTAGATTATGCAATAAATATCAAGAAAAGGGCAAAAGTTAATTTGCTTAGCAGCACAGATGTACACACATTATTTTCAAAACAGAAAACCCACTTACTATCCATTTGACATAGCAATGTAGAACATTTAAAATTAAGAAAACAGTACCCAAAGTATCTTGTAAAATACTTCATAGCTTCGTACAGTATTGGAATTTTGCTCTGCAATCTAAACTGCACAATATGCACAAGGTTTTCAAATAAATAAAATAAGTTTCTGTTTAGTAAAATGCATGGTTTGCAAAAAAAGCATTAAAAGAGGAACGTTTTATTTAGAACTTCAAAAACAAATGGTTTTTAATTCTAATTTTCACTACTTCAAATGTGCAAGGAAATATCTTTATAGTATGGGTCTTGTAAAGTTTCAAATAAAAGCAAAAAAAAAATACTCTTACAGATTTTTTATAATTATTTTTTTACTATGCATAAAACACACTTTAAGAATCAAACTTTTAAAAATGTCTCAATTGTAAAATTAAAAAATAAAAAGGAAATCTGCATTTAAATGTTTGTAATAATATTTAAAGTATATATTTCTCAATTGTTAAACGTTTTTTAAAAATTTTCAGTATTAAAATATGTGTAATAGTATCTAATATATAATTAAGAGTAAAAGCATCTAACTTTTAAAAATATAAATCCTTATATGTCATCCCAAAACAGTTTGTAAATCTGTATAATGAAAACTAAATCACTAAAATTTAAGAAGATTTATTTAAAGTAAAAAATATGCAAGGAAAGATTAATTAAAAAATAACATTTGGTTTAGATTTTATTGGATAAATGATTTTAATACAATTATAACTTATTCAAAATGTGCACGTTCATAGTATGGGTCTTGTAAAGTTTCAAAAAGTTTACTCTTACTTAAATGTACAATATAAAACAAAATTTCTGCAGTAAAAATATATGCTATAGCATCTAATGTACAATTAATTTTTGAGCAAAAACATCTAACTTAAAAAAACATAAATCTTTATAGCAAAGAAAAATTTCATTTCAGATCTTGCATTTTAAAAGACAATTTATAAAACTATGTAATAAAAAACAAATAATCCAAAATACAGCATATGTGGTAAGATACGCAAAAATGTTTATTTAAAAACAAGATGTAAGCATTTATAAAAATACTCTTCAGGAAGGCAAAGATCAATTGCAACGTTGTCCAAATATCGTCTAGTGTACAACACGAGTTCCAGTTCGGGGCACATAAGTGGTTTATCGCTGCTTTATACAAGAATTTTACGAAACGTTAAGTCTATTCTAGAGCACAATGCATTCCCACCGGGCAAGCTGTGAAACCAATATTGGTTTGTTGGATACTTCATCACAAGCAAGCTTCCATTTTCCAGAACAATTTTTAACGAATTGTAGTTCTTTCTAGAAAACACAAATTGTCTTTCCTGTCCAAATGAAACAGACGCTATGGGTGCATTAAGATCCAAGTCCTTCTCGTTGTTTTTATGGGCACCTATACAGTCCTTACCATCTTATAACGGTTCACCAACACAAAATTAAATCTTGTACCAATTATTTTTTCCACTTCAGTCTTTATTTCAATAGTAAAGGAGACCAAGGCTTGGCTACAATACAAGATCCGTTAAAGGCATAACTTAGTCCTACGTCTTCGTATGCTACAAGTTGTCGAGGCATAGTACATTTTTTACCGTAAATTTCTATAGTAGTTTCCTCTTTCTTTAAGTACGTTAATTCGTTTTCCAATCGACGGAAATATGCCCAGCCTTCACGATCTGTAAACAATTTACGATACTCATAACATAAAGAATCTTTACAATATTTCTGCAAACACTGTTCTTTGTCTGCACGCATTTTCTTTGCAGGTCTAATGTCACTAGAATCCATCATTTATTTAAAAATAGTAGAAGGGCTGAAAATCCCCCCAAAAGAGGCAAAGTAATTCAAAGACCCAAGAAATATAAGTTCATGCTCCAACTATGCTTTAAAAAGCCTCTTATTTATCAAATAGTATAATCAGTATCTATCGTTATCTGTGACTCCGTTCCTTCTGTTATCTTAATTAACCTACACGTGCAAAGCAATTCTTAGTCATATTCTCAAAAGTTCCAGAGGCTTTTAGACTTTCAATCTGATACTTTACCATAACAAATCTTGGGTAAATTTTATTTGCCTAAAATTGCACATTTTCTTCAAGAACATGCCGTATATAAATTCATTAAAATACAAATTTAAAAAAGAAAAAGGTTTCCGTATTATAAATTCTATCTAACAGTGTTCAAACGGTTAAAATCCTTCGCATACAATCGGTTGGCCTCAATTACTTGTGTTTTCCGAGTTCCAACGTTAGAGTATTAAGATAATCCTTAATTTTATTCCAGTGTTTTCATACATATATCCTCGCATCAAATTTAAAAAAAAGAGCTAAATGAAAGATTAAAAAAAATGAAGCCAAATTATTCTGTTGCTAATTTATTCCATCACTACATGGCGGTACCAGTCATTTTGAAAAATAAATTTAGAAAATAAAATGTTAACCTATGCACAAGATTTGGATATTATTATATAAATATAAAATACATTCGTTTCAAAATCAACCCCTAGGTGGCGGTACCAGTCATTTAGAAATTGAAAATGTTAGAACTTGTTAATATATATTAATTAATTAATATCTAAATCAATTCGTACCTTAGATTAATTACTATTGAAATCACTAGATGGCGCTACCAGTCATTTAACAAAAATAGAAACTTAATTTATGCAAGAGAACAAATATATATTTAAATCTAAAAGAAATAAATTCCTTTAATTATATTACTTTTTAAATCATTAGATGGCGCTACCAGTCCTTCATTGTCCCAACACAATTAATATTAATTCGAAAATTAATTATTCATAAGAAAAATAAAGAATATGCACAAGTCCATGTCTACCATACCGCATTAGTACATTTAAACACCCCTTTCTTCTAAGTGACTTCGTGGCTCAACGGTTAACGTAATGGCCCGATTCGAATCCAAGGAATTCCGAATTTATTTTAAATTCCAAAAATATGTGGTTTCTCATTTCTCCGCCAGATGGAACTCCAATATCAACAAACTTAAAAATTCAAAAACCTTATCTTGTCCCCCTCTTATCAAAAACCCTGCTATCTTGGTCCTCCGCTAAAGTGTAAACAAACGGGCGCTAACTTGAAATGACGCCCAAGGAACCCACATACTACTATTGAGATGTTTTGAATTAACTTCTCAATGGAACAACAGCTGAAATTTTTAATTTGGAATTGAGCTGAAATTTTGTAATGCACTTATTGAAGGTAGGTAGTTAATTAACATCCCACTGGAACAACACAATGGACTGTTGGCGACGGTCCGGGATCAAACTCCAAGGGAAGTAATGTACTTAAGAGGCAGAGTAAAATTTTAATCATTTTAACAGGAAAATAAATGTGATGTTTTATGGATGTTTAAAGGTATATCTGATGTTTTACAGAATTATGTACTTCTTCAAAAATACTCATACAACAAATATGTGTTAATATAATTTCTATATCAAACTAGAAATTAATGTTCAGCAGTACTTAATATAGTGAATATAATGCTTATAATCATGTAATGCTTATAATCGTGAATACTTAATGTAACTTCTTACAATGTGAGAAATCGTTCATTCTGACTTCCTTTAGTAATTTTTCCTAATACGTACCAGGTATATATACATTGTTTGCACCTGGTATTAGGACAAATTGCTAACAAAATAACATAATAATAATAATAATGACCCTTTAGATGAACAGCGCTGAAAGCCGCAGAGAACAAATAGAGGAAAATAATTAGTAAAACTACCTTAAAAATGTATTTTTCCGAGAAACAAGATAAAATGTGTGAAAGTGTAGCGAGTGAGCCCGTTTTCTTTGCAATGGGAGTAAAGTAGGAGTCACTTTTAAGAGATTGTGTTTTTTGTGTACTTGTGTGAGGCTTAGCCAAAGAGATTAACACAAATTACCCCGAAAACTCAAAGTACTACCAAAGAGAAAAAAAAACATTATCAAGATTTGAAAGGAAGAATAAAACAGCCAACAAAAATACAGCCCTACCATTTTAAAATGCCGCCACCCACGCTAAGCTATTCCCATTCTTTTGCTCTTTTTAACCTACTATTCTTAATAGGACGGATCTGGCAGTGAATAGTTTAAATTTATCATGTCAAAAATAGTGCAAATTATATATTATTTAAAAATTATATATTATTATATATAATGTGCATATATATATTTACTAATTATTAAATTATTTTGATGGGAGGCTAAAATAGAAGGATAGCTTTTATGTGATAAAATTTTGATTCGTTATTATAGCTACAGTCTTATAAACCCCATGGAAAGAGTAAAAAAAGTGAGGTGGATGAATACTTTTGTGACCCCACCATATATAAGTATATACTATAATAATTTTAAAATTAATTTAATGAACAAAATTCTTTATGTAACGTAATTTGAAGCTACATGGTGCTTCATTAATACGTATTAATAGGTAGTTGAGGTACAGTTCGGGGGGGGGGCAAGTGGTAATTACTTTTCCGTTATCTCTTTGGCGTCCTTAGCTTTTTCTTCTGTTATCATACTTTGGCTTGTTAGTTTTTTCTCCTCTTCCTTGTTCTTTGGTCATTTGAGTTCTTTTTTGCTGATGGGGAGGAACAAAATTTTAAAAAAATTTGGAAACAAATTTTGTAAACTTTTTGGAGCAATTCCCAAAATTTTATAAAATTATGTGCTTAATTCTTTTTATTTGAAAACCCCCCAAAACCCAGCATCTTTAAAAATGACTCGTTTCGCAAAAACTATTCTAGTTCCTCAGAATTAGATATATGCCACACTTTGACTGCTGAATACTATTATCACTGACACTATTTTGACAGTTGAGGAAAATCAATACAAGTGCATATAAAAAGTGAACAATGGTACTTTTATGTGTAACACATTTACACCGTTGGAATTTCCTAATTTTTGATCCTTTACAATATAGCTTTTGAAAAAATTTATTTTACACAATATATATAACTACTTAATGACACAAAAGATCTAATCTCAATTTTTATATGACGTGCTTATTTTTCTCCGTTTATCTCTAGAAAATCACAAAGGTCCAACGTTGTAGTTTAAACTATACAATACTCCGATTTTTTTTGAAACAAGAAAAGTGTTATTTTGACACAAAAAGGCCATCCGAATTTCTGAAATCTTTCATTCCTCCCCGGTCTAATTTCCAAGAAACAAGGTTTTATTTTCTATGAAAGAGCAAACCCTTGAACAATTTATCCTTGACATCTTGACCCAAGTAACTGCCAGATTCTCCTTTCATTTGTAATGACAAAGAGTGTTTTGATAGGATGGACACGATTACTGTTTCGAACAATTAAGTAATTACATTTTTAAGGTGTTTTGTCTTTCAATGAAACAATATGTTGTTATATATTGATACTTCGCTTTTGAAATTTTGTACTTGGTGTGTAGTTGGTATTAATGGAAGGCGTGACTGTTTCTTCAATACCTAAATAAGGGCTGCATTTCTCATTCAGCATTCAAGAAATTGAGCATAGGGCCTTCTAAATGCAATGAAAGATTATGAAATTGGGAAAGGCTTTTTTTATTTCCAATGTTTTCAATAATATGATTCTAACCACAAAGTTATTTTTCTAATGCCCGCCCAATTGTTCTTAATTGTTATTGCATTACAAGAGGCGATTTGTGAACTGCTTGGAGTAACCCTGGTTCATTACGGGGAGGTCACGTTATGCCTTACATTCCAGGTACAACCAATTTATAGATAGTCCTTAGTGCCTCACATTTGGACAAACATCCCTGCCTTAACCGCGATTTCGAACAATTAACCTTTCGATCCAGAAGATAGCCCTCTGACCACTAAACTGATTGGCTGGCATGGATGATAAAGTTTGCTCAAGTGTGGATAAAGATGAAAAGAGAGTTAAACGTTTCGATACTTGGAGCAAGTACAGTAAATTTTTGCCTCCAACATGATTTTAAAATTGCCGAATATTTTACACCTGGTTCCAGGACCTCCAGAGAGACTGATATCCGCCTCTGGTCGAGAGGGTCTATAATCATGTAAGGTAGCGTAGTTCCGCCTACAGCCTAAAAGAAATGAGCTGCACTACAATGAAGTGGGGAGAAATGCGTGTATCAATATTTATGAGCAGCGGAAACATTTCAATGACTTAGCACACGAACATAACCCAATTGGCCTCGCTTGCAATCCCGGTTTTTTCGTAATATCACTGACCTACCTAATGATGTTATAACGACAAAAAAAGGATACAAAAAAGAATAAAAGAAGGACCGAATAAAGAAAATAAAAAAAAAAATCAGTCTCATCATACCCGACCGCAACAGGTTTTCTGGAAACTCGCCAACCCTTGAAGGTGTGTGTGCCTCTGCTGTTGTCATTTCTTGTCATAAACACTTCGTGTTCGGTGTTAAGAGTCGTTTCGCGTGTATCGCATCCAATGCCCGCATTGGAGAAAAGTATAAAAACTACAAAACAAAAGAAACTGTCCATGGATTTTGTACATATGATAATCTAAAATTATTGCTTTTGCTTGAAATGGTAAGTGGATTCTGATTTCAATTTCATTCACTCTATTGTGTGCTGCAAAAATGTTCTCTCTCTCTCTTTTCTTCTCTCTCTCTGTTTGGTAGATACTACTTTAAATATTTTTCGGTATTGTTTCATGAAATAATGTACAGAAGGCCATTCTATGTGGTGTGTGATGTTTGAAGGTAACTGAAATTTTGGACTACCGAGAGAATATTTTTGAAGGTATTAAATTTATTATTCTATCCAAATTTCAAAAATAAGTGATAAAATATCAACAGCAGTCTCGAAATGAACAATGACTTCTACGAATAATCGCCATTGAGCGATCTCCCCCCATTTCTGTAAACACATATTCAAAAGTTATAACAATATTTTTTTATAAATGGAATTCTTTGAGAAAAGCTATTTCTCAAATATGATATTTCTAAATACAATATCAAAGTATGCAGGTTAAAAAAATTAATCTCCGATTAAAAAGTAATAATTAAATGTTCTTATGTCTCACATCTGAAATATTCTGTTGCTTTTTGAGCTGATAAAACAATTAATATTAAATACAAATGCAATTAAGTTATAATTTTTCGTAACTATTAGTAAATCACAAATTTTGGTAAATGTCCTGTAATTAAAATATTACAGAAAGTGATAGTTTTCCTCTATAAATTAGGGTCAATTCTTATACGTACGAAAAACAATCGAAACAAATGTCGAAGAGCCTAGTAATTGAATTCCATTAGTGGAGGCATCGTCATTTATGAGTAACAAAGGAGCAAACTAATCTCTGTAGAGTTCGAATCATAGTTTGTAAGAAATCCTACAATCTTGATGAATGAATGACCTTGTCTTCATTGATTTATGAATTATAGAGATGCTATAGTAAGATGTCAACGTAAATGTTTCCTAACTATTAATATTTATTTTATAAAAATATTTTGGCTTAATAAATGGTGTTATATTGGAAGCTTTAGAAACTTACAAAGTCATTTCTTTCAAACTTAAAATTAAATGCGAATATCTTACTGAGTCCTTTATTTTTAAACGAATGATTGTTTTACGCAATTTCAATTTATTGCATATTTAAAACCGTTATGAAATATAAAGTCATTTTATAACCAATCTTGCCATAATATAACTTTTCCTCGGAAAATAAAAATAATTTTTAATGAGAGGGTTTATCAGTTTATATTTAATAAGTTTTGCTTATTTTGTGCATAATTATGCGTTTTTCATATGCATAAAACGTACTTTATATTTATAAAAACTTTCAGTGGTACGTCAAAGTAATATACAGTGCAACTTGGATAATTCGAAGCTGAAGGGACCACTAAAAAAATTCGAATTATCCAAAACTTCGAATTAAAAAGTTACATCTTTTAACTTTAATTTCAGGTCCACTGAATGCTTGAAAAGATTATTCTGTCAATAAGTAAATATTTATTCAGAAAGATCATGGTATGAAGACTTAAACATTATATGTATGTAAACAAAATAAGATTTACATTACATAAGCTACAGTACATATTACATGTACTGTAGCTTACGTAATAGGTGGCGGGAAGGGGGGTCTCAGCTGCTAAGTGTTGAACAGGTGGCGGGAAGGGGATTTCAGCTTTCACGTGTCAAACAGGTGGGGGTATTCCGGCGATGATTTCGTAACGGTAAAAGGCCGAAAAGTCGTTATGGTTCGAAAGTTTTTATAAAAAACTTCGAATTAAGGAAGTTGAACTTCGAATTATTCACGATTTTTTAACATTGGCGGTAGCCCGGTTTGTAGTGTGACGGACTGCCAACCAGAGGGTTGTGAATTCGATCCTCGTCTGTGCCATCCAAATACCGACGCGTAAAAAAGGGGGTAGTGCACGCAAAATCCGTCGTGGCCTCAAAGTCCTCGCGTTGGTGTGATGTGGAATTGCGGAGAGTGGGGTGCCAGCTCAGGTGTTACTGCGTCATCTGACCGTGGTTCCAAATTACGAAGTTTGTCCTCGGATCTTTCTTTCAAGATTGATCCCGGACCATTGCCAATAGTCCGTCGCGTAGCTCCAGTGCGACGATAATTAATTTTCCCCTGATAAAATTTGCGCAGACCGGAAAATGTCAGAAACAAATGCTCGTCGTTCAGTGGATGATTGGTAGATCCACAGTAACAGTAATACTTAAAATTTATTTGTAGACGAATAAGATAAAAGTGTGAATTAAACGTTCTTATAAAATTGAATATGAAATTTGTAGATTAAAACAGGAACGAAAGTTTCGACCATGCCCACTATCCGGGGCAAAACAGTGGACATTTAATTCGGTTTCGCATGTATGCAAATCTACATTATGTCGTCACTTTTTACGTATCAGATAAAAACCGCCCCAGTCGGTGTTCTCACTTCATACGGTACGCTGTGAGGAAACGGCGACTTTCACTAATAGTCAGTATTATGAGATGGTGCTTCTCTATGGCGAATGCCAACGTAATGCGGTCCAGGCTGCACAGACTTATGCCGTTCGGTTTCCAAATGGTCCTCATCCAACTTCGGCAAGCATTGGAAACGTTGTTCGACGTCTCAGAGACACAGGCAGCACTGGAAGTCGACCTCGTTCGGGCAGACCACGTATGCCTAGTAGAATACCAGCAGAAGACATACTGGCGTATGCTTCAGCCCATCCCTACAGCAGTACTAGACAAATCAGCAACCAGAGTGGCTTAGTACAAAGCCAAGTATGGCAAATACTGCACGACTATGGTGCACATCCCTAACATGCAATTCCGCAGCAAGGATTGTTACCGGGAGACAAACAGCGACGCTTTGACTGGTGCAATTAGGCATTGAAAGAATTGGAGGTTAGGACAGAATTTTTTTCCAACATAATACGGTCGGACGAGGCTAAGTTCACCGAAACGGGATGCTGAACCGACACAACACCCATTTCTGGACACTAGAAAATCCCTCATGGGGAGTTTCCGTCAGACAGCAGGTGCAGTGGTCCACAAATATGTGGTACGGTATATGGAAGGATCGTCCAATAGGACCCGTGTTCTTTGACGGTTCATTTAATGGGCCGAATATATATATATATATATATATATATATATTCGGTCCATTAAATGAAGATATGTGAATAAAATTATCACGTGATAACAATATGATAATTTAAGCGGATACAGTTTTTAATTTTTATACAACCCCTCTAGATAAAAATCCGAGATAGCAAAATTTTTCCTTACCTGCATCCCTATCGTTAGCAGAAAACTGCATTTCTGTAGGTTGAACAGTAACGGAGGCATAATGACGCAAAAAAGTTAACTTATACCGCTTGTGCACAGCTGTTCAAGCAGTCAGATTAGGGACCGTATACACAATGCTAAAAAGCAATTTTTTTTCGGTCCGAAAGTGTAACATTGTGCAAAGTAATGTAGCAACTGCAGATGAAAATCGCACTGAATAATAGTAGACAATGTAATCGTCAATAAAAATATTGTAGAAAAAATGGTTTAAATAAAAATAAAAGGAAATTTACAACGCATGTTCAAAATGTTTTCCATCTGTAGCAATGCAGAACTTCGCTCTTCATTTTTGGCCATCGTTCTAAATTAGATACGGCCTCCTAAAAATGGAAACTCTTGTATCTCCGTTACTATTCAACCTACAGAAATATGGTTTTTTACTAACGATAGGGATACAGGTAAGGAACATTTTTGCTATCTCGGATTTTTATCTAGAGGGGTTGTATAGAAATTAAAAACTGTATCCGCTTAAAGTGCTACCACGTGATAATTTTATTCACATATCTTAATTACTTACCTTATATGGTGCACTTTTGCAATTTACATTGCCTACGTATCTCCAAATGGTAAAAAGATAAATTGCGGAACAACCTTTTTGGGATATATATATATATATATATATATATATATGTATATGTATATGTATATGTATATGTATATATATATACACTGAAAGCATAAGAGAGAAAGAAAAGATTCAAAGTTTTCAAAGATTTATCCTAAAATTTTTAAATGAAATCAATTAAAACCTGCCTGATGTGCAGTGAAAATTTGGAAATCAGAAGAATGTCAAAAACCTCAATCGAAATAAAAATGCATTTAGTAATCTTACTATATTTATCTACTTTGTGTTTTATGTAGTTGTATATGTAACCCGTCTAAAATTAGCGTAATTGAAAAAAAATCGTTTTGCTATCCACAGAATTTGACATCAATTAATTTTTAACTGCAAAATGGAAAAATCGATTTTTCGTTAAAAGGTGTGATTTTGAAAATCTGCGATCCCTTAAGCAGTGGGAAGACACTACATGTTTGAGAAAAAAACGTCCTTTGAAGAGGAAATTTACTTTATTGCAACACCAATTCGTAGACTTCGGAAAAGTTGTAGTGTGTACATTTATTATTCCTATTTCGAAAAATATTATGTGATTTATGATCTTTTACACGAATTGAGCAAAACAGTTGTGGAATTGAAGGAATAGTTGAAATGAAAATTCATCCAAGTGTAGAATAAAGCTACAAACATAAAAATAAGTACTTAGAAAATTGCTGTAATTATTAAACAACAGCTCCTTTTTTCAATTGGGACGAAACGGAGAAATAATTTCACAAATCTATATATCCCTCCCCTTTATCTTTTTAATTTATAAGTCTATATTTCTATTCATGCACTGATAAGGCTGCATAATTGCTTTAAAAGAGAACTATGAATCAAACTCTCGAGAAAAACAAAGTTCTAAATCGAATAGTTATTTCTACACAAAGCTGTAAACGTCTTTAATTATTACCACCTTGTATGCCACAGGATAGGGTAGTTGAATTTATGTCTCACTGGAACAACACAATGGGAAAATGGCGACGGTCCGGGATTAATCATCTCGAAGGGCAAGATTCCTAGGCAACTCGTAACTTTGAACCACAGTAAGATGACGAGGTCAACACCAGCCTCCACGTACACGACGGTCTTTGGTTGGATCGAATTTCGAACTGGCAACCCACCGGTTGCTAAACTTCTACTGTACCAACTGGGCTACCGCGGTCCTAAGGCCGTTCTTGAAAGAGACACACACAATAGATAAATTTTACTCTGTAACAGATAAATTTTACACTTCACCTTAGGAACTAACCCATATCTTTCTCTGTTATCAAACATGCATTCGGTGCGGTTAGATAGGATCGAAAAGAAATTCAACAAGATGTGCAACAAAAGAAATTTTATAAAAGGTGGAATTGCTTCATTTTGTCGTGGTTAAGGTTTTTACCTTGAAGTGGAAGGACAATTAAAATGTCGCCATTTCATTTATTGTTCGTGGTACCAAACAGTTGATATCTATGCAAACCAAATATTAAATGGGTGAATCCATTCAAATCCAGCAAAGGGTGTGAACTTCACCATCTCCTAATCGAATGATATTTTGTATAAAGGTACATTTTGGGCCAGCTTGAATCAAAATATTTTTTAAATCTCGAAAACAAATTTTCTTCGAGATACAGATCTGTGAAAGGGACGTCACAGATCAAAATTTATTTTTCTGAACGTACGTCACCTACTTAATCGCGTATCTCCTAAAGTATTTGAGATAATTTAATTTTGTTTTCTCCAAAAAAAATTGTGAAATTTTGGAACGAATATTGATACTAACTTCGGTACTTTTCCGTTAGCCGGGCGCAAATGTCGCCAATTGTGAACCAAACGCGAGCCAAGTCGCAAAGCGAAGCGAATGACAAAAGAGTCAACGGAATAAAAGTCGAAAACGTTCAACTATAAACAAATATTGAGTAAGCAAATTCAACTATAAACAAATATTTAAAAATAGTATAAACAAATATTAATAAATAATAATAAATAAGTAATAAATAATAAATAATAATAACTATAAACAAATATTAATTAATAGTAAGCAAAACAAGTTCAACTATAAACAAATATTAATAAATAGTGTAAACAAATATTAATAAATAATAAATAATAAATAAATAATAATAACTATAAACAAATATTAATAAATAGTAATGAATTCAGAGAATAGAGCACATGGCCCCAAACGAACATTCCTCTTATGGTTGTAAGAAATTTGGCGGAATTCTACATTATTTGGCGATTTTTCGCTTGCGCCCGGCTAACGGAAAAGTACCCTAACTTCATTAGTAGGACTTGAATACTATTGAAAAAGGATTTTTAAATTTGATCAATTTTAAATTCATTTTTTCTAAAAAAAATTCATTTTTCAAAAATCTGATTATTTTTTCAAAGTTCCTAAATAAATATGCTATCCGAGCGAGTGAATGAGCACTTTTTGCAGTTTTCGAATAATTAAGATTAAATAAATTACTTTGAGTAATGACCCTGATCGGGAAACCCAACGCGAACAGATAATGAAATACCGTCAAAATCCCTTTCGATGTTCGAAAAATCCCTAAGCGCATGTTAAATTCCCTGTAAAAGGACGGAAAGGTTCTCGAAATACCTAAATTTTATTGGGGTTTCCTTTCAACTTCCAGTGGGAAGTATACTTTCCGTATTTGTTTAAAAATACTTTTTTACTCACCGCTAACCGAATATTATGGGTAATAATTTACAGTATTTACTGAAATTGAATAAATTATCAAACATAATATGATATCTTAACCATGCACACAGAATTTGACAAACAAATCAAAGTTTTGTTGCTCACCTCGCTACAAAAGAAATTTTTAGAAATGCACTGTAATTGTTTTGATACAAAGGGACAGAGTAGTGAACTACGTATTTAAAATACAATACTAATATTAATAAATTCCTATGACTATATTAAAACAGTTGGATAGTATATACGAAACGTACTATTAGCACAAAATATATCTATAAATCCTCGAAACATGTCGAAAACTGTATAGATAAGAAAAATGTGAAACCTCAGTATTTTTTAACTTAGCTGATAAAATAATGATGCAAATTTCTACTTTTTTAAAACTATAAGCAAAAGTTGAAAATTTGAATATTAATTACGCTGATAAATAAGTTGAGGAATTTGTTAAATTCAGCGAAACTGTTTAGCCCGTTCTTTCTGCCACATAGAACTCTAAGAAAGTATTTTTCATGATTGATCCCGGACAGTCGCCAATAGCCCGTTGTGTTGCTCCAGTGGGACGTTAATTAAATACCTATCTACAAAGCCAAACGAAACAAAATGTATGCTTGCTGTTCACTGATAGACCATCCAGGGTATTCACGAGGAGGAGGTATTGCGGCACCCCTTTTGAGAAACAAAACTTTAAAAAGTATCTTGAAATTTAACGCGTTTCGGAGTTTTTATTTTAACTTTGATTTCGTTATTTTCACCGAGTTTCCCCAACCAAAAGCACTGATTACTCTGAAATATTATAAGTACGATCTATCATACATCTATGATTGTGAATCCTCTCGTGTATGCACGAGATAGAGAGTAAGACTGGAAAAGATAAGCAGAGAGAATATAAAAAGCATGTTAGTTTGTACCTAATTCTATTAATTGGTCTCAAACGCTTTAAAACCAAATACTCTAGTTACATTTACGTTTAAAGAACAATCTGTCATAATCCCATTTGCATTATCATAACTGTAAACAAATAAATATTGTGAATCGTGCATGCACGAGTATGAGAATAAGACAGCAAAAGATAATCACATAGAGAATTTAAAAAGTTTGTTCCTAAGTACTCAGAACCAGCATTGATCAAATTAGCTTTTTAAATCTCCATGCATTAGTTTTTTTGCCTCGATAAAAAAGAGAGTGTTCCCAAAGTCACAGAGGGAATGACCTGATTCGTTGGATGTTTGCATTTCTTTTTCTCTTGCACCTGCGCATCGACTACTTTTGTAGTTGATGTTTTAATGAAGCGGCGTGCTAGAAATACCGCATAATACGCAGCACTCATAAAAACCGGTAATGCAGGCTTCGAAAGGAAGCGTTTTTTCTATAAATCACCAAACAAACCAGCATTCTTCTGAATATTCCATTGTTTCATTAAGGCAAGGTTACTTTATTGAATTCTCTTTAAAAGGTTGTCCAATGAGGGTAATTTTGAACAATTCACAGAAAAGAAGAGCCAGCTAGTATGAGGCCAGCTGATATAATGCCGAGTCTCATACAAGTCTATCTCTAAGGATGTTTTTATTTGAATTTCATGTTTACTTTCTCTTTCTTTTAGAGATTTATCAGCAATTTACAGAATCCTTGCATAAGTTTCATAGATTATCTCAATTTAAATCCATAACATTAAGTTGTATAGCTAAACGGAATTAAATTTTGCTGTGGGTTTTAATTCAATTGATGCGTTGGTATTTTTGTTCTTTTATATTTTCTATTGTGTTTAAAACAGTTGAAGAGTTTAAATTTTAAACAAAATAAAGTATCTGAACAAGTTTTCCATTTTGATAGCGATTTTCATTATTTTTTTTTATCAAAATATATATTGAAAAACTTTAAAAAGATTATATTTCGAGAAACTGCATAGTAATTTTAAAATGAAGTTACATATTGAACATTACTCTTAGAGGAATCGTTTTCTTGTCAAATTAGATAAATAAATGAATACCACGATCACTTTTGCAACACAATGTAATGTGAATTGTTTATAATACACTGGTGTGCAAAAACTTAAGCAACGACTGTTTTTTTGCCGTAACTCCGCAAGAAATCACCTGGGAGAGATGTAATTCAGAATACATAGACAGTATTTTGTACTTAACGGATGAAGAAAGCATACTAGCGCAAAAATGAATAGAACGTATACAGTATGGAATCAAACAAAAAAGGCTTTATCGAAAGAGTAGCGTTGATACAAATAATTGTCTGCCCAAGAGGGAGAACAACAAACAGATGCCCCTTAGTAAGGGATATGACCTCCATTAACTGCAATGGTTGCTTAGCACCGTCTCTTCATACTCAACACCAGATTATCCAACAGTTGTTGAAGTAAGAGGGCCCATTCCTCAATGAGCACCTGTTTCAGTTGTTGGGTGTTCTCCGGCGGATATAATCGTGCCGAAAGGCGTCTCCCCAAAGCATCCCACACATGTCCTATGGGATTTAAATCAGGGGAGTACGCTGGCCAACAGCAAGAGTCCGATGTGGTCTGGCGTTATCGTCCATAAAAACGAAGTCTGCACCAATGGCACCTCAGAACAGACGTACGTGGAGAGGATCACTTGCTGACAATAGCGATCTCCAGTAACAGTACCTCTGTCGAAAATTTGGAGCTCAGTCCGCCCGTTCATCATGATGCCTCCTCAGACGAGCACGCCAGGACCACCGTAACGGTCTCTTTCCCTGATGTTAGTGGGATAAAACCGTGTCCCTACCTCTCTCCATATCAACTGGCATTGAGAATAGCTTGTGACACTGAAACGACTCTCATCAGTAAAGAGGACGTTACTCCATTGATGAGATGTCCAGTCTTCGTGTTCCTTACACCAATCCAAACGGCGTCGCCGATGGGCAGCTGTCAATGGGATGCAGCGTTCAGGACAGCGGGCGAATAGGCCACCTTTATGAAGGCGCCTGGCCACAGAAAACCGCGACGCTTGCCGTTCCGTTGCCGCACGCAGTTGCTGAGCCAGATTGCCCGCTGACTGGTATCGATCTCTTTTCGCCTGCAGGACGATATATCGGTCATCCAATGGCGTTGTTTTTCTTGGCCGACCACCACCAACCTTTCTTACCAGTTGTACCAGTTGTTTGGATGGCTTTCCTAGCTCGTGAAATGACACTTTTGTCGATTCTAAACTCTTGGGCTACATTCGTGAAACTACGCCCCTCCTCGAGCTTGCCGATCATTTTACCTCGTGTAAAGTCGTCCAGATGGTTTCTTGTAGCAATATTGCACGTACGAACTCACTTGAACTTGCAGCAAATGCCTTTAATAGCGCCTTTCGTCCTTCTTTTTAGTGTAGTCTTGCACTGCGCGCGCTGACTGCACGCGTTTTGTGTGCCCTCACGTCACCTGTGACGTCTTGTTCCTGATATTTGCATACAAATCACCTTTCTACTGAATTGGGTGTTCATTGTACTGAACGCAACAAGCCCCTTTTCTACAATTTCATGGCTGTCTGGTTAAAAATTACATCGTTGCTTAAGTTTTGCACTGCAGTGTATTAATGGTGATTGGTAACATAAAATAGATCCTCGTATCTTAATAACATTATGTCCACAAATTGGATTTGAATTAAATATCTTTGAAATTAAGGTTACGAAATTCATAGACATGCCCGAAACTCGAATTGCGTAATAAATTTATTGGGTTTCCATAGTTTAGAGGTTCAGAGAGAACGTATTAATTTTCCATTATGTATATATATTTTAATTGCGTCACTTTTTTAGAGGAAAAGTGCTATTTGAAAGTAAACATTATTTTTATTTAAGTTAAAAACTAGTTGCATTATCCTACCTTACTCGAATGAATTGATTAACTGTAGATTGAAAAAGTGTCCAGAATGATCAATTTTATCATTTGTAGAAAAATTATATACTATAAGTGTCAGAAAAATAATTTAACAAATGTTTGACTTTCCCATAATTTCTGCAACTTACTTTTGACGCAAATCGTATATATGCATCCACGTAATACATTTCACATACATCGCACCCCAGTTGCGTGACAAAACTACGAAAGGTGACATTAAGGTACCTACTGTAAAAGTCGATTTTGAGTTTGGGGTATTATGAACCCCTTTTAAGTTCATTACCTATAAAATTGCCGTTACTCAATTCGCAGCACTGCTGGCACTCTTGCACCAGGCTTGCATTTTCGAATTTCACCATCTTTAAGGAAAGGATGACAAATTAATTTGACAAGATATTCATAACTAATTTTTTAAGCGAATACATTTTTTCTTGAAAGTTTCTATTTAGTGGCACTTGCAATGAGTGCTTTAAAATTGAATGTCTTCAGTACAGACAAAGTAAAGATTACCATTTTTCTAAAAAAGTAGGTTGATTCGACAGCGTTTTTTGTAAAAGAAATTCCACAAACTTGTAACATGTATAAGTTGCTTAAATAAGTTGCTTCAACTCGTAAGGTAGGCAACCTTGACCTTCTGTGAATATGGTAAGGAATTTTTAACGCTTCAAAAATCCTAGTTCGGATTTTTTTCAATTTAAAATTTGCTTTACTCTAGCTTGCACGGGGTTTCAAATAGAATCCTTCGTGGGGTTGTTGTTGCGTGTGATGTATAGGAATTACAATTTATTGAAAAAATAAATTTATTAAATTTACTCCCACAGAATACAGAGAGAAATGAAACTAAAAAGAGGCGGGGAAAATGTTTTTCTAAAGATAATGTTCGTGTAATTCGTGATTCTTTTTTATTTCATGATCTCTCATAGTTGCCCCAACTTACAACTAAAAATAGGACAATATTTAAAAAAGCAAACTAATTCGGAGTAAAAAAAATCAGAAAGTAATATTACTGTTTGTGGTCGACGAAATGCACGTGCACATGTTTCTTTGAGCACTTACTACATCATAAAGTACTTTTTCCATTCGAAGATTCAGTTTTGAGTAGAAACCACGTACCTGCTTAGGATGAGAATGATGGTGTTACTTGCCTATTGAATGTAGCTTTCAATAAAACCAAGTAACTTTTTGAAACATGGAAAAGAAATCCAAGTTTTAATGAATTAAATCGTTTTGTAGAGGAAACCTATATCAAAATTTTACAATACTTTGAATAGTTTTCCTTCTTTTCATACATTCTATAAACACGTATGTTAAACAAGAACTACTGTTAGTGTTGGTCGCAATGTACACACGACGTCCAGAAATTAACACACATCTTTAGAAATATGGATTTAAAATAATTAAATTCTGATGAGGTCTAGTGCTAAATTAAATGTTTTATTCTCTTTATATCATTCCTTCCAAATATTTGGAAATTATTTATCTTTCACAAACAAAAAATAAGGCCAACAAAAGCAATTTAAATTTCGTAAAAATAATTGCCGTTTTAACTGTAGTGTTAAACAGTCTGAGTAATTGCAATGCTCAATTTACCCTCCGGGTTCTCCAACACTGCCAAATTAATGTTGATTTAAGTACGTGTATTCAGTTTTTTAGAGTGAAGCGCCTAAAAATGTAGACAAAGAAAATTAAATAATGTGTTCACTAAGTTAGAATATGTTTTATAAAAAAATAATTTTATGAAATACATTAAATTAATTTGATGTGATACTTTTGAAAATATGTAAACACAGAAACAGAGATAAAACGGGAAGGCAGACTGACGCTTTTACTTTCAATCAATAAGTTACTGTAAGTTGTTTGGTTGGTTGTTTTGGGGTTTTATGGCGCAAGGGCCATAATTGGCCATGCTGCGCCAGACACAAGACACAATATCAAAAGAGACAATGAAAGTTTTTATTGACACAGAAGAGAGAAATATACCCAGGAGGAATGCACCTGGCAGGAACCGAATCTGCGGCACATACAACTCGAAGGTTGCTAGTGCAATGGACATACTCACTGAGACACGATGACTTCAAGTTAGTATTCAAAGTCTAAGAAATTTCAAGAAACTATATCCAACCGTTTGGACGTAGTGTGAGCACACACATACAGGCAAACTCGCGGAAACCACTGATTTTGCATGAAAATTTCTCAAAAGGGAAACATAATTTGAAATGGGGTGAAAACATTCAATAAGCAAACATACATTCCCTTTTTATTTGTAAGATTCGGTGCCACACTTACTTCAGTTATTTAACCGATTAAGATATAATTTGGTTGTTCCAAAATTATTTTATACTTATTTAATATATTTTCCCCTTATTACTTGAGATTATATGTGCTTTCTTTGAATTAATGACAGAAAATAGTATTAAATATAGGTTAGGAAGTTGAATTAAAATAGCACTGGAGTAACACAAAGAGGTATTGGCGACACCCCGAGATCAATCCCGAAGGGAAAGATCCGAGGACATCTCGTAATTTTGAACCGCGGTCAGATGACGAGGTCAACACCTACACCTCTGGCACCCCACTCTCCAAATTTCCACACCTCTCCCCGTGAGGGCATTTGAGGTCACGACGGATTTAACAAGTATGAACCCCAAAGTTCACCGTCTTTGGTTGGATCGAGTTTTGAACTCACGATCTTCCAGTTGCTAAATCTTCTACTCTACCAATTTAACTATCGTATCAGATATAAAAAAGACAATAAACTTATAATTTAGATCATCAATAAAAAACAACATTTATTTCTAAAATAATTAGCATTTATATTGTTTTATACACATCCTTCCAAAAATTAAGCACGAAACAGTAAAATATAAAGCAGAGTTGGGCGTCAGTCTGTATGTTCTCTATACAAATCTACACCGCTTGACCAATCCACACCCTACACTTATACTTTGAAACGCAAGCTACATATTAACCCCCGTTCTCTTTAACCTAGGTGTTCAGAGGGTCTGAATCAATTCGAAAGTGCCATGTCATGGGAAAAACATTGATCATGAAACGATTGCGGTACGCAACTCAGTTTGTTTTCCCAGTATTGATTGAAAATCAAATTTTCTAATAAAATTGTTTTACCAGTATTGCTCGAAAAACAATTTTTTCCAAAACGTCACATTTAAACAATTTAAAATTCTAATTATGTTTCAACTGATTTTTTCTTTCTTTCCACAATATAAATAATTTAGGAATATTTGAATGATGAAAAATGGGTATTTAAAATACCTAATTTTATACAACTTGCATTTTGTAATGAACACGAAAAGCCAAAACAAAAAAAACTCATAGATGATAAAAGCGTAATTTTGCAATTCGGTATCTAGCAACGCCAGAATTAATGTTTTATTTTATAAATTAGATTTAGAATTCCGTGTTTGCGTATTTGAGTTAAGACAGAAATGTTGCGGTCATATTTGAGCATTTCTAAGTTTTGTAAATTTGTGTTCTTTTTGTAAATAATTCATTATTGTCTATCAATATTTTTCAAGCGTCTTTTTCGAATTTCTCTATTTCAGAATATTCTCATGACGTCGAAATTCGACATGCTTGCTCAAATCTTTCGTTTTTCAGAATTCGACATTTTTCAATAACCAGAATTTCGTTTCTGTTTGTGTTTATGTGTTCCATTACTTTTCATATTACAGATATATTATTTTGGAGTTAAATTGTAATGAATTATTTTTATTTTCTGCCAAATACCACTAGACATGGGTAATTTCTTGGTATATGTATATTTCGACGAATTTTCCTTGTCTTTGGTTAAATATTCCATAGTTTGTAGAATTCTGTTTCCTAAATATAAATGGAAACCTTTTTAAGTAAGGTGTATAGCTCCTTATTTTAAAATGACCGGTAAAGTTTAAATAAAGTTATTCTAAAATACGATATGTTACGTTAAATCAAAACAGACAGCCATACGTTATTGTTAAGATATTTGTAAATTTTGACATATTTTCATTACAAGACGATTAAAATCAATTTAATTTACATTTGTTTTTCATGTTTGATGGGTATTATTGAAAGCTGTACTCCATAGTCAAGTAATTGCATCTATCATTGTAAATAGGTACGTGGTTTCCATATAGAAACTGAGTTTCTTAATTGAAAAAAGTACCTTAAGGATTCGATTTAAAACTACATTTTTCTGTTGGAGGAAGCGAATTTTAAGTAAGACTTTGCTAATCTTGGAATAA
This sequence comes from Meta bourneti, assembly GCA_933210815.1. Lineage (NCBI taxonomy): Eukaryota > Metazoa > Arthropoda > Arachnida > Araneae > Tetragnathidae > Meta > Meta bourneti. The sequence continues at coordinate 57,574,394 of OW119923.1, forward strand.
TATCATAGTAAGGAACTATGTAAATTAGGACTATTGAACAATAGAATTTATTTTGTCTTAAGTGGCAGAAGGTCGCTGTTGCTTATTTGAAGTTGAAACTGTTCGTATATAACTTAGGTACCTGTGAAACATTCATTGAAAGCAGTGATTTTGTAAAATGTGTAATCGATTGAGTTTGCTTTGTCTACACTGATGACATTTATTTCAAAAACTAGCTCCGTTATTCCACGTGAGACTGAATAGAATTTTCAAGAAAAAATGTGTGCTTCAAAATAAATTAACCACGAATGCCGTAACATTTTAATTTGCCATCCTCTCACAATGATAATGTAATTCGAAAACCTCAAATCCATGGTGCAAGGGTACCACAAATAATAAATATTGATTGGAAAACTGAGTGCAAAACTATACGCTGAAAGTTCTTAATTTTTGCTTAAAGTGAACTTAATCGTAATCACTCCAAAACTCAAAATCGACTTCTGAAGAAGTCATCTCAGAAAAAGTTTTTGTAGTTTGTCTTACAGTAAGAGTGTGGTGAATATGAAATAGATTAAATGGATGGATATATTATATTTGTGTCCGAAGTAAATTGTGTAGAAGCTATGAAAAAGTTAAAACGATGTTAAAAAATATTTTCTGTACACTTAAATGATGTTTGCATTTTTCTAAGAAATAGAATCAACACTTAACCAATTCAACCCAAGCATCGCCCGGTAATTCTGCTAGTCTATACATATAAAGCATAGTTGGCACCTGTCTGTTCTCTATACAAATCTATACCGTTTGACCAATCCACACCAAATTTGGTACACTTATTCTTTGGAACCCTGCGGGTAACGTATGCTACATATTAACCCCCATTCTATTTGTCTTGGGTTTTTAGAGGGTTGTAACGTCCCGTCATTCTGGACAGAACACTTGCTAGGGGGCGCTCTCTCCCGGTCTGGCTGTGCAGATGACGTCAGAATATCTACAGGAGTCGCGCGTCTCTCAAGATGACCTTGGAGTTTTTAGAATCTTAGATTATGGTGATCGCAGATGGGTGCGATTGCGCTGAAAATCGCTCAGTATCATATGGTTTTTGTATCCCGTCTGGAAAAGCGGGATGGAATTTTCAAGCATAAAGTGTAATTGCTTGAAAAGTTGATCATGATATCGTGTCAATATGATTTGTTAGCCTCTCATGATGGAATTTCGTAATTCGCATTCCTTGTGCAAGGTGTTATAAATAAATAGTGATAAGAAGAAAAAACTGACAGCAATAATAATATGTATGTAATTTCTTTTAGAAAATGAACTTAAAGGGCATTCACAATCACTCCAAAACTCAAAATCGACTTTTGTATATAGTCATCTTAGTATCAGTTTTGTAAGTTTGTCTTATCTACGTATATTATGTGAAATGGATCTAAAGTAAATTGTAGAAGCTATAAAAATTTCAGTATTAAAAATTATTTTGTGCTCGCTTTTTTTTCTCTATATTTGAATTTCCTATGACAGAAAAGTGAATTTTTGGATCGCTTCCAATCGACGTTTAACCAATTAAACCCGAGCAACGCCGAGTCCATCTGTGTTGCGTAAGCTCGATACAATTCATCACTCAGCACTGAGGATCTGTTCTGGAGCCCTTTCGCACTTCACCCGTCAAAAGCCTCTACATGATATGCCAAGAACCATCTTTGACTTCCACTCATCTTCTGTTGTCGCTTCGTTTATACTACTGCATTTTGTCTCATCCTACTCATTCACTGCAGGATTCACTCCTTAACACTTCACTTGATCTACATTTTAGAAATCGCTCATCATTCATTTCTACTTTTTATTTGCGCATATGGAATGTCCTTACCCAAAGTCCACTGAGTGCCATTGACGTTTCTGAGCGTAACCTATATCCTTTCTCACCTTGGAACTACCCAAAATTATCTTACCTACGTCTATTTCTTGGTTTTGAGAAATCGAACATCAGCCCCATCATCTTTCGTCAGCTTTTTTCACACCACCGCCAATATTATAGAGATTACACATTGACTTAAATTGATGGTTCTAAATCCATACATGTCGGCTCCGCCTTTGTGCGTGGATTAACCACAGTGAGTTTTAAGCTGCTCTGTGTGATCTCTATATCTACAGCTGAATTGTATGCAATATATGAGACTTTGAAACATATCTCACATCAAAAATGGCAATTTCATTACATACAGACTCGAAAAGTGTCTTGGAATGTATGTCATCCAACTGCCATGGACATCCTTTAGCTCTCGCTGCATTGAAACTATTGTCAACTTGCCCGGCGTGGTTTTGGTATCCTTTATTGTTGGATACCTGGCCACGTCGGGATTTCCGGCAATGAGCAAGCTGATAACGCAGCAAAAAATGCTACGACCTTTTTGAGTCTGCACGTTCTATACAATGATTTCCGACAAGCTGTCTGAGACATTGTGCGGAACGACTGGCGCACAGATTGGAGCATGGAAATTAATAATAAACTTCATAATATTCATCCAGATATTTCATTGGGGCCTTTCCTACCCATTAGACATTCAGATGTGATTTTAACTCGCTTACGTATCGGACACACACGTTTCACTCACAGGCATCTTTTGTTAGGAGACAGTACAAATGTGTGTGGAACATGTGGAGTTTACAGTTCAGCATATTTTAATCGATTGTCCCGTTTTTAACAGTCACAGACTTCACTTTTTTAATAGCTATGTTTTAACTTTACAAGATTTGATTGGGGAGAAACCCCATTCAAATATTTTAAACTTCAGTTTGCTTTGTCTGATGATATTTATTTTTAACACAAGCTACATTATTCCACGTGCCACTGAATAGAATTTTCAAGAAAAAAATGTGTTTGCTTCAAAATAAATGCCGTAATTCACGAATGCCGTAACAATTTAATTTGCCATCCTCTCATATTTATGATGAAATTCGAAAACATCACATACCAGGTGCAAGAATGTCACAAGTAAAACATATTCATAGGAAAACAAAGTGCAAGATTATACTCCGAATATTCGCCATTTTTACTGAAAATGGAAGTACGAGATATTCGTAATCGCTCCACAACTCCAAATCGACTTCTGTAGTAATCACCTTAGGAAAAACTTTTGTAGTTTGTCTTACAGCTGAAGTGCGATGAATATGAAATGGATTATATGGATAGATATTTCATTTATACATATTTGCGCCCAAGTAAATTGTAGAAGCTATGGAAAAGTTAAGACGATGTGAAAAATTTATTTTCCGTACACTTAAATGATGCTTGCATTCTTTTATGAAAGAGAAGTGATTAGTCTGATCACTTTTCAATCAACATTTAATTAATTCAACCCGAGCAACGCCAGGAAATTCTGCTAGTCTGTTATAACTCAAAATTCTCCCTTGATTGACTCCAAATTTTACAAGAAAGTAGGTAATTTAGTTACTTATTCATTCAAGCCATAATTAAATTGGAAAAGATATATTAAGGATTCATTTTAATCCCTAAATGGTTACTTCTCACTTCGTATATTTTGGAAAAGAGAAATTCTACGGTGCACCTATGAGAAAATTCAGCTTGATAATGCAATGTGGCCCATTCTGTCTTTGTTGCAAGCTTGGCATGGACGGTTCAGTCTCGTAAGCGGGTGATCCAAGGGTGGCAGAGGGCAATAATCGCCATCCTTCAAAAAAGGGATCTTGCAGCTCTGAGAAAGTATTTGGAGGGGTAGACGGGAAGCAATAGAGAGAATATTTTTATGGTAATTCAAAGATTTTCGATTGGATTGAGAATCCAGAACATAAGCTGACCCGATGGATTCCAATAATACCCTCGCTTTCAATGTACTCTTTCAGAAGATTTGCTCAATGTAGACGAGTTCTATCGTCAATCAAAAGACGAGGACTGACTGGAGCAGCATAATATTTCACATAGCGTTCAAGGCCTTGGTTTCTAAACTTTTCGACATCACTTCTATCGTGCTGTTTTGGCCTTGGGGCTCAAAGGTTTATAAACCCTTGGTACTAGTGCTTAGAGACGTTTTGCAATTGCCACAAAGTTCTAGAAAATATTGGTCTATTCACAGCTGCGATTATATGCCCTCGAAGAACCAGGGCTGACGCTCGGCGATTGAGTTTTCCAATAAGATTGGATGATCGTCAGACGATTTTGCAACCGTAGGACGTTCCGAAACACATCTCCAGGTGACTGTTCCACCTATTCTGAATTATTTCCACAAATAATAACTAATGTAGCAGTGAAAGCAAAAATTTACCACTTCATTGATGGATTGTCCTTCTCAAGCCTCCCAAACAGTGCTCTAGCGATGGGAATGGAACGCTTTCTCAGAAAGCTTTAGTAACGAAAACTTAATTCAAATCAACCCTAAAATAGCAAAAAAATATTTCTGTGAGCATTGAAACTCCTGGATACGAACGAGTCATTTGTATCGTATGTCTTTTTGCGTGAATCCATTCACATTCAGGCAATAAAAAATAAAATGTTCGCCTCACCATCTTCGATTTTTTTTAAAATTCATTATATGATGATCAATGACGTGTGTTGAACTATGCCACATTTAATTTTTACAAAATAACTTTTTCCCTGGAAATATAAGACCCTTTGAATCTCTTGAAACCTTTGAACCCTTGAAAAATTATTAAATTTTTCTCGTCAAGAATGTCGCGTAATGCTTAAAATTTTGCTACGCTCAAACGATTAGAGATAAACTTGTTTTGCCTTCTGTTCATGACATTAAATGTACTATTCGTAATAATAAGCAAAAATAATTTTAAAAAAATGATTAGTTTTTTAACAATTCATCGTGGAACTTTCAGAAGTTTGGTCAGGAATTTTTCAAAAAAGCCATCGTTAAAACTTCTGAAATATTTTGTATAAGTTCATTAGAATGTTGTTAATTTAGTCCCTTATATAGCTACTGAAGTTTCTCAAATGTTGATTTTTAACAACCTTCAACGCAAAATATCATCGAAATTTCAACCTCTGACGCTCGCTTAAACATTTGGACACTTCTTGCTTCGGGGCTTTACTTGCATTGAAATGTTCACTTGGTCATTAATACAGCACCTGCTGCATGAAATTATAAAATAAAACAGCAAGATACTACTCTAAAAGGTCGAAGACTTGACTATTTTTATGCAACAAACAGCTGAATCTACCCATCTGCTCATATGGGAAAGATTATTTATAGAGCGAAGGAGCAATTTTAACCTTTTTCTGTTTAAAGTTTATTCCTTTTAATCTTTTAGTCATAGTACTAATTTATTCTTATTTCATTCTTGAATTTGGGTGAGTTAATGGCGCATGATTAATAAAAATGTGAGTGGTCGTAATTTATTCTGAGATTTTGTGTGAAATTAATCTCTCAAGCAAATCTATGTAGAATGTAAAAAGCAATTTCAAGGATTCAGAAGAGACATGAATTAAATGTACTATTATTGAAGAAGACATGAAAATGTTCCTTCAACATTAAAATAGTTTTTAAATAACTAATAAGTTCATTTCTATTGGAAGTTCTACAATGGTGCGCTCTTATGACAAAGTCGGTATCTGATCATACATAAAAATTCGATCGCCAATAATCGTGACATGAAGTGCAGGTGTTCAACAATCGAAGAGGATTGAAAGTGGGTTATTTATTAATTGCATTTGTAAAGTTGAAATGGTCATTTATTGAAACATCTGCTGAATGCTTCTAAGAGTTCTATGTGGCAGAAAGGACCAACTAAACACTTTCAAATAAATTTTTCAATTTATTTTATTAGCATAACTAATATTCTAATTTGCACTTTTATTTTTAAATAAGTAGAAATTTATATCATTATTTTATCCGCTAAGTTAAAAAATACTGAGTTTACATTTTTCTTACCTATGCAGTTTTCGAAATGCTTTATGAGGATTTATAGATTCTACATTTTGTGTATTAGTACGTTTTGTATATACTTTTCAATTATTACTCGCAGATGATTTTGTATTTGTATATTCCACTTAAAGATCACAAAATGTTTCACTCAACAAAATCCAAGCATGTGCTCGAATTCTAGAATTTGCATTTCGTGTTTAACTTTTGAAAGGCAGTGTAAGTTAAACAGACAAATAAATAAAGTAAGTTACGTAGAAAAAGTGTTTACGAAAAGCATATTTGAAATAAATAGCAGAAACTGACTTTAATAACTTAAACGAGTCCCAAAGAATTTGTAAAGAATGAGCTTGAACAAAGGCCTAAACGTACGTCTGTGTGAATGTTTGTATATCACAGAAACCTTCAAGAATTAATGGTACTACGAATATCTTCAACGTTTTATGGTTCACGATCACAGTTGTTTTATCACGCACTAGAAATAAATACGCATACTTTGGTTATGACCACAGATAAGAGATGTAATGATGGGATATTACTTCTTTATTTATTCCTTAAATGTGAAGAGAAAGTCATTCTCTGGGATTCACACAAAGAGCATTAAAAACGAAGCACTAATTATTCAGAACCTTGAAGCTAGTTTTAGTATTCTAGAATTGTTTGCAGATCACTATGTAATCCTAGATTACCATAATTCCAACTAGCTATGGTGTTGATTGTTTTGAACGAAGGTTGACTTAGTGATTGAAATAATGTAAGATACAAATTTTGCGTTAAACGCGCCTTACCTAAAGCAATAGAAATTTAAATAACTGGTTTCTCCACCTATTAAATAAGCTCAAATATCTCTCTGATCTATATATTGTGCGAAAAAACATCAAAATAAGTTTTATCACTTCGTTTTGTTGGACTTTGCAGTCATAATTTTATGTTTCCATTTTCATTAATTATTCTTACTCGTTCATATGATTATTTATTCACTTGATTTTTAATTCTTGAAATTTTGTAATATAAGTAGCTTCTGAAAATGTTTTGTAAATTTCATTACGCTGAATTGAGTTCGATTTTAATGAATAAACTAGGGTTATCGAAATTATAATTCAGTAAAATTTTAAGACTTTCTCCTTATTATACAGCTTTTTTATTGCATTTTATCACTTGTGTCTTTTCATTTCCTCTCTTCGAGTTACTGTGTATTTTAATGATTCCATGACTATGAGATTAACATTTCCCGAAGGAGATACTAATCCAAATCGTCGCTTGAATAAAAAATTATTTTTTGAATACATTCTTTGGAATATTTTCTATGAAGTCCGGACAATTAAATCTCTTAAGTGGTCACCATTTCCATAATGACGATTGTATGTTCTTTGGGTGAGCATAATGCAGTATCTGTTCTAAGTAAAATTAAATTACTTTTAAAAGTTGTTCGTTCGTGTTTTTCTCCATAGTACATTACCAGCGTCTAATATTCAATAACCTGTAATAAAAAATGAAAAAAAAAAGATATTTTTACCCTGTTCAAGGGTTAGTTTGTGTTGTTTTATATTAGCCCAATATCAGTTAAATACATTCTATATTATATTCACATTCTAAAATGTAATATTTCACTTAAATATAGTAAAGATATACTAGTGTCTTTCAGTAATGTTTAATAAAATAATTTTTATCTTGATTCTTGAGAGTAGAAATATCAAGGGGAATATGCTTAAAAAACTATTTGTTGGTTATTTTAAATAAGTAAAAACTCAGAGATAATTTTCATATTTGATTTTTATTTAACATAAACTTGGGGGCAAGTAATACCTCGATTCTGCATATACAGTAGTTTCGTAAAAAATTATGATTTATGCATTTCATTATTAATACAAATTCATTATCAATCAATGTAATATAATATGTTCTTCCTGTCAAGAAACCTAACCATAAAAATATTTAGGGGTCCTAAGGGGATGGGCCCTAAGAGTTGGAGCCATTCTTTATGACTGTCGTACGACTTAATGAGTAAGGTCTAGTTACACTTCTGTATTTGGTTAACTATATATGACGTGTAATATTTATTCTACAATTTTAAAGGTTCGCACCCCAATCTAAAAGTATTGGCTATCTAATGGGGACGGGACGTATCTTTATCGGAATTCTTATGTATCGATTTATATCTAACTTTAACTTTTGATCTCTTTACAGGCCATCAATCTTGGTTTCAATTCAAATTCATATGATCTAGAAAAAAAACGGAATAGTAGAGACAGTTTCGCAGTTCCTCGTATTTCCATTTCACAGGTACAGGATTTTTTCTATATATTAAACACATCTTACTTTCATGTACCTAACTAAATATCACTAAAATGCTTTTAGATAATCTGGATTTCCTTAACATGTGTTTTTATTTTATTTTTCTACTTGCTGATGTAATTATGAGACGGTTTTTCTGTTCCGAAAATTAAATTGCCATGTGTAGAATTATGCAAACGATAAGTATATATATATATATATATATATATATATATATATATATATATATATATATATATATATATATATATATATATATATATATATATATATATATATATATATATATATACATATACATACATATATATACATATATATACATACATATATATACATACATATACATACATATATATACATATATATACATACATATACATACATATATATACATATATATACATACATATACATACATATATATACATACATATACATACATATATATATATACATATACATACATACATACATATACATACATATATATACATATATATATACATACATATACATACATATATATACATACATATACATACATATATATATACATATACATACATATATATACATATATATACATATACATATATACATATATATACATATATATATATACATATATACATATATATATATACATATATATATATATATAAATGCGCGATAGTGTTATATTTTTCTTTGGTTATACATCGAATATATAATATCAAATAACCTATTGAAAATTATAATTCATTTGCTTGCTTTCAATTTAATTAACCAAATGGGATAAATCTAAACAAGTTTTATGTTTTTGGAATAATTCTCTAAAACAATACTTGCAGTTCAATGGCCAACATAAAGTTATTGTCAAGGAAAATGAGTATCCCGAAAGAGAAACCTGGTCGAAAGGTATTGAAAGCTTATTGTTGTGCCTCTCAATGTCCGTTGGGCTCGGGAATATCTGGAGGTTTCCAAACGTGGCTTATAACAACGGAGGGGGTAAGTATAAGTTTGGTTATGGACTAATATTAGCCTGTAGCTTTACTGTAAATGTACACTGCACTCTTTATAAAACTATTTATTCAACACATCAAAAGTCCCCCGCCCATAAAGATATATGTAATTCTATTTGTTTTTCACATGAAAAGAATTTCCAAAGTTAAAGAATTTTGTATGAGATTTACGTTTGTAATTATTGCATCTATACTAATCTAGTTTAGATCATGTGTTGTTACTTGTCTCACTTTTAATAAACAAATTACTCTAAGCCCGTGAGATTTGAGGCCCTCTATAACCAGCTCAGGATGGTGAATAAGCTAGCATGCGGGGACAGTCGAGATAGGATGTGCTCGGTCAAAGCCTAAGATGAATTACATTTAAACATAGAGGAAAATTCTTGCAACCCAATTCAATTTTCATTGGCTTCAAGTGTCCACGACAAAGCGTGGAAAGAGCAGTCTAGTCTTTTCTGCTGCCCATCTTATTCAAGAAGACATTGGGCAGACTGCAGGCGTACCAGTTAATAGTTGAAGAAGTCTTCCTAAATTTTGTTCATACTCACTTTAGTTTTGGAGCCAATTTCCTCATAAGTTTAAATCATAATTAAGGTGTACGTATACACTAGAAGAATTTTTTTAAATTTTGACTTTAAAAATCCAGTTTTTCCCAACGAGTTATTGACATGCTTAAAATCATTTCAATGAGAAAAAAAATCAGATTAACCCACTTATTAATTTTCTAATTTAGATATAATCTGCTAATTAGCTTTTTTTTAACAGTGATCTCAAATTCTAATTTGTTCAGAAAGACAATTCCTGTTGGAAATGATTCCTAATATTATTCTTCATGTTTTGACTACCCTCAATCAAGTTGCTAGAGGAATAAATTATTTTTTTACAATTGTTTTCACCAAGGAAGTCTAAAAATCAAGATTTTTGTAGGAATTTTAACATTTAAAAATCAACTAAAAATTAATTTCTTAACTAATAACTCTGATTGAAGTTCAGAACATCTACTCTCTTATATAGATTTTAATGATACAAAAATAATTATAATACATCAATCATTGTTGAGTTATTACTGTTTGAACAAACCTTCGTGTTGCAAAAACACAATTCTTCAAAAATTGGGTTAAAATTTTTGAAAAATGTTTGTACTGGTGACATTACCTAACGAAAAACCCTTGTGATTATAAAAGTATTTCGAATATTTACAAGATCTTGGTTTAAAAGCCAAGAAATCGGGAAATATTTTGAGGTAATGAAAACAAAATCAATATTCTGGTCAATTTTTGCGATTTCTAGTGTATACATACACTTTAACATATTACATGAAAGGATATAAATGTTGTTTTGAACTCTATATTCTGGATAGCTAGCGAGTAAATAAACGAGAGGAAGGCATAGGATGAAATTTTATTTTCAACAATACTTCATTATTTGATTAATAGGGTGTATATGTATTTTAAAATCTCTTCTAGAAGCCTCTCTGAGAAAAATTGCATTAAACCTTCAACACGTTCTTGACATACTTAAAAATAACTTTGGTTTACAACAAACCTAATGAGATGCATCCAAAGCAAATTGATATCATGTATCATTTTAATAATAATTGTTGATACGTCGACAAATTGGTCTAATGGTCAGGGTGCTGGCTTCTGGATCGATTGGTTCGAATCCGAGGTTAAGGCATAAATATTTGTGTCAAGAATGAACGTGTGGCCTCTATAAACGGATTGTACCTAGAATGTGTGGCTATATGTGAGATGTAACGTTAACTCGCTCCCCTTGGTGTACGCTGTTTCTTGGGTAACGCTAAGTGGTTCACAAGTCAGCCCTTGTAGTGCTATTATAATTAAGTTCAATTAGTCGGGAATTAGCAAAAACATAATAATTAATCATAGATATATAGAAATTTATATTCTTATTATTTTATAACAAACAATTCTATTATTTGTATTTTATGAGAGAATTGTTATTCATTTGGATGAGATAATGGAATGCATAAATTAATCTGTTTAAATTTAAAAAAATATTTTTTATTTATAAATCATACACTGCTAAAAAATTAGGGGAGCAAGCGGTAAAGTGAAGAAAATCATGCGAGACATCCATGGATGAGCATAAAGTAGGAAATATACATGTATTAATGCAAAATACAGAAGAAAAAAAATCGCATTAGTGAATTTTAATGCTTTAATATGTTTGCACACGACATGAAAAGTTGCAAGGCATAAGTATGTACACCTATAAATGAAGAAAAACTCTGGTTTGAAGATGGTGAAGGATGTGTGGTCCTGTCGAACAGCTAAGACTGTTGCACGGCTGTTTGATATGGATGCGATGAGGCTTTGGTGAAGACTGCTCCATTCCTCAATGAGTGCAATCTGCAGGTCATGGATAGGCAACGGAGGTACCGGTCTAGCAGTAATGCGTCGTCCGAGTGTGTTACAGGCATGATCTATCGGATTTAAGTCAAGGAAGCATGCTGGCCACTCCACAAGCTGTATTGTCTTCGTTTCAAGCATGTTTTCCACTAGATGAGCTCTATGAGGTGGAGCATTATCGTGCATTAAAAGGAAAAAATTGCCCATGGCTGTAACATAAGATCTGTGTATCTCGTCTGCATACCTTTGGACTGTCAAACTGCAGTTCCTGATGATACAGGTTCTACGTCCACATATGCTGATTCCAGCAAAGACCATAAATCCTCCTCCTCTGTACTGTGATCTTTTCTGTACATAAGTGATGTTATTTCGAGTGTCACTTTCCCTCCAGATCAGAACACGTCGGTTGTCACCCTCCAGACTGAATCGGGACTCGTCAGTGAAAAACACTTGATTTCACTCACCTTGCGTCCACTCTCGATGTTCCTCAGTCCACCTTCTCCAGGCTACACGATGTCTTGTGGTCAAAGAAATACACACCATTGGTCCACGTGCATAGAGGCCACCTTGGTAAAGCCGATTTCGGACTGTTTGACTTTGCAACTGAGTGGCATTGGGTCATCTGTTCCCACAAACTGTTAGAAACCAATCATTAGTTGTACGTGGACTACCTTGCCTGGCCTTCGTCTAACATTCTCCTTTGATTGAAATTGAGTTCACAGTCGGGAAATGACACTCCTTGCCACTCCGACAGATTCCTCTGTACTCCTGTGTTTGTGTTCTGCTTCAAGTCTCCCGATAATTCGCCAGGACACAGATTTAGGTAAATAATATCATTGTGATATTACAAAAACCAACTTTTCACAAAAAAACTTTTAAAAATTGCGTTTTACGAAAGAGGCGGCAAAAACAAGAAGCTTCCGAAAAATCACGATTTTCAGCACTTTTATCTTTTCTTTGTATCACGAATGATATTTTACATATGAAGCTTTCTTCTGATTTCTACTACATCCTAGAGTATCGTGTTTTCGATTGCCATTCGTTATCAGTAGATTTATTTGCCATAATGTCATTAAAACTACGTGCTCCCTAATTTTTTTGAACAGTGCACTTTTCCTAGCGATTACTAGTTTACTTCTGCATTCGACATATGTTACTGAATCTTATAAAATGCAATTACATTTCTGTGCATATTAGTCACTTTTTATTGTTAAGAACTGAAATTGATGTCAAAAATGTAAACAGCATCTATATCGCTTTTTAGGTGCCTTTTTGATACCTTACTTATTGCTGCTGTTTATTATTGGCAGACCTTTATACTACTTAGAGCTTATACTGGGTCAATTTTCTAGCCAAGGCCCAATAAAAGTATGGAAAATAGTACCAGCTTTCAAAGGTAAAATGCTATTAGAATGTGTTTTATTTATGAAGTAATGAATTTTATTATAAATGTTTAGTTATAAAAGGTAATATATTTGGTAAAGTTTATTTAGTACTTGTGTTTTTGTTGTCACATTATACAAAAATATTTAAAGTATAGTGTTAAAGAAGTCGAACATATTTTGGTCAGAAATAATTTTTTACTATTGATATTAATTTTTTGTTAATGCTAAAATAAGGAAATATATAATATAACCGATAGTTTAGAACTTTTTCTTTAGTTTACAAAACACAACATATTTTAAAAACACAGACCACATACATTTTCGTTTCGCTCTAATTAAGGTGAATTGTAAAACTGTGCGAAATACCTGACGTAAGCTTCATCTTTCAATTATGTTTTAGAAATTCTTTCACTAAAGTTAGTTTTAAACCAAATAAGAATTGTGTAATATTTGTTGAGATTATTCAACGTAAGATGAATATAACTAAACATAATTAAAATAGCTGTAAATTAAAGAAAATATAACTTGCTCCGATATGTGTACCCCGGTTTGATTTAAAGTAAACGTGCATGATTTGATTTTGATCATGCTGACTGGGTTGGATTTTTTATGACCTAGTTGGGCTAAATACAAGGCAAACAATGTCAAATAAATGGACAAAACAGGCACACGCAAGAAACGTTTTACAGATATAGAAGAGATAAATATAACCAGTGTAAGTTACAAGGATCAAACCTCCTCCGCAGACAATTCACAAGTTGCTAGCGTAGTCACCAAGCCTACTGAGCCACTACAACCCATTATTATCACTACTGTATGAAGCAAATATTTATTTAATTGTATACAATTCCTGCTAAATGTAATGAAAATTTTTTTTCATAGGTATCGGTTACGCTCAGGTAGTTTCCCTTTCATATGTGCTCATCTTTTACAACTATCTCATGGCTCTCAGCGTGTTCTACATTTTTGCATCCATGCAGTCTTGTTTACCTTGGACAGAATGCAATTTTCCAAATGCAACATCAAATGGAACAATACCTCAGGTTGAAAATTTCCCTTGTGTTATAGGTCGAATATTTTCTATTTTTATACTTGGAAAATAATTCCTAAAATGAGACATTGACATTATTGTTGTAATAAACATATTAATATTTATATATTGGTATTTTATAAAGAACTATGTATTCATTTTAGAATGTCAGCGCAACAACCAATAAGCCCCCATCGGAAATGTTTTGGATGTAAGTAAAAGTTTTTAATATTTTAGAATGCCGCGCAGGCGCACTTCGACATATTTTAGATTGACTAATTAAAACGAATGTCCGTCTGCGGATTTCCACCTCCGTCATACACATTGTGGACTATACAGGATGTCCCAAAAAGGTTGTTCCGCAATTTATCTTTTTACCATTTGGAGATAGGTAGGCAATGTAAATTGCAAAAGTGCACCAAATAAGGTAAGTAATTAATATTTGTGAATAAAGTTATCACGTTATAACAATTTAAGCGGATTCAGTTTTTAATTTTTATACAACCCCTCTAGATAAAAATCCGAGATAGCAAAAATGTTCCTTACCTGCATCCCTATCGTTAGCAGAAAACTGCATTTCTGTAGGTTGAACAGTAACGGAGGTATAATGACGCAAAAAAGTTGACTTATACCGCTTGTGCACAGCTGTTCAAGCAGTCAGATTAGGGACCGTATACACAATGCTAAAAAGCATTTTTTTTCGGTCAGAAAGTGCAACATTGTGCAAAGTAATGTAGTATTGCAACTATAGATGAAAATCGCACTGAATAATAGTAGGCAATGTAATCTTCAATAAAAATATTGTAGAAAAAATGGTTTAAATAAAAAGTAAAAGGAAATTTACAACGCATGTTCAAAATGTTTTCCATCTGCAGCAATGCAGAACTTCGCTCTTCATTTTGGGCCATCGTTCTAAATTAGATACGGCCCCCTTAAAATGGAAACTCTTGTATCTCCGTTACTATTCAACCTACAGAAATATTGTTTTTTACTAACGATAGGATACAGGTAAGGAACATTTTTGCTATCTCGGATTTTTATCTAGAGGGGTTGTATAGAAATTAAAAACTGTATCCGCTTAAATTGTTATCATGTGATTATTTTATTCACATATCTTAATTACTTACCTTATTTGGTGCACTTTTGCAATTTACATAGCCTACCTATCTCCAAATGGTAAAAAGATAAATTGCGGAACAACCTTTTTGGGACACCCTGTATAGTCCGGCTCCCGTAAGAAGGCAGTCGAGTCAAGTGGTTTTCGAGAGTATTCTTTAAATAAGGTGATATGTTGGAATTAAGAAAAGCGCATAACATAATCGTTTTCCACTGTGATTAGTTTCACCTCTGAGGTATGGAAAATAGAATCAATATGATCTTTTTCTGCAATATATTACGATTTTGTTTGTAGGTTATCTATTGTAATCCCCAAGCATAACCTTATTAAAAAGCTTTGTTGTGTTAAAAATATTGTTTGGATCGTATAGTGGATAATTTACTTTGAACAATGAATTTCCTCCATAGGAACAATAAAGTACCTGGACACAGTTCTCTAAAATTTAAATAAGAAAATTTATTACATAAATTTTGCCAGGTTAAATAAAATGTAGCTTAACAATTAGAGAAAAAGAGGCCCCCGACAAGACACAGAAAAAATAAATTTTTCTACCTACAATAATGTGGCACAATACAAAAGGTTCAGGAGAAAAAAAGGTTCAAGTCAAAGTTATTTTGTTCAGACAAAAAGTTCAGGAGAAGGAGACGGGGGACCAATGGCACAACCCGAGGAACAGATGGACTCATCCTCCACAAAAAGATTTTGGAAAAATGGTGTGGGGTTTTGGCACGCCGGGTATTAGTCATAGGATTTCTGCACCATCTCAAATCTTGCAGCTATGGGAGAACTGGTTATCCAGTTGATTTTAATTCACGCGAGCCACGAGATCGCCGGGAATCCCTAGGTCACCCTGATCAAAGGTAAACACCGTAAAAGATAAGCCCAACTGTCCAAGTGGTCAACTATCAAAATCCCCCTCTCACCTCAATAATGGACAATGGTACCGCCAATGTGTGAGATATCAAAGACTTCTTAGTTGGGACGCAGCCCCTCCGCTCCTACCTGCCAAGTACGCCTCAACTAATGAGCGCTTTCCCCTCAACGGGGACACACCTTAGAGGAGAGATAAGGATAGAGAGCGCTTTGGGGTTGCAATCCGGTTCTATGATAAAATCAGCGGACGTGCGGACGTTTCTTGGACACGGAGAACACTCTCTATGGGATTTAGCATTGGGACGTCAAATTGACACGTTGAAGGCTGCACTTTTAGTGAAAAAAAAATGGTTGCATATTGTTGTGCATACAATTGCAAGGAAAGAGGAACTAAAGGATCACCCTACTCAATTCACAGATATGTTATTATTTACTTATCTGCTTTTTTTTAGTATTTAAAGCATTTTTAAAAGAGTAGCGTTGCATCACATCATAGTAAAATCAATGTTTATTCGTTATTGTGCACACTTTTTTTCATTATTTGATGTCGTGAGAACAATTTGAATATCTGTAACCTGATAGAAAATGTTTTGGAGTCATTAAAATTATGCATTTTGCGAAAAAATCGAATGTTTTACGGTTAAACGCAAAAATGCAGGTTGGCGAATCTTGGCGCCTTCCGCTAGAGTAATCAAATATCGCGTGTTTAGAAAATTGTTGGTAGTTTCTTGTATGGCAGATTTGTGCAGTTCATTTATTTAAGATTAATATTGTTAATAGATTACAAGTGAGTGATAGCTCCGGATAGCTGTTTATTTGAATTTTGATTTGCAGAGATTGTTTCATTTTAATTGGAAGCAATACACAGGTACTTTTGCGTTAAATTTAAAAACTTAAAAACAATTATTTTTTAAGGATTTTTTTATTTTTGAAGTAACGCAGATGGTCTCATTCGATTGCATCAACTTTTTAGAATAGGAGCTGATGGATACCTTTTTAGAAATTTCATTAGTTTTGCTTGAATGATTGTTTAAAGTACGAGTATTTGTTTAATTTGAATTAGCCGTCTAATCTAATTAAAATTTGTGTTACATTAATGCTAAACATGCTTAAAATGATGTCGCATTACTTTCGCAAGGCCCACATCTTGCAAGAAATGTTTCCTACGCCATCGAAATCAAAAATTATTTTTTTACTACTTATAGTATTAGACTGCAGTAAATGAGTAGATTTAGTAAATGTAGAAATGAATATTTTAAAATAAGATTACATCATATTGCTAAAGTTTACAACGAAGACCTCCAAAAAAATAAATTAAGAAGCATAAATAATAAATTAACTTTATTTAAAGGTCACTGGTTCATTTGTATATTTCATGTAAACTAAATGTATAATCAAATATATTTTTCATCAATTTATTAACTTTTTCTTTCCAATATGTCAGTAATTCATTTATTTAAATTTCATTACTGTACAGCTAGTGGCATTTTCATTGGTTTTTCTTTGGTATTTTTTCATATTAAGACAGTATATTTTAGTCATAATTTCCTTCTGTAATTTTTATATGCGTTCTTTGCTTCTCTGTACTTTAAACTGTCTAGAAAAACTAAAGAAAACCCGAGATAAAATTTCTGAAAATATTTTCGATTGGATGTCCCATGTTTCATGGAATTGCTCTGTTAGTGTATACAATATTTTTGTTCATTTTAAGTTATTTATCTGAGTCATTTTTAAAAATCAATGGTCTCCCTGTATATATATATATATATATATATATATATATATATATATATATATATATATATATATATATATATATATATATATATATATATATATATATATATATATATATATATATATATATATATATATATATATATATATATATATATATATAGACAAAAGCTTGTTCCAAAAGCCATAAAATTTATTCAGTGAAAATATTATATTTGAAAAATAAAATCTGGTTCGAAATCTAATTATGTTTTCTTTCTGGTGGTGGTTACGATTTACAAGTTTTAAAATCAAAACCTTTTCAATATTCACAAAACAAAGAGATCTAAAATCATTAACTTTAGAATCAATTTTCTACTCTGCATCACTGTTTTTTTTTAATCTTTCGTTACTTTGGAAACATTTTAAGTCAGCAAAGTAGCAAAAATTGGTATGCTAAAAAATTACTTTTATTAAATAATGATTCAAAATCGGTACATCGAGTACTTCAAGTCGAAATTATCTGTTTAATCACGAAGGCAGTATTTGTAACAAAATTAGTACAATTCGTTTATTCTGCTTATTTGGTTCAAAAAGGTGAAGGTATCGCCAAGATTGTTTACATTACATGGTGATATGAAGCCAAATCTGGTTTAACCGTGGGCTAAAACGTGAAGTTACTCTGGAACAGCTTTTTCGACCATCTGGAATGGGGAAGCGCTCTCTATCTTTATCTCTGCTCGCACGCTCCATCCAATAAACAGATACTCTTTTAAATATCCATTATTTGAATTAAAAAATAACTGTACTCTAATTTAAATTAGATTGGTTATATTTTAAATATTATTGAATACAACACAATATATACAACTCAAAAAAATATATACAATAAACAATTAATATTTAAAAATTAACCCAACAGCTTTAGCTAATGCATAAGCAATTCAATGTATAGCATAACCAATAAGAACTGTGCAGTTTAAAGTGTTTCCGCCTCCTATTCTATTCAAGGACCCAAGTGTCCTTCAAAGTTTGCAAGTGGACTGTATTGTTAAATTGTTTGGTAAAAGTATATTGGAATTTAAACTGCATTTTAAGACAAAACATTTATTACGATCACATATTTACATGGCGCCATCCGTTGGACTGACGATTCTAGTCTGACAACTTTATCGTTTTCCGAATCAGAATATCCCGGTTGAAGTTAGAATCCAATTTGCGCGAGAAAGTTGCGCAAATGATAAATACGAACATGAAAGTAAATTGGAACGTCAAATCGCGAACACGTATTCGCACGCTCCATCCGATAAACAGATACTCTTTTAAATATCCATTATTTGAATTAAAAAATAACTGTACTCTAATTTAAATTAGATTGGTTATATTTTAAATATTATTGAATATAAGCTACAATATGTATTGATAAATCATTAGAATATGTGAACTTTTTTCGGATACATACTTTTTAATAGCGTGGTTTCCTGGATCATTTTCCCCGTCTTTTTCTCAATACATTATGGATTCCAATGTACTATTTGTCTACCACAAGAACTGCATATCTGTTGCCATAGAAACAGACCTTACACTATTTTCCATAGGACTGTTTCTACGACACTAAGATTGATGCATTCAAGTTTATCTCATTGGCGCACTTGATGACAAATTGGAAATATATTTGATACGATTTTTACTTGTCACCGGAAAGATCTATACTAGTAAATTACCTCTTTAAGCCATTCGCGAAAAAAAAATTAAGCGCTCCTTCTCAAAATGAATGAGTCCTGTTTCTATATCGACTTCCACCACCCAGACTTGGTGTCGGGAACAGTTCTAGTGGTAGACAGAGAGTGCTCTTCAAGGTAGTTACATAAATTATATGGCGCTTTACTTTTCAATATGTTATTAACTGTTATTTGTGTTTCATTCAAAATTTGTAAGTTCTTTGTCAGGTTAGTTATTTTTGAATCCTTTTGTTACAGACAAGAAATTTTGCAGAAATCGGAAGATAGCGATTATATATCTATAAGTTGGAAGTTAGTTCTTTGTTTGCTGTTGACCTGGATGATAGTATACGCTTCAGTGATCCAAGGAACTGCTTCACTTGGAAAGGTAAGAAACTATTTTACTTTAAGACAAAATTTCGTTTGTAAACTATACGAAAAATGGGTTAAAATATTTCCACATAAAAATCTGAAAGTTGTAAACAATTTTCAATTCAGTACAATTGCAAAATATATTACACAAAACCAGAGTTCAAAATTTGTCGTAATTAGCACCTGTCCCGTGTATAATAATTGTATAATTGTAAAAACTTACTTATTTTCAAAATTCTATGTAATACATTAACAGAGGCCGTGGCTCTGAAATACTGATTTCCCGCAGAACGCTTCTATGCGTCTTGTAACGTCTTGATTCACGGGTAACTAGACTAGTTACCATTGAAAATATCCGATTCTGGACTAAAATGGTTTATTTTACAATTTGTACAAAAAGTCGGAAAATGAATGTAAAGTTCATTAATATTAGTTCCTTGGAAGGTCCAAAGTTCTATCGAGGCGCTTAGGGCTGCTGGCGAGCCTCACAATTTCGCTCGGGGAAGTCTAACGCACGGCTACGGGTGAGCCTATTCTCAACACACAATTACTCGAATGAGTACAGAGTTCCAAGGCAGGAAATCTCAGTCTTTCCGGACAGGATCACTACTAGGATGAGCAGTTACACGGATCTCTAGGAGGGTTCTCCTTTACGGCTACGGTCGAGCCTTTCTCACTAAAATACTCCGGCGAGTATAGGATCCCAAGGTGGGATAAATGCACAACAGTGAACGGATATTCACTTCAAGCTCCAAAAACGGTCTCTGCTGACCGCCTCTCTCCAAGCTCTCTGATCCTCTGTGATCCTCTGTCTCCGTCTCTCCTCTCTCGTCTCCTCTCGTGATCTCTCTTCTCGTCTCCTCTCGTGATCTCTCTCTGATGATATCTCCAAAAACTCTATATGTTGGGTGCTTATCGACTCCTCCTTTCCGTTTCGGGTCCGCCTTTTAATCGGTGCTGGTTGGCTGTTGAAGATTCTCACGTTCCCGAGTGGCTCTCTCATGTTGGCCTCTCCCCTCGACTTTTACGACAGACTTCGGAGGACTTGAAAGGGGACCATCAAACCCTGTCGGAAACTCATTATCATTTATCTCTGTCTTCTTGGTCTCGAAATGTCGAAGAGAGCGACAGAAAGGCGCCTGCCCTTTGTTTTGAAACCAGAACGATTTCCGACCCCTGCTGGCTGGCTGTCGTTAAGAAATCATTAAGAAGATGTTTTCGGGTGGTCGTTATGGTGTGTGGGCTTTTCCTCTCGACACTTGAGTCAACAAGACTTTCCATTTTCCCACGCTGCCGTGGTGATCGTTTCTCTAGCCGCCGTTACAGAATTCCTCCCCCCATAGAGAGATTTTGCGATGTGTTAGAGAGCAAAATCTAAAAGGAAGGGGTTAGACATACAGGTGGTCTTGACAATACTTCAGAGGCAGCTATAACTAATGGTTTTAACCTTCCAACATTTTACAATCTTATTCAATTATCTAAATTACAAACACAAGCATCATTTGTATTTACATTTTACATAGATCACAATTTATACACTATTAAATATTTACAATCAAATTTCATTTGAAGTGTCAAATGTTATTTATTCCACGCGACTTAAGCAATCAGCGTGCTTATTGTCTTTCCCTGCTCTGTGGACTATTGTATAGTTAAATTTCAGGCTCAAGAACAAGATTGGCTGTTCATTATTGTGAAGTCCTAATTGAGCTATGATAATCCCGATCCCTTTATCAGATGCATCTGTTTGCAAGATAAATTCCCTGCTATAGTCTGGGGGATAAAGTACGGGTTTTTCGGCGATTTCTACTTTTAGCCTATGGAATTCGTGCTTATACTCCGGTATCAACTCTATCGCTTCCTTTCTAAAAGTACTGCGTACGGCATCTTTATCGTACCAGGTTTTCCCTTGTTTCGTATGTCTGAAACTCGTTCATAGTCCAATTCAGGACAACGCTTCAAACCATTTAATTCTAACATGCACTCAGTCACGACATTTTCTTCCTTCTCCGGTTCTACCCAATGTTCAAAAAGTAAGGTTTCGGGGGTTCGAAGATTATTTCTGCGTACGAGTTTAGTCGTGATTAATTTTGTGGACTCATGAGTCACCGTCCTTAATGCTAAGGGAGCTGCAGGTAGATTTTTCTCCCAATCAAACCCCTATTTCAAACATAAAACCTTCGATAATCTTTTCACAGGACTATGCCACCTCTCTACTTGGTTACTTTGTGGGTGTCTAACAGAGCTGTGCGTAACCTTAATGCCAAATTTTCCAAAAAACGTGGTGGTCAAATTGCTCGTGAAACAAGTGCCTAAGTCACACTGTATTTCTCTGGGAAATCCCAATCTACTAAATATAATCATGAGGGACTCCACTATCGATTCTGAACTGATGTCGCGAACGGGTATCGCTTCAGGATATTTTGAGGCCATGCAGATAGTTACTAAATATCTATTATCCTTACTTGAATAAGGAAGGGGTCCTACTGTATCTACATTAATTTTCGAGAAGATCTCTTTAATCACCGGCACTAATTTTAATGGGGCTTTCTTCTTTTCCCTTGGTTTTCCCACTCTCTGGCACGGGTCACATGTTCTTACGTATTCTTCTGCATCCTTAATGCAGTTTGGCCAAAAATAATATCTCAATAGTTTATCTTTGGTTTTTGTTGAGCCTAAATGTGCGGCGACTTCTTCGTGGCATAACCTTAGAATTTCATTCCTCATTCTTGCGGGAATGACTAATTGTTTCCTTTCCTCACCTCGGTGATCTGCGGTTATCCTAAACAACAAATTTTTATCCACCCTATATTCCTGAGTTCGCTTTTCTTCCATTTTTTCCCACAGCGTACTCAATTCAGAGCATTCCTTTTGTGCGTTGGAAAACTCCTCGGAGGTTACTTTCAAAATCGCAATTGTATGCTTTTCAGCAGGGGGTAGATGAATGGGAAGCTCGCACTCCTGGCTATTCGATTGAAGAGGTGGTTTTTCGCTAACGCAGTTGGGGGTTTTGAGTTTCTCCAAACTCCCTGATCTTTTGTTTCCCCTGTTTTGACTACGCGTAACGACAGCATTAACTAAATGTGGGTTTTTCTTTGCCTCCTCGAGCAATTCTTGGGTCGAGTTTCCCAGGAGATAATGGTTCAATTCTACCGTTTTATCCACTACCGCTGCTTTAGTGATTATCTTGCCGAATTTTTCACTTTCTAAACTAATTGTTGCTATCGGTAAACATCGGAAATGATTTTCCAGAGCCTGTTTCAACCAAACTGTTTCTCCGGTGTAATCATCTGGTCTTACTAAGTGGTTGGGAGCTACGTCCAAACTGGTTCCACTATCTCTCAATATCACGGTATTTATCCCATTAACTTTAGCCTCACTCAGATAAGGCGCAAACGAAGGTGCGAAATTCTCCTCCATTTTTAAATGATTCACGCGTTCGTGATTCGGGTTTCTCCTTAATTCAGGGCATTGCGGTCTCAGATGATCCGTCGAATGGCATATGTAACACGCCGGCGCTGTTCGCCGTTCAAATTCTCGCTTCCTCCACTTTTGCTCATTAGGATTTGGGTTCCTCCAATTCGAGCGTTCGCTCTTTTCTGGCTCAAATTTCCTCACTACTGCAGGTTTGTTTTCAGGTTTGGGCTTATCTGGGAAACGTTTTTCTGGGAACTTAGCTGTGAGAGGTCTTCTAACAGTGCGTCTAGCGGCTTCATATTGGTCTAATTTAAATACTAATTCTTCGGGGTCTACTATGGCTGCCCACTGATCTATGAAATGCTCCTTAATCTCAGGAGAAACTCTCCTCTTTATTTGATCCGTTAGCATTAGGTTTTTGAGGTCCTCAAAACTTTCCACTCCGACTCCATCTAGCCATCCCTCTAAGTAACTCCTTAATTCAAATATTAGATCTTTCCAGGGCGCTCCTGATCGTCTCTGATGCTGTGTAAATTTGGTTCGGAATGTTTCCGGATTTAATTTAAATCTATTTAGGAGGGTAATCTTAACATGATCGTAATCTTCTGATTTTTCAGGGGGCTCTCTCATGATAATTTCTGCAATATCCATCGGGAGTAGGTAAAGAAGGTGAGTCACCCAATCAACCTCATCTATTCCCATCTTTTTCGCCTGTCTTTCAAACAAGGTGAGAAATAGGGCCATGTCTCCTTTTTCTGGGTCAAATTTCTGCATTACGGATTTCAAGTTTTTCGTTGGTCTAGAATTATCCGTTTGTGACGAACCTAAGCTATTTGTTTCAGCAGCTTGCGTAATTCTGAGTTTTTCTAACTCGAACATTCGAATTCGCTCTTCTCGCTCTTCCGCCTCCCTAGCATTTCTCTCGGCTATCTCCCGTTCCTCTCTAGCCTGTCTCATCTCCCGTTCCTCTACTATAACCTGCAACTGAGCCTTCACCCATTCTTCGTCGTATTGTGGATGCTCTGATATCTTTGTGGTTATATCTAACACCCTATCATTAGGTCCTAGGTCGATACCTAACTCATAAGCGAGTTTCTGCAAATCTGCCTTACGTTGCCTTGCTAAAAATGCCATTTTAAAATTCTCCTGTCTCTTCCACACAATTATACACACAATAATATACTAATATATGTGACCAATACTTAAAACACAATGCAACACTATAAAACAATGTACCTTAAATTTCAAAACAATCTTAACTCAAATTTCACAAAATATACTAAGCGTAACTCTACACAGAATACTTCGATAACTTTTAGATTACAACAGTACTTAATTTCAATAAATGACTTTTACTCTAATTTCAAAGGAAAGTTCTTCCTGAATTGATAACACAATAGTTTTCTAAATTTTTCAAATCAAGCACTTTGCTAAATGTTGCAACCACTCAATTACACATACAATATAATTTCATTAAGACAATTTTAAATTCCTAGCACATTAATTTACTACAATTTTTGCCTCTAAAGTAAAATCAAGCCTTACCTGCTGTCGTGCTGCACAGGATCTCGTCACTTTCATCTACTTCAGATCAGGGTTACTGGTCGGTCACTTTCCACACAAAACTTGGTCTTCTATTTCTTTTTCGGGACTCGGCGTCTTCCGTAACTGTATTTCGGACCAGGCGTCCTTTTCTCCGGGACTGGATGTCGAACAAAGTCGCTACTTCTCCGGGACTGGATGTCGGTCGGTTCGATACTCCTTCAGAACTGGATGTCGAACGAAGTCGCTACTTCTCCGGGACTGGATGTCGGTCGGTTCGATGCTCCTTCAGAACTGGATGTCGAACGAAGTCAATCGGTTCCGCTACTTCAGGACTGGGCGTCGGTCGGTTCGATACTCCTTCAGAACTGGATGTCGAACGAAGTCAATCGATTCCGCTACTTCAGGACTGGGTGTCGATCGCTTCCGCTACTGCTTTACGACTGGGTGTCGATCGCTTCCGCTACTGCTTTACGACTGGGTATCGTTCTCTTCTGTTACTTCTTCACGACTGGGTGTCGATCGCTTCCGCTGCCACCAAAAAGTTAACTAGTCTGTAACGTCTTGATTCACGGGTAGCTAGACTAGTTACCATTGAAAATATCCGATTCTGGAAGAAATTGGTTTATTTTACAATTTGTACAAAAAGTCGGAAAATGAATGTAAAGTTCATTAATATTAGTTCCTTGGAAGGTCCAAAGTTCTATCGAGGCGCTTAGGGCTGCTGGCGAACCTCACAATTTCGCTCGGGGAAGTCTAACGCACGGCTACGGGTGAGCCTATTCTCAACACACAATTACTCGAATGAGTACAGAGTTCCAAGGCAGGAAATCTCAGTCTTTCCGGACAGGATCACTACTAGGATGAGCAGTTACACGGATCTCTAGGAGGGTTCTCCTTTACGGCTACGGTCGAGCCTTTCTCACTAAAATACTCCGGCGAGTATAGGATCCCAAGGTGGGATAAATGCACAACAGTGAACGGATATTCACTTCAAGCTCCAAAAACGGTCTCTGCTGACCGCCTCTCTCCAAGCTCTCTGATCCTCCGTGATCCTCTGTCTCCGTCTCTCCTCTCTCGTCTCCTCTCGTGATCTCTCTTCTCGTCTCCTCTCGTGATCTCTCTCTCGTCTCCTCTCGTGATCTCTCTCTCGTCTCCTCTCGTGATCTCTCTCTGATGATATCTCCAAAAACTCTATATGTTGGGTGCTTATCGACTCCTCCTTTCCGTTTCGGGTCCGCCTTTTAGTCGGTGCTGGATTGGGTGTTGAAGATTTCTCACGTTCTTGATTGGCTGTCTCACGTTGGTCTTTCCCCTCAACTTTTACGACAGACTTCGGCGGACTTGAAAGGGGACCATCAAACCCTGTCGGAAACTCATCATCATTTATCTATGTCTTCTTGGTCTCGAAATGTCGAAGAGAGCGACAGAAAGGCGCCTGCCCTTTGTTTTGAAACCAGAATGATTTCCGACCCCTGCTGGCTGGCTGTCGTTAAGAAATCATTAAGAAGATGTTTTCGGGTGGTCGTTATGGGGTGTGGGCTTTTCCTCTCGACACTTGAGTCAACAAGACTTTCCATTTTCCCACGCTGCCGTGGTGATCGTTTCTCTAGCCGCCGTTACAGTCTGAACAAAATTTGCGCTAAGGCATAAATATCGACTTACAGCTAGTCGAAGAATTCTTAACACGAGAAGTTCTATCGATAACAAGAACGCAAATTCGAAATATATATTTTTAAATGTTGCCACAACTGGCGTCTAAAGAATGAAGATAAAAATAAAGAATTGCAAACGATTCTTAATTCTTCACGAGCCAAGATATCAATACTCGCACGCAAACGACAATAATTTACATTCGCACAAACGACTTATCCGGCGTTGCAATGGAGCTATTCAAAAATATTAAAAATACAAGGCAATAGAAATAAATGAAGTACATATGAAAATCTAATCTACACAGTTTCAGCACTAAATTTGAACCACAAGATTGTATGACAGGCAAAACACATAAATTTGATACCAGTTCTCTTAAAAGTTAAAGCTTTCGTCCTCACAAGGACTGGTGTGATGTTAATTCAACTGCCTAACGAGTAAGGTTGTTAGGGTTTTATGGACCGCACAAGAACTATTCTTATTTTACCAGTACCTTTAAATTTTGTTTTGATGATCGAATTTATTAGACCCACTCTTCCTTTTTAAGACTAAGTTTTCAGAATATTTTAGCTTGAATGTCACAAATTCCTATCAATCAATCCTTAATTCTTTATTTAACAATTTATACTATTTACAGCTGTAAACGCAACTATATGTACTGCGACTTGAAAATAAATGTCCTTTAAGAGATCTTCAGAGGGGAAGCACACGAATATACCGTTCTATAACCTGCAGTCTTCCCCTTGTATGACTTCTACCAAATTTTACCTTCTTGACTAATGTAATGTTCCAAGGATTTTTTTTCAACCATTAGACGTGACTATGCAGTTATCAGATGTGTTTAAGGGTAAAAGCAATACTACACTACTCAGAAATCTTTTGGAGCTCAGAGGGTTTACAGAAGAAAAAGGGACCTTAATGAAGGCCGTATTATCAACTTCACTATGTGTTTCTACGCATTCACGCAAACAAAAATTATTTAGAAATTGAAACTAAATAGAGTATTTTGGCAACTATAAAAAAAATATTTAGTGCCAATGACTCCAGATATTCTGTTCTATTGGATTGAGATCACGTGACCTTGCTTGATACGAATTCAGTATTATTCTTTTTGGACATGTGTGTAGGTGAAATTAAAATTAAACAAATTAAATATTTTGTTTTGTTTCAGATGTCGTATTTTACAGCGATATTCCCATTCTTTGGTCTCGCCTCAATGCTTATCATCACATGTTTGGAACCCGGAGCTTGGGAAGGCATTAAGTTTTTCTTTAAACCCGATGTAGAGAAACTTAAGGACATCAACGTAAGTTTCAGCATTTGAATTAAGCTCTTTGGTAATACAGTATACTCGCTTTTTAGCGATCCTCGATTTAATGATTCCACAGTAAGCAGCTTCTAGAATCTAGGTAGCCTTTACGTACATTCAAAGATGTCACATAAATATTTGCAACCATTTTCTGCTTGCGGGTACAAGATAATAAAAATTTAAAAACTTCAGGGAAAACATACCTCTTTCTAAAAATATTGTATAATGACTTAAATTATGTAATGCTTTTCTTAAATTATGTAATGTTTTTCAGGTGTGGTACAAAGCAACTGAGCAATCCTTTTTTTCCTTAAATATAGCTTACGGTAGCATCATTATGGTTTCAAGTTACAACAAATTTCAAAACAACGTTTATAGGTAAAAAATTTATTTTGCTAAAATGGAAGTATCTTACACTAAAATTGTTAAACAATATTTTATATATGCTTAAAATAATGATAGTCAACCTGCTCCGAGCTTCTGCGCTGAGTTTGTGTTTGCTTGTGTTTTTTATGACAGTGTTCTTAAGCACATTTAATTTTTTTACGTAAGTTAGTTTTGGATTTAGTCAAAAGAATAATGTGAAATCCACCTGCGACTACATCATAAACACTTTTTTTAAAAAATGTCAATAACACTTCTTTTTAAAATATTTGATAAAGTATGACAAAATATGAACACTTAGTCATTATTTTACAGTTATGCTCCCTACTGCCCACTTAATTGCATCAAATTCAGTTCCAGACCATATACTGTCTGCAGTCTTGAATTTTGCGTCACTTAAATATTCTGTTTTGCACCGATCGCTATCTTCTTTATTTTAATATACCGTTGCCATCTTTCACAAGAATGCTGAAGAATGGTGATCTTTTTAAACTTTTAATAATATTTTGTTGTTCCATATGACTCAAACCGCCACATTTGAACAAAACGGCAAAACACAATGAATCTCGTAGAAGTTTATTTTTAATTTATTTGTAAACGCATGTTCGGAGGGGGCATGGGCCAATATACAGACAATGCCTGTTTCTGTGCTATGCACATTAGTGAAATTTTTACAATGTGCTAGATTCGAATATTCGCTATTTAATAGGCCCAATGACACATATAAATTACTTTGTTCTTAATTTGAGGTATAGCTCCAATCTATTTTTAAGCTATATTTCAAGTTATAAAATAAGATTTCAAATATCAACCAAATGCTAAAATAATTTAATATGCAGTTAAGGTTATACTGCCATGCTAAGATTAGTCTGACTTTTTTAAATGAAAAAACCATGTTTGGTATTCCTTAAAATGACAATACGTAAGATCTGAAAATAATTTTCTTAAGTAATAAGTAATTATTGTATTCTAAAAAATTGTTAAAAACTATTTAAGCTGTAACGCGTTTTGTTAGTGTTCTTTGCAACATACATGATATTAATTTGGGTGTGACAAGGCCTCAAAAAACTTTCTTTCAGAATTATATATATACACACACATATATACATATATATATGTATGTATATATATATATAATTTTCACAATAAAATACTACTAATTTAATAACAATTCCTGATTTATTGAATTAATTAATTTAACCCTCCTATTGGTTTCGACGATATATCTCTTCCATCAAGATCTGATCAATTTTGTAAATGACGAGATATGCCTCGTCGAGTCAACCACCAGGAGGGTTAAGTCAGCATTTGTTTTCGAAACATGTTCTTCCTCATAACTGTTCATAAAATGAGCTAACATATTTTTTTCTTTGAAAGGGACGCCATAACTATTAGCGTCTTGGACACAGTTGTAAACTTATTAGCAGGCTGCGTCAGTTTCGCCGTCTTAGGCTCTCTATCATATAAATACTCCAAAGATATACGTGAAGTTGTAAGCCATGAAGGTATTTGTTTCTCAATTTTATGACACTTCTTGAGATTCTTACTTGTAACTTTAAATGACGCGATGATGTTACTTAATCCTTAAGGTTTACTTAAGCAGCTAGACCAAGTCAACAAGTCTGAACACGCTCAAGAAGTCCCACAGTAGATCAGGACTTCCATAGAGATACTCTTGCTAAACGTGGCAAGATGAGGGTGTCGTTGGGTTTTGGATTTTATGTCGCGTTCTAAACAGGACAGGCTGCCCCAGGTATGTCACTGGGAGAAATGGGTGAAGGTACGTCTGAGGATTATTCTGCTGGTAGGGTAACCCGAAACCATTCCATTATTCCCTACTAAAACTTGCTGGCAAGGATGGCAAAGTCAGATTTCTACCTTCAGGTGTTCCATGACATATCTTTCAAGAAGCCGTTCTCATCTCTAAGCAATGAATCACTCAGTCATTAACAATAATAATTATTAATGCTCGGCAGCAGCTCTTTTAAAGACATCAATCATAAATGATTGAATTTATTTAAATTTTGCTTATTTTATCAATTAATATTTTCAACCTGCTTTTATGTTAGTAGTAGATATTTTTCCCATGCGTGAAGCATAAAGTAGAAAGGTAAACATCGTTTAAGTTTAGTTTCACATCTTTTTAATAGATAGTATTCAGGTGATTACTACCGCAACAGCGAAAAATAATACTAATCTGAAGGCCGTACCATCAACTAGAGAGTTATGTATAATTTGTATCTATGATAAATTTTGATATTTATTCTTTTAGTATTTTCAGAGGTTTTCTTTACACTTTCTTGTCTAATAAATTAATTGCAGTGCATTTTTTTTATCTGTGTTTCATGTCTTATTTTGGTTTATATAGGGTTAGGACTGGCGTTTGTTGTATATCCTGAAGCTCTGGCTGCTATAACGTTCGTGCCTCAACTGTGGTCCGTCATATTTTTCTTCATGATTTTTGTTCTCGGAGTAGGCAGTTCGGTAAATTTCATCATTCTTTCGCTTTTGCCTAAGGAGTGAAATAAAAATTTGGTTCTCATAAAATTGACAACTTTCTTACACTGCTTACTTTCTTATGCTGCCTTTTCAGATGTCAGCATTGGAAACACTTTTGACCGCTATCAAAGACAGATTTCCGAAGCTCCGTCAGAAGAAATGGCTTCTTTCTCTAACTGTGTGTTTTTTATTTTTTGTCCTTGGACTGCCTTTGACAACTAGTGTACGTAACTGCACAAATTTCTTTTGAATTTAATTCCTTTTGAGTCCAATTTCTTTTGAATTTAGAACTGCATTATTTCTATCGGAAATTTATAATAAACTAAGATTGAAACGTACTATTCTTTCAGCAAAACTGTATTAAATAAAGATAATACAGAAAATATATTTTCCAAAAGTTCATTTCTTCGGATTTCTAGTGAAACACACTAAATCAAAAAGCGTAGTTCTGAGAACAAAAAACGAAAGGGGAAAATTCGTCTCCGTAAGATTTATTCACTAAGTGTGTTTCTCAAGAAGAAATCTAACCTTCATGCAAAGAAAAATAACTTTGTGGACCACCAGTCCAAAGAACACCACATTCTAGCTTAGAAGAGATAAAAACGTACATCTTGAAAATTTTGACTTGGTGTGTTTTACTTGTAAACTACCGATACATAATACAGCAATAAAATATCGTATTGAGAAGAAGACATTAAAGCACAATTCTAATGAAAAGCCTCTATATTTTGGAGATGCCTATTTGTTATAAGAAAATTATGCCTAATGAAACAAATATTATTCTCCAATGTTTACTTCTTATGTGGATTAAACAATAGTCTTAATGTCAAGCCGCTATGCCTATGAAGAACAAACCAGAGAGATCAATTCTCAAAAATAATAAGAAACTTTTAGTCTCAAAAGATTAAAAATAAATAATATAACTTTAGCAAAATGGAAGCAATATTTTTATGCCATATTTATCTTCACACATCTTGAGCTTGAGAGGTTGTACACGTCAAGTGGATTTATAATTATATCAAGGGGAAATCAAAATCACATATTCATTTTTATTATTGTTCTTTAATTGTTGAACGGGTTTCTTATTTTAAACAAGTACATATTTAAAATAATTAGTTAGTGTGTTTTGCTCAGTTAAAATAATAAAATGGTAATCATAACATAAGCAACAAAATTAAGATCAGTTTCGACAATGAATAAAAGTTTAATCAAAACATTTGTCCTCCTGTCGCTTCGCATTTTTTTCAGAGGGTCCACAGTTGCTCAGTTGATAGGGTAGCGAATTTGCAACCTGAGGGTTTCGAGTTCGAAACTAGATCAACCAAAGTCTGTCGTGTATATGCGGTTGGTGCACGTTAAATCTGTCGTGGCTTAAAATATCCTTAACTTGGCGTGATATGTAAGTTTGGAGTGTAGGGTGCCAGCTAAGGTGTTGACCTCGTCATCCGACCGTAGTTCAAAATTACCAGGTGTTGTCCTCGGATCTTTCCTTTCGTGATTGATCCCGGAACGTCGTCAATAACCCATTGTGTTGCTCCAGTGTGACGTCAATTCAACTACATACCTCTTTTACGTATTTTGAGTTAATTCGCATCGGATCCAAATCCTCATGCATTATTTGTTTTCTATTTTAATAAAGTGCAATGTGTTAAGAAATTATTTATGACAATTTTCTCCTAAGACAGTTTTATTTTTCATTTATTATTTTTTTCTATATCTCAATCCGCCAGTTATGTTGATCTACATATTACATAATAATTTAATTGTACTCCCTAATGGATAACAGCTATGAATTCAGCTAATTAATATCTTTGATTTAAATATTAAAAATATAAAACATCGATTTAAGAGTTTAGATGTGCCAAAAAGTTATTGTATGATAATCAACCATCCAAGTGGTTTCTACGATACATCTCACCTGTCAAGATCTGTCCGATTTTGCTAATGACCAGATATCTCGTCATCAAGTTAATGCCGACATTTTTATGCTGACGAGATTAAGAGCTGGTTAGTTTTCTTCTAATGTCGATCTATCTAGTTCATGAAGATCTGGCCAGTTTTGCTAATGACGAGATACCTCCTTCGAGATAACCACCAAGAGGGTTAAAAGAAAAAATATGTTAAAACCTGCTGTGCAAGAAGGATCTATAATAATTCTTGTTATGCTGTCGCAAGTACTAAATTGATTTTGATTTTATTTTGAAATCAAAATGTATATGCATTAAGCAATTGCACATTTTCTACTTTATCTCCAATTTGAATTCCAAGGAATCGTATTCGAAGTATTTTGAGAAAAATGCAATTTTACAATTAAATTTCAAATAGATTTTTAAATATTTTTAGATTTTCTTGTGCAATTGTCTATCTACTATATGTGCGTGTCAAGAGAAGTTAAAAAATTCTATATATTCTTTTTATAATTCAAATTTGGTATCGTTTCGAAGATACTATGGTTACTTAACGCGTAGAAATAGTGTTTGAAAAACTCCTCATTTCAGTCAATTTCAGATTGGTCAGCAAATATTGGTACTGTTGAATAACTATGGTGTCGGTGTTGCTGTATTCTTTTATGCTGTCCTGGAAGTAGTTGGTGTTACATGGATTTATGGTGAGAGATGAATAATTAAAATTATACGAGTTTTTTCTTAAGTATGCTTCCCTTAACGCAAAAAATCGTTTAACATTAAATATTATTTCCAAGTTTTCAAAAATCACTTATGAAGTCAATAAAATTAAGGCTGATTTTCTTTTCTTTTTTAAAATTTGCGCTTGAACTTTTTCTTATGAATTCAGATAGTTTTGTGAGAAAATTTACGGGTTTGGTTATTTTCGTTAAATTCGTTAATTTAAAAAAAACCTATTAATTCTATTACTCTATTAAAAAATACTATTATTCTTAATTCATAGCCATACAACTCGAATGCTAGGTTCTAAGAAATATGTATTACATATAGAAATATATTATATGATGCGCAAACTTTAAGTTTTATTTTTAAAAGTCCCTTTTTGCGTGAATAGATTTCCAATGCATTGATCGTGATCATTTTTTCGATAACGATACAAGTATAGTAACTCGTCGTTATATTTTCTATAAGTTATAACCAAACCAATTACATTCGTTACTGAAATATATAGAATTCTAGAGAAGTATGTAACTGTAAAACTTTTTTCAAAGCATAAAAGCATTTTTTTTCGGAAAATTAGCTGCGAATGTCGAGACCTGTTAAAAATCTTAAAATTATCGACTTTTGAATATACTGCCGGACCTTATACGTTTTAATCATTAATGGTTCATCGTAGAAAATGTGTTCAATTTCTATATTTAATTTAGGAAATTTTAAATACTAACTTTTATTTGTATGGTGGTTTCATTTTGCTAAACCCAAAAGAAGCACATTATTCCACTAAGTTTTCAATATCTTTGTTGTAGGCTTGAAGAACTTTTGTAAAGACGTTGAATTTATGCTACAAAAATCCCCAGGAATATTCTGGAAAATTACGTGGGCTTTTACAGCTCCTGTAGCGTTGATGGTAAATATCATTTTCGTCCAGAAAAAGTTCGATTATAAAATGTCATCAAAAACATTATTTACGCAGAATTTGATTAATTTAATTTTCAAAATTGCTTCTAAAGTTATTGATGTTTCGTATTGCATACTTTTTTGAAAGAAGTTAGTTTATTTTTACTTCAAGCTTTGGTTTCGAATAATTTAAAAACGTTGTGAATCTCTACATTATTTGTTACACAATTATGTATTCTATTTTTAAGTTTCTGCTTTGCAACATTTTTCATTTCTGTTTTTACAATAAAATTATACCCTTTTGCTCTTTTTTATATTTTAGTTTTTATTCGAAAGCATATATTTCAACACTATATCTAATTAATGTCAGGCTAATTACCCCTTTAATTAGTTATTTTAGCCGAATTAGCTGGAAAATGGTAGAACCAGACCCTCTCTTGAATTTACCAGTTTGTATCTTACTTTCAAAAACATCTTCGAGTGTTATTAAATTTATGATTTTATAAATTTAAGAACAAATATGAAAATAACAGAAATATCGAAATCGCCAGATCAGTATTGTATTTAAACAATCTTATATTTTATAATTCCTTTCAAAGTGTCCATTCATGGATATTAATGCGATTCATGGGTTAATCGTTCAAATATCGTCGGTACCACACCAAAAACACGAATTTTCTGTTGGCTGTTTTCATATAAAATGCTTTTTCTAAGTTATTATTCAATGTTGTATATGTACTGTGAGGTACGCGATTTCTGTCTTAACCTAAATTTAAATAAATACTTTTAATTTGCAATCATTTCTCTAAAATATCATACCTTCAAACATGTTCTTTGTGAAAACTACTGTATTGCAGATTCGTGAATTTAGCCACGGACGAGCAATTCAAAATTTGTGAAGGGGGCCCGGCCAGTTTTATACCAAAATAGCTTCTAATCCAAAATAATCAAATAGTTAAACATTATTTGGAAAAATGTGGTTGAATTTTTTATCATATTCATCTTCATAATTTTATTTGAGCAAGGTCAAAAATTTGGGGTGTTAAAGATAATAGAATTTGAAGTGTTAAAGAGAAAAATGTGGCTTCAATATCCGATGAGGAGGCTTACGACCCCTGAACCCAGGACCGTTTCTGAGTATTGTGTTGGGGTGCACTTGCATGTAGTCAGGAAAAAGAAGGGTGAGAAACTGTGATCCTCAATATGAGATCATTCTAAAACAAAATATCGGTCAATGACGGGGAAAGGCGATCGCGGAATGTGGCTATTTTATTATTTATTCATTTTTTCAATTTCCACCACTAACCCCTTCGGCACTACAAGAGGCGCTGACGGCTATTTGTGAAGGATCCCCCTGAGGATATGCAACCGTTACTCCTAACAAGGACGCTTACTAACATTGATGCACTTACAAAGCGGGATTCGATTGCTGGACCTACTGGATGAAAAACAAACGCTGTGACTACTATATCAGTTAGGCAGACTTGGTTATAAATCTGCGAATATGTTTTCAAAATTTCATTGACATTGCTGGAAGTCACACACACATCAAGAGTGATTACATTATACAGACGCGAAAAAAACCCGAACCACCCCTCTTCATTCAAGCAATTTTAACAGTAGAGAAAATTCAAAGATGGCGTTTGACAGGACATTCGTCTTCTATAAACTCAAATGCATAAAATTTGCATAAGGGGTCGTCTACATATTAAATTGAGCACCAACTTCATAATTTCCAATAAAACCCCCTATTTCGTCATAAAATTTCTATATCAAAATTTAACTTCAGATGCCGAATTTCATGTCATTAGGTCATACCGTTTCGAAGTTATGAGTACAGAAAGATTGGAGCTCCTAATGTTAAATCAGTTTCCAGACTTTTATGGATATCTTCCTAAATAATATTTCTATAGCGCTGATATTTTGTTAGCATGTTACTGTTAAACAATCCAAATAAAATCCACTTAATATTTTATTTTAAAAATAGTTTTTAGTATGCAATAATAATTATTAAATTAATGTTTGAAAAAATTATGAGTTGGGACCTTATTATATTTTGATAGGAATCGATTCAGGACTTCTAATATGACCATACAAAATTTCAGCTCATTCCAATGGTTAGTTTTTGTGTTACATTAAATTTTCCTCATTATGGCGATTTTAGAGGCCAACTAAAAGTTTAAAAAACGTCTGACAAACCTCGGATAGTAATTTTCGGATAGTTTGCACTTGCATAATAAATATAATAATGTAATTCTCGAATCGTGTTCACTTGCATAAGAAATATAATAATTCTCGGATCGCTTACACGCGCTGACAAATATGTTTGAAATAGTGTACAAATTTGAAATTCGGGTAGCTACAACTGCAATTAATCTCGATCTACGAATACCGATTTCCAATGTGGAGATGATCCCTGAAATTGACAGCAACTTTAACTTTGAATATCTCAGGACATAAAGATGGCAAAGCCATAAAATTTTATATTTAGACTAATTTAACGATGTAGAATCTGATTAAGATATCAAAACCTTATGTTTCCATTGGAAATTTTGATTTTTGTGCAAATTTTGATATGAAGACGTCCCCTTATGCCTTTTTTTTGCATTTGAGTTTGTAGAGGATGCTATTCCTTATTGAATGATATCTTTGAATTTTCTCTACTATGAATAGTGCTTGAAATAAAGGGGATGGTTCGTTTTTTTTCCGCGACTGTACATTCCATTTACATTTTTGGTTCCAGTACCTTAACTTGAATCTCCCATATTCTCGAACTGATTGCAATAAACTGAGAATATTTGACACCAGCTATGAGCTTTATTTAATTAATTTACTATATTGAAGCCTCTTCAAGAATATTCATACATACGAGTGCTATTATTTAACCGTCCGAATGGTTTCGATGAAATATTGCGCCTGTCAAGATCTGATCAATTTTGCTTACGAGATATCTCGTCATCAAGATATTTATATTTTTTTCAATTGATGACGAGATCAAGGTATGGTCAGTTTTCTTCTAATGACGAGATATCTCGTCCTTCAAGATCTAGTCAGTTTTGCAAATGACGAGATACCTCGTCGAGACAACTACCAGGAGGATTAACTACTAAATTATTTATTTTATTTTGGATATTTTGTTTTCGTTAGAAGTTTCTGCAACGAACTAATTTGTAACTAGTACGTTTTTAGTCCTCTGTGCATCGTGCGATTTCGAGAGAAGCATAGTGTTCCCCACTACCGCACATTATGACCAAACAGCCTCATCTATTGGTCGAGAGTATCCTAGGAAATATTCTATTGGTCAAGAGCGTTAAAACTGGTTAGAAGCCATGCTGGTTGGACCGCAGGTTGCAGAACAGATAAATGCATGTGAATTCGTTCAGAGGGTTTTAAAATACATTCAAAATTAATATTTAAAAAAAGTGTTTTCTCGCTACTAGATTTGCTTTTCTTTATTTTCTTGCTCTAGGCCTCAGCTTTCTCGATCTTTATAGAAATCCGGTATTAGATGTATCATGTTTTTCAGAAATGGAAGGGGTTGGCTTCCTGAGGTTTTGCACGTGAGTGGTGAATACAGGAGGAATGGCTCTGTTTGGGCCTTTCCTACGCTACAGCGTGGGGACGATGATATATTCACTGCAATTATTTCGTCGATTTGGAATAAATCTATTACAAACAAAGGAAAGGTTAGATTATATTGTGATCTTATGTTATTTTCAGATTATATTCGTATTTGGGATTGTTAAGGCTGAAACTTCCGGCGATCCATCAGTTCCACAGTGGACCTCTAACGTTGGATGGTTTCTAGCAGCCTTCGCTTTGGTGCAAATCCCTCTGTGGTTTACTTTAACCATGTACAAAGATCCACACAGTGGAATTCTTCAAGTAAGATACTGAGAAAACAAATTTGTCTTTCATGTATTATTTTTTAATTTTATTCCATAATTTATATTCGTATTTAATGCTAGAATGGCATCGGTGTTGTATGAATGAAGCGTATTTCCATAATTTAATTTTTCCAGAAATCAAAATGAAATGTGAAACATTACATCTTTGGGGGTGAAAATTTCAAGCATGGATAAAATGCAAAAATTAATTTTTAAACATAGGAAGAAAAATCATAAGACAATTTAAACAGTAAATCTCTTGTTTCCTTATAAGGGTGGAAAACAGATTTACCCGACAGGGGCAGGACACTACCTTTGAGCTAGAGAAAGTTCAAAGTACTGAGAAAATACAATACAGAAATTAAAACCAAAAGGGGATACTCGTGTATTTGGAATAGACAGTGAGTGTCTTGCTTCCCATCATTGTTTTAAAACAGATTTGCCCAACAGGAAGAGCAGCGAAGGAGATGGTTGGCATCCATAATCAACTTTGCAAAGACAGTACAAGGGGCTACTTTCGATCTATTGCAAGCAGGTGGGCTGCAAAGGAATCATGAACAGTATCATCCTGAAAGAGGCAACGACCTTTTCACTCGGATAGTTAGGGAGCACAACAAAAGCTCCTTTCTGTAATTATTATATCTAACACAAAATTGAAATAACTGCAATATATAAAATAAAATTGTGAAATATTTTGTTCGTACTAAAGGTATGATTTTTAATAACTCAATTTTTATAAGAACTAGTTTATTTTTAATTTATATTAGAACATACTAAGGTAATTAAGAAATTTTCCAATTTTTCTTTGACCTAGAAACTTAAAAGTGTCTTGAAGCCAGCCGATAGCTGGGGACCAAGAGATCCGGTGCTCAATTCTGAGTGGAGAGCGCAACGACGAGCGAGATTGCTGGCGAAAGTTGCAGTTAATGGTGGTGTACAAACTGTGTCGTCAGCATATGCGAATGAGGGCTATAAGGAAGATGTATTTTAATGCTTGGAAGATGGTGGTAATGGTAATTAACTAACGTCGCACTGGAACAGCACATCGGGCTTTTGGCGACGGTCATGTATTAGTCCCCAAGGGAAATATCCGAGGACAACACCTCGTAATTTTGAATCGCGGTCAGATGACGATGGAAGATGGATACTTCTGCACATTTGGAACATGCTGCCTTGTATAATTTTGTGCAAAGAACAATCGTCCGCTTTGTGTTTCATCTGTCCTGCCATTTTGAGAGATTTTGTAGACATTTTACTTCTGTGATATAAACTCTATTATACATAATTTTGTATTAAAATGTTTCTGCAAAATATTCATTTTTCTTAAATAAAATTTTATAATGAGTAAATCTTACACGAGTTTCTTTAGAAAATACTCTTTATTCCACATTATTTTGTGTTTAATAACAATGAAACCAAAATAGGTAACTTTTCCTTCTCATGGTTTGAAAGTTGTATCGAGTTTTATGGCGCAAGGACCATATTTGACCAAGTTAAACAAACGCACACAATGAAGGTTTTACTGACACAAGAGAGAGAAATACACCCAAGGTGGAATCGAAACTGCGCTCCCAACAACTCACTCAACTTGTTAGCACAGTGGGCAAACCCACTGAACAATGGCAGCCCCACATGATTTGAAGGACTCAAATTTTTCCCCATTAAGTACACTTTGTTACTGTGGTGAAAGAACTCAACATTTATTTTACACTTACGGAAAAAAGATACTTCCTTTTTTAATAATCAGTTTATAACTCATTCTATACATTTAGGCCAAAGTTTGTTGAACATTTAGGCCCTTTTATTTAAAGCGTTATCAAACGCGCGTTTGATGTCAACAAAAAACGCGGGTAGCCAAAACAGAGTTCTACTGGAGTGTACACATGCAGAAATCGCGAGAACTTCCAAGTTAGCTTGCTTCAGTGCTTCAAGATTCTACCATCATTCTAGCGTTTGGACGGCGACTCGAGGTACATTGGAAGCGCTGTGCAGGTGACACGCGTTTTCACAGGCATTAGGGCTTTTTTATTCCCCTAGTCCATGTGTCGGCAAACTTTTGAGACGGAAGAGCCAAACTTATCCCTCACAACAATTTAAAAATTATTCGAGAGCCATAACTATATTTTTACGAGTAAAGAAAAGTTAAAATAATATTATAACAAGTTATATTTTAATTGCATCTTTATTAGTAAATGAAGAAAAAATCACAAAAAATTAGTCACATTGGATTTAATCAATGTGAGCAATGAACTTGCATTTCCTAAGAAAGTTTCTGTATGTCCGGTTTGTAACTAGTCGGTTTTAATTTAAGACAGATTCCAAGTTGGCATCAGTAATTTGGCTGCTCAATTTACATTTAATGAAATTCATGTTAGAAAACGATTGCGCACATAAATATTTAGACCCAAACATACTGAGAACACCAAATGCAAATATTTTCAACTCATGATATGAGTCCGGAAGACTATTCCAAGTATTGAAAATCATCGAGTCTGCCTTCTGAGTCCTGGGTATTTTATAGAAGTCTGCTTGTGCTGTGAAATCAGACTTCATTTTTCTTTTTCCAGTTCTTCTATTTCAGTACCAAGACGTACAAATTTGGAGCTCCATAAATCTTTGTTTTCAAAATTAGCCCTTGTATTTTGTATTTATGTACATTTTAAATAACGTCGCACTGGAGGAACACAACGGGCTATTGTCGACGGTCTGGGATCAATCCCGAAGAGAAAGATACAAGGACAACACCTCGTCATTTTGAACAGCTCAGGTGACGAGGCAACACCTGAGCTGGCACCCCCTCTCCAAACTTCCAAACCACGCCAAAGTGAGTACATTTGAGGCCACTACAAATTTAACGTACACCAGCCCCTTTGTACCCGGTGTTCTTTGGTTGGATTCGAACCCGCAATCCTCCGGCTGCTAATCAGTTACTATTCCAACCGAGCTACCGCGGCCCCAAATTAGCTGTGCTAATATCCTAAAAATTTAATTCCTTCATATTGGTGTTAAGACGATTTGTAATAATAGCTAGAGTCGCTTTATCATTTCTGAATTCCTGAATCCTTTGAAGAAAAGATTCTCTCATGTTTAAAACTGCTGTCTTGAAATAATCTTTGCTAATAAGGGCATTGTTTCCTCGGTGATATTGAGACAAATTTGGGAAATGAACAAAAGTTCCCATCTCTAAATCTTCAGTGAATAGAATCAATTTCTTTTTAAACGAAATAACTTCTACCATTGAAATATCAGTATTTCCCTTGACTTGAAATTGACTGTTGAGTAGATTCAGTTGTGACGTAACGACCACCATAAAGTACAATTTTCGCAACTATTGATCTTCTGCTGATTCTGGATATTGAACACCCTTGTTGACGAGAGTGTTTATTTTTTAAAATTTTATAAATGAAACTGAGGTGGGTTTACTTTCATTTTTTTTTCAATTTTATTTCAGAGCCACTTGTACGTAACCAAAGAGCCGCATGTGGCTCCCGAGTCGCAGTTTGCCGACCCCTGCCCTAGTCCAAGTTCCTATCTTCGCGAACGTTAAAGATAGAGTGAAAATTTCTGCGGATTTTGAAATCTGCGGAAAATTTTACACCAGATCGATACCTAAAATATGATTTTCTTTCAATAAATAATTTTTCAATTGTAACTTTAATGTTTTCAAGATACTCAATTGGCCACATTTGTAGAAGATTATCATCACAAACACAAAAGGGAGTATTTATCTTGTTTTTATTGTAAAAATATAGCTTTAATGGATTATTTTGTTGCCTTAATCTAATGATTTGTATTTATAGCCATTAAAATAGGATGGAAATTTAATCGTTTTCAATGGTTCGAAGAAATTTTACCCCTCTTTCACACAAAACTTGTAAAAATATGATAGTTTATAACAAAAGGGGATAGCAGTTAATTTTATATTTGAGATAACGTATATCAACAACTGTCCGTTTTAGTTATCATGTGCGGCAAACGTTTTTAAAATAAGGCTAAAATTAAACATTCAATTTGAAGGATAAACCTTAAAGTTATTTTTTTTAATTTCTTCAACGGGAAATGTGTAAGATAAGTTTCAATTTTCGTTCATTTTTCACATCCTGCGTTAAATTGAACTAAATATGACTTTTGAAAATGAACTTATTCGCCTGATTTACTGAACTTAATTTACAGTGAGCTTAGTTTTCATAGAATTTATATTTAATCTTACGGTTAGTGTTATTACTACTTTATCGAAAATTTTATATTATATGTACTTGAAGTCAGAAATTTAATTTGCAATCTCCTGGTTTGCGATAATTGTTTTTTGGTCAATCTCAGATTTTTTAGTTTTAACGATTTTATCGTTTTGTCGTGGGTTGTAATCAAATTTTAGTTGAAATATTCCCCAATTGTTGTTCCATTCGAGGCTTCATTTGTGCTACAAAACCCCTGAAAGAGGGTAGGTTGGAGGATTAGTTTTCGGTCCGGATAGTCGGAACTCCGGGAAAACTGTGTTTAAAAATTAAAAAACTAATTTTGTGTATATGTGTTCCTTATATTGATGCATTAAAATATTTAGAGATAATTTTTAAAATATATATACAGATTTATTTGAAGGAAAATTAAATAAAAATTATTTATAGATAGAAGGAAACACGATCAAACCTTCGAAAATAACATAACAGATAAAGAAAGATTAACACCAGTACCGGATTTTATTTGCATGTCATCTTTTTGATAGTACGTCGTAGACAACACCCGTGTAAACAGAAATTCCGTTCCCAATTTCCTGATTCTAGAAATGTAGTTTTTTGGGGAATATATTTTTTCTTTTACACTGTTAATTTTGTAATGTTTAGGAAATCGTTTAGTCATTTTCGTGTTTTTAGCATAATGCTTTAGTTATATTTTATAATAAAAGTTTTATTGAAATATTCCAATTTTTCATAAGCAGACTTTCTCTTTTACGATAAAACATATTACAAATGACTCATCTGCTAGCTTCTTGAGCCAAAAACAATCCGTGATCACCCCTTAACACGTAACTAATCCTTCTTACTATTTTTGTTGGTGGTTGAATTATCGACATTGGAGAGAGTGAAGGTTATGGGGTTTTCTCTAGTCCTGGCAGTAAAAAATGAAATATCACATTATACTTTGGGATTTTTGAGTTGTAAATGAAAACGTTTAATAATGCCACAATTTGAATAACATAAAGTACTTTTTTCAGCGATCCGCTGGCTCATAGCGGTTCCTAGGACCAAAATAACCCAGTTATTCAAAAACTTTTGAAAAATGCACGAAAATGTCTCGTGCAAAAATTTACAATCCAGGTTGATGGTATTGGCATTGCACCAGAACGCAACGTATACTATATCGTACCTTAACCTTTTTAGATTGTCACTTCTGGTCAGTAAGTCGATTATATTGCATTCATTTATGTATAAAGAGGTAAGTTCAAAAACACACTTATTCACAGGCAATTAGGGAACAGATGTTTTGCAAATCGAAATAATATCAACCAAATTTTTATGTCATTTTCAATAATTTTTAGATTATTACACACAGTAGTCTGAACCGAAAAAACACTGGTTTTGGAAAATGACTTAGTCCTAGTGCGGAAAAGTTGCTAGTAGGTCAGATGAACCGGAGTCAAAAATATTTTTATTACAATTGGAAAAATATATCTAGCCGGGCCTTTCTGGACTTGGAAAATTCAAAAATCTCCAAAAATGGGAATTTTAGTCAACATTTTAAAATATTGTTATTGAATTAGTGATAATGCGAAACAGTTAAAGAATAGATACCATATGAAATACAAAAAAATTTATCGACCTACATTTATTTCTAGCCAGCGCCCCCTTAGCCTCTCCAGCCTTGAAAAACTCGAAAATAA
This sequence comes from Meta bourneti, assembly GCA_933210815.1. NCBI lineage: Eukaryota > Metazoa > Arthropoda > Arachnida > Araneae > Tetragnathidae > Meta > Meta bourneti. The sequence goes on from OW119923.1 coordinate 57,618,233, forward strand.
TCAAAACCTCAATGATTTCGGTCAAACTTTTTAAAAATAGACATTGAATTGGCAGTAATTAGTAACAATGCAAAATTGCTGGAGAATAGGATCCTTAAACGACAAAAAAAAAATTAGTGATCTATATCTAGATAAGACCCCCTCGAGGGTTGAAATAATCAAAAGTTACAAGAAATACGTTTTCGAAATCTCACCTTTTAACATGTTGTGAGTAGTATTATGTCTCCTTTTAAACATTAACATCGAAAAAAATAATAAGAAAAACGGTGCATTGAAATCTAATTTACAAAAAAACAAATCTATTAATTAATGCTAGTGGAAAGTTGACTGGTATCCATATTGGTCACAAAAAATTTCAGCGATCGTCATCATAATGAAGTCGAACTCTTCTGGCTTAGAAAAAATCAATGTTAACACAAAAATGAAATTGACGATAATTTAAATATTATGAACATTTTTGTATTACAGAATATATTGTAATATTATTTTAACATAGTTAACATAAAATTTCAGCATAGCTTCTAAGAATGATGAAAACTTTATACATCATGGGCTGTAAACTTGTAGATTTGACGATACGTAACCGAAGTATTTTTCTCCTGACTCATAGTTATGTGCTCATATTTCACCGATCGTTCTGTTCACATTGCACAAGTTTTATCCTTACTACCATCAAAGTATATAGGCCCATAATTGGGTTTGCATCAGTGAACTCCTTTTCTGATGGTTTTCTCTCATTCTTCCCGTTCAGCATTTTTTAAACGATTGTCCCGTTTTTAACTGTCATCGGCGTCACTTTTTTAATAGTTCTGTTTTAACTTTGCTAGATTTGATTGGGGAGAAACTTCATAAAAATATTTTTACCTTCTTGTGTTGCACTCGATTTTTAAATAACTTTTAACTTTTTATAACTTCTTATAACTTTTATTTAACTTTTTTATTTTTCAACTTCATGTTGTTGACCAACATGTTTTTTCTCCCCAATATATTTTATTTTATGAAATTTTGCTCTAGAATCTAGAATCAGCCCTATTTTTTCACGCACACACTGACTTTATTATTTTATCTGGGGTTTGGCGCAACTTGTCCATTTCTGGTAGGTAGGTATTTTAAATAATTTCACATTTGAGCAACACAACGGGCTATTGGCTACAGTCCGGGATCAACCCCCGAAGGGACAACTTAGGACAACTCCAAATAATTTTGAACCACGGCCAGATGACGAGGTCACACCTGAGCTGCCACCCCACTCTCCAAACTTCCACACCACGCCAACGTGAGGACATTTGGAGCCACGACAGATTTATCATGCACTAGCCTCCTTTGTACACGACGGTCTTTGGTTGGATTCGAACTTGCAACCCTCCAGTTGCTAGTCCATTACTCTTCCAACCGGGATACCGCGGCCCGCTGTCCATTTTTGGATATTGCGCTACAAAACCTAAACCATCCAAACAACTTATTCTTCTCCATTTCCCTTTGATAACCTTATTCATGTAAATTTTGTAAATTGTCTTCTGGAAGAAATTCCACATTTTTTAAACCGTTGATACAGTTTTTGTTACATTTCTATCAGATATACCTGTAAAGTTTGGCTTTGACGTGTTCGTCGATGGAATTGTCATTTTCTTCGATAGGCTTCCTTATTTTATCTTTATTTGTATTTTGAATGAGGAAATCCACTTGTATGTTATCATTTTCATTCTAACCTGACATGCTAAATGTGAGCTAAATAACCTTCTGTTAGTGTAATTTTGTAGTTTTGAATTTTGCGTGAACTTAGCATTTTCTGCAGTAACATGTCAGCTTCTCGTTTGTTTTTCTTCTGGTCTATGAAATATTTGTTACCTTGTTCATATTCCCTATTGCCATCTTTCCTTTAGTTCTTTGGTCCGTTAAAAATTATTATTCTCTAATATGCACGTTTTATTCACAACTGTATAAAATTACCACAAGGCATTAGCATTTACAAATATCTGATAATTTTTCCAGATCATCGGCTTCAAATTTACTTAGCTTTGCTTTTGCAACGGTGTATTTCTTCTTTTCATACACTTTTTCACAACGTTCTGTTATTTTTCATTTTCAGTTCTAAAGAAAAGTAATACAATTTACTCAGAGGTTAGGAAGTAAATCCCTTTTCGAGACAAAATTTTTTGCAATCACGTCTGCATATTGTACTGCAGGGAGTCTTGTACTGAATCCTCTTAGTTTCAATCGTATATCAATCAAATCTTCACATTGTATCAGTCATACTACAAGAGATGGAACTGCTTGGTATCACTTCAAATTTTCGATAACGATTTTGACATTTTGTGAAAAAAACTTTTAGAATTGTGAGTTATTAATCAGAGTATGTTTTATATTTACAAAAATCGTAACTGAGACGGAAGTCGACTTCTTCATATAATTGAAAAGGATGGAATTATATGTTTTAGAAGGATATAATTCACACAACAATGTTAAATGTGAGATTTTGAAAACTTGATTAGATTATTTCAAGGTTAGAAGTGCCCGGCTAAATATTGATATAGATCACTAAACATTTTTTGTATTGCATAAGAATCCAATTTTCTGGATTTTTTGCAAAGTTACTAATTTTATTATAAATTCAATATCATTTTTAAATTATGTCTAAAATCACTATGATTTTCTATTTTTTAAGGTCATACGATCTAAGCTTAATTGCGGATCAATGGAATTTTTTTGCATTGCAGGGGCTTCCACATTCAACTTTATTTTTGCTCCAATACTAACTATTAATGACGTATTAGCCACCGGAAGGTTGCGAGTTTGAAACCCGGTCCAAGGAAAGACCATCGTGTACGTGGAGGCTGTTTCCCGTTAAATCTGTCGTGGCCTCAAATGTGCTCACGTTGGGATGGTGTGGAAGTCTTGAGAGTGGGACGACAGCTCAGTTGTTGATCTCGTCATTTGACCGTGGTTCAAAATTATTAGGTGTTGTCCTCGGATTTTTCCCTTCGGGATCGATCCCGGACAGTCGCCAATAACCCGTGGTGTTGCTCCAGTGCGACGTTAATTAAACTACATATCTACCTATCTACTATTAAGAATTCAAGAATGATTTTTTTTTAAATTTGTTTAAATCCTGTTTTCGGAAATTTTCGATTTTTTTAAGGCCAAAGCGACCAGGCTAGATATTTTTGAAATTTTATGTTCGATCTATGTAACCCATTAGCCAACTTTTCCACCTTCCAAAAAAAGTCTTCTTCGGCCAACCCTAACCAGCAGTCCTGACATGGCACCCCAATATATATGAGATAGGTGGCAAATTACATACAACAAAAGACATGAGCGACATTTGAAATGGATGAAAGGATGGTTTAAATTATTGTACGCTATCATTTACGACCAATCTTTCTGTGAATATACTACATACTTTTCTACAGAAAACTCTCTCTCATTGTAAAATGAAATATTAATTTTGCCAATGAAATTGCAATGAGCTTTTTCGTTTAACATACCCTATTTCTAAAATTAAACAGCGAAATATTGTTGTAAACCGTATCATAGCAACATATCAATTTCTCACGTGATTCGGCAGAAAATGCCCTGAAAAACGGAAAATGTATCTGTGCAGAGTTTTAGGTAACACACCCTTAGTTATTGATGAACTATCACAAAAATTGAATTTTCTTGTTGCGTGTGATTAAGCATTAAGAGCACAAGCATGATTGATAATTTATCTCTAATATATCTAGGGAAATAAAAAAATTCTTACACGCATAGCAGCTTGAAAATTTGTACTTTAAGATACGTTTAAATCTCGCTCAAAAGGTGAAAATACAATTTTCATATCAACAATCATGTAATAATGTCTGACACCCAAGTACATCCTTTAATTTTATCTTTCCCTTTGGGATTGATCCCGAACCGTCACCAATAGCCCATTGTGTTGCTCCAGTGTGACGTTAATTGAAATACCCACCCCATACCCTTTAATTTTAAAGGTATAAGTTTAGTTTATCGCTCGTGTTGTAAATAATGTATTATATTATTTGCTACACGCGACTAATTAGTCAAACTTACTAAAAACATCCTGTCCAGACTGGAATTCAAACACAACTTTTTCTTAAGAGAGTAGTAAACAATCGACAAGGCAGACATTAAGAATATAAAGACTCATACGAGAAGTTTTACAGGCTTCGCCTTATTGTGTTCTTATATTGCTTGTTGAATAACAAATGTATTAAATTAATACTGAAATTGAAACTGAAACACTAAAAATTCATTACATATACCACACTCAAAAGATAAAATTTAGTTTAAAACTGAAATGTCTGCGCGACTTTTAATAAATGTTTTTAGTTAATCTGCAATGTACCAAAGTAGCAACATGATTTAATTTTAATATTGTCTAAACATTGTGAACTATATAATGTAAGCATTTGTATTATACCATTATCTCATAATTTTTATACCACTGAAATTATTCACAAATCTAAATATTTCAGATTTAAAGATTTTATAATAAAAACCTGGCACATATTTAACATCAGATAACATTAGAATATTTTAATATTAGTTCTAGTATGATACATTAATTAATGTAAATTATACTTAAACGATATGACTTACAGTATCTTTAATCACACGAATGGCTACTGATAAATAGCTTTGAGAAAACGGCGTATGAGCGTTACTAGTTCTTTCCCTTATAAAAATGCATTCCTTTAGAGATCTCATAATAATGTGTCATTGAAATCTCAATATAGTTAAGGATTCTTTCAGAAAAATATTTTTTTAATTAAAAATCCTAATCTCTAACTAGCGTCATAAAAATTTAGAGGAGCGATTTCGCCATTGTGAAATATTCAACTTGCCAACATTGGATTCTTGGGCTTTATAGCAGCAAAGTGATCATAAAATATTAAGTAGTCAATAGCAAGACCACGTGATAGTATGCTTTAAAGTGTCATTTTTATGTGAATTCATTTATCATTCAAACAAAGCTTCTCGTGTAAAGCTTCGTGTTCTGATCATTTTGTTAAGATCACATGATTAATCGTGTAGGTAGATATGTAGTTTAATTAACGTCGCACTGAAGCAACACCACGGGTTATTGGCGACTGTCCGGGATCGATCCCGAAGGGAAAAATCCGAGGACAACACCTAATAATTTTGAACCACGGTCAAATGACGAGATCAACAACTGAGCTGTCGTCCCACTCTCAAGACCATCCCAACGTGAGCACATTTGAGGCCACGACAGATTTAACGGCAAACAGCCTCCACGTACACGATGGTCTTTCCTTGGACCGGGTTTCAAACTCGCAACCTTCCGGTGGCTAATACGTCATTAATAGTTAGTATTGGAGCAAAAATAAAGTTGAATGTGGAAGCCTCTGCAATGCAAAAAAATTCCATTGATCAGCAATTAAGCTTAGATCGTATGACCTTAAAAAAATAGAAAATCATAGTGATTTTAGACAATGTCAATGTGTTCTAATTTCTTTAAATCATCAAAATATTGAAATGAAAAGCATTTATAGGAAAATTAATTATTGCTACTGGAAACGATAATTTAATTTCCAAAAATGAATGATACTCGAAAAGGAAAACCGAAACTAAATTGAGCAAATGTTTGAGATTGCACAAGAAACGATCATGAAGTCGTACAATACCAGGGGCAGTTGGATGCAGCTTGTAATACACCTGGTTATTCTCTCATCAGACGCAGTCAAGTGTGTAGTTAAAAGTAGAATATCAGGGCAATAGGTTAGTTTTGATTTGAAAGTTTTTGATTATCGCTTCTTCCCCTTTTCATGTTTCTACCTTGTTTTTCCTGCGTGTCGATCGGCTTGGTAGCGATTGTAAAGACAATGGAATTTTTCTTAAACTACATTCAATAGTGTTTGACGGGTTTATCAGTGAGTATTCTGTTTCGGTGAAATCACAAGACGTGAGAGTTTTTTAGATAATATTTTTAAAGCTGATATTATTAGCAGTTGGAAACATTTGTGGGCATAGCCTTTATCTGAAACTAGAAAGCACATGCTCTTAATGTCTGGCTTAAAATTAGTGAAATATATATTCCAAGATAAAAAGTAGCCATGCAGGGGAAGGTATGTGTTTCAAGATTATTTTAATGACAACCTTTTGTGGGTGTAATTTGTATCTAGATCTTTCACCCCAGTATGTTTATATATTGCTACTTTTGTTTTGTTGTATGCGAAGTTTTGAAATATAAAACTGACGCGAAATATAATAAATAAGTTATATTTGATTATTTTCAATTTCGAAGCATTGTTTTGATCAATATGAATGTAGGTTATTCAAACTTAAGTAATTTCTAAATATTCTACTTACGTTAAATTTATGACTTTTTGGAGTGAATTAAGACTACTTTTGTTAAAGTTATTTAGCAATGTAAAATTAACATGAAATATTTGACCCAACTTGCGTTTAAAATCCTTCAACTTTTGAACTGTTTCAGAAAGTAGCTAAACAAACTCATTTTCATGTATTCATAATCATTACATAATTTATAATGTTGACTTCTTTAAAACGTCGTTATTTTCTATAGAATATTGAATAATTGCTAAGTTTATCATTCCGAAATTTGTCTTGAAATTACATATTCTAATTAGGCTTGTAAATACAAAATATTCTTCACAAAATGTAACTTAATTATTTTATTTTGAAATAAAATACTCTTATGCGATTCAGTAAGCAGCTTGATTTTTTCCAAATGGCGATTACTTATTTGTATAATTATATGACTACTTATCAATCATTTAGAGACAAATAAAGCATTAAAAACTCTTCAATCGGACATTTTAAGCCTCTGAGCCTCAAATAAAGAAGCTTCAAAATTGTACCGTGTAAAACTTCTAAAACACAGAAAATTACTTTTCAGTCCTTTGAAATGGAGCCAGTGGCCGATAAGTATTACTACGAACAAAGAAAAGATACATTTAGCGCTCCAGGCATTGCCACTGCTGAGGTACAGTAGTAAAATTTATATCATTATTATTGCTTAATTTAGTATTAATGCCAGATCTATACTATCACTGCTTAAACAGTTTTCTGGGGAAATATCGAGCTTCATTATTTGCTATGTTACAATTGTAAGTTGTAATTGTAGTGAAATATATGAGCAAGTATTCCAACACACTTAGGCACCTACTTTTAATAACCCTAAACAACTCTTAGGTGATGTCCAGACTTGGAAAACACTTATGTGCAGTTAGGCAAACAACGCTTATGTATTGCATCATTTCAAACATAATATACTGTCTTTAAATGTGCCTGAAAAACGATTTGAGAAAATTAGGTGAAACATGGCCAGTGAAACTCAATGTTTTTGTAAAATCTAATCTGCTTTTCTACTCATTTGTCAAGTTCATAAAATCTTGTAATTTCATTTAAATTTTTTTTCACTGTTTCTTTGTTAAATCAGCTTACTTCTGTAAGCCCCGTGTTGTACTTCTGTGGTGCACGGGGAGTTTACTTTTGTTCAATAATATATATATATATATATACTGTCTTTTTATTTCAGAACTAATGTTCTAGCATTTACTTATGGATATATGTAGATCGTTCTCTCTATTGCTGTCCATTAAAAATCGTAATATTTATCTTATCCCCAAGCAGTGTACGAAACTAATATGTACCGTGTCTTTTGCGAAACGTTTTCGAGTATACAAACTTTTCCCAAACACAATTTTCAAGCGATCTGTTTTATATATTATGTTCTTATTTCAGCTAAGAGGACAGCTTATATTTCCCTATGTGTATGTCACCATTATTGAATAGGAAAACAACTTTTATTTCAAGTAACATCATAAGCAAGGGAGTGGATCTTCTCAATTAAAATAGAACCTTGGTTTCTCTGTGGAAAGATTCTAAACGACGAGAAAAAGATGTCGACATCAAATAAAACTTAAAAGGTCTATAGAGAAAGGAAATAGCTAAAACCAAATCCTGCAGAGTATACAAATCCTGCATGATATTCAAATCTGCAAAACGGATGTTTCTTTCCTTATACTAATTTAATGAATGAGACTAAAATGTCGAAATACAGAAGATAAACGAAATTTATTTTTAGATCATGCTTAAAATTTTATACTTTGCACCACTGTATTTCTGAGTTAAGATATTTTAATCACAAGTGTGCCATTTAAATTAAAACTTTTTATTTTGTGCCATTTATTATATCACCTATATTTATTTTACAGTTACCAGATTGCAATAAATTGTGTTTAATACTTCTGATCAAATAGTTTTGATACACGCCTAACTTTGGTTCCTAGATTTATCTTTTCGTTGAATTGCATTGTTCGTAAATAACTGTAATAATGACGTAACATCAACATAACAGATATTTTTTTTTAAGATTCGCTACTGAAGCGGCAAATCCTTATCTTAAACCATATCAGCATATGTGGTTTTGCGATTATAAGAACAAAGAAATCATACAAAAACATTTAATACTACTGGAATCATTGAATTTTTATATTTCTCTGAAGTAAATTCTACTTTTAAATTTCAAATTTTTGGCTTTAAAAGATCTTGTGTGGTGAGATCTTCGAAAACTAGTATAAATATTTTTTGTACGATTTTTTTGTGTAAGCTAATCAAAAACTGAAATTTGATTTCAATGACTTTCAGAGAAAAAGGCGCATGGAAAATCTATGAACGACGGTGAAAATTTAACCTTACTTAAGAATTCGATATGGGCTTCTCAAAAGTTTGTTAGTATGGTTCCTGGTATATACTTGAATCTTATTACTAAGTCACGCAAAAATCAGTTTCCTGCAAGAGTTCGTTAATAAAATCATTTTAACTTATCGTTAATCAATTTATTATTAATTTGATGCTTTTGTGTGAATAACGAAAGTTCAGAAGTGTCAACAAACTAATTATCGATTATTAGCTCGTTTTCTTTTAAGAAAATTTTCCCTTAAAAACAAAGATAATGTATTTTCTATGTCGTCTGTTTCTATTTTAAAATTAAAATAGGATTTTGAAAATAGATTAATGTCAATAAATAATGGAGTGTTCGTTTAATACAAACAGGAACATATGGCACTCTTTAATTTTTAATCCCCCAGTCTGTTTTTACCTACTTCGAGTTTCAATTGGGTTTCGATTATTCTAGAATATATCATGACTTTTTCTAAAATTTCGAAGAATCTAGTACTTAGTAACTAATTTTATAAGTTATATCAAATTTTATATTTGTATTTTAATATGAATGAGTGTTTTTAAATTATTGGAAACTGATACTTTAGTAATACATAGTTCGAACACTTCAGAGAAACGAAAAATTCACTATTGTTAAGTTAAAAATCGGATGTCATAGCATACCATTCTACAATAAGCTAACTTTTATTTCCGATCCTGTATTTTTCATATCATATATTTATTATATATTATATGTATATTATATATTATTTATATTATATATTATATGTATATTATATATTATATGTATTATATATATTATATATTACATATGTGTATTATATATATTATTTATATTATATCTAATTTTAAGTAGATCATGTTATTGAAGAAATTAATTTGTAGTAGCGTGAGTTGGAATCGTGGGTCCACGCCCCTTTTGGCTTGTAGCTCGACTTTGAACTCCTTAAGTGATGATGGTCATGGTCAGAAAGAACACATCTTCATAATATTTATACAGGGATGAGGGTATAAATGAAGAAAGCCTGGGAAATTATTTACATTTAGCTTAGAAACAGCAATATTCAAATGAAAAGGTTCAAAAGGAGTGAAGAAAGATGAAATGAAGGTGGCAATTAATATTGTACTATGTGAGTTACCTGACATAAAAGGGAAAGCTTTTAGGGATGACATGTACATGAGTTACTCGATATGAAACAACATGTCGTATATTTTCATATTCTATTAGGCAAGAGGGATTCTTGGGGCTCTAATCCTTGCCTCCTCCAATATTTTTAGTTATAATCTGTTCCCCAAAAATTAGAGATAAATATTACTAATAAACAGTGATGTGAGAAAAATGTATATACACAATAAATTGTTCTCTGAAAACAGTTCAGTCATGTGCATGTGAGGAATTTTCAGTGTAAACAAATAAACTAGACGGAAAGCGAAGATTTTACTTCCGTTATCAAAATTCTTTCGCATGATGCATACCTGGGTTATTTTAAACTGTAGTTTATTGCCGTTTTGGTGAGGTTTAAAGTTAAATCGAATTGGTGCTGACCAATCAGTTATCATATATCAATTCGGAATTTATACCTCGGAATTTTTATTGGCGAAGTGCCGAAATCGTATTTAAAAACAAGCCAAGTGATGTCACGTTTGGAATACGTGCAGGAAACACATTTCGCCACAGAAACATTACCGCCACTCTTGACAGGAAAGACATCTCATATTTGAAGCCATCTGGGTTTCATACTTGCCTCCCCAATAATTTCTCAAAGTCGACTCCTGTGTTCTACACAGTTTCCTCTTCGTTTCTATGGCTAACACAATTTGTGTTAGCCATAGAAACCTAACACAAATTGGCATTGTGTTTTACATATAACATTCAAGCTCAAAACAAATAAAGAAGTTTGATAATTTTAAAGAGTGCTGATCGATTCAAAAATGCAAATGAAACTTGCAGAAACGACTAAGAGCAAATGAAATCCCCCGAAGCGACAATTCTTGCATGATCGCTTACCCTTCCATCATCATGACATCCAAGTCAAGATACGATAAGCGATACGGGCTCATTGAGTTTCAGTCATTGAAGGATCGCTGCTTGAAATTAGGTTCTGTTGACGTGGGGCTATGCAGGTGATGGGGATGTAAGGTCGATATTGTGTGTTGTGAATCCTCTAAGACGTGATCATATTAAGGCGGATGATCCTGTAAGTGCTTTGAGTGCGTGTCAATTTATAGTCGTTTCAGGGGCTATCACCTTATGTTGAAATTACTTGCACATATACGAATGTATCAAGTTGGTAAGCACTTTGACAGCGTAGGTAGCCTAAAAGGTTGTTAGAATTGTGAATGCGTAAAATGTACGCCCAAACTCAGGGTGTTTGTTTTATACTTTTTATAACTATTTAGTTTGTTTAAAATATCTTTAAAATTTTTTTAAAAATAGCTATATGCCATGCAGAGCATTTAAGCGCTATACTTGACTTCTAGAAATAATAAATGCTTTGAAACAAAAATGTTAAGAATATAATTGCTAGTAATAAGTTCTATTTTAATTAATTAACGAACGTTTATTCAATTATGGGATTATAAGTGTCTCACCGTTGCGACCAAAAACTGAGAAAAATGTTTCGCTATTAAATATTCTTGTTCAATTGTCCATATATTGGATTACTTTTCAAGGATCAGATTTTTATGTAAATTAACTTTTTGGATTATGTAACATTTTTTATTAGGTATAAGGGACGATTTGGGATTTAAAATATCTTTCATTGCTTTTTAAACAGTGTTTTTTTATAACAACAAATTTAAGAAAACATCGTTTGTAAAAACGATAGCTTAGACATCTACAGCTTCAATCTTAAAACAAAGCATCGTTTCTCTGAAATTAGGTATCTAAAGACGAAAATACAGTTGATGCCGGAAAAGATGTCCCAGCACGTGGAAAGTGGGGCAAAAGTATACAAAGTCTACTTTTATGCATTTCTATGTCTGTTGGCCTGGGGAATGTTTGGAGATTTCCTAATGTAGCTTACAAAAATGGAGGAGGTTAGTAGAATTTTATAATAGTTTCTCGCTACCTACTTGTTTACTTTTTATGATATCGATTTTATTGCTGTCTAGTATGCTTTTGATTACATCAGTAATGAAAGTAATTATGTAGTAAATTTTGATGAATTATGTGGGTCATTCCATGCCAAACAGCACAAAAAGATTTTTACAATGAACCAATAAAATAAAAAATACACCTTTTTGTAATTCAAGGTCAATGAGGGGTTATCAAATTGAGTGACCTTAAAATGATAAAGATCGTACAGTGTAGCAAAGATAAATAGTGTTCCTTTAACACATTTTTAAAAAATGAATGAAACACTAATTCAAGGTCAAAAGTCAAATTGCATGAAATTGAAATTTGAATGGCCCTTTAGAAGGTAATGCTATACAGCATTAAAAGATTGTATGTTTATCTACAAAATAGGACCTAATTTTGTCCGATCGGACAATTAGATTCAGAGATAAGGGCGAGTTATTAATTTTAGAATTATAAAAAATTGCCAAACTTTTCAAATTTAAAATTAATGTAAATAAAAAATTACTGCATGAAGGAAACCAAATTTTTCGTATTTTCTAATATGTAGCTGGGCAATAAAATCACCAAGTTTTAAAAAATCGGTGGAGGTCGGGTTGTCGACTGTGTCGCTTTGGCATGGAACGACCCATAAGCAGAACTAATTTCAGGAAAAATTTTACCATTAAAATCGCAAGTTATGCAATCCTACTATATGGACAAAAGTATCCGGACACCTGTAAAGTTCAGTTCTGCATAGATCCAAAATTAATATGGAGTGGGCTACCTTTTGCTTTAATAACAATATACCTAATAATACTTTATTAGGAAGGCTATCCACCAATCGTTGGTAAGTTTCAGCTGGAATGGCACGCCATTCTTGCAAAAGAACAGTGGTCAGTTCAGACACCGATGTAGGTCGGTGTGCCCTGGATCTAAAACGCTAATCCAATTCATCTCACAGGTGTTCCATAGGATTCAGATTAGGGCTTTACTGAGGCCAGACCATTTCTTCAACATCTAGTTTTGTACGCCTTGTGTGTGGACGGGAGCCCGATTGTGTTGAAACAAGTATTGGCCGGTACCCAACTCCTGCCACAGTGTGGGAAGTGCTGAATTGTCTAAAATGTCAAGATAGGCCTCTGTCTTTAAAGTTCACTTCACAGGAACCAGAGGGGTCAGGCCAAACCACGAGAAACAGCTCCATGCTATAACGCCACCTCCATCAAACTTGATTTAAAACACATTCGGGCAGGTGAAGTTCACCATGGCCATCAAACTACCAGAGGGGACCGGGATTCATCGCTCCTAAGTACATGTCGCCATTCATCAAGACTCCAGTTGCGACGAGCTACACACCACGCTAAACTACGCTTAGTATGTGCTGCGGTAATGTGCTGCTTATGGGCGGTTGCTCGGCCGTGGAAACACAAAATTCCCAGATGCCGACGAATCGTCTTGATACTTAAGGTACATCCTAAGGATTATTGTAATTCATCACGAATAGTTTGCACCGATTCCATCCGGTTTTCTTTGACGACCCTTTTCAGCACTCTATAGCTCAGATTTGTGAGACGATGTGGTCGACCATACCTTAGTTGTGCACTAATAACTCCTACACGTGTCCATTTTACAATTCCATCACTTACAGTGGCACGCGGTACGGGTAACATGTCCAAAATTTCCCAAACAGATTTACCGCAACTGTAACAACCAATCACTTCACTTTCAAAGTCACTAAGCTCGCTTTGCCTGCCCACTGTACGTTTTGCGCTTTGGAATGATGTCTCAAACATACATGCCTCCTTTTATATCAATCTGAAAGTTCACTGTTACGTTTGTGACCGAATTCGATATATATATATATATATATATATATATATATATATATATATATATATAGATGGACAGCGCTGATGAGAGCCGCAGAGAACAAATAAAGGGAAGTAATAATTAAAGCCCTAAGAATAGATTTCCCGAGAAACAAAATGAAATAAAGTATTTGAATGTTGAGTGAGCCTGCTTACTTTTCAAGGGGAGCAAAGCCAGGTTTTCACTTAACAATGAGATGCTTTGAGTTTTTTTCTGTACTTATGTGAGGCCAGGTCGAAGTTATCAACACAAGTTACTCCCCGAAAACTGAAAGTACTACCAGAGAGAAAAAAATAAAATCATAAAAATAATACCTGTTACCAAGGTTAGGAATCAAAAGAACAGAACCTGGCTTTGCTCCCCTTGAAAAAGTAAGCAGGCTCACTCAACATTCAAATACTTTATTTCATTTTGTTTCTCGGGGAAATCTATTCTTAGGGTAGCTTTACTTATTATTTCCCTTTATTTGTTCTATGCGGCTCTCAGCGCTGTTCATCTAGAGGGTCAATATTATTGTCAATACTATTGTTGTTATTTTTGCTCCACTTTTTGTTCTTGTTTTGTTCTTGTTATTACTTACACTTTGTTTTTATTTGGTTTCTCGTTTTTGATTTGTGGTAATGGTCTCTCTCTCTCTATATATATATATATATGAAATAAAAATTACATTTATTACCTTACTCCCTGAGTGTGAGGAATACGATCTTGTTAGAAATTTTGTTTTCTACTTTGGATAGAACGTATAACGGATGATTTTCATAGTAAAAGTTTCATAGTTTCATTGTAAATTAAATAAGTACGATAGGTGGAAAAACTGGGTTGGTAGGTTTGGGTTATGTGGTGCAAGAGCCATGTCTAGCCATGCCAAACAGGTAACGGTAAGTAACGGATATAAATACACAGTTTTACTGACACAGATGAGAGAAATACACTCAGGGAGAAATCGAACTTGCGCCGCCTGTAACTTGCAGGTTGCATGAGCAGTGGGTGAATCGACTGAGCCATGACGGCCCCCTCTAAAACCTGGTAAAGGTTGGGCTATTGCAACAAATATTATGAGATGTATTTCTGCCAATGATTAAAAATAAATGCACAACTATGTCGTACTCCTTATATATCACTGCTTAGAAAAAAATCTTTTCCTAGATCAAACTTAAATGAGTGTTGCTTTAGATAATTATAAAAATTTATATTTTCATTTAAAATCTTAATCATCGATGCATAATGTATTCTCGAAAGCATGGTAGAAATATCTTAAAAGTGTTAACTTATCATGCATTTCCTTTTATAGTGTGAAAAAGTGAAATAAAAATTATGAAATAAGTTAAATTCTGGGCTTATTTTATCTACGATTGATGTGATAACATCTCGTTTTAGGAGCATTTTTAATACCGTACCTGTTACTTCTTGTAATTATCGGAAGACCTTTGTATTACTTGGAGCTTATTCTTGGTCAGTTTTCCAGTCAAGGTCCTATCAAATTATGGAGGGTTCTCCCAGCGTTCAAAGGTACGTTCTAGAACAATTATATTAGCATTTCAAACAGTTGTAAAAATGTTTAATTGATTAAATTTAATGTAATACATTGAATATGAAGAATTATTCGTCAATTGTTATTTTTATTTCCTTTTATTGCTATAAAACCTTTAAGATGAAAATGGACCTTATAGTCAGCTGTACTAATAATAGTATCTCTCTCATAATTATAGTCATTCAAACTAATAATCTAACTGTATATACAAATACTAACTCTTCATGTTTGATTAAAATATATGACTATCAATTTAAGATACCTTTTAAATTAGTTTTGTGTCCAGAATTTTCCTTTCTAGTTTGTATGGAAAACGCTTATTGCAATGAATATTTTGCATTTGTTTAATTTAAAAATCTATTTTTTTAAATTTAAATTAACTACTAGACAATTTCTTATTAGTATTAAGAACTTAAATATGATAGCTTATGAGGGGACAATGATTAACAATGTAATTAAATTTTGTTTATTTTTTAAACCTTAAAAAATCTGTCTGAAAATTCACACACAAAAGAAAGTAAAAAATATAAAAGAAACGTAGTTGCTTTCTTGCGTTTACTGAAAAAATTGGGTCCATAAAATACAAACTCTTTTACACTTTTGAGTAAAATAACATTAAAAGAAACAACTTTGAAATCGAACTTTTTACCTACGACTGTTACAAGCTCTGAAATATGTAGAAACTTTCAAAAATTGATGAATTTCAGGAAAATATTATGGCTCTTGGAAGACCCATATTTTTCCTGGAAAAGTACTGTAGACAAAGAAGAATAGAAAAACCTACTTAAATTAACAATGGAATTATATCTAAGACTGATGTTTTTGCAGAACAAAATGTTTTATAGCAAAAATTAACGTTTTATAGCAAAAATTAACGTTTTATAGCAAAAATTAACGTTTTATAGCAAAAATTAACGTTTGATATGAACCATTCCCCGATGTTTCGAAATTCCCTGATTCAAAAAAATATAAATATTCAAAAGAAAGTTTTTAATTACCTTTAATTACTTTTCATTAAGAAATACAATTTTCATAATTACTTCTGTTAAAATTATGAAGCATATAATTTTATTTCGAAAACGATACCCGTTCTAGTGATTTCTTAAAAACTATCTCTCGTTAGGTCACTAAAGGAAGCTTGGTTTTGAAAAATTAGTCAGTATTCTTAATACTCGATTGATATGCTTTAAAATATAAATAAATAAGATTTTATGTTCATATTTAAATGTTTATAATAAAACTAATACTGCATACCAAAATAGTTATTTACTATTTTTACAGTGTCATCAAGTCAAAAACTTCACATAGCACAAAGCTTGAATGAAATTAATGAAAAAGTTATAATTATTAAGTAGTATAATTATTGTTATTTAAGGGTTTTCTAGAAATAATTCAAGTCTAATATGCTCAATAACTACATCAGGATACCCTTGTGATGCTAACATAAAAGGTTTATCCATAGGTGTAAAATCCTTGAATAGATTTGGAAAATGTTTTAATCGTTAGAATTGATATTCTTAATTTCATTGACTTTTTAAATAAACTGTTAATAATTTAATAATTTTAGATTAAAAATAATTTCAGGTTTCGTTCTTTAATTTTAAGTGTGTTTAAAACTAGAAATTAATTTATACTTGTTTGTAAAGGTATTGGCTACGCTCAAGTTATCTCCGTATCATTTGTGGTAATATTTTACAACTATCTGATGGCCTTGAGTATTTATTACATCTATGCATCTGTTCATGAATGCCTACCATGGACAGAATGCAACTATCCAAATTTAACAGTAAGTCCACTTTTATTTCATCTTGGCAAAATTAATTTCCTTAATGAAAAGCTTTTTTGTGATTTCACATTAATAGTGAGTTAATTATTTTGACTCACTTTTGATTTGATTCTTTTGATCATAGTTTGTATCCATATATATTTTTATTTTTTAGAATGTTACAGCAGCGGAGTATTTTTGGAAGTAAGTTCACATGATTAAGTATATTTTTTGTAAAATAAATAGTTTCATGTTTGCATGCTAATAACTTCATCTTATCTCATAATAAACGAAGCTCGAAATAAGAACACCGATCTTATATTTTCAGTTTTAGAACTTGAAATAAAACTTGAGTCCTTCCATTTGAAAGTTAGTTGGTTGTTTGGTTGGTAGTTGAATTAACGTCACACTGTAGCAACACAGGGGGCTATTTCCATTTTAAAGAACCCGGAAAAATTAAAAAATATGATCGGATAACGACACTGTCGAATTGGTTGTATTAGACGTTGCATTCAAACAATCAGAGGTCAAACGGCGTAAAATCAAGAAACTCGACAGATAACCTTGCAAAGAGCCTGCAAAAAACTTTACGTATTCAAGTTTCTATGCACAGGAGTGAATCAAATCAACCCTTTGACCGTCACGAGATTTCTGGGAAGTGTAGTATTGCTTTTTCCTACCACACACATGACAAAATAACCACACCACTGGTAAATGCTCTGTCCGATTTCTGTAAATTCCCAAATTTTCTGTCTTTAAATAAATTATTGTTTTTCGATTCTATTCTAAATTAAAAAGGTTGGTGTAACTGAAAATATTTAAAATACCTTAAATAAATTATTTAAATCCTTTTAGGAATGATGTTTTGGAAGAAGACCCACTTAATCCAGACACATTCACAAGCATAAGTTGGAAATTAGCTCTTTGTCTGCTTATTACATGGTCATTGGTTTATATATCAGTCGTTCAAGGAACAGATTCATTAGGAAAGGTAAGAAAATTTTACCCTAAAAATATCCTTAACATGTCTTTAAATTTGAGACGAAGCTATAATGTGAAAGACGAAGCTATTTATTGGTCAATGAACCATATTTCGACATCGATCGGCTCTCATTTCCTCTTTCAGTGGGAAAGACAAAATTGTTACAGGATTTCTAACGAAGCGATTACCAGAACTTTAATTTATTGAAACAGGAGCTTTTGGTGCTTTTTATTGCTTTTTGATAGCTTTAGAAAGGAAACCAAAAATTCTATTTTAACTTTACATTTATAAATGTATTCAGCTGGAAAATATTTTAGTACTTATACCAGTGATATTACTGTGTTGATTGGATGGTTGGTTAATTGGGTTTTTATTGAGCAAGGGTTATTTGACCAAGCTATTGACCATTTATCAGCTCAATGTGTTTGTATGGGATTGCTTTTATCATTATTAGAAAGAGAGGACATTAAAACTTGAACACCGTGGAAGTAACGAGTTGTTGCGTCATGAACAGAACTTCATCCAAAATTCTAGTTTCAGCAGATGTGCTCTGGATTTTTAGAAAATCTCGTGATACTTTAAATGCATCAACCTTTAATTTGCAAGTTCTTGGTATTAGTATTAGTAGTAATTATGTTCATATCGACTAAATATATATTTTTTAATTTTCACGACAAATTTCTAGGTGTGTAGGAGCATAGTTCATTAAAGTCATCAAAACGACCAGCATAATTATTCTATTTAACTGGATGAAAACATACATTGAATAATTTCTGGAATAAAACCTAACTATTCTCTCATAATCTTTATATTCAATAATTTGTTTCGCTCTTCACCAATGTTTACTGTAGAGTTGCCATTATTGTGAAAAGAGATGTACTGAGACAGGATTTAAAACGGGATAAGAAATATCGTAATATGAACATTCTTTAATTTCAGAAAAGCAATATATGGAGTAAAGTCCTTATACACCCACAAATCTAACGCATATAGCTGCAGTTATGAAAGTGATGTATAGGTATAGTAAAGGGACTATGTGCTCATCTAGTTCCTCTAGTGGTAAAAATCAGAAATTAGCACTCCTCTCGAGAAAACTGCAAGATACGGTAAAAAGAATTTTCGAAGTTGTAGAACATCACCGATTTAGTTCGAAATGACATCCTGCATGTGAGAATAACGTGAACAGAAAGTGTGAAATACTAGTTGTGGGCATTCGCCTACCGACCGCCAATGTTACGTCACTACTCTCAACACAAAGCAATAAATTATGAAATGCGCGCTCTGTAGTCGTCTAGCACCTCAAAGAACAGACATATCAGACCGAACTGACGACTGTGCAGGAAGTACGACGTCGCATTACCGATGCCTGTACTAGAGTGACACCTGAAATACTGCTGAACGTGCAACGACATGTTTTATCCGGGATGCAAATCTATATTGCGGCCGACGACGGGCACTTTAGTACATACAGATAGTAAAATGTGCATTTATCATATATTTATTCATGTGTTTGCACTAGTCCTACCTATTTCTCATAATTTGTTGCTTTGTGACGCGAATAGTGAAGTAGCATTTAATAAATCGACTAACGACAAATAAGCATTTCAAACGTTCAATTCACTATGTCATTTCGTACTAAATCGGCGACACTACAACTTTGTGAACGACTTTTTTTCCTAGCTTGCATAGTTTTGAGATAGGAGCTCTAATTTTCTATTTCTACCGCTAGGGGCGCTGCCAACGTTAGCGCTTAGTTACTTTTCTAAACCTATACATCCATCACTTTCACAACTGTAGCTGCCTGCGTTTGACTTTCGTAGATGAATAAGGATTTTTCTATTCATTCTGTATAACCGTTATGATGCAAAAATATACGCGTTTGCTATATTATAAAAGTACAGAAATCATGTATGAAGCCAAGTGAATTGTATCGCTTTTGTAATAGGCGCATTGAAGATAATTTTATGCCGAATTTCGTTCTACTGGAAAATCTTTAAACTATGTTTTTGTTTAATTTAATTCCCATCGTCTGAAAAATAAGGACATAAAATATGGTTGAGTTTGGTCAAATAGCTATTTCTACACAGTACTGTAAACATCTTTAATTATAACAACCCTGTATACCACAGGGTAGGTAGTTGAATTTACCTCGAACCGGAGCAACACAGCTATTGGCGACGGTCTGGAATCAACCCAGAAGGGGGAAAATATGAGTCTGATCCTGAGGGAAAGATCATGAGTTGGCACCCCACTCTCCAAACTTCTACACCACGCCAACGTGAGTAAATTTGAGGCCAAGACGTATTTAACGGGCACCAGCCCCCACATGCATGACCGTCTTTGTTTGAATCAAATTTCGTTACCGCAACTTTCCGGTTGCTAATGCGCTCTCTACCAATTGGGGTACCTTTGACCTTCTGTGTACAACAGAAAAGTGTCTGAGTAACGCATATTTTTATTTCCAGTTACGAAGACTACGCAACCAAGCCTAGCATGAATCACATAAACATAAATTTTAGAAATTGTGTGACATGACTATTTTTAAATTTCAGATGGCATACTTTACAGCAGTATTTCCATATGTAGTTCTCATTGCTCTACTCATCGTCGCATTGCAGTCCAAAGGCGCATTTGATGGAATAAAGTTCTTCTTTAAGCCTGAAATCGATATGTTGTTGATGCCACAAGTAAAAAATAATCTATATTTTGTTAAATATTACTGAAACTTTCTTGAGACATAGCACGTAAAATTTTCCAAGCTTGAATCCATTATCAGTAAAATTCAACAACTTATGAAATATTGATTTTATAACTTTAAATCACTTTTCAGGGTCTGTGAACCCATAATTTCGGCTAAGCGTTGTGGTGTCATATAAATTAAAAATTCAAAATTCCTGGGTATATTTCATACAAAGAAATTTTTATCAGCTCAATAGTCTTTTGACTCCTTATAATTTGTTTGGAAGGCG
Source organism: Meta bourneti (assembly GCA_933210815.1). Lineage (NCBI taxonomy): Eukaryota > Metazoa > Arthropoda > Arachnida > Araneae > Tetragnathidae > Meta > Meta bourneti. The sequence goes on from OW119923.1 coordinate 57,639,080, forward strand.
GTGATACGACATTTTTTTGACGGTACTCCATTTCAGAACATCATTATAAAATTGACGCACAACTGAAAGTGTTAAGGGTTTTCTTTTCGACGAGTCATGAAGATAGTCATGTTCCATAAAAACGCTAATGTCATACTTTTAATGACTTTTGTATAAAAATATAATGAGTATAAAATGTACAGTCGTGGAAAAAAGAACCCTTTTTTATTATGAGCACTATTCATAGTAGAGCCAATTCAGAGACATAATTGAATGGGGAATAAAGTCCTCTACGAATTCAAATGCAAAATCATTGTCAAATTTTGCATAAACAAAATTTCCAATAGCAACACCGTGTTTTGATGCCTTAATCAGGTTCTACATCGTCAAATTAGTCTAAATATGAAATTTCTTGAACTTATTATCGTTATATCCGGAGATATTCAATATTACAGCCGTTGTCCATTTCAGGGATCAACTCCACATTAAAAGTCGCTATTCGTAGATCGCGACTATTTGTAATTAATCAAAAACTGTTCATTTGTTGCCTGATAAAGAAGATTACAAAGAATCTTAACCCTCCCTGTGGTTGTCTCGACAAGGTATCCAGTCATTAGCAAAATTGATCAGATCTTGACGAACGAGAAATTTGTAAAGAATGATAATCAATATTTATTGTTTAATTTCACCGTCAACTTCAATTTTTAAGAGTTAATGATAACTGTTAAACTTATTCAGTAACTATTAAATAATCTTTTCTAATAACAGTTAAAAATAACTGTTATCGCAAGTTAGCAATAGTCGTTAAGACTGTTATCGTAAAAACATAGTTTTGCCCAACTCTACAATTAGATTGATCATTGTTCAGCTGTACCTCACTTGACAGGTAGAAGGCAATGTCCATTAGATTACATAAATGATATTTTCAAACACTTTTCAAAGAATTTACACATTTCCCAAGCTTGTGTCATAATTTTTTTAAACTTTTTAATGCCTCCTAAAATCACCGTAGTGACGAAAATTTAAGTGTAGCGCAAAAACTATCCAGAGGAAAGAGATGAAATTTTTTATGGTAACATTAAAAGTCTTGCTGAATCAATTTGTGTCAAAATATATCAAAGTTCCTATGGATATATTTTTTTTAATATTAATATAATAATTAATATTGCAAACAAAAAATTATTTAAAAACTAAAACATTATGTATATATTGTTTGGATACCTTAATATCAACATGCTACAAAAATATCAGCGCTATAGGAATATTATTTAGGAAGATATCCATAAAAGTCTGGGAAACTGATTTAACATTAGGAGCTCCAAACTTTCTGTATTCATGAATGATATGAAACTTGGCATCTGAAGTTGAATTATGACAGATTCGAAATTTTGTGTCAAAATAGGGGGTTGCTACCGGAAATTGTGTTGGTGCTCAATTTAATATGAAGACGGTTCCGTATGCAAAATTTATGCATATGAATTTATAGAAGACATTATTCCCTGTCGAATGCCATCTTTGAATTTGCTCTACTATTAAAATTGTTTAAATGTAGAGGGCGGTTAGTTTTTTTCCACGATTGTATATGTATATATTTAAATGCATTTCTAATCGTATGTGTTTATGGGCGAATTAAAAGAGTATTCAAACACCCTTATTGCTTATTTCATACCCCTATCTGTCTTTCCGGATCCTATTCTGTTAAAATAAATAGCAATAGGTACATAACTGTTTGTTGACAAACTGACATGTCAAGCACTTCACAGTTTGTGCACAACCCCAATTTCTCAGTATAAAAATGTTGCAAATTTAATACATTTCAATAGTTATTTACACATAGGTGTACGAAGAAATTTTTAATAATTGAAAAAATCAGGACTAAGGAACCGTATAAAATATTATTTGGTACCTTAAAAGGCACTTTTTGATTTACAACCTTTGTAAGAAATATATTTTTATCTTATATGAAATATTTTTACTGTTATAACGACTACCACTAAATTTTTTTCATCCTACGCCCTTCTCCGACCTTTCAATTATCAGTAGACAGGTAGTCCAATAAAGGTCTGAAATTATTAAATATAGTTTAAAAACATTATCTACAATATCATTTGGAATTGCATTGTCAGAAATTTAAGGGCAGTCTTTTAGGGGGTCACCAATTATTTCATCCAGTTTGCAAAGGGGACAGATAACTGATCTCGCTCCTACAATACGATCAGCTTATCCTTTTCTGGATCTTGCACCATAAAACCCCAACCCTACAATACGATATGTGTCTTTGTAAGTAGTCATGTCCGGTAAGATGTCGAGAGCAAGCGACTCCTACAACAGCTCTGAGCAAGAAACCTGGGATTCATCATTTAAACTTACCAATAAATACTGTGCAAATAAAGTTGGTGTAAGGACTCTGTTCAAGTACAGATCATCTAATTAAACATTTGATATTTAAATAAAATAAAATGCAATTTTATAAATAGAACAACTTACCTAGTTAAATTCAATTTAAAAGAGTGGAATTGAAGAAAACTTGTTTGCCTTTTAATAACAAATCAATTAAAAATTTTACTACTCTCACATAAGTTTAAGGTTCTCGTATGTAAATTGTTTTCTTAATTCTGTTGGTTTTTCAAATAGCTAAATTTTATTCCCAATTTTAATATAATTTTTTTTCAGGTGTGGTATAAAGCTTGCGAACAGTCATTTTTCTCTTTAGCTATAGGATATGGAAATATCATCATGATATCTAGCTATAACAAATTCACAAACAACGTATACAGGTAGATTCATTTGTTGCAATATTTCCAAAACTTTTGTTACTAAAAACTCATACCATAGAAAGCCTTTTCTCTTCCATTACTTGTTATCTCTATTGTAATGATAAATGCTGTCACCTTGCTTTTTCTACACTTAACTACTTTTCGGATTGCTCGTTTATTGAGAACCATTCTTTTATTGGAAAGGTTAATTATTTTATTTTATTGCATACACAGATGTTTTCAATTATTTGTTTCCAGTTGCTTCTTTAAAAAAAGCATTAATTTTCAATTTTAATTATTTGCTTTTATAAAAGTTAATTACTTAAATAAATTGCTCAAGTGTGTACCTTACTTTTATTTCATTTTTTAGGGACGCTATCATCATTAGTGTCTTAGACACATTCACAAATATTTTAGCCGGTTGTGTGATATTTTCCGTTCTGGGAACTTTAGCGCATGAAAAACAGGTTCATATTTCAGAAGTAGTAAATCACAAAGGTGAGTGATGATTCCAAAATGTAAGTCTGGATAAATTCTAGTTAATAATTTCATTAGATATAGATTTTAAATTGCATAAACAGCTCTCTCATAAAATATAAAAAAAAAACTTAAATTAAAATATGAAAATTATTTAATATTGGTATTTTTAAACTAATGACAATAAAAATAGTACTAACATATATGTTTTAACTTTTCAGATCTGGGCCTGGCATTTGTTATATATCCACAAGCTCTTGCTAACATTAAGTTTGTACCACAGCTGTGGTCCCTTTTATTCTTTATCATGTTGTTTACTCTTGGAATTGGAAGCTCGGTAAGTTTACTTGCAAATAATGAAGATGTGTTTGTTATGTAAGAAAACAAATTTACGAGTGTATTTATAGAATTAGCGATAGTAATTTTCTCACTTTGTGTTGGCAGAGGTTGAAGTTTTCGAATTTTGCCTTTTTGGCGGTCCCTCAAGCCATTGCCGAAAATCACTTCAATCAATGAGTTTTTCACATGACGTGTTAAAGTGACCTTAAACCGTGGATACATATAGATTATTTTCTAATAGTGAAAGTGACTTATTTTGTTGATGTTTTCCTGAACTACAACGATTTTCATATTTATTTATTCTTCGTTTGGTAGATGTCACAGATTGAAACAATACTAACTGCAATGAAAGACAAGTATCCTGCATTGCGAGAGTGGAAACGATTATTATCACTTGGAGTTTGCATATTTTTCTTCTTCCTTGGATTACCACTCACGACAAATGTAAGCAATACTTAAATATTTTTATGGAAAGATTTATCAACAGCTTTACTCATACACATATAAGGAGTCACCAGGTTATTTTATAATTTAAGCTGATGCGAAGTACATAGCATCAAAAATTTCATTACAAGCATGTATTATGATTGTATTCTTGTTCTGTAGAAAATTCAAAGATTCACAGATCTATAAATTACTAAATTCACTATTTCTCTCTGTTTGTTTAAAGTGAGTAATTTTGCAGGTTGGTCAACACATTTTGGTTTTGTTGAACAACTACGGAGTCGGGGCAGCTGTATATTTTTACGCAACTCTCACCGTTATAGGTATCATGTGGGTATATGGTAAGTTTAACTTCTCTGGTTTTTATATAATTCAAAGCATAATTGAAACAGAAATTTCATGAAGCTAAAGTTTTATTTTCATGCACAATTAAACTATTACAAAGTTTTACAGGACTAAACAAATAACTGGTGCTTAACAATTATTGTATAGAAAATGACGGGATAGCAGTTTTTCTACTTAACGATCATCCTATTTTCTTATACGAACTGAAATTTTTAATTTATCAAGTGATTATTTCCGAAGTAAAGGATTTGATATAGCAACTTTATTATGTTTATACTATACCGATGTTCTTTAAGGAAAGGGTCACCAGATGTAATGAGTGGAGGTTCACATTAGGATATTGAAAATGATTTGTGGACAGCACCGCAAAATAGACTTCCCATTTTATGTACAACTTTATTGTGCTCCCTTACTAACGGATGTATTGTGAACACCACTGTATAGCTTTTTATTGTGCATTTCGGAACCACTGGTGGCCGTGTAATATTGGCATGTTTGCAGGAATTTTTTTTGTATACATATGCACGTTTGTTTTTGTACACTGCTGGCCACCCAAATTGTAACACCAAGAAAGACAAGAGATATCACAACAAAATTTATTTTGTAGATAACATGTTGACCAAGTATCAAATGATTAAATTTGTAGACTTCTGTGAAGTGTGGTTCCTGCCAAAATCAGTAGCCAGAGTAGCCGCCATTGTTGGAGATCACCGCTGCCACACGCCTCGGCATTGATTCAAAGAGACTTTGGATGTGTTCTTGGGGTACAGCAGACCAAGCAGCTTCCACACGTTGCCAAAGTTGATCTGGTGTGGCAGCTGGGGATGTATTCTGGGTCAATCGTTGAGCAACCATGGACCACATGTTTTCTATCGGCGAAAGATCCGGAGAGCGAGCTGGCCAGGGAAGCAATTCAATCTAGCGATTGACGAAGAACCCTTGGACAATGCGTGCCACGTGTGGTCGCGCATTATCCTGTTGAAATATGGCTGTGGGCAAGCCCTGAAGGTAAGGAAGGACAACTGGCTCCAACACCTCGGAGATGTAGCGCTGGCTGTTTAAAGTACCGGCAATGCGTACTAGAGGTGTGCGAGAGTGATATCCAATACCGCCCCATACCATAATACCCGGTGCAGGACCAGTGTGGCGGTGCATAACGCAGCTGTTCAGCATCCTCTCTCCACGGTGTCTCCAGACTCGAATCCGACCATCGTGGTGTTGCAGACAGAAGCGTGACTCGTCAGTAAAGACAATTTCATTCCATTCTGCCGTCCACATCCTTCTTTCGTCGCACCATTGGCGGCGGAAACGTCTGTGGTTCTGCGTCAAGGGTAGACGAAGCAATGGACGTCTTGCGGACAGACCACTCTGCTGTAAACGGCGTCGAATGGTATGCGCAGACACTGGATGATGCGGTACAGACTGAATGTGCTCTGCTATGGTTCGTGATGTGGCTGAGCGATCCGTTACTGCCATACGCACAATATGCCTGTCATCACGTGAAGTGGTGCACTGAGGTGGATGCGATCGAACACGTCGGTCCGTCGTACCCTCCTGCATCCAACGATCACATATCCGCATTACAGTTGTTTGGTTTCGTCCAACACGACTACCGATTTCCCTGAAAGATAATCCACAATCTCGGTAGGCCACTATCCTTCCTCTGTCGAACTCGGATACTTGATCAAAAGGTGATCGCTGTTTTCTACGAGGCATAATTGATCGTTTTTTTGAAAAAACCACAAGAAAAACACAATTGCCGTACTTGAAATCGTCGAAATCTCCAAGCCTTAAATAGCGCTTTGAAGTGGCGCCACAGGCGCGCGTGATGTGCGTCTGCGCTGAAATTCTAATCATTTGCATATCTCACCTCCGCTAATGCATGTTGTAAATTTCATATTATTTGCATGCTTCCTTCAGGGTGTTGCATTTACGGTGGCCAGCAGTGTATTTACCATTGACATTGTTTTTATTATGTGAAAGCACCCACAGGCCAGATAAATATTTCTATGGGCTTTAGTAGCCTCCTGTTTTAAGCTAAATTGTAAGTGCTGCTGTTTATACTGAAAGTGTATTATTGCATTTATCCCTTAAATTTGTGTTGATACTAACGAAATAATAATGCACGTAACAATTAACTGGAACATACAATATTTAGTTTTTTAATATAGTGCTACTTTGATAAGAAGGCATATGACCTAGGAGGATTTAATTTATAGAAAGGTACTAAACCTAACCAGGGGAAATGGTTGCCATACTCTAAAACATGTTTGGCGATCGTGGATGATCCCACTGTCAACGGTTATCACTGCTCTAGCGTTCAGTACCGAATCATAAGCAGAATCAGAATCTGCACTACAGACGCTTTGTTACAGACGCTAGGCCGAGATCGCTTTCCTAACAGGCGCATTCCCCAACACGAGATTTTCGCTCGTTTGCACCGACAACTCTCGGAAAGGGGAAGTTTCCACACTGACATGTATGAGAGACATGAGTTTCCACGCTTCATACCCCATTGAGGATCATGAAGATCTTGTTGCCAGGCTTTCAGTAGCTGCGGCAGAATTCCGCGAAATGCCTGGTATTTTCTAGACCACACGGGAATCCTTACGTCGGCGATGCGAGGCTTGCATCAGGTGTGGTGGTCGACATTTTGAACAGCTTCATCAAAGATTTACATTCTTCAAATTTATGTGCCCCACACGGCACTATAATTGGAGGTTTGAGACCGATTCCAACATACGGCCCCATCGGTTGTAAAACCTCAGCAGATGTATTACAATTCAATATATATATTTATATAAATCTAACAAAATATTTTTCTAATAATATTTTTAAATTTATTTAACAATAAAGGCTTTGTTAAAAAGTCAGCCAAATTATTTTCCGATGAAATATAATTTACGTTAAATAGTTCATCTTTTATTAGGGCCGCGGTGGCCCGGTTGGAAGAGCAACGGACTAGCAACCGAAGGGTTGCGAGTTCAAATCCAGCCAAACACCGCCGTGTACAAAGGGGGCTGGTGCACGTTAAATCTGTCGTGGCCTCAAATGTCCTCACGTTGGCGTGGTGTGGAAGTTTGGAGAGTGGGGTGCCAGCTCAGGTGTCGCCTCGTCATCTGACCGTGGTTCAAAATTACGTGGTGTTGTCCTCGGATCTTTCCCTTTGGGATTGATCCCGGACCGTCACCAATAGCCCATTGTGTTGCTCCAGTGTGACGTTAATTGAAATTCCCCCCCCCCCATCTTTTATTAATTTACGAATAAATTTGTACTTCATATCAATATGTTTAGTTTTCACATTTTCCTGACTATTTTTTGAAAAATAGATAGCTGATTGATTATCGCA